>CM053784.1:218057231-219334364 GCA_028749045.1 Cupressus sempervirens | reverse complement strand
TATTACGTTTTGCAATTCAATAGGAATGGCTAATCAAAATGATGACACTGAGGTAGGAAATAATATTCCTCGTAACCCACCACCAAACGATCCAGTATCCCCACAAAACCGTCCACCAAATGATCCTCTACCTCCTCAAAACCCTCCTCGAATTGAGGATTTGATAAATGAAAATCTCACTGAGTTGAGAGGTTTGCATAGAACATACAATAATGTACCTGCACTGGCTCCTATGTTATCCATGTTAAACACCATAGTGGATAACATTGAAACCCTTACAAACCAACAAAATGCCACTCTTCGTTGGCATGATGAAATGCACCAGATGTTTGATGATGGTTTGGATTATGATGAGGTCGTGGCCCTCAACATAACCAAAGATGATTTGGCAAGCCTTTTTGCTAACCCAAAAATGGATATACTAGTTGACCCAAAAAAAACCAAACTATCGATTAAATGGCGCACAAATGACGCCATACGTGCAAATTTTTGGGACCGTTGGTGGATGGTCTTTGATATCCCTCCACATGGCAATTTAGACATACCATTTTATTTCCTTAGAAAATTATATGCAGAATTTGTGTTGAAACTTAAAGTGAACTATTGGAGCATGAAGCCCAACATGGGCTTAGGACTAGGAGCTCCTCAGGATAGACCCTCTTCCCAGCGGAAGAAACTTGGCACTTTTGTTCCCCCCCCCCCCCCCCCCCCCCGATATCTCCCCCCCTCCTCAAGTGTAGCATCTAGATATTATGGTAGAGGCTAGCTCTCAGACCATCAGAGCCATTCATAGGCTGAGTAGCCTAATGATATCTCAGGCTAGGTCAGTCTTGCCTCCTCGTGTTGATGATGTTGGTGCCAGTTCATCATCGGCTAGCTCATCACACATTTGTGTGCCTCACACTTGCATTACATGAAAGAATATTTGTCTGGGTCCCATAGGTGATCTTCCTGAGTATCATTTTGTATTAGACGAGGATACACTAGACGCACGTGCAGAGGCTACAGACCCTAATGCGAGAGAGGAGGGGAATGCTGAGGCATGGACTCCTTCAATGTCGGTACGTGTATACATTTTTTTTTATGACATATGTGATTTAAAGTTAATTTTTATAATAGAGTAATTTTAATTTTTAAGCCATACTGACTTTTACATGTATGTGATCTTCATTCATGTTTAGTTAATGACCGAGGAGGAGCTCAGACAGATAGATGATGCTACACTCTCGGCCATTTCATTTGGCTTTGAGACATCTACGGTACATTATGTTGTGTTCGCATTTCTTTTTTCTATTTGATATTGTAGCATATATGTTTGCTAATCTTTCTTTTATCTTGCAGATACCACCTGCCCCGGGGGGACAAAGTGCGGGGGGTGAGCCAACATGCATTGACAAAGGAAAGGTAATTAGATGTTTTCTAATTGATTAAATATTGATGTATTCTTGTAAAATGTTTGTGGTAATCTCATTTAATTACATTATTTATTGTATATAGGGTGTGGCTACTGGTGATGAGCCTATACAGATTCGGCGTCCTAGATCATCAGGGATTTTCATTCCCACAGAGAGCCCCATTGTATGTATAAGTATCATTTATTTTCTTTTATTTTAATTGATGCAGAGGAAAGTATGATTGTTGTTCTATACAATTTCTGTGATTTTTTCCGTACCAATAATGATTCATGTCTTGCATATGTTCATTACAACTTAAATAGGCTTATATGCACCTGTCCAACCGACCAAGTTGGTTACAAAGGTTTATTCAATCAAACAAATACCAAATTACTACTTTCCCTCCAAAACTAATATGACCGTTTGAATTTGAAATTCAAATTTCAAACTATAGTTTTTATGCATTCCCTAACTTTCTAAACTATTCCATTGACTCAAAATTGGTCATATGGATTTATTAAATGCAACTAAGTAAATTTCCAAAAAATTGAAGTTTTTATTGTTTTTTCTCCAAACCACCATACACTCTGATCTCCCCCTTTCAACTGAGATCACATATGACATATATAAAGATCTACATGACCATTGGAACAACTATATAGTCATTCCCAACCATAAAACAAACAAATAACCACCTTTTTCTAATACTGTTTAGACTCTAAATACCCTATTCTAAGGCCTTTTGGTCCCATGGAGTCACTTGGTTTATAACCACACCAAAATTCTTGTGGCCCTTACATGTGCCTTTATTACAAAACATAGACCAACTTGTAAAATATGTACCAAACCTTTATTCCAACTTCCTAATCTACTTGAATCCTCGCTTTCATGGAGTGGCAAGGTGTCCAGCAACATAGATACTTGTTCCCCCCTACCACATAGGTTAGGTGCCCTGCACCACCTTTTCTCTCTCTCATTCTGAACACTAGTCCACCAAGTGAGTGATGTTCCTCTCAGTCTTTCTATTGCTACTCTTACCTTCTTATCTGGCTCTATGTCTTCAAGATCAAAGTAGTTCTCAAGGGCCTCTATCCACCCTAGCACTTCTTCACTATCCATTTTACCTTGGTATATTGGAAAATCAATATGGTTCTTCCCACCATTACCTTGTACTGCCTTAATGATTCTCATAAATCTCCTTTCTTCAGGATCAACTTTTGTCTCATGCTCTTGCCTTGCATTACCAACCTCTTCTTCTTCATGGTTCTCTCCATGATTTCTTCCTCTAACCTCTTCTCCTCTAGGATCTTGCCTTTCCTTTTCTAAGGATTCTATCCTTGCAATAAGCTTCAACCTCTCTCTTCTCATCTGTCTTTCTTCCCTCGCTCTAGATGCTTCAAGTTCTCTCCTCTCTCTTTTCTCTTTTGCCAACTCTTCTCTCAATTCTTCAAGTTCTCTAGCCATTTGATTTTTAGGAGGAATTTTCACAACAAGTTTTCTTCCTTCCCAAGGGCCAACTCACTAATTCTCTTTCTTTCCTCACCAAGAAATCTCTGGACACCACTTATGTACCTTTCAACTCTGGGACACACAAGGAGGAATTAGACACACCAAGGCTTCAACAAAGGGACCAGCACACTAAGGATTTTCAAGATTATAGGTCTTGGTCACACTCCTAAATACCCAAAATTCAAAACCCTCCTTAAAATGGCTTAAAAACCAGGGCCTGCTTGTTCAAACCCCAAAACTCAATTCTAGAACATTTTGACTTGTCTAATGACAAGATATGATCATGACAACCTACATGAACCTATCAAATGACTCATCTACCATATGAAATCCTAAAATTCTATCTCATGCCCAATAACAACTTTCTTCCACATATGAGTCCAACATTATAACTTTGTATGCTTCCATGAGCCATAATTGGTGCAAGGATTGCCCAATTGACTTCAAGAGATGTTCCATGACCTCTGTAATGGCTTGGATCTTCAATGTTCCCCTGATGAGCATGGGATGCTCTTGCATCACTTATCTTCATAAATAAATTCAAAACTAATTTTCGTGATATTAACAACTACTATTTTGTATCTCATAGGAGACTCCTAGTGCACATGAGGTTCAACAGGACAGTTATGTAGATTTGATGACGCGGCCACTCACTCCTGAGGAGGAGCCTACAATAGTCAGTTATAGTTTGAATTCATGATTAAATATGTTATAAATTTAGCATGCTATGAATTATAATGTTATAGTTTAAATTGTAGATTCATCTGACAAAGGTATTTGAACATATATAGCCCACAATCAGAGAGGTACCAACATTGCCGAGGGCATACGAGAGGACTCCTGACCGGCACAAGAGTTCGACGAGAGAGGTATTTATTATGAAATTTTGATAGTATTAATCTCCATTACAGAAAAGATCATTATGCATTTGAGTAATTCAATGTTAGATACGTAGAATCATATAAATTTAGTAGTCTAACTTTGGGTTTTCCTTTTTTGTTTATGTAGGAGGCATCCGATCCACCTAGTGCAGCGAAGAGGCTGCAAATTTGATCATCCACCAACACCCTAGGATATTATAGTTTTTGTAGGATGCATCATGAGACATTTTGAGATGGAATATGCCACATTGTATACAGAAACATTGATATTATACACATTCTGATGGCAGGATCAACCACATTTTGTATATGGATCTGTGTATTTTGATATATATATATATATTTGAGTACTTTGTCTATGGATACATGATCTTTGATATATATTTGCGTAAAATTTTGTCTATTGATACATGTATTTTGATATATATTTTTGTCATTTACGTGCACAATGATATACATATTAATTTAGTATCTAGTATTGTTCAATTTATCGTGGATCATGTGTCATGCCCTAAATTTTACTAGTAAAAACACAACAATTTTTTATTTTTTTGTAGCTTATGAAGTTGCATAAGAAATTACATATTGTAAAACAAGGTTATCATTGAATAGGAGTTCAAGACTCATGTGAATAGTGTGAAGGTGTTAACATTTTAGTCACAGGTGGTTTTCAAATAGATTGGATGACAGTCTAGTTCAAGTTAGCGTCACGAGTCAAACGAGAAAGTTCAAGATACAACACTCATAAATTAGTGAGGTAATTCATATCCTAACAAGCCTCTGATACAAATATTCTATTAGGGTCTGTCGGTTGTATCATATGGACTAGGTTGTGATTCTAGCATGTAAGGGAAGGGGAGCAGAATTACTTATTATCCTCATTACCAATGTACACACATTCATTAATCATTACAATATATATTAATGTGACAATTACTATATTACTATATCCTCATTATCTATCAACATTGCTTCCTCACCAAACTAGCACTCACTACAGTTTTCTAAACACAAAAATTACTATTTCAATACATAAATTAAACTCACTCTAACAAAAGACAATTACTAACTATCTAGCTCATCAACTACTAACTAATCTACCTAAATTGCCATGCTTTTACATTTACTATTTTAATTACTATAATTACTATACTATTACATTTACTTTTTACATTATATTACATCTAACTATTCACCATAAGCTCACTTTCTCACTATCAATATTATTATTATCAAAGCATGTTAAGATTCAAAGTAGTTTCATAGTACGAATTAGTAAGTACAGAAAATGAGGAACTCTTAGTAAGTCTAAGGGCCAATTCAAAGTACTTAACTCAATAATAATTCACAATCTATATTTAAACATATCCTACTACACCATCGTATTGAGTTTGTCAATTTAAATTTGTTAGATGAATTGTTTATGCAAGGATTAGGTGCAAGCATATAAATAAGGTTTGTATATAACATACCTTGTTGTTCTGACATATATGTATCAATGTGCTTTATTGACTAGATAAAACTAGATTTGAGTTGTTATTTTAATCCACCATCCATCCTTATCCTTGATTCTCCAATCCCATCATCCCGACAACTTACTTCATATTAAAACCCTATTATATGTACATCCAATCAATCTTGGATTTTATTTTATTTTTGAGTTAAATATTTAAATTTTTCATATTCTCTAACACGCACACTAATATGCCTTTATTTATTTAATTACTAATTTATTATTTAAGTGTTAGATGTGACTTAGAGGTCACAAGATTGTAATGTGTACCATTCTGTCACTTAGAAAATATATTAGTCTAGGACGCTCATTAGTCTCTATATGCTATTATTATTTTTATTTTTATTGGATAGTAGTCTAGAATCTGGGAATATTCTTTAATATTTTATTGCTCTGTATTAAGGAAGGGATTTATTTGCCTTTGCCATACATTTTCTAGAGAGGAAAATGCATGCCTACAACAATGTATCTCATAGATTTTATTATGTCTTCTCTCACAACAAACTTCATTTTTTTATATCATAAAATTAATTTGATGATTTCCTTGCTTAGAATTGCATTAAGCTTGGTAATTAAAATCAATGTTATCCATGCATGTGATATGAACATAAAATTTTCCTTCCATATTATTGAGTGAACAACAAGATTGTAAGCAATCTACTAAGTTTTAAATTTATACAATCAATGGTATCACATAACATCTATGGATTGTTATTATCAACTAGTCATTTATAATACCACAAGGAGGAAACTTTCTTTCACATTTTCAAATGATAACAATGATGTCAAAGCAAATCTGTGACTCATACCAATGCTTTCATAACAATATAAACTCCAAATGAAACATGCATATACAACCTTATCAATTATTTCTTCTACATGTACATTAGTTAACAATGATACAATCTCCTTCCATCACAATGGGGCAACATAAGAGACTTTTCAAAATCATAAGGAACATGGACATTGAAAGATATGGACAATGAGTAGCATGAACATTGTCCAACATGATCGTTGAGAACATGAACAAGCTGGTGAATCCTCCTTCACAAATGAGGGCACAATGTCAAGTTTTCTCATCCAACATCAATCTGCAAGATGATCATTCCAAGCCATTTCCATTGCTCCCTTGGACACAAATCTGCATATGCAACACAACAAAATAACAAGGACCATGGGTGCTTTCCACCCAACCATAGGCCTCAAAGAGACCACCCTTGCGCTAGGGAACAAGGCTCAAACTGGGATACACATACAATCTTTCAATGCATAAACATTACATTTCAAACTTGAACAATTTCCCCCCAAGACTATTTCACAATGGCTTAACAGATGGAACCATAAACATAGGGTGAAGGTGTGTTCTAAAATGGAGACTTGCCATACCAAACCATATTTGCAATAAATAATTTTCATGCCCTCTCGGGGCTATCATAATTTAGAAATTTTCATGCCCTCTCGGGGCTATCATAAATGAACCATTTAATGCCCTCTCAGGGCCTCCACATTTCCTCCTCCAAACCCACTACCATCAGCTGTAACTCCTCAAACTTCCTTTCTACACCATACTTTCCTTATCACCCCTAGAAAGATATAAAATGTTATGGCATACAATGGAGCCCATACTCCAAGGTTCTCAATACATTTTTTGAACCCAACTTAAGCCCTTCACCCTGGACTTCTCTTCCCTTCCCACAAGGGTGAGTGTAAGTCCCACACCCATAACAATACTCAAGCACAAAACAAGAAAACAAAACCAAGTAGAAATAAAACAAGAAATTTTCAAGAGCACATCACATTTTCACAACACAATATCAACACCCATAATACAACAAGGAAATAGACGAAATCCAAACATCATACTCACAATACTCCACACAATACAACAAGATGAAAAATGGTGTCACACTAATCTACAAGGAATGAACACCATTCAAGCACTCCCATGAATGCTACTCCACAATGCAATGCAATGCATACTCCATTGATAAACTCCACACTTGCATATTTGCTTAACCATGCTAAAAGAAAGAAATGGAAAAGAAGCAAGTTTGAGATACCAACCTTGGTCCAAGCTAGGGTAAGGATAGTTGTAGTAGAGCTCCCCTAATCTCCCTCCAAAACCTACCTATCTCTAAAATTAGAGAGTGGGCAAACACCCCACTAGTTTGGCCAAGACCCTCTAATAAAGCCTTCCCACTACCTTATTTTAGCAAAAACACTAAGCCACTCCATCCTTACAAACTTGTCTCCTCTAACGGTTCATTGATAGCCCTCACGAGCTCTGAGTTATGACCCTCGAAGGATTGACCTCAAAATGCACTTAGAGCACCTTGAAGACTCCTTGGTACGGGGTGGCCGCAAATGATGGATGGTCTTCGTGGCCAGAAAAAGGGTGTGACTAGGGTTCACCCGCCCATCCGGAGCTAATGGCACTGATGATTCAATGCCAAGATCAGCGGTTTCAAAGTTACACTGTGGTGCACCTATGAACAGAGGCACACTGCGAGTTTTGGCATCGAGCGAGATCATTGTTCTGAATCCAAACAAAATGTGATCTCTTGAAAATGAGATAGGTTATTTTAGGCCTCAGTATCACCATCCTGTAGCATTTGATAGTTCATCGATAGCCCTCACGAGCTCTGAGTTATGACCCTCGAAAGATCGACCTCAAAATGCACTTAGAGCACCTTGGAGACTCCTCAGTACGGGGTGGCCGCAAATGATGGATGGTCTTCATGGCCAGAACAAGGGTGTGACTAGGGTTCACCCGCCCATCCAGAGCTAATGGCACTGACGATTCGATGCCAAGATCAGCGGTTTCAAAGTTACGCTGTGGTGCACCTATGAACTGAGGCACACTACGAGTTTTGGCATCGAGCGAGATCACTGTGCTGAATCCAAACGGAATGTGATCTCTCAAAAATGAGATATGTTATTTTAGGCCTCAGTATCACTGTCCTGTAGTATTTGATAGTTCATCGATAGCCCTCACGAGCTCTGAGTTATGACCCTCGAAAGATCGACCTCAAAATGCACTTAGAGCACCTTGGAGACTCCTCGGTACGGGGTGGCCGCAAATGATGGATGGTCTTTGTGGCCAAAACAAGGGTGTGACTAGGGTTCACCCGCTCATCTAGAGCTAATGGCACTGACGATTCGATGCCAAGATCAACGGTTTCAAAGTTACGCTGTGGTGCACCTATGAACTGAGGCAGACTACGAGTTTTGGCATCGAGCGAGATCGATGTGCTGAACCCAAACGAAATGTGATCTCTCAAAAATGAGATAGGTTATTTTAGGCCTTAGTATCACTATCCTATAGCATTTGACAGTTCATCGATAGCCCTCACAAGCTCTGATTATGACCTTCGAAAGATTGACCTCAAAATGCACTTAGAGCACCTTGGAGACTCCTTGGTATGGGGTGGCCGCAAATGATGGATGGTCTTCGTGGCTAGAACAATGGTGTGACTAGGGTTCACCTACCCATCCGGAGCTAATGGCACTGACGATTCAATGCCAAGATCAGCGGTTTCAAAGTTACACTGTGGTGCACCTATGAACTAAGGCACACTGTGAGTTTTGGCATCGAGCAAGATTGCTGTGCTGAATCCAAACAGAATGTGATCTCTCAAAAATGAGATAGGTTATTTTAGGCCTCAGTATCACCATCCTGTAGCATTTGATAGTTCATCGATAGCCCTCACGAGCTCTGAGTTATGACCCTTGAAAGATCGACCTCCAAATGCACTTAGAGCACCTTGGAGACTCCTCGGTATGAGGTGGCCGCAAATGATGGATGGTCTTCATGGCTAGAACAAGGGTGTGACTAGGGTTCACCTGCCCATCCAGAGCTAATGGCATTGACGATTCGATGCCAAGATCAGCGGTTTCAAAGTTATGCTGTGGTGCACCTATGAACTGAGGCACACTGCGAGTTTTGGCATCGAGCGAGATCACTATGTTGAATCCAAACAGAATGTGATCTCTTGAAAATGAGATAGGTTATTTTAAGCCTCAATATCACCGTCCTGTAGAATTTGATAGTTCATCGATAGCCCTCACGAGCTCTGAGTTATGACCATCGAAAGATCGACCTCCAAATGCACTTAGAGCACCTTGGAGACTCCTCGGTACGGGGTGGCCACGGATGATCAAGGGTCTACATGGTTGGAACAAGGGTGTCACTATGGTTCACCCACCCACTCGGAGCTAATGGCACTGACTAGTAGCCGTTAGGAGTTAGATTTTGAAAAGTTGTCAAGAAAGGTTGACCCCTTTGACTTGTATCATGAAAGGTTGCTTTGTGCCTTGCTTGATTATTTGAAGACTACTCCATGTGTCACTATCTTTCTTGGAAAAAAAATTGCTTTTGAACATCAAGCTTGCAATATTATCAATTATTGTCAAACTTTTTCAACCAAGTCAAAACGTCAAATGGAAATATTTGTTTGCATTTTTTGCTAAGGGGAGTTTCATAAATTGACTTTGATTTTCTATGTCTCTAGTGCTTGAACATGCTTAAAATGGCTCTTTGATCTTAGAGCTATTGGTATTTTCTAACTTCATGGTCTATGATATGCATACTAAGAATTTCTTTCACTAAATGGTTTCCTTGATCTATTGACTACACTTAAATTTGTTCACTTGTCATCTCTCTTTCTTTATGTTCAATACAAAGAGCTAGAAGAGACAAATAATCTTTCTTACCTTCATCTCTCTAAGCACATGATAGAAATCAATTCTAAACTTGAGAAAAGGTTAGAGGAGAATATTGCATTCTTAAATTAATCTCCCTTAAGACCTTTACATACACATGGGGCATTCTTAATTTAATCTCCATGGAAGAAAATTTCATAAAACTAAAGATTCCATAGTGTTGAAACATAGAATCCAAGATCTCATTTATGATGGGATTGTTGATACCTCTAATGACTCATGTGTCACAAGATCATGCTGATGAACCTATGTCAAGTGATGATTTCCTTGACACCTTCACTTCTTATAACACTAATGAACCTCCTAAAGTGTCAAAGCTTTGGAAAATGCCTCCACTAAACAAAGAACCTAATTCTTTCCATATAGACCATGCGTACCCTCAAGGGCTACAACTAAAAGAAAATCAAGCTAACCATGCGTGCCCTATTTTACTTTCTCATCCACTCATAGCCTTCATATCCAACTTCATATCATGTCATTATGCATGTGCTATCTTTCTTATTGGCTTTAATTGCTTATCCTACATGCTATCTTCTTTCATGGATTTCATGGCTTATCCCAAATGTGCTTCATACAACTTTTCAATATGAAAGTCTTTCAAAACATTATACAATATTATAACTCTTTATGCTTTCAAATGCTATGATTGGTTGCAAAATGGAAGAAATCAAGTATTCTAATTGTTCATCTGTACTTTCTAGATTTTTCTTATTTGATTAGTTTGATAAAAATAGTTTTAATAATCATAATGTCAGCTTTATGTCAAATAAGGAAAAAATCAAATTTGTAATAAGATATCCGCATGCAATTATCTTTCATATAGTTATAAATGCTCTTAAAATTGTCGTTATAGCCTTGTATCACATGCAAATATGATTTGGAAGAAATTGTTCAATATCTTCCTCTTATAATTCCTTACAAAGAACCTACCAAAATACAAAAACCATATACAAAAAACTACACATTTTACATCATAATACATCATAAATTTTAGAAATTCTCCCCAATACCACCCTCCTCCAACTCTTCATGATGTACCTACATTCCAATATCATACAAAAATTAGTAACTTATTGTATTAAACAAGATAATCATCAATTCATTAAATCATTATGAAAAAAATAACATAAAAAGTATATATACCTAGTCGAGTATTCCAATAGGGTCCTCTCTCTGTTTTAGGGTCTCCAACAAGGCTTCATGATCAGCATTAGCAATAGTAAAAAGTTCTTTTACTTTTGGTCTTCCTTGATGCTTCAATAACTTTACATTTGTTGCTATAATAAGATGCGAATATATGAGAATTACTTTGTGCTTCTGATAGTCTTCAAATGCAGGAATTCCATTCCTTCTAAGCATGTATGTCCGCGGCCATGTTCTAGCAACAACCACTGAACCAGTAGGATATGTGAATCCATCATCATTTGTGATCGGTTGTGCAAGTTTTTGTTTGCCTCTTACACAACGTACTAACCAATAATCGGATTTCTCATCATTCCCCTGTGGTGCAACTAATGCAAAGACATGTCCTGGCTAAAGTAGATCTGATAGATGGTTATGCTCAAGTGAAATTTCCATGTCATCATTTTTTATAGAGGGTATGATAGACAATGGAGTAAGATAATGTGGAGCCCATGTGTCCACCCACTCACTTGACTCATAGTGATCCCAATCACACTGAAAACAAGTACGACAAAAATAAGCTAGTTGTTGTGTCCAAATGGTCCATGTACTAGAATTAGAGCTCCAAAATGAATGCATTTTTTATGAGTCTCTCACTGTAGCACAATCTGATCTATCACCTATGGACTCTTCCTCAACTAACCAAAAGAACCTGCGTACCACTGAATTAAGAGTCCCCCCCTGTGATAATGCTAAACTACACCAATCAACAATGCTACGAGCATCAAGAAGCTCTGTTGTTGAAATCTTCAGTTGCTCCTTAACTAGAGCTCTCTTCACACATGCCCCTGCTCCATCATGTTCCCCTTTTCCATGGACAGACTGAAAAAAATTCCAAATATGAGGCACCCCTCTCTCTACGTGCATCCTACACAACCAATAAAACATGCGAGCATTCTTGAATTGACCTGTACAGTTATTTGACCAAATGATATGTCTATCCATAGCAATTGCATGCTCATGTAAGAAATCAAAAAAATTCTCAAAACAATGTTGCACAAGCTCGTGAGAGTGAGATCTATCATCACTCATATAAAAATGATACTCTATAATAATCTTTTGATTATCTTCCACACTATCAGGGGCATGTCTATATGTTATGTGAACAAAAATTACAGTCTGAATGGAGTTGTAATACTGAGATTGTGTCTCATTTTGAGGTTGCAATGTGTAGTTCTCAACAAAATCAACAACTGATATAATAGTGCCAATGGGAAAAGTCTCCTTACACGTTCTAAATTGTTGATCCAACCACTGAGACCTGTGACTATGTCTCGTATACTTGTAAAAAAGATTTTCCTTGAAATCTGAAATAAAATTAGCCACACTGATATCTTTTCCAACCAATTCACATCTAGAGCTCTCACTCTCACTCTTCAATGTGTATTTCATCATTTCATATACCTTTTTTTTTAGTATTGTCTTTCCAAGATCTTGCTCGCACCCCTCATGGAAACATGTGTCAAACTTGGATAAGCCACCACATTTTGAACACTTCTCATTTAAGCAAGTATTTCTATAAAAGGAACAACCATCAACGCTACGACATAAGAGTTGATCTAGCAAGTCTCTTGATGATTTTGGAAGCCCACTATCCCCACAATCTTTCAACATTTCTTTACTATGCAAAGTAGAATGGATGGAGCATAATAGTTCATGGTGCATAGAAAACTCAACATGATATTTGCAACAACATATATTTTGAATTTTGAGTGGCACACAATAAAATGGCTTCAAAGATTCAAAAGCCCTTTGTGATATATGAAGAGTTGGATGACTCTCTCTAAATTGTTTGAACAACATAGTTTGACTTACTTCTAAATGGTGTTTAGGATGTGGCGTGCGATCTCTGATGCCAATTCTCAACTTTAAGACATCTTTGGCATTGGGTGATACTCGTGAGTTAGAGTGCCAAAATTGTGTAAATTCTTCCTTCACATTGTCGGATAGCTTCTTATCAAAACGTGAAAGTCTCCCACCAAATGCCCATGTTTCATTTTGAAGAGGGTCATCAATTTTCTCTCGTTGACTAAGTGCTCTTCTCAAAATAGTACGATTTAGATTCAAATCAATACAAGTTTGTCTCATATGTCTACCCTTTCTCAAATGATGACTTACCAAAGAGGTTGTAATGACCCTTCGAGCAGCTCTATTATCCTTCTCTCTGCTATTTTTTCCAATGCTATTGAGAGCACTGAAAAGATTCTTCACGATAATGGCATTTCTTTTCAATTTTTTATTGACACGAATCTTCAATTTGGAAAGCATAGGTCTCATCTTTTGCATCTTTATTAAGTGCATGAAAAGTTGACATTTCTCTACCACTGTCTTGTTGCCGAAAAACATCTGATATAGTCTTGAAGCCCATAACCGAATGGTTCTTTCTGATTTTTTTCCTTCCAAACTAGCAATAATCATTTCATCAATTTCAATTATCTATTTTGATGTTTTAGAACCTTCATGCCGATTATAATTAGGAGATATGTAAGGTTCTTGTGCATTAGGTTCCTGTGCATTGTCATCCTCGACATGGTCAATTATGCAATTTGGATTATGACTTGGTGGCATTTTTTCTTCAAAATTTTCATTCTCCAAATTTTCAATTTCGGCATTATTGTTTTCAATAGGTACATTTTCATTCCCAACTGTACATATTCATTATCTGATTCTATGATTTCACCTTCAATTAATTCATTGTCAACTTGATTGATATTTAGCATACCTTGTCTTTTTCTTTGATGTTTCATTTTGTCCCTTTCTCTATATGTCGCAATGTCTTAATTGGATATCTTCCTTTTGCGTTTATCCTTTCGACGACTGCTGCTCTCCATTCAAATTACAAATTTGAACACCTAAGGTTATATTTTCAGATTTTTTTTTATTAGTTGGGCCCCAAAACGCAACTTTTTTCAAAACCCATGAAAAAAAAGTGGAAAAGTGATGTTGTCGGGTCTGCAGGGATAGGAAATTATTGGAAATTGGTGCCAGTAAAATCGGATATCCGATCCTAAATCAGATATCCGATTTGAAATCGGATATTTGATATTGTAAAGTGAATTTTTGGAGGAAAAACTTGCTATAATTTTCCAACTTTGGTTTATTACTAAGCTAATAGTATAGTCGTATTAATATATAATAGTGTTAATAGTATAATAGTATTAATATATAGTATTAATATAGCTAAAGTATCAATATTATTATACCCATAATAGTATTAATATTATTAATATAGATATAATAGTGTAAATGTTTAGTGTTTATTATTATTATTATTATTATGCTACAATATAGTATTAATATATATATATATTATTATTATAGCTATAATAGTATTATTATTATTCCTATAGATATGATAATATTAATATTTAATGTTTATTTATATTATCACAAAATAGTATAAATACTATATATATATCCTTTCATTTTTTAACCCATATACATACAAACGATTTGAATATGTCCGTAGGGGTCCTAAGACCCCTAGGGACATATGTCATCGTTTAATGAGTCAAAGAGGGTCGTAGGTCACCCTATGACCCCCTTTGACCCATATGGCCCATTCGAATATGTCCCTAGGACCCTTAGGGACATATGTCATCGTTTAATGGGTCAAAGGGGGTCATAGGGCACCCTATGACCCCCTTTGACCCATATGAACGATTCGAATATGTTCTCAGGGGTCCTAGGACCCCTAAGGACATATGTCATTGTTTAATGGGTCAAATGGTGTCATAGATCACCGTATGACCCCCTTTGACCCATATGAATGATTTGAATATGTCCCTAGGGGTTATAGGACCCCTAGAGACATATGTCATCGTTTAATGGATCAAAGGGAGTCATAGGTTACCTTATAACCCCCTTTGACCCATATTACCCATTCAAATATGTCCCTAGGGGTCCTAGAACCCCTAGGGACATATGTTGTCATTTATTGGGTCAAAGGGACCTATGACCCTCTTTGACCCATATTACCCATTTGAATATGTCCCTAAGGGTCCTAGGACCCCTAGAGACATATGTCATCATTTAATGGGTCAAAGGGGGTCATAGGTCACCCTATGACCCCCTTTGACTCATATGAACGATTCAAATATGTCCCTCGGGGTCTTAGGACCCGTAAGGACATATATCGTCATTTAATCGATCAAAAGGGGTCATAGGTCACCTTATGACCCCCTTTGACCCATATTAACCATTGTAATATGTCCTTAGGCCTCTTAGGACCCCTAAGGACATATGTCATCGTTTAATGCATCAAAAGGGGTCAATGGTTGACCTATGACCCCCTTTGACCCATATGAACGATTCGAATACGTCCCTAGCGGTCTTAGGACCCCTAGGGACATATGTCATCATTTAATAGGTCAAAAGGTGTAATAGGTTACCCTATGACCCCCTTTGACCCATATGAACGATTTGAATATGTCCCTAGGGGTTATAGGACCCCTAGAGACATATGTCATCGTTTAATGGATCAACGGGGGTCATAGGTCACCCTATGACCCCCTTTGACCCATATGACCCATTCGAATATATTCCTAGGGGTCCGAAGACCCCTAGCGACATATGTCGTCGTTTAATGGGTCAAAGAGAGTTAGGTCACCCTATGACCCCCTTTGACCCATATTACCCATTCGAATATGTCTCTAGGGGTCTTAGAACCCCTAAGGACATATGCCATTGTTTAATGGGTCAAAGAGGGTCATAGTTCACCCTATGACCCCCTTTGACCCATATGACCCATTCAAATATGTTCCTAGGGGTCTGAGGACCCCTAGCGACATATGTTGTTGTTTAAAGAGTCAAAGAGGGTCATAGGTCACCCTATGACCCCCTTTGACCAATATTACCCATTTGAATATGTCTCTAGGGGTCTTAGAACCCCTAGGGACATATGTTGTTGTTTAATGGGTCAAAGGGGGTCATAGGTCAACTTATGACCCCCTTTGACCCATATGACCTATTCGAATATGTTCTTAGGGGTCTGAGGACCCCTAGCGACATATGTCATTGTTTAATGGATCAAAGGGTGTCATAAGACACTTTATGACTCCCTTTGACCCATATGAATGATTCGAATATGTCCCTAGGGGTTATAAGACCCCTAGAGACATATGTCATCGTTTAATGGGTCAAAGAGGGTCATAGGTCACCTTATGACCTCCTTTGACCCATATGAACAATTCAAATATGTCCCTAGGGTTTTTAGGACCCCTAGCGACATATGTCATCGTTTAATGGGTCAAACGGACTCATAGGTCACCTTATGACCCCCTTTGACCTATATAACCCATTCGAATATGTTCTTAAGGGTTCAAGGACCTCTAGCGACATATGTTGTCATTTAATGGGTCAAAGAGGGTCATAGGTCACCCTATGACCCCCTTTGACTCATATGAACAATTTGAATATGTCCCTAGGGGTTTTAGGACCCCTAGAGACATATGTCATCGTTTAATGGGTCAAAGGGGGTCATAGGGCACCCTATGACCCACTTTGGCCCATATGAACGATTCAAATATATCCCTAGGGGTTCTAGGACCCCTAGAGACATATGTCGTTTGACCTATGACCCCCTTTGACCTATATGAACGATTCGAACATATATCTAGGGACATATGTCGTCGTTTAATAGGTCAAAGGGTGTCATAGGTCACCCTATGACCCCCTTTGACCCATATGAATGATTTGAATATGTTGCTAGGTGTTCTAGGACCCCTAGAGACATATGTCATCGTTTAATGGGTCAAAGGGAGTCATAGGTCACCCTATGACCCCCTTTGACCCATATGATCCATTCGAATACGTTCTTAGGGGTCTGAGGACCTCTAACGACATATGTCATCGTTTAATGGGTCAAAGGGGGTCATAGGTCACCCTATGACCTCCTTTGACCCATATGACCCATTCGAATATGTTCCTAGGGGTTCGAGGACCTCTAGCGACATATGTCATCATTTAATGGGTCAAAGGGGGTCATCGGTCACCCTATGACCCCCTTTGACCCATATGAACGATTCAAATATGTCCCTCGGGGTCCTAGGACTCGTAGCGACATATATCGTCATTTAATCGATCAAAAGGGGTCATAGGTCACCTTATGACCCTCTTTAACCCATATTAACCATTGTAATATGTCCCTAGGGCTCTTAGGACCCCTACGGACATATGTCGTTGTTTAATGCGTTAAAGGGGGTCAATGGTTGACCTATGACCCCATTTGACCAATATGAACGATTCAAATATGTTCCTAGCGGTCCTAGGACCCCTCGGGACATATGTCGTTGTTTAATGGGTCAAAGGGTGTCATAGGTCACCTTATGACATCCTTTGACCCATATGAATGATTTGAATATGTCCTTAGGGGTTACAGGACCCCTAGAGACATATGTCGTCATTTAATGGGTCAATGGGGGTCATAGGTCATCCTATGACCCCTTTTAACCCATATGACCCATTTGAATATGTTTCTAGGGGTCCGAGGACCCCTAGCGACATATTTCATCGTTTAATTTGTCAAAGAGAGTCAGGTCACCCTATGACCCCCTTTGACCCATATTACCCACTCGAATATGTCTCTAGGGGTCTTAGAATCCGTAGGGACATATGTCGTCATTTAATGGGTCAAAGGGGGTCATAGTTCATCCTGTGATCCCCTTTGACCCATATGATCTATTCAAATATGTTTCTAGGGGTTCGAGGACCCCTAGCGACATATGTTGTCATTTAATGGGTCAAAGAGGGTCATAGGTCACCCTATGACTTCTTTGACCCATATTACCCATTAGAATATGTCCTTAGGGGTTCTAGGACCCCTAGAGACATATGTTGTCATTTAATGGGTCAAAAAGAGTCATAGGTCACCTTATGACCCCCTTTGACCCATATTACCCATTCAAATATGTCTCTAGGGGTCTTAGAACCCCTAGGGACATATGTCATCGTTTAATGAGTCAAAGGGGGTCATAGGTCACCCTATGACCCCTTTTGACCCATATGACCCATTCGAATATGTTCCTAGGGGTCCGAGGACCCCTAGCGACGTATGTTATCATTTAATGGGTCAAAGAGGGTCACAGGTCACCCTATGACTGCCTTTGACCCATATAAACAATTCAAATATGTCCCTAGGGGTTCTAGGACCCCTAGAGACATATGTCATCGTTTAATGGGTCAAAGGGGGTCATAGGTCACCCTGTGACCCTCTTTGACCCATATGAACGATTTGAATATGTCCCTAGGGGTCCTATGACCCCTAGGGAGACATGTCATCGTTTATTGGGTCAAAGGGTGTCATAGGTCACGTTATGACCCCCTTTGACCCATATGAATGATTTGAATATGTTCCTAAGGGTTATAGGACCCCTAGAGACATATGTCGTTGTTTAATAGGTCAAAGGGGGTCATAGGTCACCCTATGACTCCATTTGACCCATATGACCCATTCGAATATGTTTCTAGGGGTCTGAGGACCTCTAGCGACATATGTCATCATTTAATGGGTCAAAGGGGGTCATAGGTCACCCTATGACTCCCTTTGACCCATATGACCCATTCAAATATGTTCTTAGGGGTCCGAGGACCTCTAGCGACATATGCCATCGTTTAATGGGTCAAAGGGGGTCATTTGTCACCCTATGACCCCCTTTGACCTATATGACCCATTCAAATATGTTCTTAGGGGTCTGAGGACCCCTAGCGACATATGTCATCATTTAATGGGTCAAAGGGTGTCATAAGACACCCTATGACTCCCTTTGACCCATATGAATGATTCAAATATGTCCCTATGGATTATAGGACCCCTAGAGACATATGTCATCGTTGAATGAGTCAAAGGGGGTCATAGGTCACCCTATAACCCCGTTTGACCCATATGAATAATTCGAATATGTCCCTAAGGGTTTTAGGACCCCTAGTGACATATGTCATCGTTTAATGGGTCAAAGGGGGTCATATGTCACTTTATGACCCCCTTTGACCCATATAACCCATTCAAATATTTTCGTAGGGGTCCAAAGACCCCTAGCGACATATGTTATCGTTTAATGGGTCAAAAAGGGTCACAGGTCACCCTATGACCCTCTTTGACCCATATGAACAATTCGAATATGTCCCTAGGGGTTCTAGGACCCCTAGAGACATATGTCATTGTTTAATGAGTCATCGTTGAATGAGTCAAAGGAGGTCATAGGTCACCCTATAACCCCGTTTGACCCATATGAACAATTCGAATATGTCTCTAAGGGTTTTAGGACCCCTAGCGACATATGTCATCGTTTAATGGGTCAAAGGGGGTCATATGTCACTTTATGACCCCCTTTGACCCATATAACCCATTCAAATATTTTCGTAGGGGTCCAAAGACCCCTAGCGACATATGTTATCGTTTAATGGGTCAAAAAGGGTCACAGGTCACCCTATGACCCTCTTTGACCCATATGAACGATCTAAATATGTCCCTATGAGTTCTAGGACCCCTAGAGACATATGCCATTGTTTAATGGGTCAAAGGGGGTCATAGGTCACCCTATGACCCCCTTTGACCCATATGAACGATTCGAATATGTCCCTAGGGGTCTTAGGACCCCTAGGGACATATGTCATCGTTTAATGGGTCAAAGGGTGTCATAGGTCACCCTATGACCCCCTTTGACCCATATGAACGATTTGAATATGTCCCTAGGGGTTCTATGACCCCTAAAGACATATGTCATCATTTAATGGGTCAAAAGGGGTCATAAGTTACCTTATGACCCCTTTTGACCCATATGACCCATTCAAATATGTTCCTAGGGTTCTGAGGACCTTTAGCGACATATGTCATCATTTAATGGGTCAAAGGGGGTCATAGGTCACCCTATGACCCCCTTTGACCCATATGATCCATTCGAATATGTTCTTAGGAGTCTAAGGATGTCTAGCGACATATGTCATCATTTAATGGGTCAAAGGGGGTCATAGGTCACCCTGTGACCCCCTTTGACCCATATGACCCATTTGAATATGTTCCTAGGGGTCTGAAAACCCTTAGCGACATATGTCATCGTTTAATGGGTCAAAGGGTGTCATAAGGCACCCTATGACTCCCTTTGACCCATATGAATGATTCGAATATGTGCATAGGGGTTATAGGGACCCCTAGAGACATATGTCATTGTTTAATGGGTCAAAGGGGGTCATAGATCACCCTATGACCCCCTTTGACCCATATGAACAATTGGAATATGTCCCTAGGGGTTTTAGGACCCCTAGCGACATATGTCATCGTTTAATGGGTCAAAGAGGGTCATAGGTCACCCTATGACCCCCTTTGACCCATATGACCCATTCGAATATGTTCCTAAGGGTCTGAGGACCCCTAACGACATATGTTGTCGTTTAATGGGTCAAAGAGGGTCACAGGTCACCCTATGACCCCCTTTGACCCATATGAACAATTTGAATATGTCCCTAGGGGTTCTAGGACCCCTAGAGACATATGTCATCATTTAATGGGTTAAAAAAGGTCATAGGTCACCTTATGACCCCCTTTGACCCATACGAACGATTCAAATATGTCTTTAGGGGTCCTTGGACCCTTAGGACATATGTCGTCGTTTAATGGGTCAAAGGGTGTCATAGGTCACCCTATGACCCCCTTTGACCCATATGAACGATTTGAATATGTCCTTAGGGGTTATAGGACCCCTAAAGACATGTCGTCATTTAATAGGTCAAAGGGGGTCATAGGGTTTGACCCATATGAACAATTTGAATATGTCCTTAGGGGTTCTAGGACCCCTAGAGACATATGTCATCATTTAATAGGTCAAAGGGTGTCATAGGTCACCCTATGACCCCCTTTGATCCATATGAACGATTTGAATATGTCCCTAGGGGTTATAGGACCCCTAAAAACATATGTCATCGTTTAATAGGTCAAAGGGGGTCATAGGTCACCCTATGACCCCCTTTGACCCATATGAACAATTCAAATATGTCCCTAGGGGTTCTAGGACCCCTAGAGACATATGTCGTTGTTTAATAGGTCAAAGGGGGTCATAGGTCACCTTATGACCCCCTTTGACCCATATTACCCATTCGAATATGTCCCTAGGGGTCCTATAACCCTTAGGGACATCTGTCATCGTTTAATGGATCAAAGGGGATCATAGGTCACCCTATGACCCCCTTTGACCCATATGAACGATTCAAATATGTCCTTATGGGTCCTAAGACCCTTAGAGACATATGTCGTCATTTAATGGGTCAAAGTGTGTCATAAAGCACCCTATGATCTTGAAATGTCCCTTTTCTGATTTTATATGATATTTCAAGACTCAAATCAGATCTTTAAAATCAAACAACCAATATTTCAAAGATCCACCAATTTCTCAATAAACCCCAAATCGGGTATGCCAGAAATAGTGCCAAAAGCTTCACAGCTTCACCTATTATTAATAAATATGAAAGTGGACATTTTTACAAAAATTTGAGCAGCATGACAACCTATAAAATGACATTTTCAAATCTATATAACATGCACACAATAGGTCCCAAACGAAAGACAAGCAATGCTCATCGGGCTCTCGAAAATAACATACAATAGCCCAGAATCACCACAAAAACTTAATTATCGATCACAGAAGTATAATCATATACAAATACATATATTAAGCTCTATTTTAACATTTAAAAGTCTGATATGCAACAGAAACCAAAACTAATATGAAATACTCAATCGGAAACACCAAACTCTTACAAAAAATACACCCGAAAACTCACAAATCTGCACTGTTCAGCACAAAGGAAAACTTTGCATGAGCATGCATATGGAATGGCTTCAAACTCCCATCCTTAGCCTTCTTGTAAATCTACAAAATCCTGTTCTTGGATCTCCTTCTTCACAAGTTTGGCAGCCTCTGAAGAACAACGAAGCAATGTGCAAAAATCAAGTTCTGGAATGAGCCCAAAATGCCTCCAAATCCCTTAAAAGAGGGCATAACCCTAACTCACGTCCAAGAGGGGTTAATAAAACATATTTTAATAATAATTTTCATTTATTAGTCCATTAGCTTCCAAATATTATCCCCTTTTTTTGAAATTTCACCTTTTTGGGCATGCCTGCCTTAGCAAAGATTATTATTTTTAATTATTTGAAAAGGGGACATGACAAGTCCTCCCCTTCCAAATATT
Source organism: Cupressus sempervirens (assembly GCA_028749045.1). Classification (NCBI taxonomy): domain Eukaryota; kingdom Viridiplantae; phylum Streptophyta; class Pinopsida; order Cupressales; family Cupressaceae; genus Cupressus; species Cupressus sempervirens. The sequence continues at coordinate 219,311,979 of CM053784.1, read as the reverse complement.
GCTTGTCCTCAAGAAATGGCTGAACAATAAACCAATCAATCCACTTGGATCCCAAATGTAGTCATGAACTATACTATTTTCAATTAACATAGGCTCCTGCAATATCCTTTGCAATATGACCAAGAGGAATCCATAATCAAACTGACAATTACTGCTCAACCAAACTCCAAAGTCAGAACTCCCACAGTCAGAAATCCACGAGACACAAACTCTTAGAACATCAAAACCCAAGTAAAGTGGACAAATCAAACTACCAACATAGTAAATACCATCAACGCATCCCACTGGCCTATATGGAAAGTACAATCCAACTCTGCAACAATTGTGAATGCTCCTGAATGAAACTATACCATGTATGGAGAATCCACACACTGTACAACTCCTACAGTTAACACAACTCTGTAGATCACCGGCCATTGTCTCATGACCATAACTCCCATGCACCCTTGATGGTGAAAAGCCATCACAAGATAAACAACAAGAAATGGAACCCAAACCAAGTTTTTCTGCCATCAACTCCTTAGCACAAGGATCAAATGCTAACTGATGTACATACCCTGCAATATAATGTTGATAAAAAAAACCAACCTCAGTCAATAGCTCACCATGAACAAGTGATACAACCCACTGTGACTGATCACCCACTAAGTCAGGAGATGTCATAGCCAAAGGAGTAGAATCAATAACAACACCCATTGAAGAATCACTCCAAAACTCCTACTCTAAGTCATGTATTATCAAGCTATCAACTGCAGGACCTATCACCATGTTGTGCCCATCACAACTCTCATCCCGAGGCATCAAACTATCCCATAACTTATGATAAGCACTAGGAACCAAAGTACATCTCTGTATCATCATCTCATCAACATGGTCATAAAAGGTGAATTGATGAGCATACCTCACAATTTAATGTCGATAGAGTGCGCAATTGATCACTAACCAAGTTGGAACTGACTACTACCTCTGAAGACATCACCAAGGGAGTAGTATTACTAGCAGGAACCATGCCAATTTTTGGCTCACCAACATCACACATGGTCTTTGATACATCATCTCTAGTCTTCGTGCCATTAGTACTAGAGGTCACCACCATGTTAGGCATACCACAAAATTTTTTTGTAGCACCCAACTCAACTGAACCTGACTCTAGTGGGGACAAACCCGATATGCCAATGTTAGTATCAAGGATGGATGCATCCCCATCTCCACTGTCTTTGACAATCTCGACCATGGACATCCTCGGATCACCAGACACCATAGCTTGTGACTGTATAGAATTTGGTAAAGACTGTAGTTTCTCTAACTCCATGGTCACCTTAGCCAAATGAAAGTATGACTCCTTGAAAGCCAACTGTGTACTCTCAAGAATCTTAGAAGTCACCTCAAGCTACTGAGTAAGCTCACTCACCTCATCTTCCTTGGCTAACAATGCATCGTATACTGTACTGCCCCACTCCATAAGATAATCTCTATCGGCTACCAACTGCATATAATCCTGTCTCAAAATCTGGATAGCCTCCCATAAAGAGTGGAACTCTGTCAAGGAAAGATAACTGCCTCCTTGCTCATCACTAGTAGGAGAACCCCATCCATAAATTGCTAACAACTGACGAGTAGCATCAAAATGCTGGCAAGCGATAGCAATGTCTCGCTCACTAACTCTCAACTGATTAGACACATGTTGGTATTGGCTAGACTGTCTCCTACAAACCTCCTCTGATGCACTATCTAAAGGAGTATCCTCAAAGTTACTAGTCTCTAGAGTATTACCATCCATATCCTGTGAATCAACTCCAAAGCTCATATCAACATATGGAGTATTAAAAATTGTAGCACTGATGTCTAACTCCTTTGTACCAAAAGAAACTGCCAAGGAAACTAAGTCTTCAAAACTACCCACTACATCCTCCTAGATGTCATCAATGCCAATATGATCCTAGGATTCATCTATACACACTGCCAAATATGAAAGATCATCAACACATTCCAGCAAGTATGGTTGACTGGATATATGAACAAAGCCCAACACCAGTGTATAAAAACTAATACCAGCATCAGACAAGCTGCTGGCACAAGAAAAGACAACACCATGCAATCTACTAATCAAATCCATGATAGCACCCAAACAAACACTGCTACCAAAAAGTGTTAAAGATCTCCAGTCAACTGAATCCCAAACGCCAATATAACAATCTTGAATCCATATCTGTAAACTAGAATCAGCTAGTAACTCAAGAAAACTCCTCACATGAGTAATATGACCAATACCAACTAACTCCACATACCTATCATGATGAGATAATGAAGTCACAATACTATCTTTGTTCACTTTCAGCCGGTTGGACAAATCATGTGAAGTACTACCAGCCTCAACCTCATGTGATGAAGCATCTAACTGTGCCTGGTAATCTTTCTCAGCAAAGTCATGAATGCTCAATGTCTACTCATCTCTACCAGGTATCTCACCATCATGCACAACAACATCCTCATAATCGTTATCTGAACCCACTACGCTGTAGTCACTACCTATTGTAACTATACCATCCTGAATACTTGTGACATCACCCTTTGACGACCTGTATACAATTGTCTCAATTTGAGTATCAAGTTGACCATTACTATCAATCTGCGTAATATCCTTTCTCACTACCTCCTATGGTGGAGTAGAATCTGAGACCTCAGCCTGGCTATAAGCTAGTTTCTCAAACTCCTCATGCAAGTTCTTAGTAATTGTGTCATCCACCCTATGAGAAAATCTGCCAAATAGAAATCCAGTCAACTTATCCACCTTAGTTGGGTCGGACAACATGTCATTCATTTTACAGTGGTGCTCAACCAACTGTTCAGACATGTCATGGCTTATTTTCCTAAGTTTATCTCGAATGTCTAAATAACCATCCTTTCTATTGTTCTGACTCTAGATATCAATTGTCCAAGATCGTGTCCTCTGAGACTCTTTACTATACCTGTCCATTCTGGATAAAGTAGAGTGTAAACCCAATAGATTATAACTTCTTCAAACACCAAGAACTAACATGCAATTGATTAGAAGTAGCATGCAACCATAGATTTTGACATGCAGCTGATTAGAAGCAACATGCAACCACCAAATTCACCAAGAACTAACATGCAAATGATTAGAAGTAGCATGCAACCATGGATTTTGACATGCAACTAATTAGAAGCAACATGCAACCACCAAATTCACCAAGAACTAACATGCAAATGATTAGAAGTAGCATGCAACCATAAATTTTGACATGCAAGATTTGGGTAGTTGTCAAAACTGACATGCAAACTTCTACAAACCCTTAGGCTGGCAAGATCATAGCTCTGATACCACTGAAATGTCCCTTTTTTAATTTTATATGATATTTAGAGCCTCAAATCAAATCTTTAAAATCAAACAACCAATATTTCAAAGATCCACCAATTTCTCAATAAACCCCAAATCGGGTATGCCAGAAATAGTGCCAAAAGCTTCACAACTTCACCTATTATTAATAAATCTGAAAGTGGACATTTTTATAGAAATTTGAGTAGCATAACAGCCTATAAAATGACATTTTCAGATCTGTATAACATGCACAAAATAGCTCCCAAACGGAGGACAAAAACAATGCTCATCGGGCTCTCAAAAATAACATAGAATAGCTCAGAATCACCACAAGAACTTAATAATCTATCATAGAAGTATAATCATATCCAAATATTTATATTTAGCTCTATTTTAAAATTTAAAAGTCTAATATACCGCAGCAACCAAAACTGATATGAAATACTCAACCGGAAACACCAAACTCTTACAAATAATACACCCGAAAACTCACAAATCTGCACTGTTCAGCACAAAGGCAAACTCTGCATGAGCATGCACATGGAATAGCTTCAAACTCCCATCTTTATCCTTCCTAAAAACCTTCAAGCTCTCATTCTTGGGTCTCCTTCTTCACAAGTTTGGCAGCCTCTGAAGAACAACGAAGCAATGCGCAAAAATCAAGTTCTGGAATGAGCCCAAAATGCTTCCAAACCCCTTAAAAGAGGGCATAACCCTAACTCATGTCCAAGAGAGGTTAATAAAACATATTTTAATAATAATTTTCATTTATTAGTCCATTAGCTTCCAAAGATTATCCCCTTTTTCTGAAACTTCACCTTTTTGGGCATGCCTGCCTTAGCAAAGATTATTATTTTTAATTATTTGAAAAGGGGACATGACAGATCCCCTTTGACCCATATGAATGATTCAAATATGTCCCTAGGGGTCTTAGGACCCCTAGGAACATATGTCATTGTTTAATGGGTCATAAGGTGACCTATGACCCCCTTTGACCCATATGGCCCATTCGAATATGTCCCTAGGACCCTTAGGGACATATGTCATCGTATAATGGGTCAAAGGGGGTCATAGGGCACCCTATGAACCCCTTTGATCCATATTAACAATTTGAATATGTCCTTAGGGTTCTCAGGACCCCTAAGGACATATGTCGTTGTTTAATGGGTCAAAGGGCATCATAGGTCACGCTATGACCCCTTTTGACCCATATGAATGATTCAAATATTTCCCTAGGGGTCTTAGGACCCCTAGGGACATATTCGAATCATTTAGATGGGTCAAAGTGGTATATCATTGTTTAATGGGTCAAAGGGGGTCATAGGGTGACCTATGACACCCTTTGACCCATTAAACGATGACAGATGTCCTTAGGGGTCCTATATTACCCATATTACCCATTCGAATATGTCTCTAGGAGTCCTAGGACCCCTAGAGATATATGTCATCGTTTAATGGGTTAAAGGGGGTCATAGGTCACCCTATGACCCCCTTTGACCCATATGAACGATTCAAATATGTCCCTCGGGGTCTTAGGACCCGTAGGGACATATATCGTCATTTAATCGATCAAAAGGGGTCATAGGTCACCTTATGACCCCCTTTGACCCATATTAACCATTGTAATATGTCCCTAGGGCTCTTAGGAGCCCTAAGGACATATGTCGCCATTTATTGTGTCAAAGAGGGTCAATGGTTGACTTATGACTCCCTTTGACCCATATGAACGATTCGAATATGTCCCTAGCGGTCCTAGGACCCCTAAGGACATATGTCATCATTTAATGGGTCAAAGGGACCTATGACCCCTTTTGATCCATATGAACGATTTGAATATGTCCCTAGGGCTCCTAGTACCCCTAGGGACATATGTCATCATTTAATGGGTCAAAGGGTGTCATAGGTCACCCTATGACCCCCTTTGACCCATATGAACGATTCGAATATGTCTCTAGGGGTTCTAGGACCCCTAGAGACATATGTTGTCATTTAATTGGTCAAAGCGAGTCATAGGTCACCCTATGACCCCCTTTGACCCATATTACCCATTCGAATATGTCCTTAGGGGTCCTAGAACCCCTAGGGACATATGTCGTCATTTAATGGGTCAAAGGGACCTATGATCCCCTTTGACCCATATTACCCATTCGAATATGTCCCTAGGGGTCCTAGAACCCCTAGAGACATATGTCATCATTTAATGGGTCAAAGGGGGTCATAGGTCACCCTATGACCCCTTTTGACCCATATGAACGATTCAAATATGTCCCTCGGGGTCCTAGGACCCGTAGGGACATATATTGTCATTTAATCGATCAAAAGGGGTCATAGGTCACCTTATGACCCCATTTGACTTATATTAACCATTGTAATATGTCCCTAGGGCTCTTAGGACCCCTAAGGAGATATGTCATTGTTTAATGCGTCAAAAAGGGTCAATGGTTGACCTATGACCCCTTTTGACTCATATATATTAATAATATACATATCTATTAATAACATACATATTAATATATATATATATATATTACATTATTATATTTAATAAAAATATTACATTATTATATATAGATTAATAACATACATATTAATATAATAATATATATAATACATATTATATATTTATATTTAATATATTACGTTATTATATATATATATAATATTATTATACATAATAATATAATAATATATAATACATATTATATTTAATGAAAATATTACGTTATTATATATATATTAATAACATACATATTAATATAATAATAATAATATAAATTATATTTATAGATTGTAATAAGATTAACATAATATATTAGTATATATTGTTAGATTATATCTTATATCTTTACATTACGTTACTATATATATATATATATAAAATATTAAAATACATCTTTACATAGTAATATAAGTGAAATAATTTAGAAATAATAAGTTGTGACGTTTAAACCCAATTTTCCTTCCAAAATGGGTTGAGATTTTAAATTTGCCCACCTAACATATCAGATATCTGATTTTGAATCGGATATCCAATTTATGATCGGATATCCGATTAGGCTTGGTAAATACCAAGCCTATCCGGTCAACCCAAAAGAAATGTTTGAAGAGGGTTTTAGTGATACTCAGACTTCGAGTAGTCGTCTGACAATGTTATTTTGATCGAAATTAAATAAAATGAAAAGGGTTTTATAATATCGATCTCTAGATTCCATAAATATAATTTCTGTCAAATTCTGAGTTCGATAAGTAATTATTAGTTAATTATCAATGAAGATAATTGTAAAGTGCTGATTGACATACTAATTGAAAAATAGCTATAACTTTCAAATGGTATAACTTTTTTTAAATCTAAAAGTTGTATCACATTCTATAGTTCAGCTAGTATAAGAAAAAAAATAAAAAATTTAAATTTGGTAAAATTTTCTATTAGTTAGGGTGGTCAGACACGAGACTTTTTTTTTCCAAAAAAGTTTTGGTAGAAAATTCATAGTTAATTATTTATTTGAAATAAAAATACCAAAAAATATGCATCACATCCGAGCATGAGTCTACTTTTCATATCTATAATTATATTAAAAAAAATTATGATTTGATTTTGATTAAGGTGGTCAGACATACACCTACTTTTTATTTTCGCCTTGAAATTTTCTTAGTACTGCATTAAAATTCAAACTTTTGACCAATTAATTATTTTTTTCTCCTAATAAGACCTGGTAGTTTAGAAACTACATTCAATTTTTTACAGATTATTTTCTTACAAATTTTTGATATAAAGTCCATAACCACTTCAAAATTATGTGTCAAGTTGACATAAACCTAATTTGCTGATTTTTCATTGCCACTTAAGGCCATAGTTTGGTACACCATGATCCTGCACATACCCATTTGAATAATCATTTATAAGAATATGTGTTGATTATCATTTTTTAATGGCATCTACTCACTATCATTGTTCCTTTTTGCTTGCATTGTATTGGTCTTCCAAATTGGATTTGCTTTATATAAGTGTATGTTATTTGACCTTCATTTATCTGTCACTAATTTATGTAATTTGGAATCCAATTTTACTATGTTTATATAAATTTGTTTTTTGTACATTATAACTTTGTTCCAACTGCACTTATCTCTCAAACCATTGTATTTTCCTTCTTGATATTAATGCATTGTTGTATTTTGTCTTATTCATCCTTTCTTTAATTTTTGTGAACCACTTACAACTACCCTACTCATGACTTTTAATGCTTTGAAACATATTGTTTGAATATAAGCAGTGGGTAAGATCTAAAGATTTTCCTTTTGTCGTGGTGCTTGGAGCTCTAAAATTTTCCAAAATGTAGAGTTCCATCAGGGTCACCGAACAAGCATGCATATTGCCCCATAATGTAAAAAATAAGTTGAGGGTTGCAATATAAAATATTTTTATTTTTATTCATAGGTGAAACACTCACCAATAAATTTGGAGATTTTGTAGCTTGTAAATTACTTGTACCTTTTTAAAATATGAATGACAAATTAAAAGCAATGTAAATCATTCTACATCAATAAAATAACTATTTTAGATAAACTATGTAGAAATTAAATATACATGAGTAAAATTGTAACATAACAAAACTATTTCAAAATATTTATTAAAAATAATTACTTTTTAGTCTATTGATAAATGATAATTAGAAAATTGAGAAATAAAGTAATACATTAGTAGTTATTATTTTTGAATTAAAAATGAAAAAATAAATTTCTTATTATGTTGAGAGGCATATACAATGACATAAGCAAATCTCAGCAGGAAAAAATGCAAATGAATATGTCATGTAAGGGAAAAAGATTAGATGACTGTTACAAATGAAATTGAATATTCAAATTAAAATTAAAATATGAATTATCACTTGACATTCCACAATTATATATTAAATCAGTACTAAAGAAATTCAAACGACATTTTAGTATACCAAATGCCATTTAATATTTGAAATACTAAAGAAATGCCAATCACAATCAACTCTTGTACGCTTGGCATAGACACCATTTTCTTGGATGTAATATGTATCAGTTTGATTTTTTTTAAGAGTTTATTAAATCTATGAAGTCTTATAGTCACCTGATTATTTCTCTTCTTCCCCTCTTTATCTACATCTTGACTCTTCATATTCAAATAGTTGAAAAAGTTATATAAACGAAATGAAAAAGCCATATTTGTTGCAGTAGAGAATATAAATAAGAGATTTCCCTACTCCAACCTTTAACAAAGAACCATGTAAGCCAATCATTCTATTATATTTTTGTCCTATCCTTTATAGTTCCAAAGTTGTTTTTTTGTGTTGTTTAAATATTCATTTTGTTTCTGAAATATCAGTAACACAATAACAGAAAAATGGGGAGTGATTTTTGCTCTTTCTCTACACATGGATAGGGGGAGCAAATTCAGAATGAAGCCCAAGATGGACAACATCCTAAATTACAATATTAGGAGTTACACAAAAAACATATCAGATGGGACCCTAGATCCAATTTTGGGCATCCCAAATTACAATTGCAAGCAATTTTAGTAGAGCTATCATCACCCAGATTGCATGCTTCTAACTTATAAGGAATTCGTCATGCTTTGTTTGGAGGATGACATACAACCAAGAGAAGCTAAGCATAGATATGAACAATAAAAAACAAAAATGAAAAAAAAATTCTTCTTTAAGATTGAAAATGATGAAAACAGGTTGAAAGATCATCACCAAGCTACAATATAAGGAAAAAATACAAATGGCTAAGACCTAGATGGATTAGCGGGTGAGAATGACCATGGAATAAAATCCTTTCTATTGAAGGAGAGCATAATAGATCTGCTATCCCCTTCCATATGTAAAGTGAAAGAGGGTTACACATTTTTTTGACAAGTAGAAGATGGTCTCAAACATCTTTCTGAAATCCATGGAGGTATTACACAACCCTGCATTTTCAAAGTATTTATTATGTAAATGATAGGCCTCTTCCAGTTCCAGCACAACGATGACCAGGATCTTTAGGCATTTGCACATGAAGACCAAGTAATTAATTACATATGAAATGATTACACATTGTAAAATATCAACATTCTCTTATGAAAATGTATTTAGCGCAGTTTATTTGGAAGTTTTGTTTTCAATATAAATTTTCATCTTTTTATTTAGATGATTTTTTATTATCTATTATCAAGTTCGTGTTGTTTTGAAAATTTACATATATATTTTCCTACCATTGAAGAACACAAATATGTGGTGCTAGCAATAAGGCTTTTTATTGAACTAGAAATTTTTATTTCCTTTTAGGACATAGACATTTTGGCTTACAAACGAGAAATTAGGTTTATAACCAATGATTTATTTCATTATTTTTATTAATAGATTGTAAAAGCTATATGAAAATATAATTAATAAGATGAAAGATGTATAATAATAAAATAATATAAGAAAATTAATATTGAAATATCTTATTCTTCTAATTGATAATATGTTTCTATATTTTCTTTATAAATTTCTAATTAGAAACATCTTTGTTTTCAATTTAAAAAGTGAAAATAAAATATAGAAACATCTAACTTTTATTTTAAAGCAATTAGAAACATCTTATGAATGAGAATATTTAAAAAGCTATATAATATATTTCCTATCACTTAATTAGAGAATTAAATTGTTTTCAATTGTTTTATCTTAAAATTTTATTATAAAATATTGCTTACTTTCTATTTTTAATAATATCTCATGAATTCTTTAGAAGTAAACACACACACACACACACACATGCATATAAGTCATAAAAATAAAGAATAGAGACAAATAATTTTATATCAAGGCTTGACTTTTAATAAAATTTGGAGAGAGAGAGGGAGAGGGATAGAGGGCATATCTAGAGATAAAAGGAAGGTGAAGGGAGAGAAAGAGAGAATTGGTTCCTTGTATTACATTTTTAATAGAGACATGTACGTGTGTGTGTGTGTGTGTGTGTGTGTGTGTGTGAGTGAGAGAGAGAGAGAGAGAGAGAGAGAGAGAGAGAGAGAGAGAGAGAGAGAGAGAGAGAGATGATGGTGAGATAAGGGAGTGGAAAGAGTAAGAGAGAGTGTGATTGAGGGACATACATATAAAGAGAGATGAAAGGGGTAGGGGAGGGAGAGAGAGAGAATATATATATATATATATATAAGGAAAAATACACACACACACACATAGAGAGAGATAATGACACAAAGCTTTCCCTTGATTAGGAAACTATAATGTGGAGTAGCCTTAAGTCTTCTTCAATATTGCAACATGGGCTTAAGAGAGGGCTCTACATCTTTGTATAGATTTGCAAACAAAACATGAACTAGGCACTCCAAAGAGTACAACTAGATCTCTTACCAAAATACGACCAAATACTTAGGATTTTCCTAAAATGGGAACCCATGAATTATAAGGGGAATGGAGAGGTTCATTAACATCTAATGATCTAAAAATGATAGGTTAAGATAACCTATCCTATGCCCTAGAGTCCAAACAATAATTCTAGCTTTTAGGCCTAATAACCCTATTAGCACTACAAATGACGAAACTAGGACTTATTGTGAAACTTCTCCAAAAGACCAAGTAAAAAAAGTGGATATTATTACACCTTTTTGGAAGTTGTTTTAGAATCCAAAGCTTTAGACTCTCAAATAGTAAGATGATCACCAAACCCTAAATACAACAACTAGTCCTAATAGGCCTCATTGATTAGGTTTGTGAAGGAAGTCCACACCATTCTATTGTCTAGGATTAACCACCACATGAGATACTCATAGGGATCTATAAGAGATCACAATCCATCATCAAACATGTTTTATCCATCCCCAAAGTGCCTTTGACACTTCAATGTTTGTTGTCTTGAACCAAACAAATAGAGATGTTTGGCCTAGGGTTGGGTTGCAAAAATAGGAAACTAAATCACCATCTCCCATCCTTATGGAATCCTATAGTACACCAACATAACTTACATTATTGAGTGGCATGGAATTGCCATAGTTGAAAAGCAAGTTAGGGCATTTTTGCCAAAAACTACCAATGGAACATGGGATTTAGTGCACTCGAGAGAGAAGTTTGTATTTATTTTGACTCAAACCTTTTCAATACTTCAAACCAATTGAATTCTCATCCTAGAAAATCCTAGATGCTATTCCATTCATTCATTTTCTTCTGCTAATCTGTGCCAATCCATACACACATGTGCAATAATCAATTTACAAGAAAAACAAGGATTTTTAATTGATTTCAATTACCAAATTACATTCTATACCATTCCATGTCTTCCACCCACCTGAAAGGGCTATATGAAGACCTTTCCCAACTAATCCAACTGATATTAAAAGGTTGTAACCATTAGGGAGTGATTATTTAAAAGTTGTTAAATGAAGTCACAAACTATCAAGCCTTTATCAAGTAGTCAGTGATAACTAAGCTCACTCAAGCATTGAAGATAGTTTCCCATATGTCCCAAGCATTTAGTGATAATCGAGTTCAAAGATAGTGTTGACCGAATTGGGTCAATTAACAAAGGAATGCCAACATGAACTCTATGTTAGAGTAAATAATTAATTATTAATTATTTATTCTATTGCTTAAGCTTACTTAGGTCATGCATTTATTTAATATTTTATATTTAATACATGTAGTGGTTAGTTGTTGACAACACGGGAGTTTGTTCCCTTCTTGTTGTCATCCTTATCTTCTACCTCCTTCCAGCTTGTTCTACAAGCTTCCATGAGCTCTTTATATTCGGGCTCTCTCTCATTGTAACATCGAATCATCTTCACAACATAACATCATAACAACATCATTTCTTATTGTAAATACATTTCTCATTGTGTTTGCATTCATGGTGTCTCTCATGTCCGTTTAGGGTTTTTGCCCGTGCTCCATGCTCCTCCCCTTCTATGGCTTCTCTTTGACAGGTTCGCATGCAGGTGATCTTGGCGTCTTCGGAGTTGGCTTTCCTCAACTCCAACACTCTACTCTAACCAACTTGGGTCGATTAACAACAAAACTCCTGTTCTAACCAAGTACACATGTTTAGAAGCATAAGAATGCACCTACCCTATACTAGGACTAAGATGTGCCTAATGACCATAGTTAAAAAATCATGGTTTATAAACACCAATGGTGACTAGGCCTTACAAGTAAGCTTATTTGCAATGAAAAACCACTTCTAAACCTTATCAAAGACTCTTAGTAATGAATGCCCTTGAGTGAAACTCATGAAGAGCTTGTTGTGGTGGATGCATTAGAGAGTGGAGGTATAGGTGCTCCTACACCAAATAATAGTCAAATGATGGGGGAGAGTGAGAGAGGTTTATTATAGGGTATAACTAGAGAGGGGGGGGGGGGGGGGGGGTATATATAAGTAGAGTTAATAGATATGTAACGCCCCGCCAAGGGATCCAAAAGAATTAACCTAAAGTTTCGCTAAGTTTGCTAAACATTTTTTTTTTTTTTTAAAGTAAGAATGTATAACATACACATCAAACACATAGTAGCGGAAGCAATAACATGTAATCATCGATAACCATACTTTTCAAGTCACATTTCTTAAGGATCCCAAGACGTTGAGTCATGTTTAAAATTTAATTAAACTCTAAGTCTAACAACTATCACATACATATGATAGAATAATCAGAAGTCCCATGTCCATATTATACATTTGTTCCGAATGCCTCTTGGAAAATTAATTTAGAATGCTCAATCATCCACTGTACAAGTCACAGGGTATGAAAGGCTTAAAATAATATACATATGTAAAGATAAAGATACAACATCCTCAAATCCATGATACAAAGTACAGTAAAAATATATGAAACTAATTCACCATACATGATACATCCATACATCCATAATGATAAAACATCTATCAAAAAATCTAACCATCCATCATAATAATCCAAGAACATAGTGAAGGTAAATGCCAATCACGAAAACTCCAGCCACGGTGAGCACGGAACGGATCTCAATGGTAAGAGTAAAAGCACTACCACCCAACCGTGTGGAACCTAAATGGTCCACTCCCACCGCGCTGAGGAGATAGTCTCAAGTCCCAAATAGGATAACAAAACCTATAATCATAAATACTCTCTAAGTCAAGGAAATCCTATAAGTATGCTAACTCAAGGGTTCCTAAAAAGATCGACATCTAAACCCAGAGGTACCACAAGACACGTAGGAAACCTAATATGCAAGCGGAAAAGTGTCATCGCAAAAGTCACGTAGAAGTTACCTGAGCAATCCCTTAGGAATCCCGGGTCCCTACTGATCCCTGCGGCCACCAGTATCCTCTTGTATTGACGAGGCATACTATGGAATGCAAGGTCGTAACCAAGCGTTCTCTCTACCCCATCCTAGTCTGTACTAGCACTCAAGGCATGGGAGAGAACATACAATTATCTTGTTAGGTTCATTTTCTCCCATTTAGTGTAAATGTTTTCACTTATTAAATCAACTTACAATGGGTTACTCCAGGCAGCCTCTTAGGGCCCCGATCCCCATTGCAAGCCACTTCTCGACACTATACATAGATAACCTACCCTAGGCTCATGAAATCACGAATCAAAGAATCATAATAAAATCACCTCAGTCCTATACAAGCAACTGAAAAACATCATAAAAAGATAAGCCACAAAATTACATCAGTTCTTCATGAGCAACAGGTAATATCAAATAATAAACATATGATAATGATAGTTCTCTATCAGCAATTGAAGGCATCAATGATAAATCACAAAATCCAATGGTTCTCCAATGAGCAACTAGAAAGTATCCCAATAGTAAATCAAAATACTTATCGAAGACTCCAAAATGGTCAAGTCAAAACATGACATCATCAAGAACATAACACACACTTCAGTCCTCTCAAGCGACTGAAAAGAAATCCAAGTATAACTGATCGAGACTCAAAAATGGTTATCAAATATAACTGATCGAGACTCGAAAATGGTTAAGTCAGGTATCTCAAATACATACATCTCAGCTTCACACAAGGAAACTGGAAACCAATAACAAACAATAAATACAATCATGTCATAGAGCACTTCATCACATTACCATGGTCGGGTTAAGAAAGATCGAGACCAAATCATCATGACATCACATTCACAATCCCAAGCCTCTGGTAACAACCTAAACTGGTCAATACTAGAACAACCCCAAAATACAGAGAGCACATAGAAAACATCAAAGTCTCAGAGATATGAATTGAAAGTATATAATTGAGTTAAGGTAAGGTTTATGTTTCAGTTTAACGTCGAATTCAAGTAACCAAGTTTTCATAATTAGCCCTTACAATTAACCCATTTCTATATTTACATGATTGTACAATTACCCTATAAATATTCTAAGGATAATCTTTTATTTATAAGTTATAAAAATGATCCTTAATGATTTTAAATAAAAAAATTATGACTTTATTAAAATTATCCTTATTTAAACCCACATTAATAACTTTCATTAAGTCAATAGTCTAATTATACAATTTTATCAAATAATATCTATAATTGATTTAAATAAAATAATTACAATTTTATTAAAATCAATAGTTAAGTACATTGATAATAATAACTTCTATTCTTAATTAAATATTAAATCATATTTAATTAATATTAATCAATATTTTATTTAAAATATATATTACATTTATTATTAATATAACAATTATAAAAATATTGTTGAAATTTAATAATTGAAATTAATATTAAATAATATCATAAATTTAATTTAATTAAAAATTATTAAAATTAATCAAAATTTATAATATTAAGGAATATCGATTTTCGAATGGCATGTGAAATGTTTTGTTGAAAACATGAGGTAAGCGATTTAATAATCGTTACCTGCCGACAGCGCAGGGTCAAACTGCTGTCGCAGTCGTCCTGCGTCAGCAGGTACGACTGCGTACAGCAGTCACCTGCTGCAGTCATTAAGGGGGCAGGGGGTGGTTAAGCCGCCCCTCCCCAATGCTATAAAATTTTTATTTTTATTTTTAATTAAATACATTTTATCAGATCCGACATTGTACCATTAAAATTGTTAATTAAAAATATACATATATGTATATGTATATTTTTTTTAAATTTTTTTTTAAATTTTTAAATTTTTATTTTTATATTATTTTATTAAAAGAATACAATTTGTTTATAAAATATTTTATTAATGAACCAATTAATTAAGGATATATATAAATCTTTAAATATATATATATATATATATATATATATAAATAATTTCTTTTAATATATATATAAATATATGCATCGAAAAATTGTTTCCTTCTTTAAATTGATATAGAAAATATAGTCAACTATTCAAACTTCTAATTGAGAATTTCGGTAGTAGATTCAATCCTTCCCATTTAAATCTCATGTATACAGAAGTTCATAAACAAGCATCTGATAAATTCCAATATCGTAATGTTTAAACATTCATCACAGAGAATTCAGATTTACAAACCCCAGACATGAAGAAGACAGGAAAGGATAATTGTGTAATAAATCGATAATCAATAACACAAGACCCTACCTGATCCTGATGCTATTATGCAATCTCCAGGAACTGTAAAAGAATTCGCTCCTCTCAATAACCTTCCTCTGAAAAACTTTCTTGGTATTAGCCTTCTGAAATTCGCTTCCAAAAGTAGTCTCCCAAAAATTCCCATCCAAAAACGTGTCCCAATTCGTGTCCCCCAAGAATGAACCCCCAACGTTTGTGATAAGCAAATTTTCTCCTCAGACCGGGGCACTTAATTGTGCGTTCACCCGAGAAGACTCTTTGCACAACTGAGTTAACTCCAATTAACCTTTCTTATCTTTTCTTTTATTTTGCATTCATCTTTCATGCACATTAAGTTGATTTATTAAATAACTTTATTTAATATTCTACTTGACTTCTATTTTAGATTAATTTATTACTTTAATCTCATGTGCACTTCATGAAATTAAAATAACATTATTAATTTCTATTATTTAATCTTTTAATTTATTTCTCATATTTAAACTCATGCTTAGATCATGCGATCTAGAATTCTTAATAATTTAATATCTTTCAACTTTTAATTTATTTTAGAACTTAATTGATAACATATTTAATTAATTTAAATAACAATAATATTTAGCATTTATTTAAAAAGAACTCCAAATATATTATTATTAAATTAGATAAATATTATCCTGTTCTAAATTTATCTTTGAACTTTAATCTCCAAATTTAGTTCTTTTATTTAATTAATTTCTCAATTAATTAAATATTAAAGATATCATAATAATTCTCCATTAAATTAAATCTTTAATTAATCTTTTTAATTAGACTTTAATTAATAGAAAACACATCAAGGACTCATATAACAACATATGAAAACCCAACATAGAAAAACACATACTAAATCAAAACAAAAAGGGTTATAAACCCGAAATTACATCATTTGATGCATTCAGAGGGTACTTAAATCAGATACCTGTCCTAATTATTAATTAGGACAATTGGCTAAAGGGTTTAGGAATTGGACTTAAGAGTTTATCTCCCCTCTCTTACCATTGAGACAATGCGATAGGGTACGCTCATCCTGGCAATTCAGGGAAGTCGATACCCGGTACCTGCAACCTACATAAAATCCACGCATGTACAAACACAATATTCTAAGCTAAACAGACAATGGCAGGAAGTGGTGCATCGTGTAGATCCCGACTAGCAGGTGACTACGACTCCCTTCCTTAACCACATCAGAAACACCATACATAAATAAAAACAAACACGCACACCATACACATGCAGTATGGGGTAAGTATCCATAAGAAAGCACGTGTGATAATAAACCATCTAACTAATCATCATCGATAACTGAAAACATTGAATAATCATCATACATGCATGAAATATAGAGTACCAAGTAATCTCATCATATAATAAACTGAGTGTAAAACAAAATCTGATAATCTCTAAAATAATAATACTAATCATCAAACATAAATTGGCCTAAAAGAGTTTGGCAATGATAACAGAAATGCGACTTAGGGGCAAGCACTACAAGATAGTAGAGGGAGGGAGATATTGAGAGTGAGATATATTGTGGAGAATATATATATATGCACTGAGAGAGAGAGAGAGAGAGAGAGAGAGAGAGAGAGAGAGAGAGAGAGAGAGAGAGAGAGAGGATGATTAGGTGGCATAATATATTTTTAATAGAAAGAGAACTTAGGGATAGGGGTAGAGAGAGGGTGATAAGGGTATATATATAGAGAGAGGTAATGAATAGTGGAGGGAGGGAGAGAGCGATTAGGGGGATATATATAGAGAGAGCAGTAAGAAATAGGAATGTGTGTGTGTGTGTGTGTGTGTGTGTGTGTGTGTGTGTGTGAGAGAGAGAGAGAGAGAGAGAGAGAGAGAGAGAGATTAGGGGGCATATCTAGAGAGAGAGGCAATGGGTTCTATTATATTTTTAATATAAAGATAGCTTAGAGATAGAGGTAGAGAGAGGGTTGTTACATACACACACATAGAGCTATAAGATGACTAGATGAGGGAGGATTGAAAGGGAGAGTGATTGATAAGGGGGAATATCTAGAGAGAGTAGAAAGGGTGTGTGTGTGTGTGTGTGTGTGTGTGAGAGAGAGAGAGAGAGAGAGAGAGAGAGAGAGAGAGAGAGAGAGAGAGAGAGAGAGAGAGAGAGATTTAAATTATTGATTCCAAATAGCTAGGTTATCCATTTTGTATAGTAAATGATAGCTAGGGATAGATAATAATACTAAGAGATAAGGATAAAGTGAAGGGGAGTGATTAAAATGAATAATATAAAGAAAAAGAATGGGTAAAGAGGTGAAAAGATAAAAATTGATAGGGAAACATTGGGAGAGATAGTGCGTAGATAGATAGAATAGAATCCAATATCAAAGTTGAGGAGAGTTATAAAGGGAGAGATAGAGGAGGGAAGTGGGAGGGAGAGGAATAGGAAGAGGAGACGAGGAAGATGTGGATAGATAGATAGATAGATAGATAGATAGAATAGAATAGAACAAGGAGAAATATAGGAATGGAAAGGAGCAACACTTAACAAGGCATAATATAGGATAGAGATAGGGAGGAAGAAATGAGTGTCTATGTGCACAAATAAGAAACATATAAAGATGGAGGTAGAGAAGAAGACTTAGACAATTTATGAATAACTATTCAAGAATATCATAAAATATATACAATACTATTAGCTTAACCCTTGCACCCTTCAAAGGTGCAAGCACTAATTTAAAAAAAAAATTGTATTTCTTACCTAATTATATATTATTTGTCTATAAAATTAGTGATCAAAATTATACTATTTTAAAAAATAAGTATGCTTAATTTATTTATAATTAATGTAAATTATAATATATTTTTATTAGATTCTACTATATATATAATTTATATTCCATTGTATCCATCTTTATTATATAAAATTAATCACAAGCTTAAAATTATTCTAATCAAAACCTCATTTTAAAATTTAAACATAATTAAACTAAATAAAATATTCAACAAATTGCTTCCAAAATTAAAAAAATATCTTTATTGCTTTGTTGTTTTACTTGAACATTTGTAAGAAGGAGTTGATTTGAAAAGTTCTAATGATAGAGTTGGTAAATTATCTTTTGACTAAAAGGGGATGACTTCAAGTCCATTTAAAAATTTTGTATTTGAAATTAAAAGTGTTGAAGTCATGGTTGTGAAAATGAAATAGATCTAATCTATAGATGCATATTGGTTCTTAGGAAAGAAATTTAAAAATAATGGTTTGATCTATATCTTGGGGTCCATTTTGAATTTTGAATTTATGTTTGTGAAAATGAAAAAAATAGAATTCTATAACTACATTGTTTTCCTCTTTTATGCTATCATTTTTAGGGTCATATCTTCCTATCAACTTACCCATTGCACCTTATTGAGGTACAATTGCTAGTTTTAATGGTGAGGTGTAATTTGGAAAATTTTGTCTACTTACCCATTTGTCTACTATAAATATAAAAAAGCTAAATGAAAGTTACAATGTTTTTAACTAACATGGAAGTTTTATTTTGACATAATAAAAAATATAAACAAGAAAATCTACAAAAAGTGTTAATCTTCTCTGCATGTTGTTGTGTACTAAGAACAAAAAATACCAAGTCATCCTGGACACATGATGTGACTAGAATTATTCTAGCAAAGAGTCTTGGTTTGATATATTATCCATAAAGGTAAGGGACCATCAACAAGAAAATTCCTTTCATCTCACTCCATTGCATTACAAATCAAACCTAGATTGTGGTCGTAAAGATTAATACAAATTTGATGAAAGATTATTAAGTAGTATAGGAAGTAATCAGGTTGTAGTTTGTTAAGAATGAATGCTTTATATTTTTGTATGAGTGAGTTTCTTAGTATTTTAGAGAGATGATTGAGATCTTATGTGTTTCATTCATGAAAATGTCTATCAGTGATGCCAACATACCAGTTTTATTAACAGTTCAACTAAAGTTGTAGAGGAAGATTTGTTTGGTGAGGTTTATGGTCTATGAGTTATGTTATGTGCACTTAGAGGAGTATTCAAGAATGTCTTATGGTCATATTATATCTATGTTTGTAGAAAGAGTTATATAGTTTTGTATGAGTTACAAAAGATTTTGTTGAATCTTATCTCAGAGTGAGTTTCTAGTAATTGTGTTTTATCTTTCAAGTGAGGATGAAGATCGTTCAACAAGATTGGACTATGGTAGAAGACATGTATAGAATTTTATGGTTAACATGATGAAATCATATGTTCATTCTGTGATGAGTTGTGAATATTGTTCATCATGTTGTTCCCAGTAAACTGACTATTATTAATATCGTTATGAAAAGTATTATTTATAATGTAACATGTAAATATAATATATTAATGTGGTCCTATGCTATTTATTGTAAAGTAAGAAACCCTTGAGGCTGACTCAATACTTGTTTTAAGACTTAGATAAAGGTAGGATATGTCTTGTGATTGAGTATCTAGTGCAGATGGTTATTATGCTATGATAGCTTGAAAATAAATAATGTAAGATTAGAGAAGAGATTGATGTTGTTGATGTACTATGAGCTTCAAAGGAACTATATTGGAAAAGGAGTTGTTTAGTGACTTTAAGAACTTGAATATGTTATCTTAAAGATTATTTAGTGAAGAAAGTCATGGGGCTGTTTGGATAGTGGGCTTAGTTGTCCTCCTCTCAACTCCTAATAGGGTAAGCACAACTCCTAATAGGGTTGAAATCTCTTGACAAGGATTCAGAGTCTCCTCATAGGGACTTTGATGCAAAGCCTCACCTTGGAAAACTCAAGAGGAAATGAATCACTTGACTAAGTTACATCAAGGGGAACATACACCTTCTGGATCATTATTAACTCCCTTAGATTGTTAACTAATTAACTTTCTTAATACTAGTTAATAGATTGACATGCGATAGGAACTTCTTTGACTACCAACATTAGATTGCTTGCACCAACTTGATATAAAACCAACCTTACTACTCCCTAATTACAATTGAAATACATGGACAATTTTTATCACCATTGAATGTAAAAATAAATACTAAAACAAATACAAACTAACTTCCAATCAACAATAAACCATGTTCAAATCTACACTGCATGTCTGTATGCAAAATTTGAAATTTGAGCCCAAGCCAACTATCGAACATAAAATTTCTCACATGAATCAAAATTGTAATTTCATGGTTAGGATCGATACTTATCACCATCACATAGCAATCATGTGATTAAACATATCAATGAATACATGAGCATATTCACCCAATTCATATATTGGATTATGTGTAGGTACAAACAGGAATAACTAAAACAATAGAAACAAAAGAAAACAAAACACTATAATACATACTCTTCCACAATCTCAAAAATAGATTGTAGAGAGTTTAATGGACTCCCATCGACTGGTGTGACTCTTAAAAAAACAAATATTTACATTTACAGCTTAGATAATTGAAATGTCTATATTAAATTGTGAAATCCGCAAGCTTAGTTTAGATACAAAACACAAAGTACAGTTCTATTATGCAGTCATTAGGTTATCAACATATGCTCAAAATTTTAGACTTTTGAATTCTAAAAACAAAACAAGAAATCACACATTCTAATCAAAAATCACAAAATCAAAATACAAGACTCAAAAATTTCTATTATACTCTGTATCCCCCCATTTTCCAATTACATCCAATCTTATTTTTCAATACTTTCCCTTTTCTTCTATTGGGAAAGTGAAATATTATCCCAAGAAAAAGAAAGGAAAACCATTTCAGAATCATGATGAATCATAAATCAGAATCTACCACCAACTTCATATAGTCATCGATTACATAGCTAGCCCAATAATTAAACACACACAAAACACACTTAAAGAAAACTAACTCAACATTTAAAAATAATACTCAATTTTTCCTAAATGGCTATACTTGGAGAGTTTATCAAATCACTACTCCATTTATGCATTCACATTATAGGACTTCATTACAAACATTAAAATTGAAAACATTTAAAACATGACATTAACATTCTTCATAGTTTCTACACTTCTATAGCATCTTTAACCATGTTAGTTCCTGTAGTAGAATTTGTCTGGTTTTCCATTACAACATACTCCCCTGTAGAATGAATCCCAAGTCCACTTGAGATGAGATGTTGTAGTGATGAACCATGTTTGTTGATTTTTGTTTCATCCATCCGAATAACTTATGTTGCTAG
Source organism: Cupressus sempervirens (assembly GCA_028749045.1). Classification (NCBI taxonomy): domain Eukaryota; kingdom Viridiplantae; phylum Streptophyta; class Pinopsida; order Cupressales; family Cupressaceae; genus Cupressus; species Cupressus sempervirens. The sequence continues at coordinate 219,289,887 of CM053784.1, read as the reverse complement.
TTTGTTCTTCCATTTCACTAAAATTTGAGTATATTGTCTCCTTCGAGTCTTCTTTACCTTTGTATTGAGTATCTTCTCTAGTTGAAGTGGTGCTAGTTTGGGTACTTGCTACAAATCTATTGTTACTAAATCTTCATGTGTTGGTTATGTTTCTAAACCTTTGTATGGTGTGAGATCACAAATATTAAATATTGGTGAAATGCCAATTCCCAAAGGTAACTAAATCTTTTTTGCATTGTGTCCATGCTTTTCCAAGATTTGACAAGGACCAACCTTCTTAGGTAATAATTTAGTATGCTTTGTTTGAGGTAATATTTCTTTCTTCATATATGCCCACACTAAATCACCACCATTGAACTGTACTTCTCTTATTTTTTGACCAACAAATTATTTGTAATTCTGATTTGAATTTTGTACCTATAACTTGACTTGATCTTGGAGCTCTTTAATAGCTTCAACAAATTATTCACCATGTGAACGATCGAAAAAGTGTTTGGAAGTTCTCTTAGCTTGAGAATTCCTCTTGGGTTTGTACCATACACAATCTGAAATGGAGATTTTCCTATACTTCTATTCACCAAAGGGTCCTCCAAAAATGACGTACAAATCTGTCATTTATATCTGATACAATATTCAATGGTAACTCATGAATTCAAACTATTTCTTTGAAGAATAAATTTTCCATGTATGAAGAATCTTTAGTAGACTTGCATGGTAAGAAATGTGTCATTTTTCTAAATATATCTACAACAACAAAAACACTATCATACCCCTTTTGAGTTCTTGGTAATCCCATAACAAAATCCATACTGATACTTTCCCATGGTCTTGAAGGAATAGGTAGGTGCTGATATAACCCAGCATTAGTACTTTTTTCTTTTCTTTTTTGGAAAATGGTGCATTCTTCCACAAATTTAATCACATCTTTCTATAGTTTTGGTCAAAAGTAATGTCTAAAAACTAGTTCTAAGGTCTTGTCTAGTCCAAAATGACTAGATATTGTTCCACTATGTTTCTCTTGTATGATGTTATCTCTCATTCAACATTATGGTATGCAAAGTTGTCCTCCTTTGAATAGTAACCCTTCTTGAATAAGAAAATCAGCATACTCATGATTGTACCTATCATCTAGATTAGTACATGCTTGATAAATCTCTTTAAAATCAACATCATTATCATACATATCTTTTAGATTTGAAACTCTTGTAGTTTCCAACAAAATTTGGGATGTAGTCAAAGTTCTTCTATGTAAAGCATCAACAACTTTATTTGCAACTCCCTTTTTATGCTTTATAGAAAAAGTAAATACTTGCAATGTCTCCACCCATTTCATATGTCTATGATTTAACTTCTCTTGACTGTTTATGAAACTAAGGGCTTGGTTATTTGTGTATACAATGAATTCTTTGGGTAGCAAATAGTGTCTCAACTTCTTTAGGGATTGGACAAGGGCATACATTTTGAAATCATAAGAGGAACTTTTTTTAAGCTTCATTGAGTTTTTCACTAAAGAAGGCTATAGGTCTACCCTCTTGACTAAGTACACCTCCTATTTCTATGTTGCTTGCATCACATTCTATTTGGAAAAATTTACTAAAATTAGGAAATGTGAGGACTAGTTATTTAGCTACTTTCTTCTTAAGAAGTTCAAAGGCTTCACTAGCTTCTACTATCCAAACAAATCTACATTTCTATCCTCCTTTTATAGTATTCAGAATTGGTGCACAAGTCAAGCTGAAATTCCTAATTAATTTTTTTGTAAAAAGTGGCTAAACCATGAAAACTTCTAACTCTTGCAATAGTCTTAGGAATTTTCCATGAAAGAATTGCACTTACCTTATCTTGATCCATCTTGAGTGTTCCTTTTGAGATTAAAAATCCAAGGCATGTCAACTCCTCTTGCATGAAACTACATTTCTCTAAATTAATCATCAACTTTTCTTCTTGTAGCTACCTTAACACCATGTCTATATGTTTCAAATGCTCCTCCTTTGTGTTACTAAAAACTAAGATGCCATCTAGATCTACTATCACAAAATTTCTTGCAAAATCTTTGAGAACTTCATTCATGAGTCTCATTAATGTACTAGGAGTGTTAGACAATCCAAATGGAATTACCTTCCATTCGTATAATCCCTCATTTTTTTTGAATGTTGTTTTCCATTAATCTCCTAGCCTAACTCTTATTTGATGATACCCACTTTTTAAATCAATTTTTGAAAAATATCTTGTTTTACCCAAACAATCAAGTAAATCTTCTATCCTAGGCATTGGAAATTTGTAACTTATGGTGATTTTTTTTAGTGCTCTTGAATCTGTGTAAATTCTCATGTTCCTTCTTTCTTAGGTGCTAGGACTACATGGACTACACATTAGCTTAAGCTCTTGTCAATCAAATTAGCTTCAAGTACTTCTTCAATTTTCCTTTTCATTTCTTGATTCTATTATGGTGTTAGCTTGTATGCAACCTTGTTGGGTAATTTTGAACCTAGTATGAGATCAATGCAATGACTAATTTCTGCATAGGTGGGAGACTTCTTAGCATTCCATCAACTATGATCTCCTTGTACTTGTCCAGAATTGGTTTAACTTCTTCCGCTACCTTCTGTGGCTTCTTTTCTACCACTTCCACCTTCAAATTTGAACTTCCCACTTCTAATTTTCTTCCTCACTTTGATTCTCAGCATGATTATGTTATTTACCTTTGAGTACTAGAATTAATGCAAAAAGTAGACACTTCTTTCCTTTCACTTCCTTTAAGAGTTCTTTCTTACCCATTACCATTACCTTAGATTTTGTAGATTAGGCTTGTTCGTGGTTTGGTTCAGTTAGAGGTATTAGTTCAATCACCTTTCCATTCTTTGTAATCATGTATGTGTTCTTTACTCCATCATGTTGTGCCTTAAGATCATATTTCCATGGTCTGCTAAAAAGTAAGTGACATGCATCCATATTAACAATATCAAACAACAATCTATCTTTGTATGCTCCAATTTGAAATTCAACCCAAGCTTATTCTTCCACTATAGTTTTTTTTTCTTGATTTAGCCAAGATACTTTGTAAAGATATGGATGAGGTGTTCTTGGTAACTTTAACTTCTCCATCAGAGTCTAAATCAAATTCTACCAATATCTTGCAAACTTTTCCTCCAGACTTACAAGTAGTTCTAAAAATAAACTTCCTATGTGGTGCTTCTTCTTTTACAAGCATCTTCAATAGTGATCTTCTCATCATAAGGGCTTCTCCTCTTTCTAGATAACCATAAGTGTCTAAATCATCTTGTGAATTAGTATCTTGTCAATTAGCTTCTTATGCAAGGTGTATTATCCTATCTCCATGAGTACTAGAGCTTGCCTTAGCTAGACATTTATGTGCCATGTGACCTTCTTGGTTACAATTATAACATCTTATTGTTCCATTCATTCTTCCTAGTGATCATCCTTTGAAATTTGGTCTTCTACCTCTAAAAATTCCTCTGAAATTATCAAACTTGGTTGTTTCATTATATGTCTCTGTTTGTAGCTGAAAATTTGGGCTTCTTCCTCTAAATGTGCCTCTTCCTATGAATGACTATCTTTCTCTACTTCTATTGATATTCTCTTGTCTTCTCTTCGTTTTCTCCTCTACTTTCAAAGCTAGTTGATAACTCTTAGCTACTATGTTAGGACTCAACAACTGTAACTCCTCTTGCATGTTTATTCTTAGACCATTTAGGTATCTTGCTACCTTGACACTCTCAGGTTTTGCCAATTTTGATCTTAAACTCAACTTTTGTAATTCCTCTGTATAAGTGTAGATATCCATATCTCTTGCCTAAGATTCTACCTCTTTTGGTGTAATTGTACTTCATAATATTCAGGGAGATAAGTCTCTTTCACCATAGACACCATCTTCTTCCATGAACAAATCTTCTTCTTTTCTTCCTTTACTCTTTCTTCTAGTAGAAAATTCCACCATGTAAGGGTTGCTCCCATAATCCTAGACTTAGACATCTTGACTTGTGATTCTAAAATCTTCTCACAGTCAAAATAATTCTCCAAAGCTTCAATCCATTCCAAAACTACTCCAATATCAATCTTTCCTATGAATATAGGTAATTCAATAGATTTTACTCCCAAAACCTTCAAATATTTAATCAATGGCTTCTCAGTTTTAGATAACTCATCTTCATCATCATTTGTGGCTTCTTCTTCTTCTTTGATTTCTTTCTTCTCAACCACAATTTTCACGTGTTCTAACTTATTTGTTAATTCTTTTAATATCCCTTTCACTTCTCTATTCTCTTTTTGATAGAGCTCTTCTTGCTCCTCAACCTTCTTAGCTAACTCCACATTCGTCACCATCTTTCTTGATCCTACTAATGACTCTTGATTAGGAATATATAACATGTACTTCACACAATCTGAAGATTCTTGCTCTGATACCAAAAATGATGCAGTGTCACCTTGGAAAACTTGGGAGGAAATGAATCACTCAACTAAGTTACATCAAGGGGCGCATACACCTTCAAGATATATTATTAACTCCCTCAGATTGTTAACCAAATTACTTTCCTAATACTAGTTAATAGACTAACATGCAACATGAACTTCTTTGACTACCTGTAGCAACATTAGATTTTCTGCACCAGCTTGATATAAAACTAACTAGATTCCTCCCGCATTACAATTGAAATACATGGACAATTTTTATCACCATCGAATATAAAATTGAATACTAAAACAAACACAAACTAATTTCCAATCAACAATAAACTATGTTCAAATCCACACCACATGTCTGTATGTAAAATTCAAAACTCAAACCCAAGCTGACTGTCAAACATAACATTTCTCACATGAATCAAAACTATAATTTCATGGTTCAAATTGATACTTATCACCATCACATAGCAATCATGTGATTAAACATATCAGTGAATACATGAACATATTCACCCAATTCACAAATTTGATTATATGCGAGTACAAATAGTAAAAACTAAAATAATAAAAATAAAAGAAAACAAAATACTATAATACATACTCTTCCACTATCTTAGAAACAAATTGCAAAGAGTTTAATGGACTCCTGTTGACTAGTGCAATTCTCAAAACAACAAATATTTACATTTATAGCTCAGAAAGTTGAAATGTCTATATTAAACTATGAAATCTGCAAGTTTAGTTTAGAAACAAAACAAAGAATACAATTTTGTTATGCAATCATTAGGTTATCAACATATGCTCAAAACCTTAGACTTACAAATTCTAAAAAGCAAATAAGAAATCACACATTCCAATCAAAAATCACAAAATTAGAACACAAGACTCAAAAATTTCTATTCTCCTTTGTATCACCCATTTTTCCAATTACATCCAATCTTCTTTTTCAATACTTTTCCTTCTCTTCTATTGGGAAGATAAAATGATAGGCCAAAAGCAAGAAAGGAAAACCATTTTAGAATCATGATGATTTAGAAATTAGAATCTACTGCCAACTTCCTGTAGTCATCGATTACATAGCTGGCCTAATTATTACACATACCTAAAACACACTTAAGGAAAAATGACTCAACATAAAAAGAAAACTCACTTTTTCCTAAATGGCTATACATGGAGATTTTATCGAATCACTACTCCATTTATGCCACCACATTATAGGACTTTATTACAAACATTAAAATTGAAAATATTTCAAACAAGACATTAATATTCTTCATAGTTTCTCCACTTCCTATAGCATCTTTAACCATGTTAGTTCCTATAGAAGAATCTATCTGGTCTGTCACTACAAAAAAACTCATATGTACTAATTGTATTCATTTAACTCCTAATAGGGTGACACCATTTCACATGGAACTTTCTATATTAGTACATCATCTTGTGGCATCATTCCCACCAAGATTTTTACTCTAATCAAGGGTTTCCCTAGTTAACATATCTAGTTTTATTTTGTAAGGTTATCCTTTTATGGTTGTTTTATCTTTTGATTACATGTTTCAAATTTGATAAAGTTATTTTAAGCACATAACCAATTCTGCCCCCCCCCCCTTCTTATTTATCTTGGTGGACTTTACTTTCTAACAATTGGTATTAGAGAATCAAGTCCGTGAAGGAAAAGTCTAATAGCTTAAGGAGATTTGTGGCTTCTTATTTCAAGAAAGAAATTTTGAAGTTTGATGGGATAAGTTATGGTAGACAAAAAAGATGAAGATTCACTTGATGTGCATGGTTTGGAATTTTGGCTAGTTACATTGAAGTAGAAGGTTATAATAGATGAATATAAGCTTTATTCTTGTGAACAGGTGGATAAAGATATAATCATACAAACCATGTTTCTAAAGAAGCACAATTTTCAACTCTTACTAAATCTAAATATGTATAAGTGAAAAAATTAAATCTTGTGCATGAAATTTGGACTAGATTACAAAATATATATGAAGGTGATGAGAATGCAAAGAAGTTTAGACTGCAGAGTTGGATATGTGTTTTTTAAAGTGCTAAAATGAAGGAAGATGAAATATAAAGGGATACTTTAGTGAGATATATGAGATTGATACATGAATTAGAAGTTGTAGTGGAAATAAAATAGAAGATGCGATTGTGTGCAAGATTCTGAAGAGTTTCACACCTTCTTATCATCAGAAGACACAAATGATTGAAGAAGTTATTCCTTGCACACCTAAACTTACCAAAGAGAATCTTCTTGGAAAGTTGTAGTCATCCAAATTATGGATGAAACATAATGAAGGACTACCTAGAGTTGAGACTACTTTCAACATATAGAGACATAACTACATTAACAAGGAGTGCAAGTACAAGTGGAGATTATGATAGAGAATGAGAAACAAAACAAGAAGAAGATAGTAATATTGATGAAGGACTTGAATTTCTTATGAAGAGAGAACCTAAAGGTAATAAAATTCTTGTTTGTTGGACATGTAAAAAACTTGGTCATTCTTTATCTAAGTATCCAAAGAGAGAATGGAAGATAAAGCCTAGTCAGATCTACAAGTCTTGAATTATGAAAGATTGATTCTTTGTTAGTGAAGATGATGAACTTGATTTTAAGATTCTAAATTTCCTAGATGGTAGTGATAATGAGGATGATGAAATAGGATTTTTTTCTATGAAGGAAGAAAGTCCTAAAAAAGAAATAAAATAAGAAGTAAGTGAAGAAAAATCCTTAGTAATACATGTTGAGAAGAAAAGGTTTGACTGGATTATAGACATTGGATATTATCATCATATGACTAGAGATATGAACAAATTTATTGAATTCAATAGTTATGATGGAGGAATAGTTAGAGTTGGAAATATTGCAACATGCCACATTAAAGGAAATGGATCTTTTACACTTGATGGAAAGACTAACACTGAGGATTTTTACTTTATGGATGGATTGAATCATAATCTTTTGAGTGTTGGGCAACTTATTGACAAGGGATATTAGTTACAAATTATAGAGAAGACTTGCATTATCAAAGATAGAGATGGTATTGTTGGCTTCTGATTCAACATAATTTACTACTAGGAATATGCAAAAAAATTTGCGTAAGGATAGATAATTCCCATTATCAACATACTTGAATAGAACCTAGACCAACTAACAAAGGAATAATCCTTCTATACATCAAGATCTACAAGACCTAGGTTGATAAACCTTGGATCCACATAATATAACCAGTGTTAAAACATATTCTTGAATCCTCAAACATATATGACCTTGAATCTTCTAGACTTGTGCCAAAAGCAATAGGAATGCAATAGCTACTTACATAACCTAATGATCCACAAGAAAAGTGAAGGTTTTCATTTTATCCATACAAACATAAAAGGGAAATGTGATTTTGATTTGAGATTGCACCAAGATCCTCATAGGAGACAACAAAGAATGCACATCATCTAGCTAAGATCAGTGCCTTATCTATGAGGGAATGGAGTCATGAAGAATAAACCATTGTACAAAAAACTTATGAAACAACTTTAGATCTATGAGGTGCTACCTTACAGTACTTCACAATAGTAGTTCTACTTCAGCCTACTTATCAAATCCTTGTATAATAGAATCGAATCACCAATAATCTATCAAGAAAAATTAGTCAATCCATTGAATTGAAGCATGAAAGATAAAAGATTAAAAAAGAAAAAGAAACCTCGTTACTAAGATCAGTGCCTTATCTATGAGAGCATGGAGTCATGAAGAAGAAACTATTGCACAAAAAAACTTATGAAACAACTTTAGATCTATGAGGTCTTGTCTTATAGTACTTCACACTAGTAGTTCTACTCTAGCCTACTTATTAGATCCTTGCATAATACCATCAAATCCCCAATATCTATCAAGAAAAATTAATTAATCCCTTGAATTGAAGCATGAAAGATAAATGAGTAAAAATTAAAATAAAGAAACCTTGTTACAATCACCCTGTTGTCTACCTTGCACTTCATGCCACATGAAAGCTCATGATTTGTCAATTTATGTCTTGCATCACCATCCAAGTTTTCATCATCATGAGTGAAAATTTACCCATGGGCCCACACAAGTTTGCATCCTATATCATAAAAAAGTGTTTAGAAATCTTAATTTGCTGCATTTAGATGTAAAAGGACAGTGAAAAACTTTTGCCCACTCAATGTGGCATAGAAGGTTTTGAATGTTATACACGCACCTGCCAATCCACAATATTAAAATTTAGAAACCTTGTACATTTGAGCCCCAAATATATGTTTATATATTAGCATTGTTGGTGTTCTAAAACATCATGGTTTCAAATTACCTTGATGAAAACAAGATACATCTAGGGACAACTACTTCCCATTTTCAACATACCCTTTTAGACATCAAGCCAACTATAAGGCTAAACCCTTCTTCTACTTAAGGCTCTGCAAAACCTAGGCAGGTGGACCTATTAGATTCTTCATATGGTACCAATTGTCAAAAGCATACACTGAATCTAAACAAAATAGATAAAACCCTTAATCTTTTAACACTTATGCAAAGATCTCGGACATGAAATAGCTAATAACATGGCCAAAGAAATTGCTAAGCTAAGTGAGGGCATCCTTTTCAGTTTCTTCAACATTAAAGGGAAAGATATTTGATTAATGATGTTGATTTTCAACAAAACCCTAAATATGCAACAGTAAGAATAAGTTGATCCTATAGTTGATTAGTGCCTTATCTATTGGGCAATTCCACAAATTAAACACATACATCTGTGATACCAATGAAACATTCCATACATCAAGATATTAGATCTATCTTATCACCTTGTGAATCAGACATCGATGTTCATAAAGACCTCATTCTCATGAAGTATCCTTCTCAAAATAACTAGCAACCCTATCAAATACGTCAAGCATTTACTTGGCCCTTTGTTCTAATAGAAAAATATATCAAACATACAACCTTAAGGGGATGCAAATGGGTCTCAATTATTTTTCTTTAAATCACATAAGATTGTAAATTATAGGTATAGGAGACAAGAATCTAAATGAAACTAAGAGATTCCTACTCAATTGTATTCATTTTTATGAAATTATACATTCAGATGCATGTAAAATAATTCATAAAACCACTAAATAGATTAGAACTAGCTATATTATCTTCATTACTATTGTTCATACAAGAGAAATATACTAAAAAAATGTGGTGGAATCATAGTTTTCAATCCAACAATGTGGTCTCACAAACAAACTGGAACCAACCCTAGTATAACAGCAGTGAGAAATTTTCTCCAAAATTGGAACCAAACCTGCTATCACAACAGTGAGAAATTTTCTCCAAAACTAGAAACAACCCTGGTATCACAGCAGTGAAATTTTCTCCAAAATTGGAACCAATCTTTACAATAAATGAGAAAGAGAGAGCTATAGGAGAAGAAGAAATTTCTTAGATCTGATCTAGAAGTGACATATGTCCACTTGAATCTTCATTCTTTGTAGTTGTAAAATCTCTCTTGTCTTTCTACCCATGAAATATGATATTATTTTCATCATTATTCTGTAACAAACTTGGAAATATCTCTTATGAATGATGAAGACCCTTGTGTCACTCAAACATCTAAAATGCATCATGAAATGTTGATAATATCTTGATTAAACTAACTTGTAGGTGACAAAACTCGACCCTAACTACATTTTTAGTGCCTTTTACAACATTCAATTTATCACCCTATTAGAAAACAAATATGAACCTCAATTCCTTAATGTGGTTGCAATTTGAGAATTTGGGACAAAACCTCATATAACCTGAGCAGATGGCTTCCTATATGAAAACAAACTCCAAAAATGAAAAGTTCATTCTCTCTCGATTTCGGTGATATATAATATTGCTATGTTTTCTTATTAGAAACACCTAGAATACCATTTTGAAAATCATGCCCCTATCATGTCTTTGTAACTAAATTTCATTCAAATTTTATGCAAAAATTTAAATATTTTCTAAAGTCAAGACTTTAGGTTATATCTGTAAAAAATTTAAAAACTTACACATAATTTCAAAGGAGAAGAAATAAAATATTATTTTTTTCAAATTGATTTTTTCCTTCCAAAAATTCCATCTAGGTCAAAGCCACTTTGACTGGGCTAACACGTGTCACCATCTCATTAGCCAAACCTCTACATCATCACCTACCACTAGGTGCCATGTGGTCTGATTGGTCTCTAAAGCCACTGCCACATGTCAACATCTTACTAGCCCTCTTATCTGCTCTGTCATTTCCATGTCACTCTTTAATTGTACCTACCAAGTCAGCATTGATCAGGGCCTGCTGCCATGTGGCAGCTAGGCACTTCCCTGCATTCATAGCCAACATTGATAGCTATATGTTGGTTCTAATTTTGGAGAAAATTTCTCACTGTTGTGATACCATGTTGGTTCCAATTTGTTTGTGAGACCACATTATTGGATCTAGAGCTATGATTCCACCATTTGTCTTCAGCAATTTCCCTTGTAATGAATAGTAAGAAATAATAATATAGATAGTTCTAATCTATTAGGTATTTTTGCATTTCAATTTCATGCTTCTTATTGTATTTATTTCAAAGAAATGAATAAAAATACAACAATAAGTTAATCTTCATTCTAATATCTTGTCTCCCATTCATGTTGTTTGTGATCTTTCATGTTTTGTAAACAAAGAGTATGAAACTCAATTGCAATCTATTGGTTGTATATGTTGATTTATTTTTCTTATGACTCAAGGAGTTATATAAATTCTTGATTTATCATCATAAGATTGCAAATCTTATGAAGGGATAGGTCAAGTATGAGATTTAGAAAGATGCAGATGATTGATTCACAAGGTGAATAGATAGATCAAGAATTCCTAATGTATGGGCTATATCAATGACTTTTAGGGATGTGTGTTAGGGGTTTGTGTAACTACCCAATATATAAGGCACTAATCAGCTACAGGATCAAAGTGTTATGTTGTTCATAGCATGTTTTTTCTGAAATCAACATCATTAATCAAATATCTTTCATTTTAATGTTGAAAGAACTAAAATGTAATGCCCTCACTTAGCTTATCAGGTTCTTAGATCATGTCATTAGCTATTTCATGTCTAAGATATTCTACATAAGTGTTAGAAGATTAAGGGTTTTATCTACTTTTTTTAGATTGAGTGTATGCTTTTGACAATTGGTACCATATGAAGAATCTATAGGTCCACCCACCTAGGTTTTGCAAAGCCTAAAGTAGAAGAAGGGTTTAGCCTTATAGTTGGCCTATGTCTGAAAGGATATGTTGAAAATGGGAAGTAGCTGCCTCTAAATGTATCTTGTTCTCATCAGGGTAATTTGAAACCGTGTTTTTTCAAAACATCAATAGGCATCACAACTCAACTTCATGGTAGATGCCTAGAATAAGGCCACCCCCTCTGCCATACCCAGATCAATTTCTCTTTTTTAGTTTTAACCTAGAAAATATTCATTAGGATAATGGCCTCTTGTATCATAGGCATGCACATTCAATTGTCTCCTCTTAAATACAATGTGAAGGAAAAAACATTTCCCTCCTTTACAATGATCAACACATACAAATAAAAGGTCAAATCACTACCACATTCACATAAAAAATATCGCAAGTCTTCCTCTTATAAAAATGGTGTCCTATCTTCATATTCACACCCAAGCTAATGGAATCCATTTTAGACTAGCAATAGGGTCCAATAAATTTCACCTTTGACCTATGCCTCTTTATACACTCATAGTTTCCCACTTTCCACCTCTCCTAACATCTAGTGGAAAATAATTGAAATAATCCATCTATTTTCCTAAATTTCTATGAGAAAGTTCGAGAAGAGAATTCAATGTCCATCAACAAGCTTCCTTGCAAATATGAGAAGTTATGCCAAAGTTTACCTAAACAATACTTCCTCCAATTTGTTAGCATCAGAATCATCAATGTGATCAATGTTGGTTGCATTTCAAAATTGAAAAAAACCTCATTCACTTTAATGGTTAAGATGCCACCTTCCAATCTTTTTTTATAGTCATCCCTACAATCCTCAATCTCCCTAACATGGTGGTGCTCTTCTTAGACACTTACACATTAGGCTAACTAGCCATTCAATAGTAATTGGGGACACATAAATACATTAAAAAATCTTATTCAATATTGGTATCTCCTACTTTTAGCTTGCATGCAATTAGTGTCTCATGGAAATGAGTGTTCCCTTATTTGTTCTCAAGTGTGGCGCAGTGCATTCTTATATTCATTCCTGTTGAGAGTGAGAAGTCTAGACGATGTTTGTTCACTGTACGATGAGATATTGTACTTGTATGGTAAAACACTATACATGTGATCCCATCGTATGCTGAAGGGTTTGTCATGACTTGGAATTTTGTACATCTGGCAGTGAAGTGGGTATGCCAAAGGATCTAACCCGATGCCAAAGGTGTCTAAGTGACCAAAGATGTCCACATCACTAAAGGCATTTGCATCATAGAAGGTATCTGTGTCATAGAAGGAATCCACATGATGGAAGCATCTAAATGACTGAAGGCATACATGTGACTAAAGGCATCCACCTCACCAAACACATCCACATGATTAAAAGTGTTTGCGTCATCGAAGGCATTTGCATGACTGAAGGCATCTATGTCATCAAAGGTGCATGACTGAAGGCATCTATGTGACCAAAGGAATTTACCTAACCAAAGGCATCCATGTAACCGAAGGCGTCCACATGACCAAAGGCATCTGCATCACCGAAGGCATCCATGTGATCAAAGGTGTCTGAGTGACCATCACCAAAGGTGTCAGAGTGACTGGAGGCATCCAAGTCACTAGAGACATCTGATACTTGAAGGAGTGACTATTAGATGGATGAATGACTGTTAAATGGATGATTGACCATTGAATGGATGAATTCCAAGGTTTTAATTAATTATTTTGTTCTTGAAAATTAATATACTAGATTCCAAATGAATTACAAAATATATAAATGTCTATGGGATTTGTGAGGGCTATAGCAATTATGATCATCAGGTTGATTGTAAAGGTAATCTGAGCTTGTGAGCCTATCCAAAAACTAGATTTTGTTGTATGTAAATTTTTTTCTATAATATAAAGTTTCTTAGGGGTTTTGGGTGGTGGCTTTTTCCTGAAAGGGTTTCCCACATTAAATATAGTCTTTTGTGTTTATCTTTTGTGAATATTTTTTTCAATGTTCTCATTTTTCTTATGCATCTCAATGATCTAAAGTAGAATTAGAATCTTTTATATTTCCCTGTAAATTGGCATTTGAAAGGCATTTTCTACAAGTAGCTTTCCTAACAAGTAGTATTAGAGCTCAAGTTATCGTTGTCAGGTAGGGTTTTTTCTGTGCTAGTTTGTTTCTAGTGGGAGTGAGTTTGGAAAGTTTTTATCTAGTAATTGAGATGGCAGGTACAAGGAGAGTAGAGATTGAAAAGTTCAATGGCACAAACTTTGAGTTGTGTAAACTTAAAGTTGAAGATAAATTGGTTGATCATGATCTATAGGTTGTTGTGTTTGGTAACAAGCCTTCAAGAATGAAGCAAGAAGATTGGGTTTTAGTAGATAAAAAGGCCAAAGGACTGATAAGGCTATTTCTTGTAGATTATGCTCTTTTGAATGTTCATGAGAAGAAAGTTCCATATTCTTTGTGGAAGAAGTTGGGAGGTATTTATCAAGGAAAATCATTCATAAATAATCTCTTCCTAAGAAAGAAGTTTTACTCTATGAAGATGGATGAAGGAATGGCTATGGAAGATTATTTAAACACAATCAATATGGTGATTGCACAACTAAAATCTGTTGGTGTATCTAGTAGTGAAGAAGAGTGTTGCATGCTATTGCTATGCCCATTTCCTAATTCATAGGATCATCTTATCATGTCAATTGGAAGTACTACCACCCAATTTAAAATGGATGAAGTGGTTGTTGCACTTCTGTTAAAGGAGATGCAAAGGAAATCTTTTGAGGTGGCTAGGGAGGCCCTCATCATTCAAGGTAGAGTGAAGGAAAAAAGAAAGAAGGACATGAAGCCTAAATGTTCTAGAAAGAAGTCCAAAGTGAATTGTTAGAACTGCAGGTAGGTTGGTCATATCTGAAAGGATTGCAAAGTGAAGAAGAAGAAGAAGAAGAAGAAGAAAATGAAGAGTTCTTCTAATTTTGAGTATTCTTAGAGTGATGATGAAGATGCAAGCAGTGCTTCTTTGGCTAATCAATCATTTGATGATGATTGGTTAGAGTAATTCAATCTTCATGTGGAAGATGCTTGTCATTATGCCATGTGTGATTCAACACCGCCGTATAGTGGGAGTTGTTGGTAGTGACATAGATGCCATGTGTAAATTGAAACCATGATTTAGTGGGATTTTTTGGCAATGATGATGTAATTGATCATCATTAGTTTTATATATGTTGAAGGCATGAGAGTTTGATGTAGCAAAATGATCTTTTCACATTTGTTGAAGTATTGTATGGATATGTTAATCTTCATGCAACTGAAGATGTTGACATCTTGAGGGCTCAATGAAGTCTTTGATAAGGGTGTGGTTTATATTTTTATTTAACATGTTTTGATATGTTTAAATGGAGCATGTAATCTCTCTAATTGAGATTTTTTAGATCATATTGTCATGTTTATATTCCTTAGACTATGGTTGGAACTTTGACATGTTGATCTTGGTTTAGTTTCTTTGCTTTGAGTACATTGATCATTTGTTGGATACTTAATGATATTTTAATGTTTCATTCAGGGTTGGCATGGATTGATTAGTTGTAGGTGCTCATAGAAACTTAGAGATGGAGATGATGGTGTTATCTCTTGTGATTAGAGATGTGTTTATTAAAACAATTTCAGCAAAAGGACCATGAGGTATTTAGAGGTGTAAGCAAGACATGGTACATGGGTGATGTAGTGAAAGGTAGGAGAATCCCCAATGGAGATGTCCTAACCCCAAAAAATAACCACACAGAAGAATATAAACAAAAACACAAGATCTGACACCAATGAATAACTCTTCATTCATAAAAACAACTGATTACAGTCAATGTGTCAGGTTGTAAAGCCTTCCTGATTATGGCCAAATATACATAAATTAAAATGGTTCTCCAAGATCTCTCAATATCCAAATCAAATCCTAGCTAGCCTAGATTTTTAACACAACAACAATCTGGTAGAAACCTCCAAGATCTCAACTTATGCTTGTAAGTGACCAAGCAACCTTGTTGTTCCTAAATCGTAGCCACTAGCTCTTCTCCAAATTTGTTATCTCAAATAATCCTCTACTAATGATATTGAATCCTCAAATGATCCACACTCATCCCATAATTATTTCTACATCAACACAAGCTCCTTATATAGCTAGCTAAGCCACAAGTCAGCTAGTCAAGCATTTAATTACAATATAGACCCACCTTGGAAGAGTGAACCAAAACTCTAACAAACATGAAAAGAAAATGAAAAGTTATATTTAGGTCCACACATGACCCAATAAAATTTCCCTCTCTTATCAATATCCCATTCCTCATACAAAATTGTGCAAGACAAAAACTCCACACGTTTCATGTGGAAATTGTCTAAAAATTGATACTCGAGAAAAATCATGATATCTCCTAGCTCTGAATAAATTAGGAATTTTTATTTTAAATAAATGTATTAATTTAGGTCCTCTAAAACCACATATGTTCTAAAAGTCTGATTCTTCAAGGATAAATGTGCATCCATCTCAAAAGTCATGCACAAAAATCTGTCGTGAAGTAGGTAGAAAATCGATGCATTAGAAAAATGTCTATATCTCCCAAACCATGTTGAATTAAGATATGTAGTTTGAAAATGGAAATGGTTAAGTTTGAACGGTGGACATGGTAATGTGAAGTATCTTTGCAAATATTAGTACATACTTTTCAAGTGGTAGATTGTTGAGAGTAAAAAGTCTATACAGTGGTTGTTTATTTTACGATAAGATATTGTACTTGTATGGTGGAACAACATACATGTGATTCCATCATATGGTGAAGGGTCTATTATGACTTGGCATTGTGGTACACCTAGCAGTAAAGTGGGTATGCCAAAGGAACTAACCTAATTCTGAAAGTGTCAAGGTGAATAAAGAAATCCATGTCACTAAAGGCATCCACATCCCAGAAGGCATCCACATCATTGGAGGCATCTGCATGATTGAAGAATCTGTGTGACCGAAGGCATCCATGTAACCAAAGGTGTTTGCATCACCAAAGGCATTTGCATGACTAAAAGTGCATGACTAAGGGCATTCATATGACCAAAGGAATATGCATCACCAAAGGTATCCTCATGTCTGAAGGTGTCCAAGTGACCACTACCAAAGGTGTTCGAGTGACTAGAAGCATCTGAATCACTAGAGACATCTACTACTTGAAGGAGTGATCGTCAGATAGATCATTGACTATTAGATGGATGATTAAGCATTGGATGGATGAGTTCCAAGGCTACCACTAACCATTTTGTTCTTGAAAATTAATGCACTAGATCTCATAACAAATTACCAAATGTATAAATTTCTGTCAGATTCATGAGGGCTATAGTAGATGTGAAATTTAGGTTGATTGTAAAGGAAATTTGAGCCCATGATCCTATCTATAGACTAGAGTTTTTTGTATGTCAATTGTTTACTCTAATACAAAATTTCTCAAGAGTTTTTGGGTGGTGGATTTTTCCCGAAAGGGTTTCCCATGTTAAATATGGTCTTCTATTTTTTTCTTGTGTTAATATTGTTTTTTAATATTCTTGTTTTTCCTATTCATCTCAATGTTCTAAAGTAGATTTACAATATTTTATATTTCCCCTATAAATTGGCATTTGGAAGGCATTTTTTGCAAGAAGCTTTCCTAACAATTCCAAGTTGCAGATCTCCATCACTTTATAGTGATCCATTTCACATTACATGCCCTTGCCCATTAACTTGGAAAAGACACAATATACATCATTATTTCCCACAATCAGATTGGGCCTTTCTAAGTGAGAAGCTTCATTGTATTGTGTATTTGGAATGCTCCTATAGCTTTCTATGTTGAGACACCTTCCTACAACCCATATATCAGATTGTGCAAAAATATTAAGTGGGCATCTTGCATTGGGAATGGCTTTCTTAGCCTATATGTCAGAGGAAAATTGAAATAGTCCATTTGTCTTCTCATGTTCTTTGTGAGAAAATTGGGAAAAGAGTTAAATAATGGAGGCTTTTGACTTTGATTATAGTCAAAGTAAGGGTGATGAACAAATGCCTCCTGGGTTTAGTTTTCATTTCACTAATGAAAAGTGCATAATACATTATCTCATGAAAGTCTTAGACAATAGATTAATATGAAAGGTCATTGCTGAAGTAGACTTTGACAAGTCCAAGCCTTGAGCCCTCCTTGGTAAGTCCAATTTCCTCCTTTATCATTCATCATGTGAATGACCCACACACCCATTTAATCTCAAATCATGATGTGAGCATTCTTTGAAATAATATTGATTGTCATAATGGGTCCATTCATTTGAAATGCAAAATCTTGATGAGACAAGTCAAGTCACAAGGTCGGTTATGCTAAAAATAATTCAAACTCATTCAACTAAACTATCACTAAAATATCTCCACATTTGATTTGATCACTTTTGGTCACCAATTAATTGTAAATTTATTTATTTTTTAATTGTTTCATAGAAACCTTCTAGTTGGTTGAACTGTTAACTTAGTTGGCCCTAAAATCTAACAAGTTCTAGCAACTAAGGCCTGCCACCTTGCACTCATGTTATTTGATCCATACTCCTTTAGTCCATAAAATTTTATCACATGATGATTACCCAATCAAAATATATTAATCTTTGAAGTTACCTATATGAAATACTTCTTGCAAACAATTTATCAAAAATAAGAAAATGCATTTAGATTTGACTTCAAAATATACTCAAATGGCCACTTAGGGAATTGAAACATGTGGCATAGATTCACTCTAATATGGAGAGTATGTAAGTGCATTTTTTCTCATGATGAAGAACTAGGAAAATTTGCAAGCATGAAAAGATGGCTACTAGAAAATGAAGAACTAGACATCCTTGTGAAACAATGATTTTTGCATATGGAATGGACCTATGAAAGTGTGGAGATGGATTCATCGAAACTTTCAAACTAGCATGGGACAAGTATTTTCAGTAGAGAATACACTAGTATAAAAAATTTAAGCATAGACTAGTTGCAAGATATATTAAAATATAGCATGAATACAAAATATATACATTGGTATTTTCAATAGAGAATACACTGGTTGCAAGATATAGCATCACAAGCAGGCTTATTGATCAACTTGCACATATGATCATTAGTAAAACTTTAGAAATTGAAAAATAGAATCATGTTTGAAAACTAGTCAAATGGATTCATCATAAGCTCAAACCTAGAACATAGAATTTCTTCAACCCCTAAAATTTCATGGAAAAAGAATTATATGAATAGGGTCAAAGTTATAATTGGTCAAACATGGCTATTGGGCGACTGTCATACTTGATACTTGGGCAGTTTTAAGTTTTTGTAAATGAAATTGGATTGGAAACTTATTAGATGAACTCTTCAAGGCTTAAAATTGCACATGGTGCATGTCATTTAGGATTAGAATGTAGTAGAATAATAATTTCTTCAAAAGACTCATAAAATATTTTCTATCAAATAGGGCTTCTCGAATCAGTTCACAAAGAGGAAGCAATAGGAAAATAATTAACAACCAACTTCAGGGAACTCAAAACTCTACTAAAACATATTGAAATGACTTGAAATATGAAATATAGGTTATGTCATGCATAATTAACATCCCCAAATTTGAACATCTTGAAACTTAATAGGATGCAAGATATTCAAATGCAAACTAGGCCTATGCACACTAGTTGACACTTGGGCAAAAAATGCAAATTTCTCAAATGCTCCAAATGACATCTCACAAAATGATTCAAAATTTCAACTTAACACCCTAAAATGTATTCATATACTAAATGAAAGACAATGAGAACTTGAAACACATGATGGGACTCAAAATGAAAATTAGATACATAGGTACAAAAATCTCTTATAGGGGTACTTTTGCAAAGCTTTCAACTAGGCACTCTCAAAACTCTTATATGTTTTGAGACCCAAAAGGTACATTGATTAGAACAAGTACAAGAACAAGAGTTAATGTTTTTTAGTTGAATCCTACTTTAGATGACATGTTTGGTTTCTAAAGTAGATGATAGTTGGTTATGACATAAGAGATTTTGTCACATTAACTTTGATAACATTGTGAAGGTCAGTAAAACACTTGTAGTAAGAGATTTGCCTAAGATTGTGAAAAATTCTAACATGGTTTGTAAAATAATGCGTGATGATGAAATAGAAGAAAATTTCACTTCCAAGCAATATATTTACTACTATAAAGAGGCTAGAGATTGTGCACACATATTTGAGTGGTCCTACAATAACAAGAGCATTGAATGGTGAAAGGTATTTTATGCTTCTTAATGATGATTTTACTAGAATTATGTGGGTAACATTTATTAGAGAAAATTTTGAAACTTTTGAAAAATTCAAGGTATTTAAGAGTAAATTTGAGAATGAATATAGATTGAAGATTAAGTTCTTGAGATCAAATAAAGGTGAAGAATTTATTTCAAATGAATTTAACATATTTTGTGAGGATAATGGTATAAAGAGATAACTTTTAGCTCCTAAGACACCATAATCGAATGTGATAGTAAAAAGAAGGAACAAATCAGTGACTAAAGAAGCTAGAGAAATGATGTTTGAGAATATTCTATCACATATCTTTTTGAGAGAAGCATTGAACATCGTAGTATACACAATGAAAAAAGTTCATATTAGACAAGGCACTGGTAATACACCTTATGAAAGTTGATTTGGACATACACCTAGTGTGAAATACCTTATAATATTTGGATGTAAATGTTATATTATGATCTATTATGATCTATTAGGAAGTCTTTTTCTAGAAGTGATGAAGGAATGTTTCTTAAATATTCATTGAAGAATAAAGAAAATAGATGTTTTCATTTGAGATTGAAGACTATTATTGAAACTTCTAATGTGAGGGATAATGAAAGTTTATAATTCAAGAGAGCATACTTTATTATGATTCTGATGGAGAGACTAATCAAAGGATTAACAATGAGAATGTTGAGAAGGAATTATTTTATGAAATAAACATTGATTTGCATACTGAATTACAAAGGGATGAATAGAGAGAAGAACCAATAACTAAATTGAGAATAGAACCTAGAGCAAAAATTAAGATTGAATAGTGAAAACCTGACAAAATAATACAGCTAATCACCCCATGGATCAAATCATTGGGAGTGTAAACAAAGGAGTTATGAAAAGAAACAAGGTTAGTGAAAAATTATGTTTGATATCTCAATTTAAACCTAAGAATGTTGATGAAGCATGTAAAGATGATTTTTGGATAAAAGCTAGGAAAAAAGAACTATAGAAATGAAAAATAAAATTTGAATTGGTTCATAGACCTAATGATAAGAATGTTATTGGAACTAAATGGGTATTTAGAAACAAGATAAATGAGCAAGGTGACCTAGTGAGAAACAATGGAAGGTTAGTATGCAAAGGTTATTCACAACAAGAAGGAATTGATTTTGAGGAAACTTTTGCTCATGTTGCTAGATTCGAGGTAGTTAAAATGTATTTGGCATATAAAGCTAACAAGAAATTCAATATTTATTATATTGATATTGAGTCAATCTTTATTAATGGAGAACTTGAAGATGAGTTATACATTGAAAAATGTGATGGCTTTCCTTTGATAGAGAAAAATAATATGGTTTGCAGATTAAAATATATATTATATGAACTGAAATAAGAACCTAGATCTCGGTATGTGAGGTTGGACAAACATTTGATCAATTTGGGATTTATGAAAGGTGTTGTGGACAATAATTTTTATTTGAGGAAGAATAAGGATGGTTTTATGATTATTACAGTATTTGTTCGCAAGATAGTAAGATATTTGGCAATGATGAAGCTAGCAAGACACATTTAGAAGATTAGATAAAGAAGTTGGTGTTGGAATTCTTTAGAATAACTGAGAGGGGGGTGAATCACTTATCCAAGGTCCAAATGTACAAATAAAAAATTTCAATGCTTAGTAGACCCATATCCATAAACCCTTATCATGTATGCATCCATTAGAGCATATAATACATAAACTTTGTAGGTTACTATCCTAGGTAAAAACAACATTGTAGAAATGTAAACATGGAACAACATAAGAACATTCACACAATTTGACACAAGGATTTTATGTGGAAACCCAATTTGGGAAGATCCACTAGTAACATGCTACTATTTCTCACTCTTTTGAAGTGATGCCCTATGAAAGGAAAACCCTATTAAAAGTTATAATACACACTATTAAATGTGACCTGGTTAAAGGATTTCAATATCCCTATTAGGAGTGAGCCTTGTTAGAAGACTTTAAACCATTCCATTAGAATGTCACTCGGTTAAAGGATTTAAAAATGAATGTTAGGTCAACCTTAATCCAAAGGATTTATCCTAGATAGATACAATGATTAGAAAGTAATAGTAAGGCTTGATTTGATAAAAAATTACAACTCACTTGTAGATTGTAAAACTCTATTTTAGACCTCCATTCTGCTTGGCATTCACACACTTCAACTTTGATAGCTTTTTTCACCCTTCAAGCATTCATAGTCTTAAGCCTTATTTCTTTGCATGCCAATTGTAGCAATTTTTGTTCAGCCACAAAATGAAGCAATACCTTAGACCCCTTGTCTTCCTTAGGTTCTCAAACATGACAACCTTTTCTTCTGATGAGTTATCTCTATAAATAGAGAATTAAGATCTTTTGTCGCTTAACCACAACCATCCATTTTAGGGTTAGGTAGGATACAATGAATCTACCCACTTTTTCATTTGATTCCTCTAGAAACTTCTTCTACAATCTTCTTTGAATTTGCCTCAAAATGGTTTACCTTGAATTCTATGCCACCAACTCATCACAATTTTCCCACACACTTCACACAATTCAAGAAAACAAAATAATTGGCTTAGATTCATCAAATCTTTGATTTAACACTATTTTATGTCACTCAAAAACTATATTGTTCAGTCATTCGGTCAACACTAGTTCACTCAGAAAATACTAAAGTTTACTGATGCTCAACACCAACTAAACTTTACTCAGCATATACTAACAATCACTCGGATTGCACTATTTTTCATCTTTGCTCAACAATTCTTGATTTTCACTCGGCTTCCACTAATTTTTGGTCAACTTGCATTGACTTCTTGGCAAGGCTTGGTAGACATTTTTATTACTTGATCTTCTTCTAGTCTTAACTTGAGTAATTTTTCATTTCAGACTTTAAGTAGATAAACAATACATTATAGTATCAATGTCTTACTTGGTCTTATTGCTCCTTTTAAATACCAAGTAACTCAACCTTTCTCTAGGTGCTATCGTTATCTCCTCTTTTCAAATCCTCTTCATTGATCAACTAAATGATAACTTTCAAACCAAAAAGCACTTGTCTCATCGATAGGTAGTAGGTTTGACATCATTGACAAAATAATGATTGTTCTATTATAGGTTCTTCACTTCAAAATAATCTTATATCAACAATCTCCCTCTTTTTCATTTTTGGCAAACTAATACCAAAAAGAAAATAAATCTTTAAAATTCATCCCTCTATTAGTGTAGTATATGTCCTTACTTTACGTAGGGTAATGTGAGCTTTGTCAATTTCCTTTAATGTATCTTCTTTCTTATATCTCCCTCAATAATTTCTCCCTCTTACTAGGTAAATATATGTATTTCTTCCTCTGTTTAGTTATTTCTCCCTCTTTTATAATGATACCAAAGACTTGTCATCTTGTTATGTACATACAATCAATTTAGGTTCTCCCTCTGTCACCTTTCATGTGACTGTAAATCTTCTAATTCAGCTCCTTGTAATATCCACTACAACAAGTTGTAAGATACAACATTCGACTTAGTTGATGTAGGGCACTTCTTATGCTTCTTAAGCAGCTTTGGATAGGGGTATCACCCGTATTTTACCTCTTAGATACTCATGAACATCCTTAGGTAAAGCTTTTGTGAAGATATCAAATATCTTTTCTTTTGTATTCACATATTCCATCCTCACTTCTTTGTCTTGAACTAACTCTCTCAAGTAATGATACTTGATTGCAATGTGCTTAGTTTTTGTGTGCATCATAGGGTTCTTTGATATATTTATAACATTTTTATTATCACAATAAAGTACCACAGGTTCAGTGATTTCCTCCTTCATACCTTTGAGTAGCTATTTGATCCATACCACATTTTTACAATTTACTACAACAACCACATATTCAGCTTCAGTAGTAGATTGAGATATGTAATTTTGTTTCTTGTTGGTCCAGGTGACCAATCTCTTTACTAAGAAAAATTCTCCATTACTTGTGCTCTTTCTGCCATCAATGTTTCCAGCCCAATGAGCATCAGTGTAGACTCTCAACTCAAAAAAAAAAAAATTGTAGTATAGACCATAGTCTTTTGTTCCTTTTAGACATCTCATAATTCTCTTAACAACCTTCAAATGATTCTCCTTAGGATTAGCAGAGAATCTTGCAACAATCCCTATAGATAATGCAATGTGAGGTCTACTATGTATTACATGTTGCACTTTTCCAATCATAGATGTGTACAATGTTTGATTCACATTAGCTAAATCATTATTCTTTGACTACCTGTGTCATATCACCATAGGTGTGCTAACTAGTTTGGAATCTTCCAATCCAAAAGTTTTCAATATTTCCTTCATATACTTAGAATGAGTGGTGTATATACCATATTTTAGCTAGTAAAACACCTTTACCTCCTTCTATCTTCAAGTAAAAATTATTGTTATCATAGTCTTCTCAAAACCAATCTTTACAAGATAATTGTGAAGCCTTTCATACCATGCTCTTGAGGCTTTCTTTAAAGCATATAAAGATTTTTATAGTCTACATACTATGTTCTTGTTATTAGCATCAAAAAATCCTTTTGATTGTTCTATATAGACCTCTTCTTATAATATACCATTCATAAATGTTGACTTCAAATCCATTTGATAAACTTTGAAACCTTTGTATGTAGAGTAAGCAAGCATAGTTCTTACTCCTTCCAATCTTGCAATAGGGGCAATTGTTTCTCTATAGTCTATTCCTTCTTCTTATGTAGACCCTTTGCAAGCTAATCTTGCCTTATTCCTTTTGACTTCACCATTTTCATCTAACTTGTTTTTGTACACCCACGTTCCAACCACATTCTTGTCCTCTGGTCTAGGAGCTAGAGTCCATGTCTTATTTTTCTCAATCTACTCAATCTCTTCTTTCATGGCTTTACTCCAATCCTCATTATTTAAGGCATATTTCACCATCTTAAACTCATGCATGCTTAACAAACATGTATCACTTCTCAGCTTGTTTCTTGTCATTGGTATAACATCTTTGTCTATAATAATTTGTTCTGTAGGGTGATGTCTTTTGAAATACTTTGATAATATTGGTTTTTCTCTTCTTTCCTCAATAGGTTTTTCAACTTCAAAATCACCATGCATTTCTCTATATAGTAATTCAAATCTCTTTCATATACACTTATCTTAGAATCAAAATGTACCTCAGCTTCTGTCTACAATTTGGCTCCTGACTGTAACTCGGTTCCTAAATGCAACTCGACATTCATTGTATGTGACTCGAAAGTAACTAAAACTTGTTGTTGATTTCCAACTTGGTTTACAACATATTCATTAGCAGGCATACCTTGATAAAAGTATATAAATGATTTGTACTCTTCAAGTTCCTTCATAAGTTTAACTTCATGTACCTTTGTATATTCATCAAACTTCACATTTGCACGTTCCACAACTTTGTTAGTGTTAGTATTTAAATACTTATAAGCTTCACTTCTTGTGGAATAGCTAGGGAATATACCTTCTTCACTTTTATCATCTAATTTACTATTCCTGAAACCCTTAAGAATGTAGCACTTGCTTCAAAATACCTTAAAATATTTCACATTGGGTGAGTATCCATACCATAATTCAAAAGGTGTTGAATGAGTACCTTTCTTGGTGTGCACATGGTTCAAGGTATAGAAAACTATATTTACAACCTCTCTCCAGTATTTCAAATCAACATTCTTCTCCATCATGAGTGTCCTAGCATAGTCCATTATAGATCTATTCCTCCTTTCATCAATCCCATTTTGTGGAGGGGTTCTACGTGCAGAAGTCTATCTTTTGATTCCTCTATCATTACAGAACATCTCAAACTCATTTGATGTAAGCTCTCCACCTCTATCAGATCTTAGACATTTCAAGCTTTTTCCTGTCTCCTTTTCAACTCTATCTAAGTACCACTTAAACATTTAGAAAGCATTAGATTTCTATTTCAAAAACATAATTGTCATCATCCTAGAATAATCATCAACAAATAGGATAATGTAATTGTCACCTTTATAGCTTTGCACAACAATTGATCCACACAAATTAGTATGAACAATCTCTAGAATTTCTTTAAAGGTGTGAGTCTTACTTTTAAAACTAGATTTTGTCATTTTTCCTAATTGGCATTGTTTGTATATCATATTGTTAGGTTTCTTCACTTTAGGAAAACCTCTGACTCTTTTTATGTTATTGATACTTACCAAGTTATCAAAGTTAATAGGACATAAAATTTTGTGCCATAACCACACATCATCAAATTCTACAACAAGACAAGTAGCATCATTCATGTCAAGATAAAATAGATTACCTCTAGTCTGATCATCTTTCCCAATTAGTTTCCCATCAGTGTCATAGATCTTTTGTATCTTTTTCTCAAACTCAACTTTGCAACCTGAACTCTTCAATTGTGACACACTCAAAAAATTATAGTTAAGTCCTTCTACATAATAAGCATTGTCACACATTATATTTTCTATGAGTTTGATAAATTATTTTCCTTTTATCAGACATGGTGCATCATTACCAAACCTTACACTATTCCCATCATAATAATCAAGGGTAATGCAATTACTTTTATCTCTAGTCATGTGATGTGAACACCCACTATTAATGATCCATGAGTCACTCTTGTTCACATATGACACTAATATAGTTGCCTCATCCTCATCAAAATCATCCTTCATTGCAACATACACCACTTCATCATCATGGTCGTCAGATCCATCTTTGGTTTCCTCTTCAACAATGTAGAAA
This sequence comes from Cupressus sempervirens, assembly GCA_028749045.1. Lineage (NCBI taxonomy): Eukaryota > Viridiplantae > Streptophyta > Pinopsida > Cupressales > Cupressaceae > Cupressus > Cupressus sempervirens. The sequence goes on along the minus strand of CM053784.1, from coordinate 219,263,154 downwards.
GACTTCTTGCCTTTATCTTTATAATCTTTTTTGTCCCCATTTCTTTTACATATGTATTTGTCTCCACTTCTATTGTTCTTCTTCTCAGGACATTTAGTAGCAATATGACCAACCTTATCACAATTAAAACACATGATAGGTAACTTACCTTTGAATTTTCCTTTACCTCTCTGAAATCTCCTTGCTAGTAGTGCTTCAAATTATTCTACATCTTCCTCATCTGTATCACTATCACTAGAAATATATTTGACCTTTTTCTTCTTCTCTTTAGGTTCTTTTAATGATAATTTAGCTATGAAATCATATTCAACATTCTCAGATTTGAAATTACCAAAATTAGAGAGTTCAAAAGTAGTGAGTCTACCTATCGATCCTTGAAGGGTCAAATCATTACCAGGTGTACACCTCAGTTCTTGTATGGAAAAAAACTCTAATAGCATAGATGGGCAGCAAGGTTCACAATACTTTTTTTATCATAGTCTCATCTTCAATCTTACCAATTTCTCCTCTAGTAGCATTGACTACTTCTTTTACTCTAGCATAGTATTGAACTATATTATTACCTTCTTGCATTCTCATATTATCAAATTTACCTCTAAAACTTTCAAATTTGGCTCCCAATACATTTTTGTCTCCTCCATAGTCTTTTCTATAGCATCCCACATCCTCTTAGTAGTATCACATTCTTTGATATCATCAAACTTGATGTAACTTAGGGTTGATGCGATCTCCAACATTGTCTAATTGTGTTATTTCTTCTTTTTTAGATCCTCAGCAATTAGGGCTCTAGTAGGTTCAACATGCTTCTTAGTGATGGTAGATTGTGCATGGTCTCCAAGACCTCCTAAGTGTAGCTTCATCAAAAATTTTCATGCAAGAAATTTCACATTGTTAAGCTTGGGTACCTCTCTTTTGGACATCTTAATCTTTTTCTTCTAGTAGCTTCAAACTAGTCATCTTAAGCACTATGGCTCCAATATCAATTATTTGAATTCTTTGGAATAACTAAGAGGGGGGTGAATCAATTATCCAAGGTTGAGATGTACAAATAAAACTTTTCAATGCTTAGTAGACCCATATCCTTAAAACCTTATCATGTATGCATCTATTAGATCATATTATACATAAACTTTGTATGTTACTATCCTAGGTCAAAATAACTTTGCAAAAATGTAAACATGGAACAACATAAGTGTTAGAGTAAATAATTAATAATTAATAATTTATTGTATTTACTTAAGTTTACTTAGGCTAATGCATTCATTTAATTGTTGTAGTGATGAGTTGTTGACAACACAGGAGTTTGTTCCCTTCTAGCATGTTCCACCTTTTTGTGGATGCTTAGTTGTCAACCTTATCTTCTACCACTTTCCAACTTGTTCTACAAGCTTCCATGAGGCCTCTATATTTGGGCTCTCTCATTGTATTTTCACAACACATTTTTATTGTAAATAAATTTTCTTTGTTTTGCAATATGTTCACTCTCAAATCCATTTAGGGATTTTTCAAACTCCACCTCTTCCTTCTTGGTTTCCCTTTGACAGGTTATGTGCATGCAGGTGATCTTGGCAAGTTGTGGAGTTGGATTTCATCAACTCCTACATGGTATCAGAGCCTCCCTGTTGCTTCTTTGTTGAAGGATTTTTGAAGCTGCGATTTAGAGACACAAGCCCTAGTTTTTTAATGCATTTTTCTTCAATTCAAGGGAACAACATTTTTTTGGAGCACTTTGGGCCCAAACAGACACTACCATTAGATCCAGAAGGCCGTTTACAGTTAGGATTCATATAAAATTTGTCAATTTTGGAGATAGAGCTCCGGGAGGCAAAACAAATTTAGTTGGAGGGCCTGCCATACAGACTATATGGATGATTTGAGCAAAAAAAATTTAAAAATTTAAAATAGGACGTGCCACTATGGCACTGCTCAGCGGCCACCACGAGGTCACCCGCGCTTAGTTCGTACTTTGCCAAACATCGGGGGCACCGCCTAAGCAACGCCCAGACCCCACCTTAGCCTCCCTACCACTTTTTCTAGCGATGCATCCTCTTCTTAGCCCCTACGCTCTACCAGTGGGCTCCTCCATCACCATTTTGTGGCCTCTTCTCTACCTTTGCACAGTTGGTAGGCCAATCAATGCATATGTGGAGGCTCCTGCACAGTTGGCTACCTCTATACACTCAACGCTAGTGAGGATTTTTTTGCATAGTCAACATTTTTGTAAATAGTTAGCACCACTCGTATGTTGACACGTGGCATGGGTACCATGTGGCACTTGGCCATGTGGACCCTGCCACATTAGCTTTTTCCATGTGGCTGTCATGTGGACCTACCACATGACATGCCACGTGGCATCTTTTTTGCGATAATAGCCCCCAGACCATCAAATTTTTTACCGTAGACTACTGACATCAGAACCCCTACTAGGCTCTCCAAGGTCCTTTTTGACCTACTTGCAATTTTTTGGCCATAACTTGAGCATACAGAGGTATTTTTTTGATCTGAGAGAAGTGCTAGAAAGTTGTTTCTGAGATGGAGACATTGGCTAGGTATTTTCAAGTTTTGATGTAGTTTAGTTGCTCATTTTTGCACTTGAAGTTTGAAGTTCTATTTTTGACTCCAATATGCATATCTTTTGTGTCCCATGTCTATTTTATGAAAACATTATATTTTTGGAAAGCTAGTTTTGTCATATTTTTAGAAATTCTATCATTTTTTATAGATTCTAGTCCATGCTCTTTCTATCATATTTTTGGCAGTTTTTCTCTATGGTGGATATCTTGGGTGTTTCAGGTCCAAGGATCATTTTCCTAGCTTGGAATCTTTTATTTTGGGTTGTACTACCTTTTGTATTAGCTTTTTTCTCTTTTTGATCATTGTAGACATCATTTGTAAGCACTTTTATGTATACTCACTAAGATAAAGTGCCACTCTTGCATTTCAGGTTCATGAACGTTATTTTGAGATAGTTGTACTTGCACTATTTTCATAAAGCATGATGGGGGGATAGTTGTTGCCATTTTTGTGCCCCCTTCCTTTGTCAAGTGAGTGTCCCTTCCATGACATTAGCCCCATGTAGTGTCTGTGTGACCATATCTTTATAGGTGTGTGTACCTCTTCCCTCTCTTGTCATTCTTGGTTCTGTCTACAGGTGATTTTGGCCCACCTTCTCGGTTGTCTGTCATCTCACCCCATCTATATTAAGAGGGGTTTATTCTGTTGTTCTAATGCATCTATGGTTTGATGGTTCGATAGTGTGAGCTATGTATTCAGTGGTTGATCCTATATACAAGGCAATTGTAGTAGCTGGCTACCTATGCATTTCGATGAGATGGACCATCTACCATATAGATATGCTTAGTTCATGCCTTCTTCTTCCATGGAGGTTCTTCAGATCAATAGTTTCTTTCTGATGGAAGATTTTTTGACTTCTTCATGCTTTAGTGATGCTCTTCATGATCACTTCTTGTTCTAGTTTTATGGGATATTTCTCTAGTTAGAGGCTTCTTCAGTTCTTCACTAGGTTACCTCTTTTTGGGGGAGGGTTTTTCCCATGTGGTTTTCTCTCTTTCCCCATTTATAGAGGTTGCATTTCTTTGCATTGTACATGGGTACCTAACATGGCCTCATTGCCAGGACCCATTCTGCATTTTCATCTTAATTTTGTGAGCTTAAGGAATTCCCCTAAGTTGCACTCAAGGGTGGGTGTTAGATTAAATTATTAATTATTAATTATTTATTCTATTTACTTAAGTTTACTTAGGTTAATGCATTCATTTAATTTTTGTAGTGATGAGTTGTTGACAACATGGGAGTTTTTTGTTGATCAAATAAATAAGATTGACAAATGAGTGTCAACACACTTAACCATACAAGTGGAATACACAATGGGAGCCAAGCTAGAATTTCTTTATGTTCCAAGTCAATGAAAGTGTCGAGAAAACTATAGTTGTTGCTAAGCAGAACACATTTCAGTATATGTCGAGCTATACAAAATTCAACATGTGCTAAGTAGATCAGAAGATAGTGTGTGCCAAGCATTGTAAAGTTAACAAGAGCCAAGTAATTCAGGAATCAGTAGGAGTTGAGTAACACAGGAAACACAATGGATGTCGAGCAATCTAGAATAGATGGTGCTGAGCATCAGTATTACCTCATGTGCCGAGCAACGTAGGATTAGCATAAGAGTTTGTGCCAATACAAATCAAGATGTAAAATGGTTATGCATGACTCATGAAAAGATAAGGAGATAAGATCAAATCCTTCTATTTACCTATGCGATCCTCATGTAGCCAATCAAAAAATTGGAATTGCATGCAACCAATGGGTGAATTTCAAGGGTTTGAGCAACAACACTTTATCCAAGGATGCATAACGATTCACTAATCTTTATAAGGGAGTCCTGATGCCATTGAAAAAGAGTTGGAGACAAGAAGGAATTGTATAATCTTTTTAAGGTCATTACAGAGATTTGGTATTAAAAGATTAGTGGAAAAGACAATAGTCAGACATTCAGTTGAGCAGAACAAGGCAAGGGACACGAACGAATATCAAATCTCAGGAGATCAAGACCAGGGAAAGTAGATTAAGCGCCTGTATTTAGCAATCAAGGATTGCAAGCTATCAGGTTTATTATACCTAATACTCTTTAGCCATTGTATTAGAAAGGAAACCCTATGTTGATAGGTTAGCTTAACAGCTATCTTGTAGATCCTTTAAAAAAGTGATTAAATCCTTTAACAGGGTAACACTTCATGTAAAGTGTTTGTAAATCCTTTAACCAGGTCACTATTGAGACAATGTAAAGCCTTTAACAGGGCATGCCTTTAACAAGGAAAACCATCAGAAGTGGTTGAAATCAATTGCTGCAATAATTTCGTGGGTATCATCCCCACCCCAATTTTACTTTCTTATTCTTGGAGAGTTCTAGGTCACCAAAATCTCAAGTGTTACGTGGTGATACATGCTTGTTTCACATGATTGTTTAATGTTTATATGCATGCATGACAATTGAGAAAATCCTTAAAAAGAAGCAAAGAAATAGCTATAATAAAAAATGATATTAACTACAAGGAGATTGACACCACACAAGTATTTTCCAAAGGATATTCCAAAGAATTTGATGCAGCAATAGTAGAAATGATAGAGAAAAATAGAGCTCAAGCAAAAGAGATAAGAACTCTTAAGATAGAGCATGAATCACAGGCCATGATGCTATGTGAAATCATTGAACAAAAGAAAAGAGCAGTTGAGGATAGAGTCATGATGGAATATGACAAAAGAAATCTTGCAAACAGACTTGAAGAAAAATGCACTGAATTAACAAGGATCTCAAACATTCAGATGGATACACTTGCCCAAATGATGAACCTTCATCAAGAACTCAATATGAAAGATATTGAGATCTCTACTTTGAGGATACAAAATGAACAAGTGCAAAATGAATTAAACAGAGAAAAAGAAATAGCAGAGAATCTCAACAAGTCAAGTGAAGCCATCAAGTACTTTGAACAGTTGCTAAAATCTCCAAGATCAGCCCATGATACATCAGGACTTGGATACAACAGCACTAAAGTTGGGGAATAATCAAAGAGTGTCAAGCAAAGGAGTGACAAAGGTAAGGATTCTAAACCCATTTGTCATTACTGTAATAAAAAGGGGCACACTCCTAATGTGTGTAGGAGTAGAAGGATCAATCAGCCAAACACATCCAAAAGCAAGGGTTACTGTCACAAGTGCAACATGCAAGGACATATGACACAAGATTGCAGGTCCAAAGTTACAAGGACACAAAGATTTGATGGACATTTCCATAATTGCAAAAAGTATGGACATAGAGCCTTTGAATGCAAATCAAAGTCTATGTGGACACCAAATCACCATGTAAGAAGGGACAACTATGAATATCATTACAATTGGGACTATAATACAAGGCAAAGTTGTCACTATTGTCAAGAGTATGGACATATACCCCAGAATTGCATAAGGACACATTTTAAGGGGAACTATAAAAGATGGTTGAATCAAACTACCAAGGCACCCAAGACTAAAGTAAATAAGGGCAAAGAAAAGATTGATGTGGAAAAAAAAGGATGGATCAAGTACATCTAATGAAAGGGTCACTTCACCCATGAGTGCAAGTGATCATTTCTCATCCAACTAATCAAAACATAAGCCTATAGGGCTGATACATAAGGAAGTATCACACATCAGCCCTAAACCATGAAGAACCACTGCAAAGTATAAATTTGCATGAGATAAGATGCTAAGACTAAACTTGAATGATGATGTCGAGTTGTCTTTGGATGCTGAGTTAAGAAGTCAAGAAGAGATCACGTTATTAAAAAAGTATGTAGATGTCGAGTAAGTACAACTGTCGAGTGGATGCCGAGTTGAAAAACCTTTGAAAGCTGAATGACAGATGTAAGTACAAAAATGCATTAAATGCAAGGGTTTTGTGTCACTTAAAGGTGAAAATAGATTCATTTTTGAGCTATTCAAATGAAGAGCGATTACCAAGAGCATGACTAAGAAATTTTCAAGCTTTCAACCAATTTTTTGCAGCGATTCAACATCTACCCAAGTGATCTAAGCATTTATTTACGTATTTCCTTTAGGTGCCAAGTTTTACAGTTTGAGAAGTTTGCTTTAATCATTAAACCCTAGTTTGGATATAAATGGTGTCTAGTTCAAAGACGACCCAAGGGAAAGTGAGCCATGAGATTCAACTTGTCAGCAACGAGATTAAGCAACCTAAGTTTAGACCTAAACCAAAAGTTGCATATAAAAATGATCCCGCTGGTGCCCTATCTACCATCCCTAAAAAAGTTGTTATGGTCCAAGATGTGCGAAAGTGTTAAAATTGAAAAATAGGAGCCATAGGAGACTTGGAAATCTTTAATGCCTTTGACAAACTCTGTGATAATGGTATATTGAAAGATGAGTTTTCTATCATAGAGAAAAAGGGTTTAACCAAAGCCCTAGTTTTTCCAATCATATTCAAAATCGAGTGGATACGCATAATACTTAGCAAAATCCATGATGGATCATTCTGGGTAGAACAAGGACTAGTCAAGATTACCATGAAGATGGTTCATAGGGTTATAGGTTTTCCAACCCTAGATCGGCCAAATGAAAGAATTCCCTTCATTTGGAAAAGTTAATTGGAGTCAGAATAGAACCATTGTTGATCAAATTAATGATTTCATTACACAAATGGGAGATAGCTTTGATGATCAAATGTCTATCTATTTTGATGATTTCAAGAATGCAATGAAGAAAAGAATGAGGATACCAGTTTTACTGGTAGAAAAGCATGTAAATGACATATGTTTTCTTGTTGACATTGATTATACTTAAATTCAAGCAGTCCTTCCAAGAACAATATGGTTTAGACCATTGGGATATGAGCTTGATGTTGACCAAGCTTCTCCGACCATCACAACATTACTTGCAAAGGAAATGGACAAATCTACAAAGGCATTTGGAACATATGACACTGTTAAATCAAGAGTTGTTATAGAACTCAAGACAACCATAGTAGTGAAGCAAAAGGACAAGTTGGTAAAGAAGATAAAGAAGAAATTTGGTGTTGGAGAATCAAGTGTAGCAGGAAAAGCAGAAGAGATTAGTGAAGGAGAAGAAGAAGGTGAGCCAAAACAAGGGCCACTTGAATTGTCACAAGGCCAAAGTGAAGACAAAGACGAGAGTGTTGAGGAAGAAGAAACCAAGGAAGCACCCATCAAAGGTAGAGTCATCAAAAGGAAGGAAAAGAAACCTCCTGCTTCTCAGCCTTCACCAAAGAAAGTTGCTGTGCAAACACCCAAGAAGCCAACAACTAGAGCTACAACAAGGGCCTCTACACAAAAGACCATAGAAGAAGAACACAGTTAAAAAGGCATAGGAAGAGCCAAGGAAAAGGAAAAGATATGTGGCTCAACCTGATACTGATGAAGAAGATCAGACTGAAAAGGTAAGTCATCCTCCTAAGTCTCTAGTTGATATATTATGTGAGAAGATTAGGAATGGAGACTTAAGTGAAATGAAAAAGATTGATTTCAATAAGTTTAGTAGAGAGGAAAAAAATAGCATAGAAGAATCAGTCTATGCATTAATGGCATAGTTCAATTATACACCTCTTGAACTAGATGGACAATTGCCAAAAGAGTTGTCTAAAATTGTAGAAGATAGATGGCATTTCTATCTAATGATGGATAAGGAGATGAGGGAATCAACCCTAGCAAGCATACTGCCTGATTTAACTAAAGAACAGATAACTCAAGTAGTCAAAAGGCATAACACTAGGTTTACACCTAAGTATAGGGAATTCTCCATCCTACAAAAAAAAAATGGAAGAAGTTGTACAAAGAACCACAAGAGTTTGGAAAAACTTGTACAAGAAAATTGAAGATGTCCTTGAAGAGGAGTACAAAGAAAAAGCTGTTGCTAATCCAAAGGAAAGAAGAGAAGACAGAAGAAGAGAAAAAGATTGAAGAAGAGGAAAACAAGGAAGAAAGAGAGGAGGAAGGAAAAGATGAAGACAAAGGTACTGATGAATAGCAAAGTGTGCAAGTCACACAACTTTCACCTCCTAGCCCTCCTCACTCTACTACCACACCTAAAAAGATCATAAAGATTAAGGATGTTGTTGACACCTCATGTCAAAACATCAATCCATTAACTGCAGAGGATCTTACTAAGATCCTTGACCAAACAACTCTACAAGCACAATTGTGTACAAGTCCCATATTGGTCAGTGTAGATGATCTCCAAAAGTCAGTAGAAAAAATCAAAGAAGCCAAGGTGTCACCACAAGAACCACCTCAAATAATTCAAACTAATGGGCTTACATTTCCACCACCTCCATCACCACCAAGAATAGCCATTCAAGCTCATCAAGAGCTGAGTGCAACAACAGAGGGAGTCACAAGTATAAAATAGTATAGATATAAAGTATACCTCCAGTAGCAATGATACAAGAAGAAGAAGCCAAGCAAGAAGAAGAGGATAAAGAAGAAACACAAGATAAAGAGGAGTCTACAATAAAAACTTTGGTTGAATTACCAAAAATAGGAACTCCCACCAAACCCAGTCATAAGTTAAGTACTGAAATGATGACCTTACATCTTAGTACACCAAGCTCAAGTTCTACAAGGTAGCTAGGACCATTCATTATGGCATTCCTGAGCTTGATGAAGAAATTAAAATACCCTATTATGATTCTAGCACTCTAAATGAGGAAAAGATGAATGAAATACAGAGTGCATTGGACAAAAGAAGGAGGCAAGAGGCAATGAGGAAAGACCACAAATACAAGTAGGCAATGAATGAAATCAAAGATGTATTCATGGATGCCTTTAATCTACAACCTCCGGATTCAAGCAAACCAATCCTTGAGTAACTATCTAATATAGTTGACCAAGTGAATAATGAAGACCATGATACAAATGCAAAACTCATGGAATGGTTAGATAAGAAGTTTGAAGGCAAAGTCAACCAGAAGATAGCTAATAACATCATTTTGGGATAGGTTGATCTAGCCAACAAATTGGATAATGTAAAGATTGTATTAGGGAATATCTTTTCCCTTTATAGAAAATTGTGCGATTTTTCCAGGTTCACACAAGAAATCAACCCAAAAATTTTGAACCTTGAGAGCACATTAAAACTCTCCAACAAGCAAATACCCTCAAATCTTGCACAGAGTGAAAAGCAATTTGCTCAAACACTTCACACTCAAAGGAAATTAGCTACATTATCAGTAGAAGAGGCCACTATTAAAGAAAAGATGATGTAGATACAAGCCTCTATCACTCCTCACTTGGAAATATTACACAAGGAGAAAATATATGCATAAATAGTCCTAAAGAAATAACCAAATATTTCTACTCATGAAGGACTTGTTGATCTAGCTATAGAGGTTACAATCCAACACAAGTCATTGGATATTGCATTGAATAACTGGGATGCAGCTCTCAAAATACTCCTTGAGGTAAATAAGACATTTTTGGCCAAGCATGGCATTACCATTTAGAACCCTTTAACATCAGTGTCAAAAAGGGGGAGATAATATTGGAGAGATATATTAAGAGAAGATAAAAAGATAACAGGATTAGAAATAGAGCACAGTAGGTACAATGGCACAAGACATTAGAATTCATGACATGACAAGGCATAATCAACTCATGGGGAAATTGTTGATTAGTTAAGTATTTTTGACACTCATGTCAAAGGGGGAGATTTTTGATCAAATAAATAAGATTGACAAATGAGTGTCAACACACTTAACCATACAAGTTGAATACACAATGGGAGCCAAGCTAGAATTTCTTTATGTGGCGAGTTAGTGAAAGTGCCCAGCAAACTACAGTTGTTGTCGAGCAAAAAACATTTCAGTATGTGCCAAGCTATATAGAATTCAACATGTGCCGAGTAGATCAGAAGATAGTGTGTCTCGAGCATTACAAAGTTAACAAGAGCCGAGTAACACAGGAAACACAGTGGATGCCTAGTAATCCAGAATAGATGGTGTCGAGCATTAGTATTACCTCATGTGCTGAGCAACATAGGATTAGCATAAGAGTTTGTGCCAATGCAAACCAAGATGTAAAATGGTTATGCATGACTCATGATAGGATAAGGAGATAAGATCAAATCCTTCTATTTACCTATGCGATCCTCATGCAGCCAATCAGAAAATTGGAATTGCATGCAGCCAATTGGTGAATTTCAAGGGTTTGAGCGGGAACACTTTATCCAACGATGCATAACGATTCACTAATCTTTATAAGGGAGTCCTGACACCATTGAAAGAGAGTTGGAGACAAGAGGGAATTGCAGAGTCTTTTTAAGGTCATTACAAAGCTTTGGTATTAAAAGATTAAGTGGAAAGGATAGTAGTTAGACATTCAGTTGATCAGAACAAAGCAAGGGACATGAACGAATATCAAATCTCAGGATATCAAGATTAGGGAAAGTAGATTAAGCACTTGTATTCAACAATCAAGGATTGCAAGCTATTAGGTTTATTATACCTAATACTCTTTAGCCATTGTATTAGAAAGGAAACCCTATGTTGATAGGTTAGCTTAACAACTATCTTGTAGATCCTTTAAAAAGGTGATTAAATCCTTTAACAGGGTAACACTTCATGTAAAGTGTTTGTAAATCCTTTAACTAGGTCACTATTGAAACAGTGTAAAGCCTTTAACAAGGCAGGCCTTTAACAGGGAAAACCATCAGAAGTGGTTGAAATCAATTGCTACAGTAATTTCATGGGTATCATCCCCACCCTAGTTTTACTTTCTTATTCTTGGAGGGTTTCTGGGTCACCAAAATCTCAAGTGTTATGTGGTGATACATGCTTGTTTCACATGATTGTTTAATGTTTATATGCATGCATGAAAATTTCACTTATATGTTATTAAGGTTATAAAAGTTGTTAAAAGACTAGTACTTTTGATTCACCCACCCCCCCCCGCCCCCCCCTCTCAGAAGATTTCTTCCCATTTAAATATTCCAACATTTGTTTCCTTCTAGCATGTTCTAGCTTTTTGTGGATGCTTAGTTGTCAACCTTATCTTCTACCACTTTCCAACTTGTTCTACAAGCTTCCATGAGGCCTTTATATTCAGGCTCTGTCATTGTATTTTCACAACACATTTTTATTGTAAATACATTTTCTTTGTTTTGCAATATGTTCACTCTCAAGTCCGTTTAGGGATTTTCCAAGCTCCACCTTTTCCTTCTTGGTTTCCCTTCGACAAGTTATTTGCATGCAGGTGATCTTGGCAAGTTGTGGAGTTGGATTTCATCAACTCCTACAATAAGAACATTCACACAATTTGACATGAGTATTTTACATGGAAACACAATTTGGGAAAACCACCAATAACATGCTACTAATTCTCACTCTTCTAAAGTGATGCCCTGTGAAATGCCAACCCTATTAAAGGTTACAATTCACACTATTAAATGTAACATAGTTAAAGGATTTCAATCACCTTGTTAGGAGTGAGCCTTGTTAGAGGACTTTAGAGCATTCCATTAGAATGTCACCTGGTTAAAGGATTTACAAATGACTGTTAGTTCAACCTTAATCCAAAGGATTTACCCTAGACTAATATAATGATTAGAAAGTAATAGTAAGGCTTGATCTAATAAAAAATTACAATTCACTTCCAGATTATAGATCTCTATTTTAGTCCTCCATTCTACTTGGCATTCACACACTTCATCTTTGATAACTTGTTCACCCTTCAAGCATTCATACTCTTAATCCTTCTTGCTTTGCATGTCAATTGTAGTCACTTATGCTCAGCCACTAAATGAAGCAATACATTAGACTTCTTTTCATCCTTAGGTTCGTGCACATGACAACCTTTACTTCTAACCAATTATCTCTATAAATATAGAATTAAGATCTTTTGCCACTTAACCACAATCATCCATTTTAGGGTTAGGTAGGATACAATTAATCTACCCAATTTTCCATTTGGTTCCTCTAGAAATGTCTTCTACAATATTCTATGAATTTGGCTCAAAATGGTTTTACCTTGAATTCTATGCCACCAATTCATCATAGTTATCTTCCACATGCTTCACATAATTCAAGAAAATAAAATAGTCAACTCAGATTCATGAAATCTTTGATTTAACACTATTTGTTGTCACTTGGCCAACACTAGTTCACTTGGCAAACACTAAAGTTTACTGATGCTTGACACTAGCTAAACTTTACTCAACATATACTAATAGTCACTCAGCTTGCACTATTTTTCATTTTTTCTTGGCACCTTTTGATTTTCACTTGCCTTCTACTCATTTTTGCTTGACTTACACAGACTGCTTGACAAGGCTTGGGAAACATTTTTCTTACTTGATCTTCTTCCAGTCTTAACTTGAGTAATCTCTCATTTCAAAATTTAAGTAGATAAACAATACACTATAGTATCAATGTCTTACTTGGTCTTAGTGCTCCTTTTACATACCAAATAACTCAAGCTTTCTCTAGGTGCTATTGTTATCTCCTCTTTTCAAATCCTCTTCATCAATCTTTTAAATGATAACTTTCAGACCAAAAAGTAATTGTCTCACCAATAGGTAGTAGGTTTGACATCATTGACAAAATAATTATTGTTCCATTACATATTCTTCACTTCAAAACAATCTTATATCAATAGGTGGTTGGTGATGATGAAGCTAGTAAGACATTTTTAGAAGATTAGATAAATAAGGTGGTTCGTGATGATGAAGCTAGCAAGACATTTTTATAAGATTATCAATAAAGAAGGAATTTGAGATGGGTATGATTTGTGAAATGAATTACTTCTTGGACTTGAGGATTATTCAAAATAAGGATGGCATTTTTATATAACAAAATAAATATCTTAAGGAATTATTGACTAGATTTGGATTGAAAAATTGTAAACCTACTAGAACACTTATGGTGACAAGATGTAACTTTTAAAGAAAATATGAATCACCTAGTGCATTACAAATGAAAAATAGATATATGATTGGAGGATTGCCATATTTGACACTCGCTAGACCTGATATAGCTAATGTAGTTGGAATTGTGGTGAGATTCAAGAAGATCCTAAAGAGACACATCTTGTAGTAGTAAAAATGATTATTCAGATATTTGAAAGGAACTTCGTATTATGGGTTATGGTATGAAAGATCACATGACTTCACTTTATGTGCATATACGAATGTCTAATAGGCAAGAAGTGTAGATGATAGAAAGAGCACTTGTGGTGGAGAATATTTCTTTGGAGTAAGATTAGTTTTTTGATTAAGTAAGAAATAGGATTGAATTTTACAAAGTACAACAGAGGCAAAATATGTAATAGCGTAAAATAATTGTAATCAAATAATACAAATGAAGAAAATGTTGAAGGATATTGGAATTGAGTTTATTGAGCCAATTATCATTTATTGTGATAATACAAATACAATTAGCGTGTCAAAGAATCTAGTGGTACATTCAACAAAAATACATGTTTTAGTTAAGTATCACTTTTTGAGAGAAAAGGTAGCAAAGAAAGAGATCATATTAGGGTATGTTAGTGCATAGGAGTAGATAACATAAATATTTGGATAAGGATACATTTGATTACTTTATAAGTATGATTGGGGTCATGCCCCAACCATCTTCAGAGTAGTTGATGTAGAGATTGTATCATCTTAAAATGGATGCGACACTTTATTTTGAGACCTCTTAGCCCTCCTTAGTGTGGTTATGGTCTATTTTTCTCCTCTTCCATTCCATGCTTCTTCTTCATCTCTTTCTTTTCGACATGGTCTTCTAGGTGTTGATTTCACACATTTTTTTTTACCATATATCATGTTTGGATCACCATCTTCTAATTTTACCTACATCAGCTCCTAGAACTTGGGACTAGATCTCCAAGACCAAGTTGACTCAGGTCAACCTACTCTAGAGTAGATTAACCTAGGTTGGACTAGGTCGACCCAAGTCAACTGAGCCCCCCACATTTTTGGAGCTCAGGACTTTAAAGGCCTTGAGTGTTTAATTAGTTTGTGACCATTACCCAGTCAACCCAGGTTGTTTTCCTACCTAAAAAATAGTATAAAAGGAGGCTTGGGGGCTTCATTTTCATATCATCTCATTCTCAAGACATCCACAAGGAAGCAAGTATTCAAGGTGTTCTTCTTCAAGAAAGAATCTTCAAGCATTTAAGTCTAAACATCTCCTTCTTCCATTAAGCTTCTTCCTTCAAGGTGGTAGTGGAGTTTGGCTATAAGGAGAAGATTGTAATGTCCCCATTTTGGCTAGCATCATTTTACGTGTTGAATCAATCTATCACAGACTCTCATAGATGAGTGGTTGTGATGAGAGAGTCATTCTGGCATTTATTTGGGAATTGGATGGTTTATTATGCTTTTGGAGATATTATTTATATTTTATCATTACTTCTTATATTGGGCCTACATGTTATAATTCTAAGTTGAGTTGCACTTTTTATTTTATAAAGTTATTTTATTATAAAAGTGCATTATAATGGGATTTTATAATGGATGTTTCTAGAAGTTCTTAGCAACCTCTTAGAAAAGGATACTTCTAGAAGTCCTGAGTAACTTAGACTTAGAAAAGTAAATAGAGGGTTTGGCCTCTCATTTGGATGGATGGGGAATTGATGATTCTACTACCATTCTCTTTGAGCATTTGTTGCACCATCTAGGTCTACAAATATTTAGCATAATCCTTTAGAACGATACTTCTCAAGAGATTGCATAACTGAGGAAGTGAAAGACCTTCTGAAGGGTTGCACTTTGGAAGTGTTATTCAGCCATTTCAAGTTGAGCTTAATTTGTATACTCAGACTACCTGAGGGTTTGAGTTTTTGGAAGTAGGTCCAAAAAAGTAGTCCGCAAAAGCAGATTCAAAAAAGTAGTCCGAAAAAGAAAATCCAGAAAAGCAATTCGAAAAAGCAAAGAAAAAAAGTAGATCTGAAAAAAGTAGGTCAAAAAGCAGATTGGAAAAAGAAAAGCAGAAAGGAAACATTGGAGAAAATTATTATAGCCATCTACAAATAAGTTCCTTCATACAAGTTTAATTATACTTTATGTGCATTCATGGTAGTTGTTGTAGTTGAACATTTTGTATCAGACCTATCTAGAATTATTATATGAGTTGTAAGCCAAAAGTCTTGGCATTGGCATTAACTTCATTATTAGACAATTGTATTTTTAATACCATATCATTAGTTAAAAGTTATCAGTTGTTGTTTTTGAGAATTGAATATTAAATCAGAGGGTGTATGTCAATTATTTGATATAATGTCTATGAGTTGTAGCTACACATTTAGGTCATGATACTACATCTATTACATTTCAAAATACAAAAGAGAAATTTGCATTGCATCAACGACCTTGCCTCAACATCATAGGACTCTTTGCAAATAGTAAATATCTTGAATATCATTGGTATAACATTTCTGCATTCAGATTAGCAAGTTACACGATTGCATGTGATTTGTTTGACAAAATTACAAGCAACAAATTTGGACAAATTGTGATTATTTTGAGCAAGAGTCTTTACAAAGTTCATTCATTCCAATCCATTCAATATATTTTATTATTCATCCATGACATGTCACACACATTTCCATACATGGGGTTTTGGCTTCTTTGATTTCTTGATCGTTTCTTTGAGTTAAAGCTATTACACTTACATAGTTGATCACATATCAAAGATGATTGCATCTTCGAAGGTAATTGTATCTTTCACTTGATATTATTCATAAGATTTCTATAGTCATCAGTTGCAAATCACCAAACTATGTCAAACTAGTTGTAAGATGTCTTCCCAAGTTGGCCTAGTACTTTAGTCTAGGATTTAAGGGAGATTTCTGGGTCTTGTTCCTTTCATCATTGTATTTTGAGATTTGTAGATGGACATTCAGATATAGTTGAGATCTATGAGTTTTGGAGAAAAAATACATCTCCCTTTACACATTTTAAGGTGATTCATTTATATTTTATTTCCTTTCATATCTTTACCCTATATTTCTATCTTAATTGGGCTAATTTTCTTTGCATAGCATCTAGATTTACTTTATTTAATCAATTAGTTCAATTTCACATTCACATTATCCTATCAAGGGCCAAAAAGAGTACATTTCTTTGTATTGCATTCCTCTTTATAATTTAGATTTAGTATTAGGACCCTTCTTCCTTTGGCTTCTATAGTGCCTACCCCTAGTTTATTTTTCAACTATTATTGCAGAACTCTTTTAGGCTAGCTTTATGATTATGTTTGATGTTTAGAGGTATTTGATTTTCAGATTGTGGGATATTGTTTCATACTCAGTTGATTATATGATGAGATTACTTTGGTACTAGTTATTTCATGTATGCATGATTATGCATGCTTCAATGATGATTGCATAAAATGACTTTAGTTATTTCATGATGATAGTTAGATGGATTATTGGTATGCATTTTCTATGGATACTTACCCCATACTTGCATGTGTATGGTGTACCTATATGTTTTATTTTATGTATGATGTTTTTGATATGGTTGAGGGAGGGAGTTGTAGTCAGCTACTAATCAGGATCTACATGATGCACCACTTCCTGCCATTGCTTGTTTAGTTTAGAATATATGTCTATATACATGCGTGAATTTTATGCAGATTACAAATACCAGGTATCGACTTCCCTGAATTGCTAGGATGAGCATACCCTATCACAATATCTTAATAGCAAGATAGGGGAGATAACTCTTGAGTCTAAATCTTATCCTTAAACCATATGTCCTAAAAGGTAGGGAAAAAATCCAAGTTTTCTACCTTTTGAATTCATCAAATGATGTGAATTCATGATTATTACCCTTGAGTTTGATCTAGTTTTTTGTACTTTTTTTATGGGTTTAGATGTCACTTGTGTCTTGGTACCTTGAGTTAGATTACTTTTAGATTTCCTTGACCTAGATATTACTTTTGACTTTTGGGATTGTTAGATCATGTTTGGGACTTGAGACTATCTCCTCAGCATGGTGGGAGTGGATCCTTTTTAGGTTACCACAAGGTTGGGTGGTAGTTCTTTTTTACTTTTACCATTGAGATCCGTTAGTTCGATGCTGTGGCTAGAGTTTCATGTTCTACATTTACTTTCATTCTATCTTTGTGTACTATGATGGATGATTATACCTATTGTATTATTTTTTATTTCATGGATCTTAAAGAGATGATATAATCTATTTTACGATGTATATTATTTTAGCCTTTCATACCCTATGACCTATACAATAGATGATTAAGCATTCTGATTATTGCCAAGTGGCATTCAGGACAATTGTATATTATTTAAATGGATTTGTACTTGTAGTTACTCTTCAATGTGGATGTGTTATATATTGGTTTAATATTAATTAAACTTAGATGTGATTCAATATCATGGGATGCTTAAGAATTGTAATCTATTTTGTGGTATGTGTTTATGTGTATGTTATTTCTTCTACTATTTTATATTTGTTGTTGTTAAGTTATTATCTTTCAAAAAAAATTTGTTCGAAAAACTTAGTGAAACTTTAGATTAATTTATTTTTGGTTCCTTGGTAGGGCATTACAAGTTCTAGTTAATCTAATTTGGATCATAAGTGGAATCATATTTAGATATTCCTCTCTTTCCGTGATACACATATTTGAATGGCTTAGTGACCATGCAAAGCAAAAGTCTACATCCTTATTAAAGTGCTTCCATTTAACCACTAACAAAATATTACATCAAACTAGTATGAATAAGAGCACTATCCTTTATGTCTCAATTTCTTTCTTGATGCTTCTTCTATGGGGGAGTACATATGTTGAGTCATTAAGGACTCTTGGTAATGGTATTCAAATAGTGTCTTTGGAAACTTTGTTGAGATTTTACATATTTTTTTGGAAATGATTGAGTTGGTATAATAACACCTTTTTCATTGATGTCAATGGGGGAGAGATAAGCATTCAAAAACTTCTTTATGCATGGGGGAGAGTAGTACATTGATTGCTAATCAATGGGGGAGATGTACTTTATGGTTATGATTAGAACATGAAAAACTCTTTACAACCCATCTGTAAGAGTGAGATATGCTTGTATATTCATGAGAAACATGAATGGGGGAGTAAAGGTGGATGAGGAAGATACATATTTTTATTCATGAAATATTGATTTTTTTCATCATATGTTGTCACTAATACAAAGGGGGGAGATTGTTAAGCATGAATGCTTGATATTGTTGTATGGGAAAGTTTTTCATTATGTCAAAGAGATTATTGGGTGCTTATGTTTTGCATTCATAATAGCTTTTGTCATTGATGTCAACATATCATTTTTCTAGACAATTCATCTAGAGTTCCAAAGGAAGATTCATTTGGAGATCTTCATGGTCAACAAGTTATGTTATGCACACTTAGAGGAGTATTCAAGAATGTGTTTTGATGTTCTTTCTATATTCATAGAATGATTCATTCAGGTTTTCATGTTACAAAATATTTTGTGGAGACTACTTTCAGAGTGAGTTTTTGGTAAACAATTTATGGTAATTGTGTTATATCTTTTCAATTTGGTTTGAAGATCATTCAGTGAGTTTGGACTATGATAGAAGACATGTTTAGGATATTATGGTTAACATGGTATAATAATGAGATCTCTTCATGAAGATCCCTATGCAAGAAGACACTCTTCCTATCCATATGATATATTATCTATCCCTAAGCAGTTGCAAGAGAGAGTAAAAGGAAAAAATAATTCATCTTGGGGACATGAGAAAAGGTCTCAAAGTTGTCAATACCCTCCAACTATGAAAAACCCTTTGCAAAAAGAAGTCTCGTATACCTATCAATAGAACAATGTGTAGAAAAATTGGTATGATACAACCACTTGCATCAAACCAACTTTCTTGTTTTTGGAAGATGAAAAAGATCCCAAGTTTGATTCTTCATCAAAGAAGAGTACTCCTCATCAATAGCCCTCTCCCACTTAGGGTATCCTTTTACCTCTAAAAAAATTTGAGGATCATCTGAGCTGGCATGAATCAATTGAGTAGTACTAGATGTTTGAGCATGAGTGTGAAGATAATCTAAAGGATCTCCTACCAAAGGTCTAGTTGCATCAATAGTATCATGAGCCCACTTAGGAACACACTAAATATCTAGTGGAGGTGAGGAAGGTGGATCATCATCTGAATCATCCTTAGAGGTTATGGAATTCTAAAGAGGAGAAGAGGAAGTACTAAGCAATGAGGGAGAAGCTAGTGATGAAGGCTCCATCTCCAGATAGTGCTCATCAAATTGGATATCTCAATGAAATAAGACCTCTCTATCCAATGAGGATCATATAACATGTATGCCTTCACATCCTCATAGTATTCAAAAAATATGAGTGGCTGAATCTTCTTCTCCATGGATTTACTTTGATCATTAGAATAAATGCCCAAGCTTCACTACCAAAAAACTTGAAAGTAGAAATATCAGGGTTGACATAAGTCCAAGCCTCCTTAGGAGTCAAATATCACAATGCCTTGTGAAGCATCTGATTCTGAATATAGTTGGCATAGATAGCCATAGCCCAAAATGAATAACTCATAGCTCAAGATTGTATCATACAATTGGTCATTACCCATAATTTTTTGTTCTTTCTCTTAGCAACCCCATTCTATTGAGGGGTGTAAGGAACTAAAAAATGATGATGTAAACCATACTCAATGCAAAAATATCTGAAAGCTTGATTCACATATTGCTCCCATTATTAGTGTGTATACACCTAATAGGAGGACTAGATTGCTTCTCTACAATATCTTAAAGATTTGAAATGAATCAAAGACATCAGACTTGTACTTCAATAAGTAAACCCATGTGCATCTAGAGAAATCATCTATGAAGGTAAACACATAAAAAGCTACAAAAAATTGAGTGGGAAAGGACATAGGATCATTGCATATCAACTCCAATGGTGTCTTAACATGTGAGACTCTACCTATTAGAAAAGGATCGTTGTGATGTTTTCCAAGAGAACAACCTCAAAAAACACCATTAGCAAAAGAGATATGAGGTAACCCAATCACTGGCTCATGTGTGCTCATCTTCTATAGATATCTATAACTGACATGGCCAGAACACTCATTCCAAAGCTTGCTTGCTATGTCTACATGAGAAATAAGAGAAACACCTATATAATCAAAGCTATCAAAGCCAGAACACTTGTATAAGTGAGTCTCTAAATAAACACTCCTTGTAGAAACAACCAAGTTAGGATCATGGAGGTCTTGAATAATAACATCGTGTGGGGAGAAATCAACTATTTTACTAGAGCCTGAATGAAAAATCTGATAAAAATACAAGAGGTTCATAGAAATGGCATGAACCAAAAGAACATCTTGTAGAGAGCCACCATCCAATGAAATTGTTCTAGAATCTAAAACTGAAAGTTGTCTTGAGTCACCAATTGTAATCTGTAAATTAGTACTCTAAGCAGGTGAGCTAACCAAATCAAGTGAATGTGACATATGGTGCAAAGCATCAGAATCAATGATCCAAGTAGTAGAAGAAGAAAAATATTGTACACAGAAAATACATGGCCTTTACCTATAGTAGGAGGAGATGACTTCAAAGAAACAATAGCATGTTGTTGCATGGTCTCCTCTAAATCCTTAATTCACTTCAAAGACTTGGAAACTGAATGCCCTTCCTTGCCACAAAAATTGTAATGATTTCCTGTAAGCTTCTTAGTCTTGGAGGAAGACACAAGATTTAGAAGTTTTACCCTTTGGAGTGGATTTGTATGTATATGATTTGGGAAGTGGCTTGGAGGAATTCCCATTGCTAGCTAAATCTAATTTGAGCTTATTTTTTGCTTATGCTTCCCCATAGATGTCTAAGCAATCAATGATTGGTTCTTTGATCCTACTAGAGAGTCCAACTGTATAAGCTTGGCCTACTCTCTAGTCAACCAATCATAGAAAACCTTTAATGTGGGCATGGTGAATTTAGGACCCAAAGCATCCATAGTGGAATGAAAGGAAAAGGAAATTTTTTTGTAATATCCCTTGAAGATTTTATAGAATTATGTAAATACAGTCCTTATCAATATTAATCTTTCCACAACCATGTATCAAAGATCTTTGTTCTTTAAACTTCATCAAAAAGTCCTTAATGGAGGGAAAAGCATAACATACATGTAATGTAAGATCTATCTCAATTTGAAGTTCTCCAAACTCATTGATGGTACCAAGTAAGTCCTTGAACTTGGCTCACATCTCTCAAGGAGTATTACACCATGAAGCTACAAGTTTGAAACATGCAAAGAAATCAAAACTATGGTCTCACCCATCTTATTCTTGTATTGCATGACCTTAAAGTGCCTTTGTAAAACTGGATGCAATTCACCTAAACAAGACCACAACCCTTTTGAATTGAGAATCCTTGTCATGTTGTATTTCCATGTATGATAGCTATGGGGGGTTTAGAGGATCTAGACAAGAAGAGGTCTCAACCATTTTTTTAGAAGGTTTTTCTTTTAAAGTATTTTTGGTTTTCTAATGTAAATGATAGAAACAAGAATGCAAAACTCCCCCCACAAAGAAAATAACAAAACCCTAGAAGCTATATAGAAAGCT
Organism: Cupressus sempervirens; assembly: GCA_028749045.1. Classification (NCBI taxonomy): domain Eukaryota; kingdom Viridiplantae; phylum Streptophyta; class Pinopsida; order Cupressales; family Cupressaceae; genus Cupressus; species Cupressus sempervirens. Next base: position 219,241,026 of record CM053784.1, on the reverse strand, counting down.
AATACAAGGGAAAAAAATGCTTCAAATCAAATCATGTGTACCTTCAACAAAAATTGACGAAAAATAGTAGAGAATATGGATAGAGCTTAGGAAGAGCTTTTCGATGCCTATTCTAGGTTAATAATCTATGCTCAAAATACATAAAAGATAAACTGACTTCAACAACATAAACATGTACCAAGATGGGAAAAACACTAGAATAAACCCCATGAGAGTGGAAGACTTGGAATTCACTTTCCAACGATATCTCATTTTTTCAATTTTGATTTTGGATGCTTAACATATGGTTGTTTGAGTGAAGATATCTCTTTAAGAGAAAAAAAAAGGGCTACACAAACCCTTGGGGGCTAAAAAATTAATCCCCTAGATGTCAATGTGATCACTTAGGGGGATGTAGAGGGTTAGCAGCGTGGAGTTGGGAACAACTGTCAGAGGTGGTAGTGGAGAAGCACGTCGGTAGCACAAGGGTCGTGATTGGGCAAAGCCATAGTGGAGCTGCTATAGGCAGAGTGCCGTCAACACAATTGCACCAAGGCTGTTGTTGGCAGAGTGTATGGTGTTGCGCTACGAACATATTTTTTTATAATGTGTTGCACTTTTTTAAAAGTGCTTCTTTTATTCTTTTATTTTTGTGGCTCAGGACATATGTAGAAGGTCGTATGGACTGGGAGGCAAAAAAATTTTGTGTCCCAGGTTCACAAAATCCAAACGAGATGTGATTTATATCAAAATATGGATTTTTGGGTGCTGCAAGGTCAAAAATGATGATCATTTTTTGTTCAAAATGGATAGAAAATTAGTGACCATTATTGCAATAAAAAACTTCACAAAATCACAGATTTGATCCATTGAACCCTTGTTTCTCTTATTCCTTCAAAATGAAAGAAGTTGTAGTAGATCTAACCTTGATAACATGTGTCATTGGAGCAATACAAATTCATAGAACCTCAAGAATACTTGCATGCAAGAACTTGTTATACTGAGGTAAAGAGAAGAAAGAACAAGGATTTGGCTCTAATAATAATCAAGATTATATTATCAGACTAAAAGAATAAGCAAAATATACAATGGATCAATTGGGTTATAAAAGGAGATCAAAAACCTAAAATGGAAACCCTAAGAGGTAAAAGCATTAATAATTAATATAATTATTAAATGTGACTAATGCAAGTGCATAAAAGTTCAAATCTTAAGATATTGTTATGTGGAGCTTAATCAAATTTAGAGGTCAATTTTTCACTTAATTCAATGCAATTTCCCCCTAGATTATTACTATGGGGGTTTGGAGGTAGGGCCTCCAAGATAGGGTCAAGAGGCAATGCCCCAAGTGCGCTCCTTGTCGTAGTACAAGGTGGAGTCGAGGGGCAACACATTTGCAGGGGTTTTTCAGGGGGCCACACACCCAGAGCCAAAAATTATTTGACTGATGTAAAAGGTGTTAGCTACTATTTTTATATTGGGTGACTTATTCTAGCCCTAATTTTGTAAGTGACAAAAAGCATGTATAAAATAGCTTAGGATTAGGGATTTCATAAGGCATGGTGAGATTGTAGCTTCTTGCGGCGATATTGAGCTATAAGGGATTGTGGATTATAATCATTGGATAATAATAATATTAGACTTGCTATTGGTGGATGTAGCCCAGGGATTGGGTGAACCATGTTAAATATTTGTGTCTTGTGTTCTCTTCTATGTGATTTATTATTTTATGATATTGGTTATTTTTGCATGTAATTATTATTTATGTTCATGGGTAATCCTAACATAAGATAGTAGTAAAGTTAATTTAGCTAATATAATTAAATTAATACTTTAACACTTTTGTCATCTGAGTTTAATTACGATAATAGAATCAACTGAAAGTTTGGATCTTGCACCTGTGGATTGACTATGTCCCAACAACCAAAAATAGATAATTTCTTCGGAGGAAAAGTCATCTTGCCCTTGGGAAATTGTGCCCAGATTTGAGGTTGAGGTCCACCCTAATGCAGTTATGGGGTTTCCACATCTGTAGTCAACCTTCTTGATTTTGTCTCCTGAAATGACTATTGAAGAAACCCTCTTACCTTGTTTTGGCATAATGAATTCAAGTGCAAGATAAGAGCCTCAAGTGCAAGATAAGAATCCAAATTTGATTACAATAAGTAATTTTAAGGTTGAAGGCCCATTTTCATGACATCCAATGAAGTAATAGTTTTCTATTGAAGGATACACCTACTAATATCATAAATCAAGATCAAGCATTTCAAGACATTCAATACATCATTTTATATATCACAATGGAGTTTCAAACAAAATATGAGGATGGCTAGGAGTACTTTTTCCATCTAGGGTTGAGTATGTTTTCATTGTTATTTTTAAATATATGCATTGATGCTTCATATTTTTGTATTTACATTATGGATCTATGACTATTTACATGCATTCAATCAAACATTGTTTGTATTTACATGCTAGGGTTCACTCTATCACACTTAGGGCTAGATCTACATGATTTTCTTATGCAGTTCAGCTCATTAGCAATTTAGACATACTCTAGATTCACGAGTACTACACATGTTTATCCTAATAGCTTTCTATGGAGGTGGAAATCACCAAAATAGGGGGTTGACTAAGGAAAACTCTTATACAACTATTAGAAAAGTAATTTGGAAAAATAAAACAAACAAACAAAACATGTTTAGCACTTAGCAAGCTACAGTTTCTCTTATTTGAGAGTTTATCTTTATTGACTATTAATAGACCAATGACAAAATGAGATTAGCCTTGAGCTAATGGTCGGGTAGGATTCAGTAGGGGGGATGGGAGTGGGACATAATTAGTTCAATAGTGAAGCACAAAAAGTGTCATGTTACTTATCTCCAAAATGTTTCTAGTAACTTTTTAAAAAATAAGAAAAGTTGTGATGGCACATCAACACAACAATAAACATGACTTGGTGCATAATTGTGGAACTTAGGGCAGGTCTCCACATTGTTGCTTAGCTTATTTTGATTAGTGCTAGTTCCTCTACTTTTTGTAAAAGTGTTGATCAACATTCATAGAGACATGTGGGTGTTTTTTAGAGCTACTAAAACTGAGAAGACATGTGCACGTAACACTTGAAACCAAATTGTTCAAGTAGGAAAGTTGACAGATAAATAATTATACAAAATTAAAATTTGACATATTGAAAACAAATTTTAGAAGAAGTCAATGAATCCTCCATCGTAGTTGAATGGTTAAAAATAAGTCCTCAAAGAATAAGTCTTGCTAATAAAGACTTGGACATCACAAGAATGAGGGTGGGATTGTGTCCCTAGCTCTTAGTTAAAGATATTTCACCCCATAGATTTATGCTTCTATACCAGGTAACGAAAGTTCTTGGTAGTGACCCTAACTAAACTGATTTGCTCACAAGCTTTGCGCCTCATTGTGATCACTCACTGAAGGTAGACTACAACGGGTCTGTGCATACTCATAGCTGTTCCTCTGAAAGTAATAAAAGCGAGTTTCAACAGGAGCTCTGTTCTGTTTCCTGGGGAAGAAAGCATTGGTAAAAAGGGGAGGTTCAACTACGTTCAACACCCGACCTGCTTTCACGCTTGCCTTTGACTTCACACATCTCTTCTTCAGTAATCTCTCTCCCATTACTTTTCCTGGCGGAGGGGAATCAAATCCTCTCGGAACCACTCGGTCTTTGGTTCGAATCACACGACGACTGCGGCATTCCAGCTTTCGAGACATTATCCTTCCTGGGCTGCTTCTACCAATATTTCCTGCAGGACTTGTTATTATCCGATTGCTTTGCCGAAAGCTCTTGACTTCCATTAGATCTCCATTATTGGAACCAGTTGCCTCGGCGGGTTTCGAACTCGAGACCAAAGCCTGAGTTTCTTTACAGGCATTTGGAATCTCAAAGGACGTGTTTTGTGCTACAGATTTCTTTCTGGAAAATGGAAAAAGACAAAATAAACCGTTCCAATGCGGCTGCCGACCGCGTTTTCTTGAAAATAACGACGCAAATTTTCGACACCGCTGGGGTTTCACTTCTGGACAGCTGCTTTCATTTGCATTTTCGTCGGATTCCTTCGAAATTGCGCGGAAATACTCGTGCTTTTCCAGTGTAAAGAATCTCTTCCAGCTGCTGGACAATTTACGGCCTGACCTGGAAGCAGTGTTTTCCTCATTTGGACGAGAATGCGATGATATTAGATCAATCATTTTACTTTGCGGCCGGAGAGGAGGAATTTGAGGAAGAATTTTGCCGTCCTCGAACAAATCATCTGCAGATACGAGAGTTTCCTCAAAGCCTACATTCGCATTCATGCTACTAGCGATCGAAAACTCAAACTCCGTGCTACAATTCGGTTCCCGCAGATCTTGATCTCTTTTCCGCGTCTCGGGCGAAGTAATGTCCGTCGATGACAGATTTACAGAAAAGGAAAATCTCGGACTCTCACAGCTACCTTCACTGACTCCGCAAGCCATTGCTTACGATTTATCAAAATTTTTACAGAGAAAAATTTAACAACTAAAAAAGCTAGAAACTATCCACAAACATTTCGCATGAGTACAGATTGAAATCTGATTCCGCTGAACAAAATTACAATAAAAACCATCATTTTTTACGCTTTCTTTCTGCAGATCAAAATACAGACTTGCAACAAGAATTCAGCTACATCTGCATCAAATTCTTTAAGCTGTGATTCTAGAAATATAGATTCTTTGAATCTGATGCAAACAACGCCAGATCCGGATCTTTAAAGCGGAAAGTTACACGTTGTCCAAAAGCTTTGAATCGGTTCAATATGCGCGCAGTCTCCGGCTTATAGAAAAATCTCAACAACTTATTTTAAAAGACAGCAGCCGGCTCGTTGTAATTTGCACCAGGTGGCCATGAAGAAAATTTATGTATAACCCTAAAGTAAAAACCGGATGAAAAGAACAACTCAAAAAAGACAAAATCTTTCTGAAGAGACTAATAAAAGAATAAGGCTGTGACTTTTACCTATTGTGCCGGCCATTACTCGCATATTTGAATTGCAGAGGGAAAATGGAGAAATCATTCTTTCTGCCATTGTTGATGCCAAGCAAGCTTTATAATTGTCAAAACTGTCGAATATAATAACATTCTCGATAAGTGTTTAAGATAAAAGAGAGACGACGCTCGGTGATTGTATAAAAATATTTGTGTAATTGAATTGTGTCCACTTCCTAAACAATAGTACAAAAGACTTTGTTTTAAACATCTGCAGTCCGATTAGAATTCAAAAGAGAGTGCAATAAAGAAGAGAATGAGAAACTTCAAATATTATGAAAATAGGAATAAGTTTTGTTGTCATGTATTTGGTGAGTCATATTGCATTGATCTAATTTTAAAATATGAGGAATATATAATATTGTATGATAATTTATAATTACTTGTTAATTTGGGTGTCTTGATGGATGTATAATAATCTTCTACAATAGATTATAATGAAATATTTTGAATATTAAATTTATAATGAAAATACCTTGTTCATAAAAATTAGGTGGTGACATAAGATTAGTTAAAATCATGACATGTGTGTTAGCCTTATGTTATGTGTTAGCTAAAGTGTTAATTAGTGAACAACTTAAACAACTAAAAGTAAATTCAAAAGATGAATAAAGATCTTATAATAACAACAAACAAAGTTCTATAAAGATTCCCTAGGACCTAAATAAACTTAAATATATGTCAAGATTTTACTTACACCAATGGAGATTTTTTACTAGAATGTGTGTGTGTGTGTGTGTGTGTGTGTGTGTGTGTTTTATATTGATCTAGAGTAAAGTTCGACAATATAACAAAAATATAAAATAAACACTGTATTGCCAATATCATCAATATTAAATTGTCAAAATTACAGAGTTGTCGATCTTTTACTACCCTAACCTTATTTGTACATACACAAAAATATATTAAAATGTTATACATGTCATCAAAGAAACCTCCTATCTATGCATGCCCACTCCTATATCAAAGAAAAAGAGTGGTGCAGGTCACCTCACTACAATGTACGTGCCCACACCCAACTTCATCTTCTATGCATGTATACCATGTCTCGCCCACACCTATGATATGCACAATCTTTGGCCCTCCCCGGTGCTTACATTTCGGTTCATGCCCCTATCATCTTGAATCTAAGAAAATATAGTTAATCTGAACCCTTAGTGTACTAACAACTATAAGAAAATTGTATAAACAATCCATAATGTAGGCTTGATATTGTTTTGGATTCTACCTTTTTCTCTAGTATGTTTCCTAGTGCCCTGTGAAGAAGAAAAAAATGCACATGCTAGGGAACACATGGAAAGAAAATCAAATCTTCATTTTCTACCAAAAAAAAAAAAAAAAACCCTTTACCTAGCATGAGACAAGCTCAAACATGCTCCAAAACCACTTGTCAATCCTCTCCACCATCCTTTTCACCTCCACCTTCATGTCAAAGTGAAGTTTGTATGCACAAGATGGGGAAATACTATATGTATTCATTCAAAATTAGGATTTCAACAACAAGAAAACATTTGTGAAAAATGGACAAAGATTTGTAGCAAGAGGTTGAGATTGGGAAAAGGTTGGAAGATTGCATCCTAGGACAAATGCAGGCGTTGAAGAAAGTCATAGGGGATAGCAACACAAAAAACCACAGGCTAGTGCAAAATTTGATAGCTAGTAAAAATAAAATAAAAATTGATGGCATCGAGCTCAGGATGGACTTGATTGGTGAGGATAAATGGATACCGCAAGAAACTACAAATGGGTCTGGCAAAAGAATGAGGGGAAAATTGAACAAGAACAAAGTAACTATTGTGCTAAAGAAAACTAAGGAGGATTTGGAGATAACAAAGATCTATGTGGCAAAACTTCTAAATGAGCTAGCTTAGTTCTGGTTCTCTGTTGGTTTTTTGTGTTCTGTATTTTTGGTCTAGTTTTTTTGTGTTGGTTCCTAGTCTTTAGAATACCAAAGTTTATAAAGTATTATCCTTTTTCCAGCATATTTTAAATTTTTTACTTAATTGTTTATATTTTGTAAGATGATACATTTGGTTTTCATGTCCCTATAGAACTTGCTTTTACCTTAATCCAAAAAACAACAAGAGATTAATCCCCAATAATTCTTGAACTAACATGAGAGAAAAGGGTCACTTATGGAAAAAACTATTTCCCATCACTCTTTTGATATTGAACCCCAACTCGTCATATGTTGTTTGAGAGCCTTGAAGTAGAAGTTTTCTTCAATTACAACTCCAATTCTTACTCCTCTCAAACTATGCACATGTATGCTTGTTGCACAAATCTAGAAAAATTTATGACCTCAAGCTTGATAAATGGAGTGGATTTTCATCAAAATTCTCACCAAGCATTTAATTTGGATCCTTAGTTCATGTGCAATTTCGACGAACATACCATTGTAGTATGCAAATCTTGTAATTCATTAATATCATTCATTTCATCCTCGCAACATCATGTCAACCTAACCAAATTACAAACCTATCTACAAAGGTTAACACTAATTTGGGCAAAGAGTTCACTATTGTGTTTCCCTCTCTATATATGTGGGATATTAAAATTTATTAAGAATCCAAGTTTATTTTGAATTATGTTGATTATTTTATAATCAAGTTTCCATATTTGGGCCTTAACATTAATAGTCACATTTACTATCACATGTGAATCACCTTCCAAATGCAATTAGTTCATATGTATCTTGGTCACCATATCAACAGCAAGAAATGCAGCTTGGACCTTTGCTTTAGTATTTGGTCATTTGGCCAATTTATGTCTTTTTTGCATGTAGTGCCTCTCATGTTGTCATTATGCTATATTGTTCCATTTTGTTCTTGGAGATACTTGAGATACTCTAGTGATGACCATTATGTTATTATTTATATGTGGATGACATTTACTTTATAGTTCAATATCTAGATATTTTTATATGATGGTGTATGTGTTATGTACCTTATTTCATGTTATGTATCTAATGGATTATGTTGTTTAGACATCTAGATTCATCTTGGAAATATGTTGTGGTACATTAGATTTATTTTGATATATTGTTTATTATTTTACCTACCTGATGTGAGTACTGTGGACATTTGAGATCTCATGTTATGGAGTTTATGCATAGGTGGTTTAGTAGATATCTTCTAGATGGATATCTATGTTAATTATACATGTTGCTTCAGCTTTGATATTTGTACCATTGCACTTGACAAGTTGTGAAAAGTGTGCAGGACTTCTAGCTTCAATAATGACATTGGAGGTAGTGATTTGACCATTCCCTTGAGCCAATGTCACCTCTATTATGGGTAACATATCTTTCTTTTTATAGATTAGATTACTTTCAAGTTCTCAGAGTTAACCTAGTTTTCCTTGTGTTAAGACTAGTCATCTAGATTATGTTTGTCTTTCTAGATTTTCTTAGAATCTCTATGTTTACATCTCTGTGGGCTTTCTTCTTGATTTAACCTTTTTGGTTTTCAGCCAATTAGCTGTGGATGGTGTTGGAAATGATTGAAAAGCTCATGAATGAAGAGTAATGGAATTGATAAAGAATGTTTTCAATCATTGTTTTGTCATTGATGTCAAACTTGCTACTTGCAGGAATGACAATTGCTTTAGTGATCCAAATACTATAAGTTGGTTGATTGACAAGGAGGTGGCAATCAATAAGATGTAACTAGAGTACCTAGAGAAAGGTTGAAGTTATGATGTTGTAATGAAGTATAAGGATCAGCTAAGCCATTGATGAAATAGTGTATTGATGACATACTCTAAGACACAAAGGATGGACACACTGAGACACATGATGTAAGGATTAACTAAGTTCTAGTTAGTGCCGAACAGATTCTCAGTTGAAGCCAAGCAAGTTCAATTTTAGTGTGTGCCGAGTAAAGATCAAGGTGCTGAGTGATCTTCAAGTGCCGAGCAGTCTTCAAGTGCCAAGTAGGAAATAGGTGTCGAGTGAAGATGCAGGTGCCGAGCAAGATACAAGTGCCAAGTAATATAGAAGAAGCCGAGCATCAGAAAATTAATAATGCTGAGTTGCTGCATTTTTTTGAAAATCAAAGATTCAACAGATCTAAGCCGACATTGTAGTTATCTAGAATTTTGTGAATCAGATAGAAGATAAGAATAATGAGCAGGTGGCACAGAACACTATGTAAAATGTTTTTGGCGAATACAACTGGATTCTAGACGAAGTTTCTAGATAAGAGCAAGATATGGGACATATATATTGTATCCTACCTAATCTATTGAAACCCTAAAGTTGGAGAGGGAGAATCAAGCGGGAAAGGTATCCCAGATTTCTATTTAAGGAGTCATAAGGTCATGAAGCAAAAAAAAAAGGACGTCAAGCATGAAAGCATGAAGTGCTGAAGAAGGTGCTAAGGAGAAAGAGAGCACAGATACTTTGTTTCGATAGATGACCACATATATGATTGCATTGGTATGATGAGCAAGAAGAGTCAAGGAGATGAAGCTTGAGATGACAAGCTGTCAGAGCTAAAGTGATTAAAGCCAAGCAAAGGATTGAACTGAAATGTGATCTGTAATCTGCAAGATATGTTGTAAGTTGTATCAGATCTAAAGACATTATTGTTACTCTCTAGCAATTGTAACAGTTAAAATAAATCCTATGGATTTAGGTTGGTTTAATAGCCATGTTGTAAATCCTTTAACAAGGTGACATTCCAAGTGAATGTTTCAAAGTCCTTTGACCAGGCCCATTCCTAACAGTATGGTGAAATCCTCTAACAAGGTCACATTTAACAATGTGCTATAGCCTTTAATAGGGCAGGCCTTTAACAGGGCAAACCATCAGAAGTGGTTGAAATCAATTGCACAGTTATTTTGTGGGCATCATCCCCACTCCAGTTTTACCTTCTTATTCCTGGAGGGTTTCTGGGTTATCAAATTCTTAGTGTTATGGTGTGATGCATGTTTACTTTTCATGATTGTTTAATGTTCAATTGCATGCATGATAATTTCAGTTATGTGCCATTAAGGATTTGTAGAATAAGTTGCATTGGACATCATTGGACCTTGGATAACTAATTCACACCCCCCCCTCTCAATTATTCTAAAGAATTATAACAAATGGATTTTCCAAGTCTTTTGGATCATTCAAATTTTTGGGATCTAACTAAATAAATATTATTTTTAATTAATTTTTTAATTGTATTTTTTATTTATTATTTTATTTTAGTGAGTAGATGGTTTATTCACCTATGCAGTTCTAATGGCGAGATCCAACTCATCTGTCTTCAATCACTTATGTATGTTTTGTTAGATTCAAGTGATGGATTTTGATAAAGTTTCTAATTTTTGGAAATTATATTACCCCAAATCTTATCCTTTTCAGCAATTTTTTCTCTATAAAGAAATTTTTTACCTTTGTAAAATTCATTCATGCATACTTGGGCGACTTTTATCTTGGAGAGCAAGTTTGGAGTTTTTTTGAAACTCTCTTCCCTGGATTATTGTTTTGCTAGATCTGGGAGGTATGGCTAGTAGAACTCAATAAGGTCTATTTCATAGTGTTGGTAGTGGGTATGTCATTTTTTGCCTAGATTCTTGGCAAATTCGGTAGCTTTCTTGTTTTTCTACCTCTTTTCTTCAGTTTCCTTGAGGTTCTTGTTCATTTGTGAGGTAGGATTTGTGATTAAGATTCTATTTTGAAGGTTTTCATTTCAGTTCTTGCTTGATTAGGCTTAGGGTATGTGGATCTATTTCCATACCTATTTTTGTTCAGTGGGTTATCTTGGTTGGGATTTCACATGCATTTTTCCTATTTTTGAGGGTTTTAAATGCAAGTTTTTGAACAAAAATGCTGGTCATTTTTCTAGGTTTTCTTAAAATTAAAATTTTATTGGATTTCTCCTTATTTAAGCATGTTTTCTCAATGGTTTTTCAATCTTAATGTTTTCAATTAAACTTTGGTTTTGGGTGGAAATTTACTTCATTGAAATTTTTAGTGTTGTCTAGATTTTGGATGTTTTAAGCATTGGATTGAGTTGGAGTTGATTAATTGTTTGGTTACCCAATCCACTCTCTTTCATATTTATATTTCACCCTTGATTCTTTATGTTCTCATCCAACACTAGTTCTATCCTTGTGAGCATGGTGTAGCCTGCCACATGCACAATCCCTTACATGTGCATATCAAATCTTGAGAGATTCTTATCACCATGATGTGCTCTAATGAGTGTTGTTTTATCATGAGTGTTGGGGTGGGGATTTTCACATCTTCAAACACTCATCACTTGGTGAGATAGTTGCATATGTATGGGTAAAGATGTGGAGTGGCCTTTGATGTAGGAACCAACACAAACTGGCTAGGACAACTGCATACATGAGGTTGTTACTTAATAAGAGAAAAATAAATAAATTATAGTTACTTAATCAATGCACAATATATTTTAGATGTTCGGATTTTTGTTTGGCATGTTACTGTTTCGAGGGATGTTTGGATTATTGTTTGGCATGTTATCATGCCCACAATCCACCACAGCCCCATCATAGTATCTTTAGAGGTTTTGACTAGGACCCAATCTATTGCATTGTCTCAGATTTTTTTCAGTCCTTGTTACTACTTGGCATGTGTGTAAGCCATATGTGACTATTCTCTACTTGGTCAAATCTCTATCCCTTCAGCACGCAATTATCTTCATCACTACATTGGACCAACGCATAGGTTTTCCTTGGTGTTGTTTGTTCACTTGACACCTTGTGCTTAGGCACTATGAGTTCTCTCATGATTATTTCTTATCTACTTGGCTGCATATGGTTTCTTCCTTGGTAGATGTTTCTTTTTCTACGTGATGCACTAGATACACTACTTGAGAGGCATTCCAAAGGTGTATGTTTCATTATGTTGTATGTTACACCATATTGATATTATACACACACTTTGATAGATGTTTTTGTATTATTTTAGTATATTAGACCTTTAGGGTTCTTTTGATTAATACACTAGTACAATGGGAATTCTAGTTTAGGGCTACAGATTGGGTGTATGGAATATCTTGTGCTCGTGGGCTGCCTGAGGATTTGATGTCTAACAAAGTTGTGATTGTGTTGGGTGGAAATGAGCACTTAGATAGGTGGTGTGGATTACCTGTTAGTTCTTGTTATATATCATTGTGATGTTATTTCAGTACTGTTGAATGTTCTCTTGTTGGCTTATAAATGCACACATGTAGATGTTGTGATTTGATTTTTTACTTTAGTGATTTAGTCATGTTCGTTATGTATTGGATACATTTATGTTTATGAGTGTCTTAGCCTCATCATTAATATTCTAGTACTCCCCAGTGTGGAGCTTAATGTTTTAGTATTCCTTTATGCTCATGGTGACATTTAGTCTTATTTTTCATTTCAAAATGTTTAGGAATTAATCTTGTGGTTTTAAATGAATCTTGTAATCTTAAGTTAGAGATGAAATGAACAATGCAGGTTAAGTACACTTAGATGTTTTATGCTTTGATAATTAAGTGTGTTTATAAGTAATGATGGTTGAGATTCTTGGAATGATTATATATTATTAGTGTTCTACTATTTATGTTGTCGCATATTGATGTTATCGTACTTTACTTTAACAAAAAAGAATATGTTGGACTTGTTTAATCCTTGTTTTCCAAGGATCATCAAGTAGGGAATTGCATCTAGTATCAGAGCGCATGTTCAAACTTTGGGATTTTGGTTTTATGTTTCTACACTTTGCTACTTTAATTTGTTATGTATTGGATTACAAGTTTGGTTTTTTGGTTTCTAAATCCCCTTTCTTAATGATTTTCTAACCCTATGTTGTTCTTCTAAAGGATGCCTCCTAAACATTATACTTGGTACAGTGTCGGTAGAGGAGGAGAAAATCAAGAGAATCAAAATGATGAACAACAAAGAGATAGTGGAGACTAGAATGGAACCCAAAACCATAATCAAGTTGGATTGGATTTGGTAATACCTCTATTACAATGGATGATTGCAATGATGCATGCACACTTTGGTGATAATCATCGGAATAGGGAACAGAGGGAAGATAATCAAGAAAAAGATTCTCACATGTTGAAAAGGCATGAAGAGCATAATTGGGATTAGGACCATGGACATTATCAAGAGCGAGAACGGGAGAGATCTCATTCACCCCCTAGAAGAAGGTTTGAAAGCCTTAGTGTGACATGATCAAAGACCTTCAAAGGACTAAACTTCCATACTTCAATGGAGATGGCCTAGATAGAAAGTGGATACATGGCTCATAGATATGAAGAGAAGGTTTTCTAGACACCCATACCCAAACAATACGAAGGATCAGAGTGCAATTTCACAATTGTAGAGCCATGCCTTAACATGATGGGATATTGAGTAGGAAAAGATCAATATCTTAGTGAACTATCTTACTTGGGAACTCTTTGAGGAGAGATTCTAAAAGAGATTTATGTCAATGCAGTTTATAGAAGCTCAGACTGAGGAGTTTCATGGATTGAAATAGGGCACTATGATGGTGAGTCAGTACAAATTTTGGTTCTTCAAACTATGAAGATATGCGAGTTATCACATTTCTCAGATCCTTCTTACCCAACACTTTGTGAGAGGACTCAATGAATCTTTGGTTGGTCTTGTGTAGCTGACTTCACCACAAACACTTGTTGTGGCCTTAGAAAAGAGTAAGATTGTGGAGGCTAAAATGAATAATGGGTATACTACAAAGGCAAGTGGTCAGTATCACAACTCATAGTCATATGGAAGTATCAATCCTTTACCACCTATACCATCTTCAAGACCTTCACATAATTAGGATGGTTTTTTAGGAAAGAAGAATGGTCTCTTTGGGAAACCTTAGTTTCAAAAGGGTTGACAAGGATAACTCTTTGACTTAGTAAAAGCATCCCTCTCAAAGTGGATACTTGGGGTCTAGTAGAGGCAGCTCTTTCTACTTAGGAACATGGTAGGGAAGTTAGGCACATGCACCTAAACCTTTTACTAGTGTTTGCTTCAACTGTAGGTAGTTGGGCCACATATATCCTTACTATTGAAGGAAGAATTATCTAGGCTATGATAGATTGGTGATGCGGTTGGATCACACAGAGTTTTTGCACTGGTGGACAATTGCCAAGCTAATTTTTAGGGAACTGTAATCAAGGCTACAACTATTTTGCATGGACTTACTACTTTAGTTTTATTTGACTTTGGTTCTTTTGATATGTTCATTTTTCCTTCTTTAGTTCTACAAAGTGGCTTAATGGTAATGGATTAGAATGATAGATGGCAGGCTGAGTTGGCTATGGGGTCGAAGGTTTCTATGGATACATTAGTTCGTGGTTGTGTGTTGGACTTAGGTTCCTTCACCACCACTGTTGATCTTCATGTTTTTACATTAGGTTCTTACGGAATAGTCTTGGGAATGGATTGGTTAGCCTCTCATCAAGATAGTGTAGATTGCTAACATAAGATCTGATAACTTGTGTTGATGACACAAGTAGGTAGGTCAAACTCATAGGATTTTTGTGAGTTGTATCTTTATGGATTATTTCAGGAAAGAACATTGAGAGAATCTTGTGACATGGATGTCAGATGTTTTCTATCTCAGTCAACAATTTGGAGGAGACAGATAGTACAATGGTGTCACTAAATGATTGCCCACTCCTTTGTGAGTATGTGAATGTGTTTCCCAAGGAGTTTCTAGGTATGTCATTGAAGTGCGACATGGACTTCAGTATTGATCTCATACCTAGTGGTGAATTGATTTCATGAGCATCATATCATATGACCAATCAGGATTTGAGTGAGCTTCATTTTTAGTTGGAGGAATTTTTGGCTAAGGGCCATATTCATCTGAGTGTATCCCCTTGGTGTGCATCAGCCATCTTCGTGAAGAAGAACGATAAATCTTTGTACTTATGCATAGATTACCAGTAGTTGAACAAGGTGATGGTGAAATACCATTATCCTTTGTTGAGGATAGATGACCTTTTTAATTAAATGAAATGTTCAAATGTGTTTTCAAAGATAGATATGAAATTGGGGTACTGGCAGCTATGAATTCAGGAGGCTGAAATTCATAAGATGACTTTTCATACACGTTATCGGTATTATGAATTTATGGTTGTGCCCTTTGTGTCAACCAATGTACCATCAGTATTCATGAGCATTATGAATGGTGTATTTTGCACTTACTCTGATCAATTTTTACTTGTCTTCCTTGATGATATTTTGATATATTTGAAGATAGTAGAAGAGCTTGAGATTCACTTACGATAGGTTCTACAATGTTTACATAAGCATCAGCTCTACAGAAACTTGGGCAAGTGTGACTTCTTTTAGTCAGAAGTGAATTACTTGGGACATGTCATTTCTGGTGATGGTATCATTGTGGATCCCTCAAAGATTCAACTAGTTTAGGACTGGTCAACACTTATGAATGTCTTTGAGGTTCGTAGTTTCATGGGCTTGGTGGGTTACTACCATCAATTCATGGAAGGTTTTTCTAGGATAGCTCATCCTATAACTTCTCTTCAACAAAAAGGGAAGAAGTACTTTATTTGGTTTGAGTAGTGTGGCATTTTTCCTAGCTCTTAAGAAGCATTTGACAAGTGCACCTATCATGGCAGTGCCTAATACTATAAGAGATTTTGTTGTCTGCATGGATTGCTTATGAGTTACAAAATCTCAGAGATCATGAGTTGAAATACCTAACTCATGATTTGGAACTTGTGGTGGTTGCCCATGTTCTTTTGTGTTGGAGACACTTCTTATTGGGTCATAGGTTTGGTCTTCATATAAACCATCAAAGCTTGCAATATATCTTTTCACAATTGAACTTGAATTTATGATAGTATCATTGGATGGAGTTATTATGTAAATACAACTTTGATGTGCATTACATCAAAGGGAAGGAGAACATAGATAGAGATGCCTTGAGTTGGTGAAGGTATAAGATATCAGTGTTGGCACTTTGTGTAGATTTGTGAGGTCGTATCGTGGAGGCCTTACCCAATGACACATGGTATTAGAAAGTACAAGAGAAGATTAAGTGTACACATGCCCTTGTGGGATTTTTTGCAAGTTATGCCTTGGAGTCTAATGGACTATTGAGGTACATCAGGCACATTTATGTCCCAATTTTAGGGGACCTTCATTCAGTGGTTATGATGAAGGCACATCGTGCACTATATTTTTCTCATCTAGGAGTCAAGAAGATGCATGTTGATCTTCGATAGCTATCCTTTTGGGATAGGATGAAGAGAGACATTGTTGATTTTGTTTCTAGATGCCTTAAGTGCTAGAGGGTGAAGGTAGAGCACCAGGATCTAGTAGGTTTGTTACAACCTCACAATATTCTAGAGTGGAAATAGGATACAATTTCACTAGATTTCATCACTGGCTTACCAATGTTTTCTCGGCATCATGATGCTATTATGCTGACAGTGGACAAGTTATCCAAGGTAGCTCATTTTTCTCTAATGAGTGCTTCTTACACAATTGTTTCGGTAGCAAGGGTGTACATGTGAGATATAGTAAGACTTCATGGGATTCCATAGAGGATCATTCTAGTAAGACTTTGGATGTCTCTATAGTATGCTATGGGTGATACCTTGAACTTTAGCTCAACATACCATCCTAAGACAAATGGCTAGACTGAGAGAATTCACTAGGTTCTTGAGGATATGCTTCAAATGTATGTCATAGATAGACAGATAAAGTGGGAGGAATACCTATATTTTGTTGACTTTATGTACAAAAATGACTATCACAATTCTTTAAGTATGTCACCTTTCTAGGCACTATATAGTAGGTAATTTTGTACACCATTTAGTTGGGATCAACTTGAGGACCACATTACCTTGGGTCCAAAGATGCTTCAGGATATGGAGCAGTAGCTTGTTCAAATTTGAAAGCATCTTCTTACTACACAGGATAGGCAAAAGAAGTATGCTAATATGCATAGGGTGGATAGGTAGTTTTCAATGGGAGATAGAGTCTTCTTGCATGTTCATCCACAAAAGAGCCCAATCCATTATGGAAAAGGTTTTAAGTTGGCACCACATTTTATCAAACCATTTGAGATCTTAGAGTGGATCAGTCTTGTTGCTTATCATCTAGCCTTGCCACCGAGCCTTTTGCACATACATGATGTTTTCTATGTTTCTATTTTATGGTTTTATATATCTGATGTTACCCATGTACTCAATTGGGGTGCTTTACAGATTAAGGATAGGAAGCCTACTTTGGAGTTAGTCTGTATTCTACAACATCAATGACTAAGCCTTAGGGATCATCTGATAGATTAGATAAGGGTCTAGTAGCACCTGAATGATGAGACATTAGCTTCTTGGGAGGATGCATCACGACTAAGAGAATCCTATGTTTACCTTTTTGTAGGCTTCTAGGAGCAAGCCTAGGCTAGGGGGTGAGGATGTAGTGCCTCTCATGTTGTCATTCTGCTATAGTGTTCCATTTTGTTCATGAAGATACTTGATATACTCTAGTGATGACCATTATGTTAATATTTCATATGTGGATGACACTTTATAATCCAGTATCTAGATATTGCTATATGAAGGTTTATATGTTATGTACCTTATTTCATGTTATGTATCTAATGCATTATGTTGTTTGGATGTCTGGATTCATCTTGGAAATATGTTGTGATGCATTAGATTCATTTTGATATATTGTTTACTATTTTACATAACTAACGTGAGTATTGTGGACATTTGAGATGTCATGTTATAAAGTTTATGTTAAAAATGCTTTAGAATAACTGAGATGAGGGGTGAATCAGTTATTCAAAGTCCAAATGTCCAATTAAATTTTTTTCACTAAGTGTAGTGAGCCCATTCAACCATTCATTCATCCAAGCTTAAAACATTCCTATTTAGCAAGTTAATGTAAATCAACATGCAAGCATAACACACAAAAAGATCAACACATAACACAATGATTTACGTGGAAACCCAATTTGGGAAAAACCACCAATAACATTCTACTCAATTCTCACTCTTCTATAGTGAGGCCCTATGAAAGGCCTACCCTGTTAAAGGCTACAACACACTATTAAATATGACCTGGTTAAAGGATTTAACTAGCCTATTAGAAGTGGGCCTAGTTAGAGGACTTTTAGAACATTCACTTAGAATGCCACCCTGTTAAAGGATTTACAAATGGTTGTTAAACCAACCTAAGTCCATAGGATTTTCCTTTACCCTAACTGATACAATTGCTAGAGAGTAACAATAAGGGGTTTTGAGATGATTATAATTCACAATTATCTTGCAAACGTCAGATCACTCTTCAACTCATAACATTGCCTGGCCTTCAATCTCTTCAGCTCTAACTACTTGTTCTTCTCTCAAGCTTAGTCCCCTTGAGTCTCCATGCTCAATGTACTAGTGCAATCATATGTTCCTGACCACTTATCGAAGTAGATTCTTTGTGCTCTGTTCTTCCTTCTCCTAGATGTCTTCTCCTTGACACCCTTCAACAACTTTGAAATTTGGCACACTGGTAGCTCTTGCTTTTTGGTCTGTAACTTCTTAAATACAAGTTTGAAATTGCTTTTCTTGCTTGATTCTTCTCTCCTTTAATTTTTGGTTCGAATGATTAGGTAGGATTCATTGAATCTAACCCACATTTTTTTCCTTTTAGAAACATCTTGAAGAATCCTCTTGAATTTTCTCAAAAATGGTTTACATAGAATTTTGTGCCACTAGCTCATCATCCTTATCCTCCAACTGGTTCACAAAATTCAAGGTAACAACTTTGTCGGCTCAGATTTGGCAAATCTTTGACCTTTCAAATAATGTACATAGCAGCTCGACACTATTGAAATTCTGGTGCTCAGCACATACTGTGTTACTCGACACCAACTACATTTTACTAATGCTTGGAACCTACTATGGAATCACTCAACATCCACTAAGTTTTCCTATTTTCTCAGCTCCTTCTATATCACTCAGCACTTAGACTTCACTTGGCACCTAAAGTTTACTCAGCACACACTAGGTTTTGCATTTGAACTAGCTTGCTCAACACCCACTAATGAACTTAGTTCAAGCTCTACAATCAACCTTATTCCAACTTACACTTCTAGTGTTTGTAAGTGTGGCCAGCCTTTGTATCTTTGAGTATGTTATCAATAAATCATTTAACCATTGTCTTAACTAATCCTTGCACTTCATTACAATATCATAACTCAACCTTTTCCTTAGGTACTCTTGTTACATCTTGTTGATTAAATCATCTTCATCAATCAACTAAGTGATACTACTTGGATCTTTATAAGCAATTGTCATTCCTACAAATAGCAGGTTTGATATCAATGACAAAAAAATGATTGAAAACATTCTCTATTAACCAACTTCCTTCTTTGCAACAATCTCCCTCTTTGATCTTCAACAATGATCTTTTCAATCAGATTTCCAACAGTCTCCCTCTTTGGCATTGATGGCAAACCAAATTGATCCACCATCAGACCAAACTATTTAACCAAGTTCTAAAAATGCTAACTAGGTTAAGTAAGTCAAATGCCAAAAAGAAAATGTGTTACCATTAGTTTCCACTTCTCCTTCTCTAATTTGTTATCCTGATTACTTTACTTTTGCTTCTCCCTCTTAGCTGATGTTTCCTTACACTTTGTTTTTGTCCTGCTCCTGTCTTCCTTTTAAATTATTTCTCCCTCTATCTATTTGATATTTCTCCCTCTATCTATTTGATCATGTAGATTTGACAAGTTTCTTGCTATTTCCCCTCTCTTCTCAAATGTTGTTTGATCATTTTTTGCATATCTCTTCATCTTTCTTTGGATTTGACAATCTCCCTCTTTCTCTGGATTTGATTAGTTTGTTGACAATCTCCCTCTTTGACAATAATGCCAAAGACACATTACTCTAGCATCTTATCATAAAAATATAGCATTTTCTAGAATTTCCAATTTCTCCCTCTATCACCTTTCTTATAACTAATTTTGTAGCTTCTACACTTTGATTACTTCAAGCATGAATCCTAAAGTAAGTATCCTCTATATCAATGTGTAATATTTCACCAATTAACTCATTTGATGTAGGACAATCTTTGTTGTTGCCTAAG
This sequence comes from Cupressus sempervirens, assembly GCA_028749045.1. NCBI lineage: Eukaryota > Viridiplantae > Streptophyta > Pinopsida > Cupressales > Cupressaceae > Cupressus > Cupressus sempervirens. Next base: position 219,220,931 of record CM053784.1, on the reverse strand, counting down.
TAGCCTTAGCTAGGGGTATCACTGCTAACTTTCCTCTAAGATATTCAAAAGCATCTTTAAGTAGTGCTTTTGTGAAGATGTCAGCAATATGTTCCTTTGAGCTAACATATTCCATCTTCATTTGCTTATCGTCCACCAATTCTCTTACATAATGATAATTGCAATGTGCTTAGTTTTGGCATGCATCACAAGATTCTTTGAGATGTTGATGGCACTTGTATTATCACAGGCACATTTACCTCTTCCTTCATACCTTGCAACAAATGTTTGATCCATACAATATTAGTGCAATTGATAGTAGCTACAACATATTCAACTTCTACTATTGACTATGAGGTACAACTTTGCTTTTTACTGGTCCAAGTGATCAACCTTCTACCTAAGAAAAGTTCTCCTCCATTGGTGTTTTTTTTTTATCAATATTTCCTCCCCAATCTACATCAATGTAGGCTCTCAACTCAAACTTTTCACTTTTCTTGTAGTACAAACCAAAGTCATCAGTTCCTTTTAGGTACCTTAGTATTCTCTTTACTGCCATTAGATGATTTTCTCGTGGATTTGTAGAAAATCTTGCCACTATTCCAACTACTAATGCAATGTCTAGTCTACTATGTATAACATACTGCAACTTTCCAATCATTGATATGTACATTTTGATTCACTTCAGCTAACTCATCATTCTTGGATAACTTATGCCATGTTACCATTGATGTGCTTACTAGTTTTGAATCTTCTAATCAAATGTCTTGAGTATCTATTTGATGTATTTAGATTGTGTTACAAATATGCCATACTTCAGTTGATGTACTTGCAATCCAACAAAGAATTTAATTTCTCCAAACGTTGACATTTCAAACTCATGTTTCATTTGATCAGCAAAATCATTACATAGAACATCTTTTCCTCCAAATATTACATCATCAACAATGATTTCAGATATCAAAATATCTTTACCTTTTTCTGCCTTGATGTACAAGTTGTTGGTCTCATATGTTCTCTCAAATCCAATCTTCACAAGATATTTGTGCAGTCTCTCATACCATGCTCTAGGTGCTTGCTTCAAACCATAGAGTGCCTTATGTATTTTGTATATCATATCCTTGTTGTTGTCATCAACAAATCCCTTTGTTTGTTCTATGTAGACTTCCTCTTCCAGTATACCATTCAGAAAAGTAGACTTTACATCCATTTGGTAGACCTTGAAACCTTTGTAAGCAGCATATGCAAGTAGTGTTCTTACTCCTTCCATTCTTGCAATAGGGAAAAATGTTTCCCCATAATCTACTCCTTCTTTTTATGCATAGCCTTTGCAAACTAGTTTGGCTTTGTTTCTAGTTATCTCACCATTCTCATCAAGTTTGTTTCTAAACACCCATTTGGTACCAATTACATTCTTATCAACTAGTCTAGGAGCTAGGGTTCAAGTTTTGTTTTTCTTAATCTGGTTTATCTCCTTTTTCATGGCTTTATATAATTCATCATCTTGTAGTGCATCTTTCACTATTTTGGGTTCAATCTTGCTCACCAGACATTATTCATTTCTTAATCTATTCTTGGTCATTGGTCTGGCATCTTTGTCACCAATGATTTGTTCTACAGGGTGATGTCTTCTCACATATCTGGATAGTCTTGGTTTTGTCCTTCTTTCCATGTTTTTTCCTTCAATTTTAGAGTCATTTTTCTCTTCTCCATCTAGTATTTCATCATCTCTTTCATGTGTACTGACTTCAAAGTCAGAATGTGCAATTTCTTTATTCTGCAACTCAACTTTTGAATACAGCTCGACATTGACTAGTTGTGACTCAGCTGATGCTAAAATTTGTTGTTGGTTCCTAGCTTGATTGGTAGCATCATTTTCAAAAGTCATTCCTTCATAGAAGTATAAAAAGTATCTATAATCTTCTGATTTCTTGGATTCATCAACTTGGACTTTTGCATGCTTATCAAAATTTACATTTGCACTTTCCACTATCTTGTTACTATTGGTATTCAAACACTTATATGCCTTACTTCTAGTGGAGTATCCAAGGAATATGCTTTCATCACTCTTTGCATCAAACTTGTCATTTCTAGTATCTTTAAGAATATAGCATTTACAACCAAATACTTTGAAATGTTTTACATTAGGTTAGTGACCATACCATAATTCAAAAGGTGTTGCATTTGTACCTTTCTTGACTTGAACTCTATTCAAGGTGTAAACAGAAGTAATTATAGCTTCTCTCTAGTACTTTAGAGAAACATTTTTCTCCATCATCAATGTTCTTGAACAATCTATCACTGACCTATTCCTTCTTTTAGCAATACCATTCTGAGGTGGAGTTCTTGGTGTTAAGATTTTCCTTTTGATACCTTTGTCATTGTAGAATATTTCAAATTCTTTTGATGTAAACTCACCTCCTCTGTCTAACCTCAAGCACTTTAGACTCTTTCCTATTTCCTTCTCAACTCTAGCCAAATACCACTTAAACATTTTAAATGCATCAGATTTTTGCTTCATAAACATTCGCATTCATCATCCTGTAATAATCATCTACAAATAGTATTATGTACTTGTCTCCTAGGTAGCTTTGTACTTCTATTAGACCACATAAGTCAGTATGGACTAGCTCTAGTACTTCCTTGGAAGTGTATCTTTTGCTTTTGAAACTAGACTTAGTCATCTTTCCTAGTTGACATTGCTTGCACATTGTATTTTTTGGTTTCTTCAGTTTTGGCAACCCTCTAACTTTCTTCTTTTTGCAAATGCTAATCAGATTGTCAAAGTTAACATGACACAATATTTTATGTCATAACCACACATCATCAAGTTTAACAATAAGACAAGTTGCATCTTCTATATCTAGGTAAAATAAGTTACTCTTAGTTTGTTCACCCTTTCCTATCAGATTTCCATCAGTATCATAGATTTTGGCAGTTTTGTTTCCAAATTCTACTTTGTAACCTACATTGCCTAACTATGATACACTCAACAAATTGTAGTTCAATCCTTCAATATAGTATGCATTATTACATGAAATTTTCTCAGTAAGTTTAATAGAACCTTTTCCTTTTATTTTGCATGGAGCATCATTTCCAAATCTAACACTATTTCCATCATATTGAGTAAAGGTGATAAACTTACTTTTATATCTTGTCATGTAATGTGAGCATCCACTATCCATGATCCACTTGTCATTATTGTTCACACAAATTACCAATGTTGTTGCTTCATCTCCATCTGATTCATCCTTCATGGCTACATAAACTACTTCATCATCATTCTCATCAAAAACTTCTTCAACAATGTAGCATCTTTTGCCTTTGTCCTTGTAATCTCTATTATCATCTTCTCTCTTGTTCTTGTACATGTTTCCTTCTTTGTAGTTTTTCTTTTGTGTACACCTTGTAGCAATATGACCTACTTCATTGAAATTGAAACAAATAATAGGGAGCTTACCTTTGAATTTACCTTTGCTTCTATGGAATCTTCTAGCTAGTAGTTCTTCCATTTGTACCACATCTTTCTCATCTATGTTGATGTCACTGGATGCATGTTTTCCTTTTCTACTCTTCTTGTTTGATTTCACCTCCTCAGTGTCTTTCAATGTCAGCTTGGCCTTGAAAGCAGATTCAAGGTTCTCAAGTCTGTAGTTATCGAAGTTGGATAGTTCAAATGTAGTAAGTCTTTCCACTATTCCTTCAAAGGTTAATGTATTTCCTTGTACACACCTTAGCTCTTGGATGGCTAAAAATCTAATAGCATAAATAGGGAGCAGGGTTCTCAAGTATTTGCTATTGATAGTCTCTTCTTCCAATTGACCACCCAAACTTCTTATTGCACTTACCACTTCTTTCATTCTAGAACCATATTGAGCAGCATTTTCTCCTTCCTCCATTTTCATGTCATCAAAGTTTCCTTTGAGGCTTTCTCTCTTTGCTCTCTAAACATTCTGATCTCCTCTATAGATATTTGTTAGGGCTTTCCACATTTTGAATGCAATGTCACATCCTTTGATGTCATAAAATTTAGCATAACTAAGTGCAGAGGCAATCTCCAGCATTACCTAATTGTGCTCCTTTCTTTTGTTCAAATCATCTACAGAGAGGGGTCCAGTTGGTTCTACATGTTCCACTCCAATTGAGGTTTTTGCATAATCACCTATTGATCCATGGTGTAATTTCATCAAACTCTACCATGCAACAAATTTGTCTTTGTTGAGATTGGAAACTTCTCTCTTGGACATCTTGATCTTCTTATTTCTAGTACCTTTAAACTAAATCAGTAGATGGCTCTGATACCAATTGTTAGAAATACTTTAGAATAACTGAGAGGGGGGGAGGGTGAATTAGTTATTCAAGGTCCAAATACCCATTCAACCATTCATTCATCTAGGCTTAAAACATTCCTATTTAACAAGTTACTGTAGATCAACATGCAAGCATAACACATGAAAAGATCAACACATAATATAGTGATTTATGTGGAAACCCAATTTGGAAAAAACCACCAATAACATGCTACTCAATTCTCACTCTTTTGAAGTGATGCCCTATGAAAGGCCTACCCTGTTAGAGGCTACAACACACTATTAAATGTGACCTAGTTAAAGGATATAACCACCCTATTAGAAGCGGGCCTGGTTAGAGGACTTTTATAACATTCACTTAGAATGCCATCCTGTTAAAGGATTTACAAATGGTTGTTAAACCAACCTAAGTCCATAGGATTTTCCTTTACCCTAACTGATATAATTGCTAGAGAGTAACAATAAGGGGTTTTGACTTGATTATAATTCACAACTTATCTTGCAGATATCATATCACTCTTCAACTCATAACATTGTTGGGCCTTCGATCTCTTTAGCTCTAACTACTTATCCTCCTCTCAAGCTTAGTCACCTTGAGTCTCCATGCTCGATGTACCAATGCAATCATCTCTTCCTGACCACTTATTGAAGCAAAGTCTTTATGCTCTATTCTTCCTTCTCCTAGATGTCTTCTCCTTAACACCCTTCAACCACTTCGCAATTTGGCACACTAGTAGCTCTTACTTCTTGGTCTGTGATTTTTTAAATAGAAGTCTAGAATTGATTTTTCCACTTGATTCTTCCCTCCTTTAATTTTTGGCTCGAATGGATTAAGTAGGATTCATTGAATTTAACCCACAATTTATTCCTTCTAGAAACATCTTGAAGAATCCTCTTGAATTCACTCAAAAATAGTTTACATAGAATTTTGTGCCACTAGCTCATCATCCTTATCCTCTAACTGGTTCACAAAATTCAAGGCAACAACTCTGTTGGCTCAGATTTGGCAAATATTTGACATTTCAAATAATGTAGTAGCCTGACACTATTGAAATTCTGGTGCTCGGCACATACTGTGTTACTCAACACCAACTACATTTTACTGATGCTTGACACCTACTATGGACTCACTCGGCACACACTAAGTTTTCCTCTTTGCTTGGCTCCTTCTATATCACTTAGCACTTGAACTTCACTTGGCACCTGAAGTTTACTCAGCACACACTAGGTTTTGCATTTACTTAGCTCCAACTAAAAATTTGCTTGGCTTGAACTAGCTTGCTCGGCACCCACTAATGAACTTAGTTCAAGCTTTACAATCAACCTTATTCCAACTTACACTTCTAGTGTTTCTAAGTGTGGCCAACCTCTATATCTTTGAGTATGTTATCAATACATCATTTAACCATTGTCTTAATTGATCCTTGCACTTCATTACAATATCATAACTCAACCTTTTCCTTAGGTGCTCTTGTTACATCTTGTTGATTAAATCCTCTTCATTAATGAACTAAGTGATAGTACTTGGATCTTTATAAGCAATTTTCATTCCTACAAATAACAGGTTTAACATCAATGACAAAATAATGATTGAAAACATTCTCTATCAACCAACTTCCTTCTTTGCAACAATCTCCCTCTTTGATCTTCAACAATGATCTTTTCAATCAGATTTCCAATAGTTTATGCATAGATGGTTTAGCATATATGTTCTAGATGGATATCTATGTTGATTATACATGTTTCTTCTGCTTTGATATTTGTACCATTGCAATTCATGGGTTGTGTAAAGTGTGCAGGACTTCTAGCTTCAACAATGATATTGGAGATAGGGATTTGACCATGCCCTTGAGCTAATGTTACCTTTGGTATGGGCAACATATCCTTCTTTTGATAGATTAGATTAACTTCTTTTCTTAGAGTTAACCCAGTTTTCCTTGTATTTAGACTAGCCATCTAGATTATGTTTGTGTTTCTAGATTTTCATAGGATCTCTATGTTTATTTCTATGTGGGCTTTTTTCTTGATTTAACCTTTTTGGTTTTTGGCCAATTGGCTATGGAGGGATTTTCCAAGACTTCTGGATCATTCAATTTTTTGGGATTTTTGGGTTTTAATTAAGTAAATATTATTTTCAATTAATTAATTAAGTTTATTTTAAATTAATTAATTTCATTTATTTTAAATTTATTATATTATAATTTTATTTTAGTGAGTAAATGGGTTATGATAAAATTTCTAATTTTTGGAAATTATATTAAATTACCCCAAATCTTATCTTTTTGGTGATTGGTTCTCTATAAAGAAATTTTTTTCCTTTGTAAAATTCATTCATGCATACTTCGATGACTTTTATCTTAGGGAGCAAGTTTGGAGTTTTTTTGAAACCCTCTTCCTGTGGATTATTGTTTTGTTGGATCTGAGAGTTTCTCCTAGTAGAATTCAACAAGGTCTGTTTCATAGTGTTGGTAGTGGGCAGGTCATTGTTCATGAAGCTTCTTAGTAGATTCAACAACGTGCTTATTTTTTTGCCTCTTTTGTTCAGTTTCTTGAAATTGCTTGTTCGTTTGTGAGGTAATATTTGTGTTTAAATTTCTATTTTGAAGGTTTTCATTTTAGTTCTTGCTTGATTAGGCTTAGGATATGTGGATCTATGTCCCTAACTATTTTTCCAGTGGGGTATCCCAGTTGAGATTTCACATGTATTTTTCCTATTTTTGAGGATTTAAAATGCAATTTTTTGAACAGAAATTCTAACCATTTTTCTAGGTTTTCCTGAAAGTAAAATTTTATTGTATTTATGCTTGTTTAAGTGTGTTTTCTCAATGCCTTTTCAATTTTAAATCTTTTGATTAAACTTTGGTTTTGGGTAGAAATTTACTTCACTGAAATTTTTAGTGTTGTCTAGATTTTGGACATATTAAGCATTGGATTAAGTTGGAGTTGGTTAATTATTTGGTTACCCAATCCACTCTCTTTCATATTTCTATTTCACCCTTGATTCTTTTTGTTCTCATCCACCTGTAGTTTTATCTTTGTGAGCATGGTATGCCCTACCATGTGTACAGTCCCTTACATGTTCCTACCAAGTCTTGAAAGATTCTTATCATCGTGATGTGCTCTGGTGAGTGTTGTTTTATCATGAGGGTTTGGTTTGGGATTTTCACATCTTTGGATACTCATCAGTTGGTGAGATAGTTAGGTATGTATGGGTAAAGATGTGGACTGGCCTTTGTTACAGTAACCAACACGAAGTGGCTAGGATGACTGTATACATGAGGTTGTTACTTAATAAGAGTAAACTAAACAAATTATGGTTACTTAATCAACACACAATATATTTGGGATGTTTGGATCATTGTTTGGCATGTTATCATGCCTAGAGATGTTCGGATCATCATTTGGCATGTTACCATGCCCACACTCCACCATAGCCCCATCATAGTATCTTTAGAGGTTTTGACTAGGACCCGATCTATTGCATTGTCTTAGATTTTTTCAGTCCTTGTTACTATTTGGGGTGTGTGTGTGTGTGTGTAAACTATATATGATTGTTCTCTACTTGGTTGAATATTTATCCCTTTAGCACGTAGTTATCTTCATCACTACATTGGACCGACATACAGGTTTTCCTTAGTGTTGTTTGTTCACTTAACACCTAATGCTTAGGCACTGTGAGTTCTCTCATGATTATTTCTTTTCTACTTGGTTGCATTAGGTTTCTTCCTTGGTAGATGTTACTTGTTTTATGTGATGCACTACTTGAGAGGCATTTCGTAGGTGTATGTTTTATTATGTTATATGTTACACTGTAGTGATATTGTACACACACTTTGATAGATGTTGTTGGGATATTGTACACTTTGATAAGTGGCTAGGATGACTATATACATGAGGTTGTTACTTAAAAGGACCAAACTAAATAAATTATGGTTACTTAATCAACACACAATATATTTGGGATGTTCATATCATCGTTTGGTATATTACCATGCCTAGTGATGTTTGGATCATTGTTTGCCATGTTACTATGCCCACACTCCACCAAAGCCACATCATAGTATCTTTAGAAGTTTTGACTAGGAACTGATATATTGCATTATCTCAGATTTTTTTAGTCCTTATTACTACTTGGCATGTGTGTAAGCCATATGTGACTATTCTCTACTTGGTCAGATCTCTATCCCTTTAGCATGCAGTTATCTTCATCACTGCATTGGACCAATGTACAAGTTTTCCTTGGTGTCAGTTGTTCACTTGACACCTTGTGTTAAGACACGGTGAGTTCTCTTGTCATTATAGCTTATATGTCTTAGTTGCATGTGGTTTCTTTCTTGGTAAATGTTGTCTGTTCTACATGATGCAGTACTTGAGAGGTGTATCATATGTATATATTTCATTATGTTGTATGTTACATCGTAGTGATATTGTACAAAAACTTTAATAGATGCTTTTTTATTATTGTAGTATATTAGACCTTTAGGGTTCTTTTGATTACTGCATTAGTACATTGCGAATTCTAGCTTAGGGCCACAAATTGGGTGGTATAGAATATTAGAATTGTGCTTGAGGGTCAGCTGAGGACCTAATGTATTACAAAGTTATGACTGTGTTGGGTGGAAATGGGCACTTAGATAGGTGGTGTGGATTTCCTACTATATATCATTGTGATACTATTTCGGTAATGTTGTATGTGATCTTATTTGTTTATAAATGCACACGTGTAGAAGATGAGATTAGATGTTTTACTTCGATGATTGAGTCTTGCTAGTTATATCTGGGATGCATGTATGCTTATGAGCGTCTTAGCCTCATCATTATTATTATGGTACTCCCTGGTGTGGAGGTTAATTTTTTAGTATCCCTTTGTGCTCATGGTGATGTTTAGTCTTATTTGTCATTTCAACATGTTTAGGAATTAATCTTGTTCTTTTAAATGAATCTCATTATTTTATGTTAGAGATGAAATGAAAAACACAGGTTAAGTGTACTTGGATGTTTTATGTTTTGATAATTAAGCGTGTTTGTAAGTAATGACACTTGGGATTCTTGGAATGATTATATGTTATTAGTCTTCCATTTTATATGTTATCGTATATTGATGTTAGCATACTTTAACAAAAAAATGTTGGACTTGTTTAATCCTTGTTCTCCAAGGATCATTGGATGGGGCATTACATTGCACAAGAATGTTTCCAATCAAATCATGTGTACACATCCTATCTTGGAAAGGCCCAAGTTTCCCTTGGAAGCCCCATCATAGTTAATTTTAACCCATATTTCCTTTCATTTACTCTATTGAACCAAAGCTTTGGCCTTGACTAAAGGATGAACCCCTAAAGAAGCATTAGTGGGTATTGTACTAGAGTATTTTACAATATATAATTGAAAGAAATAATTAAAGTATGTGAAATGATCCTACAAATAAAATTTTCTTTCTTTCTTTTAACCATATTGTTATATCTTAATTATAATAATTTCCTTTAAAAAAAAAAAACTAGAATGATCGAAGCCTAGATTAACTATTGTTACTTATTGTAGTTAATTATTTTTATGTGTTAAGCTAATTTGAACCCAAGACCTCCCACATGAGAGGCTCACAAGTTACCATTGTGTTTTAGGCTCTTGCCTATTGTAATAATTCTTATATATAAGTTTATTTTTTAAGAAAAATATTATATTCAAATTGAGAAAGTCTTAAATATTGAAGAAAATATCATATTTTTTTTTCTTTTGAAGAAATAATAATACCAATAAAATGTTAGGTTTCTCTATTCTTTTCTAGATTTATATTTCCGTTAGAAAAATTTAAATTACTCTTATTCAATTTGAAGAAACAGACTTTATAACCAAAGGTCTTATAATCTTGACATGATAATCTAAAATATTTTAACAATGTTTCAATTTCATCTTCATTGGCTCTTAGGTTCCCAACCTAATTATGGGTTAGTGGTGACCATCAATACTTTTATACTCCAGTCAATTGGGAGATTACTAGAACTTAGGAGTTTGGAACTTATGTATAGCTCAAAAAAATAGTGTTTCCTTTTGGTTTGTGATAACTTACTTTTTCTTTAGAGTGCTTTTCTAACTCAAATAAGGAAATTCTCTTAGAGAAGAGCCTACAACACAATGATAAATTGTGAGCCTCTTATTTGGAAGTCTTAGGTTTGAATCTACTCAAATTAAATAAATAAATAATAATAATTAATCAAAACGCATAATGATTAATCTTGGTTTTAGCCTCTTACAAATAAAAAATGAAGTTCTCAAATTTGTTATGTATAGTTTTAGCTGATGGGAAGTATTTTTGTCTCTTTCAAGTGAAGAGTAGTGAACTTATTTTAGTCACCTCATTAATCAACAAGTAAATCAAAATTTTTTGTGATGGAGAGAATAAGGCCACCCATGCACTGATAAGAAAAATATGATCTGTTTCTAGTAATGCAAAAATATATCTATCACAAAAAATATCTCAAAAAAATCATGACAAAAGTAAGCTTTGCAAATATTATTTTCAATGATTTTTAAAGTATCAGCATAATACAAAATTATAGATAAACTTATGGGTATAATTAAGAAAGAAATGATATGTTTGTTGGTAGACGGGATGGGGATAGACATTTTACTACAATATTTGTTTAATATTTTTTCCTTCTACTAATATCATATGATGATAATGATTAAACTGATGAATTTCTCTAGAGATAAAATCAAAGAGGAAGCATTGAACTAAATGAATTTTTTTTAGAAAAAAAAAGATGATTAATAAGAAAGAATAGTCTTCTTCTCTACGAAAAGAAGTGGATTGATGTCATAAAACTTGAGTTTGTGGTGTTAAAATCCTATAGATTATGCCTCTTTGTTATTATGTGTTAATGTGTGTTTCAATTTGTATGCCTATGGGTGCATTCTATTTATTTTAAAAGACACAACTACCTTCAATTATATACAATGAATTAAAATAAGAGTTTCCTTCAACCTAAAGGAAAGAAACAAAACTGACATATATCAATAAATATAGAAGTAGATGCAAAATTTATAAATTAAGAGAGTGAAAAATGGAGCTCAAAGTCCCAATAATTCACACATTTTCTTTAACATTCAAATTTAATAAACATGGGAGATTCTTTTCTAAATATATAAATGTACAAGGTACAAACTCATCATACACTCATGTTCAACAATCAATCATAAAACTACATTATGATGTGAACATTTAAAAGATGATAATCTTGAATAGAGTTAGCAACATAAATTATATAAAAAAATCCTTGTATTTAGATAAAATGATAAAAACTAAAGTCTCTATTTTTCTTTATAGATGTATTACTATTCAAAATCCCCTCTTCATAATTTTTTTCATACTCATTTATATATCCTACCCTTAAGATAAATTGTTCATCTTTTTCCAACACCATTGCAACATGGAGTAGATGGAAAATAGTTTCCAAAACATTACCAAAACTTACCAAAAGGAGCCATATAATATAATTAAGAATAAATATATGGTGTCTCTATGCACCTAGATCATACCTAGTAGATCTAGCATGATATCAAAAAGGTCATCAAGTTTTTCTTCATCTTCTCTTTTGCATGTCATGCATTTATGCTCTATTTTTTTTCATGTAGCTTAAAATTTTCAATTTTTTAACCACCATAGCTTGTCCTAAATTACCATGGATCCAAAAGGATGCTCAAAATGATATCGAATTGCTTAATTTCTTCTTTTATTAAGTCAATCTGAAAAAGGGCATATGCACCGAGTTGTGGTGCCAAAAAGATGACAAGTATTTTTTTTTTCTAATTTTCAATAGCGCGTATGCGCTATTTTGTGACCAAAAAGTAATATGATGGGTTGCAGACTCGCGGCCCATCATTTTCATTTTTTTTTTTGGCTCTCCAACAACGCATACGCAGGTTTGACAGTGAAATTTCACCACCATTTGCCAAAATGCCTCCTCACTGATGAAATCCAAGACAATGAGCACACCCACGACGATGAGGTAAGTGATATAAACTTAACTTTGCATTGTTTTATATGTTTTCCATATTGTTTTATTGGTTTTTGATATTCTTTTGTAGGGTTTTTACAAATTTCATTTAGATTTGTTTATTTAGTTGAATTTCAATTGATTTGTTATCAGAAAATGTCCATAATCAACCAGAAAATCCACAAAACCCTCAAGAACCTCAAAATCAAAACCCTCCTCAAGAAGAACAACAAATTCCACAACCCAAACCAATTGCAAGACCTCCACCAGGCACACAAGAAAATATAATAAATGAAATAGAGAGAGGCAAAACTGAATTAGAAAGACTCATTGCTCGGTTGAAAGAATCCGGACAAAGCAATCTAATGAGGGCTCAATTGGCATCATCCCTCGAATCCATTAACACTTAGATAGCCTCAGTTAGTGGTCAGTTAGATATTTGGTGGGCTAAGAGGGATGAACAAAAAATATTTTATGCAAATAAGTTGTCATATGAAGATGTTAAAAAAAAAAGAAATACCAAAAGGTAGTATATGTGCATTATTTAGAAAACTTGATGAGCAAAATATTGTTAGAGAGGGTACTAAATGATTCCCCATCCATTGGTGCATACATGATGCTATTAGAAATAATTTTTGGGATAGATGGTGGATGGTTTTTGATGCCCCTCCTTGCAACAATCACAAGGTCCCCATGTATTTTTTGAAGAAATTATATTGTGAGTTTGTCCTTGGGGATATCCCCAATTATTTTGATATGTTAGACTCCTAGGGTAGAGGTGGGGGGTCATCATTTGAGAGGCCAGGAGCACGTCATGACCCTAATGTAGTTAGGGCACCTGTGGTCCATCCACAACACAACCATGTGATTATTCCTTCAATTCTGAAGGAACATGTAGAGGCCAGCACTCTAGGGACCATTAATGCTTTGACACAGACCCTCATCCATTCCACGTGCCCATTAGTTGAGGGGGAGCCTTCTATGCATCATGGTCACATGTGCACTTCATGGGGATCCCTATGCACATTTGGCACTCATGCCAAAGGTGGTGCAGATGATGGGCTTGTCACCGATCAGTTCCTGAATGAGACATTTGGCATTGACACACAAGTAAATTACTAATTTGATCACATTTCATATGTATAGTGAATGATTAATTAATTAGCATTTATTGACATTGTTCAAGATTTAGGGTCAAAGTGTTGTTGGGCCTAGCAACAATCCTCCAAGCCCATTTTTTGTCCCTTCGACGAGTCCTGAGGTATGTATCAATTTAATCATTTTAATTAATACATATATTTATTACATAATCATATTAAGGATTGACAAAAAATTTATGCATGTGCATCAGTTCTCCACAGGACCCTCGACCTTTACCACAAACACAGAGCAGACACATTGTTGGAGTTGAGGAAAGCCAACTCCGAAGACGCCAAGATCACCTGCATGCGAACCTGTCAAAGAGAAGCCAAAGAAGGGAAGAGCATGGAGCACGGGCAAAAACCCTAAACGGACATGAGAGCCAAAAATGCAAACACAATAAGAAATGTATTTACAATAAGAAAATGGCTTCTGATATTATGAAAATACAATGAGGAGAGCTCGAATATAAAGAGCTCATGGAAGCTTGTAGAACAAGCTAGAAGATAAGTGTGACAACTAGAAGGGAACAAACTCCCGTGTTGTCACAACATGCATTAAATACGAAATATTAAATAAATGCATGACCTAAGTAAACTTAAGCAATAGAATAAATAATTAAATATTAATTATTTACTCTAACACCCCCCCTTAAGTGCAACTTAGGGAAATGCCTTAAGCTCACAAAGCTAAGATGAAATGCATAATGGGTCCCGGCAACGAGGCCATGTTAGGTACCCAAGTACAATGCAAGAAAAATGAAACCTCTGTAAGCAGGGAAAGAGAGAAAACCACATGGGAAAAACCCTCCCCTAAAAAGAGGTAAGAACCCAGTGAAGAGCTGAAGAAGTCTCCAACTAGGTAAATTGTCCCCTAAAACAGGAACAAGGAATGATCATGAAGAAGCAGCATCACTGAAGCATGAAGAAGTCGCAAATCTGTCAAACTGCTTATCTGAAGAGACCTCCATGGAAGAAGAAGGCACGAGCCGAGCATGTCTATATGGTAGATGATCCATCTCACCGAAATGCATAGGTAGCCAGCCACTGCAATCGCCTTGTATGTAGGATCAACCACTGAATACATAGTTCACACTATCGAACCATCGAACCATGGATGCATTAGAACACAGCATAATCCCCCCTTAATGCAGACGGGGTGTGATGACAGGCAACTGAGAAGGTGAGCCAAAATCTTCTGCAAACGAACCAAGAACGAGGAGAGAGGAAAAGAAGTACAGACACCGATAAAGACACGGTCTAACTGACTCTGCATGGGCTAATGTCGTGGAAGGGACACTCACTTGACAAAGGGAGAATGCCTAAAACAGCAAACAAATAATCCCCCCCATGGTGCTTTATGAAAATAGTGCAAGTACACCTGACTCAAAACAACGTTCATGACTCCCAGAATACAAAAGTGACAAATTATCTCAGTGCGAAATAGAAAAGTGCTTCAAAAGGATAGCTACAATGATCAAAACAGAAAAAGAGCTGAACCAAAAGAAAGTACAGCCTAAAATAAAGCAAACCATGCTAGGAAAACGATCCTCGGGCCTAAAACACTCAAAATATCAACCATAGAGCAAAAACGCCAAAACTATGATAGAAAGAGAAGAGGCCAAAAGTGAGGAAAAAAGACTACTGTTCTGAAAAGTACACAGAACCAGCTTTCCAAAAAATATAAAGTTTTCCAAAAACAGACATGGGACGCAAAAGATATGCATGCCGGAGTCAAAAATAGGACTTCAGACTTTAACTGAAAAAACAGGCAATAAAAAAGCATCAAAACCTAAAAATACCTGTACCAAAATCTCCGTCTCGGAACCAGCTTTCCGGCGCTTCTTTTGGATCGGAAAAATACCTCCGTATGCAAGAGTTATGGCCAAAAAACCACAAGTAGGTCCAAAACCAAATCAGGAGAGGTGCAAGGCAGGTTGATGACATCGCGCTGACGTCAGCAAGTCACGCGATTAAATTTGACGGCTTGGAGGCCGTCGCCGCAAAAAAGAAGTGCCACGTGGCATAGCCACGTGGCAGCTGATGTGGCAGCTGATGTGGCAGGGGTGACGTGGCGGGTCCACGTGGCAATGTGCCACGTGGCGCCCATGCCACGTGTCACCCCCGCAGTGGCCACAGAATCCTGACGGGCTGCAGAGTTGGCGCGAAGCGGCGACAGGGCGGCGGAGCCGGCGGAGGTGGCCGCAGGGGCGGCGGGGCCGGGAGGAGCCGCCGGCGGAGGGCGGCTGGCTGGAGAGGCGCCGCCGGTGGAGGGCGGCGGCCAGGAGGCGGCCGGGCCGCGGTGTTTCGCGGGCGGCGCTGCCTGCTGCGGCCGCTGCGGGCGGCGCGCCGGTGGCGCGGTGGTGGCCCCGCGGTGGCGCGGCGGTGGCGCTGCCGAATATATATATTTTTTTAAAAAAAATCGTCTCAGCGTCCGTACGACCGTACGGCAGACTCCTGGAGGCCTCAAAAATTCGCCAAAATTGCCCTGTCTCCAAAAACGACAAGCTTTATATGAATCCTGACTGCAAACGGCCTTCCGGATCCAATGGTGATGTCCGTTTGGGCCCAAAGTGTTCCGAAAAATTGCTGATCCCCTAATTTGAAGAAAAATTGCACAAACAAACTAGGGTTTGTGACTTCAAATCACGGCTTCAAAATTTCTTCAACGAAGCTGCAGCAGGAAGGCTCTGATACCATGTTGGAGTTGAGGAAAGCCAACTCCGAAGACGCCAAGATCACCTGCATGCGAACCTGTCAAAGAGAAGCCAAAGAAGGGAAGAGCATGGAGCACGGGCAAAAACCCTAAACGGACATGAGAGCCAAAAATGCAAACACAATAAGAAATGTATTTACAATAAGAAAATGGCTTCCGATATTATGAAAATACAATGAGGAGAGCTCGAATATAAAGAGCTCATGGAAGCTTGTAGAACAAGCTAGAAGATAAGTGTGACAACTAGAAGGGAACAAACTCCCGTGTTGTCACAACATGCATTAAATACGAAATATTAAATAAATGCATGACCTAAGTAAACTTAAGCAATAGAATAAATAATTAAATATTAATTATTTACTCTAACACACATCATATGAGCTTCACATAGGTATAGTTGTTTCATGTTAATTTAATCCATTTGATTATATTTATTCCATGTTTCATGTTAGATATAACGTCTATTGTATGACATGCAGCTCATGATGTCAGACACACCTCCTCATCTACGACAGTTTGTTGATAGTGGAGTGGCCGCAGCTGTGGCTAGCTCACAGCCACTGACGGAGGTATGAAAGAATTTTCTTCATTTTAGTTGTTTTTTATAATAGTTAATCTCAAAATTTCTAATGTTATTTATAAGTGATTATATTTATTGAATTGTTGTAGGGTCTTGTCATGCCTGATCGTCCACGAGCATTTGAGGTGGATTTATAGAGTGACTATTTGTTGGCGGTAAGAAAATAATTGATTTTGTGTATACATATATTTGATTTCAATGTATAATAAATATTGATTCATATCTACTTTCCTTATATCAGTTGGACCTAGAGAAGAGCCTCAACAAGAGGTCAAGTGAGCGTGTCAGGAGGGCCCCGTCGTCTCTGTAGACACCTAAAATCTTTTAGAAAATAAAATATTTTTATTTTCTGAAAAAAGTCCTTGATGACATCATCATTTATTAATTAATTAATTTATTTATTTCTATGCCATTAAATCCCTTTATCTTAATTAAAAATATTTAATTAAGGAATCCCTCCCTAAAATGTTTAAATCTTATTTAAACATTATTTCCTTATTTATTAATTATTTAATTAATAAATTGACCAAAAAACTCAAAATAAATAAAAAATTTATTTTTTGCCCAAAACTTGGCCAATTTCCTTAAGATCACTAACCTCTTCCAAAATCTCCTAATCCTTCTTTAATTTTGATTAAAGGCTAATCCCATCATTTTCTACCCTTAATCCCAACTCAAAATATTTAACTACGGTTAAATATCAATCCTTATGTTTATTAAAAATATTTTAATAAATATTTCCTCAACCCAAACCCTTGAGATAAATAAACTTTATTTATCCTCAAAACCTTATGAAGTTCTAGACTCTTCTAGAAGGACTTTATCCTCTTCCTAAGCCTATCTCTAAACCTTCATTTTAGCCTTATGCACCCCATCCACCCATACTAACCAAGCTTAGCTACTAACTCACTCACCCTCATTGAATGCCATCCACTTGCATATCTCTAACATCCCTAATCTAATCCTAAACCCAAGCCTAATCCCCCCCAACCTTGTCACATTCCTTAAGCAAGCTTAAGACTTTTCTAAGCCAAGCAAAGTCAACAATCTCAACTCCCTCCAAAATATCCCAACCATAAAACTTTATGAAGCCCACAAAGCCATAAATGACTCTTACAAGCTCATTCATTGCTCTTACAAGCCATTATGAGGGTCTTTATGAGCTTTGAGCCTCCTTTTTTGACCCCTCAACCCCTCTTGCTCTAACTAATGACCCTGTGACATGTGTCACTTCCTGATTGGTTATAAGGAAGCAAAATCCATGTGCTCTCCTCTCATTCAATCTAAACCTTCCATAAGCTTTCTCCCATCCTTGCATCCTAGCCCTTGATCCCTCAAGCCCTTTGCCTATTTAAGGAATCCTCTCCCAAGCCATTTTAACACAATCTAGAAAGTAAAGCCATAATGCCATTTTGAGAAGCCATTTTTACATCAAATCCATTCACCAAAATCTATCAAAAATCTTCCATTTAAGCTCATTTGAGCATTTGAGCATGCATACATAATCAAGCCATATTAGTTATTAGACACACCTCTACATCAAGTGATCATCCTCATTGAGAGAGCCTATCCATGGCTCATATTCTCATTTGAGGACTTCACTTTGTCTCTCATGAAGTTATGTTAAATTAGTATGAAAATGCTTTTTGATTGTTTTAATTTAGTGTTTCTAACATACTAATATAGCATATACATTTTGGCACGCCTGGTGGGACCCCGCTTGGGTCATCTTCATTAGCTTTTTTTAGTCAAGTTTTGTATGTCATTTGCTAATTTTGGCTAATTTTGTTTGTTTTTGTGATTGGTAGGATTGTATAAATTGGTTTTGTAGGTCCACATGAGCATGAAGAAGACAAAGGAACTCATAGTCTATCTCATAGTGTTTGCAAATTTTTCAAGCTTATAGGTGGACGAAGCACTTGGAATTCTTCTTCCTCTTCTTGTCTATATTCTTCTTCTATTCCATCTACTTCTTCTTCTTCTTCTTGAGGGATCTTGGCCTTTTTCTTTCTTTTTTAAGGAAGCAAAATCATACACACTTTTTTTAAAGTGCTTAAAATGAACCCCCAAATCATACTTAAATCCATTAAAAAACTAAAAATTTGCAAATTAAAAATAAAAATCTTTTAACAAGTGAAACTAAACCAATCCAATCATTTGAATCCTTGCAACATCAAGGTTTTAGATGCATTCATGCAAAGTTAGGAACACTTCATTTTGGGAATTTAAAAAGAACTTCAAGTTTCCATTTCAAAAGGTTCAAAATCAACACTAAAATGCACACTAAAATATAAATCAAACTCAAAGCATCAATCAAGGATAAAATGAACCTCATTTGCAAATATTTTAAAGTTCTTTTAAAAATCTCATGAAAACTAAGAGTCCTAAATGGTTGCCAAAATTGTCCTAAAAGCTTTTTTATTTGTTCCAAACAAATGTCTTGTTGCAAAATCTTGAATGTTTCTTAGGTTTTTCATGCATCAAAACAATCTAGGAATATCATTTTTGGGCTTAAAACATGCAAACTAGAACACAAAATCTTGAATGAAAACCAAAGTCCAAAGAGTCATTTTCACTTTTGAGTCCAAAACAATCTTGAATGATCTAAGGTTAAAACAAAACACTTCAAAGTTCTTAAAACAACACACAAAATCTCAATCTTGAATGCTCAAAGGAAAAAACTTGAATGTTTAATCACTTGTCTTTGAATGCATGTTGCTAAAATCACTCTTGAGTTCCATGGATTAAAATCAAATTTTTCTTGGAATGCATGATTAAAACAACAAATCCAATCTTGAATGCCATAGATCAAATAATCATCTTTTGGGGCATAAAAAGAATCTACATTCTAGAAACTTCCTAAATTATAAAAACTAAATAAAGACACTTTAAGTGAGTTTGTAGTTGGACTCACCCTCTTTAATCACCCATCAATTTAACCATTGGTTGCAATCTCAGCACCATCTATGGGGATGGGTCCACCTAAGAGGGTGTTAAGTGCTCCACAAAGATCAAACTTCACTTGTGTTTTTATTAATTTTTCTAACTTAAAAAATTTCTTGAATGCACATTAGGCTCGCTAACACTTCATTTGGGTATTAAAATTTGAACAAATCTTGACGTGGAGGGCCTCCGGGCACACGCTTGAAGTCAAATTTCACACATCTTTGTTTTGGGCTTAAAACAAAATTACACCAAATCTTGAATGCCTTAAAAAAATTAATCGATACTTGACGTGGAGGGCCTTCGAGCACGCGGGTTTACTTTTTTGTTGACCCTAACTCTTCTTCTTGTATTCATTCTTCGATCAATTTTACTTTTGTCAAACGCTTTAAAGTTGGAATAAACATTGCATCCTAAACATGTGTGTTTTCAAAGTCTAGATTAGCAAACTTAAGCATCCGTTGGAAAAAGAACAAACGTGTTTTTTAGCCCAAGGTCATCCAAGTCTTCTCTCCCCTTGTCGTCTTTCGAGGCCATCTTGGGTGCATAAGATTAGGATCCAAAACCTTGTTTCTCTTTTTAGGAGGCTTGCTTGGGGATTTCATCACCCCTTGGGACGACCTCAACTCCAGCGTTCCGGCAGAGTATAAAGATCAGGAGGTGAATCCAAAGACACCTCTCTTGGAATCAAGATTTTGTCACTTGGGCTAAGCCTCAAGGAACTTTATACCCTTGAGAAGTGAAAGAGGAGAAGTGGGTTACCGCTCCTCTCGGTTGTGTTACATCTTTTTGGTTTCATCTACGGATATGGGCCTCACGTACCTTGCGTATATCAAGGAATCCCTAGCTAAACCAAATTTCATCTTTGTAGAAAGCTTCCTAGGATGTTGGTATGTTTGACGTGCTTGCTCCAAACTTTTTTCTACTTGTTTGTTCATAACTTTTAAATGAATGTTTGCCAACTTTGGTCAAAATCCTAGAAAAGAAAAAATCTCCTAGCTCAAAGCATACTTAGCATAGTCACTGCCTTATCAGAAAATCATCCAAGCTCCCCCACCGCAACCAAATCTATCTAGTTCTTTGCCTTAAAACAATCCCAAATCATCCCCCCAGCCAGCTAGCAATCCAATCCAAAATCACCCAAGCCTTTAAAGAGTTGTTGCCACTCCACAAAATTTTCTATCCAATCAATCCTACCAATCAACCAATCTCACCAAGGTTATCCCTCTGACAGAGCATTGTCTAGGGTAATCTAGCTTTGTCACTTGTATCCTTCATCACCTTGAGCTAAAGGTTGGGATCCACAAGTGGTCAATCTCATGTCATGCCCATAGGATCATTGGTCTATCCTCAAGTTGACACAACCACCACCAAATCCTGCACATAGGAAAGCAAAACTCTCACCTTTTGACAGCATGCCCTTGAAGTCTTCCATCCACAGGAAAGCCAAAAATCTCCAGCCAATCCTCCTTAGGTCTATCATATAGCTTTGACTCTCCCTAGGAAATCTTTCATCAACCAATCCAAAATCTGTGCTTAACCCAAATCCAACCATGAGCTTTCATGTTCATCCATATGCAAGACCCCATGCCCCTCCAACTCATCATCAAAACATGAAATCCCAAACCTATCATGATGAGTTTGGTTGCATTGTCCTTGCTCCCGCCACATCCTATTCCAATGATGATGAAAATATTGTTGACTATGATGAGTATCTTGAGAGTCTTAGAGGCCTTTAGCCAACCATCCCCCAAAATCCAAGAGTTATTCCAAACTATCTAGTCATGCCATCTGATATCCTAGCTTCTCCTCCATCACCCAATCAACTAAGCTTCCAATCTTCCACCCCCATCACACTAGCTATTCCTATCAATCCACCTTCATCTCTGACACATGAGTCTCCAAGGAATCTCCTAGAGGAAATACAAGAAAAGCTGCCTCCAATAGTCGATATGCCATGTCATCTAATCCAACCATTTGAAGTAGTCAGTGATCAAGCTTCCCCATCTATAATATCACCTCCATCTCCCATAGCTATCATCCCCATACCATTCATCAAATTGCCTAAAATAATTCCACTTCCCGAAAGCATCAAAATCCCACCACCTATCAAATCCCTCCAAATCCTATCCACATCACCTCCAAGCATTTCTAAAATCTCCCATAATGACCCTTATGCATCCATCTTCTACTCACCCATCTCCATTACTGAATCTTCCATCTATCCATCCACTACCTTTGAAGAGTCCATCCCTTCACCTCCTATCGCACCATCCACTCCAATCCAATCCTATCAAGATCCTGCCCAAAAGCATGTTGACATCCCCCAAAGCATAAATGAAGATATCATCGTACCATGTCTTCCATCCATAGTGCAGTCACCATCCTCGAAACCTCAAGTCATACCTCCTCTACTACAGGATATCTTTTCATCCCATCAGCTAAATCAAGATCCTATCCTACCATCTCCTCCGCTCCATGCTTCCATCTTACCACCTATCCAAGCTATTCCACCATCTATAATCTACCCTCTTGTTTCACTTACATTCATCCATGGTGGCCTCCTCTTAGCAGAAGAATTAAGAACAATATCTCCCCGTTGCAGTACATCTAATAAAGACCTTCTACCATCTTCTACAAGAAAAAAGTTTCCTCAGCTCGTTCAAATGCTCAATCGATGGAATTATCAAGGTCAAGGTTTAGGACCACAAGAGCAAGGAATCAGAACACCTATTATTGCACAAAAGAATCTAGGATTTCATGGTCTTGGATATGTATCTAAAGGCTCACCATCTAAAAGTGTTGGTACACGCCATCCCCAAACTAAGCCTATCTCTAGGCCCACCATGCCAGCCTCCCATCACTCCTTCAAGAAATCTTATGTTATCCCCCCTCCACCATCTTTGCAACCCAAAACAACCTACCATATCCCCCCTTCATCTGTTAAATCCATTTTGGGTCCCTATGTCCCAAAATCTACCATCCTCCATCCTCCTATTAGCCATCATAAAAATCCTATTCCATCCATTCCTATGCAAGATCAACAAAGGCACATATTAGGGCACATCATCCATCATCATCCCCTTACACGCTCTTCCATATCCTCTCCATCTCACAAAGCTTCTCCTAACCATCTTCCCAAAGCTTACCACAACAATGTGAATGCCAACTTCAAAATGCATAAAGCTAAAAATCCACATCCTAGGCAATCATATGTCTATTATAAAAGACATACTCCAAAAAGGAAAAATCCAATCAAAGAATGCAAAACAGTGCAAAAGCCTATGAAAAGAAAATCTAGAACCATGTGGATCCCAAAGAAAAAAGTTGAAACCCAATGCATAATGGCATCCACCATTGCTAATCTCCCATCCAGTGACTCATGTCCCCCATCTCCTAACTCCATCTTGGGTGCCTATATCCCCAAGCACGCTTCCAAAAATCCTCCATCAAGCTCGCATCTACCATCTATCCCCTATATGCTCTTTTCACACCCATCCCAACATGTGCCAATGTTGATCTTGCAAGCATCTCCATCTCATGCTTCTTTCTAGCCTTTTCATCCCTCCATCTCCTACCATCAATCCCATCTAATCTGATCTATTACATAAGTCACACATTCGGTATACAAATAGCTAGCAACAAAATTGAACATTCCAATAGCCAATGAAAAATCCCAAAAAAAAAAAAAAAAAGAGCCAAAAATAGCTGAAGAAAGCCAAAATCATTTCAGCTAAGTCCAAAGTCAAAAAGTCAAAAAAAATAAAGAAAGATAAAGTGTCCACTGGTGAAAGCTTGGCAATTCAAGTGCCTTGGATAAGTACCATGATGAAAACTTGGCAAACAAGCATCATGCGTAATCCAGCCATCCCCAGCTTAGCTTATAATCCTCATGCTTTTGGTCACATCTTTCCATCCAACTCCATCTTCTAATTTATCCACCTATCTTTCATCCGCCATCTTTTATCTATCACTATCCACTTATCTTCTACAACCTCACCCCATCATCCTAGCTATCATCCATCTCCCTAGCACCTTTAGCTTTTCCATCCTAGCTTCAATCCTATCACATCCATCATAAGACCTCCTTCTACATGTCATATTTTGATTGGGGGCACTATATTCCTTGGAGATCTTGTCTTGTCCCTCCCTTGTCATTGGTATCTCTCTCTAGGCTATCCTCATACAAATCCAATGTCATCCTCTCATTATCCATTCACTCTAGCGCCATCTATTAGCTCAGCTACCACCAACCTTAGCATTGTCCCCATCCTTGGTTGCACATCTATCATCATCATTGGATGCATCATGCCAGATCCATATCTTCCACTATCACCTCATCCTTACCTTTTGCATCTTGCACCAACTTGAGCCATCCCGCTATCTTATCATCTGGAGCTCCTATACAGCTTGTAAATAATCTTGTATCCAATGCTTGTATCATCCCTTGTATCATAGCTTGTATATCCAAATCTTGTCCAAAGCTTGTACCATATTCCAGCTTGTAAATAATCTTGTATCCTAGTTTGTATCCTATCACATGCACACAAAGAATCCCATTTTCACATAAGCGTTTTGCAAACCATCTACCTATCCACCTATCAACTATTATAGACATCCCACCCTTCACAAACATTTCCATCTCACAAAACCAAAACATGAACAAACTTGTACATATCTTGGTCTGTCAGCTTGTACATCCTCTTTAGCTTAGTACCATTGTATCTATCCAACTTTCATGTTAGTTCCTCCTTGATCAGCATCTTGCACACATCGCACAACCCTTGGTTAGCTATTCCAATACATCATTTAGCTAGATCTTCTATCACCAAAGTGTTATCCTTCTTAGTTTAGCTTGCCAGATGCATAACTCATCCAAATCCATCAGCTTAGGTGCTCTTCGATAGATCCTTGTAGGATATAGCTTTCCTCATGTTTGATCTTGGTCCATTAGTACCTCATCCTACCCATCTTGTTGGCAAACAGTTCTCTTTTGGATTTTCACTTTCTTTTGATTTGGAATCTTCCCTTTTGGATCTTGAAGTATCTTTTTGTCCCCTCCTCAAGGTTGCCACGATCTTCCATATCATGGTATACTACGAATGGGGCACTCTGAGCATACAGTTTTGATCAAGTCTTTCGTTTGTTTCTATTTTGCTTGTGGGTTACCCAGTGTTGGTTCCACGTTGTTTCCTCCAGGTTTCATGTGTGATGCTGGGGCAATCCTTGTGTGTTCTTTTTGAGTCAATCCATCAGTCCTTTGGATAGTTGGTGAAAAGGCCTTGATGTTCTTGATAACCTTGGCAATTAACCAATAGTCCTTTAGCAAATCTAGTGCTCAATTACATGGTGGTACTTCTCTTTGAAGTATCCCCCCACTCAAAAAGCTTCAATGGATTCCCTTCATCTCCATTATCCCCCATCCATATCCAGCATCCGTCTCTCCTACCCTAGCTTATGCAACTGTATCTCTCAGCATCAATCATCACTCTTAGCTTTAGGGATCCACAATCCTAGTCTTAGGGATCCACCAATCCAATCAATCCACCAAGCCTCATTTTTCGAGATCCACAATCCTAGTCCTAGGGATCTCTGAAACCCATCTTCTGCCAATCTGACTCTTTGAAATCCTATTGCATCAGCTTTATAATCCCCTCATCCTTCTCCCTATCTTAGATTCCTTTTTATAGCACTCCGCTCCTTCATCCTCCACCTTCCCTAAAGTCTTAAGCTTGCTTCCTCTTATGCATCTAATTCTCCTTTATCATTCTCTCATAGTGAGAGTTTGAGCTAACCAAATATCTTCTCTTAAGCCACTCTTCGTCCTCCCACCTACCAAGATTCTTGTACTTTTCAAGAAGCCGTCAAGCCTCACTTTCTCTCCCCACTGCCTTCTTGAGGGGGCATCTTGCAGTCCATTCTCTCCTCTTCTGCTCTACCCTTGGGCATCTTATTTTCTTATCTTTGATGCCATGCCACTTGCGGCATCACATCAAAGAGGGGAAAAATGTAGACACCTAAAATCTTTTAGAAAATAAAATATTTTTATTTTCTAAAAAAGGTCCCTGATGACATCATCATTTATTAATTAATTAATTTTTTAATTTATTTATTTATTTTTATGCCATTAAATCCCTTTATCTTAATTAAAAATATTTAATTAAGGAATCCCTCCCTAAAATTTTTAAATCTTATTTAAACATTATTTCCTTATTTATTAATTATTTAATTAATAAATTGACCAAAAAACCCAAAATAAATAAAAAAATTATTTTTTGCCCAAAACTTGGCCAATTTCTTTAAGATCACTAACCTCTTCCAAAATCTCTTAATCCTTCTTTAATTTTGATTAAAGGCTAATCCCATCATTTTCTACCCTTAATCCCAACTCAAAATATTTAACTAAGGTTAAATATCAATCCTCATGTTTATTAAAAATTTTTTAATAAATATTTCCTCAACCCAAACCCTTGAGATAAATAAACTTTATTTATCCTCAAAACCTTATGAAGTTCTAGACTCTTCTAGAAGGACTTTATCCTCTTCCTAAGCCTATCTCTAAACCTTCATTTTAGCCTAATCCACCCCATCCACCCATACTAACCAAGCTTAGCTACTAACTCACCCACCCTCATTGAATGCCATCCACTTGCATATCTCTAACATCCCTAATCTAATCCTAAACCCAAGCCTAATTCCCCCCCCAACCTTGTCACATTCCTTAAGCAAGCTTAAGACTTTCCTAAGCCAAGCAAAGTCAACAATCTCAACTCCCTCCAAAATATCCCAACCATAAAACTTTATGAAGCCCACAAAGCCATAAATGACTCTTACAAGCTCATTCATTGCTCTTACAAGCCATTATGAGGGTCTTTATGAGCTTTGAGCCTCCTTTGTTGACCCCTCAACCCCTCTTTCTCTAACCAATGACCCTGTGACATGTGTCACTTCGTGATTGGCTATAAGAAAGCACAATCCATGTGCTCTCCTCTCATTCAATCTAAACCTTCCATAAGCTTTCTCTTGTCCTTGCATCCTAGCCCTTGATCCCTCAATCCCTTTTCCTATTTAAGGAATCCTCTCCCAAGCCATTTTAACACAATCTAGAAAGTAAAGCCATAATGCCATTTTGAGAAGCCATTTTTACATCAAATCCATTCACCACAATCTATCAAAAATCCTCCATTTAAGCTCATTTGAGAATTTGAGCATACATACATAATCAAGCCATCTTAGTTATTAGACACACCTCTACATCAAGTGATCATCCTCATTGAGAGAGCCTATCCATGGCTCATATTCTCATTTGAGGACTTCACTTTGTCTCTCATGAAGTTATGTTAAATTAGTATGCAAATGCTTTTTGATTGTTTTAATGTAGTGTTTCTAACATAATAATATAGCATATATAGTCTCCACTGTCTCCCTCCACACGATGGCAGAGGATGTCGAGAGACTTGTTTCCTTCCCCTCATGGGAAGGAAAAGATGTAGTTGAGATATTCGATACATATATATATATATATATATATATATATATATATATATATAGAGAGAGAGAGAGAGAGAGAGAGAGAGACTTGTTTCCTTTCCCATGTATATATATAGGCATCAGAGAGACATATTTGACATACATTTGATGTACATATGACATTCTATATTTGATGTATGACATTATTGGTTATCATAATAGATTATGTGTTTGTTAATGTATATGACATTATTGGTTATCATTTTATATTATATGTTTGTTCATGTATGACGTTAAATTAGATATGTTTGTGTACGACATTAAATTAGATATGTGCATGTATGAAATTCAATTCAATTGCTAGAGAGTTTCCATTATTTCTACCAACTAGTAGATGTTCTTTTTTGCTTTATTAGTATTTCTCAAAAACTGCAAAGAAGTTGTTTCTGGTGAATAGTTGTAAGCAATTGTGATCATTGACTTCATGTACTCATGGCTTTGGCTGTGAACACTCATAACTTTGGCTATAAGCATCCATGGCTTTGGCTATGTGCACTAGTGGCTTTGGCTATGAGCATTTATGGCTTTGGTTGTAGGCACAATAAAGCCTTGGCTGTAGGTTGTCTTTCTTGCTGCATGTCAAAGTTACCTTCAAGAATATCATTAGTCTAAGATCATTACAATTAAAATACTATGACATAATACCTTGGAAATAATAGTCTTTAACCCATTACTTTATTTGTTAAAACATCATGTAGTATCTACTGTAGTGCTTCTACTCAAATATGTTTTCAAAAGTACTTAGTATGGCAAAGAAATGTCTATGGAAAGCTTGTCAAATAGGATATTGAAGAACTAAATGTGGACAGTCATTAGTACCCATCAATAAGAACACGGACATCTTTCTCAAGAAAGCCATATGACATTAGCTTAATTTATAAATTTCCTTTGCAAATAATTAGAAGATGCTATGAATCTTAATACAGAGTTAATCACGAACTCATTATTCCATCCAAGAAGCATATATCACCCTAAGCCAATTAACCAACAGGATAAAAATTAATTCAATTTCAACAAAATTTTGAGTATAACAAGCATCTTAGGGATTCTTACAAGAATTAACACGATGTTCACAAGAGCATTACAAGTTCTTGTAATGCTATTTCACATATTGTAATCATATTCAGTTTTGAATGGCCATTTGTGTTACAAGCATAAATGTTCTTTAAGGTCTTTTAATTCTAGACATGAATTTTATTCTGAAGCTTTTTTATGACAACCCACTCAATGCATATATTTTTGTTCCACATTATGCTGATTTGACGTTCATTGGTTGATTTGGGTCTAGACATGACGTTATTCACTACCTTTTTTATATATTATTTTTTTGTAGTGAGGTTCTAGCCTGAATGAATGTATTAATCATCGAAGTTGTGAACCTTGGTCGAGATCCTTACAAATATATTTTCAAATTGGACCTCAAATAGTTTTCTCAGTCACCCCCTGTACACAGATACTGAAATTGTAGTTAATTACAAAATTAATACTGAATTAATACAAGTTTAATTGAGAAGTATTATGTACCTCAATAGGCTAGATTATTATTGACCGGGAAGCTTTATCTTAGAGCAGTTGGTTTCCTAAATCTTTAGCGCATTGACACTCTTATGGAATGTGGAATTAGCTATACTAGCTAAGGAACGTTCTTTAAAAGGCAGAGGAAACTCAAGACTCACATGTTTCCAATCAATATAAATGTTTAAATCGTTTCTCTAATTTTTTCTATTTATGATCTTCTTAAAACTTAACTATCTAAATGCATTGATGGGGAAATAAAGATCTTCTAGGAACTAAAGGCTAATCATGTTTAATACTTACAGTTCTCTATTTTTATCTAATAATTTAAAAAAGATTGTACAAGTGTTTTCAAAGAGCAACACTTGTCACTAACATCATAAGAAGGAATATCCAAAGAGACTTACCACTGATCCCCCAACACCAAATTCAAGAGAAAACAAAAATCCACTACTAAAGAGATAGTAACAATGATCATCCCCAGTCTCTCCCTTATCACAAAATGATTACCATCAAAATTTGCATTTCCAATTGTGTCATGTGCGTTGAAGCGATAGTAACATTTTCACTCTCTTACCTAATGTCTCCCATTTCTGAAACTCCTGGGGAAGGGCATGGCCATCTTCTCAGTACTTCAAAATACAACGAGTTCCATTTTTCCCCATATTGATAATTGTTGACTTAAAGTATAGTCAAAGTATTGACAGCCCATAGGAACTCAACCTTTGAACATCCCATCTATAAATGACCTCATAAAGAAAGTTAAATAAACCCACATGAAATAGTGAAACAAAAGTTGCATACCTGTGAAGATGATCAGACTACAGGTGATCAATATGTCTCAAATCTATATTCAGTTCTTTTACTATGCATATAAATGGTTTGTTATATAAAAGACTTATATCCACCAGATAAATAATCATTTTCTTACTATGCTATCCTTATCCTTGGCTGATCTCTGGTAGACCATTTCTTAACCATCCTCCTTCGATCTATAGGTCACTATATTAATCTGGTTCATCTTGTCTCTACTCGAATTAATAAGAATTGCCAATCTTAGGGATTGCCAAAAGAGGAATGGGTCCAAGTGGAATTAAAACATAATAAATAGTGTATTACAAAAAGGAGAATGGTATGTTCTTCGCAATCTACTCCCTTATACATTCTATCAATGTTCCACATTGAACCTGATAGAGAACATCACAACACATAACTAGCAACATAGAACATACCTCCTAGCCACCTCAAGAACATAAATTTTCAAAAACCAAAGTGCGCAAGTTTAAATTCAAAGCCTCAAAGGTCAAGAGCACAACAAATAATAATAAATAAATAAATATGAACAAAACCCACATTTGATGGAATCACAAAAAATTTGGTGGCTAGATAGTTACAAGCTGATTCAAGCTAATCCTTCATCACCATTAAGGTTGAAAATAACATACCCAATTGAAAACCAATTTACATATACAAAGTGACTAACATTACTCACAAAGAGGGAGTAGAAGCTACACACTACCTTGCGTCCAAGGTGCGCTAAAGAACATAACCAAACTCTTGGAGATCATATAATCCTAAATTTACATAATCTGGTAGTAACACATTTCATTAACTTATGAAACTTTTACCAAATTCCATGATTTGTCTTTCCAAAAATGACATGCTAGATACGCTTTCCAACAATATAATTAAGATCCTTCCATCACACACTGAAAGTTTTAGCATCACCCGAGATGGCATTGTAGAATGAAAATGGAATGTGATCTCAAAAAAGTGAGAGAGGTTATTGTAGGTCTCTACAACATGGTCCTCTAGGAATTGGAATCTCATCCATATCTTGCACAAGCTCCGAGATAGTCAAAGATTGCAGCCCTATGGCATTTAGTGACCCTTAGGGACATTTCGGTTCAGCGTGCCTGAGAATGTTCAAGCACTAAAGGGGACAAGACGAGGTTGGGGATAGGGTTTACCCAGCTGCCTGGAGCTAATGGAGCAGATATTTTGATCCCACGAGGAAAGATGAGAGAGATTTGGTAGGTGGCAACTTTGTACTAGCCAACACTGCAAGTTTCAGCATCACCCGAGATGGCATTGTAGAATGAAAACGGAATGTGATCTCCAAAAAGTGAGAGAGGTTATTGTAGGTCTCTACAAAATGGTCCTGTAGGAATTGGAATCTCATCCATATCTTGCACGAGCTCCGAGATATGCCCTGTCAAAGATTGCATCCCTGTGGCATTTAGTGACCCTTAGGGACATTCCGGTTCAGTGCGCCTGAGAAAGTTCAAGCACTAAAGGGGAAAAGAAAAGGTTGGGGATAGGGTTTAACCAGCCACCCAGAGCTAATGGAGCAGATAGTTTGATCCCACGATGAAAGATGAGAGAGATTTGGCAGGTGGCAACTTTGTATTGGCCAACACTGCAAGTTTCAGCATCACCCAAGATGGCATTGTAGAATGAAAATGGAATGTGATCTCCAAAAAGTGAGAGAGGTTATTGTAGGTCTCTACAACATGGTCCTTTAGGAATTAGAATCTCATCCATATCTTGCACAAGCTCTGAGATATGCCCCATCAAAGACTGCAGCCCTGTGGTATTTAGTGACCCTTAGGGACATTCTGGTTCAGCATGCTTGAGAATGTTCGAGCACTGAAGGGGACAAGAAAAGGTTGGGGATAGGGTTTACCTGGCCACCTGGAGCTAATGGAGTAGACATCTTGATCCCACAATGAAAGATGAGAGAGATTTGGCAGGTGGTAACTTTGTATTGGCCAACACTGCAAGTTTTAGCATCACCCGAGATGGCAGTGTAGAATGAAAATAGAATGTGATCTCCAAAAAGTGAGAGAGGTTATTATAGGTCTCTACAACATGGTCCTGTAGGAATTGGAATCTCATCCATATCTTGCACGAGCTCTGAGATATGCCCCGTCAAAGATTACAACCCTATGGCATTTAGTGACCCTTAGGGACATTCTAGTTCAGCATGCCTGAGAACATTCGAGCACTGAAGGGGACAAGAAGAGGTTGAGAATAGGGTTTACCCAGCCACTCAAAGCTAATGGAGCAGACAGTTTGATCCCACGATGAAAGATGAGAGAGATTTGGTAGGTGGCAACTCTGTACTTGCCAACACTGCAAGTTTCAGCATCACCCGAGATGGCATTGTAGAATGAAAATAGAATGTGATCTCCAAAAAGGGAGAGGTTATTGTAGGTCTCTACAACATGGTCCTGTAGGAATTGGAATCTCATCCATATCTTGCACGAGCTCTGAGATATGCCCTATCAAAGATTGCAGCCCTGTGGCATTTAGTGACCCTTAGGGACATTCTGGTTCAAGGCACCTAAGAATGTTTGAGCACTAAAAGGGACAAGAAAAGGTTTGGGATAGGGTTTACCTAGCCACTGAGAGCCAATGAAGTAGACACTTTGATCCCACAATGAAATATGAGAGAGATTTGGCAGGTGGCAACTTTGTATTGGCCAACACTGCAAGTTTTAGCATCACCCGAGATGGCATTGTAGAATGAAAACGGAATGTGATCTCCAAAAAGTGAGAGAAGTTATTGTAGGTCTCTACAACATGATCTTGTAGGAATTGGAATCTCATCCATATCTTACACGAGCTCTGAGATATGTCCCGTCAAAGATTGCAGCCCTGTGGCATTTAGTGACCCTTAGGGACATTTTGATTTAGCATTCCTAAGAATGTTTGAGCACTGAAGGGGACAAGAAAAGGTTTGAGATAGGTTTTACCCAACCACTCAGAGCTAATGGAGTAGATAGTTTGATCCCACGATGAAAGATGAGAGAGATTTGGCAGGTGGCAACTTTGTATTGGCCAACACTGCAAGTTTTAGCATCACCCGAGCTGGCATTTTAGAACAAAAATAAAATGTGATCTCTAAAAAGTGAGAGAGGTTATTGTAGGTCTCTACAACATGGTCCTATAGGAATTGGAATCTCATCCATATCTTGCACGAGCTCCAAGATATGCCCTATCAAAGATTGCAGCCCTGTGGCATTTAGTGACCCTTAGGGACATTCTGGTTCAGTGCACCTGAGAACTTTCAAGCACTGAAGGGGAAAAGATGAGGTTGAGGATAGGGTTTACTCGGCCACTCAAAACTAATGGAGTAGATAGTTTGATCCCATGACGAAAGATGAGAGAGATTTGGCAGGTGGCAACTCTGTACTTTGCCAACACTGCAAGTTTCAACATCACCTGAGATGGTGTTGTAGAATGAAAATGAAATGTGATCTCCAAAAAGAAAGAGAGTTTATTGTAGGTCTCTAAAACACAGTCCTATAGGAACTAGAATCTCATCCATATCTCGCACGAGCTCCGAGATATGCCCCGTCAAAGATTGCAGCCCTATGGCATTTAGTGACCCTTAGGGACAGTCTGGTTCAGTGCACCTGAGAACGTTTGAGCACTGAAGGGGACAAGAAAAGGTTGGGGATAGGGTTTACCCAGCCACCCAAAGCTAATGGAGCAAACAATTTGATCCCACAACGAAAGATGAGAGAGATTTGGCAGGTGGCAACTCTGTATTTGCCAACACTGCAAGTTTCAGCATCACCCGAGATGGCGTTGCAGAATGAAAATAAAATGTGATCTCCAAAAAGTGAGAGAGGTTATTTTAGGTCTCTACAACATGGTCCTTTAGGAACTAGAATCTCATCCATATCTCACACGAGATCTGAGATATGCCCCATCAAAGATTGCAGCCCTGTGGCATTTAGTGACCCTTAGGGACATTCTGGTTCAGCGCGCCTGAGAATGTTTGAGCACTAAAGGGGACAAGATGAGGTTGGTGATAGGGTTTACCCAACCACTTGGAGCTAATGGAGCAGAAATTTTGATCCCACGATGAAAGATGAGAGAGATTTGGCAAGTGGCAACTCTGTACTTGCCAACACTGTAAGTTTCAGCATCACCCGAGATGGCATTGTAGAATGAAAATGGAATGCAATCTCCAAAAAGAGAGAAAGGTTATTGTAGGTCTCTACAACACGGTCTTGTAGGAATTGGAACCTCATCCATATCTTTCACGAGCTCTGAGATATGCCCCGTCAAAGATATTTGAATTCACAGTGTTTAATCAGAATATAGTTGAGGCTTGCTTTACTTTTCTATGTTAAGTTTGGCTTTCAATTTTGGTTTCCCTAATTATCTATGTGAAATTTCCACTTTCATAAGTAACATGGATGAAATAATACTAAATTAAGTATAGGTCCATGGTTCTAGAAGCTTCACATAGCTTCTCTTCAACTATGGATCTTGTAAGCATTGTACCATGACTATTGGTGTTGTGAGAATATACAAAGCATATATATTGTTTGACCAAATGTCTTCAATGAACATGAACTATATGGAAGAAGAGAAGACATGTTCCAAAGTCTTTGAAAATTTTCTTCAAGAAATTTAAGGAGCCATGGGTGATTCATCCAAATTATTTGGTAAAATAAGAGGAGGAATGAATCAACCTTGATGATAGAGGTAAATGTTGAATAACATTTATTTAATCACATTGTTTGAAAAAAATTTAATGACCTTTAAATACGATTGAAAGAAATGGAATTGATCTCCCTTACTCATGTAGATGAATAAAATTGGAATTTAAAAAAGAGAGGGACATCCACCATAAAACCATGCAATCATGCACTTCTTGATGGGAGTATCATAAGTTCATTGTTAGATGGATATGCCAAATGTGGAAGAATTAAAAGGAAAATATGTTGATTGATTGAATATAAAACCAAACATGTGGAATATTTAAAAATATATCATGGGGCTATTAATAAAATCAAACTAATAGAATCAAACTCTACAAACATGGGTATTCAAACTATGAACAAAAAAAACATCATTATTGAGGTTTTAACATGTTGCGGAAGATAGGGTCTTATTGAAGCTAACAAGAAGCATCATTGTATATAGTGTTTTATGGGCATAAAATTAAAGTGGCATAAAACCATTCACATTCAAAAACATCTAGAACATGTGATAAAATCATACGTTCAAACCATTCATGTAGCCATAGTCACAAATTTCAACAAAGAATTCAACCAACATAAAGGTGCTAAACTTTGTAAGCTATGGATAACTATTGATCTTTAAATATAAAAACATTTGTATGGGTCTAAGGTAATATGCATTATGAAATTTCTTGATTTTCCAAAATATTATATCTTAAAATTCACAATCATCAAATCTTAGCATCCAATCAACTAATCCAGTAATACAAGCATCAAACCAATGTGATAACAAAAAATAAAAGTTGATTCCATAAGGTCTAACAATATCATATAATTCATTTATCAATAATTTGAAACATCATAAGCATATGTCTAATAATGTCATACATGAAATATATGTAAAAAATGACATACATAGAAAAAATTATACAAAACATATGCCCAATAATGCCATATAGGTGTAAAATGTACATCATTAGATATATACTCTTTCCAACTAGGGGAACAAAATAAATCCCTATTTGTCTTTAATTTCCAACAAGTGGGAGATGGTGTATATAACGAGGTCTTCCTAACATGCTCACTAGTCCATTAGTCTGGAATCTTTTGTAACTCGACATGTTACAATCAAAATTATATATGAATTTTATATTGAATTTCAGTACTAATGAAATTTTAATGTAAACTCTTTCATACCTTAGTCATTGGCTTAGAACTAGTGAGTGCAATAAGGAATCATTGATCAATACAATGATGAAGATGTAAAGGAATCTCTGATGTCAATAGCTGAAAATGATAATACATGAGACTCAAATGCAATTATGAAGAATACACATTTTCTTTTGTCTCCATATCAAATAAAATATTTTGGTACCTCTATGAATGTAGTATGACATCCTTCATTTTATAGTGTTGATCCCAAAGCTACAACACTTATTATTTATTACACATGTATGTAAATCCGTTAAGCATCAAATTCAACACCTTTGTGTGCAAAATAATGTACTATATGTTAGAGTAATAAATTCATTTTCTTAGTAATTAAATTATATTGATATAATTACTAAGTTACTTATTATATTGATATAGTCTACTTATAATTCCTTTCAATTTACAACTAATTGAAATGATTTCCCCAATTTTCCATCTAGTCACTAGAAAATTAGATTTGTTGTCTCTTTCTCTTAAAGAACCAGATCTACTAGTTCCTTTGGTCTAGAAGCCTTCCATTGAGATTGGAGTTTTGAAAGGTTCAAGGGTTGAGGAACTTTTTATAGAATATCTTGAAGAAGGAGAGGTCATGTATAATGGTTTTGAGGAAGGCTAGAGTTCCATCTAGATGGTGTTGCAAAATGGCCAAGTAGAGGAGGAGGTAGAAGAATAAATAGAATAAATGCATGAGAAGGAGGGTCATGGGGGCAATGAAAAATTTGGGGAGGGAAGCAATTAGGAGAATGGGTCAAATATGCTTCTCAACTAGAAGGAGAGTATTGCATTGGACACTAATACTAGTCTACCTCACAACAAGATCACCTTGTTAAGGAGATCACTACCAATCAGAATTTTACCTATAAGCCTACAAGACTTCATCCCTTGGTAGTTGTAATGGTGGTCATTATGGTTGAATGTTTTTGAAATAGAAAAAGAAACGAAGGGTGTTTTGCATGACACTATTCACTCATCATAGGTTGTATGGATTCAAACCCACAACCTAGCTTTTATACCATTATACAAATTACAAATTATAAGACTATGCCTTTCA
Organism: Cupressus sempervirens; assembly: GCA_028749045.1. NCBI lineage: Eukaryota > Viridiplantae > Streptophyta > Pinopsida > Cupressales > Cupressaceae > Cupressus > Cupressus sempervirens. The sequence goes on along the minus strand of CM053784.1, from coordinate 219,184,479 downwards.
TGATAGTCGCATTTTCATATTGGAAAATGAAGAATGAATTTTGGAAAAAACATAATAAATACTTCCAAATACAAATGAAGCCAATGTATTGTATTATAAGCTCGAATGGTAAAGACCAAGCCCAAACATTTATTAAGGTGTATCATTTATAATTGTCAAGTTCATGTGAAGAAGTCATCGTTCATATTCGTATTGTTGTGTAATTTGATGATAAGAAGAATACAATGATATAGAGGTTGATAGTGACTTAAAACTTTACAAAATGCAATCAATGAGAATTTTACATTGAGGGGGGAGTAATAATCAATGTTTCATTCTCATTGTTTGACAAACTCTTATATAAAGAGGGAGTAGACAGATGATATGGTTTAGTCTTCTTCCAAGAATCTTAATCATATTGGTTCAAAAGGATTCATGATACAACTACTATACTTAGCATGACCAATTGATGCTAAAAACCTTAGTATTGATGCTACAAACCTTAGTATTGACATAATTTAACCTCTACAATTCTAGGCATAAGATGATTAGCATACAATGGTACTTGAACAAAGAACACTAATAAATATTGAGGATGTGAATTGATAATACCATTTCACAGATGATTTTGGTATCTCACCCTTTATCACTTGTGCATAAACTTTATTAGCCCTCTTCTTTGGTGACCTACAAATGGAGAATTAGCACAGTAAAAAATCTAAGATAAGATTTAAAAAAAGGGTCCTATTAAAGAATCTAATATAAATTCAAATAATGTATCTAGATTCTAAAAAAATTAAAACTAAATCTCATCACTTACACATGATAACAATACGGTCCACCTTAGTCATGTGATAGTCTTGGGGAAGAGGTTGTAACATTGTATTTGGATCCAATTGATCACTTTTTCTCTCTCTCCTAATTCAATCTAATGAGCCAACTAGATCTGCTCGACATTTTAATGTCTCAAGTATTTCCTCATGGTCTGACTCGTGAACTTTCCAAAGAATCTTATTATGTGGTTTTCCACCATATTTTATCAAGTGGACATTTTATGCGACAACAAGGTTTGAATAATGAAGAATCTTCCTCTCTATTTTCCAATCCTCGAATAACCACAAGTTAGGATTCTTCATAGGATATCATCTAAGCCATGTGCCTATTACAACCACCGCACCGACATGGTACTCTAAACCTTCATCATCTATAATCGAGTGATCCAATTTTTGTTTGGCTTCAACACGACACAAATAATAATATGTCCCTTCTTCATTGTCTTCAGGTGCAATAACAGCAAAAACATGGCCTGCAGTGACAAATGTACAAAATGCGGTCATTAATTTAGAAAATACTTGGGTAAAAGTTATAAAGTTACATATTGAAATTACAAAGATATATAAATATATATATATATATATATATATATATATATATATATTACCAGGTTGCACTAGATCTGACAAGTGGTCAAAGTCAATAGATGAATCCATCTCTACCATTTCCAGTGTTTGTGGGGGACGATAGGTGTCAATTGGGTTCAAAGCTCGTATATCCCATTTGTCCACCCATTCAGTTGACTCACAGTCATCCCAATTTTCCTCTGCACATGATGGACAATAGCATGCCATTTTTCATGTGTGGATACTCCATGAACTTGCATCAGAGCTTCTAAAAGAGTGTAACTCACTAGATCCTGTTAGTGTGCAACAATCCTAATATGGTGCAATGTTAGTATTATCTATCAACCAAAAAAATCTATTAACTATAGACTCACCTTCCTTACCTGGACCCATTGTACCGTTACACCATTGGACGATGGATTTTGCATCTATCAATATTGCTCCATCTTTATACTTTAGTTCTTCACGAGCCAAGGCTCTTTTAATGCATGTGCCTGCACCATCGTGCTCTCCCTTACCATGACCAACCTCTGTGAAATTCCAAATATATTGAATTCTACACAACCTGTGCATCCTGCTCAACCAATACAACATCCGTGCATTCTTGAATTGAGACGCACAATTGTCTGACCAAATAATGTGTTGACGATATGATATGCCCCTGTTAGCCAAATCTCCATAAAATAGTTGAAAACAACCATGTACAAACTTCGTAGAATGTGATCGATCATCGCTGATGTAAAAATGGTACTCCCTCAAAATCTTCCTGTCATCCTCTGTACTTGTAGGTGAATGCATGAATGTTATGTGAATAAATATGGAAACCTATTGAGATGTATAATACTTTGCTTGCACCTCATTTTTTGGTTGTAGTGTGTAGTTCTTTGCAAAATTGACAACCGAAACAATGGTATCCAATGGAAATGTATCCTTGCACAACTTGAATTGCAAATCCAACCATCGAGCTCTATGGGTATGCCTTGCATACTCGTACATAATCTTTTCACGAAAAATCTTCATGAAATCATGCACTAGAATCTTTTCAATAACTAGATCACATCTTTTACCATATTTCCCATCTTTTAGAGCATATGTCACTGTCTTGAATTTTCCGTTATCTACTATTTCATTTCCAATTGCATGTGTACTATCCATATGTTGACAAGTTGATAAAAGTTGCAAAGAACCACAAAATAAGCACGTACCATCCAAGCATGATGTCTTGTAAAATTGTTGGCCATCCCCTATTTCACATAAAATTTTGGATATGAATTCCCTTGAAGATGTTGGTGGCTCTTTTATGTCACAATCCTGCAAAACAAACTGAGAATGCAAAACTACGCATATGTGCCTAAAAACATCAAAATGGTTAGAAAATTCCATATGTATCCTACAACAACAAGTTGTGTGTGTGATTTATTTTCAAATAAAAAGGTTTACCCATCTCAAAAAATCTTTGACTTATTCGAATTTGAGGATACATACCAATAAATTTTGCAAAAAATTGTGTCTAACTTGAGTCCAAAAAATGTTTCGCATGTGGCTCTCGATTTTGGCTACCAATCCTCCTTCTTACAACATCTCTTTGATTAGGAGAAACACGTGTGTTATTTTTCCAAAAATCTTCGATCAATGATTTCAAGGCTTCACTAATTTCTTTATTCTTTCGCGGTAGTCTACAACTAAATTTCCATAACTCATTTTTTGTTGGATCTTCTAATCTCCCATGCCTTAGCATGGCTCTCCTTAAGGTACCTCTACCAATTTTTAATGTTTTTTTTGTCTTTCTCATGAGTCGAGCTTTCTTCATTTGGCTACTTACTATTGTCGATGTGAGTACTCATCTTGTGATATTAATATCTTTTGTGCGTGATTTAGAACCCACTTTGTCATAAGCACTCATTAGATTCTTTACAATATTTCTTTCGTTTGAATCATACATCGTTCTTAGTCCAAGAATCTTCATGATAGGCCTAAATTTCAAATTCCTCATCATTTCAACAAATAATTTGCATTGACCTGTAATATTTAATTCTTCAAAAAATAATCTCCACATATGATTAACTTTTCTTTGAAAAGTATGCTTGCTAATCTTGTCAGGCATTGATTTCAGAATGTTAGTATCAATATCAATCAAATATTTTGGTTTTCTAAAACAAATTCTAGAAGGTGTTCTAATCTCTTCAATTCTCTCAACATTTTGAACATCAATATAAGGTTGAGTGTATTGTGTAACCTTGAACCGAAGATGATGTGCCTTGGAAATAAGATGTAAAAGATGGAATATCACCTACTTGATGTGTTGATGTTGTGCTTTCAACATGACATGATGGAGTGTGTATATCATCGAATCTATAAATTAGTGTCTCTTCAACGTGAGAGGATGATATGACTTCAACATTGGAAGATGGTGTAGTGGATGATATGACTCCAACATTCAAAGATGGTGTAGCGGATGATATGACTCCAACATTGGAGGATGGTGTAGCTTCACAATTCAATTGTCTTCTTGAGCGTAACAATCTCATTCATTCTCTTTGTCTTTCTAATTCTTCCTCCTTGTTTCTTTGTACTGGTAGTTCTTGATCCTCTTCGAAAGTTAATTCTTCATCATTGCTTTGCAATTTTCTTTGTTCACGTAGTAATTTCATTTTATCTCTTTTAATTGTCAAATCTCTCTCCCTATCTGCATTTGTTTGAATCTTTGGTTTTTTCCTTGGCATGATGATGATTTCTACATGTCAAATTATTCAAACATCCAAATTACTTAAAATGTGTAAATTACAAATTATTCAATTACATATAGAAATTATAATTATTTGAATGAATACACAATATATATCAAACGACTTGTCAAATTCTAACCATTTCGAAATAACATTTCATTCAAACATACAATTTTCAATGAATTCACTATATGTTACATAACATATCAAATTATAATCAAATTTGTATCTATACATAGACAAACAATATTTAAAATGGATTGCACAAACCTTTTCTATTAAAGGAATATTCAAAAATTCTTCAAATCACGTATCCAATGATTGAATTTGGTGTTTGCTAGCTTCCAAAAGTGTTGAAATAGTGTTTGCTAGATGTTGAAACCCATGTTTTCTATTGGAATAACAGAGAGCATAACATACCAAAAGTTAAAAATGGATGAAATGGGCCCCAAGGTTGGTTTTTGACCATTTTTTTGAGATTTGAGATAGTGTGTAAGCACTACAAAGCGTGTATGCACTATCTCAAAACATATCACTCCCCATCCTCCCTACTCTCTCTCCCATCCCCTCCCTCTCTCTCTTCCTACTCTCTCTCATCCTTTACTCTCTCTCACTCTCCCTCTCCCACCACCTACTCTCTATACCTCTCTCACCCCCTCTCCTCTCCCATCCCCAGCTCTTTAGATCTCTCACACACACTCTTATCCCCCCTATCTCTCTCCCTCTCCCTCTCCTACCACCTAATTTCTCTCCCCCATCCCCTACTCTCTCTCTTCCCTCTCATCCCCTACTTTGTCTCTCTTACACACATTCCCATTCCCCCTCTCTCTCCTTCTCCCACTGCCTACTTTCTCTCCCCCATCGTCGTACTCTCTCTACCATCCCTACTCTCTCTCACACTCACACTACTACTAACTACTATCTCTCTCTCTCAAGTTCTCTCTCTCCCTCTCTACTCTCTCTATCCCCCATCTTGTACAAGCTCTCTCTACCTCTCCCACTCTCTCTCCCATCGCCTACTTTCTCTCCCCCATCCCCTACTCTCTCTCTCGTGTCTCATCCCCTACTCTCTCACACTCTCACACTCTCCCCCATCCCCTACTCTCTCTCTCCTCTCCCATCCCCTACTCTCTCTCACTCTCACTCTCTCCCATCACCTACTCTATCTCTCTTATACATACACCCCCATCCCCCCCTCTCTCTTTCCCTCTCCCACCGCCTAATTTCTCTCCCCCATTGTCCTACTCTCTCTCTGCCACCCCCTACTTTTTTAAAACACATCACTCCCCATCCTCCCTACTCTCTATCCTCCCTACTATCTCTCCCATCCCCTCCCTTTCTCTCTTCCTACTCTCTCCCATCCTTTACTCTCTCTCACTCTCCCTCTCCCACCACCTACTCTCTCTACCTCTCTCACCCCCTCCTCTCCCATCCCCGGCTCTTTAGATCTCTCACACACACTCTTATCCCCCTATCTCTCTCCCTCTCCCTCTCCTACCACCTAATTTCTCTCCCCCATCCCCTACTCTCTCTCTTCTCTCCCATGCCCTACTTTGTCTCTCTTACACACATTGCCATTCCCCCTCTTTCTCCCTCTTCCACCGCCTACTTTCTCTCCCCCATCGTCGTACTCTCTCTACCACCCCCTACTCTCTCTCACACTCACACTAATACTACCTACTATCTCTCTCTCTCCCTCTCTACTCTCTCTCTCCCCCATCTTGTACAAGCTCTCTCTGCCTCTCCCACTCTCCCTCCCATTGCCTACTTTCTCTCCCCCATCCCCTGCTCTCTCTCTTGTCTCCCATCCCCTACTCTCTCACACTCTCACACTCTTCCCCCATCCCCTACTCTCTCTCTCCTCTCCCATGCCCTACTCTCTCTCACTCTCACTCTCTCACATCCCCTACTCTATCTCTCTTATACATACACCCCCATCCCCCCCTCTCTCTTTCCCTCTCCCACTGGCTACTTTCTCTCCCCCATCGTCGTACTCTCTCTACCACCCCCTACTCTCACACTCTCACATTCTCTCCCATTCCCTGCTCTATCTCTCTTACACACACACTCCCATCCCCCCTCTCTCTTTTCCTCTCCCACCGCCTACTTTCTCTGCCCTATTGTTGTACTCTCTCTTTGCCACCCCCTACTTTCACACTTCCACACTCTCTCCCATCCCCTACTCTCTCACTTTCATAGATACACACACTCTTATCCCCCCACTCTTCTTCTTCTCTCCCATCCCCTACTCTCTACATCTATCACACACACTCCCATCCCCCCTATTTCTCTCCCTCTCCCTCTCCCTCTCCTACCGCCTACTCTCTCTCTCTCTCTCTCTCTCTCTCTCTCTCTCTCTCTCTCTCTCTTACACACATTTCTATTCCCCCTGTCTCCCCCTCTCCCACTCCCTCTCCCATTGCCTACTCTCTCTTCCATCCCCTACTCTCTCTTAAGCTACTTTTTCTTCCCCCTCTCCCATTCCATACTCTCTCTTTTACACACATGCACTCACATCCTCCTCTCTCTCAAGTTCTTCCTCTCCCGCTTCGTCTCCCATTGCCTACTCTCTCTCTCCCCCATCCCCTACTCTTAATCTCTCTCTCCCAACCTGTACTCTCTCTCAAACTTCCTATCTCTCCTATCCCCTACTTTAAGTCTCTTTCCCCCATCCTGCATGCTCTCTTTTCCACCCCTACTCTCTATCACACTTCCTCTCTTTGCCACCCCTAGTCTCTCTCCCATCATGTACTCTCTCCCCTCTCCTATCCCCTACTTTCTCTCTATCTCTTTCATGCACACACATAGCCATTCCCCTATCCCCCCCCACCTAGTTCTCCTTTGCAACTTACATCTTAATAGTGTGTGCGCACTATAGTGCATGCGCCCTATAGTGTGAGCATGCTATTTAGAACTGAGGTTTAAATAGCACGTGCACGCTATAACACATGCATGCTATAGGGCACACACACTATTTAAACCTTAATCAAACCCAAGCCTAAGGCTTGGTTTTGCCTTGGAGATCCAACCCAAAGGTTTGGATTTGATGAACAGGCCTGAGATGTATTTTTCAGCAAACATACAAAAAATGATTGCTTTTTCTTTTGTGCTCCCCTTCAAGATTTCTCGTGGTTGGGTATCCATAAGATCAGGTTACATAGCATTATAGGTCTCTGTGTTAGCTATCTAACCATATAATTTATTTTTAATTTGAACTATTTCAAGCCTTTCATCTATAATTTCTTTTGAATGTATGTTCATTTTTTGTCAAAAACAACCACATACTAATTGGGCTCTAGATTTTAGCTCGTTCATCGAATTTTGTAACAACTTAGTTTTTTAGAAACTAGACTCCATTCTACACACTTTGAAAAAAAAAATTTGATTTTAGATTAGTTTTCAATTATTTCTAGGGGGAGCACACAGATATTTCACATTTTTGGGATGTGTCTAGTTAAAAAATTCATTAAAAAAAATACACATTATAAAGTTACCCGAAAAATCGGGGATAAACTACATAGTGTTAAGTAACTTTTGACTAGAGCGATTAAAAAATTTCAAACAAAAAGTTAAAATTTTAGGGGGGCCACACTTTGTACTATGTTATGTTTTTTTGCAATAAACAGTACCACTTTTTGTGGCCCCCTTTTTGAGGACCTAAAACTAAACCATTTTGAAAAAAAAAATAGTAGTTTAGAAACTAGATTCAAAGGACTATGACTTTTTTTTTTGTCATATCTAAAAATTTTGAGCGTAACTATCTTCAAATTCTTGTTGAAGTTCAAAATTTGTAGATTTCAGGAAAAAGGTGTCCACTTGTACCCCACTTTTGGAACTACAACTTTGTGCACTTACCCAAAACTAGTTTAGTATTTCCACTCTAGAAATCATGATTAGTCCCATTTAGGAAAGTATAACCAAAGGTTAATGATGATAAATATGAAATACTTCAGCAATAAGGTGGTGATATTAATTTGAGATTCATTATTTATGGATAATATTCTATCAATATTAATGTAACACCTTGAAAAATAAACTTGACATTGCTGGGAATTAAATGCTTTGTACCACCTTCAATTAGGACAACTTTTTTCATTGTCATATCAAAGTTTTGGATAGTAAGTTTTGACTAACTCCCCATTTTTTGTCTTTAGAAAAATCATTATACCTTGATAAAGTTATTGACGGATGATCGTTTCTTTCCAAAAGCTCTAAACTATGTGGTAGGGGGTTCTAGGATTTTGAAAATGATAACATGGGGACTACGTCATGAGATTGGACCAAGTAAAATTTTTAGAAGTTGTTTCATTTACTTAGGAACATTATATGGTTTGGTAGATTTTAAAGTTTGTTTTACTCAATGAACCACGAGCATAATTATTAGCTCTAGTTTTTATAGTTATAATTTTTAAATTTAATGGTAACACAAGTTGTGAAGTGGGAAAGGTCTAGAAGGATGAAGAGAATCCAAAACCTTAGGTAATTACTAGTGTTGAAGTGTTGGAAAGTTTTTCAATGCTCCCCTTGGGATTTGTAACAAGGCTTTAACCACCTCTTGTGTACTGTAAGTTGAGTGGTTGTATCAAGCATTGATAGATTGGTATTTTGGTGCAATGGAAACCCCACTTTAACAAGTGGTATCAGAGCTCGATCATAGGTCTGAATCCTCAAACCCTTGGGTAACACTGAGGGGGAAATTGTTGGAAATTTGTTCAATATTCCCCTCAAGATTCATGACAAGAGATTAACTGCGTCCTATGTACTGCAAGTTGAATGGTTGTATCAAGAATTGATAGATTGGTTTTTTGGGGCAATGAAAACCCCACTCTAACATAAATACCATTGGGTGGATATTAGAAATAAGTAGAAGATAGGGATCTATTTGTAGAAAGGCTAAGGGGAACAAGGTAGATTGAAAAAATATCAGGCCAAAACCCACTAAGACCTACAACATACCATAAATTGGAAAACCAAAACTTATTCACAAATATGTACTTGGAAGGAAACCCCTTCCTTGATAAATCTCTAGTTGAATCATGTAAAGCCATTCACGATTTGTGAGAAAAAGAACTTGCTATGAAAAATAGATGCATGCTCATAGAGCATCTACAAACTTAACACAACATGTGAACAAATAGAGACTTGAGAGGTATAAATAGCCTCTATGTGTAAATGTGTAGCCTAAAATGCATTTTTTTTCAAATGCCTCCTGGATATGACCAACCACAACTTCATGCCTCCTTCCAAACAGATTATCCCCATCTAATTGAATAAATGTTTTAGATATTGGTTGAAAGATCATCAACCATAGATTTTTCACTGGTCCAGAAGAAAAAAAAAATAGATTCAATATTTAAACATGATTTTCCTTGTTTTGCAACATGACTGCAAAACTATCATTTTTTTAAACTATTCTCATGAATGTATTTTTCCATCTTATTTTCATCATGAGAAGGAAATGAATTCTTGTCATTCAACTAAAAATTAGATAATTCAAAAAGGGGGTTATCAATAACTCTTGAATTTACACCATGTTCTATTGGTTCATGTAATGAATTATCACTACTCTAATAAATTACTTTCATGTGCAACATAAACCCTAACAAGAGAAATGTCATAAATCAAAACTTAATTTTTTACAAACTGTAAGGGTATAGACAACTAATGGTTTTGTTTAGTCTAGGGGGAGCACAATTTTTTGGATGATATATAGTTGGAGCACATTGGTAATTTTATAGGACACTAGGTCATTTTTCATCAATGTTGGGGGGGGGGGGGGGGATTGTTAGAAAGTGATATTGTATTCCAACTTCTATTTTGTTATTAATAGAAACACTACATGGTAGTATTGGTCTCTTAACTTTACCTAAGGCAAGGAAAAAATGACTAAGTATGGTAGAAAGATAATGGGTAGAATTCCAAAAAAGGTTCAATATAGACCAAAAGAGATGAATTTTGGTGAGAAATCTTCGATGAATATTGAGGACTATGTACTCTACTAGATCCTATTTTTTCATATATTTATGATATTGATTGGTTGATTTTTAGTTTTATAAATATCATCATTACAAAGAACAACGATGAACTGGGATAGACTATTGGTAAATTGATCATTAATCCTAATAGATCAATGATCTATGTTCCTTATTGTGCTTGGACAATAAATATGACCTAATAGAATAGATCAACATTGATTAACAAGGTTAGACAAAAAATTTAAGTGAAGATCTAACAAATTTTCTTCACATGTCACACTTTGTTCTTGGACCAACTAGTGAAGGACATCACTCTTGATGATTAATATATAAGATAGGGTGTTTTAGTATATTAATTTTAGATGGTATGGATGGATAATATCATGATGAATAATGGGATAATTATGCTTGTGTGTGATGCAGGAGCATCCTAGGTTTCCTTGTAATCCTACACTTTTGTTCATTCTATTAGTTGTTGTCGAGTTCTCAGGTTGATGCCGAGCTCCTTTGGTTGTCGAGTGATCCCTTTGGTTTTTGAGCTCCTTTGGTTGCTAAGTGATTTTATTTGGTTGCTGAGTGATTCCTTTGGTTGCCAAGTGATTTTATTTGGTTTTTGAGTGATCCCTTTGGGTGCCGAGCTCCTTTGGTTGTCAAGTGCTAGTTTTGGAAAGCTTTCTTTTGTCGAGTAATCTATGTCTGGTTCCTGTTTGGGCTGACTTTGCTCACATTTAATTTTGGTATAGGTAGTTATATTCTCTAAGATCTGACTTGTAGCTTCTCTATGCTCTAGAATGTTTTTTAAGTCATTTTGGCAAGTATAAATAGAGTGTTTAGGCTTAGAATTAAGGAGAGAGGAAGCAGAAGAATCCTAAGAGCAAGATAGAGGATGCAAACTTTGTGGATCAAATTGGCATTATAACTCTGATTATTAATGGTCATAACCCAAAAGGCCTTACAACTAGTCTTGTATGAAGATGTTTTGATGAATAACTAAAAGTATTTCACTCTTCTTCCTCCTTTGGCTGTTGTTCCTTGTGTTTGCTTTAGTTGTGTTAACTCTTGTAAGGTGGTTTGGATAGCTGGGTGAGCCTTTGGCCCTAGTTATTCAACCCATGGCCTACGTCAATGTGAAAATACATAGTAGAAAATGATTTGAGGGAAACTTAGCATATTTTTGGTGTGTGATCAAAATGATCTATTCTAAGGAATTGTCCAAGCATGTCTAATGTTGTTGACTAGTTCACTCTTTTGGCAAAATACATCTTTGTATTATAAGGTAATAAGCATTCTATATTGTAATATGAGTAGTGGGCTCTATGCAGTTTGTCTAAACATGAGTGTATCCATATTGTAATAAGTTATACTTTTACCAGAGTATTGTTTATTGTGGGTACCAACCCCACAATAGTTTTTCCTTAAGAGGGTTTCTATAATAAAAATTATGGTTTCATAAAGATGTGGATGTTTCTTCTATGTTTGATGTGTTTACTTCTATTTGCACTTGGTATATGGCTGAGCAATCAAAGAGTGCAGAACACTAATTCAACCCCATCTTTTCCCCAGTGTTCCTCAATTCCAAAAATTACATTACCTAATAACTTCTAACCTTGCAATAGATTATGAACAATAATAATTGTAATTATATTTAGAGGGTTGTTTTTTTTTGTATTTCCAATAATTATATATAAAGTATGATCTTGTAAAAAATTTGAAATCAAATTAGGTACAAAATTTATTGGTATTATGTGATGCTCACATACATATTCAAATCTATTTTATAAAGTGGGCTCTAGACTTAGCATATAGCAAGCCTACATATTGTACATGTAAGGATAGATCTTTATACTATTCCAATACATAAAATGTGAGTGATTTAAAGATATTGTATAGCATCATTTGTTTATGCTTCTGATTGTTGAAATTGGCTTCCTTAGTCTTGTAGAGTTAAAAGTGTAAAAGAACCCCTCACTCTTACTAAATCATCCTTTATCATCTACTATATAATAATGAGATTTGCCTCATTAGTTTTAATTTGTGTAGCATCATTTTTCTTATAGAAATATGGTGTATAATTTTGTAAGCCAAAACATGTCATGTATTTGAATTAAAGGATTAAAGGCTTATTTGATTTGTAAATTATTAGTCACTATTGGTTAACAATTTTTCTTCCTTGATACTTTGGTTTATACCTTGACTCTTGACTTTCCCAGTGGCTTATGGAAAACAAGGAGTTAACAAAAGAATGGGTCAAAATAGTAATCTATCAAAGACCCCTGAATTGTAAGGTACAAATCCCTTATGAGTGTACGATATGCAATGAATTTGCCTCTCTTTTTAGGGGGTATGCTCTTAACCAAAGAGAAGAAGAGGTAGAAACCAAGTTGCTCAACACTTTGAACAACCTAGGCAAGAAGGGATATTAACTCACTAAATGCAATCTACTCAGACAAATAATGTAGAGAAAATGAAACATGCAAAACTAACTACAATGGTAGGAAGAAAGGAAGAGATGATGGAATAAGTAATTCTTGGATTATGCAGTTAGCTAATATTTTGACAATACCTAATTTTTTTAATCTTTTAGCTACTTCACACATCAATTTCTGCCTCCTTATGAAATGAAATAAACTAAACACATAGACCACAGAGAGAATAGAAGACATGCTTATGCTAAAGAGAGTAATACATACAATCTATTGAATGAAGGAAATAAAGACAAGTTCATTCACTTTCATTCAGCTTTCAACATTAACACATTCATTCCATATACTCTAGTCTAAACTAAATGAACAACAAAACTTAAAATGAACTCAATTTCATACTCAGTAGTCCTAGCTATAGGTATTTTCCCAAAGTGAATTTTGATGATCTCATTAACTTCATCAAATATTACATTTAAAGGCCTTCTCAAATTGGTTAGTTTCATTGTATGATTGGCCTTAAAAAGCATCTCTAAACAGAATAATCTAAAAAATAGGTCAAGCATGAATCATTGTTCATTACAAAGACTAACAAAATGCCACGAGTTGCTAGAAAATAAAGAGGAGTGGAATAATGGAAAATTTTTGGAAAAGCATTAGAGTATCATATCTTCTTAGAAGTAACTGACTTAGCTCTATAAGATTTCATGGCTTCAATTACTTTATCCAGCTCTTTGACACCTAGAATGAGAATATTGTCAGCTTAGATTATCCAGTAGTCATGCATTTCCATCAGTTCATCAATTCTAGCCACCCTTGATTGGAACTTCTCCATTTCTCTTCTTATGACTGCATCCACTATTGAGAGCTCCTAGATCTTAGATACTTGGAAGTTGAGGGGATCAATGACTTTGTCGAAAAATGCTAGGAACTTGGACTTCATTCTCTTAATGTCCACAAGCTTTCCATTAGTTGACACAAAGGACTCGTGCAAGATCTTCAAATACTAAAACAACTTTTCAATGATCTTTTGCACCAAATAGTGTACATCCTTGAGTTCACTTTTAGATCTAATATAACTTTCTATGACAAACTCTAAGGATTTCTTCTGGTGGAATTGTGACTCTTAGCCAGTCTTTAGAATCCCATGAGTAATGGCTACACTTTTCTTCATGTCTATTGATCACTTCCTATAGAAGGGCCAATTGCTCTGTCATCTTTTCTAATACCTTTTGTATGGTTGTTTGATGATCTAAAGTTGCATCTCTAAACTTATGAGCATCCAATACTAGGCTTCCCAAATTCTCAACTAGTGGGGGACCTTGAGCCTTCATCTAATCTATCCAAGCTCAGCCTACTTGCCTGAATTGTTTTTCTTGTTGCAACTTGAATAGTAAGTTCTTGTTCTCTTTTGCACTTGGGTCGAACTAACTAGAAGAAGTACTCCCAAGTGCAAACTTTATGTAATTCATTAGCTCTTTGTTTGAGGCCTTCAATATCTCCTTGTCTACTCTTAGATCTTTCTAGCTTGTCCTCAATTTTCTCATTAGTTTACTTCCACATGTTCACCATGGAGTCATGAACCGGAATTCCAAGATCCAATGTCCTAATTTGGAAGTCATCCTTTGAGATCTCATGAAATCTTCCTTCTTTCTAAGGCTTAGCAATCCCAACTAGCATATGACTAGTCATTGAATCTGTAGCGAGTGCTACAATGGTCTTTTTCTTCTTTTCTTTCTTTGATGGCTAGGAGGAGGTGACTTGTGTGATTGGGTCCTTTGATGGGGCCACATCATCATATCTCCTCTTCTTCCTATCAATGATGTCCTCAAGCCAAGACTCTGTAGAGAGTACATTAATAGCATATTGTAATGTAGATGGTTCAAACAACTTCCTCAGAATCAATAGAGTTGGCTTGCTTTGGGAAGCAATAGGGAAGATGGAAGCTTTGGTTATTGAAAGAGCTAATGTAGCCCCTTGCTAAGATGCTTCATGTTCCTGGTCATCCATGGAGTTAGTATCGCCATCCAAATTGATGACTTGAATAGGGGAAGATGGCTTAGCCACTAATTTTTCTTGTTCCTTCCCCTTATCCTTGTCATCTTCCTTCTCTCTAGTCTTCCCTATGTTTGGGAGAGGGCCAACTCCATAGGTAGGGATGAGTGGCACATTCTTCTCCAGAGTTTGGTCTCCTCCTTGACCAATGGATTATGATGTGTTAGGATAAACCATGGACAAAAATAAAAAACTACATGCAAATATAACCAATAACAAAAAATAATAGATCACACAGAAATGAACACAAGAAACCAAGATTTAATGTGGTTCACCCAATCCCTAGGCTACGTCCACCAAACAGCAAGTCTGATCTTATTACAATCTAGTGATTACAACCTGATTACAATCCGTAATCCCTTACAGCTCAATACTGCCACAAGAACCAATTTTGCATCACAACATAATGAAAAATGCCCAACCCTAAACCCTTTTATACAAGTATTAAACTGCTTTAGGGTTATAACATGTCGGCCATAATTAGCCATAACTTTAGTGGCAAATCTACGAATGGAGAATAGTATCAAAACTATTGGCAAATAGTACCCAAAAAAAAATTTCCCCACTAATTATGAAGTATGTATAGTACTTTCTTGATCAGTCACCACAATCTAACATGATGGCCTTGTAGATGTTGTTGTAGTGGTTATTGTGGTCATAGATGTAGCTAACTGAGCAGCTCCACCTGATACTCCACCTATAGAACTAGTGCCCCCAGTCCTCTTCTTTCTTACTTAGGTCCACTCCAGCCATTTGTCTATTCTTTTGATCATATCTTGCATGAGAACCTCCATAGTGTCAATGATTAGTTCTACAGAGGGAATAGACAAAAAAGGTGTGTTCTTGATCTTTTCATAAGATGTTGAGTGCATGTAGGCTCCATTATTAGTAAGGCTAGAGACATCAACAAAATTATTATACAATTTTATTTCATCAATAGTTAGTCTTGACCAAAATCTCTCTCAAATTTGGTATTCATTAAGACACTCTAACCAAAAAAAATCAGTATCTAGGACATGCCTATAGACATATCCCAACTTCAAATGATCCCTAACAAAATTCATTGGATCATATTGAGGCCTAAGAACCTCATAATATAACAATTTAATTTTACCATAAAAAATCTTCACCAAATTTTGAGCATCTGATCTGGAGGCACATGAATACAGGCCTAACACTATAGGGAATAGAATCCTAACAATCTTCTTAACATTTGAACACATGGTGTTCACTTCTAGGATTTGTCGACACAGGTCAACTAGAACTACCTCATCCTCTAGATATCTAGGCAACCTCTTGGGAAAACCATCATAGGCTCCTATTCACAAATAGGAGAAATTCAAAAACTGGATGAATGAGCATCCAAATTGGCTTATAGCCAAAATTGCCTCTGATGAGAACCTCCTTTTCAGGCATCCTTGCAATTCTTGGCCAAAACTCATTGTAAAAGCATCATTGATAGCAATGTACTCCTCATATCTTCTTTTTTGTTGCAGATGTGGTTAAAAGTCATAGACTTTGGTGCACTTATCATAATTTGGAATGCTAAGAAGTCCAGGCCACAAGTGATGGGTTGTAAATGCATAGATTAAATAAGAGGACATGTAGAACTGCTTGAATCATTTGACTGGCTGCAATCGCATGGCGACCTCATCACTAATGATATTTGCCCAATTGATCTTGTAAGAAGTTTCCTTATGGAAAAATTCACCCAAGAACTAAGAACTCAAACACAAGCACAACTATAGACCAAAAAGGAGTATGATCGGAGTATTGATGTATTCAATTCAATATGCATGAAAGTATACTAGGATTGCCTGTATATAAAAGCCGTTGAGATGCATCTAGAATGCCTTGGAATTAGCTACATGATAAGTCATACAACCATGCACATGTCCACCAAATATCAATTATCCTCCATTAAGCATGAAAGTAAGTGCGATGATGAGAGGATAAGCCTACAATGGTGTAGCACACAAATCAATGTTGTAGACAACATGTGCTAAAAAGGGAGTGTGAATAATTATATTGTCTACATGACAACTTAGTGAATGATGCAAACTCCATTATTGTAGACACCATGTGCTAATTTAGAGTTGCGTACTTCTATGTTGTCAACATGACAACTCAAAAAGGTGCACAAAATCCTAAGTGTCTCACAAAATAAATAATAAAATAATGCAATATAATAAAATAATGCATTAACCTAAGTAAACTTAAGTAAGTGTAAATAGTAAATACATATTTACACCAACACCCCCCCTAAGTGCAACTTAGGGGAATGCCCTTAAGCTTATGAAAACAAGAATGAAATGCATGATGGGTCCTAACTACTAGGCCATGTTAGGTACCCATGTACATAATAAAATGCAATCTCTCATTAAGCAGAGAAAGAGGGAAAACCTCATGGGAAAAACCCTCCCCCAAAAAGAGAGATAAAAAGACTAGATGCATGGATGGATGGAGTAATCAAGACCCCCCCTAGTACGACATACATCAAGTATATACAATAGTGAAGAATGAGAAGAACAAGACCTCATAAGAGGAAAAAGTCCCCCCTATAAGAAAGAAGAGGAAGAGAGACAAGGTAGTCACCCCCTAATGAAGAATGTCGACCAATTATTATTGCTCCAAGGAAGAAGCTAGTCCAAGAATGTAGAATGATGTTCCTCCCCTTTGGAAGAAACAATGGCAAAGGTACAATCCTGAAGATGTATGGTGGCCCTAAAACCTACTCAAGTGTCCCTATGTTTATGCTGATGTTCACCCCTTCCAATACTACTAAAAAGAATGAATGCAAATTTGGCAAGGATGTCTGTTGAACCTATTCCAATGAACCATCTATCTCCTCAACTGATAAAGAGACCTCCAGCAACTACTATTCATAAGGATCTACAATCATGTTAACCTAAGAAGATTGATCATGTAGAGGATGGACATGAGGGTTAGAGTGAGCCCTTGCAATAGTTGTAGAAGGATCATTTTCATCAAAGAGAAGATGTAAATCATCAAGGTTGTCTCCCAAATCTGTGGTGTGTGACTCCACGAACAAACCTACAATGTCTACCATCTAGTCATCAATTTTTGCTGAAGCTAGAAGAAAATGTGTACCCTATTGTGCTAGACCTTTCACTATAGCAATATAAGCATGTGGACTATGCTGATGTCATGACCTTTTGCTGGAACTATCTATAGAACCCCACATTTCTGAATCTGTTGAAGCAATATCACTGGTGTCACTATTAGTTTCCACTATGTATGAAGTGTGAAGAGGAATAGAGGATAAGTTGGGTGAACTTTCCTCAAAGTGTACATCCTTCTCCACAAAAGTCTCATGAGTCTTTGGATTCATAAGTATGTATGCCTTAACATTGTCTTCATATCTGATGAAAGTACAAGGCCTAGGTGTTGATGCCTTTCATCCCCTGGAAGATAGGTTTGCCCATGCTAGACAACCAAAGACTCTGAAGTGACTCACAACTAGTTTTTTGTCACACCATGCCTCAAAAAGAGTCTTCCCATCTAAGGCATTATGAGGAGACCTGTTAAGTATGTGAGTAGCACTGCTAATGGCTTCGACTTCAAGTATAGGATCAATAGACTTGGCTTTTATCATGCAACTTGCCATGGTCTTAAGAGTTCTAATCCTCATAGTTGAAACATCTTTCTTGTGCAGACTAAATTTTGATGGATTCTAAAGATCAATTCCCTCAAGTTTATAAAATTCTTTAAGTCTTTTGTCCACATATCTACTTTTGTTGTCCATCCGTAGAACCTTGATGGCTTTCCTTGATTTCTGTTCAACATAAATCTTGAAGGCTTCAAGCTTATCAACCACTTCATTCTTATTATGAAGGAAGTAGACCCATGTGAAGCATAAAAATTCATCAACAAAAGTAAGGATTTAGTAGCCTTGGCTGACTGAAGTCACTACAAGAGGATCTGCTAAAACCATATGAACCAACTGAAGAACAATTGATGCTCATGAAGACTTCCCTTTACCATACTTCTTGTCGAGATGCATATCCACTGAACATGATGAACACTCACCCTTAGAAAAGTTGATGTTAGGTAGACCTTTGACCATGTGTTTTGAGAAAAGTTGCTGAAGATAGCGAAAGGCAAGATGACCAAACCACTCATGCCATAATTTGGTTTGTGATTCAAATTGAGTTATCAAGGCTTGTGAAGGAGACTTGGGCATAAAGTGGGAGAAGGAATAAAGCTTTTCATGATTTACTTTCCCCACTACAACTAATGAATCATCTCTAAGACTATGCACCATCACTGAATCTGAAAGGAACTCAACTTTGTGACCATCTCCAAGGTGAGTGAATTGGTAAACTAAGAGGAGATTGGAGCTTAGGTTTGGAACGTAGAGAAAAAATTTGAATTCCCCATTTTCCATTTCCACATGTCCTTTTCCTTCAACTTCCATTTTAGCATCATCTCCCACAAAGATGTGCAGTACCTGTGAATAATTCAATGAAGAGAAGTCTCCCATTGAAGAACCCATATGATAGGAGGCACCTGAGCCAAGTATCCATTCCAAAGAAGAAGTTGTGTTTTCCATAAGTGCTTTGCCTTTTCCCTTTGAAGAGATTGGATTTCAATCCTTGGAAGTACCTAGCACTTGAATTTTGTTCTTCTTGAGTAGGTCTTCCAACTCATTGATTCTTTACTCTTGCAATGATGCTCATCATGATTTAGCTTTTTGCAATATGCACAAAAAAGTTGTCCTTCTTTTCATTACTTCCCTTCTTGTTGGAAGAAGAATTGCCTTGTTGTGAGGAGAATTGTTGTGTCTCAAACTATGATTTCTGCTTCCATTGCTTCTTCTTATTGTTCCTAGAACTTTTCCCTCCTTGACTTGATTGGTGCTCATCACTAGCCAACAATGCTTTGGTCTGATGTTGTGAGAATTCCCAAATCTATCAAGTGAGATTGTTCAACAATCAACATTTTTGCAAATGCATCAAATGTAGGCTTCTAGTAAGCACTTCCCATGGTCAACTTGTGAGTATTATAACTTGAAACAAAGGAAGCATACTCTGAAGGTAGCCTCTTCAGGATGTGATGAATCAACTTCTCATCCTTCATGGGATTTCCAAAATCTTTAAGTAGTGCCCTATACTCATTGGCTTTGTTGATGTAATCTTGAATTGTGTCAAGGTTCTTTGGATCCAAGAGAAGTAGATCATCCTCAATCTGAAATCCCTTTTCCTTATCCACCTTAGCATACAATGATTCAAGTTTATCCCATGCAAGTTTGGATTTCATGAAACTGGCAATTTGGAAGAAGCGATCTCTATGTACACAACTCTTGATAATTCCTAAAGCTCGATTATCTATAATTTTCCAATCAATGAGTTTGTTAGCATTAGTGGGTTTTGGAATTGTACCATCAATAGAAAGATTTAGACCTTTTTTCATTAATATACTCTATACAATATATTTCCATGTAGAATAATTGTGTGAAGTTAGAACTGGACATTTAGGTGAACCCACGATGCAGAAAATAAAAAGAGCACAAAAAGAGAGACATAATACACAATACACACACCCCATTTTCACTCAATCAAAAGACACACCCCCCCCCCCCCCCCCCCACACAAAAAAAAGAAAGAAAGATTCTTTTGGCACTTTATATGTAGTGTGTGTACAGTAGGCCACTTGTCAAAATGTACAAAGTGGACTTCTGATTTTGCATTTTACAACTGGCATTTGAGGCCAAAATCTATCACTAAGCACTATAGCTCAAATGTACAACAATTTTGAAAAGTGAAAAGCCCTAGTTCTAAAAGTGAGATTTTTGTCCATACAACCATAGAATCTAACTACAGATGTGGAAAGTAGACAAAAAATAATACACTTTTCAAAAAAAATGAAACCTAAAAAAGTGACAAGATGAGCCCATATAGAGCATTTGAAGTTGCAAAATGCAAGATTGAATAGGTATAGTCGCCAAAATGGAACACCACCAATACAAAGTTTAGGAAATTTTACCCAAAATTTAAAAAAATTGCACCTAATTTGGAGTTTGGATGACCAAGTTATGGACTCGCAAAGTCAAGCTACCAAATCAAAAAAACATCCAAAGAGGGGTCTAGAAGGAAAACTACTAGCTTAAATTTGACAGTCAAATGGTCATCGCAGTAGTTATAAAATGTCTAGTTTTGATGGTCATAAGGCCATGAATTTTAACTTCATAAAATGCTAACGTCAATGAAAAAAGCTTGCCTGGTGACGTAAAAATATGGGTTGGCTGAGTTAGCTATACAATTGTACAAATTTTTAACACATGTCACATATAGAATTATGCCACGTGGTAGTGTACGGTGCTATGTGGCAAGTATGTCTGCATGTCACTATTGAGTCATCTTTTACATGTGGCAGAGAGGCTTGTTGATGTAGAGTTGGCGTGACACGTGGCCGACACAAATTAGTGTGTAGACATGTTTGGTTGTGTCAGTGTGGTAGCTTGAAAAAGAGTCCATGTGTCTCTAAGATGCAAAGTTAGCAGCTAACTGGTGGAGGTTCACTATGCCAGAATGTTTGAAGTAGTCGTCGAGAAGATCGATGGGCGATGGTCAAAAAGTGACCACACTAGAAAGTTTGCATCATTAACTTAAAATTCATCGGGGTTTAAAATCACATTGTTGGGAGTTGGGATTTAAAATCCCACATTGGCGGCATCAAAGCCCTGCGGGTTATTTAAATTGAAAACTATGTGGGCAATAAATAAAACCTGTGACCGTTGATGGGAGGTGCAGGGCCAGTTCATCTCAAGTTGCTCACCAAAAATGTATGTAATCTTGGTCGGATTTAGTGCAGACTATCGAAAAAAAAAATTGGATTATTCTGCAGAATATTCTCTGCACAGGACTGGGGTGTGACTACCCAATACCTATGGCAAAAAAAATCTTGGCTTCCTGAAGGGCAAAAAAAAATTCCAAAAATTTGCAATAATACTGTGATAGAAATTCAAAGAAATTAAAATCAAATCTAAAAAATTAAATTGCAAATCTAAAAATGACCATACCCAAACTTGCAAATCGGGGCCTTAAGGTGTCGATTTGCAAAAAAAAATTGCCTTGCGATTGACTTTGACCTAGGGTAGCCAAATTTATAGCCAATTTGCACTGAATCAATGTTTCAGACACAATAGCGAGGTTCGTTCTGGCTCTAGACACTCCCAATTTCTTGATACTCTAGATTTGGGCCGAGCTCTTGAAGCAACAATGGTCTCAAATAGCTACGTGAAGAGAGATTTTCCAAGCTCTGATACCATGTAAGAATTTTCCTTAGGGCAAAATTCACCCAAGAACTAAAAACTCAAAAACAAGCACAACTATAGACTAGAAAGGTGTATGATTAGAATATTGATGTGTTTGATTCAATATGCATGGAAGTACACTAGGAGTACCTATATATAAAGGCCTATGAGATGGATCTAGAATGCCTTAGAATCAGCTACATGATAAGTCATACAACCAAGCACATGTCCACCAGATATGGGTTATCCTCCATTAAGAACGAAAGTAAGTGCAATGATGAGAGGATAAGTCTACAATGGCATAGCATGCAAATTAGTGTTGTAGACAACATGTGCTAAAAAGGGAGTTCGAATAACTATGTTGTCTATATTACAACTTAGTGAATGATGCAAACTCCAGTTTTGTAGACACCATGTGTTGATTTAGAGTTGTGTAATTCTGTGTTGTCAACATGACAACTCAAAAAGGTGCACAAACTCCTAAGTGTCTCACAAAATAAATAATAAAATAATGCATTAACCTAAGTAAACTTAAGTAAGTGTAAATAGTAAATATGTATTTACACCAATAGATCTTCATATCCTTAGCACATATTTCTTAGACTAGGAAAAAGTGGTGCTTGATGAACTCAAAAATCTCCTCTCTTCCTTTCAATATGAGGAGAAGTGTGAGGATATCCATAATTTCTCACTTCAGATTTGTGCCAAATAGAGTCTTTGGCATCTTGCTCTTCTTTGAGCAGGTAGTATAGAACTGGGTCCTCTATATGTCTTCTTGTCTAAGGGTCTTCTTCTCATTAAACATGGACACAAAGGACCCAAAATCAATATCACAATATTTATCTTGCGTAGGGATGCCAAATTTTGACTACATCAATGCGTTGTTAATTGATAAGAGAATGGACTGGTCTTGACACATAATCTACTTTGTTTATGGATTGTATCTCTATATACATTTCTTTAACAACTCTGGTGCATGAACTGCCATCAGAAAGCTAGGTTCTTCTACCAATCCACTCTCCTTAAGTTTCAGAGTGATTGGGTGAATGGGTTGGGAATTTAGCCTCCTATATAGATCATCCAGATCGTAGAACTTGAAGGATGTGTCTATAAAGTATTTTAACTTACTCTCCAATCCAATTAATCTTTTGTAACTAGCAGCTCTGATTGTCATTCACTATGATTTCTTAGGATGCAATTCTCAATAAATAGTCATCAAATATAATTGTAGAAACTAATTGCATGCAATTCTAATAAAATAGCTTTAGGAATTAGAACGTTGGTGCCACACAAATGAAATTAAGTTTGGGCAACGATTATAATAGAAGGATTCGCATTTAATTCCATGAGTAACAGCTATTCGAACATTCAGTTTATTCGCACATGAAATACTAAGTTCTTGAAGGCACTCTTACTTTACTTAAAGTAATATGACTAAATGTCATTAAACAATACAAATACTTAGCTTTGTAGGAAGTGCTTCACTTAGCTTCAAAATCCAAAATGTAGATATCCTTAATAATATTAACATGTGTGGGAGAGAAAGAAACACTGAACTTTACTGCAAACTAATTTTTCGTTTATTCAAAATCGTAGCACGAGGAGTAATCCTTTTACTAGCTTGCGCACTCCATTCTTCTACTTTTTGCCTAAGACTTTTAACAATGCCTTTCCTTCATAACGAGTTCACGTCTCCAACACTTACTTCTTCGAAAGCATCCTTTAAGCATCTCCATAGGATATTTATATCTTAAGGTAACTTGACTTTCTTTTCTCAAAGCATCTGAATAAGTGGTCTTTTCCATTGCCTTGGGGCAGAAATCTCCATTCTCAACAACATTTCCTAGACTAAAGCACAACAAACAACATTCAACCTTGCACTTCAATATGATGGCTCTGATGCTAAAACTTGAGCATGCCTTACTGGTTATGAGCCTTTAAATAGTTCTCTCAACATTATGCTCACATGATTTGATCATTCGAACTAAGACTTGGCTCACGTTCATACAGCCTAAAAAATAGAATGAAGCAACTTAATTTTCATGAATATGTAGCAGAAAAACCATAGACCCATTCTCCTAGTAGTACTTGATTTTATCTCCATGAACCTGCATGAGACTTACCCTGGCATCTATCCACAGCTTCGTAGGCCCTTGGGTGCAGATAAAATCATATTCTCATCTTATTACTCATTGTCACGGCTTCATCCGTCAGATTCACACTTGATGTAGTTTGCACAAGGGAGAATTAAACAGCTCAGAAGCTTGGAATCCATAAGATATATGAATGTTAGAGAAACCTTAAGATAATTAAATATAGCACACTTACTTCTTGTCAAGAGGATGCAGTGTCACACTCAAACATACCTAGATCACCTAATCCCCATGTGCCCTAGTAAAATAAGAAACCCGCATAAAAAGATTAAGTAAAAGTAATGCAAAGGGAGACCCAAAAAACAAAGATAGCAAAGTGTTTTGGGAAAGATGAGAAGTAAGTGACCTAAAATAGACTTAGACACCTCTCACTTGAACCAATGACCTCAAGCTTCAAAAAGGGAAAACTAAAACTTGGCAACAACTTACTATCCCATTGTCCAAATAACTTGAAATAAATGAAAGAAAATAAATAATTTGTAATTCCATCCCTTATTACAACATTAGAATGACTAATTAAATTCTACAAACATAGTCATGGTCATATAAGATTGAAAAGAGTCTACAAGACCAAATAAATTTAATTTTTTTTAAATAATCAAAATTTACAACAATAAATAATAAACAATGTTTACATGTATAATCAAATAAAAGTAGTTGAAGCCAATCACTAAATATATAATTGGTCAAAGTTTAACTTCAACCAACTAAAACAACAATACATGAAGGAAACAAGACACCAAATATCCCTTAAATTAATTTGTTTTACAATATTTTACAAATGTATCTTTTGCTTTACAATATTTTACAAATTTATCTTTTGCTAACCTTGAAATTCACATAACTACTTTTTTAACCTCTCCCAACTTACAACTCAAAGCCTTTTGCAGATGCTTGGTCTTTGATTTCATTCTCGTGAACAGACATTTCAAATTCGCAACAGCAATTTTTTCGGGGCTGCTTCGCCAATAATTTCTCAAATCCTCGACTTCCTTCAGATCTTCATTATTTCTTGCCGCGGCAAGTTTCGAATTTGAGACTTGAGCCTCAGTTTTTTCACAGGCAAATTGAACCTCAACGGATTTGCTTTCTGCTGCAGATTTTTTTCTGAAAAAAGGAAAAACACAAAATAAATCTTTCAATTTTCGAGACCGCTGGGGTTTCACTTCAAGATCGCCGCGCCTTTCATTTGCATATTCACCGGATTCCTTGGAAATTATGCGGAAATACTTGTGATTTTCCAGTTTAAAGAATCGCTCCCACCTGCTGGACAACTTACGGCCTGTCTTGGAAGAAGAATTTTCACTGTTTGGACGAGAATGCGTCGATAATTGATCGATCTTTGCATTTTGCGGCCGGAGACAAGGAATTTGAGGCAAAATTTTGCCATCCATGAACAGATCATCGGCAAATACGAGAGACTCTCCACAGCCTACATTCACGTTCATATTACTAGCGATTGAAAACTCAAACTCTGTGCTGCAATCCACGCCTAAAAGATCTTTTAGTTTTCGCTTCTTCGGCGATGCCGTGTCTGTCGACGACAGATTTACTGAAAAGGAAAATCTTGGACTCCCCCAGCCACTCTCAGCGTTGCCGCAAGCCATTGCTCTAGATTCGCCGAACTTCTTGCAGAGAAAAGAATTTCACAGTTAAAGCCAGAAATGAGAGACAAACATCTCGCGTAACAGATCGAATATTTCAAAGTCCTGCGCACTAAAGTTTCCGGTACGCAAAAATTATCATAAAACATCGTTTTCAAGATTTGTAGCTCAATTTCTTACGATTGATTGGTGAGGATTTGTATAAGAAAATTTAAATTATATACAAAGATTTTAGCTCAATTGATTAAAATTTTAGATGATAATATGCTTCTTGAAGATGCTGTCCGACTCAAATTTCTTAAACAATTTGGTAATATTATAACTTACTGTATAAAAACAAAAATGCAAAATTCTTTTAAGCAGATTATTTTCGTAGTTTGTTTTGAGAGCTCATTAAAGAATTGCAGATTCTTAGTAAAGAAGGTGCAGAGAAGAGCGCTAAAGATCGGATCTTTAAACTGCAAACTTTAAATCTTTAAAGAATGCCCTGAAAACATTGTCACCAACACAATTTATATAGAGCCCTTATAAAATAAAAAAGACATCTGAAAAATTACAGAATCTTACCGAAGAAATCGACAAAAGCATAAGTTTGGAAAAGTATCTTCTGCCGTTCTATTGCTGGCCATTCCTCATAAATCTGGAATCCGTTCACACAGAGATGAAGGTATAATTTGCTGCCATGATTGATGCTAAAGAAGCTTTTTCGACGAGTTTGAAACATTCTCTTTTAACATATTCTCCTCTTCTCTTAATAAGGGAGGAAAAAATTCAGGTCGAATTATAAAATCATCACTCAATAAAGGATTAGGATTGACCAGTATTAAATATTTGGAAGACAATTTGACTTCTTTGAATTGAGCTTTTCTACACTGAGTCTGTTCTTAGTATATTTTGCTTAAGATTCCAAAAAAATATTTATGGCCCCCACAAATCTTTCATAACATCACCTACAAAACAAAATTAGTATTTTTCAACCTAATTAGAATCATGCATGAATATGCCCTAACACAAGTTATGATATAATAGTTTTCTAAATTACACCTTGGCAAGGAGTATCATTTCATTTGGAAATAGTTTATCCAAGTATTGATGTAATAGAGAGTTCAAGATTACATCATTCAAAGGAGTACCATCATATTATCAATATTGTACTTATAATGTTACATTTATTAGAATTTAGCTATTATTAAAAGATATAAGTGTAAGGTATCTGTGTCAATATTAATAATATTATTCATCTACTTCATAGTTTAGTTTATGTTATGAATATATGAATAGTTGACTTGAGTAAGCTTATTGTGGAGAGTGATATCTAAAGAAGAATGACTCCTTTGGAAAATTTTGTTATAATTTATTTGTTTAAATTGTTCTTGTATGGCTCATACTTTCATAGTGAACCTTGAAGGAACTTATAGAAGTTTTACAAAAGACAAAGACGCTTTCCATTTTAAAAGTAAGATAATAATAAAGTAGTTAAAGTCCAATCCCATATTGATATACAAGTTAAAAATAATAGTAATAATAAATTTAATTTTGGATATGCTTCATTGTAGCTTTCTATAAGTTTCAAAAACTATACTATCAATGACAAAGGCAATGAAAGAAACTCTCCAACATAGTTGGCTTTAAAAAACCTACTTAGAGGAAATACATGATAGTTAGCCAATTGTAACATGTAGAGGAGTAGGTGAAGTCATTGGTTTTCATAAAAATAAACATCTCCATGAATTTTCATGTAAATTTTTTAATGACGTGACAAAGATTTATAAACACAAATATAAGTTTAGTCAATATTCTCATGATAAAAGGATGTGACCAAAGGATTAATAAAACAAGATAAGGCATATATCATTTTTTTGTAGATTGGGCGCAAGCTATCGATCTTTTAGACATTAGTTTTTTTTAACTATCCATATGGTACAAAAGGAGGACTATATTTAATAACTACACACAATAACTTGCAAATATGAAAATGTATTCCTTGGATGCCAAAGGGTAAATAAGCTAGAAATGTAATTTTAATGGTATTCTAGTATGGTTATAATATGATTAGGGTTTACAAGTGTCCAAATTATCCTATCTAAGTTGAAAAGTGTACCCTTTCTATAGAGTTAGTTAACTTCTTCAATAAAATAGTTACATAATTGTTTACTTATGGATCTCTTGGAAAGATTAGTCATTTAGAGTTTGACAAAAAGAAATTATTTTTGGATTTAAGTCTCTGGGTTATGCTAAAGAGAAAGAATCAAGATTATGTAAATGGTTTTGAGGGGGGATATTAAAAATTCTACTCTAATAGGTTTATCAACACCTGACTGAGAAACCATTTTCTTAGAGATGTCACCACCATTTGACTCTACAAGCTTATGTTACTATTTGACAAGTTGCAAGCCTATAATGTATCTGTTAAAAATGTTGATTAGATGTTTGTATTGTTCTCAATATTTGTGGTTAAAGAGGTTCATTCTATATATTATGACGACCCATACAACTACTTCTGAGCTTTATTTGATCATTAGTACTATTTTAGAAATATTGATTAAATTAGTCTCTTTGTTAATCTCATGGCATCTATGTTAGTTTATTACCTAAATGCCTTTCTCAAGAATAAATTTTGCAATAATGATATGTTAGAAAGTAAAATCCGCTTAAGTAATGGAGAGGGGGGGATGAATCAGTTATCTAATTAAAACAACTCACAATATCCTTATTAATTTCAAAACATGTAAACAGTAGATGCAACAACCATATAAAGAATGCCATACACAATAACATCAGATTCCTTAACTAGGGATACCCTTGATCAAAGGAAAAACCTCAGTGGGGATGGTACCCACAAAATGATGTATTAATATATAAGTTCCTTGTAAGAGGATTGACCTTGTTAGGAGACAATGGAATACATTTATTACATATTAGTCCCTATTAGGAGACTTTGAACCCCTATTAGGAGATTCCAACCCTATTAGGAGTTATGCCAACCCTGTTAGAATTTGTCGAAGACAAAACAACCCATTGTCCAAACATTTTTTGTATTCTCCTCACTAAAAAATGTACCTCAACACTATCCAGTGGCAACTTCTTTGCCAAATATAGTCTCTTGTTCACTCATCATGCCTCAACTACACAAAACACTTCTTTGATCAAAAGATATTCAATATTAGGTTCATTTGATATCACATACGAGTTCACATACTCACATTCCACATAAAATCACAAATTCCACGCTCTACCACCAAGAAATAACCTTTCTATTATACCAAGTCCTAGAATAAGTTATTGAGTCAGCCTTGGGTCTTTCTCAATTTAAAATAATAATATCTTAAGATATTACATTTATATGTTACATTACAATATTATGTCTTTTCATAATTACAACCAAATTGTCACCTCGCAATCATAATAACTCTTCACACATGTAATATCTAACTTTTCTTACTTAATCATGTCATCTTCAACATGTCTTCTACCTCTATACAACCTTACTTGACCAGGTCCTATCTCTGTTAGGAGTTATAATCAAAATATTAGCAGTTACTCAATTAGCAAACTTGTCTAAATGATGTCTTCAATAAATCTTGAATAACTCTATATTGTCTTCATATTTTTTTACACACACTTAACCACATCATCAAGACACTCTATAGAATACATCCTCAACTACACATGACCTCATCTTCAATCCTCAAACTATGTGACCTCAATCTTTGTCTGTTGCTCTATCAGTGTTATGGAATAACATGTATGTTCACATCAATGACAAACACTACCATGAATGTAGCATATGATCACTATATCATCTCTTTAATAATGCTAGGGTATTCCCACATAGGAATATCATTAGTATTCATTCTAACAATCTCCCCCTTTGGCATTGATGGCAACGTAGATGAAAAAAAATCTAAGTTCCACAAATACCAAATACATCTTGTTGCATTAGCTCCCTTATTCATGTTGCTCATGAATGTAGTTGTCATCTTTTCAAATCCTCTTTGTTAATAAAATCTCTTCCCTTTAGGAACATCTCTCCCCCAAAGGATATTATTCCCCCATTGACATTAATATACATATCAAAATATGTTTTTCATGTGTATCTCTCCCCCATTGACATAAATGAAAAAGGCATCATTATGTCAATCTATTGCATAAGATCTTCAATAAGCTCAAGTATCCAAAGACATTGTTAAGTACCAATTACTAAGAGTCCTTCATGACTCAACTCAAACACATATAGTTCCCCATAGGGAAGGCATGAAGCATCTAGTCCAAATAAAAAATATTGCTCTGCTACAATTGAATCAATGTAATCTCTACATTGACTACTCAAAAGTATGTTGGGGCATAACCCCAAGCATTCCTCTCAAGTACTCAAATGTATCCTTCAGAAAAGGTTTTGTAAATATATCTTCTATCCACTCTTGTGTACTTTCACACTCCACAATAATCTCTTTCTCTACAATTTTTCACTCAAAAAGTTATACTTCATGTATATATGTTGTGTTGAATGTAAAACAAGATTATTTGACATACTCACTATACTTGTGTTATCGCAATGTATGATAACAAGCTCTATAAGCTCAATCCCAATGCCTTTCAACATTTCTTCCATCCAAATAATTTGATTACAACTGTTTGTTACTGCTATATAGTTTGCCTCAAATGTACTTTGTGAAATTTAGTCTTGTTTCTTTCTTTTCCAAGAAACCAATCTTCCTCCTAAGAAAAATGCTCCACCACTTGTACTCTTTCTATCATCCACACTGCCTACCCAATCTCGTATACCAGGCTCTAAGTGCTTGTTTCAATCCATATAATGCCTTCTTCAACTTACAAACTATATCTCCTTGATTTGTTAAAGGAAAACCTCCAAACTACTCAATGTAAACCTCTTCTTCAAGTTGTCCATTTAGAAATGCTGATTTGACATCCATCTGATACATTTTAAATTTCT
Organism: Cupressus sempervirens; assembly: GCA_028749045.1. NCBI lineage: Eukaryota > Viridiplantae > Streptophyta > Pinopsida > Cupressales > Cupressaceae > Cupressus > Cupressus sempervirens. Next base: position 219,153,937 of record CM053784.1, on the reverse strand, counting down.
TGTTAGTTTTATATTCCAAAAACATTCGAACTGCCTCTATTCTAGAAACAAGTGCAAATGTTTTCTCATAAGCAATACCTTCTTGCTATGAATAACCTTTACATACTAGACTTTCTTTTTTTCTCACAACCTCTCCTTTTTCATTCATCTTATTTACAAATACCCATTTAGTTTCAATAATATTCTTATCCTTATATCTATTTACTAATTCCCAAGTGTTATTCTTTTCATTATGATCTAGTTCTTCTCTCATAGCTTTAACCCAAAAGTCATCTCTAAGAAATGTTACCCACATCATTCTAGTGAAATCATCAACAAGAATCATAAAATACCTTTCACCATAAAAAGCTCTTGTTTTTTTAGGACCACTCAAATCTGTGTATATAATCTCCAACTTTGTAGGTGTAGTAAACTAATGAACAATTTTTATACTTTTTTATAATACATTCCTTACATACCATGTTAGTAGGTTTCACAATCTAAGGAAAATCTCTAATAGAAAATGTAATATTGATCTTTACAATGTTATCAAAGTTTATATGACAAAATATCTTATGTCAAAACCAACTATCACCCACCTTAGAAACTAAGTATGTCATCTCAGTAGGATTCAACTAAAAAATATTACCTATTGTCCTTGTACCAGTACTAATCATCTTACCATATGTATCCTTGATAATACATGTCTTCTCTATGAATTGCAACAGATATCCCTTTTTCACTAGTTGTCCAACACTCAAAAGATTATGTTCTAGACCATAAACAAAGTAAACATCGTCAAAATTACTCTTTCCATCAAGTGTAATAGATCATTTTCCTTTAATATGGCAGTCTACATTGTTTCTAACTCTAACTATTGCACCATCATAGCTATTAAATTCAATGAACTTGTTCATGTCTCTAGTCATATGATGAGTGAAGGATTTGAGAAATACAAACCCACAAATCTCAACAAATACATGCATGTAGAAACCTGTCACAGAGAAGAAAAGGACAGGAGGAGGAAAGGGTTTGCTCTGAAAATTATGCAAATGTATTCTTATAAAAAGAAAAAGATTCAAGATAATTACAAAAGATCAATCCTTATACAAGGAGATCAAAACCCGAAAGGGTAACCTAAGAAGTTTCAAAGGGTAACCTAAAAGGTAAAAGCTATTTAATAATTACTAATTAATTATTAAATAGAGATGCAAAAGGTGCTTAAAGTAAAATCTCAAGAAGGGAATTTAAAGTGAATTTAATAAATGAAATTAAATTAATGGTTTACTCTAATAATGAGAACAACTAGTGTCTATAATATAATCAAATTTATTCTTTTCAACTTGTGATACTAATGCTCTTTCTTCTCTAACTTTTTCTTTTTCAGGATTTTTTTCCTTAATAGCAACAAAATCCTATTCCATCACTTTCACTCAAAAGTCTTTCATCACGAGCATCTCATTCCTCATCATTAAAAAATAGACAATTCCTTGGCTATAAGGCTTCTTCTTATACTTCTTTACTCTCCTAGGAAATTTAGAAGAATAATGGCCATACTCATTACATGTCCAACATTTAAATATATTTGTACCTTTAGGTTCTCTCTAGATAAGTAGGGCAAGTCCTTCTTCAATCTTATTTTATTCTTCTATTTTTCCTCGGTTGCTACTAACATAATCTCCACTTGTATGTGCACTTCTTGTCAATGTAGGTCAAGCATTTAATGCACTAAAAGTAGTTTCAATTCTAGGAAATTCTCCACTTTGTCTCATCCACATCTCAACTAATTCCAATCTTCCAAGAGGAGTCTCTCTTATGAAATTAGGTGTGCAATGAATAATTTTCTCAATTATCTATGTAGTCTATTTGTATGCAGGTGTCAAAGTCTTCAATATTTTCCATATAACTTCATCTTCATCTTTTGTTCCGCTACAAGCCTTTTAATTCCTACAAATATATGATATTCTTCCAAAATAACTTCTTACTATTTCATCCTCCCTCATCTTAGCATATTGAAATAAACATATCCAATTATGTTCTATAACCTTTCTAGCATTCTACCACCTTCACATGTAGATACTAAATATTTCCAAACTTCATGAGCTAACTTTAATGATTTTACCTGACTAAAATCATTTTTAGGAAGAGCTATCAAAAGAGATTCTTTACCAAGCATATTGCACATAAACATGTCTCTTTGAGGTTCTATAAAATCTTCAAGCTTATCTTCATCAACCACATCCTTCTTTCTCTTAGTGATCAACCAATATCTCAGATCCATGGATAGCAAATGTGTCTTCATCTTCTCCGTCCAACTGTCATAGTTAACTCCATCAAACGTCAAACTTTCTTTTCTGAAGTGATTATTCTCCATTGATCTCCTTAAGTTGTTAAGATTTTCCTTCAAGGACCTAATGCTCTAATACTAATTGTTAGACAGTAAATTCCACCAAGATAACTAAGAGGAGGGGGGTGGGGTTAATCAATTATCTAATTAAAACAACTCTCAATATCTTTATTAATTCCAAAACATGTAAACACTAGATGCAACAACCATAGAAAGATTACCATACACAATAACACCATATTTGTTAACTAGAGAAACCCTTGATCAGAGGGAAAAACTTGGTGGGTATGGTACCCACAAAAATATGTACTAATATACAAGTTCCTTGTAAGAGTATGGACCCTATTAGGAGTCAATGAAATACATTTAGTACATATTAGTCCTTGTTAGGAGACTTTGAATCTATGTTAGGAGTTCTAGAAGAGTACAAAAGGACCCACTATCCAAATAGTATTTATATTATCCTCATTTAATAATAAAGATGTGCCTCAACATTGTCCAACATCAACTTCTTTGCTAGATACAATCTCTTGTTTTCTCATTGTGCCTCAATTACACTAAAAAATTCTTTGGTCAAAAGATATTCAATATCAAGTTCACTGGATCTCACATACAAGTTTGCATACTTGCATTCCACATAAAATCACAAATTCCACAATCTACTAAAGAAAATAGCCTTTCCTTTATACTAAGTCCTATAATAAGTTATTGAGTTTTCCTTGGGTCAGCATTCTTAGTTTACAATAATAATATAGGACCAATCTTAAGATATTGTATTTATACATTACATTACAATATTACCTCTTTTCACAATTACAATCAAATTGACAGCTCACAATCTTCATAACTCTTCAAACGTGCAACATCCAACTTTTCTGACTTAATTGTGTCATCTTTAACATGTCTTCTACCTCTGTACAACCTCACTTGACCAAGGTCTATCTCTATTAAGAGATATAACCAAAATATCAACACCTACTCAATTAGTAACTCTATGTGAATGTTATCTTCAATAAATCTTGAATAACTATGTATTATCTTCATACTTCCACATTTTCACTTAACCACATATTCAAGACACTCTATAGAATGCATCCCCAACTGCACAACCTCAATCTTTTTCTTCAATGTTAGTCTCATAGAATAACATGTATGTTGACATCAATGACAAGTACTATCATGAATGCAACATATGATCATTGTATTTTCTCTCCAACAATGTTAGGATACTCCCCCATAGGAATATCATCAGCATTCATGCTAATAGGACATCCAAGACTTAAAAATATTTAAATTATTTCACTTTTGACTTGTAAAAATTCATTTCTAATTGATTATTTGCATGTGACATGTGGTTATATTAAATTATGTAACTAATTATTCATGTATGTATGGTGGTGATAGAACATGTACATTAAATTTAATGTTAAGTTTCTTTAAAAATAGTGTTACTTCCCAAAGGTTTAATATATTTTGTGCTTGGAAGGGTAGAGCTCTATTCTACTTGTGGGTAGATGTTAGTTCAATTATTTATGTAAAGTAGTGTTTCCTAATCTTGTGATTCAAGGAAAGCCAAATTAAATTTTTTATATATAAAATGAATAAGATGCATATGTGTACCCACACCTCCCATCTTTAAAAAAAATTGGTGACCATTTTCCATCAAACTACATTAAAGGATTTCGATAGACGTAAGTTGCTAATTAGATTATATTTTTAATGATTAGAAGTCATCATGATAATAAACTTTACAATAATGTATCCCTTAAGGTAATATTTCAAATAATTTCTATTTAAATATATTTATTCATTTTTTAAAATAAGCTTTGGTATATAAAAGAAATTTAAGACCTCATGTTATTAGATATAGAAAAATAGAAAAATGAAGGCCTATACTTGGGCAAAATTAGAGACCAGCTAAATTTTTAGGTTTTCTATGAGACTGTGCATATATTTTTCTATTTTAGAAAATGTAGGTGACAAAAAATTAGCATTCTTATCCATCTATATATTTCCCCCTCTTAAGGTATATGCATTTTTTATAGCTCTTACTATTGAGATTATGAGTGTTGCACACATTGTATAATATTATTTTTTTAGTAAGAAAATGGGTTTTTAAGGGCCCTTAAAACCCTATACAAAAGACCTTAAAGATTAAACATTGTGCCCAAAAGACAAAATAGGAAAAAAGAGAGACAAGCCAACAAATGAACATGCTAGTAACAAAAAGATAGAAACACAACCACTAAACATGAAACACAAAAAAATATTGAGAACAAGGACAAAAATGGGAATTAACTATTGGAAATTTGGTCAATGGTCCCCTTGGGATTCATGATAAGGGCTTAACCACCTCATGTGTACTATAAGTTGAGTGGTTGTATTGGGAATTGATAGATCGGTCTTTTGGTGCAACGACAACCCCACTCTAACATTAACTTGTTTTCTTCATCAACTTTGTTGCCTACTCCTCAAGATGGTCCATCTTCTTAGCAACCTCCTTGATCTAACAAATTTCAAAAGTTGTTGCCTCATCCATCTTCCTGGTATTAGCTCTGGTCCTTCTCCCAAACCCCTCTTTATTATTAGAAGGAGCACCTTGGTCCTCAAGAATAGATACAATATCCTTCTCCCTAGTAGAGCTTTCAAGATTGCTAGTTAGGATTTTAATGTGCTTGTTGGAGACTTTGAGAATATTATAGCTCTGACCATAAATTATTTTCATAGCATTGTTAATATTGTTGACCTTGTTATCTAATTCCAACAACTAGGCTTTCATCCTATAGAAGGCCTTCATGTAAATCACAACACCCATAATGGTGTTCTCCTTATCAATAGCCTCAAGGTTATTGTAGTCGATGCCCCTACCTTCCATGGTGCTCATCTTGTCCTTCAACTCAATTATTTGATGGAAACTTAATTGACCCAAAATTGTCCAACAAGTTGTTCTTTGCATTGTTGAGTACATCATCATTCTCATCTTTACTATTATCATTGAGGGTGAGTAGGGAGGGATCAATGAGTTTCTGAAGGTCCATTTTACCATGTTCAATCTCCCTAACCATGAGGTCAATTTTCTCCCTAGCAATGCCCAACCTAACTGTGTTTATTTTCATGTTCTTCCAAACCATTTTCCTTAGCTTAGTACGGGCAGTAGGATCCTCCACTGGAATCTTAGCCTAACTAGAATGAGAAATATCAACCCCCACATCCTGTTCCTCCACAAGAGAATCCTCCCCATATTGATTCTTAATGAGGTTAAAAGGGGATTCCATGCCTTTACTTCCATTAGTGTTCCATTTTTCATTTTTTTTCATTTTTCCTTAAAGGCTTTTTGTTGGTTCCTTCCTCATCACTATCAGTGTCCATATCATCACCCTCCTAATTGTACTCATTAGAGGAAATGAAAACTTTTTTCTTAGAGTTAGAGGATCTCAAATGCCTCCCAACCAAACCAGTCTTCTTCTTCTTCCTATCACTCCCCTTCCCATGCTTCTTCCTACTAGACCCAATATCTTCAATATCAGTCTATATCCAATAATCATCCTCAAGGTAGTCCTCATCAAAATCCATGGCCTTCTTGATATTCTTTATTGGGTGGGGAGGACTTCATCTTACTAGGGATCCTCACCACATTCTTAAACACATTACCCTTCCCCATGCCTATTTTTTTAGACTCTTTCTCCTCCTCCTCTAAGTACATGCCCTTGTTGTCTTGTGTGTTAGAGAAATCCTATGAATCCTCCCAACCCTCGTCAACTTCATCCAACACCCCCTTTACCTCAAGAAACTTTCCAATAGAGTGAGATTTAATGTACTCGTATATAAGTAGCATTAAACCATCATAAAGAGGGAAATTGGAAAAAACTTTCTCCCTCAAACCATTAATACTAGCATTCATGCAAGAATAAAGATGAAACGGAATAGACACCTTGATGTTGTGCCTAAAATGGTCAAGGAGGGAAAAATGATGTGAACAAACCCTAGAAAATCTACCATCCAACATAGCGTAATAAAAAATTGCACATAACACAAACCTTCAGATTTTCTTAACACACTTGGGTTGTTAATAAGTTTTACCTTCTTGTTTAACAAGGGCCTCACTCTCACTGAGCTCTTTAGGAAACTCCTTGATGGCCGCATCTGAAAATCTCTGGTCTCTATAGAGTTTTCTACCCACTATCTGAATACCAGACACCTTGGATATGAATTCCTCAATGATAGTAAAATTTTTGCTGCCAATAATCAGGGTTCCCTCATTCCACTTCATTAGGAATAGTTGGGTAACTTGTGGATTCCCACCACAGAGTCTCTCCATGAAAGTGGTCAGTCCCCCTCTCCATAAATTTCCAAACCTTCATCCTCCTTCTCCATTATTTGTAATTTGATGGTTCTCTTCTCCTACGCTGACCCCCCATTATCTGATTCTTATAACTACATAACAGAAAACTCATCTACTCAAAAATGGCAATGTCTAGCAAAATTTGAATGCAATGCAGAATAATGGTTCTCATAAATACCCAAAAACCATGTGAGATGACTCAAAAATAATTATATACGTCATTGTTTTGCCTCTTCTTCTTCTTAGAATAAATAATTGATCACTTCTAATTACTTCCAATTGTTCCTCCTTTCTCATTTATGATATCATAATCATTGCATGAAATGAAATTGCAAGGACAATGCCCACTACCTTTCCATGTCATCCTTTGTTCACACCTCACTACTACATTAGCAATGGCATCATCAACTATGTTCAATTCACGATAGGCATGGGTAATATGAACATTCTCCATAGAATTAATGATGTAAGAGCATCAGCATATGAAAATACCCCTATAGAAGACAGAAGGTGGATTAGAGGCAAAGAAGTGTATAAACCATTCAATTGGCATGTTTTGAAGCCAATTGTGGCCTTATGAGGTTTTTAAAGTGTTAAAGTCGTAATGAATCCTAAAGGGCATGTTAAGGACATTAGGATCTATAATGGTGAATTAAGGGTAGGAAGGACATGTGGACTCAAATAATTCTAAGTCTTAGGAAGGTCTAGGATTGGTTAAGTTAGTCTTGAGGACCTAATAGACAAGTTTTCAAAGTTAAATAGTTTTTTTATGCAATAAATTGTAAGCTCGAGAATTCAAATATTTGAATCCCAAGAGTTAGTGCATTTTGGAGGGAAAGTAGTTCTAGGGAGTTTTAATCCTAACTAAGCATGGAAACTGATTCCAATCAGTTAGAGTAGTTGCTAGGAAGGTTTTTAAGATCATTTGGAGGCATTGTACAGAAGATAACATTGTGAATCATTCATTTTGTACAAACTGTGCAAGGAGGATCTATAAAAACTCCATTTTGTTAATGCAATCTTGAGATTTTCTATTTAGTTTTGTGATCAAGTGATGTTATAATCCTTGGAAGATATTTACTTTTTGTAGATCTAGTTTAAATGTTTTGAAGTCACTTATTGATCTATGATCTTACAAATTTGTGCTGACAGCAGGGTATGTGTAGGATCATGGTGTGCCAAAAAGTGGCGATGTGAAAAACTTATAGTTTTGAAATGCCTAAAAGTGTTTCAAAATGTGCTTTGACTTTTTTTGCACCCATCTTGGTACCAAACCAAAAATGTAATACATTGCCTAATCGAGTATCTGATTTGAGAACGGGTATCTGATTTGAGAACGGGTATCTAATTTGGGAACGAGTATTCAATTTATGTTCCCAAATTATGGCGCCAAATTCAAATGTAAAGGGAGCGGGGACCAATTTTTAAGATAAATATTGATTTTTATTTACCAAACTCAAAGGGGGGACCAATTTTTCAGTTGTATCAAGTCCCAGTATGATATAGTTATAGCATAATTAGGAGGGGGCAATTATTATATATAGTTACTAAAATTTATTAAATAGTATTAAATAATAATAATAATTTATTATATAATTATTTTATATATAGCTATTGCTAATTATATATTATTATTATATATTATACATATTACTAACCTAAGTTAATAAACTATATGATGATGTATGTTCCTAGGGGTCCCCCTAGGGACATACATGTGTCCCAATGAGTCAAAATGGGTCATGGGATATCCTAATTATATATCATATATATTATTATTATATATTATATATATTAGTAACCTAAGTTAATAAACTATATGATGATATACGTTCTTACGGGTCTCACTAGGGACATACATGTGTTCCAATGAGTCCAAATGGGTCATGGGATACCCTATGACCCATTTTGACCCATTATATGACAAAATATCTTCAAGGGGTCAAAGGATGCCTAAGTACATATATCTTGTGTTTTAATGGGTAGAAAGGTTTTATGGAGTATCCTATAACCCCTTTCAACCTAATACATGATAACATATGTTCCTAGGGGTCCTAGGACCTTTATAGACATATATGTTGTGTTCTAATGGATCAAAAGGGTTCATAGAGTATCTTATGACCCTTTTAAGCCATTACATGACAACATACATTCCTAGGGGTCATAAGACCCCTAAGAACATATGTTGTCATGTAATGGGCTGAAAGGGGTCATAAGGTATATGATGACCCATTTTGACCCATTGGAACACAACATGTATGGCCCTAGGGTATTAGGACCCCTAGGAACATATTTTATCATGTATGGGTAAAAATTTGACCCATTGGAGGACAACACACATGATGATAAGGGTCCTAGGACCCTTAGTAACATATGTTCTCGTGTGATGTGTCAAAAGAGGTCATAAAATACCCTATGACCCCTTTCTACCCATTGGAATATAAAGGGCATGTTCTTAGGGGTCATAGGATATCTTATTACCCCTTTCTATCCAATGGAATAGAACATATATGTCCCTAGGGGCCCTAGGATCCCTAGGAACATAAGTTGTCATGTATTTGATTGAAATGGGTCATAGGTTATCCTATGACCCCTTTCAACCCATTTCAACACAAAATGCTTGTCCCTGAGGTCTTAGGACACACAAGAATATATTTTGTCATGTAAAAGGTCGAATTGGGTCATAGGATATCATTTAACCCATTAGAACACAACATGTATGTCCCTAGGGGTCCTACAAACCTTATGAACATATTTTTTCATATAATAGATTGAAATCTATCATCGTATGCCATATGACCCCTTTTTAACCATTATAACACATCATGTATGTCCCTAGGGGTCCTAAGTCCCCGAGGAACATACATCATATGTTTGAATGGGTTGAAAAGGGTCATAGGGTTCCCTTTAACCCCTTTCAATACATTATATGAAAATATATGTTCCTAGGGGTCCTAGAACCCCTAGGGACATAAATCATGTGTTTAAATGGGTTGAAAGGAATCATAGGGTAACTTATGAACTATTTTGACCCATTAAATGACAGCATATGTCCTAGTGGTCCTAGGACCCCTAGGGACATATTATAATCATATATGGGTCAAAAGGGATAATATGATAACCTATAACCCCTTTCAACACATTTCATGACAACATATGTCTCTACGAGTCCTATGACCCCTAGGGGTCACATATTATAATCATTTATATGAGTCAAAAGGGGTCATTAGAAAAACTATGACTCTTTTCAACACATTTCATTACAACATATGTCTCTAGGGGTCCCAGTACCCCTAGAGACATATTATAAATGTTTATATGGGTCAAAAGGGATCATAGGATATCTTATTACCCCTTTCGACACATTTCAAGACAACATATGTCTCTAGGGGTCCCAAGACTCTAGGAACGTATTATAATCATTTATATGGGTTGAAAGGGACCATAAGATGACCTATGACCCCTTTCGACATATTTCATTACAATATATGTCTCTAGGGATCCTAGGAACCCTAAGGACATATTATAATAGTTTATATTGGTTGAAAGGGCTCATAGGTTATTTGACACATTTCATGACAACATATGTCTCTAGGGGTCTAAGGGACCCTAGGGACATATTAGAATCATTTATATGGGTCGAAAGGGGTCATAGGATAACCTATGACCCCTTTTGACATATTTCATTACAACATATGTCTTAAGGGGTCGTAGGACCCCTAAGAACATATCATATTCATTTCTATGGTTTGAAAGGGGTTATAGTATAACCTATGACCACTTTTGACACATTTCATTACAACATATGTCTGTAGGGGTCTTAGGACCCCTAGGGACATATTATAATCACTTATATGGATTGAAAAGAGTCATAGGATAACATTATGACCCCTTTCAACATGTTTCATGAGAACATATTTTTCTAGGGGTACTAGGACTCCTAAGAACATATTGTAATCATTTATATGGTTCGAAATGGGTCATAAGATAACCTATGACCCCTTTTGACACATTTCATGATAACATATATCTCTAGGAGTCTTGTCCCAAGACCCCTAGGGACATATTAGAATCGTTTATATGGGTTGAAAGGGGTCATAGGATAACATATGACCACTTTTGATACATTTAATTATAACATGTCTCTAGGGGTCCTAAGTCCCTTAGGGACATATTATAATCATTTATATGGGTCGAAAGGGGTCATAAGATAACCTATGACCCCTTTCAACACATTTCATTACAACATATGTCTCTATAGGTCCTAAGACCCCTAGGGACATATTATAATCATTTATATGGGTCAATAAGGGTCATAGGATAACTTATGACCTCTTTCGACACATTTCATTACAACATATGTCTCTAGGGTTCCTAGAACCCCTAGGGACATATTATAATCATTTATATAGGTCAAAAGGGGTCATAGAATAACCTATGACCCCTTTTGACACATTCCATTACAACATATGTCTCTAGGGGTACCAAGACCCCTAAGGACATATTAGAATCATTTATATGGGTCAAAAGGGGTCATAGGACAATATATGACCCCTTTCAACATATTTCATTACAACACGTCTCTAGGGGTCATAGGACCCCTACAAACATATTATAATCATTTCTATGGTTTGAAAGGGGTCGTAGTATACCTTATGACCCCTTTCAACATAGTTCATTACAACATATGTCTTTATGGGTCTTAGGACCACTAAGGACATATCATAATCGTTTATATGGGTCAAAAGGATCATAGGATAATCTTATGACCCCTTTCGACATGTTTCATGACAACATATGTCCCTAGGGGTCTTAGGACTCCTAGGAACATATCATAATCATTTATATGGGTTAAAAGATAACCTATGAGCCCTTTCAACACATTTCATTACAACATATGTTTTTAGGGTCCTAGGACCCCTAGGAACATATTATAATCATTTATGTGGGTTGAAAGGGGTCATAGGAAAATCTATGATCCCTTTCAACACATTTCATTACAACATATGTATCTAGGGGTCCAAGGACCCCTAGGGTTATATTATAATCATTTATATGGGTCAAAAAGAGTCATAGAAAAACCTATGACCCCTTTTGACACATTTCATGAAAGCATATGTCTCTAGGGGTCCCAGGACCCTATGTACATATTGTAATCATTTATATGGCTCTAAAGGAGTCATAAGATAACTTATGACCCCTTTCGACACATCTCATGAAAACATATGTCTCTAGTGGCTCCATGACCACTAGAGACATATTAGAATCATTTAGATGGGTCAAAAGGGGTGATAGGATAAGCTATGACCCCCTTCAAACAAATTTTATTACAACATATGTCTCTAGGGGTCCCAAGACCCCTAGGGACATGTTATAATCATTTATTTGGGTTGAAAGTGTCAAAGAATAACTTAGAAACCCTTTCCACACATTTCATTACAAAATAGGTCTCTAGGGATCGTAGGACCCCTAGGGACATATTATAATCATTTATTTGGGTCGAAATGGGCCATAGGATATCCTATTACCCTTTTCAACACATGTCATTACAAAATATGCCTCTAGGGGTCCTAGGACCCCTAGGGACATATTATAATTGCTTTTATGGGTCGAAAGGGGTCATATGATAATTTATGACCTATTTTGACATATTTCATTACAACATATGTATCTAAGGGTCCTAGAACCCCTAAGGACATATTATAATCATTTATATGGGTTGAAAGGAGTCATAAGATAACCTTATGACCCCTTTCTATATGTTTGATTACAACACATGTCCCTAGGGGTCCTAGGACTCCTAGGAGCATATTATAATCATTTATATGAGTCAAAAGGTGTCATAGAAAAATCTATGACCCCTTTCGACACATTTCATTACAACATATGTCTCTAGGGGTCCCAAGACCCCTAGGGACATATTATAATCATTTATATGGGTCAAAAGGGGTCATAGAATAATCTATGACCCTTTTAGACACATTTCATGACAAAATATGTCTGTAGGGGTACCAGGACCCTAGGAACATATTATAATTATTTATATCAGTCAAAAGGGGTCATAGGATAACCTATGACCCCATTCGACACATCTCATGACAACATATATATCTTGGGGTCCTTGGACCCCTAGGGACATGTTATAATCATTCATATGGGTCGAAAGGGGTCATAGGATAACCTATGACCCCTTTCAACATATTTCATTACAGTATATGTCTCTAAGGATCATAGGACCCCTAGGAACATATTATAATCATTTCTATGGTTCAAAAGGGATCATAGTATAACTTATGACCCCTTCTGGCACATTTCATTACAACATATGTCTTTATGGGTCTTAAGACCCCTAACGACATATTATAATCATCTATATGGGTTGAAAGGAGTCATAGGATAACCTTATGACCCCTTTCGACATATTTCATGACAACATATGTCCCTAGGAGTTCTATAACTCCTACAAACATATTATAATCATTTATATAGGTCAAAATGGTTCATGAGATAACCTATGACCCCTTTTGACACATTTCATTACAACATATGTTTTTAGAGGCCCCAAGACCCCTAGGGACATATTATAATCATTTATATGGTTCGAAAGGGGTCATAGGCTTTCAACACATTTCATTACAACATATGTCTCTAGGGGTCCTAGGACCCCTAGGGACATATTACAATTGTTTATATGGTCAAAAGGGGTCATAGGATAACCTATGACCTCTTTTGACACATTTCATGACAACATATGTTTCTAAGGGTCCCAGGACTTTAAGAAAATATTATAATCATTTATATGGGTTGAAAGGGGTCATAAGATTACTTATGACCCCTTTCAACACATCTCATGACAACATATGTCTCTAAGGGTCCCAGGATCCCTAGGGACATATTAGAATCATTTATATGGGTCGAAAGGGGTCATAGGATATAGTATGACCCCTTTCGACACTTTCATTACAACATATGTCTTTAGAGGTCTCAAGACCCCTAGGGACATATTATAATCATTTATATGGGTTGAAAGGTATCATAGGATAACTTATGACCCCTTTTGACACATTTCATTACAGAATATGTCTCTAGGGGTCATAGGACACTTAAGGACATATTATAATCATTTATATGGGTCAAAATGGGTCATATGATATCCTATGACCCCTTTCGACACATTTCATTACAACATATATCTTTAGGGGTCTTAGGACCCCTAGGGACATATTATAATTATTTATATTGGTTGAAAGGGGTCATAGAATAACTTATGACCCATTTTAACACATTTCATTACAACATATGTCTCTAGGGGTCTTAGGAGACTTAGGGACATATTATAATCGTTTATATGGGTCGAAAGGAGTCATAAGATAACCTTATGACCCCTTTTGACATGTTTCATTACAACATATGTCCCTAGGAGTCTTAGGACTCCTAGGAACATGTTATAATCATTTATATGAGTTGAAAGGGGTCAAAGGAAAACCTATGACCCCTTTCGACACATTTCATTACAACATGTCTCTAGGGGTCCCATGACCCCTAGGGACATATTGTAACCATTTATATGGGTCAAAAGGGGTCATAGAATAGCTTATGAGCACTTTCAACACATTTCATGAAAACATATGTGTCAAGGGGTCCCAGGACCCTAGGAACATATTATAATCATTTATATGGGTCGAAAGGGGTCATAGGATAACCTATGACCTCCTTTGAAACATCTCATGAAAACATGTCTCTAGGGGTCCTAGGACCCCTAGGGACATATTATAATCATTTATATGGGTTGAAAGGGGTCATAGGTTATAGGATAACCTATGACCCCTTTCGACACATTTCATTATAACATATGTCTCTAGGGATCCAAGGACCCCTAGGGACATATTATAATCATTTATATGGATTGAAAGGGGTCATAGGATAACCTATGAACCTTTTTGACACATTTCATTACAACATATTTCTATAAGGGTCATGATACCCCTAGAGACATATTATAATTGTTTATATAGGTCTAAAGGGTTTATAGGATAACCTATGACCCATTTCAACACATTTCATTACAGCATATGTCTCTAGGGGTCCTAAGACACCTAGGGACATATTCTAATCATTTATATGGATCGAAAGGGGTCACGAGATAACATATGTCCCCTTTCAACATATTTCATTATAAAATATGTTTCTAGGGGTCCTATGACCCCTAAGGATATATTATAATCATTTATATGGGTCGAAAAGGGTCATAGGATAACGTATGACCTCTTTTAACACATTTCATGACAACATATGTCTCTAGGTGTTTTGTGACTCCTAGGGACATATTATAATCATTTATATGAGTCCAAAGGGGTAGGACCACATATGTTCCGTACACACATTATGTGTTTCAATGGGTCGAATGGGATTATAAAGTTCCCTATGACCCGTTCTGACTCATTAAATAAGAAAATACATTCCTAAGGGTCCTAGGAATATATATTATGTGTCTGAATGAGTCAAAAGGGGTAATAGAGTATCTTATGACCCCTAAGCATACTTAATGTCATCAAATGGATCCAAAAGTTTCATAGGATATTCTCAGGAAATTTTTAGTCATTAGATCACATCATTTATGTGGTTAGGGGTCCTAGGAACCATAAGCACACATATTGTGATTGAATGGGTTAAAGAGTGTCAAAAGGTGCCCTATGACCCCTTTTGATCCTTTGGAACCATTATATGTATGGTTAAGCATCCTAAATCCTTTAAAAAACATATTAAGTATCCTAAAAAGGGGTCATACTATTATAAAATAATTTTAAAAAATTAAAATTATAAAATTAAAATTAAAATTAAAAAAATGGGTATCCGATTTGAGAACGGCTACCCAATTTGGGAAAGAGTACTCAATTTGGGAACGGGTACCTGATTAGGCTTGGTTTTGCTTTGGATGCCAAACCTCTATGGTCAACACCAAAAATGTCCTAAAAACATGTTTTTGATGTGTTCTGTGTTTCTAACTTTGACGTTAGCTGACGACTTTTTTTCATCCAAATTTGATGAATCAAAAAGGGTTTATTCATAATGTTCTCAGCTTTCCATCGATATAATGTATGTTAAATTATGAGTTAAGTAATTATTACTTATTTTCTAATGGAGTTAGCTACAAAGTGTTGATTGACATACTGATTGAAAAATAGCTATAACTTTCAAAATGTATAAGATTTGTGAAATTGAAAAGATGCATCACATTCAATGCTTCAACTAGTATAAGAAAAAAAAAAATTGAATTTTTTTGAACTAGTTAAGGTGGTTAGACATGGGAGTTTTTTAATTCTAAAAATAGTATAGTAGAAAATTCATAATTAATTATTTATTTGGAATAAAAATTCTCAAAAATGTGTGTCTCATCCAAGCATGAGTTTACTTTTTATATCTATAATTATATGAAAAAATATTACCATTTAATTTTGATTAAGGTGGTCAGACATACACCTACTTTTTATTTTTGCCCTGAAATTTTTGTAGTACTGCATTAAAATCCAAACTTTTGACCAATCAAATAATTTTTCTCTAGATAAGGCCTAGTAGTTTAGAAACTAGATTCAATTCCTTACAAATTATTTTCTTACAACTTTTTGATATAAATTTCAGAACCACTTTAAAATTATGTGTCAAGTTGACATAACACTAATTTGTGGGTTTTTCATTGCCACTTAAGACCATAGTTTGGTTGACCATGATCTTGTACATACCTAGCATTAGGAATAGTGTTATTTTTTACTAGGTTTTTGCCAAAGATTGATGGTTAGATGATCACTCAATGAATGACCTCACTAATTCTCATGAAATGACTCATCCCTAACTTGTAAAATGATATTTTAACACTGACATGTGCATATGAGAGTTTGTTTGATGGTGATCACCTAACAAGGAATAATATTAATGGTGAATGGAGATGTGGGTATAGAACAGCAGTAGAGAAACTTTCTAAAGGAGGGAAAATTTTCATGATTTGAGGTGTTTGGATATACCATATACAAGGTGAATCCACCTTTTTTTAATCCCATAAGTGTTGGGACAACACTAAATTAAAAAAACCCTAGTTTGAGAGGGTTTTAGAAAGCAATTTGGAGTTTTTGGTGTTGTAAAGACTTTGGGCCTAATTCCTCTAGGATTTGTGACATTCATGAACTAATAAGAGATTTCCTAGAATGGAGAATCTAGGGAGCTCAAATAACTTATAGTTCCTTTGTTAAATTGCTCACTTTTATGCATTTTAGAGCCACAATATAGTGACAATAGGGTTTGGTACAAAGGAACCCTAGGTATCCTTTTTATATGTTGTAATATGGAAAAATGGGTATGAGAAAACCTATAGAGTTAGACTTGGGCTTTGGGAAAGCTAGGAGGAAATCAGAATTCTTTATCGCTAGAGGCCTAATAGGGGCAACTAGGCCTAGAAAGAAATTTGAAGAGATTAGAAAGGTTGGAGAGTTGGGAATAATTTGAAATCCTAAGAATCTTCAAATCTAAGTTATTACCATCAAAATTTACCAACCCTATCACTTGGAACCTTAGTGAGGAGTTCTTGTTAGGTTTTGAAGACATTAAGGTACTTAAGGCTTTGGGAAACGCTATTTTAATTTGACAAATTCATGAACTTGTAATTGGGCCCATTCATCCACCACCCTTACCTCTCCATCAATTAAGGATATAAATTGTTTCCTTAATTATATTGACAATAGTCCAACAAGGACTAGAATTGTGCTTGAGACAATTAAAAATGTTTAAAGAATCACCCTCCAACCAAATCTTTGTGATACCGCTATCCTTTTCCAATTTGGTAATTTGAAAAGATGTCATTACCTCAGCCATGTGGTTATACTAGATTCCAAAGGGAAGTGTCACCAGTGCAATTCAATTCCCAAAATAGTGTTATATTGTATTATTTTATTTTATTATATAATGTTACAACTAGGAGCACCTAGATGAACATGCAATGTGGAAAGATTCCTATGGAATATTCGTGATGAGTTGTATTGTAACATTGTGATAATATTTAATGTAATAATTTAATATTGGGAAAATTTTTAATTCCTAGTATTAAATGTGGTCAGTAGGGTTTGGTAGCCCATGGTTTATGTAACACCACTTGGTGGTTTTGTGGGAGCTTGCTACTATATAACCAATCACAAGGGTAGTTGTAGAGGCAAGGTAAAAATACATAATAGAACTTCGAGCAAGAAAGGGCAAGATAGATTATCCAAGGGAGCATTTGTGAAGGTTAGAAGCATGGAATGGGATGTGTGGATTCATGCTTGTTCACATGGATTTCTTGGTTGTGTCTATGGCATTGAAGGCTGCCATGGTTGTATTACAATGGCATTTTGATGAATAATACATGGTTATGGATACTTTTGGAGGTTGGGTTTTTCCCTCGGTGAGGGTTTCCCAAGTTATATCTTATGTCACATTTTTGTGCGTATGTTATCTATTTGACTCTTGCATGTGGATTATAAATTCTTTTTTGTTTCAGGTTTAATATGGGTTATGTGGAAATGGTATTATTTTATGGTTGCATGTTTCCTTACACTCACCTTGATAAATTATATTCGATCTTTCATGTTTAGTTACCATTTATGCTTCTTGCAATCTCAATTAATCTATCAATTCAATCTAATCAATTTACCTTTACATTAAAAATATAAAGTGAATAAAAATCTCATGAAAGAGGACTTGTTTGTGTAATTCCTTGATATAATTTAAGTTTAGAATTGGTATCCTTTAATCTTACTTAGATTCTGCTATTATAACTCGAGTTATATTGAGAGTTATGTTTTGAAGCCCCTTATTTCTCTTGTATTTAATGATTTAGTGTGAATATTTTTAATTAATGAGCTCATATTATCTTACTTATATTAACAAATTCATTGCTTCCATTTCCCCCCTAAATATTTTGGTGAACCCAACGTGAACCTTTTGTTGGAAACTTACAATTGGAACAATTTTTTTTTTTTCATTGATGTCAAATATATTGATGAGACACATTGCTGCCTAATCTAAATGTCATATATATTTGATTGATGAAGAGGATTTAAGAATTTTCTCATAACAAGAGCACTTAGAGGAAAGGTTGAGTTATGAAAAGGAAGTTACAATGGACATTTGATTAGATATACTTTGATAAAGAAAAGTGATTGTTTATGTCAAGAAAGCTAAGCAAAGTTGAGCAGAAGTACAAAATGTAGTTAGTGTTGAGTAATGCTAGTGTCAACTAAGCTATAGTTAGGGCCAAGAAAATCTAGTTTTGACTGAGCATTAGCATTGACTGAGCAAGACAACTAATGCTGACCCAGAAAGCTTTACAGTGATCGAGTATTTCAGTGATAATCGAGTGCCAGAATTTAGAGATTTTCAATTGACAGTATAAGAATAAATTCGAGGAAATTATGAGATCAAGCTGACTCAGTTGATTTCTTAGGAAATGTAAACCACATTGAAGATAAGATTTATGAGTTGGATCATTAAATTCAAGGAAAGGATTAGGTAAAGACCTAACAGATGAATTCTAGAGAACTTTCTAGAAGAAGATCAAGAAGATGGATAGATACAGTAAATCAAGTTGAACTTGACTATAAACCCTAAGATCTATGGAGGATGTAGAAAATAGTAAAGCATAAATTTACTATTTAAATAGATACAAAGCCAAACAAAAAAGAGTATGAATGTGTGTGTGGTGCATATGAGTGAGCATGAGCAAAGGTTATATGTGAAGAGAGGCATACACAGAAAGGTTGATCAAAAATACACAAGAGTGTGAGTGGATACAAAGCTAATAGAGAAAGCTTCCAAATATGATTTTGTTATTGATAAGTACACTAGAGTAGAAGTCTTAAGTGTTGATGAGAAGAGTAGATTGATTGCTTGAAGGATGTCCAAGCAAATCAAGTTCAGAGATGTTAATGGAAGGCTTATCAGTAAACCAGCATAAGGACCGAATAGAGATTTGAACCTACAAAAGTGAGTTGTAATCACACAAATCAAAACCTAATATTTTATTTCTAGTCATTGTAAATAGTTTGTATTGAAATTATTTTAACAGAGGTTGACCTAATAATCATTTGAAGACTTAATAGTATATGTAATCCTTTAACTAGGTGACATTCTAAATGGAATGATCAAAGTCCTCTTACAAGGCCACTCCTAACAGGATGAATAAATCCTATAACCAGACCACATTTAGTAGTGTGTTTTGTAACCTTTAATAGAGTTAGCTCCTAATAGAGCTCACTTCAAAAGAGTGAAAAAGAGTGACATGTTGTTGGTGGTTTTTCCCAAGTTGGTTTTCCACATAAAATCATAGTGTCAAAATTGTGATGAATGTTTTATGTGTGTTTACATTTGATAATATTTTTATTATGCAATGCAAGTTATGTTTATGATAGTTTTATAGTATAGACTGAGAAATAGCAGGATAAGAAGAACAATGAAGTGTTTATTGTTTAATTGTTCAAGTGGTACATATTGACTTTGAGTAACTAATTCACACCCCCAAGTTATTCTAAACATTTCTAATAATTGGTACCATAGCTTAGTGCTTATAGAGAAAAGTTTGAAGGTACTTAAAGCTAAAGATCATGACTAATAAGAGAGATGTACCCAAGCTGAACAAGGAGAACTTTTCTGCATGGCAGAAGTTAATGATATTGCACATATCTAGTATCTGTGATGTTGTTGTCAATTTTCTAAACAATGAATATGTAAAGGTAACAACTACTCCTCTAACTATTGAACAACTAAAATAGAAGCTAGAACATAATCAAGAAATGTTGGACATTTCCTTAGCCCTAAGCTATGTCAAGTTTGATGACCTAAAAGATGGTGATAGCTGATGTAGGAGCATCTTGGGTTTCCTTGGAATCCTGTACTTTTGTTCATTCTGCCAGTTGCTACCAAGTAACTAGTTTCTAGTTCATGTTGAGTAACCAGTTTCCAGTTGATGTCAAGTGACCAATTTATAGTTGATGCCAAGTGACCAGTTTTTAGTTGATGCTGAGTGACTAGTTTCTAGTTGATGCTGAGTGACCAATTTCTAATTGATGTTAAGTGACCAATTTCCTATTGATGTCGAGTAACCAGTTTCTAGTTGATGTCGAGTGACCAATTTCTAGTTGATGCCGAGTGACCAGTTTCCAGTTGGTGCTGAGTGCTAGTTCTTAGTTGATGCCTAGTAATGTCGAGTGCCAATTTTCATTTGATGTCGAGTGCCAATTTCTAGTGGATGTCGAGTGATGCCGAGTGCCAGTTTCTAGTTGATGCTGAGTCATCCAGTGGGTGTCGAGCTGTTTGTGTCTAGTTCATGTTTGGGCCAACATTGCTTGCATTTAATTTTGGTATAGGTAGTTATATTTGCTGAGAGCCGACTTGTGGCTTCTCTAAGTTCTAGAATGTTTTGTAAGCCATTTTGGAAAGTATAAATAGAGTGCTTAGGCTTAGATTAAAGGGAGATTTTGGGGGAGAGTTTAGAAAGAGAAAGATATAAGTCTGGAAAAGAAAATTTGAAGCTGGATGGTGGATCTGGAAGTTGTATTCTATATCTGGCGGTAACCCAGAAGGCCTTACAACTGGCATGTATGCTGTTTACTTGATGAATTAAATAAAGATATCTCATTCTCTCTCCTTGTTGCTATATTTGTATTGTGTTTTCCACTGTGTTAACTCTTGCAGGGTGGTTTGGATAGCTGGTTAAGCCCTTTGGCCCTAGTAATTCCTCCCCTTGCCTACGTCAGTAGTGCAAAGAAGATGTGGGATAGATTGAAGACCATATATGGAGGTGATGATAATTTTCTAAGAGAAAAATTAAAAATCCTAAGAGGTAAATTCGATGACATAAGAATGATGGAAAGTGAGAACATAGTACAATATTGCACAAGAGTTAAAGAGGTTGTTAATACTATTTGAGGTGCAAATGGAGAAATCAAAGTTGAAACAGTGATAATTAAGGTACTGAGGACTCTACTCCCTATCTATGCCATTAGATTCTTTACAATCCAAGAACAAGGATGCACACCAGGTAATAATTTGACCTTAGAAGGTGTAATTGGTAGACTTACTACTTTTGAGATGCCTAACTTTTATAAGTACACACCTACTATTATTGAATCTACTTTCAAGTCGTAACTAGTTCTTAGCAAGAAGAAAGGAAATCATGTGAAGAGTGAAAGTGATAGTTCTGATGATGAGATTGATGAACTTGAAGCCCTCATTGAAAAAATATTTGGAAGAGGAAGAGGTAGATACAAATTTAAATTACCTATCATTTTTTTTTCATGCAACAAAGTTGGGCATATTGATGTTGGATGTCTTGACAGAGATGATTCAGATGAAAAGAAGGAAAGCAAGTACAAAGGAAGAAGAGATGACAAAGACTACAAGAGAAGAAAAGATGAAAAAGGTAAGAAATATTGTTATATTGTTGAATAAAGGACTATTAATGAATCTAAGAGTAATGATGATGATGTTTTCTATGTTGTTATGAAAGAAGATTCTAATGAAGATGAGAAAACTACATTAATTTATTATGTGAACAAAAGTGATAGATGTATAATTGATAGTGGATGTTCCAATCATATGGTTGGTGATAAAGATAAATTTGAAGATATTGATATATACAATGGTGGATGTGTTAAATTTGGTAATGACATCCCATGTGTTATAAAAGGTAAAGGTACTATTGAACTGACTAATAAAATAACATGTGATAATGTTTACTAGGTTGAAGGACTTACTACAATTTTTTGAGTGTTTCACATCTAAACAAATTAGGTTACATAGTTAAATTTCACAATAGAAATGCCAAGATACATGATTGTGATGGTAAGCTAATTGGAACTAGTGAGCAGACAAGAGGTAACTTATTCTATCTAGACCTAACAAATGAGACATGGTTTTTTACACAAGAAGACAATGTTTTATTATTGCATAAAAGATTGTATCATATGAACTTTGACATTTTGGTGAATATCACTAAGATGAAAAAAGTGAGAGGGTTTCCTAAACTAAAGAAGCCTAAAAATGGTATGTGTAAATAGTGTCAATTGGGAAAGATGACAAAATCTAGTTTAAGAGCAAAACATATACTGCTAATGATATTTTGGAATTGGTTCATAATTACCTTTTTAGACCCATTAGTGTTCAAAGTTACTATGGAGATCAATTTTTCATTCTATTTGTCAATGACTACTCTAGAATGATGACAGTGATGTCTCTTGAAGCTAAATATGATTTTTTTTAGTTATTTAAATAGTATTTAGCTAGAGTTGAAAAAGAAACATGGAAGAGTCAGAAGTGTTTGAGATCTGACAGAGGTGGTGAATTCATTTCACATGAGTTCAATAAATTCTACAATGACAGAGGAATCAAAAGAAAGATGTGAGCACCAAGGACCCCTCCTTAGAATGGAATAGCCAGAAGAATAAAATAGATCAATAATGGATTGTGCAAGAATATTAATGATGGAGAAGAATGTATCATAGAAATATTGGAGAGAAGTGGTTAGTACTATTGTTTATATCTTGAATAGAGTACAAGTCAAGAAAGGTGCAAATGCCACACCTTTTGAACTATGGTATGGTTATGCTTCTAATGTTAAATATTTCAAAATATTTGGTAGTAGATGTTATATAATGAATGATAATAGGAATGGAAAGCTTGATACAAAAAGTGATGAAGGCATATTCCTAGGTTATTCCACTAAAAGAAAAGCTTATGAGTGTTTAGTTATAACACAAATAAAGTTGTGGAAAGTGCAAATGTGAGAGTTAATGAGTTTGTAGAAAGAGGTGACACTTTATGTAATGAAGAACCTAAAGACTATAGTAAATTCATCTATATGGATGATTATTCTCCCAGCACTCAAAATGAATAGACAAGTAAAGTTGGAAGTTCCCATTAGATAAGAAATGATAGAGTGCAAATGCAAAGTGTTGAGTAGCAGAGAGTGGGGGGGGACAAGCAACAGACTGAAGATGTTGAGTCATAGACACAAAATTTTGACCATCAGATAGAAAATGTCAAGCATGTAGAACCTAAACCAGAACTAGAACAAGGAAGAGAAAATGAACTTGAGATTAGTTTTCAAGATGAACCTATAGAAGATCAGAGAAGGAAACTACCTATACTAAAAAAATATGTGAGAATACATCATAAACCTGAACAAATCATTGGTGATGTTGAATCAAGTGTTATTACAAGAAGAAGACTCAAAGATAATACATGCTTACTTTGTGAGTTCCAGCCCGAGTCAATAAAGGATGCTTTAGAAAATGAAGATTGGATCTAAGCAATGAACAAAGAAATTGACAAAATTGAGAAGAATAATACTTGGACCTTAGTACCAAGACCTAGAGACAAAAATGTCATTGGGACTAAGTGGGTTTTCAAGAACAAGCTCAATGAGAATGGAGAAGTAACAAGAAATAAGGCAAGATTGATATGCAAGGGTTATGCTCAAGATGAAGGAGTTGATTATGGAGAAACATTTTCTCCAATGGCAAGACTTGAAGGGGTTAGAACTCTGCTTGCATACTCAGCCTACAAAAATTTCAAGGTATATCAAATGGATGTCAAATCTACATTTTTAAATGGTACACTAGAGGAAGAAGTATACATTGAACAGCCTAAAGGATTTGTAGATCCAAACAAGAAGAAAATGTTATGTAAACTAAACAAAGCCCTCTATGGATTGAAGCAAGCCCCAAGAGCATGGTATGAAAGATTACACAACTATTTGATGAAAATTGGTTTTGAAAGGACAAATTATTATAGTAACCTATATTTGAAGAATGGTAAAAAAAATGAAGTATTGTTATCTAAAATATTTGTTGATGATAGGAAGAGAAGCTTTATGCAAATCATTTGTTGATAAAATGAAGAAGAAATTTGAAATGTCTATGTTTGGTGAAATCAAGTTCTTTGTTATGCTACAACTGTGTCAGATGAATTCTAGTATTTTCATTACATGATCCAAATGTATCAAGAAGATACTAAAAACTTTTGGTATGGAAGATTCTAGGCTAGTGAGTACACCTATGTCTACTGGACATAAGCTATCTAAGACTAATGATTCTACTGATGTGAACCAAACCCTATATAGATCCATGCTTGGAAAATTGCAATGTGTTGTTCACAATAGGCTAGATATTGCTTTTTCAGTTGGGATAGTTGCTAAATTTTCAACAAATCCTAAAGAGAATCACATAATGGAATTGAAAAGGATAATGAGATATATGAAAGGTAAAAAAGACTATGGATTATATTACAAAAGAAATGATAAGTTTGAAGTAAGGGTGTTTACTGACTCAAATTGGATAGGAAATATTGATGACAGAAAAAGCACTAGTGGTGGTGCATTATTTCTAGGAAAGAGATTTGTGTCATGTACAAGCAAGAAGAAGAATTTTATTTCCCAATATATAGTTGAAGCTAAGTATGTGGCAACTGTAATGAACTATTCAAATATTATGTGGATCAAATAGTTACTGAAAGGTATGAAATAAGAAATCAAAGATCCATTGGTTATCTATTGTGATAACACAAGTATTATTAACATTTCAAAGAATCCAATAATGCACACTAAGAAAAAACACATTGCTATCAAGTATCACTACTTAAGGAAATTAGTTCAAGACAAAGAAGTGAAGCTAGAATATGTGAATACTAAGGAAAATATTGTTGACATATTCACAAAATCCTTACCTAAAGATTCTCATGAATTCCTTAGAGGTAAACTAGGGGTGATTCCCCTAATCAAATCTACTTAAGTAGGCAAGGTACATTGCATCACATATACTAATCAGAATATCCTACATAGTGATGCAATATAGCTCTATTTTGGAAAGTACCTAAGATAGATAATTCAATGCAGCATAATAGATCAGTCATATATCGATGACAAATATCACCTAGACATGCTAAATCTACATAATTTAGATGTATAAAAAATTTGAAGCTAAGATAGCTACACATTTTTGGCATTGTTGTCAAAGAGGGAGAGATTACTTAAGAAGGAGAAATTCAAAAAGAAAAATTCAAAAATTTATAGGAGAGATTACAAAAAGAGGGAGAAATTACTCCTAAGAGAGATTCAGAGAGAGCAATTCAAAAAAAAAAAGAATCAAACTATTAGTATTAAGATGCTTGAGATGTTTCCATCAATGCCAAAGAGGGAGATTGTTGGAAAATTACAATTGGAACAATTGTTTTTTTGTTATTGATGTCAAATCTATTGATGAGACACATTGCTACCTAATCTAAATATCATATCTATTTGATTGATGAAGAGGATTTGAGAAGTTTCACATAACAATATCACCTAGAGGAAAGTTTGAGTTATGAAAAGGAAGTTACAATGGACATTTGATTAGATAGACTTTGATAAAGAAAAGTGATTGTTTATGTCAAGAAAGTTAAACAAAGTTGAGTAGATGTATAAAATATAGTTAGTGCTAAGTAATGCTAGTGTCAACTGAGTTATAGTTAGTGCTGCAAAAATCTAGTGTTTACTGACCATTAGCATTGACCAAGCAAGACAACTAATGTTGACCCAAAAAGCTTTACAATGATCGAGTATTTTAGTGATGAATGAGTGCCAGAATTTAGAGATTGTTGAGTGATAATATAACAATGAATTCAAGGAAATCATGAGATCAAGCCAACTTAGTTTATTTCTTGGGAAATGTAAACTGTGTTTAAGATAAGATTGATGAGTTGGATTATTAAATTCAAGGAAAGGATTAGGTAAAGACCTAATAGATGAATTCTAAAGAATTTTATAAAAGAATATCAAGACGATGTATAGGTATAGTAAATCATGTTGAACTTGATCATAACCCCTAAGATCTATGGTGGATGTAGAATATGGTAAAGCACAAATTGCCTATTTAAAGAGATACAGAGCCAAACAAAAAAAAGTATGAGTGTGTGTATAGTGTGTGTGAGTGTGTATGTGTGAAGCTTGTATGTGAAGAGAGACATACAGAGAAAGGTTGATTAGAAATGCACAAGAGTGTGAGTGAATGTGAAGCTAATAGAGAAAGCTTGTAGATATGATGTTTTTATTAATAAGTACATTTGAGTAGAAGGCTTAAGTGTTGATGAAAAGAGTGGATTTATTGCTTGAAGGGTGTCCACAAAAATCAAGATTAGAGATGTCAATGGAAAGCTTATCAATAAACCAACATAAGGACCAAACAGAGACCTAAACCTACAAAAGTGAGTTGTAATCACACAAATTGAAACCATTTTTTTTCTATTCATTGCAAACAATTTGTATTGAAATACTTTTAATAGAGGTTGACCTAACAGTCATTTGAAGACTTCACAGTCTATGTAAATCCTTTAACTAGGTGACATTCTAAATGGAATGATCAAAGTCCTCTTACAAGGTCACTCCTAATAGGCTAAATAAATCCTCTAGCCAAGTCACATTTAATAGTTTGTTATGTAACCTTTAACAGGGTTGACTCCTAATAGAGCTCATTTTGAAAGAGTGAAAAAGAGTGACATGTTGTTGGTGGTTTTTCCCAAATTGGGTTTCCACATAAAATCCTAGTGTCAAAACTATGATGAATTATGTATGTGTATTTACATTTGATAATGTTTTCATTATGTGATGCAACTTATGTTTATGACTGTATACACTAATCTAATATGCTAGAAATACTAATCTAATGAAAGCATTTACACATTAAACTAACATAACATATAAGAGAGACAAAGAGAAGACAAACTCAAATGAGAATGTGAGCCATGGATAGGCTCTCTCAATGAGATTTGTTCTCTTCTTTTTGGGATGTGTCTATTTATGGATTGGGGAAGTATTCTCAAATGCTCAAATAGCTTCAATGGAGATGGGTAATGATAAATTGGTAGCTTTGTGAGCTCTCAATTTGGCATTATAAGGGTATGGGTATGGCTTCTGGCTCTCAAAAGGGCATAATAACTTTACTCAAATGGTTTTGATTGGAATGGCTTGGGAGGGGATTCAATTTATAGGCCAAGGGGTAGAGGGATGGAGGGCTTAGATGCAAGGATGGGAAGATGGTTAAGGATGGCTAAGATGCACTCAAAGGGGAGCACATGGATTGTGCTTGTTTAGCACCAATGGGAAGGTGACACTTGTCACAAGGAGGATGAGTGTGAGAGGGTAGGGTAAAGGGTTTGTTAAAGGCATGATGAGTGGGGTTGAGTATGTAAGAGGGATGTAAGAGGGATGAGTGTGAAAGAGGGAAGAGTGTGAAAGATGGGTGTAAGAGTCATGAGTGGGCTTGTAAGAGTCTTTTATGGTTTGTAAGAGCACTCATGACTTGGTCGTTGGGATTTTTGAGGGGAGACTTTGGTTTGGTTTAGGAAAGTATTAAACTTGTTTAGGGAATGTGACAACATTAGGGGGTGGATTAGGCTTGGGTTTAGGATTAGATTAGGGATGTTAGAGATGTGCAAGTGGATGGCATTAATGAGGGTGGGTGAGTTAGTGGCTAAGCTTGGTTAGTATGGGTGGATGGGGTGGATTAGGCTAAATGGAGGATTAGGGACAAGTTAGGGGTTTTTAGATTTGAGGATTTTATTTATCAAATAGATTTATTTAATAAATGGGGATTTTTGGAATTAGATAGAAGAATAGGATTTAATTGATAAATAATAGGTTATTTGATTTATCAATTAGGACTATAGATGATTAATTAAATTAATCAACTAGGGATGGCAAAGGATTAATTAAATAAAAATTTAATTAATGATGCCTTTAGAGATGGCTAAATTAGATTACCAAAGCAGTGTAATCAAATTTAGGTGTCTACATTTTTCCCCTCTTTGACATAGTATTGAGACAACACTATTTCAAAGAAGTTCGAGTGAAGACGACATGAGGAAGATGTTTTAGTAACAAGGTTGCCCCAGTCTTGGATAAGAAGAGGAGAGGCTAGACTTAGATGATGCCTCCTCAAGAAGGTGGTAGAGAGAGAAATGAGGCTTGACGGCTTCTTGAAAAGTATAAGAAATTGAGACGAGCAGAGACACGGATTGGCAAAGAGGAGGGGCTGAATTAGCTCAAACTCTCACTATGGTAGAATGATAAAGGAGAATCAGATGCACAAGAGTAAAGCAAGCTTAAGAATTTCTAGGATTGGGGGGGGGGGGATGGAGGAGTAGAGCGCTATAAAAGGAATCCAGGATAGGCAGATGGATGATGGGATGATAAAGCTGATGCAATAGGATTTCAACGAGTCAGATTGGCAGAAGATGGGTTTCAGAGATCCCTAGGACTAGGATTGTGGATCTCAAAAGATGAGGCTTGGTGGATTAATTTGATTGGTGGATCCCTAAAGCTAAGTGTGAGGACTGATTCAAAAAGATACTGATGCATAAGCTGTGGGAGGAGTGATAGATGCTGGAGATGGATGGGGGATAATGGAGATGAAGGGAATCCATTGAAGCTTTTTGAGCAGGGGGATACTTCAAAGAGAAGTACCACCATGTAGTTGAGCACTAGATTCACTATAGGACTATTGGTTAATTTCCAAGGTTACCAAGAACATCAAGGCTTTTCACCAACCATCCAGAAGACTGACGAACTGACTCAAAATAAACACACAAGGATTGCCCCAGTATCACACATGAATCCCAAAGGAAGCAACATGGAAATGACACTGGGTAACCCATAAGTAGAAAAGAAAACAAGAAAAAGACTTGATCAAGACCTTATGCCTAGATTGCCCCATTCGCAATATACCATGATATGGAAGATCGTGGTAACTTTGAGGAGGGAACAAAAATATTGTTTGGAAAAGATCTTTCAAGACCCAAAAGGGAAGATTCCAAATCAAAAAAAAGTGAAAATCCAAAAGAGAACCGTTTGCCAACGAGATGGGTAGGATGAGGTACTAATGGACCAAGATCAGACATGAGGAAAGCTATATCCTGCAAGGATCTACCGGAGAGCACCTAAGCTGATGGATCTGGATGAGTGATGCGTCTGGCAAGCTGAACTAAGAAGGATAACACTTTGGTGACAGGAGATCTAGCTAAAGGGAGCATTGGAATAGCTAACCAAGGGTTGTGTGATGTGTGCAAGATGCTGATCAAAGAGGAACTAGCATGAAAGCGGGATAGATACAATGGTACTAAGCTAAAGAGGATGTACAAGCTGACAGACCAAGATATGTTACAAATGTACAAGTTTGTTCATGTTTTGGTTTTTTGTGAGATGGAAATGATTGTGAAGGGTGGGATGTCTGCAATAGTTGATAGGCGGATAGGTAGATGGTTTGCGAAAAGCTTAAAGAAAATGAGATTCTTTGTGTGCATGTGATAGGATACAAGATTATTTACAAGCTGGAATATGGTACAAGCTTTGGACAAGATTCGGATATACAAGCTATGATACAAGGAATGATACAAGATTTACAAGTGGGGGTACAAGATTTACAAGCTGAGGTACAAGGTTTACAAGCTGTACAAGAGGTATTTATAAGCTCCATTAGATTTTGGATATTTGGTTGGAACACCAAGGGAACAAGCAGGTGTGTCTTATGGGATGGTGGGTGAATGGATGAGGGATAGGATAGTGATAGATAATGGATTAGTCTTAGTACACAAGGCACCTGAATTACCAGGTTTTCACCAAGGTACCTATCCAAGGCGCTTGAATTGCCAAGTTTTCACCATTGGACGCTTATTTTTCTTTACTATTTTTTTGTATTTTTCAAAAGCTGGGTATACCAAGGATCTTCAAGCATAGAACTTCTTGAGATGAATGATGTTAGTAGGATCATTCAAGAGTTCTCCTTCCGGTGTAGATAGTTGATAGGCTCCAGAGCCAAAGGATGCAGTGACAACATAAGGACCAAGCCAGGTAGGTTCAAACTTGCCTTTCTTTTCACGATCTGCTTGGAATTTCATGTTTTCTTTGAGAACCATCTCACCTAGTTGAAAGTGTCGTAGAAGCACCTTCTTGTTGAAATTCCTTTTGAGACAAGTTTGGTAGACTATGAGATGGTCATAGGCTTGTTTTCTGTTCTCATCTAAGAGATCTAGCTGGGTGAGCCGAGCTACTCTATATTCTTCATCTGATATTTGCCCTCGCAAAGAGATGTGTAGTGAGGGAAGTTCAACTTCTATAGGTAATACTACTTCGGCATCATAGACTAGGGAGTATGGAGTTGTTCCTATGGATGTACGAAAGGAGGTTCGATAGGCCCATAGAGCCAGATTTATTTGTAGGTGCCAATCGCAACTGAAATCATTGACAACTTTCTTTAGGATTTTAAGGAGGGTTTTGTTAGTTGCCTCTGCCTGGCCGTTACCTTGTGGGAAATATGGGCTAGAAAAGCAGTGATGGATGCAGAGGGAAGTGCATAATTCTTCCATGTTGAGATTTTCAAAGCTACCTCCATGGTCAGTGAAGATGGTGGATGGGATGCCGAAGTGGCAAACAATGTGGTACAAGATGAACTTGGAGACCTAAACTCCTGTAGCTGAGACTAGGGGGACTACTTCCACCCATTTAGTGAAATATTCTGTAGTTGTTATTATCCATTTATGTCCATCAGATGAGAGAGGGGTGATAGTTCCAACTAGATCAAGGCCCCAACAAGTGAAAGGCCAAGATGGTGCAATAGGTTGGAGATCCTGTGCTGGAGCATGCACAAGATTTGCATGCTACTAACATGGGAGATACTTTCTGACAAAGTCACAAGAGTCTTCTTCAATGGTAGGCCAATAGTAACCTGCTCTAAGGATTTTTCATGCTAGGACAATACCACTTGTGTGGGCACCGCAATGTCTAGAGTGTACTTCTTTTAATGCCATTGCGGCCTTGTTTTCATCTAAACATCGAGAGAGAGTATTGTGATAACCCCGACGATATAGGGTATTGGCTATGATAACATAGCAAGATGATTTTTGAATGAGGTTTTGGCATTGGGTGCATGTGAGGTGAGGGGATATGATACCATCATTAAGGTAAGCATGAATTTCATGGTACCAAGGGGATTGGGGACCAACCAAGATACAAACATGGTTTGAATCCTTATTCGCATAGGTAGGTGTGAGGAGTTGCTCGACTAAAAACTCATACTGCATAGCTTCTTGGGGAATTTCCAAGAGTGAGCTAATAGTGGCCATGGCATCTGTTGCCTTATTCTGCATTCATGGCACTTGTGTAAACTGAAGCTTTGTAAAATGTTGGGTCAGCTGATCAACTAGCTCTTTGTAGGGTAATAGCTTTTCATCTTTGGTTTGATATTCATTTAGGACTTGCTTGATGATGAGCTGAGAATCACCAAAGATTTGTACCTCATTGATATTCCATTCTGTAGCTATCTTTAATCTTGCTACAAGAGCTTCATATTCTGCTATATTGTTGGTGCTAGGGAATTGTAGCTTGAAGGCTTTTGGAATATAATCTCCCTGAGGTGTAACTAATAATATTCCTGCCCCTGATCCATGAGAGGTGTATGAGCCATCAAAATAAAGTTTCCATGGGGGTTGTTCTTCAATTAGACAGATATGCTCATCTGGAAATTCTGTGATCAAAGGATATGCATCTATTAGAGGTGCATCAGCTAGGTGATCTACTATAGCTTTTGCTTTGATTGCCTTTCTGTCCACATACTGGATGTCAAACTCACTTAGTAGCATAACCCACTTTGCTAGCTGACCTATGAGTGGTGTTCTGGAGAGCATATACTTGAGAGGATCAATTTTGGATACTAGTTGGATGGTACAATTTAGCATGTAGTGGCAAAGCTTTTGAGTTGAGAAAACAATTGCCAAACAAGCTTTTTCCATAGGAGTGTAATTGAGTTCATAACCAACTAGGGTTCTACTAATGTAGTACATGGCTCTTTCTCTACCGTAGTCATCAAGCTATGCTAGAAGTGCCCCTAGAGTAGTAGGCGTTGCTGATATGTACAAGATCAAGGGATGACTAGGAACTGGTGGAACCAAGATAGGGGGATTGGTGAGATACTGCTTGAGCTGATCGAAGCTGCACTAACATAAAGGATCCCACTTGAAGTTTTCATCCTTCTTCAATAAATGTGAAAATGATGTACACTTATCTGCAAGCTGGGAGATGAAGCGCCGAACGGATTGAAGCTTTCCCTGAAGAGAGCGAAGCTGTCATAGTGTCTAGGGAGGAGGCATGTCTAAGATAGCCTTGACCTTCTTGGGGTCGATCTCTATACCTTGTTTAGAGACTATAAAGCCTAGAAGCTTGCCAGATGTGACCCCAAAGATACACTTCTTGGGATTTAGCATGAGATGATATTGGGCTAACCTATCAAAGACTTTCTCCAAGTCAGTAAGATGATCCATGAAGGTATGAGACTTGACCAAGATATCATCCACATAATCTTCCAAAATGTTATGGATGAGATCATGAAAAATGGTTGTCATAGCTCTTTGATAGGTAGCCCCAGTGTTCTTTAGGCCAAAAGGCATCATGTTGTAACAAAAGTTTTCCCAAGGGGTAGTGAATGTTGTCTTATGCTGATCCTCTTCTGCAATCTTGATTTGATTATACCCAAAAAATCCATCCATGAGGGACAAAATTTCATGTCCATCTGTAAGATCTACAATCATATCTATGTTGGGCAAGGGAAAATCATCTTTTGGACAAGCTTTGTTAAGATCTCTCAAAATCAGTGCAGATTCTGATGTCATCAGAAGGTTTAGTGACGGGGACCATGTTGGAGATCCACTCTGAGTAGTTGATAGGTCGGATAACCTTAGTAGCTAAAATTCTTTCTAATTTAGCTTTGACCAATAATGCCACCTTGGGGTGCATTTTTCTAAGCTTTTGTCTGATGGGCTTGATCTTTGGATCGACTGCAAGATGATGAACTACAAGCTTTGGATCAACCCTTGGCATGTGCTGATATGACTATGCAAATTGACCAATGTTCTCTCTTAAGACCTCAAAGAGGAGGTCAACTTGGTCTTGTGATAGGGATGCAGCAATGTGAACAAGCGTAGGGATCTCTAAAGAACCGATGTTGACTTCTCTAGTATCCTCAATTAGAATAGAAGATATCTCTGGTCAATTATCTTGAGGAGGTAATGCTAAATCCTCATGTTTTGCTTGTGGCTCCAGATTTCCTTGCTGAGGGGTTCTCTTCATTGCCTTAGCTAGTCTCAGATTCACCTTAGTTTCAGTTTTAGGTGTATCGGAACTAGGTTGGGGATTTTCTCCAAAATACCCCTTGGGATCTAGGTTATAGATATAGGCAGAATCTGGCTTTGTTTTCTTGTGAGGTGTTTTAGCTCCCATGAATCTCAGAAGTTCTTTCTCTGATGTGAACTCATCAATGTGTATGATGCTTGGTTGGTCCCAATCTATGAGTTGTGGATGGGTGAGTGGTAGGTCAATGAGGTGGATGGATAGTTCTTGGAGAACAGAGTCTCCAAGGGAGATTTGGTCTAGGATATCATCATAGGCTCTCTTTTCAACTTCCTCAGGAATGTCTTTGATTTTGACAAGGTCGCGGTGAATGTTCGAAAAAGCGTGACCGTTCATATTGGTGCCCTCAATTGTGGGTATGCCAAAGCCAAGACCTAACTTTGATTCCCACTTGTGTGCGTCGATGGGGCACTACATGCCTCTTTCTTCTGGTCCTAGACCACCACCTTGATAGTTCCATTTGTCAGTGATGAGCTTATGTTCTTGGGGATACTTCTGGCTAAAGTGATCAAGGTGTGCTTGATTTCTTTGAGGTGCATCCTTATGTAACCAATTGTTGATATCCAGAGTGAGCTCCTCATGAAGAGGGATTTTTGAGGATACAAAGGTTGTTGGGCCAAATTGTTTGTATCAAGGAGGTGGAATCTCCTTAGCTTTGTGATATGTCAGTCATCCATGGGCATGTGGATCAAGTGGGAGTGCCCCAACAGCAAATGCATCTGATAGACTATACTCTCCATAGCCTTTGTTATTGATCTTCATGGTCGATAAGGTGGAGGCGAGGATGGTTTATGGGTCATTACAAGTGTCGGATGAGCTGGCGATGGATGTGCTGATATCAATTCCAGGGCAATGGTTTGTATATGAAGCTCAATTGCATTGCAGTAAGAAAAGGGTTCTAGATCGGCATGGATGGTTACCTTAGTGCCTTGATGTGAAAATTTGACGCACTAATGGTAAGTGGATGGAATGGCTTTCATGAGATGAATCCATGGGTGACCAAGGAGGATGTTGAATGGTAGGTTTAGATCAATAACATGGTAGAGTGTTTCTTGGATGACTGGCCCAACCTTGACTGGAAGCAAAATAGTTCCTTCTATGGTTCTTTCCAAGTTGTCATAAGCTTTGATGGTGATAACCTCACTGATGATATACGCATTAGTATACCTAGCTTTTTTTATGAATTTTAGGGTGCAAATATTCAAGGCTAATCCATTATCTATCATTACTCTTTTCACGGCAAAATTGGATACCATGATGGCTATGCGAAGCGGAAGGGTGTGATCTAGCTCGACCACGGGTATGTCGGTGGGTTTGAATGATAGGGTGCACGAGGATGAAAGGTGTCCAACAAGATTACGAAAATCAGTAGCATTGATATCAAAAGGGACACGAGATTCTATGAGAGCATTGTCAAGGATGTCTTTGTACATAGGACTAGTGCGGAGAAGGTCTAAAATGGAGATTTGGGTTGGCATGTTCCCAAGGTGTTCAAAGATATTGTACCAGCTTTTTGATGGAGCTGATGTTGCTGATGAAACTGGTGGGCCTGCGATGTTAAATTGTGCTATTCGAGTGGTGACTGCACACTCATTGTCTGGTCCTCAAATATTGATAATATTGATAGAAGGCTCTTTCTCGAATATACAACCTATAAGGCTACCATAGTCTATATAGGATGAAGTGTGGTCATTGTTCTTCCCATGATGTTGGTTTGGCTGGCGGTTGTTGGTGTTGTTTTGGATAGGTGCTTTTCTAGAATTTTGGTTGTTGTGTGGAGGAAAAACATTTTGATAAATCTGTAAGCCTGCATTGGGAGAGGTTTGGGCACCAATAGTGATTTCTTTCTGATCAATGAGGTCCTGCACATAATCTTTCAATTTCATGCATCTGAGGGTGGTGTGACTGTTTACCCTATGGAACTTACAATACTCATTATCTTTGTACCGTGCAGCTTTGGATTGGCTTGGATCAATTTGCTGGGTAGGAGGGAATTTGATGAGGTTTTCCTTAGCCAATTTCTCAAAAATGATATTCAATGGCTCACCAAGGGGTGTATAGTTTCTAGGTGCAAGTTGGAATCTGGGCTTTTTCCCTGCAGCTACATTGATGGCATTAGCTTGATTGCTAGATCCTTGGAAGTTGGGTCTTGGATTGTGGTTTTGATAGCTTTGGTTACTCTATTGTTGGTAGTTGATAGCTTGTTGATTGTTTGTTTGATATGGTGGGTTAGACTAATTTTGGGAAGGACCAACAATATTCACATGTCTGGTGTCAATGACGCCATCTATTGCAATGTGCTTGTTTTTGTTCCAATACCTAGACTTTTCATTGGAATGTGATTGATTTTGGTTGGTTTCCTTGTAAATCTTGACCACACCATCTTTAATGAGTCCTTTCTCAAGGATCATTCCTTTCTCTTTGATATCCTTATCGGTCTGCAAACAGTTCATGGTCATGTGGTGAGCCAAGCTGGGATGGGCATTATCAATAAACATTTTCACCACATGGCATTCTGGCAAGGTGCAAGATATGCGGGTGGTAAGGGTTTTCCATCTTTGTAGGTATTCGAGAAGGCTTTCTCCACCTTTTTGTTTAGTGTGGACAAGATCAATTACTGATAGCTCTGTTTTAACAAGATGGGCATATTGGGCTACAAATTCCTAAGACAATTCAGCAAAAATTTTAATTGTGCCATAGGGGATTCTATAAAACCATTCAAGAGTTGGTCCGGCCAAGCTTTTGGAAAAGAGATGTAAGAGGAAGACGTCATCGTATGCCACTTCTTGGTAGTGCATGTAAAATTCTTTGATATGTGTGATAGGGTCTCCTTTTCCTCTGAATTTGTCAAACTTGGGTGTCTCAAAATGCTTGGGAAATGGTGTCATGGTAATGGCTCTGTCAAATGGGTAAGGACACACATTCTCAAACTTGAAAGTTTTTGGATCATTTCCCTCCTAGATGTTCTTCAAAGTTGTCTTCATGGCTTCCCATTCTGAATTAATGGGTGACATCTGGGGTGCCCCTAATGTAGGAGTGTCTTGAGGTAGGTATGTGGTAGATGGGGCAATGGAATATGGATCGCTTTGAGGTATGGGCTGGTAGGGATTGTACATGGCTTGGGCAACTGAATGGTGGATGATGGGTTACTGAGGTGGAGGTGGCACATATTGCTGCATGTGTTGTGAGGCTTGTTGCTGATATTGGATTTGAGGTTGGGATTGAGGGATGTAGGCTGGCTGTGGAATAAATGGATTTCTTTGTGGAGGTAAGGTATAAGATGGTTGTGAAGCTTGGGGAAAGGATTGGGGAGCTTGTGGAACTTGACTTTGGATTTGAGGATTTTGACCAATATATGTGGGATGTGCCCCCATCTGGGAAGGTGTCTGCATGGCAAAAGAGGCCAAGTAATTAGTAGTTGGTGGTGGTGGATTTCCTCCTAGAAGTTGCATAGAAAAATAGTTGGTAATAGGAGGTAATGGATTAGTTGGTGGTGGAGGTGGTGGGAACTGAAAGCTTGGAAATGGAACTGATGGGGTTTGATAGCTTGGTGGCTAGATTTGGAAGCTTGGTAGAGTGGTGGCAGGAGCTGGGGTCACTTGGGAGCTTGGAAAAAAATTGGCAGTAGCTTGTGGGATTTGATAGCTTTGTGGAGTGAAGGTAGTAGCTTGTGGATTTGTGGCTGATGGTATTGAGCTCCCAAGACCTAATGGAAATGATGGGATTGTGCTTTGGGCTGTGGTGAACAAGCTGGGGGTGATGAAAGGTTGATTACTTGGCCCTATGGGTGGCATCCTTGTTGTATATTGTTGAGGTTGGCCAAAGATGCTAGCACTGATTTGGGAGATGGGTGGATTTGGAAGGCTGGGTTGGGGAGCAATAGCAGCAATAGTGAAGGGAGTGAATGGTGAGGTATTTTGGGCAAAGGCAGTTTGGAGTGGAGAGGTATGAACCAAGGATGGAGTGGTAGTGGCTAGATTGGCTTGCAGAATGGAGATTTTGACTTGGGTGGAGGATGGTATGTTTGGGTTTATTGGATCAAATGGATTGGCTTGAGGCTCTTCTTTTGGCATATATTGAGGATAATTTGGATCATAAGAGCCGATGGGTGCTGGCAGTTTCCCAAACAACGGGTCAGATGGATCTGATAATGGAGGGGGTCTTCCAAAGTCAAAGGTTCCTACATTGTCCCTTCAAAAATTAGCCATGATCATCTCTTTGTTCTTGTCTATAATGGCGTTTACCAATACTGCATTTCCTGGTTGGTTCATGAAAGCTTCAATGTTAGTAGGTGATGGCATAGCTTTCTCTGGGCTGAAGGATGGTTGAGTGCTCAAGGGGGGTGATGATGTTCGATCCAAATGATAGGGCTCCATTTTTACTTTCTTCTTAGCTAAGCGAGTGATGGGTGGCATGAAAAATGCTCCTAGGGATGAGATGCAACAAATGCTGGTGGATGCAAAAGGGGGGAAGGCTTTTCTATGCAAATGATTTCCTAGGTTGAGGCAAAGCTATATGACAAAACCTAAGGAGGATTGGGTTGGGGATTCTAACTTCAAAGATATGTTGCCAAAGCACAAAAGGTCTGCTTTCCTATGTGCAAGCTTGGTGGCGATTGTGTCAACTTAAGGATAGACTGATGATCCTTGAGGAAGAACATGAGATTGACAACTTGTGGATCCCAACCTTTAGCTCAAGGTGATGAGGGATAACAAGTGACAAAGCTAGATTACCCTAGACAAAGCTCTGTCAAAGGCATAACCTTAGTGAGATTGGTGGATTTGAAAGATTTTAGGAATGGCAAACTTTTGGCAAGGTGACAACAATTTTGAAAGCTTAGATGTGAAGTTTCTAGATTGCTAGCTAGATGGTTTGATTCTAAATGAGATGGATGAGCTAATAATGCTTAAGGGGATAACCTAAGATGGCTAGCTTTTCTACAAAGATGAATCTAAAGTGAAGCTTATCCAAGAAGATGTGGAGAAACAAGGGTGTCTAACCATAGAAATCATGCCTAGTGGGTAAGGCATAAGCAGGATTGACTCCTAGATGTTGGTTAAATTTGATGGTGCACTCTAACCAGGCCTCTTGAAGTGCTTCGTCGGTAGCTTTATCCTCTGTTTTGTGGAGTTTGGCAACTCGTGGGCTTGGTGTTATTTCTTTTCTCTTGGCTGAAATTTCTTGGTATGCCAGAGATGGCTTGAGTTTGACTTTGTGAAACTTCTATTTGGGTTTGGGTTGTTCCGACATAAATTCTTGAATTTTCTTGGCTTTGAGAGATCTCAGTTGTTTTTCTTCAACTTGTTCAACTTCTAAAATAGGTAGTGACTACGCTAAGTGTGCCCTAAGCTAGGATTGACCAAGTTTGGCAAACATTCATTCAATAAGTAAAATAAAATGAAGCAATAGATAGGAACACCCAGATAGAAGTTTGTGGTTCTCAGAATGTGATACTTGCACTAAGGAGTGTGTATGTTCTACAAATGTTTTGATCAGTCACTTCAAACACATTAACGTCCTAGATGGTTGTCTATAAGGCTGATAGTTGGTTTAGCTAGGGAGTCCTCAATATACCCAAGGTACGTGAGGCCCAAATCCATAGATGAGACCAAAAAGATGTCACACAGCTGAGAGAAGTGGTAACCCACTTCTCCTCTTTCACTTCTCAAGGGTATAAAGTTCCTTGAGGCTTAGCCCGAGTGACAAAATCTTGATCCCAAGAGAGGTGTCTTTCGATTCACCTCTCGATTCTTATACTCCGCCGAAACACTGGAGTTGAGGTCGTCCAAGGGGTGATGAAATCCCCAAGCAAGCCTCCTAAAAAGAAACAAGGTTTTGGATCCTAATCTTATGCACCCAAGATGGCCTCAAAAGATGACAAGGGGAGAGAAGACTTGGATGACCTCGGGCTAAAAAACATGCTTGTTCTTTTACCAACTGACTCTTATGTGTGCTAATCTAGCCTTTGCAAGCACTCATGTTTAAGAGACAATGTTCAATTCTAACTTGAAGCACTAACAAAAGTAAATCGATCAAAGAATGCAAACAATAAGAAGAGTTAGGGTCAACAAAAGCAAACTCGCATGCCCGGAGGCCCTCCACATCAAGTATCGATTAATTTTCTTTAAGGCATTCAAGATTGAGTGTGAGTTTGTTTTAAGCCCAAAACAAAAGTGTGTGAGATTCGATTTCAAGCATGCACCCGGAGGCTCTCCATGTCAATTGTTGTTCAATTTTAGTGCCCAAACTTGAAGTGTGATCGATTTAATCTAGATTTTTGGTCATTTAAAAATTTTGATAAAGTTAAAGCAAACGTTCAAAGACCAAGTGAGTTAGTTAGATTGTGGAACATTTAACACCTTTTTCAAGTAGACCCATCCCCATAAATGGCACTGAGATTGCAACCAATGGTTGAATTGATGGGTGATTAGAAAAGAGGTGAGTCGAAAGAACTAATCAAATTTATTTTTGCAAATTTGTATTTAACTTAACAAAGTTTCTTAATTGTCCAAAAATCAAACTTTACCTAAATTGCATGTGAAAAAGAGATTTGTTTTGTTCAATTTTAGAAGCTCCAAATGAAGTGTTTGAATTGCAATGGTTAATTGATCCTTGGCATTCAAGATTGGATTTGTTTTTTTAAGCATGCATTCCAAAGAAAATTGATTTTAATCCATGGCATTCACGAGTGTGTTTTGAGCAACATTCATTCAATGGAAAATGTGTTTAACCATTCAAGTTCATTTTAGCAACATGCATTCAAAGACAAATGATTAAACATTCAAGTTCATTTTTTAGCAACATGAGAACCTGCAAGAAACATGGTTAGTGGTTTCATATGTGCTCCAACCTACAATTAGACAAAAAAAAGTAATTTAATTAGTCACCCAAAATCTTCAAAAATGAAAGCTTAACTATGTGAAAAAAAATTTAACTTTTTTTGCTATTTTTTCTATGCGTAAAAATGCTTAGAATGGTCTAAATCCTATGGAACCACTAAAAGTCAAATTTTGATTTATACTCTTTTTTTTTTTTTTAAATAAAAAGTGCAGGAACTGATATGCTAAAATGAAAATGCAACATAAATAGGAAGAGATGACAGTTTATCAGGCGGAGATGCCAAACTGTGGAGACGCCGAAACTCACAGACGTCGAAACTTGCAAATGACAGTTTGATGAAGAAGGCAGTTGGCAGCGTCGGGGATGACAGTTGCCAAGTAGAGACGACAATTGACTGCTAGCGGCGGCGGAGATGACAGTTTAAGTTTTTGAAGGTGGCACAAATGAAAAAATCTAGGCGAAGACACTAAAACTCATAGACGTTGATCTGCGCAGATGCTGAAATTTGCAAATGATAGTTTGAGCTTTCAGAGATGGTAGTTGAGCTTGCACAGATGACGGTTGTGCAAGCGTAGATGACTGTTTATCTTTCACAGATGACGGTTGAGCTTGCAGAGATGACAGTTGAGTTTTCGCAGATGACGGTTGAGATGACGGAGATGACGGTTGAGTTTGCACAGATGACTTTTTGCAGAGACGACAGGCAGAGACGCCAAACTACGAAGACAACAGGCGGAGATGACACTACGCAAAGGGAACCGATGGGCGCGAGTTTTTTCCAAAAAATTTTGTTTTCTTGGTTTTTTTGGATTTTAAAGAGTGTATCTTTCTCTCTAGTGCGTCCTTCAACTTGCAAAAACAAACAAAAACAACTTGCACCCACTCAAACAACAACAAACCATTAGATTGTTAGTTTGTAAAAGCACAATGTAGATTGAAATGGATGAAAAAATGACCCATAGCGGGGTCACACCGGGCGTGCGAAAATGTATACACTAATCTAATATGCTAGAAATACTAATCTAATGAAAGTATTTACACATTAAACTAACATAACATATAAGAGAGACAAAGAGAAGACAAACTCAAATGAGAATGTGAGCCATGGATAGGCTCTCTCAATAAGATTTGTTCTCTTGTTTTTGGGATGTTTCTATTTATGGATTGGGGATGTATGCTCAAATGCTCAAATAGCTTCAATGGAGATGGGTAATGGCAAATTGGTAGCTTTGTGAGCTCTCAATTTGGCATTATAAGGGTATGGGTATGGCTTCTGGCTCTCAAAAGGGCATAATAAATTTACTCAAATGGTTGTGATTGGAATGGCTTGGGAGGGGATTCAATTTATAGGCCAAGGGGTAGAGGGATGGAGGGCTTAGATGCAAGGATGGGAAGATGGTTAAGGAGGGCTAAGATGCACTCAAAGGGGAGCACATGGATTGTGCTTGTTTAGCACCAATGGGAAGGTGACACTTGTCACAAGGAGGATGAGTGTGAGAGGGTAGGGTAAAGGGTTGGTTAAAGGCATGATGAGTGGGGTTGAGTATGTAAGAGGGATGTAAGAGGGATGAGTGTGGAAGAGGGAAGAGTGTGGAAGATGGGTGTAAGAGTCATGAGTGGGCTTGTAAGAGTTTTTTATGGTTTGTAAGAGCACTCATGACTTGGTGGTTGGGATTTTTGAGGGGAGACTTTGGTTTGTTTTAGGAAAGTCTTAAACTTATTTAGGGAATGTGACAACATTAGGGGGTGGATTAGGCTTGGGTTTAGGATTAGATTAGGGATGTTAGAGATGTGCAAGTGGATGGCATTAATGAGGGTGGATGAGTTAGTGGCTAAGCTTGGTTAGTATGGGTGGATGGGGTGGATTAGGCTAAACGGTAGATTAGGGACAAATTAGGGGTTTTTAGATTTGAGGATTTTATTTATCAAATAGATTTATTTAATAAATGGGAATTTTTGGAATTAGATAGAAGAATAGGATTTAATTGATAAATAATAGGTTATTTGATTTATCAATTAGGACTATAGATGATTAATTAAATTAATCAACTAGGGATGGAAAAGGATTAATTAAATAAAAATTTAATTAATGATGCCTTTAGAGATGGCTAAATTAGATTACCAAAGCAGTGTAATCAAATTTAGGTGTCTACAATGACAGTTTTATAGTATAGACCGAGCAACAACAAGATATGCAGAACAGTGAAGTGTATATTTTTTAATTGTTCAAGGGGTACATAGTGACCTTGAGTAACTCATTCAGCCCCCCTTTCAGTTATTCTAAACATTTCTAACACCCTTTTCTTCTTTTTGGAAATTCAATTGCTCTCTCTCTCCTTTTTACATCTACATATACTCGGTATGCTCTTGTTTGCATTAGTACTATTTAGATCTTATTTTACATTATT
Organism: Cupressus sempervirens; assembly: GCA_028749045.1. Taxonomy (NCBI): domain Eukaryota; kingdom Viridiplantae; phylum Streptophyta; class Pinopsida; order Cupressales; family Cupressaceae; genus Cupressus; species Cupressus sempervirens. Next base: position 219,110,792 of record CM053784.1, on the reverse strand, counting down.
TATGGTTAGATCTCATTAGATTCTTCTTATGTAATATCATTTTACATCTTTGCATTGTATGCATTGGTTTTACCTAAACATTTTGGTGAAGCTAATGTGTTATTCCTCTATATGTTATCTTAGAGTTAGATTTTTCTACCTATTTTCCTCCATTGTTTTGGTAATTTGATCTTATATTCATTAGCTATGTCTACTTTATTTCCTTATATACATCTAGTTAATCTTATTTTTGCATTGCATGTCTAGATAAAATTTATATGCACTTCTCCTTTTTTCATGTTGCAAAATTTTTTTAAAGCATTTTCCCACCACAATTCTACCACCTTTGTGATAAAACAACACCCTCCTTTAAAATATGTCATTTTTATTTGTCCTCTCTTACATCATCTTATAAGGAACTATCAAAGCACCTAAAGATGACTTTAACTTTTCTCTCAATGCTCTTCCTCTTTGTGGAGGAGAATTGAGGATTGATGTTAACTCTCCTCCTAACGTAAGCCTTATCTACGAGGATACTTTTGCTAAGGATGATATTATACCTTCTTTCAATTGCTATCATTTTCCTTCTATAGTGTGATTTCTTGATAGAAACACTCTTACCTTTGATGATTCTCTTATTTGGGATGAACCCTTGGATAATGACATGAAAATGATGTGGCATAAATGGATTTTTTGTGATGTAAAGTTGTACGATGATGTGGCATAAATGAGTTATGGTGAATTGGTCATACATTGTACATTACGACCAAATTTATTGAAGTTGTTCATGTTAATTTGAAACATGCAAAAGATCAGATGTTCTTTGTTGAATAAATATGTGATTCAAATTGGAGATTGAGTGGATATGGTAAATGTTCAAATTAGGGTCTTTTAATGTATTTCGGTAGGCCTGAGGTGAAATTAAAGTGTAATATGTTTTTTTTAGGGAACTGACCATGGTAGAGATTGAAGTGTGTACTTATATAATAGAATATTGTAGTTGTAAGTGTATAAATTTTGAATGGGAGTCAAGCCAATAGTTGAATTCTTGCAAGAAGTATTAGATATTGAGTTGAATTTGATATGTACAAAAAATTGAGAAGTATTATACTTAGTTTATTTTCCCAATTGAATCCTAATAGGTTCTCCAATTCTAAATCCCTTAACTAAGTCACTCTTAAAAGGGTGAGTGATTCAAAGCTCTCCCTTAAATAGGAAACTAGGTTGTGCTGTGGCCTTAGACTACTTCAAATACCCCAAAATGGAGTCAAGAGAGGGCTCTACACCTTTTTATAAACCTTACTCACAAACATGAACTAGGTACTCAAAAGAGCACAACTAGATCACTAAGCACAAAACCACTAAATACTAGGGATGTGCTTGAAATGGGAACCTGCATATTTAAAGGGGAGTGTAAAGGTTCATGAACATTCAATAGACTCAACTTGATTGATTAGAATAGCCTAACTTATGCCAACAATCTCAAATAGAAAAACTGGCTTCTAAGCCTAGAAGTCCTAAATAGCCCTACTAAAGAGGAAATGAGAACTTGGTTTGAAATTACTCCAAAAGACCTGGAAAAAATAGTTGATACCCTTTTGGAAGATGCTTCTAATTCCAAACTTATAGACTCCCAACTAATCAATGGACCACCAAACCAAACATGCAGCAATTAGTCCTATTAGACCTAATTGATTGGGTTTGTGATGGAAGTATAAATTGGGATCTATTAGAGGTCACACTCCACCATTAAAAAGGTTTTATACATCCTCTAATTGCTTCTGGAACTTCAATACATGTTGTCCTAAACCAAACACATAGAGATGTTTAGGCTAGGATTGGGCTAAAAAACTAGATAACTTGCTCTCCATCTCCTATGCTTTTGGGATCTTATAGTACACCCTCCTAAATTGCATTTTCCTGAGTGGCATAAGATTTCCATGGTTGAAATACAAGTTAGTGGATTGTTTCCAAAACTTGTCAATGAAATAAGAGTTTTAGTGCACTCAAGGAAGAATGTAAAATATATTTTGATGTTGATTACTTCAATCTTTCAAACCACTTACATTCTTCTGCTACAACATTCAAAATTTAGGTTCAAACAATCATTTGCTTCTACCAATATGTACTAGTCTATACACTCACATGTTACAACAAATTATAAGGAAAAATGAGAGATTTTATTAATTTCAAATTGCAAAGGTACATGTACTCTATCTTCCACCTACCTAAAAGGGTTATTTGAAGACATTTCCCAACCAATCCAACCAATTTTTGAAGGTTGTGACCACTGGGGAGTGATTAAGTGAAATTTGTTAAATGTAATAAGAAACTATCAAACCGTTATCGACTAGCTAGTGATAATCAAGACCACTCAAGCATCGAAGATAGTTTCCCATATGTGTTGAGCATTCAGTGTTAACTAAGTTTGGAGATAGTGTTGACTGAGTTGGGTTGGTTAATTAAGGAATGTCGACATAAACTTTGTATTAACTGAGTTGGGTCAGTTAAAAAAGGGATCCCCTATGTTAATCAAGTACATATGTTTAGAAGCCTAAGAACACACCTACCCTATCCTAGGACTAAGACGTGCCTAATGACCATAGTCAAAAACCCATGGTTTATAAAACACCAATGGTGACTAGGCAATACAAGTAGGCTTATTTGTAAAGAAAAACTACTTCTAAAACTTATCAAAGACTCTTAGGCATGAATGCCCTTGAGTGAAACTCATGAATAGCTTGTTGTAGTGAACATTCTACAGAGTGGAAGAATAGGTGTTCCTACACCATACTAGCTTGTTGTAGGACTACTTGAGGTAGTTGTTGAACATAAGTGCCATGCTTGGTAATGCATTCTTCACTCATCCATGTAGCATCTATATCTAGAAGACCCTTCCATTTGACCAAGTAGTCTGTGCAGGTTTTCTTTCTTGTCTTCTTGACCACCTTGGAATCCAAAATCTTCTCAAATTTTAGTAGTTGGCCAGGTGGAAGTCTTTGATCCATTCTTCATACATTACATTATCAGTATCATGCTTCACATTATTAGTTCTTGCATCACCTTTGAAAGGGGTAAGATCATAAACATTAAAAATAGGATAAATTGAGATGGTTGGGGGTAATGAGATTTCATATGCATTTTCCCCAAATTTATGTAGTATTTGATAGGGTCCAATCTTTCTCATCTACAATTTGGTGTGTCCACTAGGTAGCCTTGCTTTGTTTAGATATGCCCACACATGATCTCCTCCCTTGAAAGAAACTTGTCTTTTCTTCTTGTCTACTTGTTTGTTGTACCTTGCAGTATTTTGATGCAAAGTATCTTTAACTTAATCATGAATCTTCTCGATCCATACTGAGAATTCTTCACCTTGTGCACTGATTTTGAAGTCATTTGGTAATTCTCTCAGTTCAATGACTCCTCTAGGATGAAGTCCATAGTTTACTTGGAATGGTGTCTTCCTTGTTGACTTATTTACTAAGTCATTGAAAGAAAATGTTGCTTGAGGGAGGATAGCATCCCATTTATGTCCAAGTTTTTTGCTTAGATACCTTAGAAGGTTTCCTAAATATATGTTCACTAATTCAATCTACCCATCTATTTGTGGATGGTAGAAGGAACTTAAGGATATATTTGTACCCAACTTTTTCCATAGGGTCCTCCAATAATGACCTTGAAATTTTGCATCTCTATCTAAGATAATGGATGTTGGAAACTCATGAATCCTAACCACTTCCTTGAAAAATAGGTTAGCAATATGTGAAGCATCATTATAGCTTTTGCAAGGAACAAAATGAGCCATTTTACTAAATTTGTCCACAATAACAAAAATGTTATCAAAACCTTGTCTAGTCCTTGTGAGACCCAAGATGAAATCCATACTCACATTGTCCCATGGCTTTTTTGGAATTGGTAAGGGTTGGTAAAGACCTTGGTTTTTTCTAACTCCCTTGGCTCTTTGGCAAATTGTACAAGTTTCCACAAACTTTCTAACATCAATATGTAGTTTTGGCCAGTGGTAGTTTCTCCTTAGCAGTTCTAGAGTCTTGTCAATCCCAAAGTGTCCTCCTAATGGACCACAATGCTTCTCTTTGATCAAATTTTCCCTCATGAAGCATCTTGGAGTGAAAAAATTTCCTCCTTTAAACAAGAGAGAATTCTGCAATAAATAGTCATAATATGTGGGTGATCCCACAATAATGGGTTCCACTTTTTGACCAATTTTGACACTGAAATCAATATTTTTGCAACAAACATCACGTTCAAGTGACTATATCTCCAAAACAATAAATAATTTCAAGATGACATAAACTAGTGATTTTGAGTACTTTTTTCCTACTTTGTAACCATATTTTTTAATCTAAAAAAAAATTTATTTATGTCAAATTTTTTTAATCTCCTCCGAAAAGTGGTACATAATAAAATTCAATATTTTAAAAAGTGACAGTCCGTTTGACACACATAACTTTTTTTCTAGAAATGATAATGAAGTAATTATTTCAAAATTAGATTTGTAACATCAATATCCAAAGGATGCATTTGGTTTGATTTATTTTGGTTGAATATTGTATAGTTTATGAAGTTTTGAAGTGACATGAACCGTAATTTAGACATACATTCCGTTTGACACAGATAATTTGAAGTCAATTTATCATAAACCATTTTTTTTTTTTAATAGAAAGGTATCTCAATAAGCTAGTTCCTCCATACTTTTCAAAAAAAATTTAACCTAATTTACTAATTTTTTTGAGGTGTCAAAGTCAGTTGATGTTCAATCAGTAATGAACCTATAATGAGTTAAACTCATGTTTGAAAGTCTTAATGATTAAATTATGTAATAAAATTATAGTCATTGGAAAGCTTGCTCTGAGCAACACATTTTGAAATTTTTTATTTTATAGTAGGAGATCATTCTCCTATAATTATGGCAGTCAAAAGAGCAAAAAAAAAACAATGAAAAAAAGGTTAAATTTTTTGTGATTTTGCATGTTCGTGCGAACATGGTGTTCGCACGAACATATGGTAAACTCAATTTCTCATTTTGCAATTTTTTTCATTTTTATTCATCCCACTAAAGTGGAACCCATTATTGTGGGTTCACCCATGTAGTTTTATAGGCATCAAATAAGGTAGAGAAAACCTTATGGATTTTACCAAAATATAGATCATCTTTGTATTGGTGTTTAAGGGCATCAATCCCCATGTTTTTCACTTGTACTTCTTCCACCAAAGTGACTCTCCTACTGAGAGAATATTCTATCTTGTTTGTAGTACCTTTCTTGTGCTTAATAAAGAATGTGAAGGCTTGGAGAATGTGTCTCCAACTCAACTTGTCTTGGTTGTTAAGGAAGCTTAGTGCATGATTGTCTATATAGGAAATGAATTCCTTAGAAATCATGTATTTACTCCATTTATTAAGAGCCTAAACCATAGCATACAATTCTAGGTCATATATATTGTGTTTCTTCTTGGCATCATTGAGTTTTTTAGAGAAGAAGGCCACTGGTCTTCCCTCTTGACTAAGGGTTGCACCTATGGAAAGGTTGCTACCATCAATCTCCATTGTAAAAAAAAATTTAAAGGTAGGTAGTGCCAAGATTGGATATTGTGCTACTCTACCCTTCAAATTCTAAAATGCTTCATCTTCTTGTGTTGTCCATTGAAATTTGTCTTCTTACCTCCATTGATGGTATCCAATAAAGGTCCACAAATATGACTAAAGTTATTGACTAATTTTCTATAAAATATTTTCAATCCATGGAAGCTCCTGACTTCCCTTATTGTCTTATGTGTTGGCCAATTAATGATAGCCTATACCTTTTCAAGAGCTATTTTCAATGTGCTTTTTGAGATGACAAAGCCCAAGAATGTCAATTCTATTTGCATAAATGCACATTTTTCAAGGTTGATTGATAACTTATTTTCATGTACCCTTTGAAGGAGTTGTTCCAAATGCTTCATATGTTCTTCTTTAATTATACTAAACCACTACAAACATACCTATTATGTCATGAAGTGCTTCATTCATTAGCCTCATGAAGATGCTAGGGGCATTTCTCAGACCAAATGGCATGACAAGCCATTCATATAATCTTGCAATGGTTTTAAATGATGTTTTCCACTCATGTTCATGCCTGATCCTTATCTAATGATAGCTTGATTTAAGGTCTATTTTAGAAAATTAGTGTGCTCCTCCAAGTTGGTATAGTAGATCTTCAATCCTTGGTACAAGGAACCTATACCTTATAGTTATTTTTTATTTCCCTAGAGTTAGTGCAAAGTCTCTATTTTCTATCCTATTTAGGGACCAATACACTAGGGGTTGGACAAGGGATGAGACTCTTTTGTATGAGTCATTTTGTCAAAAAATTATTGATCTATTTGGATACCTCTGCATTTTGATCAGGGATGAATTTGCACGCAACCTTGTTGGGGAGAGAAGCACTTGGTATGAAGTATATATAATGTGAGATGTCCCTCAATGGTGGGATTTCATTTGGTGTGTCTCCTACAAGTATTCCTTTGTGCTTCTATAGTAGACCATCTACTTCATTAGGTACTTCTTTATTGACTACTTTTATCTTAAGTTTGAGAACTAGGGCATACTCTATTTGAGAGTTTTGGATGGTATTCATTATTTCTTGTTCTCCTGCCATAACGACTAACTTTTCTTTAGGTTTCTCTTGGTGAGGGTCAGGGTTAGGGAGAAGGTTTTACTTATGACCATCTTTATTGATTTGATACTTATTTGTGACACCATCATATTTGGCCTTGAGGTCATATTTCCATGGATGCCCTAGCAAAAGGTGATAGATATTTTCAGAGTTTTCACCAATTCTATTTAGAAGCTCTTCCTTAAGCTTATCTATCTCTTGCCTCATCAACTACATCTCTTTGTTTCTTTTATCATCATGACTCAATTTCCAATCTCTAAGGTATTTCGCTATCTCTGCATTGGTCATCCTTGTAGATAACCCTCCTTCATCTTCTCCTTCCATGGTGTTAATAGATCTTTTACCCTAAAGGATCTTAGGTTTCTCTGATATCACTTGATGCAGAGTTCTCCCCTATATATGAAACTAGGTTTTGGTATGGCCTTAGACTACTTTAAATACCCCAAAATGGATTCAAGAGATGGCTCTACACCTTTGTATAAACCTTACTCACAAACATGAACTAGGTACTCGAAAGAGCACAACTAGATCACTAAGAAAAAAACCACTAAATACTAGGGATATGATTGAAATGGGAACTTATGTATTCAAAGGGGGATGGAAAGGTTTCTAAACATTAAAAAAACTTGACTTGATGGGTTAGAGAAACCTAACTTATGTCAACAATCTCAAATAGCAAAATTGGCTTTTAGGCCTAGGAGTTCCAATTAGCCCTACCAAAGAGGAAATAGGAACTTTGTTTGAAATTACTCCAAAAGACCTAGAAAGAAAGTTGATATCCAGAAACCCTTTTGGAAGATGCTTCTAATTCCAAAATTTTACACTCCTTAGTAATCAATGAACCAGCAAACCAAACATGCAACAATTTGTCCTATTAGGCCTAATTGATTGGGTTTGTGAAAGAAGTATAAATTGGGCTAATGATCAAACTTATCCACCAACTAAGAAACTAGAGAGATATATGAAAGATCACATTCCATCATTAGAAAGGTTTTATCCATCCCCTAACTACTTATGGCACTTCAATACATGATGTCCTAAACTAAACACATAGAGATGTTTGGCCTAGGGCTGGGTTGCAAAACTAGATAACTTTCTTTCCATCTCCCATGCTTCTAGGGTCTTAGAGTACACCCTCCTAACTTTCATTTTCCTAAGTAGCATGATATTTCCATGATGGAAATTCAAGATAGGGCATTGTTCCCAAAACCTATCAATGAAACAAGGGTTTTGGTGCACCTAAGGAAGAATGTTAAATATATTTTGATGTTGATTACTTCAATCCTTCAAACCACTTGTATTCTTCTCCTATGAAATTCAAAATTTAGGTTCAAATAATCATTTTCTTCTACCAATCCATACTAGTCCATACACTCATGTGTTATAGAAAATTATAAAGAAAATGGGGGATTTTATTAATTTCAAATTGCAAAGGTACATGTTCTCTATCTTCCACCCACCTAAAAGAGATATTTGAAGACCTTTCCCAACTAATCCAACTAATTTTCAAAGGTTGTGACTATTAGGGAGTGATTAAGTGAAATTTGTTAAATGTAATGAGAAATCATCAAGCCTAAACTGAGTAGTTTTTGATAATCGAGCTCACTCAAGCATCAAAAATAGTTTCCTGTATGTGTCAAGCATTCAGTGTTAACCAAGTTCAGTGATAGTGTTTACCTATTTGGGTCAGTTAACAAAGGAATGCCAACATAAATTCTACACTAACCAATTTGGGTTGGTTAATAAAGGGATCCCCTGTGCTAACCGAGTACACATGTTTAAAATTCTAAGAACACACCTACCCTATCTTAGGACTAAGATGTAACTAATGACCATAGTAAAAAACCCATGGTTTATAAAACACCAATGGTGACTAGACCTCACAAGTAGACTTATTTGTAATGAAAAACTATTTCTAAAATGTATCAAAGACTCTTAGGCATGAATGCCCTTGAGTGAAACTCGTGAAGAGCTTGATGTAGTGGATGCTCTGGTGAATGGAGGAATAGGTGCTCCTCCATTAGTGAGTAGGATCCTAACAAGTCTGAAGATTAATTCCCTTCACTTGGTGGCTAATTAGCTTGAGTTAGAAATTATCCTACAAGGCTACTCTTAATAAGGTAAAACTCCTAAAAATCATAGAGGCAAATCACTTAACCAAGTGACTCCTAACAAGGTCTTCTCATAACATGGCATTATTGTAAGCTCTTAATGTGACTAGGCTTTTAACAAGGTATATTTTAGAAGATTGCAAATTTGTATGGGTACTAATCCTTGCCATGGCTTTTCCCTTTGACCATGGGTTTTCACAAGAAAAATATTTGTGTCTTTGATATTAGTGTCTTTGTATTAGTTGTGTGGATGTTTTTATTATTTGTTTTACACATTTTTTCACAAGTTAACATTGGATGAATTTAATATATGGAAATGTGGATAAAGTGCACATAGAAAAAAATTGAAATGTTCTTTGTGACTTTTGAGCAAGAGTTGGATGAAGGTGGAGTCAGAGTATCCTCAACAAGGGGTTCTAGGGTGAGTGTGGGGGTGTTGGCAATTTAGCTAAGTAGGATAAGTTGTAAAAGAGTTATATTTGTCATTTATGGCAACATATACCTTGTATAAAGAACGAATTATGTACAAATGAAGATTCTACAATTAGTCTTGAAAATTGCTTGAGTACAAGGTAGTTTATCTGACAGAATGGAGACAATTTTGATGTGTATGATGACAAAAGTATTAATAGCATGTGCACAACTAGGTGTGAATAGTATAGAGTATCAAGATGACATATGTAAGTGTGCAAGTTAGTAAAGTTAGTACAAAAGAAGATATGATAGATTTACTAGTTGCAACAATATACAAGCAAAACAAAGCATAATAGTAAAAGGGTAATTATGAGTTAAGAAATTATTTTTCTTACAAAATAATTATTCAGCTAATTAGGGATGATGTCCTAGATTTTAACCATAAGTGATCAAGAGTTAGTTTTGTATTTTTCCAAGCATTGAAAGCTTGAAGGTCGACTACACAATAATTTGTAAATTGTTAGGGTGTAAAGGAAAGATTGCAATATGTGAAGTAGTGTGTAAGTTATAATGATTTATATGAATTATTGTGTGCTTTTTGTGAAGACTATGTGAACTTTATGTGATTTGAATCTTGATATATGATAAGACAACTATGAATTTTGTAATGAGAAATAGTGACATATTAGGTATTGAAGATATCAACAACAAGCAAAAGGTTTTCATATCTATCTTTTTATATCAAGGAACTGCACTGTAAGTTACATGTTTGGATAGTGAGGTCAGCTTGTACATCTTTTAAATATGTATTTGTGCCAACTTCTAACATGGTTGAAGAAAATCCTAAGAAGGTTGAGGCTTCTAACAAGGCCTAAGTCTTCTAACAAGTACCAAGACACTATACAGGGTCAATATCTTTAACCAAATACTTTTGATTAGTGGATCATTTTGTGGGTACCATCCCCATTGGAGTTTTACCTTTTCCAGAGTTTCCCTAGTTAACAAAATATGGTTTTATGAGTTCTCTTATTGCATGGTTATGTTTATTGTTCAGCATTATTAGTTTACTTTCATATGCAAGTTATAAGGCAATTAATAATATCCAATTTTGTAGAATACTAATTCAACCCCCACCCCCCACCCGGCATTATTCCCTTTTTCTAACAAGAGGTATTTTTGCAGAAGTTTTTGTATCAAGAGTGGGTGGTATTCTATAGGATGATGGTAAAAAGTTTGAAGTTGAAGGCCCCAACTTTGGTGGCTCCTCCTTTGTTGGTAGCTAGCAATTTAGCTCCACTGAGAGATTGAAAATCCCTTCTTGGAAATGTGTCAAAGCCCCTGCAAGGTGGTTTCTTAGTATTGAAATTGGTGGATGGGGCATGTGTCAATCTATAGGATTCTTTGTTAGAGAGGAATCTATCTAGGTTGTCTACCTCTCTTATTGGTCATTTTGGTGGGAGGAGACCAAACATTTTTTTTGTAAGGAAGTGGTCTCTTTATTGCTGGGCTCTTAAAGGTTATGTAATAGCTTTTTTACTTCCAAAGCTTTTTTTTTCTTCTCCTTTTTGTAGAAGTTTATGAAAGCCAACTTCACAGCTCACCAAGATCAACTACATGCAAATAACCTGCCGAAGAGAAATCGAAGAAGGAAGGAACAAGAGCTTGAAGCAACAAAGAGAAATTATATTGCAACAATGAGAAATGAAATTGTTGTACAAAAATGCAAAGGGAGAGATTGTTTATAAAGGCCTCAAGGAAGCTCATAGAACAAGCGGGAAAGTGCTAGAAGATAAGGTTGACAACTAAGCATACGTCCACAAAAGGTGGGATATCCTCGATCATGGTGAGGAGATAAGTATGACTTAGATAGGAACAAACTCCAGTGTTGTCAGCAACTCCTAGACTACAACTAATAAATAAATGCATTAACCTAAGTAAACATAGGTAAAAGCATAAATAATAATTATTTACTCTAACACTTATCTCTCAAGGATGAATTTTTGTGCATTCTATTGGGAGGCCCATAGTTTTTGGGATATTTTCCTCTACATATTTATAGGTGGCCTCTGGGGTTTGATCTGGTAGTCCATCTCTCTAGTGCTATTTCTACCTAAGTTCACCTTTCTAGCCTTTCCCTAGAATTATTAGATGAGGAGGTGATAGAAAGTATTACCAATTCATTTGGGGAATTCCTGAGCATTAATGTTGTGACTCACAACTAGGCCAACTTTATCTATGAAAAGTTTTGTGTTTTGGTGGGATGGTGCTCCTAGTTTTAGTGCTCCTCAAATATAGTTTTTGTTTGTTTCGCAACCTCTAGAGTATTATAATTCTATGACATAATTCCATCTTTTTTCCTCTATGGGCCACCTCTTAAATGTGTGCCCTGTGGATCCTCCTACTAAATCTTCTCCTAAAGTAGTAGCAATTGATTATGGATATGCTTCAGGTTCTTTACTTGTGTCCCTAAGAATTAGGCTTGAGTTTAATCTATTCTTAGTCTCCCCCTCCCTGGCCCCTTCCCTCGCACCCCCCAACCATTTTCCTTTCTTGGGTACTTCTTCCTCCTTGGTTGTTATGCAGCCTTCCTCCTTCCCTCAGGATTGGGTCCTTTATTGCTTGGCCCATTACCCTTCTCTCCCCCTACCATCCCCCTATAATATATATTCAACCCCCTCCCCTCATTTTCCCCTCCTTTTATCCTATATTGGTAGGCCCTTTCCCTCCCCCCTCTCCTTTTCCTCCTCCCCCTCAGTTATCCCCCCTCCTCCTCTCTTTTAAAGACCTTAGAGTTAGTAGACCTAGGTTTGTCCCAAAAGATTGAGCAATGTTTAGATAGAGATTTGAGGAACAAGTTCACTAATAAGGATATTTATAATGGAAGACAAAGAACTCTTGAGACTCTTTTCTTTAAACAATCTCAATGATTGTTGTTTCCTAAAATATGAAAGGTCTCAATAGTCTACAAAAGAAGATGTTAGTTAACAACCTTATTAAGGATCTTAGTCTGAATGTTGTTTTGTTACAAGAAAGAAAAATATTTTCCTCCTTTTTTATGTTATAAGCAAGTATAGTTTGCCTTCTTCCTATTGATTTTTTATTTACTCTAAAGGTGTGTCAGGTGGTCTAGCCATCATGTAGAACTCAGTCCTCCTAGCTAGCTTTGATTTTAACCAAAGTAAGCAAGTTAAGCATGTGGCTTTTACTCATACCAATTTGAACTTGGTGTGGGACCTAACTAATATTTATGCCCTAAATACTTATGGGGCTAGGAAGATTTATTGGGATTAGAAATTCCGACAGTAAGAATGACAAGTTAGATAAGTGGATGGTGATGGGGGATTTTAACACCCCTGTGTTTCCCTCAGAAAAATAGGGAGGTATCATTGAATTTTTAGACTCAATGCTAGATCTTCATAATTGTATTTAGAGAAAAAGTTATAGGATCTAAACTTGTAGCGTGGTAGTTTTACTTGGTGCAACATGCACTCTAGAAATGACCTAATTCAAGTTAGGATGGAAAAATTTATTCTATCCTTAAACTATAACATTATCCATGAGTGTTTGGTTTCTACTATTGTTAGTTTTAGATCCAACCATCATCCTATTTATTCAAATGGGACCCAAATATCAATCTTGATAAATATTTTTTTCGATTCAAAAATATGTGGACTCTAAACCCATGCTTGTCCCTTCATCTAAAACTATATTGGAATTGTAAACTTGTTGGAACTGACATGTTTCATCTAGTGGGAAATGTTAGCCCCAACTGATGTTGTAACTAAGAATTCTATGAATTTATGTAAAAGAGTCATATCAATTTTTATGTTTTCATTAATTTCAAAGTCTTTGTTGGCTAGACATTATTCTAATTTAGTAGAGTGCCATATCATTTAATTGATGAAGATGATTTGATTGATGAAGATGATTTGGTTAATGAAGAGTATTCAAAGAAAGTATGTTGATGATAGATTTGATAAGTATGGTATTCAATGGGCACTTGAATGAGTTGGATAGTGATAATGTAATGTTGGTTTGATTGTATTAAAAATCCTATAATTATTCAATGAAATGATAAAGTCTACATGTTCACCAAGATATACAAACCAAACTAAGAAACAAGGTGAAAGAAGGAGTACAATATTGCCCGAGCTACTATAGTATTAATTAAGTAATTCATATGTTAATTGAGTAATATTTTTGTTAGAAAGTAAAGTCCACCAAGATAATGAGAGGGGGGTTGAATTAGTTATCAGATCTATATAACTTTTTTATTAACCTCATTAAACCCTAAACATATGATCAATATAATCAACAACCATAAGAAGATACACATACACAATAACACTAGATATGTTAACTAGGTAAACCCTTGATCAGAGAGAAAACATTAGTGAGGATGGTACTCACAAAATGATGTACTAATATATAAGTTCCTTGTAAGAGGATGGACTCTGTTAGGAGCCAATGAAATACATTCAGCATATATCAATCCTTTTTATGATATTTTGAATCACTATGAGGAGATTCTAACGCTGTTAAGATTTTTTCCAAACCTATTATGAGTTATAGAAGCTAGATGGACCCACTACCCAAACAACTTAAGAGGCAACACCACTGAACTCACTATCCAACTAGACTCTGTATTATTCATTTCAGAATAATAGAAATGCAACTTATCTCCACAACTTGTACTCTTTCTATGTCCTCTTACTATGCTAATACTACACCAAATTCTTCTCAAATCTCAATATCATATCTTCAAATTCACATCACATTGAACCCTTTGATTGCTTAGTCACATTTACCAACTACACATATTACTTTTTCTTTCACATAATTACATTTTTTATCACAAAAAAAATAACTTTCCTTTATACCATATACTCAAAATAATTCATTGAGTCAACTTTGAGGCTTTCCCAATTAATTACACTAGGATCTCATTAAGATAATACAATTCATGAAATATTTTTAGAATTACAAAACACTTTTGGCTCACAGTAATTACACCTATTCACACATGCAACCTCAGACCTCGCACACTCACCAACATCATCATATGGTTTTCTAATGTCATTGTCTAACTTTTCTCATCACAATTCTATGCCAATTAGGAGATACAATCTAAACACCAGAAAATACTTCCTGGGTTCTCTATCTACACATTATCTTTTTTAAATCACAAATAACTTTCACATGTCTTTGAATTTCTACATGTGCACTTAACCACATCATTAGAACATATTGTAGAACATATCCTCAACCACATTTGACCTCATTGGCAATACATAGTTTGTGCAACCTCATTCTCTATCTTCTACTCTGTCAGTCTTTATAGAAATAATACTATGTTGACATCAATGAAAAAAATTGTCATGAATGGAATATTTCAATCTCCCAAATGTTCCAGCAATGCTTAAGATACTCCCCCAAAGTAATATCATCAATATTCATGCTAACATTATTCCCCTTTGGCATTGATGGCATCATAGACAAAAACATCTAAGTCCATGAATACCAAATCAATCTCGATTGTTGTTGCTACTCTTGTCTTTTCAAATTCTCTTCATCAATCAAATTTGAAACTTTCAAGAATAATCTTCATCAGTGCTTCCCCATGCTTACATGGATAGGCATCAATCATTCACCCTTCTCCCCTAATTTTATAACTCAAGGTAATTATACATTTCCTCTATAACATCAAAAGATGTTTTTCATGCACTCTCTTCCCCATTGACATCAATGACAAAGGCATCATTATGTCAATCAACTACTCAAATTCTTCAACCAAATCAAGTTTCAAAAGACACCATTTCACACCAGCTACCAAGAGTCCTTGATGACTCTTCTCAACCATAGATACTCCCTCATACAAGAAGCATTAGCATTTAGTCCAAATAAACAATAAAGCTTTGTACCACTAGATTGATGCAATCTTTGCATCATCTACTCTGAAGTAGGTAGGGGCATAACACCAAGCATACCTTGAAAATACTCAAATGTATCCTTAAGAAAAGGCTTTGTAAAAATATCTATAGTCTGCTCCTTTGTATTAACATACTCTAATCTAATTTCTTTCTCTGCAACTTTCTCTCTTAGAACATGACACTTAATAGATATATGCTTTGTCTTAGAATGTAACACGCAATTTGTAAACATACTCATTTTGCTTGTATTATCACAATGTATGATAACAGGTTCTAAAAACTCTATCCCAATATCATTCAACATATGTTTCATCCACATGATCTAATTGAAATAATTCTCCATTGATGCATACTTTTCTTCTGATGAATTTTGTGAAATACAATCTTGTTTCTTGCTCAACCAAGAAACCAATCTTCCTCCAAGGAAAAATGCTCTACCACTTGTACTCTTTGTCATCCATACTATTGATCTCTAAGCCTTGTTTCCTATTATTGCCTAACACTTAGTCATTCTTTAGGCAATGCTGGTCAGTCATCACTATGACTGAGCTATCTAAAGAAGGTCAAGCTACAAGGACTTTCTCATATATCACTACACATCAACCAAGTTAGAGGTTGTCAAGAACCCTAGTAGAGACCAAGCCAGTATACATACCAAGTAATTTAATGGAGATTGGGTGATGTAAAGTTAACTTATGCCAAGTGAGTCATTATATGTTAAGCCTATAGAAGTTGAGAGATGGTATGAATGTTAGTTATGACTAAGTGTCAAAACATTCAATTGCTAAATAAATCAGTTTTGGCATATGTGTTTGTAAAGGCACAAACACTTGTGTAAATAATTTTGGCCAAATTTTATATGACATGTAAGGATTGTAGAGACACTCAAGGAGAAAATTATGGATTTTTTTATAAGGCATTAATCTCAAGAAAAGAAGATTAACTAGTCATAAAATCATAAGTGATAAATGACAAAAGGATGAAATATGGATTGTTTATTATGATCTAGAACTTTCTACACTTGTCTATTTAAAGAGGGATCTAACCCTAAATCATTATATAATGGAGAATAAGAGTAATGAGAGTAAGATGAAAGCGTAAAGGAGCAAACAAGATAAAGAAAAAATAAGGAAGGTTAATTTTGATAGGGAGATTAGATAGAGTAACCTGGTAATGAAGGGGAAAATAGAGTAGATTAGATAAGGAGATTAGTTTTAGAAATTGAAGAGAGGAGATCCATAAATAGCTTTTAGAGAATACCAAAGGATTAGGTACTGAGGTATTCTAACAAGTGTATCAAGGAAAATATCTTAATATAGTGGTTTTAATAGACCTTGTTCAAATTTCCTAACAAAGTGTTTACTTTATTGTGAGTTGAAATCGTTTAATCAAGGTAGAATTAACACTTTTATATTTCTTTTAACCGATTATATCCCTCATAGGATAGATCATCAGAAGTGATCAAATTGTAGCCCTAACAGGCAAAATTTTGTATTGCAATAGTAAAGATTTATGGGTTTTCATCCCCACCTCAATTTTACCTTCACCTTGGAGGGTTTATGGGTTACCAAAATATTTGTGTTATGTGTTTATATTTTCATGGATGTTATTCTTAAATAGATTTCATTTCAACATTATAGTTTATAATTACATGGTACGAAATCTAAGATATGAGATGGATTAGGAGTAAAGAAAATTTTTATAGATCCTGATTCACCCCCCCCCAGTATCTTGTTTCTCGATAAGACTTCCAAAAATTGGTATCATAGCATTGTTCTCTTGAAAGAAGTCTAACAGCTTGAGAGTTTAGATCTTGGAGATGGAGGCTTACAAATTGGGAAAGATCTTTGAGAATCAGATGATTGAAATCCATATCATACTGTAGCAACCTGAAGTAGTAAAAGAAGAGTTAAGGAAATCCTTAACAAAAAGGAAAGATATGGCCATTTAGAAAAATGACACTCTATTTAAGGAAGTTGATACCAAATAATTTCTTAAAAGTGGCAATTTAAGTGATTGTGATGTAGCAATAGTAGATCTATTGAAGAAGAATAGCATTCTAAATGAAGAAGTTAAAGGAGTGAAGAGGGAGAATGAAATTCAATCAGTAAGACTATGTGAAGTGGCTAAAACTAAAGAAGATAAAAGAAAAATAGCTACCAAACTTGAAGTAAGGCCATTTGATGTGCAAAATCTTACAAACAATTATTTGGACATGATGAATTAGTTGTTACTTGCAAATTAGGAGTTGAATAGAAAGGATGTGGAGATCACAAATCTGAGATCACAGAGTGACTAACGAAGAAATGAGTTAATATCTAAGAAAGAACTTATAGAAAGAATGAATAATACAAGTGAAGCTATAAGGTACTTTGAAGAATTGATGAGATCGCCAAGCTCATCTAGTGATACTTCTGGTTTAGGACATATCAAGCATTATTAATCTAGTGAGGAAGGAGAGTCAACAAGTTTGGAGAACAAATAAATTCAAAACCTAAAGGAAAACCTACATGTCATCATTGTGGTAAATTGGCACATACAAAAAACATTTGCAGAAGCAAGAATGGTATGCAAAACCCTAAACTTAAGTTTACTAGTAACTATTTTAATTGCAAGCAACAAGGACACCAAGCACACGATGTAGGTCAAAGGCAAGTGATGCACTTACTATTGACATTATAGTCAATTTTTTTTATTAGTGGCATACACTTAATCAAATAGTTAGTATCTATCGAGCTTATCTCATAATTTATAGTGTTAACCAAGTAATTCAGGTTCTACTAAGTTCTACAGTTGCTACTGAGTTCTAGAAATAGTATTCAATTAACTCTAAGTAGTATCTACCAAGTTGATAATTATTAGTGTAAACTAAGCTTCATAGTGTTTACTTAGTTTCTCAGTGAATACTAAGTTCTCGAGTGCTTACCAAGTTCGTAGCATCAATAATGTGAATCTAGTGTTGATCGAGCTAGGATGTGTTGACAAAGTGATTCAATTTATATCGAGCTCACAGTGATAGTGTTGACTTAGCTATGTTGTGTCAACTAAGTTATTTAGTTTATATTATGAGTTTCACATTGTTCATTGAGTCAACAATGTTGACCAAGTTCAGGCTACTTGGAAGTGATTAGTACAAATTGAGCTTCTACATCTACCAAGAGCATGAAGATGTTGAGTGTTGACAATGGTTGTTGTGTATCAAAACCTCACTAAATTTGTCTTCAGAACCTAAGGACCAGTAGTTGGGCTATCTTTGTGTATTTTGGTGAAACTTGTATTGTAGCCAACTTTGATGAATTTTAATTTGGATTGGTATATGTAATGTATTGTATCATATCCAAATGTAAGATATGAAGGAAGATGGAAAGATATGTGTAAGAGTAGAATTGTGAAGTAAGAAGGCTACACACATTATAAGGAATAGAAAAGATTTATCTATCACAGCAAGGTGATCATTACACTCCAAAGGAATCTCAACCAACAAATCAAAGTTACAAATTAGAGATTAACCACTAGTTCATCCTAATAGGTGGAATAGTTAAATCCTTTCACAAGGTAGACTTAATAGTCTTTTGTAAATCTCTTTACTGAGTGCATACTTCATTATATGTTTTGTAAATCCTTTTACAAGGTGGACCTAGCAATCCTTATTGTTCCTAATAGGGTAGATCATTCGAAGTGATCAATTGTAAGCCTTAACCAGCCAACTTTATACTATAGTACTCAAGCATGTGGGTATCATCCCCACCCTAGTTTTACTTCCTATTTGGAAGGTTTTTAGGTCACCATATCTTTTGTCAATTTTTTATGAATGTTTTAATGCTTCATTTTTCCATGCATGCAAGTTAGATCAGAATACATATGAAGGATTAATTGGTGAAGTAAGAATAAGTTTTATTGGTTCCTAATTCAACCCTCCCCTCTCAATAACCTAGCCTATCTTATATTTCCAACAATTGGTATCAAAGCATTGTGGTTCTCAAAGAAAAAATTTTAATAGCTTGAGAAAATATTAGAGGCAATGAAGGTATTTAGACTTGATAAGGCTATTGACAATGAAAATCTCAATTTGGAATTGGCTATTAGGAAACTTAAGAAAGCAAAAGAGAAACTCTCTCAATCCTTGAAAAGAAGAAAAGATCTTGTAGTACAAATGAATGAAAAACTCTACACTAAAGAAAGAATTGAAGATATTTATTCAAAAAGTAATTTAGATGAAGCTAATGAGGCAATTAGAGAACTATTAGAAAAGAATGGTAACCTTCAAGAAGAAGTTAGAAAGTTGAAAAGAGAACAAGAAATTTAGTTAGTAAGATTGTGTGAAGTCATGGAAGAAAAAGACAAGGCAAAAGAAGAGATAGAAGAAAAGAACAATGAAATTCAACATCTATCCCTTCAATAGACAAACTTCATTGATCAGCTTACTAATGCAAATGAAGAAATCATGAATCTAAGATTAGAGAATGAAAGATTTCAAAATGATCTAAACACTAAAAATAAAACCAATGAAAGAATGATGAAATCTCAAGCAGACATGAATTAGTTGAATGAGCAAAGTCAATACAAACAGACAGGTAAAGTAGGGATAGGATACATAGAAGAAGGTGAATCATCCAAGCAAGGAGCTCAAAAGAATAAAAGGCCTACTTGCAATCACTATGGTAAGATAGGTCATACATCAAATAAATTTTGGAGTAATGGAAAAGCTAAATTTGATGGAAAATGTTACAATTTCAATAAGCATGGTCATAGAGCTAATGAATTTAATGAGAGACCAAAATTTGAAGGCAAATGTCATAAATGCAAAAAAATGGGCACAAATCTTCTGAATGAAAAACCAAAATATTAAACCTAATAGAACAAATTGTGAAAGCTATAGTTGGTTGGGACTAAAACACATGGTGTAGATGGCACTATTGTGGAGAATTTGGACACATTGGAGAAAACTGTGTGAAACATCACATGAGGATAAGAGACACCACTAGAAGATGTTTTATTTGTATAGAACTTGGACACCTTGCCAAGAACTTTATGAACACTAGAAGAATGAAGATGAAAGCAAACCCAAGGTTGAAAACATTAGAAAGTAGATGAGACAGCAATGGATTATGAAATCTTCTAAGAATGCAAGTCCGAGCCATGAAGCACATGTCACTCAAGAATTGGGTGACTCAATCACTTTTACTTGATATCCCACAAGAATAACTAGAATTAATACTCTGAAGTAGACATCTTACATCAATTCTAGTCATCTAGAAGGAAAGATTCATATCAACATTCAATATTCAAAGGGATCACTGAGTGTATAAGGAAAATCTAGACCTTACCAAGCTAGGTCGGGTTGCAAGACCCTGCTAAGAAAGTTCGAGAGTAACTAAACATTATGTGGACACCAAGTTGTGGATAACTTTTTGAGTACTAAGATTGAACCAAGTGGAAGATAGTATATCACTAAACAAGTGATTGTACCAAACATTTATGGCAATTGGAAAGTGAAATTTTTTAAAAGGGAAGGAATCAAATTCATTTATCACTATGAATTTTTGAAGAACTATTTGCTAAGAACGATTTATGTGCTTCCAAGTGATCTGTGCATTTTTTTTCTAGAGATTTTCATGTTTCGATAAACCCTACTAAAAATGGCATCCTCCAATAGTAAAAAAAAGAAGGGATCTGAGATGTTGGTTCATGGAGTCGATTGGAAGGCACCAGACTTCAAGTTAAGTCTGGTAATTGCAGAAATGCTTGATCCAACCAGAGCTCAGTCACAGAGTCCACCAAAGGTACTACTTATTAATGATATTCACTCACATTTCTATTTTTCAATTAAAGACATTGGAACCCTAGAGATGGATGAGGCTATGGAAAAGTTATGTGTGAATGGTGCACTGAAACTTGAGCATCAACACCATGAGACCAAGGGTTTAACCCACATTCCATATATGCCCAAAGAATTCCAAATAAGATGGATAAGGTTTATTTTTAGTCATCTACACAATGGGCAACTATGGTTGGAGTAGCCTATTCTAATAACGAAGAAAATAATTTATCAAATCACAAAGCTCCTTGTTGGTGTAAATAAGTATTTACTTATTACACACACTTAAGTTTACTTAGGTTAATGCATTATATTAATATTTATTTATTAGTCACCTAGGAGTATGTGCACTCTTGTGAGTTGTCATGATGACATTACACGGGTCCACACCTCTTTTAAGAACATGTTGTCTACAACACAAGAATCTTCTACACACATATGACACTTTGTCATTCTTATCCATTCATCTAGAATGTTGGATAAGCTACTTAGTTGTCTTATCTCCTGGTTGTTTCTAGAGTCATTCTAGGTGCTTCTTGAGAGGCCTTTATATATAGGCACTCCTAGTGTGTATGTACATGCTTCTGAATAGTAAGGTGGCATATTGAATGAATATCGACATTCTCATCATACTCTGTCTGTTTTGGTCTACTGTGTGCTTGTGTTGAGCTCTTTAGTTCTTGGGTGAATTTTGGCCTAAGAAAAATTCTTACACTCCCAGTGTTGAACAAGGAAAAGTCTACCAAAACCCTAAGTCGGGTAGAACTAGAAAGCAAAACTCTTGCCAAGTGAGATGGAAGAGGTATGAAAATCAGCTATGTAACTAACATGGAGCTAAAATTTAGAATCCATGTGATAGCACATAGGATCTATAGCTTTAGTTGTCTCAATAGTGTGTCATGTGAGGTAGTTGATCTGATTCTCAAGGTGGTGAAGAACAACATGTCCTTTGACCTTACCAAGCTAATGCTAAATCAATTCAACAAGAACATCGAAAGCATCAAGACTTTGAAGAATAAGCCATGTGATTTTGGTTCACTCTTAACTTGTTTATTCTTCTTTGTGCAAAAGTTTTTCCCATCAAAAGGTTTAGTCATATGGAGAAAAGATGTACTAGTAAGAAAAGATGTACTAGTACTATATTAGATCAATGAGTATATAAAAGAGATGGGTGAGAAATTTCTTAGTATCATAGATAATTATTTTAATTCATTCAATTAAAAGATGAATAATAGAGTTAGAATTCTTGTGAAACTTGTAGAAGATTAGAAGGATGATGTTTGGTTCATGGTAGACTCTTACAAAGTATACATTAAAGTAGTCAAACCTAGAGTGGTGTGGGTTAAGCCTCTAAGCTATGAGGTTAACATTGATGACACCAAGGATGTCATTGAGGCACTGTTGAATGAACCTGTGGATCCCAAGGACACATATTTTGGTACTTATGATGAAGCCAAAGCCAAAATAGAACTTGAAATAAAGCTTCATCAAGTAGTCAACAAAGGAAAGAAGAGGATAGCAAAACTGAGACAAGCAAGTTCTACTCTCCTATTGACAGAAGAAAAAGGAGATGATGTGGAAGAAGATGATGTAGAAGATGAGGTAGAAGAAACTAAATTAGAAGAAGAAGAACCAATCAAGAAGAAAGCTAAGGTTATCTTAACTAGACCTACCAAGTTATCTACTATAGTATTCACTAGAAGAGCATCCAGATCAAGAAAGAAGTTGAAATTAGGTGAAGAAGAAATAGCAGATATTATTTTCAAGAGGCCTCCACCTACATTTCAAGAGAAATTAAAAGAGATTGATGTAGGAGTTGGCATGAAAAACTTTAAATCTCTTAGATATGAAACCAGGAATGCAAACAAGAAAAATCAAGTTGAAGACAAGATTATGTCCAAGTTAGGTAAATGGAAATATTCACCTGATCAACTTGTATAGAAAATTGTCAAAGAACTTATGGAAAGAATCAAGTGTAGATGGGAACATGCTAAGAAGGTTGCAAAGGATATATTTGAATAGACTCTGAGGCAACTCACATCAAGTCTTAATGATAAAGAAGTAAAATAATCCATGAAGAGGAATGAAGAAAAACTTACTCTGAAATTCAACACTTGCATGTTATTGGTTAATGAAATTGAACATGTGGTGAAGGTAACTACAACTACATGGAAGAATATCTACAATCTTCAATAAAAGAGTGATTTTGTTGTTCATTTCAGTGATAAAGATGATGAAGAAGATGAAAAGGAAGAAAAGGATAATAATGATGAAGAAGAAACATATGATGTTAATCTAGATGATGAGGAGCAATAATAGGAAGCTACCAAGGAGAATCACCCAGAGATTCAGAGTATTGAGGAAACTGACCCAGAGAAGATTATAGCAGCAATTATGGCCTCATTTCTTCACTCTTTGAGCAAAGCTTTAATGCCATCAAGCTCAAAGAAAGCTTCTACAGAGTTTTTTGTGGCAACCACTACAATTCCAAGAACCCAACCTATCTCTACACTTGTTCAGCTAAGTACTACATTGACTGAAGTGATGAGCACTTCATCTACCAAGTAGCTAGTGCTTCCTCCTTCATTAGATTTGGCTACATAGCAACTAGGTATTTCTATTGTGAGTTTAATATCTAATTTTTTTTCTAGTCCTTTGATTTCTACTATTGTTACAATTTCTAGTGTACAAATAGTTAATACAATGATAATTGAGAGCAAGCCTCAACCAAGTACTAAATTTTCAAGCAAGGGAAAAGGTAAAGAAGAAGACATTGATCTTGATGAGGATATACTTATCCTAAATTGGGATATCTCTACTCTGAATCTTTATCAAATGCACTTAGTAGGCGAACTATTGTAGAAGAAAGCTAAGTAGTAGAGGCTTGGATAGGAGAAAAATAGAGAAAACCAAGTGCTAGAAGATGCAAAGGATATACTTATAGATGCACTTAGTATCGAGGTTGATAGTACTCAACCTATTTTGGTTTAGTTAGCAGAATTCATTCATAAATTCAATGAAGATCTGAAT
The DNA here is from genome assembly GCA_028749045.1 of Cupressus sempervirens. Lineage (NCBI taxonomy): Eukaryota > Viridiplantae > Streptophyta > Pinopsida > Cupressales > Cupressaceae > Cupressus > Cupressus sempervirens. The sequence continues at coordinate 219,086,833 of CM053784.1, read as the reverse complement.
GGGCAAGAAAAGTTGCTGCAAAGAACAGAGAAGAAATTTGAAAACAAAGTATTGGAGCTAGTTGCACGAAAAATTGCAATATATCAAGTAGACTTGTCTACTATTCTCATCTCATTGGAAACCTCTACCAATAATGTTACTTTATTATTCAACAAGTTATGTGATACATCTATCTTCACTCAAGAAATCAAAGATAAACTATCTAAGATAGATGAAGACTTGAAGGAAAGTGTGCACTAGTTGTCACTTCACCCAAGCTACAGTTCTGGTCATTACTCAAAGATGGGATTTTTGACTGATATTCAAGCAGAATTATTAAGGGAAGAAGCTAGGATTAGGGCTACACTTATAAACATTCAAAGCATGATTCTTCCAAACATGGATGCATTGTATAAACACATTGCACATGCCATAACTCTCATCTATGATAATGGCTTTTCCATAGCTGATCACATGATGGAATTATCAATAGAAGTACAAATTGCATTACATGCAAGCAAGGTGTTATAAGAAAATTTGGACAAGACAATGTCACTGATTTTAAAGGTACATTCTAACTTTTTGTCACATTTGGCATTACCATGTAGTATACACCTTTGGCATTTAAGTCAAAAAGGGGGAGAAAATGTGAAGATGCAATAAAGGGGGAGAAGATGAGAAGAGATTCAATATAGGGGGAGAAGATGAGAAGAGAAGATGCAATATAAAAGACATGAGATACATAGTAACTAAAATGTATATATATGTATGGGGGAGCATCATAATATTATATATATACATGTACAGACTATCAGAAAACATCTCTTACAAAAGAAATTTTGAAAAATCTCAAAAACAAAGTATGTTTCCTTGTTGAACACATAGGATGAAGACTAGAGATTGTTTTGAACATGAAATTTTTTAGAATTCATTTTTTGATTGATAGGTGTTTTTGTCACTAATGCCAAATGGGGAGATTGTTGACATTATAGTCAATTTTGTTTATTAGTGACACATACTTAATCAAATGGTTAGCAGTTACTAAGCTTATCTTTCAATTTATAGTTTTAACCAAGTAATTCAGGTTCTATTGAGTTCTACAATTGCTACCAAGTTCGTGAAATAGTATTTAGCTTGCACTGAGCAGTATCTACCAAGTTGATGATTATCAGTGTAAACTGAGCTTCGTGGTGTTTATTGAGTTTCTCAAAGCAAACCAATTTCTCTAGTGTTTACTGAGTTTGCAACATCAGTAATGTGAATCTAGTGTTGACTGAGCTAGGGTGTGTCAACCAAGTGATTCAATTTATATCGAGCTTGTCGTGATAGTGTTGACTAAGCTATGTTGTATCAACCAAGTGATTTAATTTATATGTCGAGTTTCACAATGTTCAACGAGTCACCAGTTTTAACCAAGTTTAGACTACTTGGAAGTGATTAGTATGAATCGAGCTTCTATATCTATCGAGAGCATGATGATGATGAGTGTTGACAATGGTTGTCCTATATTAGAACCTCACCAAGTTTTTCTTCAAAACCTAAGTAATAGCAGTTGGGCTAACTTTGTGTATTTTGGTGAAACTTGTATTGTAGCCAACTTTGATGAATTGTAATTTGGATTGGTATATATGTAATGTATTGCATCACATCCAAATGTAAGATATGAAGGAAGATGGAAAGATATGTGTAAGAGAAAAAGTGTGAAGTAAGAAGCCTACAAATAGTATAAGGAGTAGCAAAGATTTATCTATCATAGAAAAGTGATCATTACACTCCAAAGAAATCTCAACAAGAAAATCAAAGTTTTAGGTTAGAGATTAGCCATTGGTTCATCCTAATAGGTGGAACAGTTAAATCCTTTCACAAAGTAAACTTAACAATCTTTTGTAAATCTCTTTATCAAGTGCATACTTCATTGTATGTTTTGTAAATCCTTTTACAAGTTGGACCTAGCAGTCCTTATTGTTCCTAATAGGGCAGATCATTAAAAGTGATCAATTGTAAGCCTTAACTAGCCAACTTTATACTACAGTACTAAAGCTTGTGGGTATCATCCCCACCCCAATTTTACTTTCTATTTGGAATGTCTCTAGGTCACCATATCTTGTGTCAAAGTGTTATGAATGCTTTAATGCTTTTAGTTTTTCATACATGCAAATTAGATCAGAGTACATATGAAGGATTAATTGGTGAAGTAAGAATAAGTTTTATTGGTTCCTAATTCACCCCTCCCCTCTCAGTAACCTAGCCTATCTTATATTTCCAACACCTTCTACATAAATATTTGAAGGATATTGTTACATCTATTAGAAATATGGACATAGAGCTCAAGAATACAGATCAAAAACAAAATCCAACTAGACATCTAAAAGGCAAACACATGCACCTAAATAAGGTAACTCTTACAATTGAGATTACAACACATGGTATAATTCTCATTAGTGTGGAGAGTATGGGCATATTCCAAAAATTTGCATTAAGACACATTTCAAAGGTAATTACAAGAAATGGTTGAATGGAAACCTTTTTTTAAAGTTGTCTCAAGGTTGGACATGTTAGTAAGAACTACAAAACCTGAGCACCAGCACCAAACAATGAAAACAATAATGGAAAAGAAAAAGTTGAGATTAAAAAATCATGGAAAAGGATAGTAGAAGTTACAGATAATGGATCAAGTGAAACTGAGAGCACCCAATCTAATAGATCAAGTGATCATACCACAATTGTTATGCACCTACCATAATACAAGACTTTTATTGCATACTAAATGAGCAAATTGAAGGTATATATGAAATTTTTGAAGTTCATTTTCATTTACCAAGTAATTTTAGTACATAGGTGATTCAAAGGTGATTAAGGCAATATAACAAGTGAATCACAATGTTTTGTTGGTGAAAATTGAAGAATTCATTAAGTAAGGTTTTAGTGTCGAGTTAAGTGGATTTCAAAAAAATTTGAAGTAAATTTGTTTAAACCCTAGCTTTGCAATGGCATCCACGACATCTATATTTGGAAAGGAAATGTTGAAGGAAAGTAATGCACAAATTGTGAGGAATGAGCAATGTCATCCACCAATATTCAAGGATTACCCTAATATTGTGATGATTGGAGACACATTAGATGTCATGTCGTTGATTCCACCCAGAGTGTTAATGGTTCATGATGTATGATTATGTTACATGTGTAAGATTGCAAAAAATGGAGACTACAAACTTAGAGCAGCTTATGAGAAGTTGTATGATAATGGAGTTTTGATAGAAGAAAATAAGATAGTTGCCAAGAAATGGCTTAGCCATGCCCTAGCATTTCCAAAGGTATTCAAGGTGGAATGGATCAAGATTTTGTTAAGTTGATTCCATGATATGAAAATATAATTAGAAGATAGACCAATGAAGATAAAGAAGGCAATCATTCACCGATTTATTGGTTATCCTACCTTGGATAGACCAAAAACAATGAGGTGTGTTGCAAAAGACATTGTTGAGAAACAAAAAAAAGTCTAAGTAGAATAGTCGTGGTATGTGAATTGATGGGGTTGAAGATCTAGTTATTAAATTATAGTGCATACAAATTATATTAGTCAAGTTGACTAACAATGTTCCTTGCATTTTAGTTGACCTAGTTTATAAGTTAGTAAAGAAAGATCATAGCTACGATCTAGCTGAGGATAGCTATCAAAAAATCTTGGAGCAATAGGGAAGGCAAAGAACACTTCTTGTAATTTTGGATCTTAACTTATTTGTATATTTTTCTATACACATAATTCAATCTCTATTGTAGGCATAGTTGCATCAGATAGGAGTAGATCGACTATTGAGCATATAAATGATCTTATTAAACAACTAGCAAAAAAATTTGCAGCTATCATGGATAATTATTTTGATGAATTTAAAAATAAGATGACGAATAGGATGAGAATACCAAAATTGGTGGTAGATCATTTCTTAGAATTATTTAGAATAATTGAGAGGGGGGGTGAATCAGTTATTCAAGGTCTGATAATGTCCAATACAACTTTTTCTTTTAATCCTTAATGGCACATAACTGAAATTATCATGCATGCAATTAAACATTAAACAACCATGAAAGATAGCATGCATCACACCATAACACTAAGGATTTTGATGACCTAGAAACCCTCCAAGAATAAGAAGGTAAAACTGGGGTGGGGATGATACCCACAAAATAATTGCACAATTGATTTCAACCACTTCTGATGGTCTGCTCTGTTAAAGGCTACAACACATTGTTAAATGTGACCCTATTAAAGGATTTCTACATCCTATTAGGAGTGTGCCATGTTAGAGGACTTAAGAATATTCAACTTAGAATGTCACCCTGTTAAAGGATTTACATAGATCTGTTAGGCTCACCCATGTCCATGGGATTTATATTTGCCTTCTCAAAAGAATCTTTTATCCCTCTCTAAGGATCTCCTATCCTTCTCCTAAGGATCTCTTTATCCTTCCCTTGAGGATCTCTTTATCCTTCTGCTGAGGATCTCTTTATCCTTCTCCTGGGGATCTGCTATCCTTTTCCTGAGGCTTATCCACCTAGCTTTTAAGCTAACCTAGCAATGTAGGATTTCAATATCTAATACAATGGTAAGAGAGTATTAGAAGGGTTTTGAATTGATAAATATTGCAACCCTAACCTTGCAGATTGCATATCACTCTTCAGTTCTTTTCTTTACTTGTCTTTTCTTCCTTGTAGTGCAGATAGCTTGTTCACCCTTCAAGATCTGTCTCCTTGAGTTCTTCCACTCATTATGCCAATGCACTCTATGGCCACTTGATCAACTCAAAGTCTTGATGCTCTATTCTTACTCCTCTTGGCTTCTTTGCACGACCACACTTATGACCAACTTCCTCTCACACATGCACACTTGATCTCTAACCTATAACTCCTTATAAAGAAGTTATGTTCTTCATTTCCCACTCAAATCTTGATTTGATCTTGAGAAAATAGTATTGTTTTCCCTCCAAATTGCTTCTTCTAGAAACTTCATGATAAATCCATTAGCATTCACCTTGAATTGGTTTGCATGGTTTATCTAAAATTTTGTGACATCTACTCATCATCCTTATCATCCAACTAATTCACAAAATTCAATGTAACAAACTTATCGCTACTGATCTGGAAAATCTTTGACTTGATAAATAATACAGCAACTCAGTATCATTATTTTACTGATGCTCGGCACCTGAAGAAATTTTCTTGGCATCCATTACCTTTTTCTGATGCTCAGCACCTGACCAATTCTATGTTACTCAGCACCTGAATATCACTCGGCTCCTATATCATGCTTGGCACCCAAAGTTATTTGGCACTTCATCTTCACTCAGTACCTGAAGGCTGCTCAACACCTGAAGATCACTCAACACTTAATTTTCACTCGGCACCTGAAGATGACTCGGCACACACTAAAGTTGAACTTGCTTGGCTTCAACTAAGAATCTGTTTGGTTCTAACTAGCTTGCTCGGCTCTCTCCAATGAACTTAGTTAGGCTTTACAAATGACTTAGTTAAACCTTACATCTTTTATGTTTCTTAGTGTGTCCAACCTCTTAGAGTATGTCATCAATACACTATTTCATCATTGTCTTAGTTGATCCTTATACTTCATTACAACATCATAACTTCAACCTTTCTCTAGGTACTCTAGTTACATCTTATTGATTGCCACATCCTTGACAATCAACCAATTGATAGTATTTCGATCACTTAAGCAATTGTCATTCCTGCAAGTAGAAAGTTTGACATCAATGACAAAGCAATGATTGAAAACATTCTTTATCGGTTCCATTATTCTTCATTCATGATCTTTTCAATCATTTCCAACATCATTATTTTGATGATATATGCTTCATGGTGGACACTAATTTCACCTATGCCCAGGAAGTACTACCAAGGGTTGCATAGCTAAAGCCAATGCAATATGAAGTCAATAAAGATGAAATTAATATAGTAGTTACTACATTGTTATCTGAGGAGATAGACAAGAATGTCAAGCCCTTCGACAATTATGAGTCTGCCAAGATTAATATGATTATGCAAACAAAAGTGCCAAAGATAGATAGAAAACAAATGAAGATGATTGAAGATCTTGAGGGAAATCTTGGCACAAGGAAACTCCAAATAAATAAGGGAAAAGGAGATGATTCAAAATTAGATAAAGAAGATGAAGAAGAAAAAGAATCAAAAGGTAAGGAGCTAGTTGTTGTCAAGTCTGTTGGCTCCTAATTTAACAGTTTTGAAAATAACCAAGAAACCAAACCAATACAACTAAGGTTAGAAAATTCCTATCATGGATGCACTTAACTATAGTCTTGGGCCAACTATAAGGATAATTCCTTCTTCTTCTTTAGGCTCTATTAGACCTACGCGAGTGGACTTCAGATTCTTTATGTGCTACCAGTGTAAACGCATACAACTAAATTTGGAAAACAAATAAAATTCCCTAATCTTCTATGTTTATGCAGGCATTTATGGGTGAAATAGCTAATAACAAAGCACATGAATATGATAAACCAAGTGAGGGAAAACTCTTTCAATTCTTAAACATAAAGGGAAAGATATTCATTTAATGATTTTGATCTCAGCATAACCCAAGTATGCAACAAAAGAGAACATGTAACCTCCAAGCTGACCAGTCCCTTATCCATTGAGCATCAACTAAACCTTCACATAAAAATGGATACCTAAAGTATACTCCTATACTTAGACATTTGATCTATCTATTTGATTTTAAAATAGACATCAATCTTCATAACAACTCTCATACTTATGGTGAAATCCTTTTGGTGTAACCTACAACACTGTCAATGTAAATAAGCATTTACATGGGTCTTTGTTCCAATAGCAAATCCATCTTGGCATACAACCTTAAGGGATTGCAACTCAGTTCAAGCTCTTCGTTCTCACAAAACATTATAGATAATAGAAGAAGGAGATGAGAATTAGAATGAAACTAAGGAGGTTAAACTCTTGTATTAATTTCCTTGAAAACCAATACATCATCTATATGCCAAAATTTAGTAAATACAAAATGAATGACTGTATAATATGAAATGCCTCAAGAGAAATACACTACTATTGTTCATAATAGAAGAACACTAAGAAAATCAGTATCACAACTATAAAACTAGAGCCAACCTTGTGGTCTCAAAGTCATAAAAATTGGAACCCTTACACAGAGTTGAAAAGGGAGAAATATAGGAGAGAAGATATTTTTGGGTCTATAATATGAAATTGACATCTGTCCCCCTAGAAATATCTTTAATCTGAAGTTTGTTGAAACTAAATTTCCTTATCTACTTGTAACCAAAAACTATAAATGATGCACAAATATCTTATATATCTCACTTTAAAATAATCAAAAAAATATCTCATGGAGAACATATCAAGAATTCCTCATAAACTATACTGAAGCTTCAAAAATTTTGATGTTTTCTTGTCACTTCTGCTTTTGTTAGGCAATTCAATTGCACTATTGCCAAAAACACAATCACTTTGAACCACCCTCAAAAACATTCAATTCATCCTTTAATTTGTTGGAGAAGTCAAATATGATGAAATTGTGGGCAAATATGATTGTAATTTCATCCGCAACTTTAAATATGCACTTTTCACTAAGAAACCCCCAAAATTAGAAAACCTCTTGTAGTTGCTTCCAACAAACAACTGCACAAAATCTAATAGAAAAAATGGAAAACTCATTCTTTGTCAGTTCCAACGGTATATTATATTTCTATCTATAATAAAAATCATCCCCCTAAGACTGATTCAAAATTATGGCTCCCGGACTGAATAGAACATATAAAATAGAAAAATTTAAATGTTCATATAGTAGGAACTATATAAAAACATTAAAACTTATTCAAATTTTTCCATTTGATACTTCATGTGTTGAACCATTTTGAAATTTTGATTTTTTATATTATACTTCACTTTCCCCTTATCTCTCCAATGCCAAGTGTCAATCCCTCATTGGTTAGGTCCCACTTCATCTTCCATTTGAAATGTATGAAAATTTGAAAATCATAACTACAATACTACGATTAAGTAAAATCATCTTATCTTAACATTTAATTGCCTTACCCCCCAATCTCATGATAATATGATGAACATATATTATATTAATATATTATCCCATTGTAGCATCATATTACATTGAAAATCTCACCCCGCGAACAAACTCAATTTCATATTATCTTATCGTGAAAACTTTTGTTTTAAGATCCTATGACATGGGCCCCATCATCCCCCATGACCTTAAAAATTTTGTAAGATCATGGGGCACCATATCTAGCCCCCCCAATCTTATGAACTTGTCATAATGTTGGGGCTTATTGATCCTCCCCCTCTGATCTCACGGGAACCAATTATATTGCATATAACATCAAAACATGTTGACCTTGACCGTTGGCTGACTCATCCACATTGCAAGCGCCTACCATTTGAAAAGATATGTCTTTGAAGACACCATTATTGTTGAGTCATGGGTTAATTAAGTTGTGAAAAAACATGCACACCTACAATGTGGAGTATCTCATGAAATATCAAATTGCTCCCTTTTTAACATGGATTGCCTACATTGTGAGAGTTTATCACTTTCCATGTCTTCCTCCTCCACTTCAAAATGTGAGGCTCCCTACCTTCTTTGCTTGCAGTTTTAGATGCCCCCTATGCCTAGTCCCAGCCATGGGCCTCTATTTTAATATCTTCTGGCCTTAGCTTCCAATGTGTGGGCTACCAACTGTAGATGGCATTTTTTTTAAAAAAGACTCTAGGCCATAGATTCCCCTGTCTCTTACCTCCTCACTTAGCACTAAAATTCTCCTCCCCATTCATGCAGAAATCACTTGCTATTGCTATAATTTTTCTATTTTTTTTGGCATCTAGCCAAACTCAAACTGTCATGAGTGTGGGCTTTACTTGCATGTAGCGACAACTTCATTATCATATCTCCTTGTCGCAGCTTCCACATGCATATATGCTACCATCACTTGGTATGGAAAGATCCTTAATGTTGTAGCCACATAAAAACATGGGCAATTGCTTCCTTCTCTTGGCTCATGGGTGCTCTATCTTTGTATGTATTGCTTTGAAACTTTTCCCATGTCGTGGACCATTTCTCTTGCCAGTGCAAAAGATGTGAATCATCCTCCTTTAGAATTCATGGGTGACCCCTCTTTGTCTTTGGGTGTGAAACTGAAAGTAAAGACCCTTGTTGCATTCATATAGCTCCTATGAAGATGAATGGAAAAGTTAACAAGAAAATGTGAATGGCATTATAAAAATAGTTGAAACTTCCCTTCATCCAATATTGCCCTACGTATTTGTTTATATGCAGAATGTCTCCCACCTACCAATAGTAACTTGGATATCTATATGATCTAAGATCAATTTCAATCTCATGAACAAATGCATGACTGTGCACTCGATGGAAAAGATAAACATTATACTAAAACATCATTTAATAGATAAACCCCCTCATTTGGATAATAACTATGGATTATCTCTGCAATATCATGGGGAAAAACATCTATAATATATAGTTAAAACTCTGCATATACCCATGTATCTAACCTTCTTTTGAAAAGAAACCATTGAATCTAAAGAGATGGAAAAAGGAATGAAAATAGTATCCACATTTATAGTCACAAAAATGGGAACTGTCTGGGTTCACCCATTACAACTTTTGAGCATCTTCAATCCATGCACAATTTCATCCATCTGATGTAATTGTTGTCACTTAGGTTTTCACCCTTGTCCAAGGCCTATGCGCGAGGACAACCTAGTGAAACATGGAAACAACCTCCAAGCTGTGGGACTTGAACTGCAAGGTTGAGTCTCCAGAGAAGGTCGGCTTCCTCTTAATATCAGGGCACACCTAACTACTCTCAGAATGAAAAGGGGGAGAAGGAGATGTAGAAAACAACTCTACCCTACCTAAACTACGAAGGTGATGCACCAAAATAGAGTGTTCAGACTTCCTTTCTGCCCATATATGCACTACAAAACCAAGATAACATTCAAAGGACATACACCCCCAGACTTATGTCAATCAATAACCACATACAGATCACGAAACCAAACTGAATAACACAAGGAGAAGGATTTCACTTATATATTATCCAATAGGCCAAGAATAGACATAGTATACAAGCCACTGATCCCAACAATACACCAATGACAGGAAAGACGGATGCACATACACATTGATGGCTAAAGGAGATGATACAAAATGTTATATAGCTCAGAGACAAAGGGAATTTTACACTACAGACCTGCGAGCAGTAGCAGAGAAATCAGAAAAGGAGTCCCCCGTAAGAAAAGATTACAAAAATGCCTTTATAGTTCAGGCATAACTGAGGATTTTTGCACTATATTTACTTCTTACCTACTGGTAATAACTTCTCACCCTAAAAATCTAATCAAAGATCTGGTGGTCTTGAGTACCAAAATCTAATATTCCTCTGAGAAAGAGCCTAGAGAAGACAGAACGGCGCCATAACTGCGCTCTGACCAGGTAGATGGATCGACTGAGACGGTGGAGTGTCTCCCTATGTTTCATATTCATTTTTGGTAGATCAAGATTGATCATGAAGATCAAATTGCAAGATAAAATTGATCACCTTCACCCCTTAGGTTTATGAATTAGCAAGGGTCAGAGAGTCAACCTAGTCCCTTATGCACCAACTGGGCCAAGCGGGCCAATCGCTTCTCTTTATTTTCCTACCTCCTCAAGGTCCCACGCGCTAACCATTCCTTACATTAGACTAACTACGCCACCTTCAAACTATTATCTTTAACTATGGTGATCACACTAACTATCAGTCGTTAACCGCCAACCCTAGCCGAGCCAGCGAGACATGTGTCAACAAGGCGATGTCTCGCCATGGTATCCACCGTGCAACTTTGGAAGGCGAGATAGCAATGACCATCGATCTGCCTTAAATTTGATGATCGTGGAGACTCGTCGTACCACTATACTATTCTTACCCCGGGCCCATCATATCTGGCACCACCTCAGCAACTGCTCTACGCCCAAATGACACTTGGCAATATCTAACCGACGTACCCTGTTGCAACCTGGCCCCGTCGACATGTGGCAAAAGGGTGCCATGTCGCTATGGTAAAGATTGTGCAACTTCACCATGGCGACATGGTGCCTTCCATTGATCTGACTTAATCCAATGACAAGCAAGATACATACTGTCCCTTGCCCCTCAGTGTATCAATCAATGGGAACCGGCCACATGCCAACCATCTATATTTTTTGCGCCTCCAAACTTGGACCCACCGGACATGTGTCCTTCAAGCATCATGTCGTTAACATAAAACTCATGCGGCTTATCCATAGAACGATGGCACCTGTCGTTGATCTTTGCAGATCTAACGGTGGAGATCTTAACCCTTTCATGCACTGGCGACACTGACTATATTCTAACCTGGCATACATGGTTGCTCTCCATTGGCCTAACGAAGCACCACCTTGGTCTGACAAAGCACCAACCTGGAGGGTCTGTACTACCTTGACCTTACTAAGGGACACGTGTCAACCAGGCGCTATGTCGCTAACGAAAAACTCATGAGTTTTTTGTTGGCGCCATGGCACCTTGCCACATTTTGAAGCTTTATGGCCTGTGAAACTGATCACCCACTGCTAAATTTCTCAGCGACGCAAACTTCCCACTGTCAGACCTTTCCGTCGGGCGCTATAGCGCTATGCAGATTTTTCAGCCAACACATGATAGCGACATAGTGCCCACGATGCCGCAAAACTTTTTTGACCCACCAAACCTGTTGCCTAGCCTGTTGGACCCACCGAACACGTGGCGAAAGGGCACCATGTCGCGAACGTAAATCTCACATAGCTTCTGATGGCAAGATAGCGCCAGCCGTAGATCTGACTTAGATCTGATGGCAGAGAACTTGCGGGTCATGGAAACTTTTACAAGGTTTGATTGTTTAGATTTTTTGATGTCTCCTAGGCATTAAAATAATATTAATTCTGGGACTAGCCGTTGGATGGGCTGGACATTTAAAATTTGAATCCTTGGCAGGTGACCAAATGATAACATTTCTGGTGACTCACAGGGAGCATGAGCTTGCTCAATGCATGACCAGTGCCTGTAACAATCCATTGGGTCACAAGGTCAAAAAGTGTGAATCTGAGAACTGCAGAACCCTAACCCTTCTGCGAGGAGATCAGAACATTAAAAACCCTAGCTCTACGACTACAACTGGAAACAAAAAACAAAAATTCCTTTGCAACCTGAGACACCTCAAAATTTGCTACCTCACAGGGAGACGATTGTGCCCGCACACTTCTTGAAAAGCAAGAAACAACAGAAAAGAAACTAAACTACCTATATATAGGAAGTTGACTGAAATCAGAAACAAGCTTTAAGATAAATCCCATTGACTAGAATGGGCAAAACTTCACCATTGGGTCTACTCAACTGAAATGCATTAGCCTATTTGCAACTGGCAATCAAATAGGGGCCACTCCATAGTGGGTCAAGCTTGGAATGTCTTCCTGGTTTTTCTCTATCAGAATCCCACTTTAGAACTAAATCTCCCTCTCTAAAGGTTCTGACCCTAGTTTTCTTGTCAAAATTCCTCTTCATCTACTGTTGATGTGTCTCTAGGGTTTGCATAGCCTTGTTTCTCTTTTCTTCTAGTTCAATCAGCTCTACCATTCTTACTGACATGGCATTATCTTCAATCAATTCTAGCTGATGAGCCAATTCAAAGGATGGGAATTCCAATGAAATTGGGAGTCTGGCCTCCCTACCATATACCAGCACAAAAGGTGAATTCCCAACAGATCTCTTGGGTGTTATCCTATCAGCCCACAGAGCAATCCTTAATTTCTTATGCCAGACCCTCTAATTGTCATCTATCATCCTCTTCATGATTCTGATCAGATTCTTGTTGGAAGACTCAGCCAAACCATTACCCTAGGGATAATAATTTGATGATGTGCTCAAGTAGATATTGTGATTCATTTCCCATGCACAAATATGGGTTCCAACAAAAGACTTAGCATTGTTTGAAATAATAGTAGGAGCACCAAACCTAGATACAATCCCATCAAGGAACTCAATAACTGATGGTTATGTGGTATCCTTCAAGGAAAATGCCTCTGTCCATCTAGTGAAATAATTAGTAGCAGCCAAAATCCATTTATGACCTGCACTAGATGGAGGATTAGTGGGGCCTATAAAATCCAACCCCCACTGGGTAAAGGGCTGATCCACCTAAATAGGACAAAGGGGGAGAGCTGCAAGCCTCATTTTTCCTGAGAAGAAAGCACACTTCTCACATTTCCTCACATATCCATAATAATCATGGAATAGAGATGGCCAATAATAACCATCCCTCATGATCTTCATGGCAGTTGTTCTTGTAGATAAATGGCCACCATCAGGGCCATCATGAAGTTCCTTAATCATCCTTTCAGCCTGATCCTCTTCAATGCATCTCAACAGGGTCCCATTAAAATCCCTCCTAAATAGGATACTATCAATTACATCATAGGGAATGGACTGCAGTCTATATTGTCTTCTTTTAGCTCTGTCCAATCCCTGAGGGTATCCATCCCCTGATAAGAAGCTCTTCATATCATTTATCCAGCTCCTTGGACCATTAGCACTTCCTACCTCCTGTTGCTCTGTAATTACCATAGCAGCCTCTTCATTTGAATCCTGGTCTGATAACATTTCTTTGCACAACCCCTTCCCTCTCACCAGCTTGGTAATCTGAATATCAACATCATACTCCATTACCCTAGTGATCCATCTAGCTCTCTTTTCACTGATATCCTTGCTTAACAGGAAGTCTTTTACACTGGCATGGGGCGCCAACAAATGGATCTTATTGTGGGACAAGAGGTGCTTGAATTTCTTCAAGGCTCTGATGACTGCAAGGGCTTGCTTCTCTACATAACTGTACTTATCTTCATATTCCTTGAGCCCTTCACTGAAGATGGCTATGGGCTTCTCCTCATCCTTGTCATTTGTTTGAGTCAAGATAGCAAAGATACTTGACTCACCACCTAGAGTGTAGAGGATGAAATCTTTCTCAAAATTTGGGTTCATGAGAGTAGGGGCTAAGGCTATGGCTATCTTGATCTCTTCAAAACTCTCATTTCCTTCCTTGGTCCATGAGAAGACCATACCTTTCTTAAGCATAGTTGTAAGAGGTTTCACAATGGTAGCAAGATTAGGAATAAACCTTCTTACAAAATTTATTCTACCAAGGAAACTTTGTAGCCCCTTCTTGTGTTTAGGAAGAGGAAGGGTAAGTATTGCCTTTGTTCTTTTTGGATCAATGGCCATCCCATCCTTAGATACAATGTGTCCCAATAAGTTTTCTTGGCTTGTAGCAAAGACACACTTGGCTGGGTTAAGGGAAACCCCAAACTCTCTACATCTTAGAAATACATGTCTTAGATGATCAAAATGATCTTCTACATTCTTTGAATATACATTTATATCATCAAGGTATACTAAGACAAACTTGTCAATTAATTTTTTGAAGGCCATCTCCATTGCCTTCTGAAATGTGGCACCTGCATTTGTTAGTCCAAATGGCATCTTGCAATAAGCATAGGTGCCCCACTTAGTAGTGAATGATGTCTTATATCTGTCAGATTCTTTAACTAGCACTTGATTATAACCAGAAAATCCATCAAGAAAAGAGAATATCCTTGAACCACTGACCTTGGACAAAATCTGCTCCATGGAAGGGAGAGGATGGTGATCTTTAAGAGAAGCCTGATTAAGATCCCTAAAGTCTAGACACAATCTGATTTCTCCATTTTTCTTCCTTACAGGGACAAGGTTAGCTACCCATGATGAGTGTTTGATAGGAAATATTATATTAGCCTCAATCAACTTGGATAGCTCTTTCCTCATTGGATGTTCAATCTTAGGATTCACTGGCCTTTGTTTTTGCCTTACTGGTTTGGCCTTATCAATTAAATCTATGGTATGCTGAAACAAACTAGGGTCAAACCCTTTTAAATCATCATATGTCCAAGAAAATACATCATTAAATTCTTGACATAGATGGATGAAGTTTTCTTGATCAGTTTTAGAACATACCTTCCCCATATTCAGAAATTTTCCATCAGCAATTGTAACTAGGGCATAGTCATCCTTTTCTGTAGCTAGATTCATTCCTTTGTCTCTTGTTTGATCATCAGGATTAAATACACTCTCCAAGGTAATAAGACCCTTGGGAAACTTGTTAGAACTGAGATGAATGATCTGATCACCATACTGATCTTGCAGTCTTGACTGATTTCTATCTGAGAATTCCACCTCATTCTGCAAGAAGCTCACAATTTGCTCATCAGAATCAAACACCTGCCAATGAGTATTGTTATTAGGGATGCCAGGCCTCACTACCACCCTTATTTGTTGCTTCTTCTTTTCCTCAATATTCCCTTGTACATCATGAGTTGCACCCACTGCTGCAATTCTATCAGCATGTTTATTTTCTTTCCTAGGAATGCTCTGAATATTAAATGCATTGAAGCCCTCAAGCAAATCCCAGACTCTGTGTTTGTAAGACTTGAGCAAGCCATTTTTGGTGATATTCTAATTTTTCACTTGGTTAACTACCAACTCACTATCCCCATACTCCCAAGGCTTGAATTCCTCTCTTTTGGGCAAGTAAGAGACCTTGAATCAAAGATTCATACTCGGCCACATTATTGGTGCAACTGAATTGGAGCCTAAAGGAGAAGTAGTATCTTATTTGTGTAGGAGAGATCAACATAACACCAACCCCTGATCCATTTCTATTCCTTGAGCCATCAAATTACATACTCCATATCCCACTTGTATCATCATTAGTCCCAATTAGATCAGGAACCTGAGCATCTTTCTCTATTATGCAATATGTACTAAGGCCTATCTCAAGAGTCTTTGACATAGGTTCAAACTGATATGCATTTTCCCACTCATCTAAGAAGAAATCAGGAATCTCCACTATAGAAGTAGCAGGCTCATTTACTATGTCATTTTCATCCATCTCTAGAATAGGGCAATTCATGTTGATGGGATTGGGGTTATAAGATTCAGTGTGATGAAGGGCTTGAGGTTCTACTCTAATTGAGGCATTAGCTCCATATCTAGTCATAAATGACATATATGACCAATCAACAGATATGAATCCACCAATTTGAGCAGTGAAGTCTCTTGAGAGATAGATGGCAAAATAGGGCTTGACTTCAGCAACAGATATGTCTTGAACCACAGTGCAACCATGGCATGCATGTAGGGCCATTTCCACATTCCTAAGGATACCTACCATTTTGACAGTACTACCATCTAATTGCAACACATCCCTAACAATGGGCTCATATTTCATTCCTAAAGCATCAGCAACACACCTAGGCATTACTGAGCTACTAGCCCCTGAATCTATCATGCAATTGTGGACTAATTTGCCTCCTATAATCAGAGAAACATAAAATGGAGGAGGTCTAACCTTTTTATTTGTCTCCATATCCCTTGCTGGTTGTACTAGACTTGTGGCACTCTCCATGATAGATGGTTGATCCTTGGGTTCAATCTTCTCCAACTCTTGCTGCAACATCCTCTTCTGCATTGGTATGGTAGCAACAGTATCCCACATAGAAATATTCACATTGGTCTTCTCCATTTTCTCTACCACACTAAAAGGTGTATTAGGGACTTTGGTAGAAACTTTGGGAGCTACACTTATAAGAGGTTGAGATGGGGCAACATAAGGATCACTTGCATCTTTCTTTCTAGAATCTTGCTTTTGCTGCTATGAAGTACTTGCTAGTTCATTTGCTGCCTGTATATGAGGTGTAGCATTTGAAGTTGAGGCCTGCTTAGGAGAAGGAGGGGTAGTATGTTCCATAGCTCTCTTCTTGCTTCTAGTGTTATGGGCAATGGTATCCTGGTTTACATTACAATGCTCCCCAATCTAATGATTCATGAAGGAGCAATCATCACGTCCTTGAATATATGAGGCCTCCTTAGGATGATCCTCCTTGTATGATTGCTTTGCTGTAGGTTCTTGGTCAATCAAGGCCAAATAAGATTCTGCCTTCTGGCACCTGTAATAGGTATGAGAATAGTTGCAGGAAGGACAGAAATCTTGATCTTGGGCCAAGTTATTTTGAGGGACTATAGCTCTGTTCTAATTTGAGCTTGAAGCAGAAGTATGACTATTTTTCCTACCCTAATCAAAAGAGCTATTCCACTGATTAGGAGACCTACCACCATTTGGAGCTTGATATTGCAATTTGGGAGGCTTGCCACCTTGAGCTTGCTGCCTTTCTAAGGCCACCACCTTGTTACTCATTTTTTGTATTATAGAAAAACTATCCTCTAATCTCTTCCCTTGGTCCTTCAACTCCCTCCCCTGTTCTTGTAATTTTTTATCCAGGGTCTTCTCCCTTTTATCTGTATTCAGCACTAGACCTTGGAGCATCTATTTGAGTTCATCTATCCCACTTGAGGATGTGGAAGCTTGGGGAACTAGAGTAAGGGCTTGTGATGTAGAAGTTGTAGGAAGGGGGGCCATTGCTGGTTGGTGATTGGGAACATCGGGAAAGAAAAGCGTAGGGGGCCTTGGAGCCAACTTTCCTCCTTGTATTAGGATGTTCTCAGCTTTTATGGCTATCTCATAGGCATTAGGCAAGGTATCTCCTCCCATAGTTTGGATTGTAGTGGCAATATCACTGTTAAAAGCTCTAAGGTAATGCAAGAAGGCATTACCAAGGGTAGGTTTCACTGTAGTGGGTATTCTATCCCATGTCTTTTGAAATCTATAGTTAAAATCAGTCATACACTCATGGGGGGCTCTTTTAATAGTAGTCAACTGCTCTAAAAGTGATAGATGGTCACTTCTATCCTCAAAATGTTTGCATAACCCTACTCCTAGTCCATCCCAATTAGTTATAGAACCATGAGCTAAGCCTCTATACCACTGTAATGCTTTTCCTTTTAAAGATGAGGCTAGAAGTCTGACAGCAACATCATCCTCTGTGATACCATGAATATTACAGACATTTGCTACTTCTTGGATATGCTCTAAAGGGGAGATGGAAGTTTCACTAGTAAAATCAGGTATACTTTTGAGTTCAAATACTGGTATATCATGTCTTTGGGCTAACAATAGAGGAATTCCACCATTAAAGGTGAAAAAAGCATGAACTCTTGGTTGTGCCATGTAAACAAGTGTCCTATTGATGAGTGTTGATGGCAATCTAGGCTGAGTTTGAGCAACAGGAGGAGTAGAAACAGATCTTACAGGTATATTAACTATTATTACACCCCTAACTGGTGATAATGAAGTTCTAGTCCTCCTTCTTCTAGGATTTGAAAGAGAGAGCTCTTGATATTGAAATTTACCTCTAGAAGATGCCCTTGTTTCAGCTTTGGGCATGAATTTCTGCAACTTTGGCATGGAACCTGTGATGAACCTCCTTATAGCAATATCGTGAGAATGCTTGAAATAACAGAATACAAAGTGATAGCAGAACTCAGAATGAATCTCCTGATCGCAGGCCACTTCGAGGGGGTAACCTCCTTTGAGCAAGCTCAATACAATAAATTCGTCCGTGCCCATCAAGGGCCTCAACCTATTCTTATATACTGAGTACGATCTAGAAAAGTAATACTACCTATGCATGTGGGATAATAAAATATACTCACGGGACGACTTACAAAGCATATGCGTCCAACAACACTACTCTAACAAAATAAACAGAAGGAACACACAGGTTCCTAACATCCCCTCTCCCTTAGAAAAAAGCTTTGTCCTCAAAGCTTAAGGTGTGGAAATTGTTGTTGAATCTGAAGAAGGGGTTCCCAGGTAGCATCCTCTGGTTGCATGCCATGCCACTGAATCAAGACCTCAGAGATGGAGCGAGAGCGAAGCTGGTGAGTGCGCTGGTCAATGATTGCCACCGGCTCCAGGATAATGGATCCTTCCGTATCCATTTCAGGGAGAGTAGTTTGTGCTCTGACAGTGGTACCCAGAACTTGCTTTAGACAAGAAACATGAAAGACTGGATGAATGCGGGAAGAAGGAGGAAGTTCCAGTTTATAAGCAACTGAACCAATCTTCTGCAGAACCTTATAAGGCCCATAAAATTTTGGGGCCAGCTTATGACGCCCTTTCAGCTTTAGGGAGGATTATTTGTATGGCTGTAGACGAAGAAAAACCATATCCCCAACTTGAAATGAGCGCTCAGAACGGTGTTGATCTACTTGCTGTTTCATCCGATTACGGGCCATGTGAAGATTATCCTATAAGGTACGAAGAATCTGATCCCTGCTGCGGAGAACTATGTCAACTGCCTGGACTGGTGAGCTGTTGGGAGTGTAGGGAAGGAGCACTGGAGGTGCCTGACCATAGACTGCTTCATATGGAGTCATTTTAGAGGCAGTGTGGTAAGAGGTATTGTACCACCATTCAGCTAAAGGGAGCCACTTGGCCCACTGATGTTGCTGTTCGGAAGTGAAGCAACGAAGATAAGTTTCCAAGCATTTATTGACAATTTCAGTTTGACCATCAGTTTGTGGGTGATAGCCCGAACTCATCTTCAGTTTGGTGCCAGTTTTCTGAAACAGTTCAGTCCAAAAATGACTGATAAAAGTTGCATCACGATCAGAGACAATGGAAGAAGGGAGTCCATGAAGACGAAATATCTGGTCCATGAAGATTTGTGCAACAGAGGAGGCAGTATAGGGGTGGCTGAGGGCACAAAAATGACTATATTTCGAGAGACGATCAACCACAACCAAGATCACTGTCTTGCCACCGGATTTAGGAAGCCCTTCAATGAAATCCATAGAAATATCAGTCCAGATCCGTGTAGGGATGGGCAATGGTTCGAGCAAGCCAAGAAGGAGGGTCGTTTCACCCTTGTGGCGTTGGCAAGTATCACATTCAGCCACCATCTGTTGAATCGTCTATTTCATCACTTTCCAAAAGAAGTTTCTCCTTGCTCGCTCATAAGTTTTGAGGAAGCCTGAGTGCCCTGCAGAAGGAGAAGCATGGAGTTCATAAAAAATAGCCTGATGTAGAGCTGGGTTCTGAGGAAGCACTAGCTGACCCTTGTATCGAAGAGAAGCACCATCCCAAGAGTAATGTGGTATAGTAGAAGGATTATTGGCTAGCTGGTGAATGATTTGAGATAAAGAAGAGTCACTGTCATAGCCCTGCTGAACAGACGCTAACCAATTGGGAATGGGCATAGAAATAGCGGAAAGGGAAGCTTTATTATCAAATGTGCGAGAAAGAGCATCTGCCACAATATTCTCCTTACCCTTCTTGTAGGTGATCTCATAATCATACCCCATGAGTTTGCTGACCCATTTCTGTTGTGTAGGAGAGGATACCCGTTGTTCCAGGAAGTATTTCAGACTTTGGTGATCGGTTCTGATGCAAAAATGACTCCCTAAGAGGTATGGCCGCCACTTCTGTACAGCATGCAAAATAGCCATCATTTCTTTTTCATAAGTAGAGAGGGCTAGATTCTTACCAGAGAGGGCTTTGCTAGTGAACGCAATAGGATGGTCATCTTGTAGGAGAACAGCACCCAATCCATTGCCGCAAGCATCACTCTCAATAGTGAAGGGTTTTGAAAAATTTGGCATTGCGAGAACAGGTGTACTGCACATAGCCTGTTTCAGTTGTTCAAATGCAGTCTCAGCAACAGGGGTCCAGGAGAAGGCATCCTTTTTTAACAGAGCTGTCAATGGTGCTGCAATTTTCCTGTAATCTTTGACAAACTTGCGGTAGTAGCCAGTCAACTCCAAAAAACCCCGAAGGCTCTTGAGAGTTTTAGGATGCGGCCAAGTTTTCATGGCATCTATTTTTGTAGGATCCACCCGCACTCCATGGTGTGCAAAAATATGCCCGAGATACTCCACTTCCTCCTGGCCAAACACACATTTAGATAGTTTTGCACAGAGTTGATGATCAGAGAGAAGTTGCAAGACAAGCTCCAGATGATGGAGATGCTCAGCCCAAGTTTTGCTATATATGAGGATATCATCAAAGAAGACCAGAATGAATTTTCGGAGGTATGGTCGAAATATGTTATTCATCACTGCCTGAAATGTTGAAGGAGCATTCGTGAGGCCAAAGGGCATGACTAAAAATTCATAGTGACCATCATGTGTGCGGAAGGCAGTTTTAGGTATATCCTCCTCATTAACCCGAATTTGATGATACCCAGAACGAAGATCTAACTTGGAGAAAAAATGAGCCCCATGAAGTTCATCAAGAAGTTCATCAACAACTGGAATGGGAAACTTGTCCTTTATAGTGAGATGATTAAGTGCGCAGAAATCAATGCAGAGTCGCCATGACCCATCTTTTTTGTGAACAAGCAGAACTGGAGAAGAAAAGGAACTGGTACTAGGGCGAATAATACCTTGCTTCAGTAAGTCACGGACAAGTATCTCGATTTCGGTCTTCTGATGAAATGGGTAGCGGTAGGGCCTGATGTTGGGCGGAACACTGCTAGGAAGGAGCTGAATACGGTGGTCCTCTGGACGAGAAGGAGGTAATCCCACAGGTTCAGCAAATACACCAGAATACTTGTCCAAAATGTGTTGGAGATCGGCAGGAGTGCTAGAGACTGCTGATGGCTGCATCTGAATGGAATGGAGCTGAGCGATGACACCATGTGAATTCTTCTTAAGAAGTTTTTCCATATGGTGTGAACTGATGAGGCTGAGAGACCCTGGTTGTAAGCCTTTCAAAGTGTGTTGGTGCCCCTTGGCTGAAAACTGCATCCAAAGTTTAGCAAAATCCCAGAGAATGGGGCCAAGAGTGCGTAACCATTGGGCACCCAAAACCACATCACAGCCACCTAAGGGTAAGGCAAACATGTCAGAGCGCATGTTATAATCGCCAATAGAGAGACGCACATTGCGACATTTCCCTTTACAAGGTAAAGTGCCCCCATTGGCAATCATGACTTCAAAGCTAGAGCAGGGATGGATAAAGCAATCAGCCTGTTTGGCTATTCGTGGATCAATGAAGTTATGAGTGCTACTTGAATCAATGAGTATAGTAAGAGGGATCTTCTTGAAGAAACCCTGGACCCGCATGGTTTGTAGAGTAGTGACTCCTGCCAAAGCATGGACAGATATCTCTGGTGGAGCTTCTGGTGAAGGAGGTTCAGGCTGGTGAGGCTCAACCTCATCATCCACTGTTTCCTGAGCATCTACATATTCTTCCAGTTCTGGTGGAGAATCCACATCCAAGAGATAGAGCTTTTGCTGAACACATCTATGGCCCCGAGACCATTTCTCATCACAATTATAACAAAGCCCTTTGTCTCGCCTGACTCGCATCTCTGTTTCAGACAAGTGCTTGATCGGAGTAGTTCTGGGAGCTGGTATGACTGGAGGGTTGTGAGAACCTGTATTTTTGAATGGAACAAAATTAGATCTGGAGCGTTGTAGAGCACTAATCTTGTCTTCCGCTAACTTAGCCAACCCAAGGGCTTCCATCATTGTAGTAGGTTGAAACATTTTGACTTTTGAGCGAAGTGCATCCTTAAGACCACTGACAAAACAACTACGGAAGAATTCATCAGACAAGCCCTCTGTGTGATTAGCTAATTTTTCAAACTCTGTCTGGTATTCTCTTACAGTGCCTGTTTGCCGCAGTTTAGTGAGTGCTCCTGTGAAATCATCAAAGGAACTAGGGCCAAAGCGCTCCAAAATGAGGGTGCACAATTCTCTCCACGTTGGGCCTACATTAGCCTTGATGTACCAACGGAACCATTGAAGAGCTTCATGTTCCAAATGAAAAGATGCAAGGGGGACTTTGTGGTTATCCAAAGTATTATGCAAGCTGAAATACTGCTCTGCCCTATAGATCCATCCAGTCGGATCAGAACCATCGAAGCGTGGAAAATCAAGCTTTGGTCCACGGAAATTGCCAGAAGAGGACCCAGTATCTCCTGAATGGTTTCGGCTCATGGCTGACTGCTGAAAGTTAAGACCCAGAATTTTGTCATCCAGATCTTGAAGTTTGGTTTTGAGGGATGCCATTTCTTCTTTCATGATTTTTGCTCCTGTACGCGTAACAACCATAAAGCAAGGTTTTTTTTTTTTTTTTTTTTTTTTTTTTTTTTTTTGAAATGGGTAGAAGATGAGAAACAAAAACTTTTTTAGTTACGGCAAACTTGGATTTGGGTAAAACTCAGATAGGAAATGGGTGTTCGACGGGTGGTGGGAGACTATCTGGGGACAAGGGAAATAGAAAAATGAGGGTTTCAAGGGTAGGGAGGCGAAATGAGGCGAACAGTCCAAGAGGGATAAGGGAGAAAAATGAGGAATTGAATCTTGTGGCTCAGTTTGGTGGCGATTGGATGAGAGGTGAAAAAGATAGGGAAAACCCTAAAATTAGATAAATGAGGGATTTAGGGCTTTGATATGTAAAATTTGGGGTTGGGTCGCCAAGGAAGGAAGTATGCGAAATGATATTGCAGACGTTCTGCGGAAGTATGAGCAGAAACAGAAAGAAAACAAGGAAGCTACGACTAAAAAACAGAAAAAATTTTACTCTTTTTTTTTTTTTTGAACAGTCGACTTAGAAAAATTCACTCACAGACAGAACAACGGAAAAGAGTTATTGCAATAACAAGAGATATTAGAAGTGAGAGGAACTTGAAGGCCACGACAGAAAAAAAAATTTGATGTAATTTCCACCCAGCGAGCCCAAGAGAGTGCTCTGATACCAGATGTGATGAACCTCCTTATAGCAATATCGTGAGAATGCTCGAAATAACAGAATACAAAGTGATAGCAGAACTCAGAATGAATCTACTGATCGCAGGCCACTTCGAGGGGGTAACCTCCTTTGAGCAAGCTCAATACAATAAATTCGTCCGTGCCCATCAAGGGCCTCAACCTATTCTTATATACTGAGTACGATCTAGAAAAGTAATACTACCTATGCATGTGGGATAATAAAATATACTCACGGGACGACTTACAAAGCATATGCGTCCAACAACACTACTCTAACAAAATAAACAGAAGGAACACACAGGTTCCTAACAGAACCAGATTTGTTGATGTTCAGAGTCGCCAAGTACTTTGAAGAATCAGCCTCTTGAAGGCTTAAATACTAAAGCTAGCACTACCTCTTCAACATAAATTTTTGAAACTCTTTCTTCTTGACACCAGTAGACTTTAAATTTTGTTTGAAAATTGTCCCATCGGGCATGCCAAAAAATGTTGTCACTTAGGTTTGCACCCTTGTCCAAGGCCTATGTGCGAGGACAACCTAGTGAAACATGGAAACAACCTCCAAGCTGTGGGACTTGAACTGCGAGGTTGAGTCTCCGGAGAAGGCCGGCTTCCTCTTACTATCAGGGCGTACCTAACTACTCTTGAAAGGAAAAGGGGAAGAAGGAGATGTAGAAAACAACTCTACCCTACCTAAACTACGGAGGTGATGCACCAAAATAGAGTGTTCAGACTTCCTTTCTGCCCATATATGCACTACAAAACCAAGATAACATTCAAAGGACATACACCCCCAGACTTATGTCAATCAATAACCACATACAGATCAGGAAACCAAACTAAATAACACAAGGAGAAGGATTTCACTTATATATTATCCAATAGGCTAAGAATAGACACAGTATACAAGCCATTGATCCCAACAATACACCAATGAGAGGCAAGATGGATGCACATGCACATTGATGGCTGAAAGAGATGATACAGAATGTTATATAGCTCAGAGACAAAGGGAATTTTACACTACAGACCTGCGAGTAGTAGCAGAGAAATCAAAAAAGGAGTCCCCCATAAAAAATGATCACAAAAATGCCTTTATAGTTCAGGCATAACTGAGTATTTTTGCATTATATTTACTTCTTACCTACTGGTAATAACTTCTCACCCTGAAAATCCAATCAAAGATCTGGTGGTCATGAGTACCAAAATCTAATATTCCTCTGAGAAAGAGCCTGGAGAAGACAGAATGGCGCCATAACTGTGCTCTGACCAGGTAGATGGATCGACTGAGATGGTGGAGTGTCTCCCTATGTTTCGTATTCATTTCTGGTAGATTGGGATTGATCATGAAGATCAGATCACAAGATAAAATCAATCACCTTCGCCCCTTAGTTTCATGAATCAGCGGGGGTCAGAGAGTCAACCTAGTCCCTTATGCACCAACTAGGCCATGCGGGCCAATTGCTTCTCTTTATTTTGCCACCTCCTCAAGGTCCCACGCGTTGACCATTCCTTACGTTAGACTAACTGTGCCACCTTTGAACTGTTATCTTTAACTGCGATGATCACACTAACCATCAGTTGTTAACCACCAACCCTAGCTGAGCCAATGAGACACATATCAACAAGGCACTGTGTCGCCATGGTATCCGTCGTGCAACTTTGGAAGGCGAGATAGTGACGATCGTCGATCTTCCTTAAATCTAACGATCGTGGAGACTCGTCGTACCACTATATTGTTCTTACCATAGGCCCATCATATCTAGCACCACCTCAGCAACTGCTCTACGCCCAAATGACACCTAGCAATATCTGATCGACGTACCCTGTTGCAACTTGGCCCCGCCGACACGTGGCGAAAGGGCACCATGTCGCTATGGTAAAGATCGTACAACTTCACCATGGTGACATGGCGCCTTTCGTTGATCTGACTTAATCTGACGGCAAGCAAGATACATACTGTCCCCTGCCCCTTGGTGTATCAGTCAATGGGAACCGGCCACGTACCAACCACCTGTATTTTTTGTGCCTCCAAACTTGGATGCATCGGACACGTGTCCTTCAAGCGCCATGTTGCTAACATAAAACTCATGTGGCTTATCCATAGCAGGATGGCACCTGTCATTGATCTCTACAGATCTGATGGTGGAGGTCTTAACCCTTTCATGCATTAGCAACGCTAACTGTATTCTGACCTGGCATACGTGGTTGCTCCCCATTGGCCTAACGAAGCACCACCTTGGTCTGACAAAGCACCAACCTAGAGGGTCTATACTGCCTTGACCTTACTGAGGGACACGTGTCAACCAGGCATTATGTCACTAATGGAAAACTTGTGAGTTTTTTGTTGGTGCCATGGCACCTTGCCGCATTTTGAAGCTTTTCGACCCATGAAACTGACCGCCCGCCGCTAACTTTCCCGACGATGCAACCTGCCCGCCATCAGACCTTTCCGTCGGGCGCTATGGTGCTATGCAAATTTTTTGACCAACACAGGATAGCGACATAGCGCCCACAGTGCCACAAAACTTTTTCAACCTACCAAACCTATTGCCTATCCCGTTGGACCCACCGGACATGTGGTGAAAGGGTGCCATGTCACGAACGAAAATCTCACATAGCTTCTGATGGCGAGATAGCGCCGGCCGTAGATCTGACTTAGATCTGATGGCAGAGAACCTGAGGGCCATGGAAACTTTTACAAGGTTTGATCGTTTAGATTTTTCAATGTCTCCTAGGCATTAAAATAATATTAATTCTAGGATTAGTCGTTGGACGGGCTGTACATTTAAAATTTGAATCCTTGGCGGGTGAACAAATGATAACAGTAATTAGTCGGACCCCAAAGTGGGTCCGACTATTAAAAAAATTATTTTTGAATAACTGACCTTGCAAACTAATCCATTGATCACCTCAAACTGACTAGAATCCACTTTGAGAATTGCATCATCACTTAAAATTTATTTTATCACTGTTATTTAAATTGTGATTCGTTGACAAGAAGGCCAGATAACCGGCTTGAAAAATTGACATAAACATTTGGTCGGGCTTCGAAACTCTAAACCTCTACTCTTTTTGACACATTTGATAGGCCTACCAAGTCTCATCACATGATGACATCAGGGTCAAAAGATATCGACCACTGAACATGCCTTCTTAAGATCACTTGTAAATAAACATGTCAGAAAACTAGAAATTGTGTTTGGTTTGAGCTCTAAAAATTGGACAAACGGATGTTTGAGGTGAGGATAACTGGGGAGTTTGTTCTTTTCCATGAGGGGAATATAATTTTGTGGTTTGGGCTGATCACAAATCACAGGATGTATTTGAAAAAGGTCTTAAGTTGGCTACCTGGATTTGCAAGATAGTGAACATCAGTAGAAAAGTATTTTTTCAATTGGAATGACCCTAGAAAAGTGTGCAGATAGATCTATCAAGACTTATAAACTGGTACACTTGTAGTATTTTTAGTGTAGAATGTAGGAGAACCACCCATTTGTTCCCACCAATCACAGATTCAAAGATATGACATCCCGAACAGGGCTCTCGATCAATCTGCATTTCTGATTACTAGTGAAACTTTATAAATTGCAAATGGAATCACATCTAAAAACTAATCAAACAGATTCGTCATAATCTCAAAACTAGAGCGTAGAAAGTCTCTAACCCATAGAATATGATTCAATAGGAATTTTCTTATTTGGGTAAACTAGTCAAAATTTATTACTTGTCGAACAAGGCTACCTGGAAATATGAACAATATGCAGATTTATAACAGAGTTAACTGACCAACTTTGAGACATTCAAAACCTAGTCAAAACACATCAAAATGACTTGAAACTTGGAACATAGGCTCTTTGAAATGCATACTAAACATTATCAAAGTGGTGAGTCATGAATCTTAGCTGGGTAAAAGATATTCAAAGGAAAACTAGGCCCTCTGTCGTTGTTTGACACTTAGGCAAAAAATGCAAAACTGAAAACTACCCAAAATGGGACTTCATAGAATTGTTCAGAGTGTCAATTTATCACTAAAAGACACATGCACAGGCTGAATGGAGGGTGCTAGAAACATAAAATACCTCTTAGGAATTAATACAGTAGCTAGGTACATATGCCTGAAAAGCATTCATAGGGGTTCACAAACTTACTCAAAATTTGGAATAGGCACTCAAAACGGGAATGCAATTTTGAGTGCCATTAGTGGATCTATCTGGGAATGCATGCCCCTTGTGGGCATGGCAAGAATTCAGATCTTTGGCTGAAGAAGACCACTCAAAAACTTTCTTCAAACAAAAACTAAAAGCATGAAACCTATTCTAACTATACACGATGGTGACCCCAGGCCACCAAAAAGTTTTCAAAGCTTCCTACCACTATCATATACCTAAATTTCATTAATATCTTCTTGCGGTAAACTGAAACTTTGATTATCCTTTGTTTCACCCAACACATTAGTACTTTCAATCACTTCATTAGCAAAAACAAAACTATCATCATCTCCTTCATAGTGCATATAAAAACTTGAATCAATTTCTTCATCTTGCTCACTATGAAAATATGAATCAACGTGATCATAACTACTAATATTAAACTAAAACTAATCATCACTAACTGATATTAAACCAAAAACACAAAAGTTTGATATTCTACTTCATTCAACGAATTACATGAATCAATTTGTAACTCCCCTTGTGTATCCAGGTAAAAAGGGCATGTAAAATATGATTCCTACCTCTTCGCAGTGATATCATTCATCACATTAGATTTACAACTTGCTGAAATCTCTTCACACTAAAAAATTTGGTCAATGACCAAGTCTGAAAAATTGTTCTAAAAATGCTGATCCAAAATATGTTGATCACAATCCTTGGCTTCATCTAACAAACTATTAGAGGGAACCTTGAACTTTATAAACTTACCATTGGGTTGATCATTACAAGACTTGTCAATATAAAAAGGAAACTCAAAATTAGTAATATTATTTTCAATGTTTTCCTCTTCATCTGAAGTATCAAAATATATTTCATTGCAATCAATAGCATGAGAAAACAACATTGAGACAGTAGCAAACTTCCCCTCAAACACATCACCCTCATCTATCACATCATCATGTGCATATAAATATAAAGTATTATCATATGCACCTCCAAATTTTGATAAAGATCTTTCAGATTCTGTATCTTTTTCTACATCAAACATTGGGGAAGTGACTTGACTAAATGAAGAAAAATTATGATGGAGAATACGGACATCCTTAGAAGTACTTACATATTTCTCAAACTCATGAGCCAATAAATCTGAAATCTCATTAGGGCTCAAGAAGACTTCCTCACAAATATTCTCCTAGCTGTGATTATTTTTTGGATGACATGAAGAACTCATAACAAAAAAATCATTACTATAACAATCTCAAATATCAAAATCATTATAATACTCATTCTCATCATAACAATCAATACCTCTACTACTGTCACAAACTTCTTAAAACTCATATTTACTATCACAAGACTCATTTTCAATTTCACATCCATCTTCTTGCTAGTTGCTATCCTCTAATTCACTAAAAGTTGAATCCATCTCTTCACACTTGGAAGATAGATTATTGTTACTTGTGGATTCATTAAATTCATGATTACCTTGACTTTTAGCAAATATATTATCATCATTAGGAGACATAATATGAACACTATCATTATTATCTTCCATTTCCCTAATGAATCTCTCAGCTTGTAAAGCTCTTGTAACCTTATAGGTGTTGGCCAATTAATTGAATCAAGCACTATAATATCTAGGAAAACACTTGGTAGGGAAGATTCCTCCAGTCTAGAATGCAAAGGCATCATACTAATTACTGATTTGTACTTTATATAAACTTGTTCAACATTTAGACCCTGAAGACTTCTCATTTTCCCTCTAACTATATTGACAATCATATTGTAGATTTTCTTATTCAACATAACAATATTACTAGCCACAACTTTTAGACTATCAGAAAATTGTAGACCAACCTCAGACCTGATGTATGAATCGATCTTAAAATAAAATTTTGACCTCTTTCTTTTGTGTTGAAAATCACTAAATAGAGATACTAATTTTTAACATTAATCCTTCATGAAAATGAAAATCATGAAAAGTAAAATACCTTCAATGCTGATGTAAAAACTTTCCTTTGTTGATTCTAGCACTGGTGTTGACATGAACTTATTTACACCATATATGAAACCATTGTAGAGCCACCACCCTCTTTAAAAGGACAAATAAATCATAGTTTTTATTAACTTTGAAAATTCAAATTTCTTTCAACCAATAGAAGCAACAACACTGAATCATAGTCAAAAACACTTCTTTTCCAAGAAACTAACAATAGCTTCAAATCTACCCTACTATTGAAAGTCCTTTAACTTTTAAACATGAAATCCACTAGGATACACTGGTACAAAGACAGAGTTGCTACTCATAAATGAGAAATAAAACAAGATTCGTTACTTGACAAAATTTGAACTAGACTTTCAATGGTAGGAAAAACACAGATCATCAAACCACTCTTATAGATTTACAATCTTGAAAAACTAAGAACAAACCATGTTGTTCACTCTTGATTCTGAACACTATAGTACTTTGAAAACACTTCCAACTTGAATTGATTGATGATGGAAACACTGGTGACAATACAATCTTTCTTCAGCCTTCAAAGTTACTGCAGTCCTAGATAAAACATCACTAGGAAACACAAAACCTTGCACACAAAACTCAATATGCAAAATATATCAAATATTTCAACTCCTTATTGAGCATTTACAACTTGTGTTCCCTAGTAGAGTCACCAATTCATTGGCTCCTGATTTAACAGTTTTGAAAATAACCAAGAAACCAGACCAATACATCTAAGGTTAGCAAATTCCTATCATGGATGCACTTGACTGTAATCTTGGGCTAACTATAAGGATAATTCCTTCTTCTTCTTCAAGCTCTATAAGACCTACGCAAGTGGACCTCATATTCTTTATATGGTACCAGTGTTAAAGGCATACAATTGAATCTTGAAAACAAATAAAATCCCTTAATCTTCTATGTTTATGCAAGCATTCATGGGTGAAATAGCTAATAATAGAGCACATGAATTTGATAAACCGAGTGAGGGAAAACTCTTTCAATTCTTAAACATAAAGGGAAAGATATTCATTTAAAGATTTTGGTCTCAGCACAACCTAGGCATGCAACAATAGAGAACATGTAACCTCTAAGCTAACCAATCCCTTATCCATTGGGCATCAACTAAACCTTCATATACAGATGGTACCTGAAGTATACTCATATACTAAGACATCTGATCTATCTATTTGATTTGCAAAAAGACATCAATCTTCATAACAACTCTCATACTTATGGTAAAATCCTTCTAGTGTAACCTACAACCCTATCAATGTAAACACGCATTTACATGGATCTTTGTTCCAATGGAAAATTCATCCTGGCATACAACCTTAAGGGATTACAATTGAGTTCAAGCTCTTCGTTCTCAAACACAAAACATTCTAGATAACAAAAGAAGGAGATGAGAGTTAGAATGAAACTAAGAAAGTTAAACTCTTGCATTAATTTCCTTGAAAACCAATACATCATCTGTATGCCAAAATTCAGTAAATATAAAATGAATGACTACATAATATGAAATTCCTCACAAGAACTACATGCTGATGTTCATAACAGAAGAGCACTAAAAAAATTGGTATAACAAATATAAAACTGGAGCCAACCTTCTGGTCTCACAAGTCATAAAAATTGGAACCCTTACAAAGAGTAGAAAAGGGAGATATATGGGAGAGAAGATATTTTTGGGTCTATAATCTAAAATTGACATCTACCCACCTAGAAATGTCTTCAGTCTGAAGTTTACTAAAACTTAAGTTCCCTATCTGCCTTTAACCAAAAACCATAAATTTCTCATAAACTATACTAAAGCTTCAAAAAATCTGATGTTTGCTTGTCACTTCTGCTTTTGCCAGGCAATTCAATTACATTGTTGCCAAAAACATAATTACTTTCAACCACCCTCAAAGACATTCAATTCATCCTTTAATTTTCTGGAGAAGTAAAATATGATGAAATCATGGCCAAATATGACTGCAATTTCATCTGCACTTTTCACTAAGAAGCCCCCAAAATCAAAAAACCTCCTATAGCTGCTCCCAGCAAACACTTGCACAAAATCTAATAGCAAAAATGGAAAACTCATTCTTTGCTGGTTCCAATGGTATATTATACTACCTATCTCTGATAAAAATCATCCCCCTAAGACTGATTCAAAATTATGGCTCCCAGACTTAATAGAGCATATAATATTGGAAAATTTAAATGTTCATATAGTAGGAATTATATAAAAGAATTAAAACTTATTCAAATTTTTCCACTTTATATTTCATGCGTTGAACCATTTTGAAATTTTGATTTTTTATATTATACTTCAGCTTCCCCTTATCTCTCCAATCCCAAGTGTCGATCCCTCATTGGTCAGGTCCCACTTCATCTTCTATTTGAAATGTATGAAACTTTGAAAATCACAAGTATGATGCTATGACTAAGTTAAATCATATTATCTTAATATTTAATTGCCTTACCCCCCGATCTCACGATAACATGATTAATATATATTATATTAATATATTATCCCATCATAGCATTATACTACGTTGAAAATATCACCCCCTGGACAAACTCAATTTCGTATTATCTTATGGTGAAAACTTTTTGTTTTAAGATCCTACGGCATGGGCCCCATCATAGTGTCGTAGCATGTAATCCATCCCCCATGACCTTACAAATTTCATGAGATCATGGGGCACCATATCTAACCCACCCCCCCGATCTTATGAACTTGTCGTAATATCGGTCCATCCCCTGTGACCTTACAAATTTCATGAGATCATGGGGGACCATATCAATTGGACCCCAAAGTGGGTCTGACTAAAAAAAATTCATTTATGAACAACTAACCTTGCAAAATGATCCATCGATCACCTCAAACTGACTAGAATCGAATTTGAGCACTAAATCATCACTTAAAATTCATTTTATCACTGTTCTTGAAATTGTGATTTGCTGACAGGAAGGCCTGATAACTGGCTTTAAAAACTAACATAAACACTTGGTCAAGCTCCAAAACTTTGAATCTCTACTCTCTCTGACACATTCAATAGGCCTGTCAAGTCTCATCACATGACGACATCAGGGTCCAAAGATATCGACCACCGAACATGCCTACTTAAAATCACCTGTAAATGAATATGTTAGAAAATTGGAAATTGCATTTGGTTTGAGCTCTAAAAATTGGGCAAACAGATGTTTGAGGTGACAAAAACTGGGGAATTTTTTCTTTTCCATGAAGGGAATATAATTATGCTATTTGGGCTCATGACGAATCACGGGACACATTTGGTGAAGGTCTGAAGTTGGCTACCTAGATTTGCAGGATAGTGAACATTAGCGAAAGTGTTTTTGCAAATGGAATGACCCTAGAAAAGTGTGCAGACGGATTCATCAAGACTTGAAAACTGGCACACTTTTAGAATTTTTAGAGTAGAATGTAGGGGTATCATCCATTTGGTCCCACCAATCAAGGATTCAAAGATATGACATCCCAAACATGGCTCCCAATCAATCTGCATTTTTTATTACCAATGAAACTTTATAAATTGCAAACAGAATCACATTTGAAAGCTGATCAAACGGATTCGTCATAAGCTCAAAACT
Organism: Cupressus sempervirens; assembly: GCA_028749045.1. Taxonomy (NCBI): domain Eukaryota; kingdom Viridiplantae; phylum Streptophyta; class Pinopsida; order Cupressales; family Cupressaceae; genus Cupressus; species Cupressus sempervirens. The sequence continues at coordinate 219,053,321 of CM053784.1, read as the reverse complement.
AGAGCATAGAAATTATTTGACCCCTAGAATATGATACAATAGGAATTTTCTTATTTGGATCAACTGGTCAAAAGTTATAACTTGTCAAACAGGGCTACCCAAAAATATGAACAATATGCAAATTTATAACAGAGGTAACTAACCAACTTTGAGACATTCAAAACCTAGTCAACACAGGTCAAAAAGACTTGAAACTTGGAACATAGGTTCTTTGATATACATACTAAATATCCTTAATGTGGTGAGTCATGAATCTTAGTCGGGTAAAAGATATTCAAAGGCAAACTAGGCCCTTTGTCACTTTTTGACACTTAGGTAGAAAATGCAAAACTAAAAACTACACAAAATGGGACTTCACAGAATTGTTTGGAATGTCAGTTTATTATTACAAGACACATGCATAGGCTGAATTAATGGTGTTAGAAACATAAAACACCTCTTAGGCATTAATACAATAGTCGGGTATGTATGCATGAAAAACATTCCTAGGGGTTCACAAAGTGACTCAAAATTTGGAATAGGCACTCAAAATGGGAATGCAATTTTGAGTGCCATCAAAGTCCAAGGAAACTAAAAAAAAGATAAAGTGGTGATTGTTGATCCTAAGGTGAAGGAGGATTTGAAGAAAAATGTGAAGAAAATAGTCACACCTCTGGAGCCCGAGCCAAAGAGAAGAATGATTACTAGATCCAAGGCACCCCAGTCCCTAGTTGCTTATACAAAGAGAAGCCCAGCAAATAATAAATAGGCTAAAGAAGTCGAGAAGATCCTACCTTAGAGGCTAAGAAGAAAACTAGTTGTTACACCTGATGAGGAGGAGGAAGATGATGAAGAAATTGAGTCTGATGATCTAAGAAAACTTCAGATTGTACCCAGACTACCTCCAATGAATATTGATCAAGTATGTGAGAAGATTAGAGAATTAGGTAGTATGAAATCTCTTAAGAAGGCTAATTATGATTCCTTAAATAAAGATGATCAAGAAAAGTTTGAAAAGGATAGCATGGATATGATGGTAACATTTAGATATACACCTATAGAATTAGGTGAATTTATCCCTGAAGATTTGTACAATAAATTAGATGCTAAATGGAAGTGGGAATTATCCACTAAAAGACAAATAAGGGAGACTACCTTAATGCAAACAATGCCTGACTTGGGAAAGATACATATATCTATAGCCCTAAAATATTTTGTAAATAAGTTTATACCTAAAGAGAGGGCATACAAAATTTTGAAGAACGAATCTCATGAAGTAGAAAAAGAGAGCATTATTATATGGAAGGAAGCATTTGGATTGCTTGTTCCATTAGCTAAGAAAGAGAAAGAAGAGGAAGGAAGAGATGAAGGAAAACTAGAAGAGCAACATGAAGAAGAATAAAAGTTAGAAGAAGTGAGGAAATTAGTAGAAGGGAGAGAACAATAGGATGTTGTGATATAGGATCATCTTGGGTTTTCTCGATGGCTACTTTGGAGTTCATGGGAGGAGGCTTGGTAGTTTCTTTGTAGAGGACTCAGAGTATCACTCGATTGAAGAAGAGGTGCTTAGTAGAGGTTACTTGGTCATTTCTTGGCATTTCTTGCACTAGTACATTTGCATTCATTTTTTGACCTTTATTGGTCGAATTTTCGACCCAAATTTTGACCAAACTTGACCAACCCATTGGTCGATATTTTTTTAGTCAAAATTTTGACCAATCTATTGGTCAAAAACCCACCAAATCCATTGTCTAAGTTCATACAGGAATTGGTCAAAATTTTGACCAAAAAAGGTAGAAAAAAATTTGCACATTGGTGGAAATTTCGACCAACAAAGGTACAAAAAAAGTTTAGGCATTGGTGGAAATTTTGAACAATGAAGGTGGAAATTTTGACCAAAAAAGGTAGAAAAAAATTTAAGTGTTGGTGGAAATTTTCACCAAAAAACGTAGAAAAAAATTTAGGCATTGGTGGAAATTTCCACCAACAAAGGTAGAAAAAACCTAGGCATTGGTGGAAATTTTGACCAATGAAGGTGGAAATTTCAACCAAGAAAGGTAGAAAAAAAGTTAGGCGTTGGTGGAAATCTCCACAAACAAAGGTAGAAAAAACCCAAGTGTTGGTGGAAATTTTGACCAATGAAGGTGGAAATTTCCACCAATAAGTAGGTGTAAATTTTTTTCAGGCATTCTATAAAACAGTTCACATGTCTTGCCTATGATATGGCATTTTACATGCATCCTACACTCTCATCCGGCTGATGATGGATTATGCAGAGTGATCTGAAACCATGATTCTAAAAAACACACACAATCAAATCCAAAATGAACTTGCACTATAAATGGATTGTGGAAATTTGATATTGTTAATTTTGCATGCATGTCTACCTGGACAAATATATGATTAAGTTGTGATTGTCCTAGTAGACATGCATGCAATTTTACCAATATCATATTTCCACAATCCATTTGTAGTGCAAGTTCATTTTGGATTTGATTGTGTGGTTTTTAGCATCATGGTTTCAGATCACTTTGCATAATCCATCATTAGTCAGATGAGAGAGAGTGCAGGATGCATGCAAAATGTCATATCATACGCAAGGCATGTGAACTATTTTATAGAATGCCTAAAAAACACCGACAGTAACTAATATGAAGAATATATAATTAGTTATATGATTGAGAAAAATCATGTACCAATGAGTTGGTCAAAATTTTGAACAGAAAAATTTTGACCAATGGGTTGGTCGAATTTGGTCAAATTTTGGGTCAAAATTTTGACCAATAAAGGTCAAAAAATGAACCCAAATGTACTAGTGCAAGTATGCTCGCCAAGTTGACTCTTTGAGTTCGGTCATCAAGTCACCCCACCAAAGTGCCTCATCAAGGCCAGTCTTTAGGTCAGCTCATCAAGCTTGCTCACCAAGTCAGCTTGCCATGTCGTGTCTCTAAGTGGCCTCGCTAAGTCGACTCGCTAACTTGCCCCACCAAGTTGCCACTTTAAGCCCACTCACCATGTTAGATCATAGGCCGACTCCCCAAGTCATCTCGCTAAGCTAAGAATTGAAGTACGCTCACCAAGTTGACTGTTCAAGTGTGCTCGCCAAGTTAACTCAGAGTTCATTCATCAAGTCACCCCACCAAAGTGCCTCATCAAGGTTAGTCCTTAAATTTTCTCACCAAGTCAGCTTGCCAAGTCGCCTCACCAAGTCAAGTTGCCCACATGTCCCACCAAGTCCCCAAGTCTACTTGCCAAGCTGACAATTCAAGTGCCTTCACCAAGTTGACTGTTTAAGTTTGCTCACCAAGCCCATCCCCTAGGTCAACTCGCCAAGTCACTCCCACCTAGTCACCTCAAAGAGTTGACTCTTTTAGTCAGCTCACCAAGTCTATTGTTCAAGTATGCATGTCAGGTTGGATCGCCAAGCTAGCCCACCAAGTCATGTCAACAAGTCGACTATTTGAGTATGCTCACAAGGTTGACTCTTTAAGTTTTCTCATCAAGTCACCCCACCAAAGTACCTCATCAAAATTAGTCTTTAAGTCTGCTCACCAATTTAGCTCGCCAAGTCACCGCACCAAGTTGACTCACCATCTCGCCTCACCAAGTGGACTCGCTAAGTCGACTCACCAACTTGCCCCACCAAGTCGACTATTCAAGTATGCTCGCCAAGTTGACTCTTTGAGTTTGGTCATCAAGTCACCCCACCAAAGTGCCTGATCAAGGTCAGTCTTTAGGTCCGCTCATCAAGCTTTCTCACTAAGTTAGCTCACCATGTCGCATCTCTAAGTGGCCATGCTAAGTCATCTTGCCAACTTGCCCCACCAAGTTGCCACTTTAAGCCCACTCACCATGTTAGATCGTCAGGTTAGCTCCCCTAATCAGCTCGCCAAGCTAACAATTGAAGTACGCTCACCAAGTTGACTCTCTAAGTTTGCTCACCAAGTCCACCCCCTAGGCCAACTCTCCAAGTTAGCTCACCAAGTCACCCCCACTTGCCCCACCAACTCGCCATGTCAGCTCACCAGGCCAACTCCCCTAGTTAGCTTGTCAAGCTGATAATTCAAGTACACTCACCAAGTTGACTCTTTATGTTCACTCACCAAGTCTTCCTCCTAGGTTAGCTCACCAAGTCAGCCCCACCTAGTCACCTCAATGAGTTGACTCTTTATGTCAACTCACCCAGTGGTTTTACCACCTTTCCTTGACAATTTGGCTCATTATGTGTGCTTGCCAAGTTGCTTCTCTAAGCCCACTCACCATGTTAGCTCACTTGGTCAGCTCACAAAATCGACTATTCAAGTATGCTCACTAGGTGGGCTCTCCAAGTCATGTCACCAAGTTGACTGTTCAAGTACACTTGCCAAGTTGACTTTGAGTTCGCTGATCAAGTCACCCCACCAAAGTGCCTCATCAAGGTCAGTCTTTAAGTCTACTCACCAAGTCAGCTCACCAAGTCGCCTCTCCAACTGGCCTCACTAAGTTGGCTTGCTAACTTGCCCAACCAAGTCACCACTTTAAGCCCACTCACCGTGTCATATCCCCAGGCTAGCTCCCCAAGTGAACTCGCCAAGCTAACAATTCAAGTACACTCACCAAGTAGACTCTTTAAGTTTGCTCACCAAGTTTGCCCCCTAGGTCAACTCTCCAGGTCATCTGTATCCCCTGTTGTAGGTGGACTTGATCTCTAGCAAGCTTATTTTGACTGTATCTTTTATTTTCAGCAATACCAATATTTTTAACTTGGCCTAGCCCCATCCTATTAGATGCTTGATCCATTTCACTTTTCTAGTAATGAATAAGAATAGCATGTGTATTAAAGATAAATCACTTGAGCTAGAAATTGTATCCATCTTTATGAATCTAAAATATGACATAGCAAAAAGTGGAATAGTTCTGATGGAGAAATATTATGAATGAGAAAACTTCAGCATCAAATGCCTAAATAACAATCAAAGTATACCTCAAATTCATAATATTTGCAAGAATGTAGGGACCTTCCTCTTCCTTCACTATCTACATTAGCCATTTCATTAGATGTATTTTGAGAAGTAATGGAATGGTTTTGAGATAGCAATGACCAAGAACCAACAAAGAAAAATCTAGCTAGGAAACAAACGACTGATAAAAATAATTTTGAAACTTGAAATAAAAAACAATCATTTTATCTTTGTCCCTAGATAAAGAAATAACTCTAATAGTAACAAAGATCAACATGCACTTTAGCTTAGAAAATTAAAATCCATAGAAATCAAATATTTAACAAGTTATAAAAACATAATAAGTTCAAGGTCATTCATCCACTGAATGATTATTTGACTGCTCAATACATTGAATTAATAAGCCTAATTAGTCATCAAAAAACACACCAAATGCCAAGTGTGAATGTACTTGGCTATGCTTCCATTATCATTGACCAAAAGGAGACCAAGTATCTGCATTACAACTGAAATGGTAGTTAAAATATTATAATTAAGAGAGCTCAAAATTTCAAAGGAAACCCTCATATTATTCCTAGAATTGGCATAAATTATGGCTAAATCTAACCTACACAGCATGTCAGTGAAGTTGAACTATGTGCAAAGGAAGTGTACCAATATTTTCCTCTTTTTGCAACCATTTGAAATAAAATTTGAAGTGAATCATCTTCAATCAGACTTTGTACTGCTTCGGGGCAACTAGCCAATGCCTTCATTATATGCACTATATTTCCTTCTACCTAAAAATGTTTAACCAATAACCACTATCATGCAAATCCACTTACAATTTTACATTTAAAAAGCATCTACATATACTGGATGCATGCATTTTCATAAGCAAAGGACCTCCCATATACATTGTGGTGTCTATACATTTGTCCAAAAATAAATATAAATCTATTAAAAGATAATATAAAAATATCTAAAAGTGCAAATTATTACCCAAAGAAGATCAGAACATGATAAAATTGGAAGTCACGAGATAAAATGTCTAAATTACTTTTAAAGTTTAAACTTCAAAAACATGAACTTAGTAGTTGAAGACATATAGCATAATCATTGAGTAGAAAATAAACCTTCACAACTACAACTCCTCATCCAACAAACACCCAAATTGAAGTTCTAATATTATGTTTTGCATTACGTTCTCCAAGAACATTAGAGCTAGATCAATTTTGCTCGGTAGTATGATTGTCAATCCCACGTGATGGACTCAACTATCCAAGATGAGTCTCTTGCTTCTCAGCTAATGATGATTGTCTAAATGCACCCTAGGAAACATCCAACTCAAGATGCTCTACATAATTAATGCTTCCATAGGCTCTACAAAAACTTAAGAGTTAGAAAATTTTCATTCAGCATCATTGTCATTCCTACATGATGAACTCAACGATACAAAATAAATCTCTTGAACTTTAGTTAATGACATCACCAAAAGTAAACCCAAATGTAATCTTACCCTATTTGCATTACTTCTAAAGCAATATAGACAAATAATTGCTCCATACATATTTATAAGTTTACATTAAAAAATTCACTATGCAAAAAAAATTGTAGAGTTGCATCAGAAGATAACCCAAAAAATGGGTCCCCAAAATAGAAAAAAAATTCATTTGTCATCCTCATTTGGTTCCAATTTTGTTAAATAAGTTTAGGAAGGTTTATGTCAAATTTTCACACAGTATCCTACACAGTCTAAAAATTAAGGTTTGTTGGGCTTGTGTGGATATGTTATCTAATATGTATCCATATCACATCCATACAGATAGGATATGTGTGTCCAAGGAGGGGCAGATGTCTATCTAGCTATTGTGTGTTTAGGAGAGAAAAGAATGTGTACTTTGTAACTACAGCCACCCCCAATTTGGAAAAAGAAATAGAAGCAATGGAAATGAATCTTTTAGGCTGCAAAGCTAAAAAACCAAAGAATAGCACCCAATAAACCTTGTTTCCAAGCTTGAAATACTATTAGAGGAAAAGCACTCAAGCATATGGTCCCAACAGCACACTTGTACCTATCTATTGTATCCAACTTTCCTGAGGTGCCTTCAGGAACATGTGTAGATTGTGTAGAAGGGCATCATATTTGGCATCAAAAAGTGTATTTTTCATTTTATTATTTCACACCATGAGTTTGATTTGTGCAATAAATGTGCCATTCATGGGTGACTAGTGGTAGACAATGCATGCACCCATCCTCTTCTCTCCTTCCTCTTTAGGTAACAATTGTAACTGCAAAAATGATTGTGGTAGTTGAGTTGTCATGAAAATGGGTGAATGGATCATATATAAGGTTTAGTTTAGGATTTTATAAGGTGAAGAAGCTTGCAAGAAAACCAAAGTATCCAACTTCCCTGGAGTGCCCTTGGGACCACTTGTAGATTTTTCATAAAATCATCATATTTCACATCAAGGAAGGTGTATTTTGAATTTCAAGATTTAAAGCCATGAGTTTCATTTGTGTGAATAAAGTGAATAGTCTAGGGTGACGTGTCATAAACTATACAAGTCTCCTTCCTCTTCTCCATACTCTCCAAGTTGAAAGCTGTAAATGCAAAAAGGATTGTTGTAATTATGAGTGGCATTGCAAATATGTGTGTAGGTTATATTTAAGGTGTGTTTAGCATTTCATAAGTATCATAGAACAATATGTGGGCCCCCACTCCTTATTTTTCTTTCAATTTCTTTTAGTAAGTGTCTATGATTTCATATACTAGAACTGCGATTCCTTCTTGTTAAATCAATTAAAGTCATGTACAATGTTCCTTTCCTAATTGGAGGTTGAGGCATTGTGTAAAAGAAGCTCTTTTGCTAGGCTCTTAAGTTTGTTAATGTTAGGTTTCAAAATTGCACACTCTATTTAAATGTGACAGAAGACATTTTCACTAATCTTGGAGTTAGTAACAGCTCTCTACAGCCACCTTTCAAATTAATGGGACAGACCAAAACAGCATCTGTGGTATAAGCCTCCTCAAACTCTTCATTAATTATATTGTCCTAATAAATAGCGAAGGTTGGTGATTGTGTTTGTATTTTTGTTTCTTTTTTTCCAATGTTGGAGGATGTATTGTGGTCCAATCAGAGCCTTGTAGGCACATATGAAAAGGGATCAAATTTATTTAACATATTTGTTAATCCTATTTGTTCAAGGATTGGCTCTCAATATTTGAGTCTCTGTAGGTCTATCTCGTGAGCTGGCTGACAGGTGTCTCATTCACTCATTTCAAAAAGAATTTTACTGAATTCATCTTAGAACTAAAACAATGGATTCCAAATGAAAATCATATATAGAAAATGTAACTTACAAAGTTGTATTGACAAGATGCATCACGCGCTACTTGTAAGTATGACATTGTCCAACAAGATCTATAATCACTTCCTGCTTTAGACCCTACATATTGTAGCTATTCAAATTACAAATCTAATATGTCCTTGAAAATCATTATGTTGATATTTAATCCAAAAATCTACCCTCATATTATAAAGTACAAAAAGTAAAATATGCTCCCAAATGTTGCAACATATATTAAATGGAAAGAATCTACAAAAGAAGCCCTCAAGAAAAGTACCACGCAGCTGGCAAAATATGCTCAAAATCGAAGTAGAGATTTTGAGTAGCATAACAACTCTAAGAAATTCAGTCTTAACATGAAACTTAGTAAATTAGTTGCACTCGAACAGAAATTACAATATAATCCAATTATAGCTTACTCTAAGGTTTCTTGGCCTTTGCTAAACATAAGTAAAGATGCCATAAGAACTATATTCCTCAAAGAGAAAAAATAGATCCAAACTTCATCTGGATCAAATGTGGTGCTAAAAGGACTAAAGGATTTTTCAACTTGCTAACACCTGAATTTATCTAGGATCATATAAGGCCAACTGATATTGCAAGGAATTCAACTGATAAAATTGATGAAATGAGAACAATTATAAAGTCGTGACAATTATAAAGCTGAGAAACGTAGACTTATTTGCAGCAGAATTATTTCCATGAACCTAAACAAATTTGGTGCCTCTAATCTTGAAAGAGGCATTTCTTTAGGAAGAAATTTGGTCTATTGTGCAATCCCTCAAGTATGGTAAATCCCCACATATTGATGGTCTCCCTGTAGAGTTTTAAAAAGCCAAACTTAACTGGATATATGCTAAACTTCTAGGTTTCTATATGGAAGCCATTCAAGTATGTTTCCTCTATAAAGAATTCAATAGAGAAGTTATCAAATTCTTCCCCAAAGATGGAGATGAATCTTTGATCAACCATTTCTATTAGAATGATATTGTAGTATTTACCCATAATGGTCATTTAAGTCACCTAATGCATAGTTCAGAATATCATTATTGACAACTATTGCTGAGGGAAAAAGAAAAAAAAAAAGGGTAAATATATAAAGGGAACAAAATGATCAAATATCAAACATTGTAGGTAGCCACACATAAATCCCATTTCACATTTGCATTGTATGTTATGGGCAGCAGTAATTGTGGATCATTTTAAACTTACGACATGCAAAGTGTCCATTTTATATTAGTTTGAGCTTCACTTGGTTTCAAGAATACTATAATATTCTCTACTTAACAAGGCCAACCACGTGAAGGTGGAAGCTCATCTGGCCTCACCCCCCTCCCCCTAACATCAATCTAAAGTACCCATTATCATCTAATTACATACTCCATTCATTCATTCATCCATTTATGAACTATAACATTCAATCAATACAATCACATAACATTCATTAATATGATATAAAATTCATTAATACACAATATTAATCAAGACTTCATTAATATATAATAATATTCATTAACATAAAATAAAAATCCGTATTAATATGCATCATTCATACATAATTACTTAAAACAAAGTTCTTTCATTATCCAACAAGGTTTATCAAAGAAGATTTTTAAAACATCATTTCTTTTTTTTCTTTTTCTGAGCTCTCTTAAGAAAAGTGTTCATAGGAACATCCATACTTGCATCATTCTCCTCATCTTCTGGCACGTGTAATGTCAAATTATGATGGCTCCTTCTCTTTGGAGGAGCAGGAGGTTGATGCACTAAAGGGGGCTTTGTTGCAAGAACAAGTGAATGGGATAAATTGGCATACTCTTTCTTTTTCCAACTATTACAAGTTTGTAATTAAGTACGAGTACAACATAAAATGCATTTTTCTTACTTGACAATGCCACATCATGTAAATTAACATTTTGATCTGCCACCACATCAACATGTTGAAAACTTGGAACATGGTCCACTCCTTTAGCATGATGTTCAACATGCTCCAAAATATTCAAAAAAAGGATACACGTCAAATTCCAATTGAAGATGTTAAATTGTATTCATAATTGCATAATTAATTTCCAATAGCAAATTAATATCTCCACCACTATAATGCGCATCATGGCCTTCGTCACGAGCAGGTTTTGTGGTAGGATATGAAGGCTATAGTAAAATGTTATGCACATTGTTATGTAGTCAATTTACGTTAAAAACGAATACCAAAAAAGAATCTTCTCAACTATTTAATTTCATTTACTTTTCATTTGACTAATTTACCTATGAGATATCATTTGGTGCACTAGATTCTTGGGCAAGGCTTACAAATTCTTCGCATAGGTGTGCAGCCACAACTTTATAGCCTTCCTTCAAGGCAATTTTTCTATCTTTATCTGTGATCTCCACATTGAAATCCGTGCCCTATTTTTTTTTCTTGATAACGTCAGTTTTCCATGTATGGTTTCAATATACAAAATTGTTTGCAACATTATATTTTAAAAAAATAAAATTTCATTGCTCTACTTACAAGTCGAGACTAGAGATTCATATAGCCACTAGAGCCAAGTTTGTGTTGGCCAACCTTTTCTACTCTCACTTTTGTAACCATGGATGTGTCCTGCAATCTATGAATAATTTCAAACATCTTAAATTATATATTTACAAATATCAATAATTAGTGCATGATTACAATGTACTTAATACTATAATGACATACCTCTTTTTATCCTATGTTGCTTCAGTATCTCTATCTTCACATAGCGTTTTCTCCTTGCATCTTCTATTATTTCATTCCACTGCATCGATGGAATCATAGGAGGACGATCGTACTTTGGGTTATCCTTAAGAGCCCTTCTATATTGATCCCTCACAATCTTTATATGCTTTGCTGCTCTTTTCAAAAGTAGGCCAGTGTCAAAAATGTTTTTCCCAAATTTCTCCTCAATAGATGTAATCAGTTGATTTTTTAATTCCACAGATTGTAAATTCCACCTTTTTAAAAACAAATAGATTGTTAGATCAATAACTTTAATATATTACAATAAATAGAAGAAAAGAAAAATTATGTAGCAATGATATTAAACTATGTACCTTTTACGTATGGTGGGTCCAAATAGTCTCAATGTCATATGAAAAAGATGTTCAAAGAAAGAATTATTACCTACAAAAACATAAAGGATTTATCAGTCCAAAATGAGTAATGTAAAAGTAAACTAAATTTAAACTTTAAATAATAACAATTTTAAAGCACCTGGAAGCTTTCATTCTTTTAATGGAAACATAGTTTTCTTATTCAGCAACAATGCCCCTTCATACAAACCAGTACTAATCACATGAATTGCTCCAGGAAATGGATCAGCTTTAGTAGTACTGCTCTCTGTTGGTCTATCATCTGAAACATCATGGCAATTAAGTGAAAATTTTAGTATTGCTCTCTATTGGTCTGCCTCCCTTCCTATGTACATGTCTCTCTATGTGTGGGTATATATATGTATACATGTATGTATGTGTGGTGTGTGTATGCATGTGTTTGTGTGTATGTAGGCTTCTGTAGACATCATTTAAGCATTGATATCCTACTTTGTTGTTCATCAACTTGTAGAAATACATTACAAAATATAGCACATTACAAAATATAGAAAAACAAGGTTTTACTGGTTCTAGTGGGCATAGACGATGATGTTTGCATGGTCCTTGTTGCCGACAATGTAGCAGGCAATACTGGACTGCCAACCGAAGGAGGAGTCCACACTTCATCATGAGCTGAAGAATAGAATATTGTTAGCAAAGAAATTTGCAATGGATAAAGATCAAATGGGATACTAGGGATAAATATCCACAAAAAAAAGGTAAGTGTTATAATGTTGATCAAAATAAACAAAGTGTTACTTACACGAAAGTTGTGCACAACAACCCTCACCATGTTCACCATGTGATGTCACAACTGGCACATATGTCTATACAAGAACACATAAAATTAGAGATCATAATCTATAAGATACTATAAAATATTAATATCTATTGAACTTCTATTACTACTTTAGTCAAATTACTGCTTACCTTCAAAGATTGGATTCTACAGTCCAATTCTATTCTCAGTGCCTCTTTCTCCTCACTTCTGTCACCCTTGATGATAATGTTAACAAGTTCATAAATCTATCTTTGCTTAATTTTTTGGGTTATGAATACAAGGTCATTACTAAGGGAAATGTCATGTAGATATGACGCTCGTATTTCAAATAGCATTTGATCATTGTAGCTTTTTCCTATCACTTGTGACATCAAATATCCATATAATGTCATCAAAATAACTCCAAAGCCATAAAGAAAAGAACATAATAATATGACATTTGTTTCTATATTAACATTAAAATTTACAATAATAAATGTTTACCTCTATTGAAGGTGTCTGAGATGGTGCATCCATATTGCCCTATGAAAAAAATTAGTAAGTCTTAGAAATCAGTAGCGAAATTAAAGTAATAGACTTACCAAAAAAAATATTAATAATAAAGTAGATTGTATATGTAAATCATTTGTCTTAAAAATTTAGCGTAACTAATGTTTATATCTAAAAAAATATTTAACATGTTCTACTTAATGTTTATATGTGCACGTATGGTTTCGAAATAAAAATTTGGTCATACAAGACCCCATCATAGTTGACATTGATCCTACCTAGACATTTCATTGATCATCATGATCTTCATCCATGTCATCATCATCGTACTTTTCACTTTGATCATCGTCGTCACCACCACCATCTTCATCACCATCATCATCCTCTTGATCACTATCATCATCATGACCATCATCGCCATGATCATCACCATGATCATGATTGTCATCAAAATCATCATCATCATTATCACTATTATTGTTAGCATGACCAAAATCATCGCCATCTTCTTCTTCTTCATCATTGGGTAACTGTCGTTCCTGATAATCATTTACTTCCTCTTGTGCTTCTTCAATATCTTCTTCTTTGATCACATTATACTTTACCGGCCTTCCTCTTGGGTCATGTATAACAAAAATGACCAACCTGGTGTGTGTGGAACACTAAAGTAAAACACTTGCTCGCATTGGGTTGGAAGAACATAGGGCTCATCTCCGACTGGCTCAAATGACCTTGTATTAATCATAGTAAATCCACTATCGTGTTCAATAACAGTCTTATCAGGATCATTTCGATTCAATCATAACCTAAACCATTTGACAACAAATAGAACTATTTTGAATGAATTAAAGTCACATCAAGTATTCATCCAAAATGCCATAGTATCAATTTTCATATTGTTGAGAATGTATGTCAGTTCTAGATGAAATATTGGTGACCGCAAAAATAGCACTTATCCTGAAATCACATGTTTTCTTCGTTTCATCTAAATTTTTTGTGTGGAATTTATTACCCTGGTAGTACGTAGCTTTGTGGTGTTTGACCTATAATTATTCAAACATGTCAAGAATATTCTCATTGATTTGTGAGTTGATATTAAACTTATGTCTCATGATTAGTAATCCTATGCATACCTTTGTATCTCTTAAGCCATATATTAGATCAAGTACCATTGGCATAACATTGGAATATCCATTATGATGAGCTTCTTTAACCAATGATGCAACACCATCCCATGTTTATGAGCAATCATTTTCTTGAGACTATTTAATCCATACTATCATCCAATCAAGATTGTTTGCAATATAAAAGTGTAGTGCATCCCACTCATGACCAACTATAAAGAAGACAATTACACCAGTTAGAAACAACTTATATATATTGATGATGGATAAGAATTATTAAATTACAAAAAAAAACTTATAATTACCTCTCACCCTCCTCAATCTACCTTTCCCCGTCAAGTACTCCCCTTTGAATTTGTCATTATAGTTGGGATCCCAAATGCGATCTACATGGATACCTGCTGCAAACTTTGGAAGATATTCACTAACATACAACATAGTGTGGTATATCATATATCCCTCTATCATAGAACCCTCAAGATGTGCTTTTTTTTGAACCAAGCCCTTCATAAATTTCAAGTTTCTATCAACCATCCACATTGATCTAGCTTATACAAGTCCACACAATTCAATCTCTTCAACTTGATGTATGAGGTAGTGTTCTTGAGCATTGAAAAATGTTGGAGGTAAACACTTTTTCATTTCACACATAATCTATGAATTTTTTCTCTTCCAATATTTTATATCTTTTTTATCAATTTCTTTAGATGATAACCACCGAAAAGAGATTCAACATACAAAAATACATAAAGGAGATTTCAAATAAAAGTATACAATAGATTTCAGATAAAAAGTTACAAATCTAAGAAAAACACTTCTAACCTCATGTATTTTCCAAAATCATATATAACTTGTTTAATACTATTGTAAAACTGTTGTGGAAGGGATAGAGGTAGGACAAACTACAATCATTAAAAAATGATCATTTCAATATATTATTAAATAATGCAATTGGTACTACATTCAATCTTACAAATATATTGTAAATAGAAAATATGACTTACCTTGAGGAAGGTATGCCAATCATGTGTTTTCAACCTTGACCCAAAATCACCTTTCTTTGATAGAAGAGTGCTTATATTTGCAGTAAATCTTGTTAGAAATTTTGTTTTTTTTATTACTTCTTTTAATGCATCACTTAACCAAGGAAGGGCACTTGTATTTATGTGGTCTCCATTGTTATTTGATTCAATAAAACTTTTAGTCCATGATTGGATTCATAAATGTTAGTACAAATTTTAGCAATTTGTTCTCTATCACATCTTCCATCCAACATTTTCCATAGTCTCTCTGTTACATTCTTTCCAATATGCATAGCATCAAACAAATGTGTGATTGGGAGATCATTATAGTATGGTAACCTACTAAATTGAGTAGGATAACTTTTCATTCCTCTAGGAAGTTAGTCATTGATGTCTTGATGACCTTCACGAGCATCAATTATAGCATTAGTAAATATAAGACAATATCAAAATACAAATTGTAAACTTTGGATGACAAATTGGACATTACCTTGATGATTTAGTCGATCGTATTCCAACTTCCATAAATGAGGTGTCATTCTTTGTGGCCTTGACGATGTCTCTTCTTTCCCATTAAAAGATGTTTTTTGGCAATTCGATACCTATGATTATTGTGGAGAAAGTGTCTAAACTCATCAAACACCTGCTTTCCTAAACTTCTCAAATGACGATATTTTATCTTCGGACCACAAACTGGACATGCAAATTTTTCCTTTGTCTAAAGACCTAAAAGATCATGTATAATTGGATCATGTACAATTATCATGCGTAACTTAAGCATTTGATAGTAATGTGTAAGCACTATAATAGAACAAAAATATGTGATCTTAACAATATAACATACCACAAAAATGAGTTAGCCTAGGGGCATCATATATTGTCCATACAAGCATTGCATCCAGAATTGAAATTATCGATGTCCTATTAGTCTAGAGATGTCATACATAGAGATGTCATTCCATAACTTCAACAACTCATCAATTAGGGGCTCAATATACACGTTCATATCTTTAACTTGGTATTTACCTAGCAATTGAATGAACATAAACATTACGTAATTATTATAACCATTTTTATGCACTATTTATAAATTAATTTAGATAACTATAAAATAAAAAAATATTTGGCACAATCATTGACAACATTATGTGCTCCCTCTTTATGGACATCCAAGGAGGAATGTTATTGTTAATAACAAAAATAGGCCATACTGAGTAAACAGATCTCATATCTCCATATGGATTGACATCGTCTGCCGCCAATGAAAGTTTTAGATTACGAGGTTCTTCTTTAAAGTGTGACCATGTATCTTCTATCTCTTTAAATGCAGAACCATCGGCAAGCATTCACATAATGTCATCCTGACTTCTATTGTGTGCATGGTAATCCATAAATTGTGCCAAGCTAGCGCACCTAAATAACTGTTCAAGATGCGAAATAATGGGAATGTACTGAAGAACCTTGTGAGGCACTTTTTTTGTTATTTGATTTGATCGATATCTACTAACATGACAATCAGGACATTTTGTTACAAGTTCATGTTGTTTATGATATAGAATGTGATCATTGGGACATGCATGTATTGTTTGATACTTCATTCCAATCTAATCCATAATGTTAGATAATTCTTGGTACGAACGAGGAAAAATGTTTGATGGTGGTAACAAAAACTCACTACTCAACTTATAACAAAAAATATGCATTGTTAATAGAATGAATAGTAATTGTATGCTAACATTGAAGATGACAAAAATGACATAACTTAGCATAGGTGACATTGCTACATTGGATGTACTATTAATAACCTTTAAGTTCACCAACAACACTATAGCTAAGAGTAGATTTTTTTGGGAGCCTTTGTATAAGGGCTTGTGTGCCTTCTCAAGTAAAGGTATATCAAGACCATCTTCATCATTATTATCAGATTCGCTAGTACCATCATTGTGAGCCTCTTCATCACCTGCCCCAATACCATCTTCTTCAATCATGTCCTCTAGCACATTATCATCTTCTTCCATGGGAGTGTTATCCTCGGCTTGGATATTCACACCTCCATGTTCCTCCAGTAGGAAATCCACATTTAGCAATGGACAAAAATTGTGGCCCCCTTCAACATGACCATATGGCCTACAATGACTCTGGGTTGTTGTGATTAGAATTCTTTGATTCTTTAAGCCCTTACACTTTTTGCAAGGACAATAACATTTATCAAGTTTTCTTCATAATTGAGCCCACAATGCAACCATTGTCTCATTATTTTGTTATGGGTTCATATTGTCAGGCGTGGTCTTTCTTCATAGGAAAATATACCTGCAAATAAATTGGACATGTTGTAGTTAATGTTTATATTTGCACATATGGAAATTGTTGATTAATGTTTTCAAATGTAACTAAAATGATCCTATAATTTCTAGAAGGCCTAGATGTTTGCAAAATGTGGATTTATAGACAATATATCTTAGTTATTTGCAAAATGTCTCAAAGAGATGTCACAAGCTGAAAGTTACTTAGGTGCTAATAGTAGCATGCCATGACTAATCTGATTAATGCATCAACTAATGAAGATGACTAATAGATTTTTCTTGCTTGAATGCTTTTAATACTCTCTAGGGTTCTTCCAATGGATTCTACAAGCTAGGATTATACATGACTGAGAGTTGCCTCTGAATATGCAATTGTAGGTGTCAACTCAAAAGATTTCGCAGCAAACTAAGTGGCAACAGTCCAATTTTGGATAGTTGGCTCAAAGAAAGTGAAACTAAAATATGAATTACATGGAAAAAATCGTGTGGGAAAATGGGAATAGACTATGAAAGATTATATAGGCAAGAAAACAAGCAACAACCCAATTTTGGAGGAAATCCAACTCAAGCAAAGTTCAACTAGAATGTGGATTAGTTGCACAAATTTGTGTCTACAATATTAATCATATCCACATTTTCGAGCACAGTGGAAAAATAAATAAAAGGCTTAGGAAGAGGTTGAATACAATTAAATGTTAAAAGCCATTGAATCAAACAATAGAATGGCACATTTAATGAAATGGTTGAAGGGTGTATAAGAGAAGTTGAAAGAAGTGCTAAGTATGCACTTTTATCCCCTACAACACTATAGTAACCTAGGACAATGCCTCCAACTAGATAGAAAATAAATCAATGTTTCATAATGGTTGCATGGACCATAGTGGACAACAATCACAAGTGCATGAGCTCAGATTGGAAGTTCAAATGGGGTAAAATAACATTTGTATGGAACCCAAATGCACATGCAAAATATATGCAAGTAATAAAAACATGAAGGGAAAATTCTTGATCTTGAAATGGTACATAACAATGCATTGTTGTAAGACTGTTGTTCTTTATATTGGACCATGTGAATGAAGTTTAGCAAAGCACCACCGTCTTGATATACAATGTAAATTCCTATTCATTTTACCATGTGAGAATAATCTTGCAGCATCTAATTTGATTGTCACCAAATAGAGTTACCAGTTATTAAAAATGTCATTTAAGATTCAATCATAACTTTCACATAAATAAGTTACAAAAACAAATTGGACTTCGAAAGTATGATAGGAAAGACAGTAAAGTTAGAGGATATTTCAAGCTTTTCTATTTAGCCAAGCCATCAAATGTTAACATTGTAAAACTCAAAAGAAAGAAGGCTTTGTGTGAATTTTTTATCATACAATGACTAGTTAACTTGGAAATGTTGGAGGCAGCTTCTTGTAGATCTAGATAGATGAGACCAGAAACCAAAGTGTGTGCTAAAATATATCGGCTCACAATGGTTGTTTAAAATTGTTAAGTCCATAAAGGAAACATATTTTTTTAGTAGAAAACAAAATATGAAATGTAAAAAACTACATCAAATGCAAAACAGGCCATCCTGTCTCGTCCTCCATTACATCATTCTCTTCCATATTTTGCCATGATTTTAGTGAGATCTGTATATCCAAGGGCCTTTCCAAGTGTATATAGAAGAGGAGGCTACATTTCAAGGCCCTCTAGTTCTTGTAGTCATCAGTGGAGGTGAGATAAAGTAAGTGGAGGTTCTCAAAAGTCAACTGGGTCAGCTATTGACTCTCAGGTAGCAACTAGCTCTGTGCCTTCTAGTGATGTCAATCCTTCTAGTCCAAGCTCTTTACAATTGTCAAGGCCTCTAACTCACATACACAATGTTCAAAATCATTGAATAAAAATGCTAGTTAGTCTAAGGAGGAATGCTCAATTTGGAATTCAATGCTGTGTAGGGTGTACCAATCAAGAGATGTTTGAGATAACTAGTCTTTTCCCAAAGCTAATTTCATTTTCATGGTGGTAAAATGAAAAGAATATGTTGCAGAGAAGTCTCATGGTTGAGTGGCTTCTATAAATAAGGATCCAAAGTAGTAAATCTGATGAGTGCCATTGATGTCTTGGAGATTCCAAATTTGAGCTGCTTTTGTAAGAAACTCAGTGTATGCTATGAGAAACATTTCAAATATTTATTTTGCATTGTTAAAAGTTCCATTGAGTTGTTGTTTTAATTGTTATGATTGAATTCATACAGCCTAAACTTCCTTTCTTGCTTTGTTGTGTGTTTCAAGTGTTTAACCTAATGTTACAAGACTCATACAGCTTTGAGAATTTTCTTTTGGTGTTTGTATGGGACATTATGTGAACATTTCCACTACATCAAAATTAGATTTTGTTGACTATTATACATTTAGTCTAAGTCATATATCAATAGATACTAATTTTTATTTGATGGTCACCCTGGAACTTAAATGAGGGTTGTCTAGAACCTATGCAAATGAATTGCATTGTATTGAAACTATGACACAAACGAGTACTATGAATGCTTGTTATATCCAATTGGAGGCTGTATAGAAGGAAAGAATGAAATAAACTATATTATTCTTTGTGAGAAACCAAAATGAGACCAAATCACAAGCAATCTATTTGATTGGGATAATGATGTCCAAGAATTATAATTCAAGCTATGAAAAAATATTCCCTAGATTTCAACAGACCTCAATAGGAAAGGGAGCTTTTTTGTGTGGAGGGGGAAGCAAGATATTGACAGAATATCGAGTAAACCTTTTTTGTACGAACAAAGAGATTTTTCTATTTCATATTAAAGGTTATTAGTACCCCTCTCAAGTTTTGATCTAAATTTAAAGAGAATTATAAGGATTGGTAATACTCGCACATTTGCAGTCCAACAAGTGACAAGAATTTATCATCTGTCTAAACTTAAGAATGTGAGAATCACAAGTTTCTACTAACATTATGCTCTGGGAGATGACTCAGAAGTAGCTATGCAAAAATGATTTGCCAACACTGTTCAGCCATAGCCTTAGTCCCTAGGTAAATTTCATCACAATTTGGGAAAAGTTAAGAACTAAAAATTTTCTATAAAACACTACAATAGGATCAACTTAGTCATGAAAATCATGTTAGGAACATATGAAAAACTTCATGTAATTATTTTCAATATGGGTTAGTATGTTCCTAGTACATAAGTCCAAATATGTACTGACTCTATATGTTTACCATATTTTCTATTCAAGTCTAATACACTTCACATTAAATGTAAGTAAAGTGTGAGATGTTAAAAATGAAATCACTTTCTATTAAGGATGAAAACTTCAAAAGTGTGTGTATATATATCATTCTACACTTGCTAGAATCTCAAACCATCTTCCAATCTACCTTAACCTTTTAATTGGAATGAAATTACCTTCCCCATTGTCCATTGTGACTAATCCATTGAATTGACTGTAATTCGTAAGGCTTAATTTAGTTAGTACCATTCTTTCAGTTCAATCCAGTCAATTCTACATCCTCTAGTACAACAAGGAACTCTATAAAAGGATATACTTTCACACTATTTTATATATTCAATGTATGAACAAACCATTTAAAAGTTGATCTTATTAGACAAATTAAATATTCATACATTACTATAAGCTCAATATGTCACCCAATATATAGATAAACTAGAGAGCATTAAAATAGAGATGAGATTGTGAACATAAGCTCAGAACAAGTTCACATCAATGATCATTCTTCTAAATGGATCAATTTGCAATTTGGTATTAAACTTTGATGAATGAAAAGAAGACATTCAATATCATCAAAGAAAACTTATTCCCTTGTGAAGTTAATCAGTTATCAGGAAATCAACTACCTTTTCTTTATTAAAAGATAGTGAAAATGAATCACAACAAACCTAGTGTATATAATTAAAGTAAATATATCTCTAACTAATAATTTTTTCTATTGAAGATTTGATCAATCATAATTTGAAAATTCCAAAAACACAATGTACAGCCCAGCATTGATGACTTCATACAACACATTATAGGCCAAAAACCTCAAATGGTAACTAAGACTAATACAAAAAACAATTGCCTTAATAGACCACATAAGATATAAACACAATAACTGGTGAAAAGTACTAGTGAATAGACAAAATAGAAATGATACCTTCTATTTAGCAAAGAAGTAAATATCCCCAAGGAAATACCAAATTCAAACTCATGCTTAGGTTGCATGTGTCAACATTCCCCATCGACCTTAGTCGCAAGGCTAACTAACTTATCAAGAGTGTGTATCACACAAATGAAATTGGTATAAATGTTACAACCTCTCACTACAGTAGAATAAGAGATCAAATTAAATTTTTTCCAACAACTTTCTGCTTTTACTCATTTTTGACGATTGAAGGATATCCAAAACACCCACTTTTCTCCCCAATCCATAAAGTTCACCTTCCCTTCTCAATAAAATACATCCCCCTTCTTTTACTTATTTGATATTAATCACATCATATTATCCATAGTCTAACCTTTCCAGGGATGCAATCTTGCAGCAACTCATTGTTTTGCAATCTTCCTGCCTTCATGTTCTGTATGGACTGATACTTCCTTGGCCAAACATTTTCAATAGACTCTTCCTCCTTAGCACCCACCAGATCAAAACACCAAAGCTACAGTAGCCACTACCAACATGCTCTATACATTGTAAGAAGAATGTCTCTATATGCAACAAATATTTTTTTAATGACCTCCCTCCCTTTTTTATTAGAATGTGTCTAATAATCAAGGTAACTAAGAGATTCATGTATGTTTCTTCATCCTTGTCTGATTAGTCTTCTATTTGAATAAGTTAAAATCCTTTAGATTGTCATTGGATAGCATATGTGTTTTAACCTCTTGTGTTCTATAACTTCAAAATAGTTGATGTTAAAAAAAAGAATTTTCCTACAAAGTTGTACCTAAATAATCTACATTGCAATAGACTATGCTACCCAAGTAAACAAGGCACTAGTCTTCAAATTCATTGATAGATTGTCATTTGTTTTGTATATCCAAAATCATTACTGACATTCCAATTTTAGAATGTTTATATTTGAAGAACATTTCATCAGAAGTATTTGTATTTTGAAGTTAAAATTAGGTTTTGTAGAAAATAATATTTTCAGCATTTTCACATAATTGTTTGGATTCATGTAGTCTAAAGGCCTGCCATTTTCTTGCCATCTAGGGAGAACTCAATTGCACCTAAAGTTATTCAATCTACTATAAAAGTGTAAGCCCCAGGAAATTGGCTTAGGAGCAGGTGCACCCACCTTGGCCCTACAGAGCCAAAAGCATAGAAGACTTGGACCAGATTGACTAGTCCTGTCAAAGTTATCCATAGCCAGTTGGAATCCCAGCATTGAGTTGGCAAAACTCATAGGATTCCACTATGTGGTATTTGGAACCAACATGAATGAGGGTAAGATCTATATTGTATATGAGTAGTGAGCTCCAAGCAAGTTCCTGAATGCAAGTGCATTCCAAAATCTTTTGTACTCATTCCTTCAACAAGGCACTTATTACTATAGTAGTGATAATATTGTGGATAACATCCCCAGAGTATTGCCCTTAACCAAGTTTCCCTCAAAAATAAAATATGGTGTTAAGTGTTTTGTAATTGCTTTTGTGGTGTGTTCCAGTTTACTTTCTATATGCTTCATATGCTATTTGAGCAATCAATTTAAAGTTAGCAAAAGAGTTAGAATACCGACTCACATGAACCCCGATATTCTTCAATCCTAACAATAGGTATCAGAGCTTTGTGCCTTCAAAGAAGTATAACAACTTGAGGAGAAACCTATTAAGAACTAGAAACATTTAGAAGAAGCTCTTGATTACACTTGAAGAGATTGAAATGTCCCCTTTCTAATTTTATATGATATTTAAAGCCTCTTATCAGATTTTAAAATGAAACAACCAATATTTCAATGATCAACCAATTTCTCAATAAAACCCTAAATCAAGTATGCCCATAATAGAGCCAAAAAACTTCATAGCTTCACACATTATTAATAGATCTGAAACTAGATTATTTTATAGAAATTTTTCCATCATAATGTCCCACAAAATGACATTTCTAGATCTTTATAGAGTTCACACAACAGCTCCCAAATGGAGGACAAAAACAATACCCATCGGACTCCCGAAAACAACACAAAATAGTCTGGAAACACCACAATACCCTAATAATCTATCACAGAAGTATAACCATGACCCAATAGATGTATCTAGATCTAATTTAACATCTAAATGTCTGAAATATAGAATCAAACCAAGCTGATACAAAATACTCAACTAGAAACACCAAGCTCTTATAAGAAACACACCTGACAACTCACAAATTTGCATTGTTCAACCCAAAGGAAAACTATGCATGAGCTTGCACATGGAATGGCCTCAAACTCCCATCCTTAGCCCTCCTATAAACCTACAAACTCCCATCCTTGGGTCTCCTTCTCCACAATTTTGGCAGCCTCTGAAGAACAAAAAAGCAATGAGCAAAAATCAAGTTCTGGAATGAGCCCGAATTGCCTCTAAACCTCTTTAAAAGAGGGCATAACCCTAACCCTAACTCACAACCAAGAGGGGTCAATAATACATATTTTAATAGTAATTTACATTTATTAATCCATTGGTTTTTCCAAAGATTAACCCCCTTTCCGGAGGCTTCACTTTTTGAGCATGCCAACCTTAACAAAAGTCATTATTTTTTAATTATTTGAAAAGGGGACATGACAGAGATTGACAAGAAAAAAGCTGAGAATATTGAATTGAAAGAAAATCTTAAGGAATGTGATGGATTTATCAAGTCACTTAGAGATCAGTTGAACAAATCAAGATCTATGAGGAAGGAACTCATTGATTAGATGAAATCAAATGGGAGCATTATTATAGAGGTTGATAAATCTTTATTGGAGCAGCTTGAGAAAGTAATGAAAGAATAAGAGGATTTGCAAAATAATATGGAGAAAAATGTTCTTAGGTTGACTAAGGAATTGAATGGGAGGCAAGAAAGTCAAGAAAAACTTTAAAAGGCCTTAAAAGAGAAATCAAATGAATGTCACTAATTTAACACTCACATCGGACATATACAACTTGATTTAAATGAAACAAAGCACAATGAGCAAGAACTTGAGAATGTGAATGAAGTCTTAAGGGATGATAGAGCCAAAGAAAAGAAATTCAAGCATGAATTCAAATTGAGCATTGAAAAGCTTTATGAGCAACTAAAAAGGCAAAAACCAGTTGGAGGTAAGCAAGGATTGCATTATGAACAAGGAGAATGTTCTAAGACAACAAATTTTAGAGCATATCAAATTGAGAAACCTAATGAGATTCCTATAAATCAAACCAAAGGATGGAAATTAAATGGCAAATGTTTTACATGCAACAAGCTTGATCATAGGGCAAAGGAATGTCAAAGCAATTCAAATGCTATACCTTTTTCCAGATATTGTTCCCAAGCTGACAATATGGACATAGATCCAAAGAATGCAGATCAGATCTAGACCATAGGTGAGACCTAATAGGAATGGAGGAAACCATACATGCTACAAATATAACAACTTTGGACACATTGCAAGAAATTTCAGGTTGAGGACTAATCCGAACAATCAAAGGTATGTAAATTAGAATGTTGTTTATTACAAATGCAATATTTATGGACATATTGCTAAGAATTGCAGAGATAGAGGTAATGAAACAAGAATAAATGGTTTTGTTAAGAAGAGCAATGCAAATAGTGATGATAGAGGAAAGAAAATTGATGTAAGTGAAGTTAAGGATGAAATGGAGATGACATGGGTTAAGAGAGAGTAGATAGACTCTACAGGATAGATCACACTAGTCCTTGATGTGAATTCTTCATCAACAACCTGATTAGGTCAAAGACCTAAATGGGGAGAATATAGCATAAAATATAAAGAGCCTTGGAGATGGCATCAGTTTTTGATGTGGCATTAAGTATAGTTGGAGATTGATCCTAGAATGCTACATCTTGGATTGTAGGAAGAGATATTGTCATATCGATGATCGCAAAGGATTTTTCAGTAAACTAGTTTTTATCATTATTTTGGAGGTTACAACATGAATGACATTTAACAACTAAATTGGTCATATCAAAGGGTAAAAAGAGGATAATAAGTCATATTTCTTTACAATACAACTTGAGATCTTTTAAGAGAGAGACTAAGAGGTGACTTCATGTTTGGTTTGAGCAATTTATCAAATTTACAAGAAAACCCTAGCAGAGTTGAAAAGGTAGTCAATATAGAAAATCACATCTATCTTCAATATAACTCTAGATACACCACAGATTACTAGTGATTTGGAGAAACCTAGGTGTGAATTCAAATTGCACCAATTTTAAATCGACAGAAGATGACCCTGAAGACGCATTTTTGCATGTGCAACATTGTGGATGCATGTTGAGGACATTCCTGCCTACATCCATTACAAATTGGAGAAATTGTTAGTTTGGATGTTCACAAGATATTTAAAGACTCTATGGAGTTCAAAGAACTAAAAGTAGAATTCATCATCATTTTATTTGGATTGGTGATTAGCCAATCAAGATCTCAAAGGAGATAATTCAAGAACTCACTAGATTTAGTGCCACTAGTGAGCCCCTAATCTGAAACCTACCAAAAAAAAGATTGTGGAATATCTTACTAAACCAAGATGGACTGGAGAGTAATGAAAATCAATGATATCACTCAACTAGATGCCAAACTTTCCTCTGTGATTCTCGGTTACAAGGTATACTGCAGTAGGAGCCTTAATTTTATTTCAGCAACTATTATTCACATAGCTTAGAAAATGTTGAAAGAAGAAATATGTTTGATATTTGTGAGATTTTGAGAACTAAGTTGTTGGAAAGCTTAATAAGATCAAGAAGAAAAGATCAAATACATTCAAGTATGGTTCTTTGATTGTGCACATATTTATCTACTTGATGAACTTCAATCTTGGTGTTACTTGGAAAAAGGATGTATCAGCAACATATGAGATATCACAATTTTATTGGTCTCAAGATAAGATCAGATTGATATTCTACTTCCAGGACAGTTTTAGATGCTCTAGAAGAGAATACAAAAGAGAAAGAATTCCTAGAGAGATTGTTGAGAGATATGAAAATTCTATTTTCTTCAAGGTGGAAACTAACTAGTGTTGTACTAAAGTAGTTAAACAGAGAGAAATGGGGATACAACTGATGGAATATGAGATCATTCTTGGTATTACAAATCAATATGTTAAGCAAATGTTAAAGATCCCTATTGATCCAAAGGCATAAAGGTTTGGAACATGCGAAGAGAAGTATGTAATGGTTATATCAGAGCTAACAAAGAAAGCAAGGAATAAGAAGATTAGAAAACTAGTTGACAATGTTGTAGAAAATGAGAAATCAAAAAAGAAGAGATGGAAAACATTCAAAAGGAAAAAGAGAAGGAAAAAGCAACACCTGTTGATGTAAAACACAAGCTATAAAATGCTATTCCTCAAACCCTGTTGACCCTACACCAAACTCCCGCCCACTATAGTCACCGCGCGCACCAAAACAAAATTAACACTGTCGTGACCTTTTTTATTATCACATCTTATGTTCTAAAGGTTAAAATTTCAACAACCAATTTAACCATGGTCAAAATTTTGACCATTTCGAACCCATTTTTTCAAAAAAAATGAATTTAACAACCCAAATAGGCCTTTGGTCAAAAATAGGGGCCTAATGTACTAGTGTTGATTGATAACTTGGTGGATGAATGGACTTGGTGATCCTAGAGGTGCTCTATTTTTAAAGGAGATTAGCATAGCTTGGGGCACTCAATCATTGAAGGCACTTGGCAATGCTTGTGGAAACTCGGCACACACTAGGAACTTAGTGAAGCTTGGTTATAGTGTTTCCTGAGTTTCTCAGTCTTTGGAGGAGTTTGGTTGTTGGGGGAACTTAATTGGTGAAGGTGTTGTTTGGCATATACTAAAGGAGCTTAGTTATGCTTGAGGATTTGTTGATGCTTGGTGGTAGTTTTTGACACTCAATCATGTCTTTATTTTCTATGTTGTCTAAGTTATGTATGAGTTGACCTTTTGGTATTTAATTTGGGTTTTAGGTATTTAATATGTGTTGTAGCCAACTTGTGGCTTGCATGGGTATTTAATGTAAGGGTTTATTTTAATTTGTATTAGGCTAGGCCGACATGTGGCTTAGTTGGGTATAAGTAAGGGAGCCTTGTAGAGTCTAAGGCATTCATTTGGAGGAGTGAGTCATGATAGAGTGTGGGATTAAACATGTGGAAGATGAATTAGCTGAGTAAGAAAAGTTTTCCTATGTGTGGGTAGTTCACCGAATGTGGGGTAGTTTACACCTGGATCTTGGGTAAAGTTTGAGAAGGGCTAGTAGTTGAGACTTGGTAAACAAGGAGATTTCTTGGTGGGCTTTCAAGCACAATTTTAGATCTTCCTTAAAGGTTTCTACTAGTGTGGCACTAGGATAGCTAATATTGGGATTAGATCTTGACGGATCTTGTAGAACTGTTATTGTAATTACTATTATATTTGGTTGTAACTGGGAAGGCCTTATAGCTTGACACAATGTATGTAATTGGTTATTTTATGAATAAAGAGTTGCATTTGGTATCAGATTTTGTATCTTGTATTGTATTTCCATTGTGTAGTTATTTGTAGGGATCCAAATTACCTCCAATAGGGGTACCTCAGATTCTCATTATGTCAGATGGTATCAAAGCTTAGTTGTTCCTAAGTGTGTAGATAGATCACTAAAGTTGAGGCAGTTTGCACCAAGACCTTGGGTTGGAGAAGTTGATCTAAGAAGACCTTGATCTGGTGGTGGATTATTATTTCTAGAGTCCTAGATAACTTGGTTGTGAGGTGGCAAATCATAGTTCTAGCATACAATTACAGATGACTTGTAGATGGATCGGTGGATGCAAGGATGGAATTTTGTTCTTGTTGGGGCATGATAATAGAGATTTTATGTGGTGTGTATTGCATATATCTATTCCTAAACTTGTGATTTGTTCCTAGTTCTTTGTACAAGGTGGCAAGT
The DNA here is from genome assembly GCA_028749045.1 of Cupressus sempervirens. Lineage (NCBI taxonomy): Eukaryota > Viridiplantae > Streptophyta > Pinopsida > Cupressales > Cupressaceae > Cupressus > Cupressus sempervirens. Next base: position 219,025,129 of record CM053784.1, on the reverse strand, counting down.
TGCAATCTGACTTGCAAATAATTTGGGTTTTTCATAAGGAGCATGGGAAGGATTTGTTGTAGAGGGTTTACAAAGATCTTGGAAGACATCTCTAAGAATATTGGACCCTAGGATGATTGTGAGTCTCCATGATGTGGTGGAGAAGAGGCTTTCTAAGATGTTTTCTTAGTTGGAAGCTAGTTTGGTTGATCGAGCTAAGGATGGGATGGGGAGGGCATTTTTTAGATGTTTTTGGAGTTGGAGTCTACTGATCTATATTAGATTTTTCTGGTTGGTTAAAAGACTTGTCCATGAGAGAAGATGGCATAACAAGGTTGTAGAGGAGGTAACAAAGGTATGTGAGGTTGGTTTTGATCAATTTTTGGAGTCTGGTGTGAAACCTACAGAGTAATTGGTGGTTGTTCTTGAAATACTCAAGCTTATCAAGGAGATTCCTAATCTTATTGATTTTGAGGTTGATATTAGTTTTCATGATCAGTCAGTTGTTTTTGACATGGAAATTGAAGAGGATCTTGTTGTGAGCAATGAGACCACTGGTGTTCTGAGTTTGGCATGTATTGATGGAGATCTACATTTTTTTTTGATGTGGAGTTTGTTGTTGTTGGTGTGGATTCATTAGTTATTTTTATGGATGAGGCTTTTCCTATGAAGCATTATGTTCAATTTGTTCCTGCAATCGAGCATGTTGATTGGATGGTTGAGATTTTGGTGTTTGATAGATGGATGTAGATGTGGATGATTTGCATGTTTATTTTCTTGTCCTTAATGGAGTGGAAGCCTTTGGTGAAGATGAAGATGGTTGTTGATTTTTCTTTCAACATCAAAGTGTAGGGAAAACTTTTCTATTTACCTAGAGAGTCTGATGCAAGAGCATCTTGTATTTTCTCAGTGGCTACTTTGGAGTTTAGGGGAGGAGGCTTGGTAGTTTCATTGGAGAGTACTTGGAGTATCACTTGATTGAAGAAGAAGTTCTTGGTAAAGGTTACTCGATCATCTCTTAGTAGTTCTTAGTTGAGAACTCGGTGGATGAATGGACTCAACAATCCTAGAGGTGCTCATTTATCAAAGGAGCTTAGCATAGCTTGGGGAATTCGGTCATCGAAGGTGTTCGACGATGCTTGTGGGAACTTGGCACACACTGGGAGCTTAGTGAAGCTTGGTTATAGGTTGCCCAAGTTTCTCAATCTTTGAAGGAATTTAATTGTTGGAGGAACTCAGTCACTGAAGGTGTTGTACAACATATACTGAAGGGGCTTGGTTATGCTTGAGGATTTGTTGATGCTTGGTGGTGGTTTCTGACACTCAGTCATGTCTTGGTTTTCTATGTTGCCTAAGTTGTTTGTGAGCCAACCTTTTGGCATTTAATTTGAGTTTTAGGTATTTAATATATGTTGCAACCAACTTGTGACTTGCATGGGCATTTAATGTAAGGGTTTATATTAATTTGTATTGAGCTAGGCCAACTTGTGGCTTAGTCGGGCATAAGTAAGGGGGTCTTGTGGAGTCTTAGGCATTCATTTGGTGGAATGAGTCATGATGGAATGTGGGATCTAGCATGTGGAAGATGGAGTAGCTGAGTGAGTGAAGTTTTCCTAGGTATGTGGATAGAGCACCAAGTGTGAGGTAGTTTACACTTGGATCTTGGGAAAATTTTGAGAAGGGATAGTAGCTAAGGCTTGGGAAACAAGGAGATTTCTTGGCAGGCATGTGAGTAGAAGTTTAGATTTTCCTTGAAGGTTTCTACCAGTGTGGATCTAGGCCAACTAATGTTGGGGATTAGATCTTGAGGGATCTTGCAGAACTATTATTGTAATTGCTATTGTATTTGGTTGTAACCAAGAAAGCCTTAAATCTTCTCAAATTGCATGTAATCAATTATTTTATGAATAAAGAGTTGCATTTGGTATCATATTGTGTTTCCATTGTCTAGTTATTTTTAGGGATCTAGATTACCTCCAGTAAGGGTACCTTAGATTCTCACTACATCATGTTTTCACCATTAAGGATATTCATGATTCATCACCACTTAATCAAAATGTATTAACTGAGGAAGATTTGAAAAATATTCAATCTAATGCCTTAGACACATCTCTACGATACACCAATCTAATTTTGCAAACACAATACTACCCATGGATTGAAGCTGCACAAACTAATGTTTTTCAAGTTACATTAGTTATAGTGGTTCCTAACATGAGTTTTGAATAGCAGGGCAAGGTAATTATTATGTTTCCACAATTCACTCATGTTATAGATGATAAAAAAGATGAGAAAGAGACAGAAGAGGAAAAAGAGTCGGTAAAGCCAAAGAAACCAAAAGAACAAGAGGCTATTAAATCTCTTATATAGTTGTCGAGAGTCATTACAATAGATGCATTAACTATTACACATGTTCAATAGGTTATATCAACTCCACAGGAGCTGAAATAGACACTTGGACCGTGTGCAAAGGGAAAACAACTATAGATATTACAACCCAGTGATAGTACCCTATTGTTATAGATAGTGACACATAATGTTGATTCACCAAAGGAGACAATAATTTTGGATGAGGTCATTGCATTTCCCATGTATGACCTAAATAATATGACTTTGGAGAAGATGTAGACTTTACAAACTTTGCTGAGTTGCAAGACAAATTGAGAGAACTCAAGTGAAAGAAGGTATCACATGATATTAAGGACATTTTTGTTGATGATTTTGAGATTCATGATGTTAATGAGAAACATCAAATTTTGGATCAACTCATGTATATAGTTGATAAGGTACAAATAGAGGATATAGAAATCGGTGATAAAATGTTGAGATGGTCTGAGAAAATATTTGGGCATAAAGTTTTTGAGAAAGTCTCAACTAAACTTGCAATTAGGTAGGTTGAGCTTTCTAACCTTACAACTAGTTTGGAAGGAATTCTAAAATTAATTCATTCTTTATATATGAAACTTTGTGATGTTGATTTCTTCACATTAAAGATTCAATTCTCTATTGATCAAATATAGGAAGACATGAAGGCTTGTACTATTTCTTTGAGAAAGAATGCAAGTTCAGTCTCACAATTTCATAATAAATTTACATTCAATCAAGAAAGATTAGCCGAGTTAATGGCTAGAGACAATAGCATCAAAAATAAATTTATTTATATTAAATTCATGTTACTTCCCCATTTAGAGATATTTAGAAGGAATTATCCATGGCTCTAAATCTAACAAGGAGAGATCCACATATTTTAACATTAGGGAGCCTAATTGATCTAGCTGCTCAACTAGAGATTCTAATTCAAGTTATCAAAATAGTAAGAGACATATGACATTAAGGACTTGAAGAGCTTTTGGAAAGTCACAAAATATTTTTGGGTAAATTTCAGCCAACCCCTACAAACCCCAAGCCATGAGTATCAAAAAAGGGGGAAATATCCTCACAAGGAGGAAAGAAATCTCATGACAAAAATTATTTAGAAAGGGGGATATCTACTCATGCAAAAACAAAGAGGGAAACATGGAGAAGTCAGAAGAACATATCAAAAGTAGAGTTATTAGATGAGTCAGCATAAGACATATATTTATTGTATAGTAGAGATGAGTTTTTGAAGACTGAATCACAATCTCAAAGTGAATGCTATTTTTAATATATTTTTTTGATATTTTTTGAATGGATTGCTAACTCATGACAAAGTGTTTTTTCCATTAATATTAAAGGGAGATATTTTTTATCTCTAATCTTTGTTTCCTATTAGTGCTCAACACTTAGTCATTCTCTAGACAACATTGGTCAGTCATCACTGTGACCAATCCATCCAGAGAAAGTCAAGCTACAAGGACTTATTCATCTATCACTAAATTTCAAGCAAGTTAGAGGTTGTTGACAACCCTAGTAGAGACCGAACCAATATACTTTTTGATTAAATAAATGGAGACTGAGTGATGTAAAGTTAACTTATGTTGAGTGAGTTAATATATGTCAAGCCTATAGAAGCTGAGATGTTATAAACTAGAGTTGTTGTTGTGCCAAAAGATTGACCTATCAACACCCGATACAACCACTAGAACACAAAAGGTAGTTAAGCCATGTCAAAAAAATTTGAAGAGAAACATTGGTGATTAGTCCAACAATCCCCCCTTAGTGTTACCTAAGGAGATTTGAACCTGTGACCAAGCTTTGATACCACATGTTACAAACTAGAGTTGTCATTGCACCAAAAGATCAACCTATCAATGCCCGATACAATCACTAGATTTATATAACACATGAGGTGGTTAATCCATGTCACTAATCTTGAAGGGGAATATTGGAGGTTAGTCCAACACAAGAGATAGCATGAATGTTAGTTATGACGTAATGTCAGAACATTCAATTTTTGAATAAACCAATTTTGGCATATGTGTTTGTAATGGCACAAACACTTATGTCAACCATTTTGGTAAAATTCTATATGAAATTTAAGGATTGTAGAAATATTCAAGGAGTAAATTACATTTTTTTTCATAATGCATTAATCCCAACAAAAGTAGATTAACCAATCAAAAAATTAGAACTATGGATCAACGGAAAAAGGATGAAATATGAGTCATTGATTATGATCTAGAACTTTCTATGATTATCTATTAAAAGAGGGATCTATTGCTAAATCATTATGGAATGGAGAATGAGAGTAATGGGAACAAGATGAAAGTGTAAAGGAGACAACAAGCTAAGGATAGAGAAAGGAAGGTTAAGTTTGATAGGGAGACTAGATAGAGCAACCTAGCAGTGAAGGGTAGAATAGAGAAGATCATAAAAGGAGATCATTTTTAGACATTGAAGAGAGGAGATCCATAAATAGCTTTTAGAGAAAACTGAAGGATAAAGTACTAAGACATTCTAACAAGTGTAACAAATAAAATCTCTTAATAAAATGGTTTTAACAGACCTTGTTCAAATCTCCTAATAGAGTGCTTATTTATTGTGAGTTTAAATCCTTTAATCAAGGTAGACTTAACAATCTTATATTTCTTTTAACAAAGTAGACCCCTCATAGGGTAGATCATCAAAAGTGATCAAGTTATAGCCATAATAGGAAAACTTTGTTGTTGTAGTAGTAAACATTTGTGGGTTTCATCCCCACCCCAATTTTACTTTCACCTTGGAGGGTTTCTAGGTTACCAACATCTTTTTGTTGTGTTTATATTTTCATGGATGCTATGCTTAGATAGATTTCATTTCAGCATTACAGTTTATGATTATATGGTATGAAATCTAAGATATGAGATGGATTAGGAGCAAATGCATTTAATCTGTTATATTGTTTAAGTAAAGAAAAATTTTATAGATCTTGATTCACCACCCCCCCTCTCAGTATCATGTTTCCTGATAAGACTTCCAACACCATACTGCCTACCAAGTCCACATCACTATATACACATAGAGTAAATTCATTTGATCTATCATACCATAACCAAAAATTAGGTGTACCTTTCAAATATCTAAATATTCTTTTCACTACTACATAGTGTGATTCCTTAGGGTCTTCTTGAAATCTTGCTACTATACCAACTGCATTTTCGGTATCTGGTTTTGTGTGAGTCAGATATTACAAACCTCTAGTCATGGATATGTACTTATCCTGCTCAATTGTTGGTGTCTCATCTTTGCTATATAACTTGTGACCAATTATTATAGGTGTACCAATAGGTTTACAAATTTCCAAGCCAAATCTCTTCAACAAGTCTTTGAAATACTTAGTTTGTGATAGGAAAATACCATCATTTTTTCACCCAATCTATAAACCTAAGAAATATTTCATCTCACCAATCATGCTCATCTCAAATTCATTCTTTATTTCATCAAAAAAATTGTCACTTGATTTGTCATTGTTGCCAAAGATTATGCCATCCACAAATATCACAATAATCAACAAGTCATTATTAATTTCTTTCAAATATAAGTTACTATCTGTAGTTATTTTAGAAAATCCCAATTTTTGCCAAATATTTGTCCAACCTTGCATACCAGGTTCTAGGTTCTTTCTTTCATCCATGCAATGCTTTCTTCAACTTGCATAGCATGTGTCCTTCTTCTATCAAAGGAAATCCTTCAGGATACTCAATATAGACTTTTTCTTCAAGATCTCCATTCAAAAATGCTGACTTCACATCCATCTGATACACTTTGAACTTTTTACTTGTTACATAAGCCAAAAACATCATTACTACTTTAATTCTGGCAATAGGTGCAAATGTCTCTTCATAGACTATACCTTCTTGCTATGAGTATCCTTTACATACCAATCTTTCTTTTTTCTCACAACCTCGCCTTGTTCATTCATCTTATTTTTGAAAACCCCCTTAGTTCCTATAAAATTCTTATCTTTAGTTCTAGGGACCAATTCCCATGCCTCATGCTTCACAATCTGATCTAGTTCTTCCTTCATTACATGAATCGAATGATCATCCTTGCATGCTTCATCTACATTGTTTGGTTCAACTTGATAAATCAAACATAATTCTTCATGAGCTCTATTTCTTTTCATAATTCCTATGACTTTGCTTCCAATAATCTAATCAAAAGGGTGATTCTTTGTCAATTCTTTTTCGGTGTTGGTGTTACTCACTCAATTCTTACTTCTTCTCTAGTTTCATATCTTGGTTCTTCTCTATGTTCTACAACTTGAATCTCATTCTACAAATCATTGTTAGTCTCAAAGAAATTTTCAACATTTTCTTGAATAGACTTAGGATTAGCTTCTTCATCATCAGAATTATAATCAAGCATTCTCTCTTTAACTCCAAAATTCTCGTCCACTTTTACATTTGTGTGCTCAATAATAGTCTTAGTCCTCTAATTAAAACATCTATAAACTTTTATTTTCAATGAATAACCAAGGAACATACCTTCATCGCTTCTTGCATCAAACTTACCAATGTCATCATATCTCTTTATATAACATTTACTTCTAAAAATTTTGAAATACTTCATTGATGGTGTATGTCTAAACTATAGTTTGTAAGGTGTCTTGTTTGTACCTTTTCTTATCTATAATTTTTTCATTGTATATAATTTTGTATTGATTGCTTCTCTCCAAAATGTGTTTGATACATCATTCTCAAACATCATAGGTCTTTCTTCTTTTGTTATAGACCTATTTCTTCTTTTAGCAATTCTATTATGCTTAGGAGTCTTCAAAGCTGATAGTTGCCTCTTAATTCCATTCATTTCAAAAAAGGTGTTAAACTTGTTCAAGGTAAATTCTCCAAATCTGTCAGATCTTAAACATTTAATCTTCAATCCAAACTCGTTCTCAACTCTATTCTTAAACAATTTAAACTTCTCCTATGCTTCAAACTTTTCTCTAAGGAACACTACCCACATCATCCTAGTAAAGTCATCAAAAATAATCATGAAGTACCTTTCACTATAGAATCCTCTTTTTTTAGTGGGACTGGTCATATTTGTATCAACAATCTCCAATTTCTTTATTGTAGGAAACTTCTTGCTAGGAAAGGACCTTTTCTTCTACTTAGCCATAACACATTACTTGCACACAACATTAGTAGGTTTCACAATTTTTGGTAAATCACTAATAGAAAATGTACTAATTTCCTATTATCAAAAAATTTATGACAAAACCTTCTATTCCACAACCAACTATTATCAACTTTTGCAACCAAACATGTCATCTTTGTAGCGTTTGGTTGAAAAACATTAACTTTGGATCTTGTACCAATGCCAATCAACTTACCATATTTGTCTTTAATGATGCATGTATTTTCTATAAATTGTAACTAATATCCCTTATCAACCAGTTTTCCAATACTCAATAGGTTATACTTTAATCCATCAAAAGAGTAAACATCGTATGTGTTAGTTTTCTTGTCAAGAGTAATAGATATTATTCTCTTGATATGACAAGTTGTATTGTTACCAAATCTAAGAATTCCTTCATCATGACTAATAAACTTAACAAATTTATTCATGCCACTAGTTATATGATGTAAACAACTACTATCTATGATCCAATCAGCTTTCTTCTCAACCTATGATACTAGGGCTTTCTCTTCTCTAACTTCTTTTTCAAGATTTTCTTATTTTATAGCTACAAATCCTAACTCATCACCACTTTAATTTTGAACTCTCTCACCAAACTCATCATCTTCATTTGCATACAAACACTCTATATTCCTTCTAGACTTGAAAATATTTTTGTCATTTTTCACTCTTTTAGGACATTTAGAAGCATAATGACCAAATTCATCATAAGTCCAACATATAAAGATTTTCTTACCATCTAGTTCTCTTCTTAAAAGCAAGGCAATTCCTTCTTCAATTATTTTATCTTCCTCTGATCTAGATCTTTTGCTACTGGCATAATCTCCACTTGTTGCACTAAAAGCAGTTTCCACTCTAGGAAAATCTCCTGACTATTTCAAGCTTACTTATGTTGCTTCCAATCTTCCAAGAATAGCTTCTCTGGAAAATTTCTTGGTACAAGGTATCACTTGTTCAATCATCTATGTTGTCTACTTGAATGGTGGTGTCAAGGTTTTCAAGGTCCTCCATATGATCTCATCTTCATCTTTAGTTCCATTACAAGACTTGATTCCTGCAACAATTTCTTATATTCTACCAATATAGCTTCTTACAGATTGATCTTCCATAATGTTAGCCTCTTGAAATAAACATATCCAATTTAGTAATTTGATTCTCTTAGCATGCTTATCACCTTTAAAAGTAGATTCCAAAGTTGTCCAAATTCCATAAGATGTCTCTAAGGATTTTACTTAACTGCATTCATTTTCAAGACGAGCTGAAAAAGTGCTTCTCTAACAAGCATGTTACACATAAATAGATCTATTTCAACTTCACTGTATTCTTCAAGCTTTCTTTTTTCCACAATTTTCTTTCTATTCTTTGTCATCATCCAGTATCCTGGACCCATGCATAGAAGATGTGTCTTTATCTTCTCTTTCTGACTATCATAGTGAACTCCATCAAACTTAGGACTTTCTTTTATGAAATGACCCACCATTGATCTCCTTAAGTTATTAAGTTTTTTCTTCAAGGACGTGATGATCTGATACCAATTGTTAGAAAGTAAATTCTGCCAAGATAACTAAGAGAGGGGGTGTATTAGTTATCAAACCTATATAAATTTTATCAACCTTATTAAACCTTAAAAATATGATCAATATAATCAAAAACCACAAGAAGATACACATACACAATAACACCAAATATGTTAACTAGGGAACCCTTGATCAGAGGAAAAACCCTAGTCGACATGGTACCCACAAAATTATGTACTAATATATAAGTTCCTTGTAAGAGGGTGGACGTTGTTAGGAGCCAATGAAATAAATTTAGTGCATATCAGTCCTTGTTAGGAGACTTTGAATCCATGTGAGAAGATTCCAACTATGTTGGGATTTGTAAAAGGTAGATGGACCCACTGTCCAAATGGCTTTAGCGGCAAGACCACCGAACTCACTATCCAACTGGCCTTTGTGTTATTCCTTTCAAAATAAATAAAAAATGTATCTAATTTCCATGAATTGTACTCTTGCTCTTTCCTCTTACTATTCCAATACTGCAGTAAATACTTCTCAAATCTTAATACCAAATCTTCAAATTTGTATCACACTAAACCCTTTGATGACTTACTTGCATTTACCAACTTCTCATATTACTTGTGCTTTGACATAATCACACACAATTATATTTTTTATTACAAGGAAAATAACTTTCTTTTATACCATATCCTCAAAATAATGTGAGTTAGCTTTGAGGCTTTCCCAATTAATTATAATAGGACCTCATTAAGATAATATAATTCATTACAACTTTTCATAGTTACAAAACACTATCAACTCACTATAATTACAATATTTTATGTGTGACCTTAGAACTCGTGCACTCGCTAACATCATCATTAGGCTATCTACTATCATTTTTCTAACTTCACTCATTAGGATTCTATCCCTATTAGGAGATACAATCAGAACACCAAAAACCACTTCTCAAGTACTCTGTCTACACATTATCCTTTGTAAATCACAAATAAATTTCAAATTTCTTCAACTTTCTACACGGGCACTTATCCACATTGTCAAAACATACTATATAACATATCCTCAACCATGCTTGACCTCATCATCAATATACAATCCATATGACCTCATTCTTTTTCTTCTATGCTAATCTTTATAGAAATAATACTATGTTGACATCAATGACAAATAGAGTCATGAATGCAACATGTCAATCTCCCAAATATTCCATCAATACTTAGGATACTCCCCCAAAGGAATACAATCAGCATTCATTCTAAAAAAATTGACCAAGTGAAATTTAATATTCATTGATTATGAGTCGGTAGAACAAATCAAGGAAGATGGAATCTGAGGCTAAGTTATGGCTAAAATAAAGAAAGTTTGAGAAGATCAAAGGATAAATTCAAAGTTTTTTTACAAGATCTATGACTAGAAAAATAAAATAAAGATCTGATGATGGAGATTGAACCAAGATAAGGATAAGCACAAATTTTAATAAAATATGTATTTTTAAAGTGACCAAGTATATATATGAGATCTATGGATGTGATTAAATGCAAAAATTTAGAACAATTGAGAAGAAAAGAGTTCACTATTTAAGGAAAGTTGGAAAAAAATTTTGGTTACTGATTGTTGTTGATTGATATAATTAAGTTGGATATTTGTGCAAAGTAAAGAGAAATAAAGGAGAAAGGTGAACCAAGCATAGAAGAAGGATGACCAAGTAGAGCTAGAGCAAAGTGAAAGTGTGAAGAAGTCACTAATACATTTGGTACCAAATTGCAACGGCAGTGTCGTTGCAATTTTTCTGTCACAACCTTGTCATCCTCGCAATTGTGACGGTCTACCATCACAATTGCGAGGACAAGAAGGTTGTGACAGAAAAACTACAAGGGCACTGCTGTTGCAATTTGGTACCAAATGTATTAGTGAGTGAATCATCCAAATAGAGATCAATTAGAGATCATAGAAGAAAAAGATGGAGCAGAACAGAGATCTAAACAAGCAAGTGTTAAATCTTACAGATCATTTAATTGTTACTTTATTACCATTTTAGAAATTAAATCTCTTAACTAGTTGGACCTAACAAGTCTTTGAAACCCTATATGGTAAAATTGATTAGTGATATTTGTACATCCTTTAGAGAAAGTCACTCTTTAGACAAGATCAACGAGTGATAAGGTCTAGATGATCTTTATGTTAAAACCCTCTAAGTAAATCACACTGAAAATGTGAATGTAACCTTTAACAAGGTTAGCTCCTAGTAGAGTTCACTTTAGAAGAGTGAAAATTATTTGGGTTGTCGGTCCTAGGTGGTTTTTCCCTTTACATAGTTTCCATGTCAAATCATGGTGTCAATTGTATGAATTTTTTTATGTTTCAAGATTTTTTTTATGGTATTAACTTAATAGTACAACTTGGTAAATGCTAGATAATAGTAAGCTAAAAGATAAGTCATATTTCTGATACTCGGTAATAATAAGAACATTGAGATGATAGTTTGAAGTAAATTTATTACAAGATTGAACTATGAAGTTGAATGAGATCACTAAGTCATTACTATTAATATATATGATGTTGAATTTGTATTCAAGTGTTTGAACAGCCTGTAGGATAACTAGACATAACTGATTCACTCCCCTCCCCCCTCCCCCTCATAGTTTTCTAACAATTGGCATCATATCACAATGCTTGGAGAAAGAAGTTTGAAGGAACTTGAGCTAAAGATCTAAAGATGTATAAGAGAGAGGTACCCAAGTTAAACAAGGAGAATCCTCATGGAAAAATAGAATGAGGCTATATCTACTTGGAATTGGTGATAATGCTACATATTGGATGGATAATGAATATACTACACCATCACTTCCTATGACCTTGGAGCAAATGGCTGAGAAGAAACATCATAATAATATTGTTGGTAAATAGATTTTTCCTTCAAAAATAAATGTAAATAATGACTTAATTTACCCGAATGAAGGTACAAATTTCACCAATAGTTGAATGAGTTATCATTGGTTGATAACTCTCCTCTGAATTAAGAGGTATAGCCCCTCTTAGAAGATATTGAGTGAATCAAATAATTGGATATGTCTTTGACCTAAAGACATAAAGGCTTTAACATCCCTTCACAAATATGAAGTGAATATTCTTACAATATTTTTGGGGTAATCACGAAGAGAAAGATCGACAAACAACCATGAGATTTCTTACAAACCTTTCACATAATAGAGAAGGTAAAAGAAATTAAAGTATTTTTTCTAAGAATTATGACTTTGAAAACCAATTGATTTGTAGTCACATGATTACTTGGTTTAATGGTGCAGAACTATATACAAAACTAGGGAGAAAAGACCACAAGATCCATTTCAACCAGAAAAATGAACATATAGACCTTAAGATCTAATGTATGCATATTCTTCTTCATTTCAAACACATGATAGAATAACCACAAGACTATTATGTCTCTTCCAATACAATCAAGAGTGCATAAAATAAAATGTAAAATAAATCACCTTATCTTCCCTCTATTACAATCAACACTATGAAAATATGTTCTCCCCCTTTCTGCAACCTCGGGACTATCAAGAGTAAAAAAGAAGAAGCCCTCTAGTGATGAGAAATTGTAAATAAATAGTTTTTCTCACTTCTAAATCTAGATGACTTTTTAGTTTTCAAAAGTGATTCTTGGTAACAGAACACACTATTTTTAAACTTTCTAAAGCTTCTTTTGTAAAATATTATTGAAATTTTTATGTGTCTTTATAGTGTTTCTACTTAAATAAAACATTATAAGTGACATTTTATAACAATTCCTCTTCATCAGATGTTCATTTTATTCATCTTCATGAGACATTCTGAGTACCATGTCTCTCTCATGTCTACCATGATTTGAAAACTAAAATTGGAAGGCTCTATATACATTGGTGTCACATTGTGTCCTCAATTGTAATTCAACCCAGTGACTTCCAATATGCTTAGATTATAGGTATTGTAATCAATAATCAAAACATCTCGAGTGCCCACTATGTCGACTTGGCACTTGGTACATTGACCCCAAGCACCCTTTAAGCTATGAATACATCGACCTTTTGTTAAACATTCATCTTTCATGTCTAATTCTTTGAAAATGCCCCTATAAGAGATATTATAGATCCCATTGCAAATCACAGATTCTGACTAGATCTAGATAGTCTTTCTCCTTTTGGGGAAATACAATAAGCTCCACTATTGATGGCATGTGGTACTTGGAAACAAACATGATCCAAAAGTGGAGTTACCTAGCATCAATAACTTGGTGTTCTAACAAACATCAATCACACCAATTGCATACATTAACCTTTACCAAGTATACTCGGGCTCTATTTTGGAGACATTCTGACAAATAGATTGCATTCTTTCCTTGTATCTCTATTATTATAATTCGATTAGTGATCACCCAATGAGGTTTCATGTGGCTTGGAAAGTGGAGTTCCAAAACATGTAACCCAATTATGTTTATTGTCTCATCTTTCAATCACTCAGTAGCTTGGCAATTGGGCACATTCTCCAATTGCTATCAAAATCATGAATTATCTCTTATGGTGCTTAATGATCTTTGACATGAGAGTGAACTCACATATGCTATAGCCACACCTACAGATTGGGATATATACAAGGGTCTCAATCCTATAGTCTACTATGCTTCTTTGGTGGAAATTGTTCACATCAACCCACTAAGTCAAAGATTGAATTTTGGGACACATGAATTGCTTATCATGACTTTGCCAATTGAATCTTTTTGAACTATTAGTAGATCCTTCAAATATCTTTGATTGAAAGTATGTCATTTCTTAAACTATGAATCTGCTATGCAAAATCTACATTGCTTTTTATGTATGCATTGTGATTGATTTACTTCTACACAAAGGCATAATGCTCGTTCAAGTCGCATGAATATCCCACTTGGGTTTATCTATTGTCAATAATGAGATAAGCCTTCTTCACTAATTCAAATATATGAATTTGATTCTTTTACTATGAATATGATTTTATTTACCTCAATATGGCTCGAATATCTTATATTCATTGCATCAAAATAGAGACCCATATGCTTGATCTATTTAGCCTTAGGTAGTTAGGATTATCTCATATCAAGTTTATGCCATGACAAATTAGTCCCATTATTTATAGCACAATTGAGTATTCATAGAGTTGGTTATTTTACATTAGATAATCAGCATCCATTTTGAACAATCTTTTTATCTCACAAACTTGGAGTCAACTCGGCCAATGCCATGTGCCTTCGCTATATAAATTTTTGATGTATGTACTGCTAATACCTGAGTGCTCTTCAAGAAAGCACATAGCTTTCCCAACACCTCATCAAGCCATCTTTGAGCTATTTTCTAGTAGAGGCTTCAAAAACCTTAATTGTTCAACTAAATATCAACAATTTGGATGATTTGTTCCAAGAATTCCACCCAGTGTCACAATTTTCAATGGTGAATTGATAAGTTTTGGAAAATGAACATGTAGAGAACCCATGGTTATAAGAAAATCTTAATGGCCTCTTTGTTGACAATCATATTGTAAGCAAAGCCCAATTTATATATTTTGAATGTATCTCCCTTAACTTATCACAGTTTGTTAGCTTGTGAGGGGAATTATGTTAAGATTTATCCCTATTCCTTATAAAACTTCAACAAGATAACTTTTTGTATCTCAAATTGAGCCTCTCATCCATTTCTAGCTAGGTTCATGAGTTAGTTACAAAGTCAAATGCAAATTCAGAATCAAGGAAAGAGGGCATTATGTTAAACTTTCAATTTGGAAACCTTGAAACCTTGAGCAATCTGAGCATGGTGCCTCTAAAATTGAAACTGAGTGGATTTGACGAAGCTCCAGACTATAATATTGAACCACTAAACACTAACCCATAAAATTGTGCTTTTGATCCTACACTAATGAACTTACACCTCAAAATTTGCATTTAGAACTATGATCTCAATTTGAAAACTGAATTTGCATCTTGAACCTTCAAAACTTGAACTTGAACCTAAATCTGAACCCTGACTCTCTAAATTGGTGTAGGAGCACCCACATTAAGAGATTTTTTTTTTTTTTTTTTTTTTTTTTTTAAATTTCATTTCCACATGTACATATGTCCATTATGCATTAGGATAGATCATGTTATTCATGTTTGATAGGTTGTGTTCATGTCATCTAGTCTTTTAATTGCATTTAGTTATAATAAAGGCTTATTTTGTAAGGCACTTACATGATTTGGCACACCTATAAGCCATCATGTTCAAGTTTTCAACTAACCTATAAGCATGTGATTATTTCATTTAATTCAATATTAGGATCATCTAAGTGTTTCATAGGGTCACACAAATAGAAATGCATGGTAGTTTAATATTGCTTGCATAATACAAAGTTGCACTTTTAAAAACTAGGAAATTCTAGAAATTTTAGAAGTCTTAGAGTCTTTTAAATAAAAAAGAGCTCAAAAGGCCAAGAGTCACATGTATATATGCTTTTTTGGTCGAATTATATCATAGGGAAAATCTATGAACAACAAAATTGGATTTTTTTGAGAAGTTTGGATATAGAAACAAGAGAGATTTTTTTATTTTTGAAAAAATGTTTTTTGTTGTTTGGTTCCCATTTGTATATGAATCCTTGTTAAGGTATGAAACTTATATGGTTGGATAGATATTCAAATTTTCTTTCCAAAGAATCGAGTTAGAGGTTCTAACTCTTTTGTATGAGGGAGAAAACTAAAATTTACTGAATAGTGGTCAAAATTATGGGTATTGTTCCTCACTTTTTTTTTTCTTGTTTCCAGCTTTGTCACGTGTTTGTGTGGAAGGATAAGGGTTTGAATCCTTCATAAAATTTTAGAGGATTGGAATATCTTTCAAATGAATCAGGTTTGAAGTCTTGAGATGCCAGTATGCGTGAGATATGATAAAATCTTTGATAGAAGGTCTGAATTTGCTTGAAAACCAAGGGTTTTACAAAGAAATTTGTTGTTTTTGATATCTCTACATCATATTGGTGTCAAATCTTGGGGAAAGCTCTTGAATCAGAATTAGAGTCTAAATTTGAGACATCAAACATGGTCACCAATGTTGAATTGGCAAAGAAGATGTAAGAACACGATAAAACCAATAAGTGGTTATTGGATGAACTTGAGAAGTTGAAGGGCCAAATAGAGAAAAGAGTAAAGGTTTCCTCAGAGTAAGAGGAAGAAGGGGAAGAATAAAATACACCTGAGTAGGAGGTGGCTAACTTTCCTGCGGATTAGAGATACTTCATAAAAGCCCTTGAAAGAGTTGGCAAGAAGGATACCAAAGGTGACCTACCCATCTTTTCAGGCAAGATGGATGCTAATGTTATTATGGATTGGGTACAACCCTTGAACAACTACTTTCAATGTGAAAATGTAGCAAAAAAAGATAAGGTAAATACTGTCAAGTCAAAGTTGAAAGGAGTAGCCCTCACTTGGTGGAATTTCACCCAAGGAGAAAGGGTCAAAGAAGGAGAACATGATAAATTCATGTGGCAGGATGACTGCCAAGGTAAGAGAAACTTACCTACCTGAGGATTATGAAATCCAACTACATAGAAGGAGATAAATTTTAAGGAAAAAGGAGCTATATGTCACAGCCTATACCGAAGAATTCCAAAAATTGAGCCTAAGTGAAAAACAGAGTGAATGTTAAACTGTAAAAGTTGCTAGATACCTCAATGGATTGAGGTTGAACATTCAAGAAGAACTTAATTTTTTACATCTTGACATAGTTTAGAAATTTTATCAATTAGCATTAAAGGTGGAAGTCAAATTGAAGAGAAAACAAGAGCAAAAAAGTAGAGGAAGAGGAAGAAACCAAAGGGGAAGAGGAAACTTCCAAGGAAGAGGACAAATCCATGAAGATCATAAGGGTCAAAGTGAAGGAAATTTCAGAGGTAATTTTAGAGGTAGAAGAGGCAATTCAAGAGGTAGGTTTGGTGGTAGAAGGGAAAGTCCAATAACTTGCTTCAATTGCAATAAGGAGGGACATTATACATCTAGGTGCCCAAATAGAGCAAGTACAAGTTCACAAGGTGAAAGAAGAACACATTTGGTACAAGATGATGAATAGAAAGAGAAGGAGATGGCTTATTTAGATAGTGTACTTGAAAGAGGAGAGAATTTGATGATAAGAAGAACACTTTTGAAGGTGCCTACTACCATGGAGCCACCACAAAGGAAGACCATCTTTAGGACTACTTGCAAATTAGGAGGTAAGGTATGTAAAGTCATTATTGACTCGGGATCTACTGAAAATTAGTTTATCTTGAGATGGTTCAGAAGTTAAAACTTAGGAGAGTGCCTTATCCTTTTCCCTATAAGGTTTCATGGCTAACAAATGGTCAACAAAACTCTTGCAAATGAGCAAGCATGGGTTGATTTTCAAATTGGAAAGTATAAGGATAGAATTTTGTTTGATATAGTTGACATAGATGCATGCCACCTATTATTTGGTATGCCTTGGAAATATGCTTTTCAGGCACAACATCATGGAAAACTTAATGTATACACCATCAAGAAGGATTGAAAGGTGATTAGATTGATTCTATTTGCTAATCATGAAGAAGTGGAAGAGAACAAAGAGAGGGGAGCCAAAATTCTAATGGTTGATAAGGGGTTCTTGCAAGACATGAAAGATGAACCTAAGCCTTGTTTTCTTTTGATACCTAAACCACAAACACAAGGATCAATTGAAAATGACAAAAAGAACGTTAAAACAAAGAAGGCAATTCCTAGTGAAGTGAAAGCACTTCTGGATAAGTATGAAGGTTTGATTTCAGAAGGTATGCCAAAGTCTTTACCACCTATAAGAGACATTAGTCATTGTATTGATTTCATTCCTAGAGCTACTTTACCAAATAAGGTTGCATACAAGATGGCACCTCAACAAAATGAGGAGATTGCTAAACAAGTAAAGTGGTTTAAGTTCAAAAAGTTTAAGTCCATGTGTTGTACCTACTATTTTGGCACCCAAGAAGGAGGGAACACGGAGGTTGTGCACTGATTCAAGAGTCAATAATTAGATTACAATCAGATAGTGGTTGCCAATGCCAAGAATTGAAGATTTTCTTGATTACTTGGGAGGTGCAAAGTATTTCTCCAAGATTGACTTAAAGAGTGGGTACCATAAAATAAGAATAAGGGCTAGAGATGAGTTGAAGACAACGTTCAAAACCAATGATAGATTGTATGAGTGGAAGGTAATGCCATTTGGACTCTCTAATGCTCCTAGTACCTTCATGAGACTTATGAATGAAGTGCTCAAAGACTTCAATAGTAAGTCCACCATAGTATATTTGGATGACATATTAAATTTCAGCAAGACAAAGGAAGAACACCTAAAGCACATTGACATGGTTTTGAGAAGACTTCACGAGGAGAAATTGGTGATCAACTTGGAAAAGTCCTTGTTCATGCAAGAGGAGCTGACATATCTTGGTTTTGTGATCTCCCAAGGTAGCTTGAAGATGGATAAAGATAAGGTAAGTGTTATACTATCTTGGCCACCTCCTAAAATAGTTGGAGATCTTAGAAGCTTTCATGGTCTTGCTACATTTTATAGGAAATTCATAAGAAATTTCAGTCATATATGCCCTCCTATGTTAGAAACTATTAAAGGTGGAAGGAAGTGTAAGTGTGCATGGAGTCAATTAGCAAATGAAGCTTTTGAATTTCTTAAGAAAAAGGTTAGTGAGCAACCAATTGTTTCTTTACCTAACTATAACAAAATTTTCCAAGTAGAATGTGATGCTAGCAAGGTTGTTATAAGTATTGTTCTTAGTCAAGAAGGAAAACTAGTGGCTTTATCAAGTGAAAAGATAAATAAAGCCAAGAAGAAATACTCTTCATATGACTTAGAAATATATGCTTTGGTTCAAGCTATCAAAAGGTGGAGATATTACTTGTTACCAAAGGAGTTTGTTGTGTATATGGATAACCAAGCACTTAGTTTTCTGAATATCCAAGGCAAGCTAAGTCATAGGCATATGAAATGGGCGGAGTCTTTGTAGGCCTATACCTTCACAATCAAGAAAAAGAAGGGTATAGAAAACAAGGTTGTTGATGCTCTTAGTAGAAGGAACATGATTGTCTCCCAAATTCAGCTAGAAAGTGTGGGAACTGAAGCACTAAAGAACATGTATGTAGGAGATTTATATTTTTCTGAAATCTACAAGGTATTGTTAGGAATAAGGTGTAGAAGTTGTTAAAACCAACTTCACAGATTGCCAAGAACACCTGTATGCAAATAAATTGTACTAAAGAGAAACCAAAAAAGGAAAAAGCAAAGCTTCAAAAATCTCAACAGTGTGAGAGAAAAATTGTATTCCAAGTTATGAAAACAAAAAGTA
Source organism: Cupressus sempervirens (assembly GCA_028749045.1). Classification (NCBI taxonomy): domain Eukaryota; kingdom Viridiplantae; phylum Streptophyta; class Pinopsida; order Cupressales; family Cupressaceae; genus Cupressus; species Cupressus sempervirens. Next base: position 219,005,702 of record CM053784.1, on the reverse strand, counting down.
CAATAGTTCAACCTTAAAGGTGAACGAAACCCTAAAGGGAAAGAAAACAAGGTTTGTGCATTATAATTAATATAAAATATTAATTATATGCACCTAAGAGTAAGCTTAAGTAGACTAGAGTAATAAATGGCTTAAATAATTAAATCAACATTATTTAATTAATAAGTGTAAGTAAATAGTTACTCTAACACCCCCCCTTAAGTGAAGCTCAGCAGGTAAGCTAACCTAGCAAAGCTATAAAAGCAAGCAAATAGGTCCCAACAACAAGGCCTGATTAGGTACCCAAAACAAGGAAATCTCTATAAACCAAAGACAAAGGAGAAAACCCTGTGGGAAAAACCCCTCTCCACAAAGAGATAGAACAAACATGTTGAAAAAACATGAAGGAAGGAAGGCCTCAACAAGACCCCTCAATGACAACTTCTATAATCCCAAGCATAGACCACAACTGAAGATAGCGAGGTGATGCAAATGACTTGGTAAAGATGTCGAAAACCTGGGTATGAGTGGGAATATACTCCAAAGAGAGAACACCATCCTAGATCAGATGACAGATGAAATGCATATGAAGCTCAATGTGTTTAGTGCGTTGATGCTCCATTGGGTTGCGGGAAATATGAATAGCACTTTGATTATTGCACCATAGAATAGTGGGATGATCAGGAGGAAAACCAAACTCAGTCATCAATTGTCAAAACCATAAAATCTCCTTACTAGCAAGCACTATTGCTTGATACTCAGCCTCTATAGATGAAAGTGCATGAGCATGCTGCTTCTTGCATGACCATGTGATAGGACCATAGCCAAGACAAAAAAAAAAGCTAGAAGTAGACTTCTAATCATCAACATCATCGGCCCAATCTGAATTAGTGTAGCCAACAATGTGAGGAGTCCCTAATGTGTAATGAATGCCATACATCAATGTGCCCTAAATGTATCTCAAAATACACTTGGTAGCTTGCCAATGACTCTCATGAGGCTTATGTGAAAACTGAGAGACAAGACCCACTACTAAGGAGAGATTAGGATCAATGTGTTTTAGGTACAACAAGCTACCAACCAACTATAGGTACAATGTGGGACCCACTGAAGCCAAAGTGCAAGAGGTAGACAAAGTAACACTTGACTAAAAAAGTGTGGGAGTAGGCTTGTAATCAAGCATGTCAAAGTGATGAAGCATGTCAAGAGCATACTTCTACTGTAAATAAAGATTCCAGTAGGGGACTAAACAATCTATAGACCAAGAAAATAGTGTAGTAGACCAAGATCAATCATCTCAAACTTTTCCATCAATGCTCTCTAAACATCCTAAATCATAGAGGATGAGTTGCCTATGAGAAGATCATCAATATATAGCACGAGGATCAAAACCTTAGCCTCAAGATGCTGAATGTAGAATGTAGGATCAGAATGGTAGTGTGTGAAGCCTGTAGAAAGCAAAAAAGAGTCCATCTTCTCATACCAAGCCCAAGGGGCCTATTTGAGACCATAAAATGAGTGTTGAAATCTGCAAACCAAGGAGGAATCCTACACAAATCCCTGAGGTTGCTCCATGTAAATCTCCACAGTAAGATTACCGTGCAAGAATGCACTCTTCACATCCATTTGAAAAATGGGCCATCCCTGAGAAGCTACGAGGGATAAGACAAGGTGAATAGAGTTCATTTTGGTGATAGGGATAAATTTCTCAATGTAATCAATACCCTCAACCTATGAAAAACCCTTCGCAACAAGACAGGCCTTGTGCTTATCAATGGAACCATTAGCAGCAAACTTAGTATGATACAACCATTTGCATCGCACTAACTTTCTTCTCTTAGGAAGAGAACAAAGATCCCAAGTATGATTCTTCATTAAAGAAGAATACTCCTCCTCCATTGCACTATCCCACTCAGAATGTCCTATCGTTGCTGCAAATGTCTGAGGATCATCACAAATAGCATGACTAAGTAGACTAGAACCCACAGTATGAGAACAGGTATGACGAGAAGTGGAAGGGTCACTAGCTAGAGATCTTGCAACCTCAACTATAGCTCAAGCCCGTTTAGGCATCTGGGGAGGATATTGTGCTGGAGGCAAATGGGGATCAAAAAGATCATCATCCTTGTCATCTAGAAAAGAGACTGGAAAGGATGAGCGAGTAGTGGTAAGTGAAGTAGACTCTGGAGACAAGGTATCTACTGTTGGAAGGCACTCATCAAACTAGACATCCTGTTGAAATAGGACCTCTATGGAATCAATATCAAAAAACCTATAGGCCTTAACATCCTTATAGTAGCCTACAAAAATGAGGTGTTGGCTCTTTCACTCCATTGTTGTCCTATGAGCATCTGGTACAAATTCCCATGCTTCACTACCAAAAACTTAGAATGAAGATACATCAGGCTTGACATTAGACCAAGCCTCCTTAGGAGTCATATGTCAAACTACCTTGTAATGCATCCAATTCTAAATATAGCTGGCAAAATTGACTACCTCTACCCAAAAACACAAATCCATGGACCTAGACTAAATGATACAATTAGCCATCCCAGAAGGGTTATGTTCTTTCTCTCAGCCACATCATTCTGCTGAGGGGTGTAGGGCACTAAAAACTAATGTTGAAGACCATGTTTAGAGAAAAAATCCCTAAAAGCTTGGTTCACATACTCCCTTCTATTATCTGTGTGTATCCATCAAATAGAAAGACCAAATTGCTTCTCTATAAATGTCTTGAAGACTCAAAATGAATCAAAGACATCAAACTTGTACTTCAAGAAGTACACTCATGTGCATCTAGAGAAGTCATCAATGAAAGTAAGCAAATATCTGAAACTAGAAAAAGGAGTGGGAAATGAGAAGAGGTCACTATGAATCAACTCCAATGGTGTCAAAACACAAGTGGCTCGTCCATGTGGAAAAGGATCCCTATGTTGTTTCCCAAGAGCACAACCCTGACAAACACCATATGTGCTAGAAATCTAGGGAAGCCCAAGAACAAGTGCCTATGTGCTCATCTACTGAAGATATCTTTAATTGACATGGCCCAAATGCTTATGCCAAAGTCTACTTACTGAACCTACATGTGCTACAAGACAAGAACTTGTGTCATGAGAAGACTCAAATCCATCAAATCTGTAGAGGTGAGATGAAGAGTCAACACTCCCAGTAGCCACAATCAAATCAAAATCAAGTAAATCATGAATAACCACATCATGTGGTAGAACTCAATTGTCTTACCAGAGCCAGAGTGGAAAATTTGATAAATAGTCAATAGGTTCATTGAGATGTTAGGGACAAAAAGAACATCTTGAAGAGAACCCCTAGCTAATGCAATAGAACCAAAACCCACGACTAAAAGATGTGATGAGTTTCCAATAGCAATCTATGAAGTAGCACAAGGAGCAAGTGAGGTGACCAACTACTGAGTGTTTTTCATATGGTGAGAGGCACCAGAATCAAGAATCTAGGTAAGCCCAAGAGTCATAGCTCATGAAGTAAGAGTGTGACCTTTCCCTACAGGGGTGATGAAGACTTAAGAGCTGAAATGTGATGCTCCTACATGGCTTCCTCTAAAGCCTCCAGATGTTTCGAACACCTAGGAACAGGATGTCCATCCTTTCCACAAAAATTGTAGTTCTTAGCTAATTTCTTCTTAGTCTTGGAGGTAGACTCAGTAGATTTTGAAGTAGATTTATCCTTGGAAGGGTTAGCTAGAGGTTTGGAATTAGTTTTTGGTGTATCTTTCTTCAGTTTGGCTTTCTATTTTGGTTTCCCTTGACAAGTCTAAGCAACCAATGCTTGGTTGGAAGAGCCAAAGGCATCCAACTATTGGATCTTTTCCTGTTCCCATGTCAATTGATCACAAAATGTCTCAAAAGAAGGTATCTAATGTCTGTTACCCAAGGCATCCATAGTGGAGTAGAAAGTGGAAGAAAAGATCTGATATTATCTTTGCAACTTTGAGAGTATCAAAAAAATACACTCATCATTTTTATTTTTTTTCCCACATCCTTGCAAAACTATACATAGAGATATGAATTTCATCAAGAAGTCCTCAATGGTGGGGAAGTTGGTAGGTGTCAAAGAAGTCATCTCTGCATCAAGTTGTAGTGCCTAGAACTCATTCACTGTGCCAAACAAGTTGTAAAACTTGGTCCATATAGTTTGAGGAGTGGTCAAACCATCGAGGTGAAATAGTAGAGTATTAGAGATGTTCAATGCAATCAATCCCATGGCTTCATCCATTTTTCTTAAACAAAACATTAAAAGTGGCATTTTATAACAATTCCCCTTCATCAGATGTTTAGTTTATTCATCTTCATGAGACATTATGAGTACCATGTCTCTCTCATGTCTACCATGATTTGAAAACTAAAACTAGAAGGCTCTATATGCATTGGTGTCACATTGTGTCCTCAATTATAATTCACCCTAGTGACTTCCAATATGCTCATATTATTGGTATTGCAATCAATAATCAACACATCTCAAGTGCCCACTATGTCGACTTGGCACTTGGCACATTTATCCCAAGCACCCTTTAAGCTATTAATACATTGACCTTTTGTTAAACATTCATCTTTCATGTCTAATTCTTTGAAAATTCCCCTATAAGAGATATTATAGATGCCATTGCAAATCAAAGATTATGACTAGATCCAGACAGTCTTTCTCCTTTTAGGGAAATTCAATAAGCTCCACTATTGATGGCATGTGGTACTTGGCAACAAACATGATCCAAACATGGAGTTACCTAGCATCACTAACCTGGTGCTCTAACAAACATCAAACACAACAACTGCATACATCAACCTTTATCGAGTATACTCGGGCTCTCTTCTAGAAACATTCTAACAAATAGATTACATGCTTTCCTTGTAACTCTAATATTATAATTTGATTAGTGATCATCCAATGAGGCTCCATGTGGCTTGGAAAGTGGAGTTCCAAAACATGTAACTCAATTATGTTTATTGTCTCCTCTTTCAATCACTCAGTAGCTTGGAAATTGGGCACATTCTCCAATTGCTATCGAAATCATGAATTATCTCTTATGGTGCTTAATGATCTTTGAAATGAGAGTGAACTCATATATGCTATAGCCATGCCTACAAATTGGGATATATACAAGGGTCTCAATCCTATAATCCACTATGTTTCTTTGGTGAAAATTGTTCATATCAACCTACTAAGTCAAAGATTGAATTTTGGGACACATGAATTGCTTATCATGACTTTGCCAATTGGATCTTTCTGAACTATTAGTAGCTCCTTCAAATATCTTCGATTGAAAGTATGTAATTTTTTAAACTATGAATCCGCTATGCAACATCTACATGGCTTTGTTTGTATGCATTGTGATTGATTTACTTCTACGCAAAGGCCTAATGCTCATTCAAGTCACATGAATATCCCACTTGGGTTTATCTATTGCCAATAATGAGATAAGCCTTCTTCACTAATTCAAATCTATGAATTTGATTCTTTTACTATGAATATGATTTGATTTACCTCAATAGGGCTCGAATGTCTTATATTTATTACATAAAAATAGAGACTCATATGCTTGATATATTCGGCCTTAGGTAATTAGGATTATCTCATATCAAGTTATGCCATGACAAATTAGTCCCATTATTTATAGTGCAATTGAGTATTGATAGAATTGGTTATTTTACATTAGATAATCAGCATCCATTTTGCACAATCTTTGTATCTCACAAACTTGGAGTCAACTCGGCCAATGCCATGTGCCTTTGCTATATAAATTTGTGATTTATGTATTGTTGATACCCAAGTGCTCTTCAAGAAAGCTCATAGCTTTCCCAACACCTCATCAAGCCATCTTTGAGCTATTTTCTGGTAAAGGCTTCAGAAACCTCAATTGTTCAACTAGATATTAACAATTTGGATGATTTATTCCAAGAATTCCACCCAATGTCACAATTTTCAGTGGTGAATTGATACGTTTTGGAAAATGAAACATGTAGAGAACCCATGGTTACAAGAAAAGCTTAATGGCCTCTTTGTTGACAATCATATTGTATGTAAAGCCTAATTTATATATTTTAAATGCATCTCCCTTAACTTATCACAATTTGTCAGCTTGTGAGGGGAATTATGTTAAGATTTATCCCTATGCCTTATAAAACTTCAACAAGATAACTTTGGGTATCTCAACTTGAGCCTCTCATCCATTCCTAGCTAGGTTCATGAGTTAGTTGCAAAGTCAAATGCAAATTCAAAATCAAGGAAAGAGTGCATTTTGTTAAACTTTCAATTTTGAAACCTTGAAGCCTTGAGCAATCCAAGCATGGTGCCTCTGAAATTGAAACTAAGTGGATTTGATGGAGCCCAAGACCATAATATCGAACCACTAAATAGTAACCCATAAAATTGTGCTTTTGAACCTACATTGATGAACTTACACCTCAAAATTTGCATTTTGAACTATGGATCTAAATTTGAAAACTGAATTTGCATCTTGAACCTTCAAAACTTGAACTTGAACTTGAATCTAAACCCTAACTCTCTAAATTTGCAAGTTCAATTTTAACCTTTGAACCTGAACCTCTAAACCTAAACTCCTAAACCAATGAATCTACATTTCAAAGTTTGAACTTTGAGGCTCAAGTTCAAGTTCAACATAGGCATACAATAGTGATTCGTCACAACTCAAATTTTACAAATGCATCATTAGTAACAGAAACCAACAAGAAACTAAAACATTTTCTTCATAGAACCAATTTGTAAATATAAAAACTTGGGTGCCAAAGGCATATTTACAAGTATGATGATTGAAATTGCATTTTCCCTTAATGACCTTTAGTTTGATGATGTTAAGAATTGTGCTAAAACTAAACAAATATGGGACAAATTGGCACTTGTACATGGTAGAGATCCAAATTTCCTGAGAGCTAAAGCTAAAATTTTAAGAGGCGAGTATGATGATATGAGAATGAAAGAATTAGGTAAGAATGTTGCACAAGAAGTGAATCGAATCAAAGAAGTCGTTAGTGATATCAGATCTATTGTAGGAGTCATTTGTGATTTTGATATTGTAAGTGAAATTCTCAAAACTCTTCTACCCATCTATGTTGTAAAATTTTCTACAGTTCAAGAAGTTGGGGCTATGCCTATTAATGATTTGACACTTGATAGTTTAGTTGGTCAGTTGGCTACATTTGTCTTGAGCAATTATGATAATAGTTTGGTTACACTTGGAAATGCTTTTAAGTCTTCACTAACCATTGGCAATTCAAAGAAAGAAAAGAGTAGTAAAGATGAAACTAAATTTGAATCTAAAGACATGATATGGATTATATTGAAGCATTTCTTGCAAGGAGATTATAAAGAGGAAAAGGTAAATTCAAAGTTAAACTACCCCTAGTCTATTTTAAGTGTAATGAAGTTGGTCATTTTGTACCTAGGTGTCCTAATAGAAGTAAGAGTGGTAGAAATGGCAAGAAAGATCACAAATACATGAAGAACAAGGATTTCAAAGACAAAGGAAAGCAATTATGTCAAATTGTTGAAGGAGAGAACACTAAGTCAAGTTTTGATGATGAGAAGGAAGTAGTTGAAATGGTTTATGTTACTATTAAGGAAGATCCCAATGGAGAAAGGTATGAAAGTGAAAAATCCCTTATTTCACATATTAGCAAGAATGATTCATAGATCATAGATAATGGATTCTCATATCACATGACTGGTGACATAAATAAGTTTGACAATCTTGAAGAAATTGATGATGGTGGAACCATTAAGTTAGGTAATGATGTTTCATGTCCAATGAAAGGTAGAGGATTATTAATGTTGAATGATAAAATCAAATGTTATGATGCATACTAGGTACAAGGACTCAAGCATAATCTTTTTAGTGGTGCTCAATTGAATAATATAGGTCACAAGCTGGAATTTCATAATAGAAAAGTCAAGATCTTTTGATGGTGGAGGAAATCTGATTGGAACTAGAATACAAGAAAAAGGTAATCTATTTTATCTTGATCCTACTATTGATAAATTCTTTTTTTCTAAATTTGAGTATGTATCGTTGTGGCATAAAAGGTTGTGTCATGTAAATTTTGAGTATATAGTGAAGGTTAGTAGAAAGACAAGAGTTAGAGGCTTATCAATTCTACATAGAACTAGGAATGCTATGTGCAAAGAATGTTAGCTTGGTAAAATAACAAAGCAAGGTTTTCAAGGAAGTCACACACTTCTAATGATATTTTAGAACTTGTACATATTGATTTGTATGGTCCTATGAGAGTCTAAAGTTACTATAGTGATAGATACTTCATTATTTATTGATGATTACACCAGGATGATGATTGTCATGTTCATGAAGGTAAAATCACATGATTTTGATATGTTCAAATGGTATAAGACTGCATTTGAGAAAAAAATTGGTAAACAATTAAAATGTATAAGATCTGATAGAGGTGGTGAATTTATGTCTATTGAATTCATTAACTTTTGTGTTGGGAATGGTATCAAAAGACACTTAACTATGCTAAGAAAACCACAACAAAATGGGATTGTTGAGAGAAGAAATAGAACTATTGTAGATTGTGCAAGGACATTGTTGATTCAAAATGTGTTGCATAAATATTCTATAGAGAAGCTATAAGCATTGTAGTCTATACTCTCAACTGAGTTCAATCAAAGAAAGGAATGAACAAGACACCTTATGAACTTTGGTATGGTCATACACCCATGTAAGTTATTTCAACATATTTGGAAGTAGGTGTTACATTCATGAGGCAAGGAATGGTAAATTTTTTTCAAAAGGAGATCAAGGTATTTTCCTTGGCTATTCATCTAAGAGAAAAACATCTAAATGTTTGAACAAAGCTACTAACACAATGATTAAAAGTACAAATGTAAGGATTGATGAGTTTGCAAATAAGAAGAGTATGGAAAGAAAGAAGGAACCTAAAGATTACAACAAATTTGTAAATGTGTATGAATATGTACCTGATACACTACCCAATTTGTAGCAAAGGGATACCAAGCAATAGTCTTCTTTACCCGAGCAATGGATAGTATAACCCAAGTAGGAAGTTGAACCTCAACTGAGTGAAAATAATGTTGAGAGTCAAAGACCTAAACCTATGTTAGCAGAATATGTGAGAAATAATCATTCACCTAAACACATAATTTGAGATAGAATTTTTGGAGTAATGACAAGAAGTAATTTTAAAGACAATGCATGTTTAATTGTTGATTTTGAGCCTAGAATAGTGAAGGTTGCACTTGATAATGAGGATTGGATAAATGGTATGAATGAATAAATCAATTAGATAGAGAAGAAAAACACATGGACATTAGTACTGAGACCTACAAACAACAATGTGATAGGAACAAAATGGATATTTAGAAATAAGATGAATGAAAATGGAGAAGTAGTGAGAAACAAAGAAAGACTAGTTTGCAAAAGTTATGCTAGGAAGAAGGAATAGACTATGGTCAGACTTTTGCACCTATGGAAAGATGGGAAGGTGTAAGAACATTTTTGGCCTATGCTACGCATACAAAATTTAAAGTATAGCAAATGGATGTTAAATCTGCATTTTTTAATGGAATACTTGAAGAAGTCTACATAGAACAACAAGAAGGATTTGTTAAACCTAATTTGCAAGTTGAATGAGGTACTATATGGATTAAAGCAAGCACCAAGAGCATGGTATGAAAGGCTACATTCTTATTTTATTAACACTAGATTTTCTCTAGAACAAGTGAGAAAAGTAATCTATATTTGAAGAGTGAATATGAAAATATGGTGTTGATTGCTGATTTTTTTGTGGATCACATTATAATTGGTGGAAATGATTTTTTGTGTAAGTCATTTTTTGGTGAATGCTTGCCAAAGAAAAATAGTGTTTGGTCAAACCTTGTTCCACCAACCACATGTGTCATGTGGCAATTTACAATTGGTTGATGAATTAACATGTGTCATGTTCAATTTGGACCAATTGTGAATGCCACATCATCACCTATGCAACGTGGCAAGCATTGATTGGTTGAATATGACACATCACCAAATTGATTGGGATTTTGATGGGATGGTGATGTCATAATGATTTCATGCTAGTGTCATCATTACTTGTATTTTCCCTCCAACTTCAAATGAGCATAACCTCCACATACGATCTTTATTTTTGATGAAATTAATGTTGTTGGAAAGCTCTCAATGAGCTCCTCAATTTGAGACCCATTGTTGACCACTTTTGAGATGGTCAAATTTCACCTCTTTTTTATTAAGTCAACTCCTACCTCATTATTTTGACCTAAACTTTGACCAAGCATAATTTTTTACCATGTCGTCCTTTCAACGCAATTCAAAATGCATCAGGATCATATCAGAAAGCTCTAGTCACTAATGTTGACTCCATAAAATTCTGAGACCATAAATTTTTCAAGTTCTCTAGATCCACCTAGATCACCTTCCCTCTTTACTTAATTAAAATATTGGGTGAATGTAGTGAATGATTAAGTGGTTAGATCTATTTTAATTGATCATTATGGTTAAGTTTGTTACAATTTTGAAATTGATAGATAACTAATTCACCCCCCATATTAGTAATCTTGCACCTTAAGTATATTAAAATACAACCAAAGGGACAAATCTCATAGAGGTAAACTAGGGGACACCTAGTTTGGGCCTAAAGAAGTCCAATTTAAGAATCATAAGAAAATTGAGATAATCACCTTGGGTTCTATTGAGACCATCAAAGTGGTGGTTCCTAAAGGGGAAAGGGATAGCCCATTATTCATCCTAATGGTGGAAAAAAACTTGTCATACTTTTCCTAATTTAGGTCATCAAAAAAGACGACCTCCTCTATGATTACATAAATCCATCAATTTGGGTCAACCAAGATGCCTCTAGTAGAGATGTCATTGATCAAGGGTGGGGTGTAGAGAGAAGAAGGCTCTTCATTTTACGACTCGTCTAGAAGGGTGAATGCAATGGTCATTTTAGGAACCCTTGAGTAGGTGGGGAAATTAGAGTGATAGTCACCATGTCAGGGACAACATTGGTACTAGGTTAAAATTTGATAAAGAGGTTGTTAGATCATGTCAAATTCAACAAAATATAGAGAAGGAAAAAGTGCACCAACGTAGGGACAATTAAATTCTTAAAGGATGAATCTTCCCTTGAACCACGTGATTTTTACTAGCACATAGAGGTAGGGGGGATAAATTTTTGTGTATTTTTAAGAGGTTTCTAACTAATCTTAAGTGTTTAATACAAATAGATTAAAAATAAACAAGACAACTAATATAACAAAATAGATGGAAATATAAATAACTTGAGAAAACCTAAGATAAAAAAACTATTTAGACTACTGGAAATGAAAGAGATACTTATAATGAATAGGGATTGAACTTCATAAGCTCACTACTCTAAACACCATCACGGTCACACACAACAATGTGGGTATGGGACACTAGAACGACGCATATATATAGCTCATATAAAAAGAGTATGAGGACAATATATAATTTACTAGGAATTGAGTCATAATTAATAGAAAAATAAAACTATGCTAATAGAGAAAAATAGGAAGACAACATAACATTATGAATATATGGAAGACATAGGGAAAAGGGGAAATGATCTCACAATGATAGTCATAATTTGATGAAGTTGATGAAGCCTTGAGCTGAATGCATGCATGTCCATGAGCCTACATATGCAAAAGTGGAGAAAAATAATAGTTGGTTGTTTCAAAACCTACCTCAGTCAAGTCCATTCTTTGGTGTTTCCACCTCAATAATATCTAAATAAATATGATAAAATGATGATAGATAACTATATTTGATAAATAAAGAAATTATAATGCAAGTAAGAATAGATAAAGAGACACATTATGCTCCTAAACATGTAATACAGAAAAATTAGATAACTCCCCTTCATTGCAACACTGCCAAGCCTCATAAGATGAATGCAAAAACCAAGCATGTGAGTAAAATGAGAGTTTCCAATATCATAAACTTGTTTGATAATGTTGTGAGAATAAAGAGTGAATGAGTCTATTTCTCAAATGTGTGAAAAGAAGTAGACCAAATGAAGGCCCAAAATGGAGGTTATAGTGGAAGAATTTAAATCCCATCATCAGTGGGCAGTGGAATCAAATATTACAACTGCAAGGTAGTAGTTTGTAATGGACCTCAATGACACTTTGCACATCTATAGTCTCATAGAGTAGTGCACACCACATGAATATCTCTGTAGCACATACACATATGGTGTTTGACACATGATGTGTGGTTGAGATCACAAAGAGGGTGATGAGAAGGCATGGTGAGTGGGCACAAATGGATGTTTTGGCTTTATGAGTCTTAAGCTAAGGTGAGGACAATGCCAAATGGTAATTTACATTAGGGTGCAAATGTATACCATTACATTCTATTTAATTTTATGAGTCTTTTGAAACCAAATTGGAGATGTTTCTATTAGTATTAGATATACAATACCTTGGTGATAGTATTAGAGTTGGTATTAGAAAGACCTTTTAGGGATTAAAATCCATGCAAAGTTTGCTCATGGGTTTCTTTGAATTTATCAAATATCAATGATAGTTCAACTTTTTAATCTACTGCTACTTAAAATGGTAATGTATGTCTTTCGTGTATAATTTTGGTGACCATTTTGGATCTCTATCTTGCTCATTTTTCTTAGTGTATAATTTACCAAGGTATCTCCATTAGACCCCATTTAATCCTTGGAGCCTTTAATCCCCTCTATCATTTTTATGGACATATGAAAAATCAAAAGTGCATATTTTCTAGCTTTTCTTGTTAGCTCAAGATGCATAGATTTTTTCATGACTTTTTCAAATAGTTTTACATTGGCTTTTCTCTTCACAAAGGATTATTCTTAGGGACCTACCTAAAATGATAGCTAGACCTACCCAAAATTTTAAATTCTTTTTCTATGACATGGTATAATAATTTTATATATTCAAGTGTGAGTTGATAAATTTTTACTGGAAGTTTCCTACTCGTGAATTTTTATACAAAATTAGGCGAACATAATATTTGCAATCACACACATGGCATGTTCTTCCTCTTACAAGGGCTTTTATCCTTCCCAAGGACACAATCATGATTACAACCATAGTGTTCAATCGAAATATCAATCTTATGGATCTTGTAGTTTTCCTCAACATCAAGAACATGGTTGGAGCTCACAAATACATGAATAGTCTATAATTTCTCAACCTCATGATGGAGTATATTTGGTTGGTAAGACAATGGCGAACACCCTCAATTAACTCTTTCTATTGCTCACGATTATGTTGTTCCCATTAATTGAGAGAAAATTTGGTAGCATTATTATAAGTAGAGATTCAATATTTGATGGGGCCACCCTCTAAGAAATATCTACACCTTATTCTTGTTGAAATTACACTAGCTATTAAATAATATGCTCTCTCTCTCTCTCTCTCTCTCAACTGCCCCTTCCCTTCTTAATAAAATATATTTTATCTCTTTTTATAAATTAATAGAATCAATATATATTTTTATTGGATAAAAAAATAGAATTTATATTTAAAAAATAGTTACAGCAGAAAAAAGCAGTCATACAATGATTTGGAAATCAGTTTGAATCTCACAAATTTTGGAAAATCTATCAACTAAGCAACAGTTGTTGTTACAAAATGACTATTTGAAAAGAAAATTACATCTTCTAAGAAATCAATACACTGGTATAACATTACTATGCTCCCTCTTCTTCGTATGTAGATACTTTCAAACCAAACTATATCCATCAATAGTATCAGTTGCCTGTCATTTTATGCTCTCCTAGAATCTTCCAATCCTACAATCAGAGCCAATAATGGTTTCTTCAAATACATTGAATTGAATTTGCAGCTCTCTTAGGAAGGTTCAAAGCTCTACTTTGTTTTGAGTATGAGACTAAAGGATGGTGAGATGTGGGCAGAGATTCACACAAATCATTGAGCACTCCAATTGGATGGAATAGAATGTGCGGGAAAAATAGATAAGCAACAAAATTTCTATAAATATTTTAAGATAATATAACTAAAAGTCTATGAAATAATTATGGTGTCAGAAAAGGCCAAGTAGAGCGGTTTTCCAACTCCAAACTTTTTGGCTAAGAGATGGAAGATTCAAGAAAGATGATTCCAGATACGTTGAGCATGAGGACAATACCAAAACGCATGTTTTATTGTCTCTTTTTTGGTACAAAAAGGATAAGTCAGAGAGGGAGATATGAAGGAAAGGCGTTCACAAATGGAGAGCTTAACATGGAAATTCTCTAGGCAACCAAATGAGCCTGTGCATCAACTTTAGTTTTCCAAATGAGAGCACCTAGTTTGTTCCACCTAGAGCGCTTATAATTATAATGTCATTTAAGATTAAGGTGGGTGGACAAGGAAATTGTGGGAAAGAGTTTCTTGTAGATGGTTTTAAGTGGGAAAGCACAAAATCTTTTATTACTTGGTCATTTCTAATCAGAAAGGAAGTTATCATGGCACAGGGTGGACATCAACCAAATAATTTCTAGAGGAACAAGTTGAATTTGTAAAATCAAGTGTCTGTGAACCGGTAAGAGAGAAAATTATGACTTGAGGCAGTTCCATGATTTCCAATTAAAGTTAATTGGATCCCATAAATCACAAAAGGTTTGAATTCGTTCTTTGAACAGTTATTTTCCTTTCACAATCTTGACAATAGCAAGAGGAGCATTATCAAGTTGAACCAAGTGATTCCACCATACAAAGGAAAAGGAAAAACTCAACCCATGCCTTAAGGACTGATCTACCGAGCTTTCCAGATTGAATTGAATGGAGTTGAGTCATGGGTCTTGAAGAAAGGAGCAAGCAAGAGTTTGCCTCCCCATTTGACTGCATCCCATGAGCTACTACCAACTGTAGCAGTTTGGATTCAACATGACGAACCAAATGTTCCAAGGAGCATCACCATCGAGGGCTCTAATGATCCATTTTGTAGTAAGGTAGATGCCTTGGGTGTAAGGGTCGATAATCCCCAATCCTCCTCTATCATTTGGTTGTATACAATGGTTCTAGGATGTAATGGGCACCTCTTTCTTATTTCCCCACTTAGACCACAAAAATATTCTAATTAACTATGTTAGTTGATTGTAGCATGATTTATATGGTAACTAGCAAGAAGAAATATAAATATGGCTAGCCAATAGAATCTTATTGGTGACTTGAATTCTTCCAACCATGGAAAGAAATCTGTTGGTCCAATTCAAGAGTTTATGTTTGATTTTGGCCAAGGATCGCTTCCATATATATATTTGAGAGAAAGCCCAACTTCAATATATATTATTCCTTAATACTAAAACACAAACATCATATTATGTCACTGAATTAAGATTCCAAAACTATTAGCAAAAGGCCCTATATAGAATCTTTAATGTTTGTTAAAAATAGTAGAATTGAATTTTTAAAAATTCCAATAGTGGTGTTATTTTTCAGTTCAAATAAGTATTAAAAATAATTATCCCAAATAATAAATTGTAAGAATAATATGGGGTCGGGAAAGGAATCTATGGTAGAGAGAAAAAGAAATATAGTATGATATATATCATGATAATAATCTTTCACCAAGCACTCTAATTATCTTCTCTCACTTTCTTTGTAACATTTTTTTATTTGCCTAATGATATACAAACTTAAAACATATTCTACATAATACAAATTCACCCAAGCAAATCATTTATCTCTCACTTTCTTTGGAGTAATTTCTTTTTTGGTTAAAGATAATAAACATTCAATCTTTAAAACATGTTTTATGAGAGATAGATTCCCACAAATTTCTTGTGAATGTTGAATGTTGTGCAAATTACAAATCTAGAATGTGTGTGTCATTTTCAATTTAAATATAAAAAAATTTACTTTTTTCTAAGTTCAACTGTATAATAATTTTTAACATCAACATTTTATCAATTTAAACAGAAAAGAATTTACTTTTTTATAAGTTCAAATGTATAATGATTTTTAACATCTAACATTTTAGATGGTACTATAGGATTTATCTTATCATCAGAATATAAGAAAACAAAACAAAATTACAGATTACATACTTACGCAGAAAAGCAGAAAGGAAAGGAAAAAAACGAAAGAAAACAAGCAAACAAGAATGTTGTGCAAGTTACGAATTTGGGCAATATCTTTAGTGTCATTTTGAAGTTAATTGTTAAAAGAGAGAAGTGTTTATAGAGCAATTATCAAAAGCAAGGCATGAACTGCAACATAACAGCATTTTCTCTTATATTGTTTAATCAATACAAAACATTTGAAACGAGAATGGATTTAATCTACAGGAATGGTAGAAGGTATTGAATTCTACATTCAAATCTACCTATCCATGTAGCTAGCAGGGGAGAGAGGAGAATGAAGAGAGTTCCTGCCTTCTTTTTTGGAGAAGGACCTGAAGCCAAACAGGGCAGGGCTTACATTCAGCACTGGAGTCACTCTCATGATTCCTCCTGAAATATTGGTCTTTGAGGCTTTAAAACTGTAAGACTTCATCAATTTCTCATTCCTTGCATAGGAAGGAGACGTGTAGGCTTTGCTTAAATCCTCTGCCTCTGTTCCACTTGTGTCGGAATTCTTACCGGCAGATTGGCTACGAAATGTCGCAGATTTGAACTCTTTTCTGCTCGATTTATGCCGGGAAAATGGTATGACGCACAAGTAGTAATCCGTCCACCTGCCGAGCAAGTTTGCGCTTTGCTTCCTGGCGGTACTTTCTGTTTTTGAAGTGGGAAACGATGGGAATCGAACAGGCGCAGGGCGCCTGGATTTTTCAAGGCTCAGGTGTCGAGTCATGTTTTTTGGCCGAGATTCGAAACCGCGACCTGGAGACAGAAATTTGCCGTCTACGAACAATTCATCGGCATATGACAGGGTTTTGATGCAGTTATTTGCTCTGCAAAACTCAAATTCTTTGGTATATTTGGTACCGATTGTGTCTTCTCTCTTTGGCTTCTCCGACCAGCTTCTGTCTGTTGCCGAGAGATTGTAAGAAAATGAAATTCTTGGACTTGCTCCCTCACTTTTACTTTCCCACCACGCCATTGCTGTCAATTAAACCACCTCCTTATATAGTGCAAAGCCTCCATAAACCTGCACAAAATATTGATCACTTATAGACGAAACCAGTGATAGAACAAACTATACAAATTTCAGAGAAAAAGGTTCGGAATAACTAAAAAATTGAAGGAACTTTGAACTTTTATGATTGTGAGGAAGAGTTTATGAAAAAATTGTCATTGTCCATCCATAACAGGAACAAATAATGAAAAAACAAGACGCAGAAGCTTTTCCTTACATTTCTCGGAGATAAAACCAGTCTAGAAAAGGGAACTGTATAAATTTCACGCGAAGTTCAGAAGATTGAAAAGTCTGAAGAAATTTTTTACAGGATTTTATGTTTGTCAGGAGAATTTGTGAAGCGAATATTTTAGATCAGGCCTGTTTATTCATCAGCAAAACAGATATTTGTATTAATAAAAGAAAATACAGAAGCTTCTCCTTACGATTTAATTAACCGCTAAAACGACAAGAATAGTCTTCATGCTTTGCGGTAGACTTCAAACCTTGTTTCCAAGTAAAAAATACTTCAAATATAATTGCAGACATAGCTACCAGGAGATGCAGGACTCTCCTAGGCTTTGGAATTAACTAAATAAAGAAATTGCTTTCTTTTACATAAATACAATCACTAGAAATTGTGAGTGCAAAGACATTCCTATAACGGAGTTTCTTGAACACTGTGATTACAGGCATGGCCAGTCGCAAAAATCGAATTTGATCAAAATGTTCAAAATAAGAAAATTTACAGAAGCTTTGGGAGCTTAAAAGAGTTCAATGAATCGAATTAAAAGCACAGATCTCGTTCAAGGAACGCAAACTTGAACATTTATTTGAAAAAACAGATATGCCTGGTAAAGAGGGCAAAGATTGAGGACTACCTTCCGCTATTTTGAGTCTCTCTTCCAGCTGATCGGTTGTATTCTGCAAATCCCGACCATTTATGAGCAAAGGAAGGAGAATAACAAAATTGTGAAATGAATTTTCATAGTCGATTTAATCAGTTTTACAGGAATTCATATTTAAAAAGGAAATGCCCATTTCTGATTGTTACGTATTTCGAATGTTTTACTCAGCAGCGTTCCTCTCCCAAGCTTTGTTTTGGTTCTCTTGTTTTCTACTTCCTTGTCTTACTACGTTAGTTTGAACAGCTATAACTCCTTACTTTCGATAAAGAAGACAAATCACAAATACTTATAGAAAAGAGGTAAGCGTGGTATTGTAATAAATATTTGAGCTTTGATTCTTGTGAAATATTATTTTTAAGTAATATGCCAATAAATATCAAATAAAATTAATAGAAAAAATCATTAATTTGGAACAATGTTTCTTAATATATTTTATTAAAAGATGAATTTGGAGTCTTGTTAGAATATTCTATTATGTTATATTGGTGAGTCCACTTTTGTCATATATCTATACATAACTTAATTTTAAATGGCATTGTTCATTTTTCAATTCTAAATAGATGAAATGATTCCTATAGCAAGACAAAGTTGATTTAAAAAGTCTAACTTAATGTATAGAAGTTGGTGGATCTTAATATTCCTTATCGCCAATTATTTTCACTTGCTTCAAATTTATAAAATATAGATTATATAAAACATGTTTCTAGGTTCTAGGTCTATGTGCTTACAATTAGTGCTTGTAATTAGAAGTCCTAAATTGGTGCAGGAGCACCTACATAAAGAGTTCTTTTTAATTTTTTAATTTCATTTCCACATGTACATATGTCCATCATGCATTAGGATAGATCATGTTATTCATGTTTGACAAGTTGTGTTCATGTCATCTAGTCTTTTAATTGCATTTAGTTATAATAAAGGCTTATTTTGTAAGGCACTTACATGATTTGGCACACCTATAAGCCATCATGTTGAAGTTGTCAACTAACCTATAAGCATGTAATTAGTTCATTTAATTCAATATTAGGATCATTTAAGTGTTTCATAGGGGTCACACAAATAGAAATGCATGGTAGTTTAAAATTGCTTGTATAATACAAAGTTGCACTTTTAAAAACTAGGAAATTCTAGAAATTTTAGAATTCTAAGTCTTTTAAATACACAAGAGCTCAAAAGGCCAAGAGTCACATTTATATATATTTTTTTGGTTGAATTATATCATGGGGAAAATGTATGAGCAACAAAAAGGGGTTTTTTGGACAAGTTTGGATATAGAAACAAGAGAGATTTTCTAATTTTTGAAAAAAAAAATTGTCATTGTCTGGTTCCCATTTGTATATGTGACCTAGTTAAGGTATTAAACTTATATGGTTGGATAGATATTTGAATTAGCTTTCGAATGAATCCAGTTGGAGGTTCTAACTCTTTCGTATGAGGGAGAAAACTAAAATTTACCAAGTAGTGGTCAAAATTATGGGTATTGTTCTTCACCTTTTTTTTTTTTTTTCTTGTTTCCAACTTTGTCATGTGTTTGTGTGGAAGGATAAGGATTTGAATCCTTCATAAATGTTTAGGGGGTTTGAATATCTTCCAAATGAATCAGGTTTGAAGTCTTGAAATGCCAGTATGTGTGAGATATGATAAAATCTTTGACCTTGAAAACCAAGGGTTTTACAAAGAAATTTGTTGTTTTTGATATCTTTGCATCATAATTGCTATCAAAGCTTGGGGAAAGCTCATGAAGAAATTGGGTTTTATATCAGAATCAGAGTCTAAAGCCAAGACATCAAACATGGTCAGCAATGCTGAATTAGCAAAGAAGATGCAAGAACATAAGAAAAGCAATAAGTGGTTATTAGATGAACTTGAGAAGTTGAAGGACCGGATGGAGAAAAGAGTAAAGATTTCCTCAGAGCAAGAGGAAGAAGGGGAAGAAGAAAATGCCCCTAATCAGGAGGTGGTTAACTTGCCTACAAATCAAAGATACTTCATAGAAGCCCTTGAAAGAGTTGGCAAGAAGGATACCAAAGGTGACCTACGCATCTTTTCAAGCAAGATGGATGCTGATGTTGTTGTGTATTGGATGGAATCCTTGAACAACCACTTTGAATGTGAAAATGTAGCAAAAAAAGATAAGGTAAATTTTTCCAAGTCAAAGTTGAAGGGAGCAGCCCTCACTTGGTGGAGTTTCACCCAAGGAGAAAGGGTCAAAGAAGGTAAGAACATGATAAATTCATGGGTCAAGATGAGTGCCAAGGTAAGAGAAACTTACCTACCTAAGGATTATGAAATCCAACTACATAGAAGGAGACAAAGTTTAAGGAAAAAGGAGCTAGATGTCACAGCCTATACTGAAGAATTCCAAAAATTGATCCTAAGGGTAAAACAGAGTGAATCTGAAAGTGTCAAAGTTGTTAGATACCTCAATGGATTGAGGTTGAAAATTCAAGAAGAACTTCATCTATTGTGTCCTAATATAGTTCAGAAATGTTATCAATTAGCATTGTAGGTGGAAGCCAAATTGAAGAGAAGACAAAAGAAAAATTGTAGAGGAAGAGGAAGAAACCAAAGGGGAAGAGGAAACTTCCAAGGAAGAGGACAAATCCATGAAGATCATAAGGAGATAAAGCAAGAAACCAATCAAAGTAAAGGAAATTTCATAGGTAATTTCAGAGGTAGAAGAGGCAATTCAAGAGGTAGGTTTGGTGGTAGAAGGGAAAGACCAATAACTTGCTTCAATTGCAATAAGGAGGGACATTGTGCATCTAGGTGCCTGGATAGAGCTAGTATTGTGTTCACAAAGGTGAAAGAAGAACACATTTGGTACAAGATGATGAATACCAAGAGAAGGAGATGGCTGATTTAGATAGTGTACTTGAAAGAGGAGAAAATTTGATGATGAGAAGAACACTTTTGAAGGTGCCTACTACCATGGAGCTACCACAAAGGAAGACCATCTTTAGGAATGCTTGCAAATTAGGAGGTAAGGTATGTAAAGTCATTATTGACTCGAGAGCTACTGAAAATTTAGTTTCTCTTGAGATGGTTCAAAAGTTAAAACTTAGAAGAATGCCTCATCCCTTTCCCTATAAGGTTTCATGGCTAACAAAGGGTCAATAAACTTTTGTTAATGAGCAAGCATGGGTTGATTTTCAAATTGGAAAGTATAAGGATAGAATTTTGTTTGATATAGTTGACATGGATGCATGCCACCTATTGTTGGCATGCCTTTGCAATATGATTTGTAGGCACAACATGATGGAAAACTTAATGTATACACTATCAAGAAGGATGGAAAGGTGATTAGATTGATTCCATTTGCTAATCGTGAAGAAGTGGGAGAGAACAAATAGAGGGGAGCCAAAATTATGATGGTTGATAAGAAGGAGTTCTTACAAGACATGAAAGATGAACCTAAGCCTTGTTTTCTTTTGATACCTAAACGACAAATACAAGGATCAATTGAAAATGACAAGAAGAAGGATAAAAAAAACAAGGCAATTCCCAGTGAAGTGAAAGAACTTTTGGATAAGTATGAAGGTTTGATTTTAGAAGGTATACCAAAGTCTTTACCACCTATAAGAGACATTAGTCATTTTATTGAATTCATTCCTAGACCTACTTTACCAAATAAGGCTAGATGAGACCTCAACAAAATGAGGAGATTGCTAGACAAGTAAAGGAGTTGCTAGATTTTGGTTTAATTGCAAAAAGTTTAAGTCCATGTATTGTACCTATTGTTTTGGCACCCAAGAAGGAGGGAACGTGGAGGTTGTGCACTAATTCAAGAGCCATTAATAAGATTACAATCAAATAAAGGTTGTCAATGCCAAGAAGATTTGCTTGATTTCTTGGGAGGTGCAAAGTATTTCTCCAAGATTGACTTAAAGAGTGGGTACCATAAATAAGGATAAGGGCTAGAGATGAGTGGAGGAAAACATTAAAAACCAATGATGGATTGTATGAGTGGAAGGTAATGTCATTTGGACTCTCTAATGCTCCTAGTACCTTCATGAGACGAATGAATGAAGTGCTCAAAGACTTCAATAGTAAGTTCATCGTAGTATATTTGGATGACATATTAATTTTCAGCAAGACAAAGGAAGAACACCTAGAGCACATTGACATGGTTTTGAGAAGACTTCATGAGGAGAAATTGGTGATAAACTTGGAAAAGTGCTTGTTCATGCAAGAGGAGCTGACATATCTTGGTTTTGTGATCTCTCAAGGTAGCTTGAAGATGGATAAAGATAAGGTAAGTGTTATACTATCTTGGCCACCTCCTAAAATAGTTGTAGATGTTAGAAGCTTTCATGATCTCTCTACATTTTATAGGAAATTTATAAGAAATTTTAGTCATATATGTGCAGTCATATATGCACTCCTATGTTAGAAACTATTAAAGGTGGAAGGAAGTGTAAGTTTCCATGGAGTCAATCAGCAAATGAAGCTTTTGAATTGCTTAAGAAAAAGGTTAGTGAGCAACCAATTCTTTCTTTACCTGATTTTAACAAAGTTTTCCAAGTAGAATGTGATGCTAGCAAGGTTGTTATAGGCGTTATTCTTAGTCAAGAAGGAAAACCAGTGGCTTTCTCAAGTGAAAAGATAAATGAAGCCAAGAAGAAATACTCTTCATGTGACTTAGAAATGTATGCTTTGGTTCAAGCCATCAAAAGGTGGAGACATTACTTGTTACCAAAGGAGTTTGTTGTGTATATGGATAACCAAGCACTTAGTTTTCTGAATAGCCAAGACAAGCTAAGTCATAGGCATATGAAGTGGGTGGAGTCTTTGCAGGCCAATACCTTCACCATCAAGCATAAGAAGGGTATAGAAAACAAATTTTTTGATGCTCTTAGTAGAAGGAACATGATTGTCTCCCAAACTCAGCTAGAAAGTGTGGGAATTGAAGCACTAAAGAACATGTATGTAGGAGATTCAGATTTTGGTGAAATCTACAAGGTATGTATGGAGTTTGATGATAGATATCATGTTGATTTTTCTAATTTTTTGATACAAGACAAACTTCTTTTCAAAGGAGGGAAACTATGTGTACCTAGGTGCTCTATGAGGTCAAATATTATAAAAGAGAAGCATAGTAGAACAATGGGTGGACACTTTGGTTTGGATAAAACCTTAGAATTGGTTAGGAGGTATTACTATTGGCCTAAACTTCAAATTGATGTTAGAAACTTTGTGGAAATATGTATGATTTTTCAAAGAGCCAAAGGGAGGACTATAAATATAGGGCTCTATCAACCTTTGCCAATACCATTTAGGCCATGGGAAAGCAGAACAATGGATTTTGTAATGGGGCTGCCAAGAACACAAAGAGGGCATGATAGTGTGTTTGTTGTAGTGGATAGGTTTAGCAAGATGGCTCACTTCTTACCACATAAATCAACCAATGATGCTTCCCATATAGCATATCTCTTTTTCAAAAAAGTCATAAGGATTCATGGGCTACCTCTCAACATAGTTTTAGATAGGGATGTGAAGTTTGTGGGACACTTTTGGAGGACTTTATGGAGAAAACTTGGAACCAATTTATCATTCTCATCAGCCTATCACAACTAATGGGAAAACAAAGATATTTAATAGAACACTGGGAAATTTGTTGAGATCACTCATAAGGAAATATGGAGAAAAGTGGGATGCAATCATACCCCAAGCTAAATTTGCATATAATGACTCCATCAATAGGAGTATAGGAAAGTCACTATTTTAAGTGGTGTATGGAATTCATCCTAGAGGTATCTTGGAGTTAAGAGATATGAGTTCACAAGAACAAGTTAATGCATAAGGAGAGGAGTTTGATACAACCATAAAAGAGATCCATGATGAAGTCAAAGAACAACTCCAAAAAACCTCTAAAAATATAAGAAGCATGTAGATCAGAAAAGGAGACACTTAGAATTTGAAGTTGGAGACTTAGTGTAGGCTAATCTCAAGAAGGAGAGGCTACCAAAAGGTAAACATACCAAGCTCATGTTGAGAAAACTAGGTCCTTGCCAAATAGTGAAGAAGTTTGGAACCAATGCTTATGAGTTTCAATTGCCATTTGAGATTGGAATCTCTCCCATCTTCGAAGGAGTTGATACAGGGCAAATTGCTGATGTAGAAGACATTAAAGATCTACCATTGAAGGAGGCACCAAAGCTAGAGAAGATACTTGACACCAAAGTAGTGAAGAAGACAAGAGGAAAGGAGTATAAGCATTACTTGGTAAAAATTAGAGGCTATTCTAATGTAGATTCCATGTGGGTGACAGAGGAAGATATAAAGAAGAAGGGTACCACTCTACAAAAGCTCATCTCAAGTGGGCTTGAGATAAATTTGTTCAGAGTGTATGGTGCAAGAGCACCTACATAAAGAGTTTTTTCTTAATTTTTTAATTTCATTTCCACATGTACATGTATCCATCATGCATTAGGATAGATCATGTTATTCATGTTTGACAAGTTGTGTTCATGTCATCTAGTCTTTTAATTGCATTTAGTTATAATAAAGGCTTATTTTGTAAGGAACTTACATGATTTGGCACACCTATAAGCCATCATCTTCAAGTTGTTAACTAGCAAGCATGTAATTAGTTCATTTAATTAAATATTAGGATCATCTAAGTGTTTCATAGTGGTCACACAAATAGAAATGCATGGTAGTTTAATATTGCTTGCATAATACAAAGTTGCACTTTTAAAAACTAGGAAATTCTAGAAATTATAGAAGTCTAAGAGTATTTTAAATACATAAGAGCTCAAAAAGCCAAGATTCACATTTATATATGTTTTTTTGGTCGAATTATATCATAGGGAAAATGTATGAACAACAAAAAGGGGTTTTTTTTGACAAGTTTGGATATAGAAACAAGAGAGATTTTTTGATTTTTGAAAAAATGTTTTCCGTTGTCTGGTTCCCATTTGTATATGCAACCTGGTTAAGGTATGAAACTTATATGGTTGGATAGATATTGGAATTATCTTTCCAACGAATCTAGTTGGAGATTCTAACTCTTCCGTATGAGGGAGAAAACTGAAATTTACTGAACAGTGGTCAAAATTTTGGGTATTGTTCTTCACTTTTCTTTTCTTGTTTCCAACTTTTTCACGTGTTTGTGTGGAAGGATAAGGATTTGAATCCTTCATAAATGTTTAAGGGGTTGGAATATCTTTCAAATGAATCAGGTTTGAAGTCTTGAGATGCCAGTATGTGTGAGATATGATAAAATCTTTGACAGAAGGTCTGAATTTGCTTGAAAACCAAGGGTTTTATAAAGAAATTTGTTGTTTTTGATATCTCTGCATAATAAATCCTTAAAGTATGAAAATCCCTTGAGTGCTTAAGGTTTTTAAACTAAAGATAAAGACCTTAAAATTATTATCAAGCAGTTGGAACCTATGGACTATTTTAAGATCTTTGACATTGTACATCACTAGGCCAAGGGGAGCTTCCCCAAGGCATTCTGTTAGATTAACTTTTAAAATGGGCATATACCTTGAAACAAAAAATACACAACACATAGTATACCCCAATTCATCTACCATTGAATATCAATATGTTGGTCTATCAATAAAGTGTCCCATCTTAAAAAAATAAAATGAACTTCCATAAACTTCTAAGGATGTGAATTTGACAAGTCCTACTATTATTATGCACATCTAGACATAACAATAGAAAGAACTAAATCAAATCAGTGTAAAATTAGGCCTAATTTTTAAT
This sequence comes from Cupressus sempervirens, assembly GCA_028749045.1. Lineage (NCBI taxonomy): Eukaryota > Viridiplantae > Streptophyta > Pinopsida > Cupressales > Cupressaceae > Cupressus > Cupressus sempervirens. The sequence continues at coordinate 218,979,993 of CM053784.1, read as the reverse complement.
ATTTTTGAGTGGGTGAGTGGGATATACAATGTTGAGCATGAAGTAGACATGTACATGTATCTAGATGGAAAAACTATTTAAAGTTTCATATAAATTAAAAATATAAATATTGAAGTCTAATTTATTATACATTAATTAGAATTTCTCTAAAGAATGAGGAACACCCTATAGTGCAGTGGTAAGTTGTGAACCTCTCGCCTAGAACATCTTGGATTTGAGTCTACTCAAGCCTAATGTTGATCTTGGCTCCAATTCATTATCGATCAAAAAGAAATTCTAAAAAATGTAATCTTCACAAATAAGCTAGTCATTATGCATGCAAGTAAAGTATACAAAATAAACTTGTAGAACATCAAGATGGACGCACTCAATTATATATAAATTAACCCATGCATTCCCTACATGACTCTAAAAATATACCATGCAAAATTTTCACAAAGTTCTATATTTTCTAAAGGAGAATCTAGTCAAACTTTTAAACATTTTATTGCCAACTATGACTAAGAAGATAAATGCAATATTCAAGAACACATAAAATTCAATTAAATATATTTACAAGATGTTCGATTTGCATGCTTTACTACTCATATTATTTCAATTTTGTATTACTCCTTTTAGATAAAACTCATATCATTATAATGCATAAACTCCCCCAACCTTTTTTGCTAGAGATGAAACCTTAAGCCTCAAAAAAAAATCTTGTTTGTTATTCAATTTACCAACATTTGTCAATCTACCCATAATTAAAATATAAAAATGTAAATGATGTAGTACACCTAACAAATATTTGGAAAAGGAATAGGGTTATCCATAACGACAGAGTCACTAATGCCTTTAACATCATCAACCTCAATCCCTTCAAACAAATATCACTTCTTAGAAATGTTGAAGAGTATGTTGAGGCATGTAAATCATATTTTTATCATTGTCATCTTAAGCACTAATGGAAATCTTGATCTTTAGTGTCCAAGGAAAAGAAAAGCTTGTGAAATCTACTAAATAAATGATTTAGAATCAGATCAAGGCTCATGTTGAGAGTTGGGACTTAGTTGAACTACAAAAGTAATTATGTGGTAATCTTCATCTTGCATCATTTGAAATATATGTGAATACACAGTCTTGAGGTGGACAACTTTAATTGGTGGAAATCCCTTCAGACAAGTTGTAGATCAAAACTATCATTAGTGTTTGTTTAGGTCACATATTGAGGTGGGTGAGAATAAATAATGAATATATAGGATTTTTGGAGTTTTCAGTGCATTTTGAGGATCAAAAATTAAAGATAAATCATATTCAAATAAAAGAAATGAGGATACTAAGAAAGGGAGATATTGAATTAGAGATACCGAAGAATTCCTCCCCTAAAATATTCAAGAAGGGACATTTCCAAATGTGAAAGCCCAAAAAGATAAGATAATGCAAAATAGTGGAGATAATTTTAAGACTCATGCCATTTAAAGTATTATGTTAGAAGCATTCCCACATATACAACTTTAAAATATCCATGCAACAAAATATTATGACTCAAGGGTCTAGGAAAATTTACATCTCATGCCACAATTTAAATGAATAAAAGGATGACCAAATCGTTTGACAAAAAATGCTATACTAGAAGGATCAATAATCTAGGTTAGACCATACCAAATGCTCAAAAGTAAAAATTTAGAGGTATGTCCACATCTCAAATAGTCAAATTTTGAAATTCGAAGATAAAAGGAAAGGCTTGTTAGGATGAAAATGTTTTTATAATTGTCAATAGGAAAAAGAGGAAAGGGTCTAGGGATCAAAAAATGTATGTTTGGATGGAAAAAACTAAATTACAAATATAAAACCACACTTAGAGAAATTATTAGATTCATCCCCAAACTTATATTATATTGGTTCCTTGATATTTTTAACATATAAAGATGAACAAGAACAATACTTAAATTATTTATGTAGAAGATGACCCACATAATATTTAAGTCCTAAGTATAATTTAGAAAGGAATCGAGACTCAAGAAAATCAAGTATAGACAAAAAAGGGTGCCAACATTGGCTCTGGTTCAAGATGTGTGCTTCTCGTGCATGGATAAAAGTATAAGCCTATGTCATTATTTTGTAAAGGAAAAATAATGATCTAACATAAATTGTTCAACTTTAACAATATAAAAGTGGCATTTGTATTTAGAATTTAAAAATGGTGTAAACTGGTGAAATATGTAAAATTGGATGAAGTTTATGCCTATAATTTTTTTAAGAATTTGTGTATTTTTATTTTTATTTTTATTTTATTTTTTGAAGTCTTTTTTTAATTGCAAAACATATGAGGTGTAGTTCTTGTCAAACAAGTATAACCAAATAATCATTTTTTTGCTCTAGTTTGTAAATATGTCAAAAAAAAAAAAATTGATGAAGATTTTCTCATCATAAGTACTTGAAATAGAACATATCATAAATCAATAGTTTGTTTTAACCTGTAAAAATTTTCCTATCAAATCTACACCTTTTTAAAAAGGGTGGAAAGGGTCTACGGATCAAAAAATGTATGTTTGAATGGAAAAATCTAAATTACAAATATAAACCTACACGCAGAGAAATGATTAGATTCATCCCCAAACTTATATTCTATTGGTTCTTTGATATTTTTTACATATAAGGATGAAGAAGAACAATACTTAAATTATTTCTATAGAAGATGACCCACATGATATTTAAGTCTTAAGTATAATTTAGAAAGGAATCGAGACTTAAGAAAATCAATTATAGTCAAAAGGGGTGCCAGCATTGGCTCTAGTTCAAGATGTGTGTTTCTTGTGCATGGGTAAAAGTACAAACCTATGTCATTATTTTGTAAAGGAAAAATAACGATAGAACACAAATTGTTCAACTTTAACATTATAAAAGTGGCTTTTGTATTTAAAACTTGAAGATGGTGTAAACTGGAGAAATGTGTAATTTTGGATGAAGTTTATGCCTAATATTTTTTGAGCAAGAATTTATGTATTTTTAAAAAAAAAATTGAAGTCCTTTTTTTAATTGTAAAAAATATGATGTGTAGTTCTCGTCAAACAAGTATAACCAAATAATCATTTTTTGCTCTAGTTTCAAAATATGTCAGAGAAAAAAGAAAGATTAGTTTTTTATGTAGATTTTCTCTATTATAAGTACTTGAAATAAAACTTATCATAAATCAATAGTTTGTTTTAACCTGTAAAAATTTCCCTATCAAATCTACACATTTTGTTAAAAACATACATATTTGTTAAGAGGACTCTCTCCTTTAGTGATAAATATTAAAACAAATTAAAAATATATGATTTATTATTATTATTTCTTTTTTGAAGTAGAATCTTCTCAAATGTTAAAATACCTACTTTCAATATTTTAAAATTATAACATATTATAACTATTCAAAACACTATAAAAATTATATGATGATGATCTTGACTCTAAAATCTATAAAGTGTGTTATTTGTTTTTGAAAAAAGTAAAGTTTTGATAGAGAAATGAGATTTCGCCAAAATAGATTCAAATGTCTTTTAAGGTAACAGAAATATGTACTTTTACCCACATACAAAAATATTCTAGCTATATTTAAGATATGAATTGAATGGAAAAAGTAGACATGACATAAAAAATAAACAAATAAGATAAAATATAAACATATAAAGTAAACAAAAGAAGAAAGATTCACATGACATACAAATATAATAAATAAGATAAAATATAAACATGTCAAGTAAACAAGAGAAAAGATTCACATCAAAATAAATACTTGAAATGTTAGTCATGAATTATTCCCTCTTTTAATTCAATAATATTGAGGTACGAAATGTTTTGATCAAAATTAGATGCAGTTTGATAAGATTGAATCATATTACTTCAATTTTTTCATTCTTAACTTTATCTTTGGATCTAGTATTTTGTAAAGGACAATGTCCTAGTCCTTCAAGTGTTTTTGCATGACCTTCTTAGCAAATAAATACCTCATTTTTTTGAGTGAATCTCTTTCATGAGAAACCTTTTTCACTTCCTTTTAAAGTTTAATTGTTTTTTTGTAATTATAGGAAAATAACATGAATTTGCATTTATTCATAAACTTCCAACTCAAGAATAATTGGCATTTTTTTTATTGTCACATGTACTAAGCTCCTACTAATAACATTTTTTATTGGTTATCCTATCATAAATATATCAAATTTTAGGTTAGCATGACATGTATTTCTATTTATTTGTGTATTATGTTCTTAATGATTTATTTGATGCACTTGTTACTAGATTCACTTGGCCCTTTCTTTATAAATAATAAAGGGATGAACGTATTTGGAAAATATACTAATGAGGTTATCGGATCTAAATACATTACATTATTGAAATTATACTTAAAGGAAAAAAAATCTTCTAGTGGTGTTATTTAATAGGAAATCATTCATCATATTAGATGTGATTTTTTTTCTTCATGGGGATTACCTTGGCCATTTTGATAAAGCAATTATTGACCAATAGAATCCACGTCTATGGATTTATTGATTTCTTAGTAATGTGTTATATAAAATCAATACCACATTATTGAAATGAACCCTCAATTGATATCGATGTTTAAGGGGGATTTCTTATGGAAATTTTACCTTTTCTAAAAATATTTAGCAAACTTAGCACATCTTTTGACAAACTCAAGTACATACTTGAACAACCAAACCACCAATATCCTAGTCTACTTCTTTCATAAGTAGTGGCATTTGATATAAAATTTCCTCTATGAAATCCCTGGTGACATTACTTAATGACTTTTTGGTATTTCCCTTGATCTAAATATTTAAGGAGAAAACCATAATTTTTTCTCCACAATAAATGGTCTTGGAATAATGCATACCTTTGAGTTGCCAACTTGATGTAAGGGAGGATGAAAGAGTAGGAGTAAGCTGGAATAAACCAACTTAGACCTATCAACTATTGGTGTAAATAAGTATTTACTTATTACACTTTACTAAAGTTTACTTAGGTCAATGCATTATTTTATTATTTCTTAGGTGAGACACTTAGGAGTTTGCGTACTCTTATGAGTTGTCATGTTGACAACACTAGAGTAAGAAACTCTAATTTAGCACATGGTGTCTACAACATTGGAGTTTTCATAATTAACTGAGGTGTCATGTAGAAAACATAATTATTTGCACTCTTGTTTTATCACATGGTATCTACAACATAATTTTATGTGCTACACCTTTGTAGGCTTATCCTCTCATCATCGCACTAACTCTTATGCTTAATAGAGGATAATCCACTCCTGGTGGACATGTGCCTAGTTGTAAGACTTATTAGTGTGCTGACTCCTAGATATTCTAGAAGCATTCTAGAGGCCTTTATATTTAGACACTCCTAGTGTGTATGTACATCAATTGAATATCATATTGTTATTTTGATCATACTCTGTTGGTCAATTATGTACTTGTGCTTGATTTCCTTGATCTTGGATGATTTTACCCTAAGGAAAATTCTTACATGGTATCAAAGCTAAGGGGATTTCTCTTCACATAATCATTTGAGACCATCTTCTTGCCTCACCTCTTGGAGGACCTCAACCCAAATCTGAAGTATCACAGTTATTGGGAGCGTCTAGAGCCCAAGCGAACCTTGCCATTGCCTCTGTAACATTGATTCAGTGAAATTTGACTATAAATTTTTGCCTACCCTAGGCCACAGTCGAATTTGAGGCAAAAAAAAATTTGCAAACCAACACCCGAAAGCCCTGATTTGCAAATCTAGTATGATCATTTGTTAGATCTGCAAATTTATTTTCAAATCTAATTTTATTTCTCTGCAATTTTTGTTTGCATTTTTTCTATAAATTTTAGGATATTTTTAGGCCTACTAGGCCTGCAAAGAAAATTTTTTGGCAGGAACCGGGCAGTGAAACCCCAGCTCTCATAGAATATTCTACAAAATATTCATTACTTTTGGCAATTTATTCCTACATCTTCTAGCTCACACAAAGTCTGGCCAGCGCACTACAAATTCTGGCACTGACTGGTGACCACAATCTATTTGGCAGCATCTTAACACAAATTCTGGGTAAGTCACAAATATTCGGCATCTTCGACATTGGGCTTCATATCCTAGCAACCTTGCTTACCATTACACCCATAGCCTTGGCTTTATAAAGTCTTGCACATCTACTCCCACAATTGATGTGGGACTAATCGTCCCCCAACTGGTGGTGGATTTCCAAGTAACAGCCACTGGCAATTGCAAACTTTGGCAGCACTGACCTTTTTGGTAGGCCACATCCTACAACACACGACAAGTCTCCAATTTACCATGTGTAAGGTCTCCAGATATTGCCACCATGTCCATGCCTGTGGTGCTACCTCTTGTCTGACGTCATCCACCATGCAACTAGACTGTTTGAGCCTCCATGTCACCCTTGGACAAATCCCACATGGCACACCCTATGCAACACCACATTTGCAAAATAGTCAACACTGACCTCACCACATTAGCACTCTACGTGGCTTCTCAGCGTAGTCTGATGAGTAAACCCAGCTAGCTCTAACTCCTCTATATGCCACATCAGTATCATCGGCAGACACACAGCGACACATGTCACCTAGTCACTTACCCAATCAACCCTCCATGTCACCTGACCATATGACACATGTCATTGGCATGTCATTAGTCGTATGATCCATACAGTGTTGACATCATCCTAACGTCACCTACCATGTCACCAAGGGAGGTCATTTTCACTGACATTAGCATTTTACTATGCTAAATTTGATAGTCGACTGACCATCATTTCTAGGAAAAATTGAACTATTGTGACGGTCGTTTGATTGTCAAATTTAACCCAGTCTTTTTCTAACCAGACCCCTCTCCAAATTCAGATTTGATTTGACAGTCCAAATTTGGGAAGCCATAACTCAATCATCTGGACTCCAAATCAAGTGCGATATTTTTTATTTTGGGTAGAATTTCTTGAACTTTTCAATGGTGCTATTCTTTTCTAGTTTTGGTGCACAGATTTGTCAGAAATTACATTTTTTGGCAACTGTACCTGTCTAATCCTATATTTTACAACTTCAAAGGCTCCATACAAGCACATTCGAACACATTTTTAGGTTCCATTTTTTTTGAAAGTGCTTAATTTTTTGTCTACTTTCTAGATCTACAATCAAATTATAGAGTTTTGTGGATTAAAATATCACTTTCAAAATTAGGTCCTTTTATTCATTGTATTGCTTTGATTACTCTTCAAAATTATTGTACATCTAAGCTATATTGCTTAGTGATAGATTTGAGCCTCAAAAGGTAGTCATAAATAGAAAAATTAGAAGTCCACTATGTACATTTTGACAAGTGGCATATTGTACATGCACTACATATAAAGTGCCAAAATCATCTTTTTTGGGGGGGTCTTTTGATTGACTGAATAGGGGGGTGTATCTTGTGTTCTTGTGTCTCTCTTTTGTGCTCTTTTTCATTGTTTGCATCATGGGTTCACCTAAAACTCCACTTCTCACTTCACATAATAATACTACATGGAAAGATATTGTATGGAGTAGATTAATGGAAAAAGGTTTAAATTTATATGTTGATGGTACAATTACCAAACCCATTGATGCTATAGCACTAGTTGATTGGAAAATTAAAGAAAATTAGGCTTTAGGAATTATCACAAGTTGTGTTCATAGAGATCTCTTCTTCCACATTTCTAGCTTTAAGGAAGTGAAATCTGCTTGGGACAAACTTGAAAAAGGATACCAAATTGAGGATGACCTACTTCTATTAGATCTTAAGAATTTTGACATAATTCAAGATTATGTCAACAAAGCCAATGAGTTGAGAGCACTACTTAAAGATTTTGGTAATCCCATGAAGGATGATCAATTGATTCATCACACCTTGAAGAGGCTACCTTTAGAGTATGCATCTTTTGTGTCGAGTTACAACACTCACAAGTTGACCATGGGAAGTGCTTTCACAAAGCCTACATTTGATGCATTTGTAGAAATGTTGATGTTGGAACAATCCAAGTTGATAGATGTGGGACTTCTCAATTCATCAAAGACCAAGGCATTAGTGGCTAGCAATGAGAACCAATTAAACCAAAGTGGAAAAAGTTCTACCAAAAACAACAAGAAGCAGTGGAAGCAAAAATCACAATCAAAGACACAACAATCTACCTCCTCATAGAAAGGTAATTCTTCTTCCAACAAGAAGGGAAACAATGATAAGAAGGATAAATTATTTTGTGCATATTTTAAGAAATCGAATCATGATGAGCATCATTGCAAGACTAAGAGAATTGATGAGTTGGAAAACTTACTAAGGAAGAACAAAATCAATGTGCCAAATGCTTCCAAGGATTCAACTCCACCCACTTCAAAGCAAAAAGGGCATGCACTTATGGTTGGTTCAAGTTCTTCAGAGAAATGGATTCTTAACTCAAGTGCCTCATATCATATGGGTTCTTCAAAAGGATTTTTTTCATTGATGTAGTCTAAGGTACCTCACATCTTTGTTGGAGATGATACAAAAATGGAAGTTGAAGGGAAAGGACAAGTTGAGATGGAAAATGGAGAGTTCAAAGAAGTTCTCTATGTTCCCAACCTTAGCTCTAATCTCCTTTCAATCTACCAAATCACTCACTCTGGAGATGCAATAAAGTTGAGTTCCTTCATGATTCAGTAATGGTGTGCAATCTTAAAGATGATTCATTAGTTGCAGTGGGTAATGGCAATCATCACAAAAGGCTTTATTAGTTTTCCCATTTTGTGCCTAAGTCTCCTTTGCATGCCTTGTTGACTCAATCTCATTCACAAAGTACATTATGGCATCAGCAGTATGGTCATCTTGCCTTCCACTATCTTCATCAACTTTGCTCCAACAACATGATCAAAGGTCTACCTACAATCAACTTTTCTAAAGGTGAATGTTCAACTTGTTCAATGGATATGAATCTAGAAGAGAAGTTTAATAAAGGGAAGTCTTCGAGAGCATTAGTTGCTCTTGAGTTGGTTCACACAGTTCTAGCTCGTCCTTTTGCAGTGACATCAGTCAGCAAGGGTCGCTACATCCTCACTTTCATTGATGACTTTTTACGCTACACAAGGTTCTACTTTCTTGATCACAAGAATGAATTATTTTATAAGTTTCTAGCCTTCAAGAGTCATGTTAAAAAGCAATCAAGGAAAGCTATCAAGGGTCTTCGTATGGACAGTGAAAGTAGATATGTGAACTCAAGACTTAAAGACTTTTGTAAACTTTAGGATATTGATCTTCATAATCTAGTAGCATTTAGTTTGCAAATAACAAGTGTTGAAAAAATGAGGATTAGAACTCTTAAATCAATGGCAAGCTACATGATTCAAGCCAAGTCTCTTGATCCATCACTTGAAGTCAAAGCTATCAGTAGTGCCAATCACATACTTAACAAGTCTCCTCATTATGTCTTAAATGGAAAGAGTCCTTTTGAGGCATGGCGTGGTAGAAAACCAATTGTGAAATACTTCAGAGTTTTTAGTTGTCCAGCATGGACAAACATATCTTCCATGGAATGCAAGGCACCACCACCAAGGCCTTGTACTTTCATCGGATATGAAGATAGTGTTAAGGCATATAGACTTATGGATCTTGAGACTCATGAGATTTTTATAGAGAGGAATGTTCACTTTGAGGAAAGTTCACGTAGCTTATCCTCTAATCCTCTCTACACTTCATATATTGTGGAAATTGGTAGTGACAATAGTGATAGTGATTCAATAGATTCAAATATGTGGGATCCTATTGATAGATACAACACAACATCACAGCACCTGCACATTCCAAATGTCTATATTTTTACAGTAATAGGTTCATGAAAATCAGTATAGTTGGGTACACCTTGTCTTCCAGCTCCAGCATCAGTGGATGACTTATTGACAGATAATTCAGGTTTGTTTGTGGAGTCACACATTGCAGATTTAGGGGACATCATTGATGATATACATCTTCTATTTGATGAAGAAGATCCTTTTTTAGTTGTTGTGAGGGCTCACTCTGACCCTCCTATCCATTCTCTACATGATCAATCTTCATAGGTTGATATGATTGTGAATCCTTATGTACAGCAGTTGTAGAAGGTCTTTTTATCATTTGAGGAGACACATGGTTCTTTGGGATATGTTCTACATCCATCCTTACTAGATCTGACATTGTTCTTTTCAGCAGTCTTGGAAGGGGTGACAGTTAGTATCAACAAAAGGATAGTTGAGTAGGTTTTAGAGACATCATTCATCATTGGGATTCTTTGTACACATTGGGGAAACATCTCATATGTACCTATGATATTGTTTCTTCCAAAATGGAGGAACATTATTCAATAGTCTTGGATCAACTTCTACCTTAGAGCGGCTATCACTGATAGGCAGTCTACATTTTGGGGGGGGGCGGGGGCAGGGGGAACTGGGGGACTACCTTGTCTACTTTCTTCTTCTTCTTCTCTCTTATTAGGGGGACCTTTTCCTCTATTGGGATTGTGTTCTTCTCATACTTCTCTATTGTATATACTTGATATATGTCGTAATGGGGGGGTCTTGACTACTCCATCCATCCTTGCATCTTTTTTTTTCATCTCTCTTTTTGGGGGAGGGTTTTTCCCATGAGGTTTTCCCTCTTTCTCCACTTTATGAGAGATTTCATTGCATTTTGTACATGGGTACCTAACATCGCCTAGTAGCCGAGACCCATCATGCATTTTCATCCTAGCTTTCGTAAGCTTGAGTACATTCCCCTAAGTTGCTCTTAAGGGGGGGTGTTGGTGTAAATAAGTATTTACTTATTACACTTTACTTAAGTTTACTTAGATCAATGTATTATTTTATTATTTCGTAGGTGAGACACTTAGGAGATTGTGTGCTCTTATGAGTTTTCATGTTGACAACATTGGAGTAAGCAACTCTAATTCAACACATGGTGTTTACAACATTGGAGTTTGCATAATTAAGTAAGTTTTCATGTAGACAACACAATTATTTGTACTCTTATTTTAGTACATCGTGTCTACAACATAATTTTACGTGCTACAACTTTGTAGGCTTATCCTCTCATCATCACACTAACTCATGTGCTTAATAGAGGATAATCCACTCCTGGTGGACATGTGCCTAGCTATAAGACTTATCAGTGTGCTGACTCTTAGACATTCTAAAAGAATTCTAGAGGCCTTTATATTCAAGCACTCCTAGTGTGTATGTACATCAATTGAATATCATATTATTATTTTGGTCATACTTTGTTGGTCTATTCTATGCTTGTGTTGAGTTCCTTGATCTGTGGTTATTTTTCCCTAAGGAAAATTCTTACATCAACAACCTACTTGCTTATAGTAACACTCAGAAGCTTAATCAAATATGACATGTAGCATTTCATAGGTGTAATTATTTCACTTCACATATAAAGAGAGTAACATGCCCAGTTGTAAGGCCTTTCGGGTTGCGACCTTATGCAAGATGAATTCCAAAACTAGAGTCCAAGCTCACATGTCCTATCTCTACATCCAAACTTCCCTCTCTTCTAAATGTAACCAATTTTCTTATATAGCTAGCTAAGCCACAAGTTGGCTAGTCAAGCATTTAATTACATTATAGGTCCATTCTTGGAAGAGTAAACCAAAATCCAATCAAAGGACAACATAAGATCACACACACACTTAAGTATAGTTCCACATAAGATTTAGGAGTCAGTCCCCAACTATGCAAGATGCCACATCATCAATGGAAATTGTGAAAACAAAAACATCATGCCTTGTTGAATGAGAACTATAGGAAATAGAGATTGCAAAGAATGACATAGAACTTGAAGAATATAAAACATCAAAATGCACACGCTTAGGACAAGGATCTAGGTTAGGTCATCGATATGATGTGAACTATACACAACCTAAAATCAAAATCAGTAATGACTACTTTGTGAATAGAAAATTGGAATAGAAAACAAGGAATATTTTTGGTTGATGCAATATTGTTTATTAACCCAAGATGCTCCTGCATTAGACATCTAGGGTAAGAAGAGAACTGATGTCCACATCAAGACTCAAGAGTGTTTTGACCTTGATCATAAAGATTCAATTTAGCCTATGATATCCATGAATTGTCTTCAATTGGTTTTCCTATCCACTGAACGAGACATTCCATGTAATCCTTTCCTTTGGTGCTTCTACTTATTCTTTGTGTTCAAGATTTTCTCAATGCCCTCCTCTTTCTTCTTTAAATAATCTAGATTATCAACTAACTTGTTGTTAGGCTTATTGTACTCAAAGATATCAGAAATGTTGAATATGGGTGAAATATCCATATCGTTTGGCAACTCTACTTCAAAAGCATTTCCACTGTTAAACTTTCTTAGAATTTTACAAGGCCCAAACTTTTTCATCTTCAATTTGTTGTATGTTCCAACTAGAAACATGCTTTTCTTCAAATGAACTATTACCTGATCACCTTCATTAAAAGAATTATGTCTTCTCCTCTGATCAACTTGTTGTTTATATTCCTAAGTATTGTTCTACAAAGTATCTCTTACATCATCATAAAAATCCTTTATGAAACTCATGAAATCTTTAGCATCAACACTACTCTTTTCTTCCTTACTCAATTTTTGCAGTTGTGTAGTTCCTCTATAGTGTAATCTATTTATGATCTCAAAAGGCATCTTCTTAGTACTTTTTTTCATAGATTTTTTGTATGCAAATTCAGCTTGTGTCAAGACCAAGTCCTAATTTGTAGGTCTACTTCCAACCAAGCATCTCAACGAATTACCCAAACTTGTATTCACAAGTTTAGTTTTCCCATCAGTTTGAGGGTGAAATGTAGAACTAAAATTAAGCTCAATATTCAACTTCTTCCAAAGGGTCTTCCAAAAGTATCCTATGTACTTAGTATCTCTGTCTGAAACAATTGTCTTTGGAAATCCATGGAACCTCACTATCTCTTTGAAAAATAGATCTACTATATGTACTGCATCTGATGTTTTATTGCAAGGTGTGAAATGTGTCATTTTAGAAAATATGTCCACTATGAAAAAGATTAAATCAAAACTTCTCTAAGTTCTAGGCAATTCAAGTACAAAATCCATGCTTATATCTTCCCAAGGTTTTCTAGGAATAGGAAAAGGTGAATACAATCCCAAATTCTAACTAGTTCCTTTATCTACTTGACATACTCCATAGCTTCTCACAAATTTCTAAACATCCTTATACATGTGAGGCCAATAGTATCTTTCAACAATCAACTTTAGCATCTTATCAATTCCAAAATATCCACCAAGTCCAGCACTATGCTTCTCTTTAATGATGGCACCTCCCATAGATCCTCTCTATATACAAAGTTGAATTCCTTTGAACAACATGTCATCTAGAATGAAATAGTCAATCCACTTATCTTGTTCAATTGTCAAATGACACTTACAAGCCTTCTAAGGTTCTGCAAAATCAAGGTCAGTTTCATACAAAGTCTTCAAGTTGTCAAAACCAAGCACTTCAATCTTCAATTTTGTTAGCAAACTCCTTCTTCTATTCAAAACATCAGCGACTTTGTTTGATTTTCAACTTCTATGTTTCAATAAAAAAGTGAAATTATGCAAATATTCTACCCACTTCATATGTCTCTGATTTATTTTTTTCTAACTTCCAATATTATGTAAGGCTTTATGATTTGTATACAAGACAAATTCTTTATGCATCAAATAATGTCTCCATTTCTTCAAAGCTTGAACAGCAACATATAATTCTTGATTATAAACTAATTATTTCTTTCAAAACAACTCCAATTACATTCCCACTGGCATCAAAGTCTACTTGAAAACCCTTAGTGAAATCAGGAAAATCAATTGTATGTAACTCTACAACTTTTTGTTTTAATGTTTCAAAACTCTTATTTACTCCTTTTGTCCATTTAAAATCCTTTTTATCCCCTCTCATAGTTTATGTCATAGCATTACATACGGAACTAAAAAATTTGATAAACTTTATGTAAAAACTTGCCAACTTATGAAATGATCTAACTTCTCCAAAAATCACAGGTGTAGGACATTTTGAAATATCTTTTACCTTCTCAGAATCCATCTTCAAACCTTTAGTTGAAATCACAAAGCCAAGATATTCTAGTTCCTCCTTCATAAAAGAACATTTCTTCCAGTTAATCAATAAATTTTCCTCTTGCAACCTCTGTAATACTTGTCTAGTATGCTTGTGATGTTCCTCTTTAGTCTTATTGAAAATTAGTATGTCATCAAGGTGTACAATCACAAACTTTCCCAAACATTTCTTTAAAACTTCATTCATCAATCTCATGAAAAGTGCTAGGTGCATTAGTCAAACCAAAAGGCCTCACCAACCATTCATACAAGCCTTCATTAATCTTAAAAGTAGATTTTCATTCATCTCCTTCTCTAATGATACCCACTTTTCAAATCAAATTTGGTAAAGTATCTAGCTTCACTTAAACAATCCATGATGTTATCAATCCTAGGCAAAGGGAACCTATATTTTATTGTGATATTGTTTATAGCTCTAGAATCAGTGCACATTCTCCATTCTCCATTCTTCTTAGGTTCCAACACAGTAGGTACCACACAAAGACTCAAACTTTCTCTTATCAAGACTCTCTCAAGAAATTCTTGCACTTGTCTATTCAATTTTGCATTCTCTACAGGGGTTAGTCTATGTGGTGCTTTATTTGGCATACTAGCTCTAGCTATAAAATCCATACAATGACCAATTCTTCTCACAAGAGGTGAACCATCAAGTACATCCTTAGAAATAATATCTTGAGATTCAACCAATAGATCTTTTACCTCAGGTACATGCTCAAGTTCATCTTTTGTTTCTTAGTCTTCATAGGAATCAAGGCAAGGCATATGTTTTTTTCCCTTTCACAAATTGATTTCCATCTACCAAACAAACTCTTACTATAGTACAATGTTTCTCATCAAGTTTCTCAATCAAGGGTAATGAAATTTGCTTCTTTCCATCTGCCTAGGTTTGGTATATTGATTCACTTTACCATCATGCAATACTTGTCTACCATATTGCCAAGGTCTACCCAACAAAATATGACAACAATCCATAGGCATAATATCACACAAAAATTCATCATAGAAATTCCCAATTTTAAATTTTACAAGGCATTGTTCACTTACCAACAATTATGTTCATCCTAAATCCAAGAAATGTGATAAGGGTTTGGATGTCTCAACCTCTACAGCTTGAGCTTGTCTACCAGTTCCTTAAAAGCAAGAATGTCTAAACTACACTGTCAATGATTACTTTGCAATATTTTCCATCAATTTTACATATGGTTTTGAATAGACTTCACCTCAAAATAGGTCCTTCATCTAATTTTTCATTCCACATTATCATTAGATTCTCATCATTCTCATTTTCATTAGGTATTTCAAAAAATTCTTCACAAGACATAAAATTTATGTGACTTCCTCCAACCTTTTTACCAGAATTAGTACATTCAAAAGCTCAATTTCCTTATTCACCACATTTATAACATGTACCTTTAAACCAAGATATTTTGTCCCATTTACAATTATTATTATTCCTAGAGTAAATAGTATAGCTACCTATAGCATAATTACTTCTCTTTCCAGCATTACATTTTTCCAAACAGATTTTCCTTTCTCTTGCACTTTAGATCTGCTACATTTTCCATAGATTATGCCTTTATTTCTTTGGAATCTGCCACCTCTACCTCTTTGTCTTTGATCATGTTTCTTTGCCAATCTTTCTTCAACCTTCAGAGCATGCTAATATGATTCTTCCACACTATCCATCTTAAAATAATTGATCTCATCTTGAATTGATGTCCTCAAACTATTTAGGTGTCTAGCCACCTTCTCAATGTCAACATCCACATGTTTAGATCTGATATCCAACCTGTAGAATTCCTCGATATAATCCTTCACACTCATTTCTTTTCTCTCAATTTTTGCATTTTCCTTAACAAGTTAATTTAGTAATCAATAGGAAGAAACTTCTTCATCTTCTTTCCAATCATTTTTATCCATGTCTTGATCATTTCTTTTCCTCTCTTATATCTTTCAGTTTGCAAATGATTCCACCAAAGTGAATCATGACACTTCAACTTTGTGACTATTATCTTGACCTTGTTGTCATTATGAGTACCTATTATCACAAAAGTTTGCACCCTTGTCCAAAGTTTTTACCTAAGGACAACCTTGTAAAACATGGAAACAACCTCCAAGTTATGGGACTTAAACTATGAGGTTGAGTCTCTAGAGAAGGGCAGCTTCCTTTCCTATCAGGATGCACCTAACTATTCTTGGAGAGGAAAAAGGAGAAGAAATGCATGAAAGCAAATCTACCTATTCTAACCTAAGGGATGATGCACAAAAATAGTGTTCAAACCTATCTCCACCCATACATGCACACTTGAACCATCATGACACCAAAAGATATACACATCTAGACTTGTTTTAATCTAACAATCACATGTAGATCAAAAAACCCAAATAAATTACATAAGGAAGAAGAAAATTTGCATATATATCATTCATAGGCCAAAAGGAGATAAAGTCATGAAAGATTGCAGTTATCCACAATACACTAATGAGAGGCAAATAGGTCTTACACAATACATCAATGTCTAGAGGAGGTAAAGTAGAAATTCATATAGGTTCAGAAGCAAAGGGAATTTACAGTGAACTTGCAAAGCAATATCAAGAAAATAGAGAAGAGTTGACCCTAACAAAACTTACAAAAACTACCTTTATAGCTCAGGCATAACTGAGATATTTTCTGTCCTAAACCAAACTCAACCACTACCATTTAAGATTGTAGACAAAAATCATACAGATCTGGAGAAAATATGATCTTGGCACAGATTCAAATACAATGAAATCCAACATTTTTCCAAAAAAAAGCCTTGAGAAGATAGAAAGACACCATTAAATCACTCTGACCAAGTAGATGGATAAAACCAGAGATGGTGGAGTGTTTTCCTTTGTTCACTAGGCATTGCATTCATTGGAAAGTGGTTGGGATTGATCATGAAGATCAAATCATGCAAGAAAACATCTCTTCCCTTTGTTTCTAGCTCATGAGTTAGAAAGGTCAGTAGGTCAACCGAGTCCTGCAACCAAGATGGGCCACGTGGACCAATAGTTCTATTTCTTTTGCCACCCTAAAAAGTCTTCACGTGTTTGACCACATAACCTACAACTGCACCAACTTTCCAACTTAACTGTGATGTCACATAACTGTCACCTTAACTGTGATTTTTTTTCTTTCAAACTGGGTCCATGAGGACACATGGCAATTAGGTGCATTCTAGCATTGTCTAAAATCCTCATAGCTTCAAAATGTGGGAAAGTATTAATCGTCGATCTCCACAAGATCAACAATCATGGAAGATCCTAGTTATCGGAGTGTTTTCTTTTAAAACTCTTGAGCCCACCCAACACTCAGCATCCACCTTCATCAAGCACATCAACCCTTCTAGCAAATCAACTGGAAGTAATTGGCACATAATTTCCACCTTAGCACTACCTGGCACCTTAACTGGCACTATCTTTTAAATCTGAGCAGCCCACACTAGAAATAGGTCCTACATGCCATGTGTTGCATTGTCACTTCCCAATAATGTTTTAACATATTGCATCTTTAGGAAATGGGGAAGCGTCTATCAAGGATTTTTTTAGTGGCGATTAGTCGCCAAATGGTGAATATGTCCCGATCAAGCTATAGAAATTGGCAAAAAAATACACCATATACTAGTTGACCAGTTCGCCCAAATTTTATAAAATACTCATATAGTGGTCGAAACATTCACCACTATTATTATGTAATTTTAGTTTGGTAGTCGGGTTCTTTGCCCATATTTCTCTTTAATGTTTACTCTTATTCGCCACGAAATTAATTGAGTGTCTCTTTCGACGATCATCATTCGCCAAATTCCCATTTTCCTATGTGAAATTTTTATTTGTCCTAGGACCCAATTCGCCATGCTTCACACACAATGGGGTCCCAAATTCCTACCATATTCGCCACTCAATTACTTGAAATTATGCGAGCTTCGCCAAATATTAGTTCTTATCATATGTAACGGTCGGCCCATTTGCCAAAATGAAAATAGTTTATTTGTAGTTGTCTATTTAAGACATGAGTTTCATTATTGAAACATGCCGAAAGGAGCCTTCTTCATAGTATTACGATTAGTAGAGAACTGGAACGACTATGACTACGAGTCCATAGTATTTTATTGCAACCTTAATTTGATGGAGATGTCACAGTCAAATTTAAATAGGAAGAGGAGTAGGACAAATGAAGGTGGAGATGTCCAAGAGAGGCCAACGAAATGCAAAAATATATCTTCATACTTTGGCGGGGGTAGATGCAATAGTGTTGGTCAAAGTAAGGAAGGTACATCATCAGAGGAGCCTGTACAATCTCAACCTACATAGGAGTCCATTCAACAAATTGGGGAGCCTAATAAATCTGGTGAAAGAGTTGCAGAACCTGATATCTCTAATGAAGATGACCTTGAAGAAGAATATCCAGTAAATAACCAATACTAGGATGAATCAATCGACTTCGATGATGATGATGGTGCAATTAACAGTAACAGTGACACTAAAGGGAGAGGAAAATCGAAAGAAAAAGTTGATCGTCAGTGGGAGATGGCCAGGAGATTTAAATTTGATTGGACAGCAAAGTATCCATTCATTGAGCCCGTGGACAATCCAATTGTAGGTGAGCCACCAGTAGAATGCAGATGTGCAATTTGTAGTTGGAAGTATAAAAAGGAAAAGCGATTGCAACTTAAACTAGACACCATAGAGAAACATGTTGGTAAGATTTACGAAACCTCAACTGTAGATGGTAAGGAAATAAAAATGGTAAGATATAAAACAAAGGAGCAATGTCAACATAAAAGGAATGCTGAAGAATATTATATGTTTTAGAAATTTTAGATGAAGCCTGCTGAAGTTCAAGGTTCTATTAATGCTATTTTTGCAAAAGCAAGTGAAGTAGAAGAACATGGAAAAGCTGTTCAATTAAGTAATGTTTTCTATATTTTGAGCAGAGGGCATCCAATGACAGACTATCCAGAAATGAGTGGTTTTTTACACTTTCTAAAAGTTCCTAACTATCTTGTCAGTCATTGGTCGATAAACAGTGGATGGGAATGGGCAAGTTGTATTGCGCAGGTTGAAATAGAGGATGTACAAAGAAAAATAAAAGAGTCAAGCTTTATTGCATTGTCCTTAGATAAAGTTACGGCAATAGATAATACGTCATGGGTATGCATGCATGTTTATACTGTACAGAATAATGTCCGCCAACCACATCTACTATCTGTTGCTAAATTGAGAGATAATGCGACAGCAAAAACTTTATTTCAGTTAGTAAAAAGCAATTTAATTGAATATGGAGCTATGGATGAATTAACAATAGTGAAGAAGTTGGTCTGTGTTTGAGCGGATGGAGCTTCAGTAATGCAAGGTCAAAGGAATGGTCTTTGCACAAAGATGCAAGCTTCTTGTTCACCATATGTTGTTGCCATTCATTGTATGGCCCATAGGATGAATCTTGCTTTTAGAGTTGTGAAGAAGTTTCCTTCAGGAAACAAGGTTGAAGATTTAGTAAGAGAGTTGTATGCATATTTTTGTCAAAGTCCCAAGCATTTTAGGGAATTTCAACACTTTTCTGATGGAATTATCGATGGAAACAAGCTTCTAAAAGATGTTGATACCAGATGGATCTGTTTGGATGGACCAGCACATCGAGTATTTTTCGAATATCAATCTTTGATTGGACTGATGTATGAAAATTGGGACAATGCAGAAAATCAGAGATGTGGCGACCTGCTTCGAAGGTTAAGCAATATAGAGACACTTTTGACTTTGGCATCTCTTCTTCCCATGCTAGAAGAAATGAGGTTAATTATGAAAAAAGCCCAACAAAGAGCCATGTATATTGCAAAATATGCTCAGTTGCGTAAAATGTCATGTCGAGCCCTCAATAGTCTCTATCGTACTAACCTAAATTTATCTGATGATAGATTTAATCACTGGTGAAAACTAACAGATTTGGACGATACTGATAATTATTTAAAGATTGTTGAAAATGGAGATTTATGTGTTTGTGTAAGGGGATTTCAGATACCAATGTACTACAGTGCCCCAAAGAAGCGAGCTACAAGAGTTACAAGGGAAGAGTTTACCAAGATCGTCGAGTCTATAATATCTATTGCAAGGGACATAGCCTATAGAGTTTCCTCTCAAATAATATCATGATTCCCATATGATCAACTGCTTGAGGCCATGGCAATTGTGTTTCCTCAATATTGGTCCTTCAACAATAAGGAAGATTATCGTAGAAGGCTGTTGATTTTGATAAAGGAATTTTGCAAATCTATAGAATTCAATGGAGTGACTATCAACAGAATATTAGATGAGGGTCTTCTTAGATAGAAATCAGGCACCTTTGCAAGGACCATGAAGCATCAATATCAATTAATGTGTAACCCACATGAAGAGGGCTTGGCAACAAAGCTTTGGACAGAACTAAAACAGAGCACATTGTTGCGTGAAGAAATTTCAGAGTACTTCAAGCTTGCTAATCTATGTCAAACCATGATATTGGGTTCACTAGAGGATGAGAGAGTTTTCAGTGCTTTGGGCTTCCTAAAATCAAAGCTAAGAAACAAACTAGACAAGAATTTGGAATCATGCTTGAGGGTATACACATCTAGGTATAATGTCAATACTTTTCCTTTTCAAAAAGCAATGGAAATCTGGAAGAAAAGATGCAAAAGAAGAAGGGTGGGACTGGGAAACACCATTAACCAATCTCCTACAGTAACTTCAAGTGGGACAAGTATAGTTGGCAGTGGCACTGGCCATGGGATTGGGAGTCCGAGTCATAGAAGCGGAGGTTAGAGTGAACTTGAAGTTGAAGAAGACACAAACGAAAAATGAAGAGAACAATGAAGCAACTGGACTACCAGAACTGGATGATGATGATGACATAGAGATGAATTGGAAAATTTAGGAAATTTCTGCTAAATTAGTAGTGGCAACCAATAGGTATTTTTTGAACTTATTAACTACTATATGATATCCTATCATCCAATGTTCATTTTAGAAAAGCAAGAAATTAGAATGTATTATGTTTCATCATTAAAATTTGAGAACAAAGAGTATTATTACTGTAGAGTGTAGTTTATATCATGTCATCAATGATCATTCATATTTGAATTTGAAATTCCTGAATGAAATTTAGTTTTCTATTTTATTCATTTATTCAACATACATTGAATTGGAAAACATGAAAATTAGATAGAATCGTAGATTCAATTCCATAATTAATAATTATTAATGGTTTTCATTTGCAATATTCAGCTAATATTGTACAATTCTTGTAAGCCAATGACCCTGAATTCCCTTTTATAGAAAAAAAGGGAGCAACAACAACTTCAGGTTGATTTTCCTAATGTGAAGTCTCAAAATCTAAATTAGTAAGACATCTACAAGTCTAAAACATCTCTACAACTTTAGTTGTACATTTCTACATTTGACAGGTCGGTTTAGTAAATTAGCAATTTTAGCATAGGCAATAGCATCTGCAAGACTGCAAAATTGATCCTGTTCAAAAAACAAAGTTCAAACTTGTTACTTTAAAATCAATTCTAGAGTCTAGACTATAGTATGTAGGATAATATGAAAGATATTCATATATAGTAAAGATATAGAGATGATTGAAACTGAAAGTACTTTCACATACAGACTATAAGTTTTTGTAGTATGCTCCATTCTTCTTCGGTTGGAAGGGCAAATTTTTTTATGTTATGGTAAATGATCTGCATTCTTGTCAGCATTCCATACTTGGAAGAGCAAGTTTCAAGCAATGTTCATTCCACTAGTGCATGCAAATTTGTGAATGTTTTGATGCACTTTGCAATGTATTCATGAGTTCTGTCCTGAGGAAGGTTGCCTAAATCAGAGGTTATTTGGTCCTCCAACTTTTGTTTGTAAACTTCTCTTCCAATGAAACCCGTTGTTGAGAAATAAGGTCCAGGACTCAGTAAACCAAGAGATATCAATTTTGCTATTTTATTGTTCATCTTGGCAAGCTTTGGCCCAAATAAAGCAAGAACTTCTTCTACTTCTGTTATTTTTTGACATTTATGAAATACAGAGGTTGTCTTTATTATCGAACCAATGTGGTCCTGAATTCCCTTGCTTGCCAAATGCCTGTCAGCAGTGTTGTTGATTTCTTCCATAATCCACTTTGCAATTTTTTGTCTCTGACCAAAACTTTTGTTCTTCTCAAGTTGCTCTTTTAGCTTCCCAAAAACATCTATAAGAGCTTTGTAGAGTTCGAACCAATGACACAACCTATCAGCAGAAGTCTTTATGTGCCCCTAGAAGTAATTTTTTATTTGCTTTACTGTATTATTTACATGGTCATTCAAGCCGTTTTCATATTTTTTAATAGTATCATTTGCCTTCTTTAGGTCTTCTTTCATTTCTGAGTACTGGTGTTCACTATGTTTTCTTATTTGCTCTGCTTTATTTTCCCACCCTTTTGCTTTCTCTTCCCACTCTTTTGTTTTTACCCCTCTCATTTTCCAATTCTTTATTTAACTTATTGTTTACATTTGCAGCATTCTCCAAGTTTCTGTATAACTTTGTTGAAGATTTTTTTTCATCCTGGAGTTTTTTTCCCATTTTTTCCAAATTTTCCCTCAGAGTTTTCAGTTCTGCATCCATTTGTTCTTGTTGTTCAATTGCTTCTTTAGAGCTAGAGGATGAATTTTTTATCCTTTTCTCTAATTCTTTGCATCTGTTTACTATTTCTTTCTCTAACTTGAAATTCAGATGGATCTAATTGACTCTCTGGTGGATTGTTATCTCTAGCTGGGGGCATAACAACCATGAATTCCATCATATCTTTATCTGGGTCATATGTGGTAATTAGCTTGTTGGTTGCAAGTTCTGCATCACGAGCTGCAGAAATTGCTTCCATCTTCATTGTCTTACTATTTTGTCCATTCTTGTTTTTTGATTTTCATAGTTAGTTACAAATTCATTGTAACGAAAATTAGGATTTTGTGAGACAATTGAATGTTTGAATGGTGAAATAGCAGTAGCACTTGCTCTGATGTATGAGTTTCCACCAATACCATGAGGATAACCAACACCTAGACCCATTAGTGGGGTTTGTGGACTATTTTGAGGGTTTTTTCCTGAAGGATGGGCAATTGTTGGACTCACAGTCACCATTGGCATTGTTGTACTAGTAGTACTACTAATACTTGTCATAACCTTCTGCTTCTTTACACTTTCTTGATCTCCGGGACCAATTTTTTTTGCATCTATATACAATGTCCTTTTTGGACCACTAGTTGTAGTTATACCCATGATATCTACAGTTGTGGAGTGATAGTTGATTCGGATTGAATCTGAGTGCTTGGAAGTGGAACTGTAAATGAAGCAGGAACAAATTTAATTAACTGAGATGAATCCAATGTGGATGGAATTGACTGAGTTGATGATTGATCTCCATGCCCAAGGCCTGGTTTCTGACCATGTTTTGGTGCTACAGCTGGTGGTTGAGGTGGTAACCAAACCCCTTCTCCACTGGGATCCAGACCACCAAAACCTTGGTAGCCCATTTTTTCTATAATTTCTGCCCCTTTGCTATATAGAAGTTTGGTGGGTGCATCAACTATTGGGTGATGCGACGCACTCCCCTGCCCACAGGTGGTTAATTATGTGGTGTTCCATGTTCACTAACAGTCATGGCTTTTGGTGCAACGGCAAATGGGCCCGACAATTGGTATCAGAGCCTGGTTTTGGCCTGGTCATGGGTTCAAATCTTCTCGGTGCCATCCTGACCCGCGTAAGCACCTGGTATGCGCGTCGAGGGGGAGATTGTTGGGTGATGCGACGCGCTCCCCTGCCCACAGGTGGTTAATTATATGGTGTTCCATGTTCACTAACAGTCATGGCTTTTGGTGCAACGGCAAATGGGCCCTACATCAACTCCTCTCTGAATTTGTGTACTGGATGAGGGATTCAAAGAATCTTGGTCATCATAATCATCATCAGTATCACTGTGATGTGCTTCAGTTGGATGCTCCTTATTCCACAATTCGTCAAATATTCTATCCTCTTCAGCCTCATCACGATCTAAAGAGGTCTTTGGCTCACCGAGATTCTTCCTCATTTTGCTTTGACTCCATCCAGCATCTATACAATCATTCATTAGCTCTTTTGGAATAGGTTTTGTAGATGGTTTATCAGCTTTCTTGTAGAAATTGGACGATGTCATGCCTTTCACTTTTCCTTTCTGTTTGTGCAATGCCATTATTTGTGATGGCAATTCTTGTATTAACATATTATTTTCAGCAGCATATTTCTCAATCTATTTTTTGACCTCCTCCCAGGAGTCCATGTTTTTAAAATTTTCAATCAAAGGCATACTTTCATGTTGATATTTGCTTGCAGAAGTCCCAATGCCCTTAAGCCTTGCTCCAATTATGTTCAGTGGATCATACTGCCAGTGACTGTCAACATCAAATCGAAAAATTGAAAAAAAGGCTTCTGCCACTTTGAATCCTCTTCTCTCAAATGCAAACCCTCCAAAGGAGAATGGCAAGGAGGGAAATATCATTTTCTTTTGCTGACTATGAAAGAGTACATCTGTGCTCTCCATTTGTCATACATATTCCAATGGAAATACCCTCTCTATTACATGTATTGGAAGTTTGTAGAGTTCTACCCATGAACCGTAAAACCTTAACACAGTGTACTCTTCCATTAAGTACCAGTTAGCCAATTGTAGTTCACTTCTGAGTTGAATGCAATTTCTACAAGTAACAGGCAATCTAGGCATTGGAGTGCCTCCAATTTTATGGTACATTGGTGCCAAAAAGAAGTCTACAAAATTTTTTTAGTTCCTTCTGTTATCAATCATCCTTATATGAGGTGTCCACTCATATATTGGATTTTGGCCTTCAGTCTGACTGCAAAGCTTGTTTGCCTCAAATAATGCATGATGCTTTGCTAGGAGAAGATAGCACAAGTAGGTTGTGAATCTAAATGTCTTCTCTGAACCTCTTTGAATCATTAGTAATTGATCTTGCATGCAACGAACAATGTGCTCAATAAAATGATATCTTATTGGCTCTTTTTTAAAATGAATATGATAAAGCATTTCAAGAATGCTGGCATCCACTTGTTTGTTACTATCCAATCCCAAACAAAATGCTAGCAAGGAAATATTTTCCTATGCCCATGGCACAAAAAATTCAAAATCATAAGGAGGCATGTGATTTGGACTCATCCTACAACCACTTGTTATTCCTCTGATATAAGAATCTCTCTGTTCTGCATCTAATTTTTCATAATCATCTGCCAACTTTCCCAGGTCAATATGTACATTTGAATGTTGTTGTTGAAACCCTAGGTTCAACAGACTAGAAAATTCACTCTCATTTATGAACAAAATTTCCTCCTGAGTAATTTTATTCACAATTGCTTTTCTATTTTCATCATAATTTTTGGCGCAGAGCATAACAATTTTTGGGCAAGGGAATACTTGAGGTAACGCCATGTGTGCCGACCCAGCTAGCCAAGGTGCAATTTTATTTGCAGTTGCATTTACACTAGGGTTAAATGAACAAAATTTTGAAGCCTTATTTGGATCGTTCCACTTGTTTTCAAGTGCAAATCTTATCTCCATTATACCCTTATTTCCATGAATAACAAGATCATGTATATCATGGAATAAATCACTGAAACCTGGTGTTTTAAGCATATTGTGGAATTCTGTTATTTTGCCCATGTTATTCTTGGTATTTGTTTTGCCCATCGTGGTAAATATTTAAACACAGCTACAAGCCTACAGGGGTGATTGAAAATTAAAACCTTACAGATTAATTTTTTTTATATAATATAAACAGTAAAGTTGTAAAATTTAAAATGCGGGATGTAATTTTTCAGGATTTTAATAGTTACACTTACCCGTTCACGTTCACATTGCCCTTAGTTTTGATTTTTGCAAAGAGCTGAGAGTCTAGAGACTATAGTTTGTTGCTTTCCTCGGACCACAATCCTCAACCCAAAAATTAAGAATTTGTAACTTTGTTGCATTGTAACTTTATAAATTGTAATTTGTAACCCCTTTCTAATTTCTAAATCTGCAGACAACGTATAACTGCAAAATTAAAGAAACTTAACGCGCCAAAATTGTACAATCTATACTCTATATTCTATAGTCGATACACTTGTCACACAGTACACTTTCAATATAAATGTGAGTGGAATCGTGGACCACTAGTGTTACCTAACATGTCATAACGTATTAATGTCATTCATAATGTCACTATTAACTGCGAGTGGAATGTGATTATGTCAATGTGTTAACTGAGCAGTGACACGTGTCATGTTTTCAGGACATGTTTGAAATGACAAGGTTTCTTTTTCCTTTTCATCCTAAAACTCAACTTTGGTCGTTGATCTATTAACATCCAACGGCACCGGTGAATGGTGTGGTGGCCCCATGGGTCATGGGTCCCACTCCCATTAACTATGGTAGTCTGGTATCAGGATGACTCACATCACGAGTTAGACGTGTCAGTATCACGTCATCACCAAATTGAAACTACATTGTTATTTGTTGGTCGACCGAGGAGTTTAGTGACAAGTATCATGTTTTCGGGACACATTTGAAATGACAGGGTTTCTTTTTTCTTTCATCCCGAAACTCAACTTCGGTTGTTGATCTATAAACATCCAACGGCACTGGTGAATGGTGTGGTGGCCCCGTGGGTCATGGGTCCCACTCCCATTAACTAAGGTAGTTAGGTATTAGGATGACTCACATCACGAGTCAGACGTATCAGTGTCACGTCATAACCAAATTGAAACTACATTGTTATTTGTTGGTTGACCAAGGAGTTTAGTGACACGTGTCATGTTTCTGGGACGCGTTTGAAATGACAGGGTTTCTTTTTCCTTTCATCCCGAAACTCAACTTCAGTCATTGATCTATAAACATCCAATGGCACCGGTGAATGGTGTGGTGCCCCCGTGGGTCGTGGGTCCCACTCCCATTAAATTACGAGTATAGTTAGTATATTATTGTACTTGCCGGTAGGCTAGTACTATTGCATTCAGTTTGCACAATAAGTGAATTAGTTTAGAATCAACCAACCAATGAAAATGAACTATTTTTCTTTTTATCAAATATTTCTAAAGTTTTTATATAAATTTATTATTCTCATATATTATCTATACTATTTATCTGAATGATAATTGGTTCTTTTTATTTAGTGTTATAAGACCTCTTTTCTCGGAGGCTACCTCCATGTTCATTTATTTTCGGCTAGATTCTCGCATACTTTTTGACATAAATTTTCTTTTACATAGATTTCAATATCACAATTTGCAAATTGAATAAGAAATAATTATATTATTAAAAAAATTAATAATTCAAGAAAAAAGAGTTTATTGGGTTAATCCTAAGTTAGGTGATTCTGATAACATTTTGATATGTAATAATCTATGAATTATACAATTTTAAATCTAGAGAAGGATTGGTTAGAACCTTCTTCATTAACTTGGTTATTAAAAATTAAAATTAAATAATTTAGTAAACTATTTTAAATGTATATTTGTATAATTATATATATTCTAATAAAATATTTAAATTATTTTGTACCTAATTAGAATTTATTTTAGTTGAAGTTAAAATTAGTCAATTTTTGTACTTATTTTAACCAATATTTGATATGCAAATTAATAAACCTTTTGCAAACATTGGTATATCAATGAAATTTTTAGATTATAGAACTAATATGGAACTAGGTGATTCCATTAGTTTACTAATAATATTTTATATTCACATAGGCTTTTATAAACAATTCAATAGAAAATTAAAAAATGCAAAACATTGCAATGTTGCATAAGTAAGCATAAGAAGTTAAAACAATGAAATACAATTTTATATGGAACTGAAACTCGAGAAATTTCATTGATATTTCTTGAAATTTACAAATTTACAAAATCGGGAGAAGACCCTAGACTCTAGAAGTACTGTACTATTCATTGTAGAAACCACCAGAATTGACCATGGTTGCGAATTCTTGTAGCCATTTTTTGCCATCTTCCACTTCATCCAGGAAAAACCATTTTCAAAGAAAATTCAACCCAATTCTTGCGCATTTCCTATGGTGCTGCAACTGCCCAACAGTCAAGCCCAGTAAAAATGGTTGCAAGACCACATTCTGGCCAGGTTCCAGAAGCTTGTGGACTTCACCCGCCCAAGGGATCCCCACTCCTGAAACTACATGAGCGACAATTTCAATGTCATCACCCAAATATACTACTTTAAAAATCTTCCTCAAGAGCAGCAAAATTTCGGCCCTTGCTTCTCCGAGGTCAAGTAGGGAGGCTAGAAATTGTGACATAATATCACTGTTGACACGATACCAATTCTCATTCTTCAAAAACTCACACCCCAAAACCATTTTGACAGCAGCAATAACAAACTTCACACCAGAGCATGGAACAACCTCATTGCAAATTGACAAGAGGTTTTCCTTAGGAATGCGACCTAGAAAGGCCTTCTGCTCCTCTTCCAAAATGCATCTCAGGCGAATAGGGTTGTCCATCTTTACTGCAAAGTTCAAACTAACACCAAACAATTAACAAACAATTAACAAACTAGACCTATCGACTACCAAAAATGAGATGAGCAATGATGAAAGAATTAGCTCAAACGCCTATAAATAAGCTTGGCGGGCAAGGTGCCAGGGATTATTTGTTTGTTTCCGTCTGACTGCCAATTCAATTACATTAAATTAGCAAATATTCTCAAATCTTGAACATAATTGCAAGTACGTACCGAAAAGGCCAATTGTAATTAAACAGTAATACTGTCCATTGTCCTGTAATGTGTGTGAAGCCACTTAATTGATGGAAAAGGCCAATTGTAATTAAGACTAATAGTAATAGTACTACTGCTAGTGGACTGTGGCATGTCCTGTAATGCGTGTGAAGCTGCTTCGCCGATGAAAAAGGAAAATTGTAAATTGTAATTAATAGTGACAAGACATCAATATACTATCTCCTGCAACTTAAGTGATACACGCTGGACAGAAATGTGTCACCATTCCAGACACTTGAACAAGGTCGAGGCTTCACATACTAGTGAGAGAATGTTGCTATCACTGACATGGCATTTAATTCCTTTCAGGTGCACTGTACTCCGCATACAACTTACCTTGATACGTGTCAACATTCCGGTGACTACCTCGACAATTCTTCTTCCTTCAAAAAATGTTGGCTGAAATTAAACCTCAGCCATTGATCTTGGATCATCAAACGGTCTGAGTTCTCAAATAATACATTTAACATAATTACAGTGGTACTGGCCAATAATTTATATAAGTTGGTATGTTAGGTTAGGCTACTTATTTCCCATCTTTTGAAAATAGTCATACCAACTATAATTTTCTGAAAACCATTTGCCATAACAAATAAATTAATTCAATTATTTGGAAAATAATTTCGCCACCTTTTTATAAAAAAAGTATCGGTTATTAAAATATTTGCCAACCAATATCGATATTTCAAAACATAATTTGCCATCAATATTAATAATTTTATTAAAAACAAAAATTATAATCGCCATTATTTTATAAAAATTGTCTAAACTATTAAAAAAATCGCCACCAAATATCCATCCATTGACGCATAATTCACCAACACTATTAATTTTTTTTCACCCAAATGACATGTGATTCGCCACAATTTTATAAATTTTGGGACGGGGGGTTCCTTAAAGTTATCCCTGGCATCTATCATTGATCCATCTGAGATCAAATGGCCCAGAAACATGCAACCAACAAACTATCCATGTCAACACCTTCCACCAATGACATAACACCAAACTACCTTTGTATGCCAATGTGCTCTGAGAGCTTGTCCACCTTGTCTATAGCGGCCCACTGAAGAAGTTGGACCCAAGAATCCACATAGTAGAAAGTTGCTTTCCTACATTGTCAGAAATTTTGACAAAACATAGAATGCAAAAAAGTGATGGCTAATTAAAATGCCAACTTGACTGATAGCTTTTCCTTTTCTATGACCCACAAAGAGAAAATGGACCCACATGCCACATGGCAATGAGAAGCTCACTCGCATTGCTTAAGTTTGAGCAACTTCATAATTTTGGAAAGTGCTCACCATGGATCTATGCAAGATTTGATGGTCCAAAAAGTTGTAGTAGCCGAAAAGTAAACTTAGGAAAATAGGAAATACAATAAAGTTTATTTCATTTATTTATCTTGTATTCCCATGGCATTTGAATATTTAAATATAGAAAGTGACTGTTAGGTGGGCTTGGGCATTAAATTTCAATATTTTGGCAGGAGGCAATTTTGGTTAAGATTACCCTCATACTCAAAGTACTTATCCATCTTAGAGATCAAATCTAATACAACATTAGTCTCAATTCTTCCATCATAGCAAGAATCTTCAATAGCAGGTCTAACATTCTCCCTAGACAAAACTCTTAAAATCCTTCCTTCATCTTGTTCAACTTTAGGTTCAAGATTAGGAGAAGGTGTTGCTTCTTAATCATCACTGACATCTTCAAGATGTACACCTCTTCTCTATGTTGTCTCAACAACTTCAAGCCTCACTAAAATTTTCCCTAACATGTCCATAATAGCAGTATCAACATTTCCTCTACCATGAACCATTTTGATGATAGTTCCTGTAAGATCATAACCTTTTGCAAGTTATGGGTCAAATTTCAAATCTACCACCCTTCAACCAATCCAATAAGGTTCCCCACAATTTGATTATCTAAAAATAACTATGCTCTGATACCACTTGACACAAGGGAGGATGAAAGAGTAGAAGTAAGGTAGAGTAAACCAACTTAGACCTACCAACAACCTCCTTGCTCAGAGTAACACTAAGAAGCTTAATCAAATAGATAAAAAGAAACCAGAGATCACATACATCATTTCATAAGTGTAATTATTTCACTTCACATATAAAGAGATCAATATGCCTAACTATGAGGCCTTTCTAGTTGTAGCCTTATACAAGATGAATTCCAAAACCAATGTCCAAGCTCACATCTCCTATCTCTACTTCTAAAATTTCCCCTCTCCTACATCTAACCAAGTTTCTTATATAGCCAACTAAGCCACAAGTCGGCTAGTCAAACATGTAATTACATTATAGGTCCATTCTTGGAAGAGTAAACTAAAACACAAGCAAATGACAATATAAGATCATGCACACTTAAGGATAGGTCCATGCAAGAATTAGGAGTCGGCCCCCAATTGTGAAAAATGCCACATCAATGGGAACTGTATAAATGGAAGCAACATGCCTCCCTAGATGAGAACTATAAGAAACAAAGACCGCAAAGAATTGTTGAAGTTGATGAAAGATCAACCCCACAGCTCCAAAGAATCACTTGCATGCAAACAACTATCATAGAAGAGAGAAGAAAAAAGCTATGGAGGCTGAAATTGTCAGATCCATAGATGAGACATTCTTGATGAGTAAAAGGAGAGATTGCTATGATCAAAAGTGAATTGGTTAATAATTACAAAGAGATATCATCCTTATAAAGGAGATCAAAACCTTAAAAAGTTCTATCCTAGGTTGCATCATAATAATTAATAAAAGAATTAATTATTAGATGCCTAATGTTTAGATTAAGGAAACTAGAGTTAATTAGGCAATATCTAATTACTTTAACACCCCCCCTTAAGATAAACTTAGCGAGGAGCCAGAAACCTAGAAGCTACTATAGAAAGTAGATTTGGATCTCGACAACAAAGCTTGATGAGGTACCTAGGCATGACCAAATCTCTACAAAGAGGAAAAATAGAGAAAACCACATGGGAAAAATCCTACTCTAAAAAGAGATGGAAACAATGTTATAAATACTAGTGAAGGACCAAAGAAGCCACCAAACTAGGGAATGTCCCAGAAGATAGGAACAAAAGATGATCATGAAGAACACCACTGAAACATGTAGAAGTTGTAAAGCTCTATCAAAAGTAATTGTTCATCTGAAGAACCTCCACTAAAATAGAACTTGACCAAGTAAATAAGACTATAATCTACATCAAATCAGGAGGCACACAAAGGCAATCAACTAAAATTGAAGATACATATGGCATGAAACACCAAAGCCTCAAAAGTTGATCAATCGAACATGGAAGGCAGCAACCAAAGTAGGAACAAAAATAAGAGTGTGTTGGAATACAAACACCACTGAGAGAGGGGTGAATTAGTGGTTTAAAATACTTTTCAAAACTTGAAGCAATTACAAGTTATAAAATTTAACACATGAGCAAGATAGTTAATGAATAACAAAGTGACATAATATTTAAACATGGAAAACCCCTTAGGGTAAAAAATCACTTTGAATCTAAAACTTTATTGGTCTCTTGGGAAAATCTTTTAGAGCTACAACTCTGGGAAGCACCAACACCCTATTTTAGAAACACCAATTTCAAGGAACACCAACCCCTTACACCTGAACCACCAACTTCATGTATACAAGAAGAACCAACTTCCAAAATGAACAAATGAGATATAATATTAGAGGTTCATCTCTATTATAACAAAAATCATAAATCACTAGTTTCAACTTCTTGTTGAAAACACAATGCAAGATATACTTCTATTCTCCTCAAAACATCTAATATCCAAATATATTTTCTTTTTCCATTAAAAGATCTGATCAAATGCTGATATGAATGAATGAAGAATCAATATATAACCCATCTTCTACCTCTGATAAACTTCTACAATGAAATTTAAATCACAAATAGGAAAATAGAAACATAAAGCATTACCCTCTTCTTTGTTGTTAAAAATATGTCTGCAAACTGTTCGGTCTACAACAAATTCCGCACAAATCCTGCAACTTTTGTCAAAACTACCTATTGGGTGTTTTAGAGGAATGTATCCCCTAATTAAAAACTAAGAAAGTCAAAATTTTGGGGCAAGTACATACCCCAAACTTCCATTAGACAAAAACCGCTCAAAAATTTGTCATAACAATTTAGTAACTACTTCTGATAAACAAACTTTTCTACTTTCCATACATGTGGTATGCAAAAACTATCAAAGACCCATTTTAGCTAACTCAAAGGCCTTTCCAATAAGTTATGATAGTTGCGGTCTAACAGATAAAAAAACCCTATGGCTGTCTAATAGACCAAAATTACTTTTTATATCCATTTTCTAAACCAATGTGAACATTAAGTGTTAATTGTATAACACTTAAGTGTTTGTCTTGAATATGTTTTGAACAATATTGAAGGACATCAAATAAGATAATTACCTGATGTTAAGCATACCGTATGCTCATTATAATTTCATTATTGACATCAATGACAACAATCAAAGACCAAATACCAAGGGTTCAACATACTCCCCCTTTGGCACTGATGTCAATACCAACTTCCACCTATATATTCATGTGTACCTGTATATCCTATATTTGTACCTGTATATCCATCATGTAGACATCTTCATCTTCATTTTTCTCCCCCTTTGACATCAATAACAAAGGAGATATACCAATGTTTTAGTGTAACAAAAAGATAAGGAAAATATGCCCCCCCTGAAACCTATCACTCATTTATGAACTTATGCAAGAGAAGAGAGGGATAAAATCCCGTTACAAACCAATTTATCCTTGTTCCTTAATATATTTCCATTTTCATCAAGTTTATTTTTAAAGATCCATTTAGCACCTATTACATATTTATCTTTAGGTCAAGGCACTAAATTCCCAAGTTTTATTCTTTCATAGCATTAAACCAAAACTCACCCATGCTAGCTTCTTTATATGCTTTAGGTTCAATTTGTGATAACAAACAAAGATTAGCACATTCACTAGATGTAGGTCTTGTTCTAGTTTGAATACCTACATTTTTATCCCCTATAATATATTCATGAGGATGATACTTCTTCAATCTTGTTCCTATAGCCTTTGTACTTGTGGGTTCTAGTGTTTCTATTTGATCTTTTATCTCTTTATTAAATATTCATGTCATTCTTGTATAATCATGTCATTCTTGTTTCTAGTTGTTCTAGTGGTTCTAGCCTCTGATTTATGCTTTAAGAATGTTACTCATGTCATTCTTATATAATCATGTATAAAAAGCATGAAATACTTTTCACCATTTAACGACATTGTCCTTGTAGGACCACATAAATTAGTATGTACTAATTGTAATGGTTTAGAAGTAAAATATTCTTTTGAAGGAAAAAGGTGCCTTTTTTTGTTTACCATGTTGACAACCTTCACAAATAACATTCTCTAGCTTACTTATACATGGCATACATCTTACTTTATAATGCTTACTAAATTTTACCAAGTTGTCAAAATTCAAGTGCCCAAGCCTTTTGTGTCATAACCAAATTTCATTCACCTGTCCCATAAGACAAACATCTTCATGATTGTTAGCATTTTTGGTATCTTTTAAATTGTATACATTCCCTTTAGATCCATTACCTGATGCAACCAATTGTCCAAATTTTAATTTGATTTGACAACCATGGTCATCAAAAATAACTTCATAGCCATGGTCACAAATTTGACTACCACTTAGAAGATTGTACTTTAATCCATCAACATAATACACATCATAAATGGACATTTTACCACTAAACATCAAATAACCCAAACCTTTAATTTTCCTTGAAGAATCATCACCAAAACTAACATTGCCACCTTTGTAATTGATCAATTTGCCAAACTTCATTTTATCTCATGTCTGTCTAGAACAACCACTATCAATTATCCACAAGTCCTTTTCTTCAAAATGTAGAGCCATTTGAACAAACATAGACTTATTAATCTTAGTCACTTTAGTATCAATTTTTTTATCAACTTGTCAACTACCATAAGATTGATCATTCTGAAATGACTTAGTTTTGCAATTACTCATAACATGACCAAAGAGATTGCATTTGTACCATCTTAGACCATCCATTTTAGGAAAGGAATAACCAAAATGAAACTTTGAATACCTCCTTGAAATGTATCTACAATTACTTACTCTATGTCTGTATTGATGACACATGAAGCAATACCCATCAAAGAAAGAAGTGAACTTATTTGAGTATCTTTAACCATGAATGAAGTGCTTGATATTATCTATTTTTTATCATTATAAATCTGATTAAGATCTACATTTTTACCTACATTTGAAATGGTATCATTCTGATTTGTATCCTTACTTTCAGATTTAAATATCTCGAATAAAGATTTATCTTTCTTGACACTAGAACATTGTCCAAGTTCAAAACCAATTCCTGTTAGATCATCAGTTCTTCTTTTTTTTCTTAACATATCATCCAAAGTAGTGTTCTCATATTTTCTAACATTCTTCTATATGATACTACTTCATTCATTAACATTGTACATTCCTAACTTTTAGAACTTAACTCTTCCTTAGTGACAAAGACAATTCTCTTTTGTTCCTCAACTTCTAATTTCAATTCTATAACTTGTTGATTTAATTCCTTAGTTTCTTTTTCAAAGTTCTCTTTTTCTTTTAAGAATTTATTTTCTTGAACACTTAAATTCCTTTTTAATTCCTTGATCTTTTTAAGTGCATAAAGAAATTCACATTCTAAATCAGCCTCAACAAGTTCAACATCATCATCACTATCTAATTCTTGACAAGTAGTTTCTATAGTAATGAAAGAAACTTCATTTTCATCACATTAAAAAATACTAGATTCACTAATTGATACACCAGCAATAAAACTCTTCTTCTTCTTAAAGAACTTTTTTTTGGTATAGAATTTCTTGTTACTTGATTTCTCTTTCTCATCATCTACTTCATGACTATTATAAGGACATTTAGATGCAAAGTGTCACATTTTGCCACAATTAAAGAATTTGAAAGGAAGTTTACCTTTGTATTTACTTACTCCTTTCTTTAATTTCCTTGATAAATGTACTTCAAGAACATCAAGATCTTCTGATTCTAAAGAGACTTATTTCACTTTCTTTTCCACCTTGAATGTTGCTTCTTTTCTTGTGGATTCCTACTTGCCAAACTTTCTCATTTCATAAGCTACAAATGCTCCATGAATATCTTCCATTGTATACTTGTTAATATCTCTAGTTTCTTCTATAGAACATATCTTAGAATCAAATTTATTAGGAAGAGATCTCAAAACTTTATTTACAACATCAATATCATCAATTTTTTCACCAAGTCCTCTTATGTCATTTACAGTTTCATCTATCTTAAGGAGATAGTCTTCTACCTTTTCATCATTAGTCATCTTAAGGTCTTTAAATCTTGCTTTCAAATGTTGTATCTTGGCTTCTTTAACTCTATCATTACCATGATATGTGTTTTTCAATTTGTCCCATACTTCTTTGGAAGAACTATAATGCATTACCTTAACAAAAACATCTTTAGATAAACTATTAAGTATAGAAAATTTAGCTTTCGTATCAATTTCATACTTCCTCTTTTCATCAAGATATATAGGTATAGTACTAGGAACTTTATAACCATTAACAATTGAAGCCCTAAAATCAACATTAATAGACAATAAATATGTTTGCACATTATTTTCCAAAAAGCATGATCTGATCCATCAAAAATAGGAACCTTTGAAGAACTATCTTGAGCCATGAAAAATAAGTATTCCACTCAACCAAAATCTACCGAAAGTTGTTAAACTTGATGTAGGGAACTTGGATCTGATACCGCTTGTTGGAATAAAAACATCACTGAGAAGGGGGGTGAATCAGTGGTTTAAAATACTTTTCAAAACTTGAAACAATTACAAGTTATAAAATTTAACACATGAGCAAGATAGTTAATGAACAATAAAGTGGCATAATATTTTAACATGGAAAACCCCTTAGGGTAAAAAAACACTTTGAATCTTAAACTTTATTGGTCTCTTGGGCAAATCTTTTAGAGCTACATCTTTGGGAAGCACAACACCCTATTTTAGAAACATCAATTAAAAGGAACACCAATCCCTTACACCTAAAGTACCAACTTCCAAAATAAACAAATGAGGTATAAAATCAAAGGATCATCTCTATTACAACACAAATCATGAATCACTAGTTTCAACTTCTTGTTGAAAATATAATGCAGGATATACTTCTATTCTCCTCAAAACATCCAATATACAAATGTATTTTCTTTTTCTAGTAAAAGATCTAATCAAATACTGATATGAATGAATGAAGAATCAATATATAACCCTTCTTCTACCTCTAATAAACTTTTGCAATGAAAATCAAATCACAAATAGGAAAATAGAAACATGAAGCATTATCCTCTTCTTTGCTATTAAAAATCAACCTGCAAACTGTTCGGTCTACAATGAATTCTATGTAAATCCTGCAACTTTTGTCAAAACTACCTATTGGTTGTTTTAGAGGAATATATCGTCTACTTATAAACTAAGAAAGTAAAAATTTTGGAGGCAGGTACATACCCCAAACTTCCATTAGACCAAAATCGCCCCAAACTACAAAGTTGTCTTAACATTTTGGTAACTACTGGTAAACAAACTTTTCCTCTTTCCATACATGTGTTATGCAAAAACTAAAAAAGACCCATTTTAGATAACTCAAAGAGCTTTCCAAAAAGTTATGATAGTTAGGGTCTAACAGATAAAAAGAACTATCAAATTTATAATAGACCAAAACAGTTTTTTATATCTATTTTCTAAGCCAATGTGAACATTAAGTGTTAATTGTATAACACTTAGTGTTAATCTTGAATATGTTGTGAACAATATTGAAGGAAATAAAATAAGATAATTACATGATGTTAAGCATACCATATGTGCATTATAATTACATTATTGACATCAATGACAAGAATCAAAGACCAAATACCAAGGGTTCAGCAGAGTGTCTATATGGTAAATGATCCATCTCACCGAAATTCATAGGTACCCAGCCACTACATCTACCTAGTATATAGGAATATATATTGAATACATAGCTCACTCCATTGAACCAAGGAAGCATGAGAAACAAGAGAAAAACCCTCCCTAATTTAGACTAGGGTGAGGTGACAAGCAACTAGAAAAGTGCACCAAAAGAACTACATGTCTAGGAACCATGATCAAGATGCGCAAAAGAATACATATGTGTGTACTAAGGTGATCAATCTCAGACATGTCATGAGGCTAATGTATTAGAAAGGAAACTTACTGGACAAAGGAAGATGGAAAAAAAAGGCAAAATATCAAACTCCCATGGCACCTTAATCATGAGTAGTACATGTACAATAAGGCACAAGATATAATAAATCCCAAGAATATAATAATATGCATGAGTTTCATTAGATGACACTACTTGAATTAGAAGGAAAAACAAGGAAAAATAATTGAAATGAAATGTAGATGTAGTATGGCACTTTATCTATGTGTATTTGCAAGAATGCATAAAATAATGTATAAATAGACTAGAAGAGACATAAGACTAGTACAATAGATAATACAAGTCATGATGAATCATCTAAAGCAAAGAAATCAATCCTTCGACCTAAACAACTAAGATACCCACTAGAATGCAAAAATGAAAAAGATTGAATAGAATGTGCCTGGAGCAAAATCTAAGAAGACAACCAACATCACTGGAAAGAGCTCAAAAAGACCTTTCCAACAACATAAAGAATTCCCAAATCGAAGATTGGATACTCAAGATATGCCTCCAAGAGTGCAAAATTGTACCCTAACTTTGACAGCACAAAAAGCTATCAAAAAAGCATCAAAACTAAAAATCACGTATACCACTATGACAGGCTCAGAACCATCTTTCTGAAAAATATCTCATTTTTGGAAACAAGAGACTATATGCTCGAGATATGAGCAAAAATGCAAAGGTAGATCCAATCAAAGCCTGAAGAGGAGACAAGATATGTTGATGTAGTGTTGACATGGCACTGACGTCAGCAAGAGACGATCCCAAATTTGATAGTCAAATGGTCGTTGAGGCAAAAAAAATGCCAAAACATAACCCTTGCTAAAAAAAAGCCATTCATTGAAAATAAGCTGGAAAACCAAGGGCCAGTTTCAAATTAAAAAACCAGTGGCCAAAATAAATGTGTCAAATAAAGATTTGTTTGGTGGAAAAAATCAACCATGCAATCAAAATTCCCTAAGAAAGGAATGGTGCATGGACAAAATAGCCATAAAAATCCCAAAAAACACCAGTGATGGGCAAAAACTTCCCATACTCAATAGACAAAACCAATCAGTATGATAGTGGGGCCCATTGATTAGACATCGGGCTTCATAAAAACATGCATGTGCATAAAGAGGGTAGAGGTTTTAACTAGTCCAAAATTGTCAGCCACGTCATAATAGAGCCCAACAGTATGAAAAATGCACCAAAGATTTCACCATAATGCCCGCAAAAAAAAAGGTGGAGAAACTGCCAATCATGAACAAAAAACCATTAACCACACTACAAATCACAAAATGAACACCGCCCAAATCATAGAAAAGTGAGGAACGGTAGTTGGGGTGCACTAATTTGTGCCATGTGGCATAAATGGAGGATGTTGGGAATAGGAGGACAAAAATGTGAATCACCAAACCACTGACTAGAGTCACTAACAAAATTTGTGATAACAAATAGAACTCACCTTAAAATGTATTCCCCACAAAGTGCTCCAACTTTGGGCTCAAACCCCCGACAACCCCCCCCCCCCCCCCCCCCCAAAAAAAAAAAAGTTCACTCTCATAAAAAAATGGTCAAATCTGCTCTCGTTGCATTCATTCTCTCCTTCGCAATGTTCAAAAGATGTCAGCATTGATTGCAATTAGAGCTTGCCAATAACAAGAAGATCATAGATCTGTTGATTGATTTGCTTTCCAAACCAAAAAATGCTCCCATGATGGAGAGCACCCGTGTACCAAAAAAGCTGATGTGGACTAGCAAGGTACAAGTAGACAAATTGCTCACCCACAAAAAGGATGTTGGTTGAGTTGGAAGATGCAAGTTCAGATCCCAAGCATGGGATGGGCCCAAAAAACACCAGCAATAACTTTCAATCAGCCCACCAATCATAAGCAGTAATCTCCCTCCAATAAGCACCCAATCTACAAAGACCCAAAGGTCTTGAAGAAGCCACTACGCACCAAACTAATCACTTTGCATGTACCAGCAAGCATATCGATTATAATTCTATATGTAAGGGTGAGCACGCATATTGATCCCAAAAAAGTGTCACTCTATGTATAAATGCCTTCCTTAGTGAATATGGGCTCCAAAAAAGAGTGTGGGTTAGAGGGGCAAAGGCATGAAGCATTTAGAAGAACCAATACATCAAAAAGGAGAGTGTATGGGCAAGGCCCCTAAACAAAAGTCACCAATAAATCACATGGAGGAAAGGCTACCTTAGGCAATATAGTACAAGGACTACGCCACAAAGTACAAGCCTCACAACACATGCAAATTTGCACAATGGCTCAGACTGTCAATGCCAATCTTGGTTTAAAAACCAAATACCACCTTCATTATGCATGAAAAAAAATGTTGGTTGCATTGAAGCTATAAAATGCCTCCCAAATCTACACGGAGATCAAGGCTTGGGTACCATAGGTAGAGGTACTAAAAAATTGGTGCACCTAAAATCATCTGTGCACAAGTATCAAGGAAAGTTTCTTTTTCAAAAGAAAAGGTGTCGCTTCCAATGGCGATAAAACCCTAGGCGCACAAGGAGATTGAGCATGGGTGAGGACCAAAATTTTTGATAGAGATTCCAATGCACCCAAGAACAAATAACATGCACTATTTTCCAAAAGCCCAATTTTTTTTTTCAAACCAAAAAATTGATTTAAAAAAATAAAAAATTTATTGCTTGAAATTCATACCAAGGTCAAAATGACCTTGGTGCAAAAAAATTTGCCTCAAATTTCAATAGCATCCAAACTGGATGTATTTTATATGGAAATGGGGGTTTTCAAGTGCTCTGAGCTCAATGGTGATGTTTGTTCGAGCTCAAAGTGCTCCAAATAATAGTGACCCCCAGATCCAATAAAAAAATTGTTGAAAGCTTAGATCTGAAAAATTGATGCTAAATCTCTCAAGAGTAGAACAATGGCATGAAG
The DNA here is from genome assembly GCA_028749045.1 of Cupressus sempervirens. Lineage (NCBI taxonomy): Eukaryota > Viridiplantae > Streptophyta > Pinopsida > Cupressales > Cupressaceae > Cupressus > Cupressus sempervirens. The sequence continues at coordinate 218,938,830 of CM053784.1, read as the reverse complement.
ATCTAAAGCTATGATACCATGTTGAAGTTGATGAAAGATCAACCCATAGCTCCCAAGAATCACTTGCATGCAAACACCTATCATAGAAGAGAGAAGCAAAAGCTATGGAGGCTTAAATTACCAGATCCATAGATGAGACATTCTTGATGAGCAAAAAGAGAGATTGTTATTATCAAAAGTGAATCGGTTAATAATTACAAAGAGAGGCTATCCTTATAAAGGAGATTGAAACCCTAAAAATGTCTAACCTAGGTTGCATCATAATAATTAATAAAAAAATTAATTATTCTATGCCTAAAGTTTAGCTTAAGGAAACTAGAGTTAATTAGGAAATATCTAATAACTCTAACAAGAATGACACATAACTCAAAGACTATGAAACATCAGAATGTGTGCACTTGGGACAAGGATCTAGGTTAGGTCCTTGACATGATGTGAGTTGGGCATAACCTGAAATCAAAAGCAACAATGGCTACTTCGTGAACAATAGACTGGAACAAAAAATAAAAAAATATTTTTGGTTGATGCAAGTTTGCATATTAACTCAAGATTCTCCTACAATACAACTTGAATGTTCTTTCCATTTGATCATTAAATGGTGGGTGATAACTCAAATTATCCAAATAGAAAATGGCATTCGCATAGCAAGCGATTTCTCCAATGATAAAAAAGGAAAATTCAAATCTAATTACATCTAAGGCACCTCAATTCTAATCAAATTTATCTTAGTTATCAACTCATCTATCAACAAGGCACGTACTTGTCTTACCAGCTTGGCAGTCTTCACCTCCATGGTGTACTTTTGAGTCTTATTAATTTATCTCAAATATTATTAATTTAAAATTTAAACTATTATTAATTATTGTTCATGTAAATACATATTTACTATTTACACTTACTTAAGTTTACTTAGGTTAATGCATTATTTTATTATTTATTTGGTGAGACACATAGGAGTTTGCATACTTTTATGAGTTGTCATGTTGACAACACAGAAGTAAGCAACTCTAATTCAGCACATGGTGCCTACAACACTGGAGTTTGCATAATTAATTGAGTTGTCATGTAGACAACATAGTTATTCGCACTCCTATTTTAGCACATGGTGTTTACAACATAAATTTGCATGCTACACCTTTGTAGGCTTATCCTCTCATCATCGCACTTACTCATGTGCTTAATGGAGGATAATCCACTTCAGGTGGACATGTGCCTCTTTGTATGACTTATCATGTTGTTGATTCCTATGCATTCTAGAAGCATTCCAGAGGCCTTTATATACAAGCATTCCTAGTATACTTACACATTGAATCAAATACATATTGATATTCTGATCATACTCTCTTTGGTTTACATTTGTGCTTATGCTTGAGTTCTTTGATCTTGGGTGAATTTTTCCCTAAATCAAATTCTTACATGGTATTAGAGCTTGGAGAATTTCTCTTCACATAGTTGTTCAAGACCATCTTCTTGCTTTAGCATCTCAACCCAGATCTGGAGTACCGTAGTCATTGGGAGTGTCTAGAGCCAGAACAGACCTCGCCATTGCATCTAGAATGTTGATTCAGTGAAAATCAACTATAAATTTTCCTACCCTAGGCCAAAGTCAATTTTGAGGAAAAAAATTTTGCAAACTGAAACCTAAAATCTTGATTTGCAAGTTTGGTATGGTCATTTTTTAGATCTGCTTAATTGTTTTTTGGATCAGATAATTTATTTTTTCTCTACTTTTTCAAATTTTGCATTTTTCAAAAAAAAAAATTGCCCTTCGGGCAACAAGGGAAAAAAATTTTGGTACAAGCACCAAGCAATCACACCTCGGCCCTGCACCCTACACGAAATATTTTCCATACTATGGAGAATATTCCACATTTTTTGGCAAACTGTACATTGGTGGAATATTCTAATATTTTTGGCATTTACAACAAATTTTTGGCATCCACATTTGACAACAGGCAAGTCAATTACTGGCAAAGGCACCCACTTACCGATCAGCTTGTACTTCCTCGATGGCTCTTTTTATTTAACCCTCCACAGGTTATTTGTTTTAAATAGCACATAGAGTCCCAGCACAACCCACGTGGGTTTAATATCTTCACCTTTCCAGTAGCATCCTCCCTCACCGTTCATAGTTTTTGGCAGTCTGCTCTCTACCAGTGTCGTTGTTTCGACCATCGGCTTAAGTGAAGTCTCCAACCACGGTAAGTTTTTTGGTGGCATTTTTTACAAATTTTGATGCCACTACTCTCAATAGGCCCCCACACATGGATATGTTGCAACCTCTGCAGCCACTACATGGCACCAAGATAGTAACAATGGATCGCCACATTTGAGGACTAACTTGCCAAGTGGACCAGCAGCACCCCTCAATGTAACAAGCTTCATCATTTTCCATGTGGACCGTCCTTGTGACGTTCGCCAACCCTACTGCAACACATCACATGCCAATTGTCCATCCATATAGTGCCATGTGTTATGATCGTACCAGTCCGTACTGTATGACCATGCCATGTCACCCAAGGTGGTTATTTTTCGCTGACATCAACATTTCACAGTGTTAAAATTGATGATTGTCTAACCATCATTCCTAGGAATTTTTGAACTGTTGTGATGGCCATTTGACCATCAAATTTAAGCTCGCATTTTTCTACCCAGACCCTTCTTTAGATGCAGTTTTGATTTGACAGTCCAACTTTGGGAGGCCATAACTTAGTCATCAGGACTCCAAATTAGGTGCAATTTTATTTTTTGGGGTAGAATTTCCTAAACTCTTTAGTGTTGGTGTTCTTTTCTATTTTTGGTGCTCAAATTTGTCAAAAATTACATCTTTTTGTGACTATACCTATTCAATCCTGCATTTTGCAACTTGAAATGCTCTGTACGGGCTCATCTGGACACATTTTTAGGTTCTATTTTTTTGTAAGTGCTTAATTTTTCATCTACTTTCCAGATCTACAATCAAATTATAGGCTTGTGTGGACAAAAATATCACTTTCAAAGTTAGGGCCTTTTTTGCATTGTATTACTTTTATTATTTTTCAAAATTGTTGTACATCTAAGCCGCAGTGCTTAGTGACAAATTTGAGCCTCAAAAGGTAGTTGTAAATAGCAAAATCAAAAGTCCACTTTGTAAATTTTGACAAGTGGCCTATTGTACACACACTACATATAAAGTGTCAAAAGCATCTCTTTTTTTGGGGGGGGAGGGAGGGGGGAGGGGTCTTTTGATTGAGTGAATAGGGGGGGGGGTGTATTGTCTTTTTTGTGTCTCTCTTTTGTGCTCTTTTACTTTTCTGCATCATGGGTTCACCTAAAGGTCCACTTCTAACTTCACACAATTATTCTACATGGAAAGATATTGTATGGAGTAGATTAATGGAAAAAGTTCTAAGTCTTTATGTTGGTGGTTCAATTGCAAAACCCACTAATGCCACAGCACTCAATGATTGGAATATTAAAGACCAACAAGCTTTAGGAATTATCAAGACTTTTGTACATAGAGATCTCTTCTTCCACATTTCTAGTTTCAAGGAAGCCAAACTTGCTCGGGACAAACTTGAATCTATGTACGCTAAGGTGGATGAGGAAAAGGGATACCATATTGAGGATGAACTACTTCTATTGGAACCAAAGAATTTTGAAACAATTCAAGATTATATCAACAAAGCCAATGAGTTTAGAGCACTACTTAAAGATTGTGGTAATCCCATGAAGGATGATAGGTTGATTCATCACATTTTGAAGAGGTTACCTTCAGAGTATGCTTCTTCTTTTTTCAATTTATAATACTCATAGGTTGACCATGGGAAGTGCTTTCCAAAAGCCTAAATTTGATGCATTTGCAAAAATTTTGATTTTTGAACAATCTCGTTTGATAGATATGGGACTTCTCACATCATCAAAGACCAAAGAATTGGTGGCTAGTGATGAGAACCACTCAAGTCAAGGAAGAAGAAGTTCTAGCAACAACAAGAAGAAGTAGTGGCAACAAAAATCACAATCTGAGACACAACAATCCTCCTCACAGCAAGGTAGTTCTTCTTCCACCAAGAAGGGAAATAATGAAAAGAAGGAAAAACTTTTTTGTGCATATTGTAAGAAACTAAATCATGATGAACATCGTTGCAAGAATAAGAGAATCGATGAGTTAGAAAACCTACTCAAGAAGAACAAAATTCAAGTGCCAAATGCTTCCAAGGATTCAACTCCAACCACTTCAAAGGGAAAAGGGCAAGCACTTATGGCTAGATCAAGTTCTTCATCGGAATGGATTCTTGACTCAGGTGCCTCATATCATATGGGTTATTCAAAGGGAGACTTTTCTTCATTGAAGCAGTCACATGTACTACACATCTTTGTGGGAGATGATACTAAAATGGAAGATGAAGGGAAAGGACATGTAGAGATGGAAAATAGGGAATTCAAAGATGTTCCCTATGCTCCAAACCTTAGCTCTAATCTCCTCTCAATTTACCAAATCACTCACCTTGGAGATGGCAAAAAAGTTGAGTTACTTCCAGATTCAGTAATGGTGCAAATTATCAAAGATGATTCACTGGTTGTAGTGGGAAAAATCAATCATGATAAGAGGCTTTATTCCTTCTCCTACTTTGTGCCTCAGTCTCCTTCACTTGCCTTGTTAACTCAATCTAATTCACAAATAAAACTATGGCATGAGCGGTATGGTCATCTTTCCTTCTGCTATCTTTAGCAACTTTGCTCAAAAACATGGTCAAAGGTCTACCTATAATCAACTTTTCTAGGGTGAATGTTCATCATGTTCAGTGGATATGAATCTTGAGGAGAATTTTGATAAAGGGAAGTCTTCAAGAGCTCCAGTTGCTCTTTAGTTGGTTCACATGATACTAGAAAGTCCTTTTATAGTGACATTAGTCAGCCAGGGTCGCTACATCCTTACTTTCATTGACGACTTTTAATGCCACACATGGGTCTACTTTCTTCATCACAAGAATAAAGTGGTTGACAAGCTTCAAGCCTTTGAGAGTCATGTTAAACAAAAATCAAGGAAATCCATCAAGGTTCTTTGTATGGATAATGAAAGAAGATATGTGAACACAAGACTTAAAGACTTTTGCAAACTTGAGGGAATTGATCTTCAGAATCCACCAGCATTCAGTTTGCACAAGATAGATGTTGCAGCACTGAGGATATGAATTCTTAAGTCCATGGTAAGTTGCATGATACAAGCCAAGTCTCTTGATCCAACACTTGAAATCGAAGCTATAAGTAGTGCCAATCACATACTTTACAGGTCTTCTCATAATGCCTTAGATGATAAGACTCCTTTTGAGGCATGGTGTGGCAGAAAACCAATTGTGAAACACTTTAGAGTCTTTGGTTGTCCAACATGGGCAAACATATCTTCTAGGTGATGCAAGGCACCACCACCTAGACCTTGTACTTTCATTGGATATGAAGACAGTGTTAAGGCATACAGACTTATGGATCTTGAGACTCATGAGATCTTTGTGGAGAAGGATGTACACTTTGAGAAAAGTTCACCCATCTTATCCTCTAATCCTCTCCACACCTCATACACTGTGGAAACTAATAGTGACACTAGCGATAATGATTCAATAGACTTGAATTTGTGAGCTCCTATTGACAAACATAGTGGGAGGTCACATCATCAGCATAGTCCACTGCATACATTGCCATAGTGATAGGTCCAGCACAACAGGGTACACCTTGTATTCTAGCTCTAGCAATAAGGGATGACTACATAGCATACATTTCAAGTTTGTTTGTGGAGTCATACATAGTAGACTTGGGGGACATCATTGATCATTTACATCTTCTCTTTGATGAGGCAAATCCTTCTTCAATTGTTGTGAGGGCTCACTCTAACCCTCATGTCCATTCTCTACATGATCAATCTTCATAGGTTGATATGATTGTGGATCCTTATGTATAGCAATTGCATGAGGTCTCTTTATCATTCAAGGAGATGGTGGGTTCTTTGGGATAGGTTCTACATCCATCGTTGTCAGATATGCACTCATTCTTTTCAACGATCTTGTAAGGGGCCACCATTAGCATCAACACAAGGACTGTGGAGCAAGTTTTAGAGACATCATTGATTCTTGGGATTCTTTCTACACACAAGGGAATCATCTCACTTGTACCTTTGCCATTGTTTCTTCCAAAGGGGGGAAACATTATACAACACTCATAGACCAACTTCTTCCTTGGAGCAACAATCATTGGTCGGCACTCTTCATTTGGGGGGGGGGGGGGGGGGGGGGGGGGGGCGAGGGACTAACTTGTCTCCCTTTCTCTTCTTTCTTATGGGGGGAACTTTTTCCTCTTATTGGATTGGTCCTTCATACTTGACTTTTGTATATACTCAATGTATGTCATAATGGGGGGGTCTTGATTACTCCATCCATCCATGCATCTTATTTTTTCATCTCTCTTTTTGGGGGATGGTTTTTCCCATGAGGTTTTCCCTCTTTCTCTACTTTATGAGAGATTGCATTTCATTATTTACATGGGTACCTAACATGGCCTAGTAGTTGGGACCCATTATGCATTTCATCCTAGTTTTCATAACTTAAGGGCATTCCCCTAAGTTGCACTTAAGGGGGGGTGTTGGTGTAAATAAATATTTACTATTTACACTTACTTAAGTTTACTTAGGTTAATGCATTATTTTATTATATTGCATTATTTTCTTATTTATTTGGTAAGACACTTAGGAGTTTGCATACTTTTATGAGTTGTCATGTTGACAACACAGAAGTAAGGAACTCTAATTCAACACATGGTGTCTACAACACTGGAGTTTGCATAATTAACTGAGTTGTCATGTAGGCAACATTGTTATTCGTACTCCTATTTTAGCACATGGTGTCTACAACATAAATTTGTGTGCTACACTTGTCTAGGCTTATCCTCTCATCATCGCACTTGCTCATGTGCTTAATGGAGGATAATGCAGTTCAGGGGGACATGTGCCTGGTTGTATCACTTATCATGTTGTTGATTCCTATGCATTCTAGAATCATTCTAGAGGCCTCTATATATAGGCACTCCTAGTGTACTTACACATTGAATGAAATACATATCAATATTCTGATAATATTCTTTCTGGTCTACTGTTGTGCTTGTGCTTGAGTTCTTTGATCTTGGGTGAATTTTTCCCTAAGGAAAATTCTTACAATTATTAAATAATGAATTTATTTACCTTTAGGTTAACAATTTGCAAAGCACTATGTGTGGATTTGAAATCTTTTAATTTAGTGGGAAAGTGATATCTTATTTTTTATTTGGAACAAGTATAAAAATAAGAAAAATAAGTCAATGGATTATTGATCTAGTAGTGAAGGTCAATGGTTATAAGAGATCACTAAGGATCAAATCCTCTTGAGTGCAAGACCATAATATCATTAGGAGTGAGGTGGAGATCATGTCCTAGAGAAAATTTATAAAATAAATATCCTTTAAACCTTAACTCTCAATTAAAGAAATTTCACTATAAAAAAACTACACTCACATATTAATTTGTTTATTTTAAAAGTCCCCTCCCTCCAAAAATAATTGTAACAAACTAATTTTAAACATAATTATAAGTACCAATTGAAAGCTTTTGTGCTTGCAACAATGAGCTCATAGGTATTTACTAATCGTTTTTAAAACTGTAATTTAATGTGCATAAACTATATTAAAATTAAATCTTAATTTAAGTAAAATAAAATTTATTTATTTTATATTTTTATAGGTTATGGGCCAAAGCCTAGAATATTTATTATTTTATTATTATTTGATGAGATTAATTATTATTGTTATGTGTTAAGTTCGAGTAACTCAAACTCAAGTCCTCTCAAATAAGAGACTCAAAATTTACCCGCCCAATTTATTATTTTAATAAACTAAAGAAATATTATTTATTTATTTAATTTATCATATACTAATAAATTATCATCTAAAAAATCTATTATAAAAATTAATAGAAAATTAACATGAAAAGAATAGCATGTACAAAGTGAAGAGCAAAAACTAAACTTAAAAAACTATAAAAACTAAAAAGTGGCTTAAATATATGAATAAAAAATTTGTTTAAAAAAATCTTCATCAAAAGATCTATTATAAAAAATTAAGATGAGAAATATATTAAAATATATTTTAAAAATAGCTACTCCTCCCACAAATATTCTATTGGGTAAACTAAAAATTATTATTTAAAGTGGAAAACTAAACTAATTTAAAAAATAATTTGAAAAATAAACTTCAATCAATTTAAAAAATCAAAAGTTAAATAAGCAAGAAGAAAAACATGAGTTGAAAATAGAGATAACAACTAATAATTTTTCTAAATAAATAAGAAGGAAAAAAAATTAAAAGAGAAGATAAATTAAAATTCATAAATAAAATAAAATCTTATTTAAATCAATTAAATTATAAATAATTTGTAATTAACATAAAAAAATATTTAAAAAAAAATAAGCAACCAATAATAACTAATTAAGTTAAATAGATATATTTAAGAGCAATAGTTAAAAATAGAGATAATAGCTAATTAAGGTAAATAAATAAAAATATTTTAAATAATGTATGACATATCTTATTATTTTATAGTTATAATTTTTAAGTTAAATAAATAAGAAAAATAAGAGTTAAGAGTGTAGATGATAGCTAATTAAATTAAATAAATAGAAAGAATAGCCCTACCATTTTATAGGTAGTTATATATAATAGTTAAAAGTGGAGTGAGATGAAAATTGGTTAGAAAATAATTAATGGCAAGGGCTGACAATTTTTTAACCAAAAAAGTAACTTTACGAGAACAAAGTTCCCACACATAGCCTACCAGCTAAATGTAATTAAGATGTAGAGAAAGAATTTACAACTATGCGAGATAAAACATATGTAGCCCTTATTTATCATAATTATCTTATGATCAAACTCTTCCATATTATCTTATATAATTTTCAAAATTAACTCATTAGACATGCAGATTTGAACAAGGGTACTTCAAGTCCTTCATGTCAAAAAAAAAGACTCTTCCATATTATCTTATATAATTTTCAAAATTAACTTATTGTACATGTAGATTTGAACTAAACAAATCTAAAACTTTATGAAATTTATAAGTTTAGGACTTCTTTTTACACTCAAACCCAAATTTATTTTGATTGTGCAAAATGACAAGTCAAAATTTTTGAAAATAAATGGATTTAGTCTAAGAGTGTTGTGATGTGGAGCCTAATCAAACTCGTAGGTTAATATTTTTCCATTTTATTTGACATGATTAATGTTGGAATACTTTAGAATAACTAAAAGGATGGGTGAATCAGTTATCCAAGGTCCAAATGTATAGATAAAACTTTTCAGTACTTAACAAATACATGTGCATGCATTGATCATCCAATATCTCAAACCTTAGTATATTATTGTCCTAGGTCAAATGAACTTTATAGAAATGTAAACATGAAATACAAAATCATTCACACAATTAGACACAAGGATTTTACGTAGAAACTCAATTTGGGAAAAATCACCAATAACATGCTACAAATTTTCACTCTTTTGAAGTGAGCTCTGTGAGGAGCCAACCCTGTTAAAGGTTACAATGAACATTTTTTAATGTGACCTTGATTAAAGGATTTCAATCACCCTATTAGGATTGAGCCTTGTTAGAGGACTTTAGAACATTCCATTAGCAGATTACAAATCTCTTATTTAGCTCTCCATTTTGCTTGGCATTCATTCCTCTTTGTCTCTAATAGCTTGTTCACCCTTCAAGCCTTCACCTCCTTAAGAATTCATGCTTAGTATGCTAACTACATATTCATTCCTTCAGCCACCAAATGAAGCAACACCTTAAGACTTCTTGTTTATCTCTAGTTCGCACTATGACATTTTTCTTCTAGCCTATTACCTCCTTATATATAGAATTTTGATCTTTTTCCACTTCACCAAAATCATCCATTTTAGGGTTAGGTCAAATTCATCGAATCTATCCTCTTTTCCATTTTGTTCCCTCTAGAAACTTCTCTTACAATCCTCTTCAAATTCATCTCAAAATGTTTTATCTTGAATTATGTGGCACCATCTCATCATACTTATCCTTGACACCCTTCACAAAATTCAAGAAATCAACTTTATTGGCATAGATTTGTAAAATCTTCGATCAAACTCATTTTACTGGCACTCAAAAATAACATGTTTGCTCAAAAATAATTGTCTTCTAATGCTTGGTCAACACTAGGTTGCTCAGCATACACTAAGTCTTACCGATGCTCGACACCTACTAAACTTCATTTTCTTGACATATACTAAACTTGTTCCGTCGCAACTAACTTTTTGCTCGACCTACACTGACTTGCTCAGCTTCTACTATTTGCTTGGTCAAGCTTGGTAGACACATTTCTTTGCTTAGTTGTCTTCTTGTCTTTGCTCAAGTATCCTTTTATTGTAGCCTTAAGTAGATGAATAATACACTATATCATCAAAGTCTTACTTGGTCTTAGTGCTTCTTTTATACACCATATAACTCAACCTTTCTCTAGGTACTCTTGTTATCCTTTCTTTTCAAATACTCTTTATCAATCAATCAAATGATAACATTCAGACCAAATTAGCAATTATCTCACTAGTAAGTAGCAAGTTTGACAGCAATGACAAAATAATGATTGTTCCATGATAGGTTTCATCAATCTTCCTCACTTCTATTCTTTAACAATCTCCCTCTTTGGCATTGATGGCAAACCAATAACAATAACAATACCAAAAAGAAACTTATTACCTTGTATTGAAATCTCTCCCTCTATCATTATCTTTCTTTCTTCTATATAGGCTACAATATGTCTTCTTCTGTAGATATTTAGCATAAACTCTTCCTCTTTATCTTTCTCCCTATTTCTAATATTCTTTCTTTTCTAGTAAAACTCTCCCTCATACTTGTAGTAAACTTTCACTCTTTAACAACAATGCCAAAGACTTGTCATCTTCTCATGTAGATATCAGCAATTCAAGTTCTCCCTCTATCACCTTGCATGTGACTGTAAATCTTATGTTTCATCTCCTTCCTTACTTTAGGCGGTTCCTAAAGTAAGATCCATGGCATCAAGTTGTAAAATATGTCATTCAATTTAGTTAATGCAGGGCATTACTCTTGCTTCTTAAGTAGCTTTAGATAGGGGTATCACCCCTAGCTTACCTCTAAGATATTCATGCACATCCTTAGGTAAAGCCTTTGTGAATATATCAGTTATTTGTTCTTTTTTAATCACATATTCCATTCTCACTTCTTTATCTTCAACCAACTCTCTCAAGTAATGATACTTGACTACAATGTGTTTGTCTTTGTATGCATCGCAGAGTTCTTAGATATGTTTATAGAACTTGTATTGTCATAGTAGAGTACTATAGGTTCAATCATTTGTTCCTTCATTCCTTTGAGTAACTACTTGATCCATACCACATTTGTGCAATTCACTATAGCAACAACATATTCAGCTTTAGCAGTAGATTGTGAAATATAGTTTTGTTTCTACTAGTCCAGGTAACCAATCTCTTTCCTAGGAAAAATTTTCCACCACTTGTACTTTTCCTATCATCAATGTTTCCAGCCCAATCAGCATATGTATAGGTTCTCAATTCAAACTTGTCATTCTTCTTGTAGTATAGACCATAGTCTTTTGTACCTTTTAAGTATCTCATAATCCTTTTAATAACCATTAAGTGATTCTCCTTAGGATTTTCATAAAGTCTTGCAACAATCCCAATAGCTAGTGAAATATTAGGTCTTCTATGAACTACATAGTGCAATTTTCCAATCTTAGACCTATACAATGTTTGATTTACTTCAGCAAAATCATCAGTTTTGAATAGTTTATGTCCTATCACCATGGGAGTGCTAATTGGTCTTAAATCCTCCATACCAAAGTCTTCAAGATTTACTTTACATACTTGGAGTAAGTAACATAAATACCATATCCAACAAAGAACTTTATTTCTCCAAGCATAGACATCTCAAATTCTGTCATTATTTCATTTGCAAATGTCTTTCACAATGCATTTTGTCCTCCAAATATGATATCATCAACAAATATTTTAGCTAGTAAAATTCCTTTAGCTCCTTCTATCTTCAAGTATAGATTTTTGTTGTCATCAATCTTCTCAAAACCAATCTTCACAATATAGTTTTGCAACCTTTCATACCATGCTTTGGGAGCTTGCTTTAAACCATATAAAGCTTTGTGCAATCTACACAGCATGTTTTTGTTGTTTGGATCAACAAATCCTTCGGGTTGTTCAATATAAACCTCTTCTTCATGTATACCATTTAGAAATTTTGGCTTAATATATATTTGATAAACTTTGAATCCTTGTAGGTAGAATAAGCAAGCAGAGTTCTTACTCCTTCCAATCCTGCAGCTAGGGAAAATGTCTCTCCATAGTTAATTACTTCTTCTTGTGCATAACCTTTACAAACTAACCTTTCCTTATTCCTTTTTAATTCACCATTCTCATCCAATTTTTTTATGTACACCCACTTTGTTCCAATAACATTCTTATCATCTGCCTAGGATTTGTTCTTTTCAATCTGACCAATTTCTTCTTTCTTTGCTTGACTCCAAACTTCAATTTCTAATGCATCCTTTGTTGATTTAGGTTCATGTATGCTTAAAAAATATGTTTCATTCATTAATCTATTCCTTTTCATTGGTCCATCATCTTTTTCTGCAATGATTTGTTCAACAGGATGATGTCTTCTAACATATTTTGATAATCTTGGTTGTGTTCTTCTTTCTTCAACAATAGGTTGCTCATGAAGTTCAATCTTAGGTTCACTATGTACTTCTTTGTCAGGTAACTCAACATTCCTTTCCTATAAATTGATCTAAACATTAGAATGTACCTCAATTTTTTATTATAACTTGGCTCCTAAATGTAACTCGGCATCCATTGTATGTGACTCGACAATCACTTATTCTTGTTGATTAGCAGCATGGTTTACAGTATCATTAGCATTAGCAGGCATTCCTTCATAGTAGTACATAAAGGTTTTGTAATTCTCAGGTTCCTTATTTTGATTATCTTCATGTATTTCTATATATTCATCAAATTTTACATTTTCAATTTCCACAACTTTTTAGTGTTAGTATTTAAACACTTATAAGCTATACTTCTTGTGGAATATCCTAGGAATATACCCTCTTCACTTTTAGCATTAAGTTTACCATTTAGGTTGTCTTTAAGAATGTAACACGTGCTTCCAAATACCTTAAAATATTTGACATTGGGTGAATATCTATACCATGATTCATAAGGTGTGAAATTTGTACCTTTCTTGACTTGTACTTGGTTCAAGGTTTAGATAGTTGTACTAATAGCTTCTCTAAGTATTTCAAAGCAACATTCTTCTCCATCATCAGTGTTCCAGCATAATCCATTGAAAATCTATTCCTCCTTTCAACTATCCCATTTTGTGGAGGGGTCCTAGATGTAGAGGTTTGTCTTTTGATTCCTCTATCATTGTAGAAGTTATTGAATTCGGTTAATGTAAACTCTCCACCTTTGTCAGATCTCAAACATTTCAAGCTTTTACCAATTTCCTTTTCAATTTTTTCTAGATACCACTTAAACATTTGAAAAGCATTAGATTTTTCTCTCAAAAACATAACTATCATCATTCCAAATAAATCATCAACAAATATAATAAAATACTTATCACCTTTGTATCTTTGCACATCAATTGGTCCACATAGATCAATATGAACTAATTCTAAAATTTATTTTGAAATATGAGTCTTACTCTTAAAAATAGATTTTGTCATCTTGCCTAACTGACATTGTTTGCAAATCACATTATCATGTTTCTTCAATTTTGTCAAACCTCTAACTCTTCTCATCTTATTGATACTAACTAAGTTGTCAGAATTTATGTGACATAATCTTTTGTGCCATAGCCATAGATCATCAAATTGTACAACAAGACAAGTTGATTCATTCATGTCATGATAAAACAAATTACCTCTAGTATGATCTCCACTTCTAATGAGTTCTCCATCAGCATCATAGATCTTAGCCTTCTTGTGTTCAAATTCAACTTTGTATCCTGAATTATTCAATTGTGACACACTCAAAAAATTACAGTTAAGTCCTTCCACATAGTAATCATTGTCACACATGATCTTGTTTGTGAATATTATCGATCCTTTACCTTTCACTAGATAGGGTACATCATTACCAAATCTAACACTATTTCCATTGTAATGCTCAAGGGTAATGAACTTACTTTTGTCACTAGTCATGTGATGAGAACATCCACCATCAATGATCCATCTTTCACTTTTGGTTACATAAGATACTAATGTAGTTGCCTCATCTTCATCTGAATTATCTTTTACAGCAACATAGACAACTTCGTCATCATGATTATCAGATTCACCATTAGATTTTTCTTTAGCAATGTAACAAGCTTTCTTTCCCTTGTCTTTATTGCCTTTGTTACTCTCATATTTTCTACTTTTGGATTTGTCTTTATTTCTATTGTTTTTCTTCTTAGGATATCTTGCTGCAATATGATCAACTTCATTACAATTAAAACATATGATGCAATAACTTACCTTTGTATTTTCCTTTGCCTGTGTGAAATCTCCTAGCCAATAGTACTTCCAATTCTTCTAGATCTTCATCATCAGTTTCACCATCACTAGCAACATGCTTGACCTTTTTTTTCCCTTTAGGTTCTTTGAGTGTCAGCTTAGCTTTCAAAGCATAATTAATATTCTCATATTTGAGATTATCAAAATTTGGAAGTTCAAAAGCAGCAAGTCCACCAACCAGTCCTTCAAGGGTTAGATCACTACCTGGAGTACACCTCAATTCTTGTATAATTCCATTTTCTCCTTTGATTGCATTTACAACATCTTTGATTCTTGCACAGTATTGGACTATAGTCTTGCCTTCTTGCATTCTCATTTCATCAAATTTTCCTCTTAGACTTTTTGTTTTGGCTCTCAAGACATTCTTGTCTCCTTCATAGATCTTTTGTAGGGCATCCCACATTCCTTTAGAAGTGGTACAAGTTTTGATGTCTTCAAACTCTAAATAGCTTAAGGTAGATGCAATCTATAACATTGCCTGATTATGTTCTTTCTTATGTTTTAGTTGTTTAGCAGTTAGGGATCAAACTACTTCAACATGTTCAGTGATGATAGTTGTATGTGGATAATCTCCAAGTCCTCCTAGATGTAGCTTTATCTAACTTTTCCATGTAGAAATTTTTTCCTTGTTTAACTTGGACACCTCCTTTCTATACATCTTGATCTTTAGCTTCAAGTGCCTTTAAAAAATTTCCTTCACAAGCACCAAATTCTCTAATACCAATTGTTGGAATACTTTAGAATAACTAAGAGGGGGGGTGAATTAGTTATCCAAGCTCCAAATGTATAAAAAAAAAATTTAGTACTTAACAAATACATGTGCATGTATTGATCACCTAATATCTCAAACCTTAGTATATTACTATCCTAGGTCAAATGAACTTTGCAAAAATGTAAACATGAAATACAAAATCATTTACATAATTTGACACAAAGATTTTATGTGAAAACCCAATTTGGGAAAAACCACCAGTAACATGCTACCAATTTTAGCTCTTCTAAAGTGAGCTCTATGAGGAGCCAACCCTATTAAAGGTTACAATGCACACTATTAAACATGACCTTGATTAAAGGATTTCAATCACCCTGTTAGGAGTGAACCTTGTTACAAGACTTTAGAACATTTCATTAGAATGTCACCATGTTAAAGGATTTACTCATGATTGTTGGTCAACCTTAATCCAAAGGATCTATCTAGAGTAATATAGTTGTTAGAAATTAATAGTACGACTTGATTTGATAGCAAAACAACTCACTTGTAGATTATAGATCTCTTTTTAAACTCTCCATTCTACTTGGCATTCATTCCTCTTCATCTCTAACATCTTGTTCACCCTTCAAGCCTTCACCTCCTTAAGCCTTCATGCTTAGTATGCCAACTACAAGTTTATTCCTTCGGCCACCAAATGAAGCAAGACCTCAATACTTCTTATCTATCTCTAGTTCATACTCAAACATTTTTCTTTTTGCCTATTATCTCCTTATATAGAGAATTTTGATCTCTTGCCACTTCACTACAATCATCCATTTTAGGGTTAGGTTAGACTCATCGAATCTACCCTCTTTTCCATTTTGTTCCCTTTAGAAACTTCTCTTACAATCCTCTTCAAATTTTTCTCAAAATGGTTTATCTTGAATTTTGTACCACCAACTCATCATACTTATCTTCAACATGCTTCACACAATTCAAGAAATCAACTTTTTCGGCTCAGATTTGTGAAATCTTTGATCAAACTCATTTTACTGGCACTCAGCAATAACATCTTGTTTTCTTGGCAATAATTATCTTTTGATACTTGGTCAACACTAGATTTCTCAGCATATGCTAAGTCTTATTGGTGCTCAGCACCTACTAAACTTCCTTTGCTCAACACATACTAAACTTGTTCGGTCACAACTAATTTTATGCTCTGCCTGCACTGACTTGCTCAACTTCTACTATTTTCTCAATCAAGCTTGACAAACACGTTTCTTTTCTTAGTCACCTTCTTCTCTTTTCTCAAGTATCTTTTCATTTTAGCCTAAGTAGATGATCATTACACTATATCACCAAAGTCTTTCTTGTTCTTAGTGCTCCTTTTATACACCATATAACTCAACCTTCCTCTAGGTACTCTTATTATCCTTTCTTTTTTAAATCCTCTTCATTAATCAATCAAATGATAGCATTCAGACCAAATTAACAATTGTCTCACCAACAAGTAGTAGGTTTGACATTAGTGACAAAATAATGATTTTTTCATGATAAGTTTCATCAATCTCCCTCATTTCTATACTTCAACAATCATTTTCAACAATTTCCCCCAAATTATTACTATAGGGGTTTGGGGGCAGCACCCCTAAGACAAGGTCAAGGGTTAGCACCCAAGGTGTGCTCCTTGTCACAGTACAAGGTGGGGTCGAGGGGCAATGCCCTCATGGGGGTTTTTGGGGGTAGTACCCCTGAAAGATCAAATTACTTTATTATTGTCAAAGGCATCAACTGTTATTTTTCTATTAGATGACTTATTCTAAACCTAATTTTGTAAGTGACAAAAAACTTGTATAGAATGGCTTAGGGTTAGGGATTTCATAATGTATGATGAGATTGTAGCTTCTTGCAATGGTATTGAGTTGTGAGGGATTATGGATTGTAATCACTAGATAATAATAATATTGGACTTGCCATTGGTGGACATAGTATAGGTATTTGGTGAACTATGTTAAATCTTTGTGTCTTGTATTTTCTTCTATGCAATTTATTATGATATTGGTTATATTTGCATGTAATTGCTATTTTTGTCTATGGTCAACCCTAACAAGAAGAGCAAAATAAAATAAGATATGTTGTCCACTTTCACATTTATCTATCTATATAACCCACAGAATGAGAACGAAGAGAGTTATTACCTTCTTTTATGGAGAAGGCAATTAGACCAAAGAGGGCAAGGCTCACATTCAGTGTTGGACTCACTTTCATGTTTAGCCCTAAAATCTTTGGTAGGGAGGTGTTCTTTAAGGTTGTGGGACTATAAGACTCCATCAATTTCTTATTCATTACACAGGAAGGAGAGTTGAAGGCACCTATTATGGCTTTGTCAAAATCTCCTAACTTTGTTACATTTATGTTGGATGTTGGATGTCGTCTCTTGGCCACACTTTCTGATTTTGAAGGAGGATACGATGGGAATCAAACTAGTGAAGAGTGATTGGATTTCTCAATACTCAAATGAAAAGTCTTTTTTTTTGGTTGAGATTTGAAAGCGTGACTTGGAGGTAGTATTTTAGCATTATGAACTTTTCATTGGCATGTTTTATGGAGTTATTTACTCTGCAAAACTCAAATTCTTTAGTGTATTTGTCACTAGTCACGTCTTGTCTCTTTGGCTTCTTCAGTTGTCAAGAGACTGAAAGACAATGAAATTCTAGGACTCACTCCTTCACTTTCACCTTTGCACCACTCCATTTCTTCGTAATACACTTCTTCTAACATAAAAAAAGAAAAATTCTCTATAAACCAACATAAACAATATTGATCCTTCTTAATTTAGAGGCAAAACCAATATGGGAAAATAAACTACTTAAATTTCACGCAATTTTTACCAATTTTTATGTTTTTAAGAGAGAATTTGTGAAAAATCAATATTTATTTAGACCAAGATTTTTTTAATTGTCAAAATAGAATTAAAACAAAATTTAGAAGCTTTGCCCTATAGATTGTTAAAACTTTATGCATGGATTTTATGCCTTCTAGCAAACTTTAAATCTTATGAGTTAAAATATTGTTATAGACATAAAATTACAGACATGGATACTTTTTATCCTATATCTAAAAAAAATAGATAATAATTATTTATTTCTTCATAAAACACTTCCCTCTTTTAACATTTAAAAGCCTCCATAAACTTGAATAAAATATTGATCTTTAATATCTCAAAGACAAAACCAATCTAGGGAAAAGAAATTATTAAAACGTCATGGAACATTCTGATGAATGAAAACCTAGTGCAATTTTTGTAAACCAATAATTAAAAACAGAATACTAAACATTTTCCTTACAATTTAATTAACCATTAAAATCTCATGTTTTATGATTTCCAACTAACATTAAACTCTTTTTTGAGTTAAAATTGTGTAAATTTAATGAAAGACATTGTTATCAGGAGAAACATTGTTGATATTGTGTTGACTGATCATGTGGTGGGTGTTGATGTTGTGGCCCTAAAACCCTAAAATGGTCAATTTTAGAGGTTTCCCTAAAATGCTATTATAAGCGGTTGAGTGCATAATGCATTGTAATGTTGGTGGACATTTTTTCTAGATAATAGAAAGGTTGAAGGGTGTGTAGGTGGATGTGGCCCAGGTTTTGGGTGAACCATGTTAAATCTGTGTGTTATGTTTGTTCTTTGAGTATTCTTCTTTTGTTTATGCATATAACTATTTATTCGTATATTGTTCCAGATCTATCAAACCTTAATAATTGGTATTAGAGAAAGGTTCATTGTTATAGATTGACAGGACTTTCAGATTTGAGTGGGAGCAATGTCAGATTCCAAATTCAAGATTGAAAAATAAAATGGCCAGAATTTCCAGTTATGGGAAATGTAGATGGAAGATTATCTATATCAAAAAGAATTATAGAAGCCATTAGAAGGAAAATCCAAGAAATAGGGAACCATCACAGATGGAGATTGGGAGATCTTGGATAGGAAGGAATTGGGATCTATTTGATTGTGCCTTGCACCATCTGTAACATTCAACATATCAAAGGCAAAAATGATAGTAGAGATGATGGAGATATTGGCTATATTATATGAGAAACCCTCAGCTTTAAATAAGGTATTTCTTATGAAGCATTTATTTAATATGAAAATGGGTAAGGGAGGATCTATAACAAATCATTTAAATGAATTTAACATAGTTACTAGTCAGTTGTCATCCGTACAAATTTCATTCGATTAAGAGGTTAGGGCTCACTTAATCTTATGTTCTTTACTATGAAGCTAGAGTAGCTTGGTTATGGATGTAAGTCTATTTCTAGTTCAAATACTTTGAAATTTGATGAATTTTTTGGTGTTATCCTAAGTGAGGAAATGTGATGAAAAAGCACAGGTGAAACTTTTACCTCATCAAGTTCCACCTTAAACGTGAAGAATAGAGGAAAATAAAGGGAAGAAAAAAACAAAATGTGTTAATCTCAGACTAGTTTTGACATATGAGTGACAATATACTTAAGTCATTTACTTATTTCATTCTGAACAAGTAATGCAAGTTGAGCATAAGTTGTCAGATAGTATATGTCAAGTGATAGATATTTAGTGTGAGCTAAGTAATTAGTAAGTGCCGAGTCACTCAAGTGTCAAGCAGATGGTATATGTCAAGCTATTTAGATGCCAAGTGATCAGTGGATGTCGAGTAATTCAAAGGCTAAGTTATAGAATTGAAGTTGTATTTGATGCTAAGCATCAGGGACTTCAAGTGCCAAGTTACACAGTTTTGACATAGTTGTTTGTAATGGCACAAACTTCTATTTAATCCATTTTTGGGTTGACTTAAGGATTGTTTTACGATCTTTGTTGATAAGGACTAATCTTAAATTTGAATCCCTATGCATTACATGATCCAATCCAAAAAGGGAAGGTTTAAACGAAAGTATGGGTGAATCACAACCATTAATTCATACCTAAGCCTAAGTCACCTAGGTCTTGTTAATGAAGACAAACCCTAAAATTTTTAACAAATGCTTAAGGATAATTGAAGAGTTTTTGCATGCACAAAAATAGAGAATTCATGGTGATTAAGGTGTTGTGAATTGAGTTACATTGTAGAATCAGTTAAAGAAGAACAAAGGAAAGGAATCAGAGGACAGCAGAGATACATCTAATCAGAAAAGATCAAGTACACATCAATATAGAGGTGATCTGACATCAAGCAATAGAGTGCTAACTAAAGGATCATTGCTAAGACATTTTAACAAGTGAATCAATTAAATCTCTTAACAAAGTAGTTTTAATAGGTTGTTGCAAATCCTTTAACATGATGCTTACTTCATTGTAAGTTAAAGTCCTCTTACTAGGCACAATTTTAGTAGGGTGTTTACATCCTTTAACAGGGCATACCTTTCACAAGGTAGATCATGTTTCATGATCAAACATTGTAACCTTCATTGGATACACTTTATTACTATAGTAGTGAAGATTTGTGGGTGTCATCCCCACTCTAGTTTTACCTTCTCCTTGGAGGGTTTCTGGGTAACCAAATATCTTGTGTCATACATGTATTGAATATATTACTTTCATGCTATGGATATATATGTTTAATTTGGTATTTCAATTTATATGCATAGATTATGAGATGGATGTGTGGTGAATAGTTTTTGAGGTTAAAAGTTTTAAGTGTTGATTCACCCCCCTCCCCCTTAGTGTTTACTTCCCTATTGTATTTCCAACAAAAGGGTCTTCCCATGAAAAGTCATGAGGGAAGTCAAAGAAAGGACATCCTCAATCTAAAGGAAAGAAAGATTGATGGTATTGTGGAAAGCTTGGTCACTTGAAGAAAGACTATTGGTCTCGAAAAAAAAAACAAGGAGACAAAAATTAAGATGATAGTAAGGAAGCTAATGTTGCAAGTAATACTTTACAATATGCTTTAATCTTATGTTTGGATAATGTTAATGATTCCTAGGTAATAGATTTTGGGGCTTCATTCCATGCTACACCTCATAGAAAATATTTTCAAGATTATGTTCAAGGTGATTTTGGACAAGTATATTTGGGTGATGATGAGCCATGTCCTATTGTTGGGAAAGGAAAAATAAAGATCAAGTTGCCAAACAGAAATGACTGGACATTGCAAGAGGTAAGGCATGTCCCTAATTTCAAAAGAAGTTTAATTTCTGATGGATAGTTGGGTAGTAAAGGCTACATAGTCATGTTTTTAGACAATATCTGGAAGGTCTGTAAAGGTTCATTAGTGGTAGCTAAAGGTGTGAAGGTAGGCACATTATATCTATGTACTGGTAACATTTATTCTACCTTAGTTGTTGTTGATAATGTTAATGTAGGGAAATCTACTATAGATGTTGCAAGAACATATTCAAAAATATGGCACCATAGGCTTGGGCACATGAGTGAGAAAGGGATGAAAATCCTTCACTCTAAAAATCTATTGCTAGGACTGAAAAATATTGATTTAGAGCTCTGTGAAAATTATGTTTATGGCAAACAAAAAAGAGTAAGATTTCTTAGAGTTGGGAAAGAAAATAAGAGTGAGAAGTTAGAGCTAGTGCATTCAAATGTATGGGGACTAGCTCAGGTATAATCTCTTGGTGGCTCTCATTATTATGTTATTTTTATAGATGATTCAACTAGGAAAACATTGGTGTATTTCCTAAAACAAAAATATGATGCTTTTGAAACATTTAAGAAATGGAAAGCTTTGGTTGAGAATGAGATAGGAAAGAATTTGAAGTGTCTCGGATTTGATAATGGAGGTGAGTATTGCAACATAGTCTTTGAAGATTATTGTTCTATTAATGGAATTCAAAGGCAGAAGACTGTTGGAATACTTTAGAATAACTAGAGGGGGTGAATTAGTTATCCAAGGTCCCAATGTATAACTAAAATTTTCCACAGCTTAGTGAACCCATAAAACATTGTTCATCATGCATGCGTCCAAAAGATTACGCAATCACTTTAAAACGTGTAGGTTACTATCAAATCAACTTGTAGAAATGTCAACATGAAACATAGTAGATTCATCAACACACTTGACACAATGATTTACGTGGAAACCCAATTTGGGAAAAACCACTAGTAACATGCTACTCTTTTTCATTCTTCTAAAGTAATGCCCTATGAAAGGCCAACCCTATCAAAGGTTACAATACACAATATTAAATGTGACCCTGTTAAAGGAGTTCAATCACCCTGTTAGGAGTGAGCCTTGTTAGAGGACTTTAGACCATTCACTTGGAATGTCACCCAGTTAAAGGATTTACAAATGACTGTTAGGTCAACCTTAATCCAAAGGATTTACCCTAGATTGATACAATTATTAGAGAGTAATAGTAAGGTTTTGATTTGATAACAACTTACAAATTCACTAGCAGATTACATATCACCAATCAAACCTCCATTCTACTTGGCCTTCATACATTGTAGCTCTAATAGCTTGTCCACCCTTCAAGCATTCATATCCTTAAGCCTTATTTCTTAACATGCCATTGTAGACTCTTCTCTTGGTCACTTGATGAAGCAAAACTCTTGACTCCTTGTCTTGCTTAGGTTCTCACACATGACAACCTTGCTTCATGACCACCCATTCGTATAAATAGGAAATTAAGATCTTTTGTTGCTCATTCTCCATCGTCCAATTTAGGGTTTAGATTGATTAACCTGTAGGAACAATGAATCTACCCCATATTCCATATCTCTTCTAGAAAATTCTCCTAGAATCCTCTTTGAATTCGCCTAAAAATAGTTTATCTTGAATTTTGTGCCTCTAGCTCATCAATCTTATCTTCTTCTTGGTTCACATAATCCAAGAAAATAAATTTGTCAGCTCAGATCCATCGAATTCATGATCTTTTAAATAATGCAACAGCTTGGCATTATCTTGCTTCTGATGCTCAACACATACTACATTGCTTGACATCCTTTGTAGAATCACTCAACACAAACTAAAGTTTATTAGGTGCTTGACATCAACTAAACTTTACTCAGCATCCACTATTATGCTCAGCATACACTAGAATGAACTTTTACTTGGCTCTAACTAATTTTCTGCTCAGCTTGCACTAACTTTGCTCGGCACCTACTATCCACTCGGTCAAGCTTAGCAGACAAACTTTGTGTGACTTGTTCTTCTAAACTTTCTTAATGTAACCAGCCTTTGTAACCTTAAGTAGATTATCAATACATCATGTTATCATTGTCTTCATTGATTCTTGTACTAATTTACATAATCATAACTCAACCTTTCCTCTAAGTGCTATTGTTTACATCTTTTGATCAAATTCTCTTCATCAATCAAATAAGAGATAGTACTTAAATCTTATAAGTAGTTGTCTTACCAAAAAATAGAAGGTTTGATATCAGTGAAAAAATATTGATTGAAGCATATTAATCATACTTGTATGTTATCAACAATCTCCCTCTTTGATTAGCTTCTTCAATCTATTCTCAACAAATACAATTCCAAGAACCCCACAAAAAAATGGGGTGTCAGAAAGAATGAATAGGACAATCATGGAACATGCAAGGAGCATGAGATTACATGTTGGTCTACCCCTTCATTTCTAGGAAGATGTTGTAAACATTGCTATCTATTTGATAAATAGAGGACCTTCAAACCCTTTGGATGGTGGTATTCCAGAGGAAGTATGGACTGGAAAAAAGGTAAATTATTCATTTCTAAAAACTTTTGGTTGTGAAGCTTTTGTCCATGTTGATAAAGAAAATAGAACTAAGCTTGATGCTAAATCTCTAAAATGTACCTTCATTGGATATGGAGTATATGACTATTGTTATCACTTATGGAATTTTGAAAATATTAAAATAATCAGAAGTAGAGATGTTATATTCAATGAGAAGGTCATGTATAAAGAACAGTTGTAGGAAAAGAAGCATGAACAGGTCAAACAAGAATATGTGGTTTTGGATGAGACTCCTAAAAATGAAAAGCCACTAGTACCTGATGCTCAGCAAGAACAGGTTATCCCACAAACTCATGTAAGTGTTAGATGTTCTACAAGGTCAATTAGACCTCCTGAAAGGTTTTCTCCTTCTTTTTATTCCATTTAATTAACTGGTTCTGGTGAACCAAAAGAATATGAAGAAGCAATGCAGATGGATGCCAAACAATAGTAAAAGCTAGGCATGAAAGAGGAGATGGACTCCTTGTTGAAAAATAAGACTTGGGACTTAGTTTCCCTACTTGAAGGAAAAAGAGCCTTTCCTAACAAATGGGTTTATAGGCTAAAGGAGGAAGATGGAGGAAAGAGAAGGTATAAGGCCAGACTTGTGGTAAAGGGTTTTGCACAGAAAAGGGTATATATTTTAATGAAATATTATCCCCTGTTGTAAAAATGACTTTAATTAGAACTGTACTAAGTCTTGTGGCTATAGATGACTTGCATCTTGAACAACTAGATGTCAAGATAAATTTTCTCTATGCAAATTTGGAGGAAGAAATTTACATGCAGCAACCGAAGGGATATGAGGTCAAGGGTAAGGAGAATTTGGTGTGCAGGTTAAGGAAAAGTCTATATGGCCTAAAGCAGGCACCTCAACAATAGTATTTAAAATTTGATAGTTTGGCTAAATAATGTTACCATAGATGTCATTCTGATCACTGTGTATATTTTAAGAGATTGGATAATGGGAGTTACATTATCTTGTTACTCTATTTTGATGACATGCTTTTTGTTGGGTCTAATATGCAACAAATAAATGAACTTAAATAGAAATTAGCAAGGTCATTTTCTATGAAGGATTTGGGTGTTGCTAAGTAAATCCTTGGTATGAGGATTACACTAGACAAGAAAAATAGAACCTTGAATTTGTCCCAAAGTGAGTACATAAAGAAGGAGTTGAAAAGATTTAATATGCAGGATACAAAAGTAGTCAGTACACCTTTGGCTATTCATTTCAAATTAACTAGGGAAATATGCCCAAAGGCACACAAAGAGGTAGATAAAATGTCTAACATCTCATACTCATCAGTTGTTGGCAGTTTGATGTATGAAATGGTATGCACATGGCCAGATATTGCTCAAGTAGTGGGAATTGTTAGCAGGTATATGAGCAATTTGTGTATGAAACATTGGAATGTTGTCAAATGGATTCTTAATTATTTGAAAGGTACTACTACAAAGACATTATGTTTTATAGGATCCAATTCTACTCTAGGTGGATTTGTTGGCTCTAATCTAGCAGAAGATATTGATACAAGGAGGAGTACTATAGGGTATATTTTTACTGTAGGAGGCATTGTAGTCAGTTGGATTTCTAGATTGCAGAAGGTTAATGCACTTTCAACCACTGAAGCTAAGTATGTAGTTGTTGTAGAAGCTAGCAAGGAGATGATTTGGTTACAATGTTTTTGGAGGAATTGGGTTAGAACCAGGAAGATCAACCATTGTATGATGATATCTAGAGTGTCATTCATCTTGCAAAGAATTTTGCTTTTCATTCAAGGGAAAAGCACATACAACTTAGGTATCATTTTAGAAGGTCTATTTTGGAGGATTACCAATTATGGCTTGAAAATATTCACACAAGTGAAAATCCTATAGACATGTTCATAAAGGTAGTCCCAAAGGACAAGTTGTTTTCTTGCTCAACTTCTATTGGGATTCTTGATTAATGACTATGGAGGTAATACACAACAAAGTCCTTTATCCAGTGGGAGATTATTTGGTGTGGAGCCTGATCAATCTCCAAGTGGGAGATTTTTAATATTGTGGCAACTATTAATATTCTAGCAACTTCTCATTGTCCTAAAATGGTCGATTTTAGAGGTTGCCCTAAAACGTTGTTATAAGTGGCTGAGATGCATAATGTATTGTAATTTTGGTATATGTTTTTGTTAGATAATAGAAAGGTTGAAGGTTGTGTAGGTGGATGTAGCCCAAGTTTTGGGTGAACCACTTTAAATCTTTATGCATATAATTGTTTATTCTTATATTGTTTTGGATCTGTCAAACCTTTAAAAACGTGACACTTCTAGGGTATAGAAATAAACAAGTACATGGATGGCCATATTATATCTAAATATGATCACTAGAAATTATGAGTACAGAGACATATAATTGATTTTTTTGAGCACTATGATTAGAGGCATGGCTGACCACAAAAATTAAATTTGATCAAAATGTCCAAAATAGGTAATTTATAGTAGCTTTAGTCACAAAAATTAAACTTGGTCAAATGTCCAAAATAAGAAAATGTACATTAGCTATAGATATAAAAATTATATTTGATCAAAATGTCCAAATACAGAAATTTATAGTAGCTTTGACCACAAAATTAAAACTTGATCAAAATGTTCAAAATAGGAAAATTTACGAAAGCTTTGGGAACTTTAGAGAGTTCAATGAATCGAATGAAAAGCACTGATCTCCTTCAAGAAATGCAAATCTAAATATTTATTTGAAAAAAATAGATATGGCTAGTAAAGATGGCAAAGATAGAGGAATCGAGTGAAAAGCACAGATCTTCTTCAAGAAACACAAATCTAAATGTTTATTTTTTTAAAAATAGATATGGCTAGTAAAGATGACAAAGATTGAGGATTATTTGCTAATATTTTGAGCCTCTCTTCCAGCTAACTTTAAGTAGATGATCTTCAAGAAACACAAATCTAAACATTTTTTTTTTAATATGGCTGGTAAAGATGACAAAGATTGAGGATTATTTGCTAATATTTTGAGCCTCTCTTCTAGCTAACTTGCTAAGTAGACAATCTTCTACAAATCGTGATCTTTCTGGACTTAAATATAAATCCAACTGAGGATAAATGATAAAAATATGTATTGTTTCTCTTTTTTAAGCTAATTGGTTGAAGCCTAGATTATTTATTAATATTTTATTTTATTTTTGCAAGGTGGCAGTGCCACTTAATATATTATATTTATAATAACTAGTTCAAAGGGCTCACAAAGAAAAGAACTAGAAAAGAAAAACTCTAATACTTGCCCATAAATACAAAAAGAGGCCTTGCCCCATATTTTATAGAATTTGAGAAGAAGAAACCTAATAGATAAATAGAGATGAACTAAAGCCCACCCTGCTAGCCAGTGGCTAAATTATATTTCCAAAAGTCCTAGAAGGCTACCCGAGGAGAAGAGTAGGAAGCTATGTGCCATCAATATTTTCATATGAATAAGCCACTTTTTTATGCCCAAGTAATGAGGATGTGAGCAATATGTCATACAAAAAAGCTTGATTTTACAAAAAGCTAGAATAAACTAGGATTCATAATTACTCCTCCATAGATGTAATAGCTGGACCCAAGTGCAAATATAAATTAGCAATAGGAGTCACGACATTAGAATTAAGCTCTAAACCATGCAAAGAACAAGCCAAAACAGGTCGAGGAGGAGGCGTCGCATAACAAGAGCAAAAGCTTGACTAACATCAAGTTCAAGAAGGTCTAATAAAGTGAAAACCACAAAATGAATATTGTTAACACATTGAACGCTCAAAGCTCTACCATGGGCCTGTAATGCCAACTTCACATGTCTGAAGATATGTCACTCAAGACCTTTTTTAATGCTCTCATACACTAAGAAGGCCACGTGATTATTGAGCAGAGCATGATGGTGAAATAAGATTAAGATTATTTATTTTTTATTATTGTCAAGATTAATTATTATTATGTGTTAATCTCGAGTAGATTCAAATCCAATACCTCATTAATGAGAGGCTCCAATTTATCGTTGTGTTGTAGGCTCTTGCCTTAAATACACACTATTTCTCTTCTTGACTAGTATACACAAGAATTATTAATATTTATTAGTTCCTATCTTTATGTATTCCTTATGTCCATAAAATTTAATTACTTTATTCAACAACATTTTAGAATTAATCTATTTTTTAAAGTTTGTTACATAGTTTATTAGGAAAAAACTATCTATCTTAGTTTTTATTAACTGCCACCAAAAATAGCAAGGAGAAAAATATTTTTTTTAAATTACAATTAGAAAGAAATTTTTAAAAAACCAACAAAGATATGTTTTTACCTTTAAATCCCTAATTAATGGATAACTTAATCTTTATTTGGATCATTCTCTAGTTGTTTTTAAAATCACTCTTTTGCCCCTTGTCAAGGCATGGAATTTGAGTCAGCCATACCTATCATATTTTTTTTTTTACAACGGGTACCTTATTTGAATACCTTTCATTTTATGTTTTCATAAAAAAATTGATTGTCAATTTTTTTAATTTAACAAATCTGTTTAAATTTAAATATTGAATAACTTAGAAAATAATAAATATAAATTAGTAACATATAAAAAGTCTATATGAACTTGCAGCTTTAAATTAGTAATATTTAAAATATCTCAAATAAAACAAGTAAGTTTCTAAACTCAAAACTCCAAATTAATATAAATATATAACAACTAATATAAAAGCTAAATGTATTACATAACTAAAACTATGTTTTTAAAATTTATTATATTCTATTTTAACAAGATTCTAAATTATTATAAATGTATAATTATCACAATAGAAATAGAAATAGAAATATATATACATATATAATAGAAACTATTTTTTTATAAAAACACATATAATATAAAATAAGATAGATTTATGATACATTTATATTATACATATTATAAAATTGCATAAGTATATTATTAAGTAAAATATTGAGTTGCTTATAATAAATATTGATGGTTTCGTAATAAATTTAAATGTCATATTGATGCTTTTTTAGAAATTAGCCTATCAGCTCATAGATCTAACAAATTTTTAGGCTATCATACGGTGCAAAAGTGCTAAAATAATCAATATGACCATCAAATTACATTTTTGTATTGAGTCATCAACCCCTCTTTCAATAGTCGATAAACTTTTAATGTGGGATTGCCCTTGTACTTTTTGACCAAAAAAATTGTCTCATGTCGTAAAACTACTTTAGAAGCCACAAAAAACCTTTAAAAACTCATAAAACTATTTTGGGATGGTTGAAAAATATGTTCACATTAAGAAAAATGATGTTCAACATTATATGTATCTAATTTTATTTGGAAAAAAACTCTTTTTATCTATTTTTTATTATTAAAATAATCATTAGTAATTATTATTTTTATTAATCAATTTAAAAATTAAAATAAATAATAATAATGTATAAAATAATTGCATAAAACCTAAAAGTTACATTTTTTAGGCTAAAAAACATATGTATTAATCGAAAAAAATATTAAAAGTATAATTAAAATAGTAATACACAAAAGTTTGTATATTTTCTTAGTAAATAATTTTATACCAGTTTATTTCTTCTTTAATTTAATTGTTCTTTTTATCTATTTTTTAATTAATTAAAATAATCATTCTAAATTTTTAAATAAAATAGAAAAAAAATATCTTCGTATTATATATATATATATATATATATATATATTAATAGCATCTTCAAAACTTTATATACTAGATTTTAAATTACTTTTTATTAAAAATTTAAAAAATAATTCGCAATATTTTTATTTTCATAAAAAAAATATTTATTTGATTAATGAAAAAAACTTTATATACTAAAGTTAAGATTACTTTTTATATTAAAAATTAAATAATTTTTTTCAATATTTTTTATTTTCATAAAAAGAAAATATCATGTATTTAATTAATTTTAAAAGTGTGAATAAAAATTAAGGAAAAGAATATTCAAAAATATATAATAGCTTGATTTATTATATAAAAAATAACTAAATTGAGATAAATCATAATAAGATTCATAATTTTCTACAATAATAAATAAAATAGATTTGTATTAAATAAAATAGGATATGTCCTAATTGACAAAGTATATTTTTTATTTTAATATTTACATTAAAACATTTTTTAATCTATTTTTAATAATTAAAATAATCAATATAAATTATCTTTTTTATTAAATAAAATTATCAAAATTAAAATAAACAATAATAAGATATCTAAATTTCTAGAATAATGCAAGTTCAATGTCACTTCAGTGCATTTTAACTTATGTGCAACCTCTCATTACCACTTCAATGCATGTTCCAATCCTAAACATGCGAGTCTTCCTAATCCTACTCTTCCTACGAGTGTTTCGTGTGCTTTACCATAGTGTTCCTTTCACATATCCCAATCCTACATGTGTGAGTCTTCCTAATCCTACTCTTCCTATGAGTGGTTCATGTCTTTTACCACAATGTTGCTTTTACATATTCCAATCCTCTTCCTACCTCCGCTTTCGACATGTTTCATGCTTCTTCCAATATTCCCTTGACTTTCAATACCTTTCCTAACATATATAATGTATCTCTTCTACCAATTCCACTATTAATAGCCTTGCTCAAATAATCTCTTCTTTGCAACAACAATTTGCAACTTCTTTCACTCAATCCAAGTTTAACATTCCCACATGTGACATTGCTAATCCTTTGTCCTTAGACATTATCCAAGTCATTATTCTACAACTTGCTTAGATACCTCTATTGGAAATGATTGAAAAGCTCATGAATGAAGAGTAATGGAATTGGTAAAGAATGTTTTCAATCATTGTTTTGTCATTAATGTCAAACTTGCTACTTGCAAGAATGAAAATTGCTTTAGTTATCCAAATAATATAAGTTGGTTGATTGACACGGAGGTGGCAATCAATAAGATGTAACTAGAGTACCTAGACAAAAGTTGAAGTTATGATGTTGTAATGAAGTATAAGGATTAGCTAAGCCATTGATGAAATAGTGTATTGATGACATACTCTAAAACACAGAGAATAGACACACCAAGACATATCAAAGATGTAAGGTTTAGCTAAGTCATTTGTATAGCCTAACTAAGTTCATAAGAGAGTGCCAAGCAAACTAGTTAGTGCTGAACAGATTCTTAGTTGAAGCCGAGCAAGTTCACCTTTAGAGTGTGTCGAGTGATCTTCAAGTGCCGAGTAAATATCAAGAGTTGAGCGAAGATCAGATGCCAAGCAGAATACAGGAGCTGAGTAATACAGAGGGTGTCGAGCATCAGTAAACCAATAGTGTCGAGGTGCTGCATTATTTTGAAAATTGAAGATTTGCCAGATCTGAGCCAACATGGTAGTTATCTAGAATTTTTTGAACCAAATAGAAGATAAGAATGATGAGCTGGTGGCACAGAACACTATGTAAACCATTTTTGGCAAATACAATTGGATTCTAGACAAAGTTTCTAGATAAGAGAAAAATATGGGATAGATACATTGTATCTTACCTAATCTTTTGGAACCCTAAAGTTGGAAAGGGAGAATCAAGCGGGAAAGGTATTCCAAATTTCTATTTAAGGAGTCATAAAGTCACGAAGCAAGGTGTGGTGTGGTGGTCAAGCATGAAATTATGAAATGCTGAAGAAAGTGATAAGGTGGAAGAGAGCACAGATACTCTACTTCGATAGGTGACCATAGATATGATTGCATTGGTGTAATGAGTAAGAAGACTCAATATTACGAAGCTTGAGATGACAAGCTTTCAGAGCTGTAGTGATTAAAGCCAAGCAAAGGATTGAACTGAAGTGTGATCTATAATCTGCAAGATATGTTGTAAGTTGTATCAGATCAAAAGTCATTATTGTTACTCTCTAACAATTATAACAGTTAAGATAAACCCTATGGACTTAGGTTGGTTTAATAGCCATGTTGTAAATCCTTTAACAGGGTGACATTCCAAGTGAATGTTCCAAAGTCCTTTAACTAGGTCCATTCCTAACAGTATGGTGAAATCCTCTAACAAGGTCACATTTAACAATGTGTTGTAGCCTTTAATAGGGCAGGCTTTTAACAGGGCAGACCATTAGAATGGTTGAAATCAATTGCGCATTTATTTTGTGGGTATCATCCCCACCCCAATTTTACCTTCTTATTCTTGGAGGGTTTCTGGGTTATCAAATTCTTAGTGTTATGGTGTGATGCATGTCTACTTTTCATAGTTGTTTAAATGTTCAAATTACATGCATGATAGTTTTAGTTATGTGCTATTGAGGATTAAGAGAGAAAAAGTGGCATTGGACCTTGAATAACTGATTCACCACCCCCCCCCCCCCCACCTCAGTTATTCTAAAGAATTATAACAATTGGTATCAGAGCTTGTTTCTAACTTAGTTTAAAGTGACTAGAATTAGAAAAGATCAAAATGCCTAAAAGAGAAGTTCCCAAGCTCAACAAAGACAACTTTGTTGCATGGCAAAGCTTGATGAAGCTACATCTTGGATCCATAGGAGATTATGCCCAAAATTCAATTGTTACTAAACATGTTGATCCAACTGGTACTCTTACTACAGAAGATTTGAAAAACAAACAGGAACACAATCAGACAATGCTGGAAATTGCTTCTGCACTCAACTGTGCTAAATTTGATGATATCAAAGGATCTGACACAAAATTCAAGACGTGGAAAGCCCTATCAGACATTTATGGAGGAGATCAGAATGTCCAAAGAGCAAAAAGAGAAAAAAAAAATGTTTGAAATCAACTATTGATGATGTGACATAATTTGGTTTTACTGATGAAATTAACTTTTTGTTACAAGGTATTTCTTCATTTTGTCTTCTGAGTGATGCCTAACACCTCAATCCTACATACCTTTATATGTACCTCTCTACTTATTTCTTCTTCCATACATTATTTTTTACCTTCTTTTTGTACTATCTATGTAAAGGGTTTCAAGGCTCCTTCAAAACTTGTTAAATACACTAGACATAGAGTTAACACTTTATTTATGGTTATATTAAAGCATCAAATGTAGCTACTACTTCTCTTGCATATATAAATATCAAGTGTTGAGTGATCTTCAAGTGCCGATTAAATATCAAGAGTCAAGCGAAGATTAGATGCCGAGCAGAATACAGGAGCTGAGTAATACAGAGGGTGTCGAGCATCAGTAAACCAATAGTGCTGAGGTGCTACATTATTTTGAAAATCGAAGATTTTCCAAATTTTAGTCGACATGGTAGTTATCTAGAATTTTGTGAACTAGATAGAAGATAAGAATGATGAGCTGGTGGCACAGAACACTATGTAAACCATTTTTGGCAAATACAATTGGATTCTAGACAAAGTTTCTAGATAAGAGCAAAATATGGGATAGATACATTGTATCTTACCTAATCTGTTGGAACCCTAAAGTTGAAAAGGGAGAATCAAGCAGGAAAGGTATTCCAGATTTCTATTTAAGGAGTCATAAGGTCACGAAGCAAGGTGTGGTGTGGTGGTCAAGCATGAAATTATGAAATGCTGAAGAAAGTGATAAGGTGGAAGAGAGCACAGATACTCTGCTTCGATAGGTGACCATAGATATGATTGCATTGGTATAATGAGTAAGAAGACTCAAGATGACGAAGCTTGAGATGACAAGCTTTCAGAGCTGTAGTGATTAAAGCCAAGCAAAGGATTAAACTGAAGTGTGATCTGTAATCTGCAAGATATGTTGTAAGTTGTATCAGATCAAAAGTCATTATTGTTACTCTCTAGCAATTGTAACAGTTAAGATAAACCCTATGGACTTAGGTTGGTTTAATAGCCATGTTGTAAATCCTTTAACGGGGTGACATTCCAAGTGAATGTTCCAAAGTCCTTTAACTAGGCCCATTCCTAACAGTATGGTGAAATCCTCTAATAAGGTCACATTTAACAATGTGTTGTAGCCTTTAACAGGGTAGGCTTTTAATAGGGTAGACCATCAGAATGGTTGAAATCAATTGCGTAGTTATTTTGTGGGTATCATCCCCACCCCAGTTTTACCTTCTTATTCTTGGAGGGTTTTTGGGTTATCAAATTCTTAGTGTTATGGTGTGATGCGTGTCTACTTTTCATAGTTGTTTAAATGTTCTAATTACATGCTTGATAGTTTTAGTTATGTGCTATTGAGGATTAAGAGAGAAAAAGTGGCATTGGACCTTGAATAACTGATTCACCCCCCCCCCCCCGCTTAGTTATTCTAAAGAATTATAAAAATTGGTATCAGAGCTTGTTTTTTACTTAGTTTAAAGGGACTAGAAGCAAAAAAGATCAAAATGCCTAAAAGAGAAGTTCCCAAGCTCAACAAAGACAACTTTTTTGCGTGGCAAAGCTTGATGAAGCTACATCTTGGATCCATAGGAGATTATGCCCAAAATTCAATTGTTACTGAACATGTTGATCCAACTGGTACTCTTACTACAGAAGATTTGAAAAACAAATAGGAACACAATCAGACAATGTTGGAAATTGCTTCTGCACTCAACTGTGCTAAATTCGATGATATCAAAGGATGTGACACAGCATTCAAGATGTGGAAAGCCCTATCAGACATTTATGGAGGAGATCAAAATGTCCAAAGAGCAAAAAGAGAAAGCCTCAGAGGAAAGTTTGATGATATGAAAATGGAAGAAGGTGAGAATGGTGTTCAGTATGCCGCTAGAATAAAGGAAGTGGCAAGTGCAATAAGATGTTTGAGTGGTCAATTAGATGATGATATTGTTAATAGTAAGTTTTTGAGAACCTTACTCCCTATCTATGCTATTAGAGTATCAGCTATACAAGAGCTAAGATGTGTGCCAGGAAACAATCTAAGTTTTGAAGGTATAGTGGGTAGACTCACTGCATTTGAGTTATCTAACTATGACAACTACAAACCTAAGAATGTTGAATCTGCTTTCAAGGCCAAGCTATCACTAAAAGATGTTGAACAGGTGAAATCAAAGAAGGGAAGAAAGATGAAATATGTATCCAATGACAGTAGCACTAATGAGGCAGATGTGGAACAATTGGAAGCATTGCTAGCTAGAAGATTCCACGGAGGCAAAGGAAAATTCAAAGGTAAGTTGCCTATCATTTGTTTCAATTGCAATGAAGTAGGACATATTGCTGCAAGGTGTACACAGAAAAAGGAATACAAGGAAGGTAACAAGTACAAAAGTAGAAAAGAAGATGATAAGAGAGATTACAAAGACAAAGGCAAGAAGTGTTATATTGTTGAAAAAGATTCTGATGATAATGATGATGAAGTTGTCTACGTGGCCATGAAGGACCAATCTGATGAAGAAGAGCCTACAGCACTAGTAACATGTATGAAAAAGAATGACAAATGGATTATAGACAGTAGATGCTCACATCACATGACAGGAGACAAAAGCAAGTTTGTTAACTTTACTTAGTATGATGGAAATAGCGTTAAATTTGGAAATGATGCTCGATGTCAAATCAAAGGAAAAGGTTCCATTAAGCTTATAGAGAAAATTTCATGTGATGATGCATATTATGTTGAAGGACTAAACTACAATTTGCTAAGTGTCTCACAGTTAGGCAATGTAGGGTGCAAAGTAGAATTTGGAAATAAAACTGCAAGAATCTATGATACTGATGGTAGATTAATAGGAAAAGGAGATCAAACAAGAAGTAATATGTTTTATCTTGATTTGGAAAATGCTTCTCGTCTTGTTGCAAAATTTGATGATTGAGGTTATGGCATAGAAGGCTATGTCATGTCAACTTTGATAATCTGGTCAATATTAGTAAAATGAAGAAAGTCAGAGGTTTACCTAAACTGAAGAAGCCCGACAATATCATGTGCAAACAATGTCAGTTAGGAAAGATGACCAAGTCAAGTTTCAAGAGTAAAAACTATACATCTAAAGTACTTGAGTTAGTCCATACTGACTTATGTGGTCCAATAGAAGTACAGAGCTACAAAGGAGATAAATATATAATGTTGTTTGTTGATGATTATACCAGGATGATGACTGTTATGTTCTTAAAACAAAAATTTGATGTTTTTCAAATGTTTAAGTGGTATGTGGCTAGAGTTGAAAAAGAAATAGGAACAAGTTTGAAATGCCTGAGATTAGACAGAGGTGGTGAATTCACATCAAACAAATTTGAGATATTTTGCAAAGACAAAGGAATCAAGAGGCAAACATCAGCTCCTAGAACTCCCCCACAAAATGGAATTGTTGAGAGAAGAAATAGATCTATAATTGACTGTGCCAGAACATTAATGATGGAAAAGATTGTTGCTCAGAAATATTGGAGAGAAGTTGTAAGTGTGGTTGTTCATACATTGAACCGAGTACAAGTCAAGAAAGGTACTAATGCAACACCTTTTGAATTATGGTATGGTCACTCACCCAATGTAAAGCATTTCAAAGTATTTGGTTGCAAATGCTTTATCCTTAAAGATGCTAGAAATGGAAAATTTGATGCAAAAAGTGATGAAGGCATAATCCTTGGTTACTCCACTAGAAGTAAAGCGTACAAGTGTTTAAATACTAACACTGACAAAATTGTGGAAAGTGCAAATGTAAACTTTGATGAGCATGCAGATGTCCAAGTTGAAAAACCAAAGAAAATGGATGACTACAGAACCTTTGTATATTCTTATGAAGGAATGCCTATGGACGAGGATACTATTAATCAAATTGGAATTCAATAGCAAGTTTTAGTCTGAATCAAGTCACAACCAGTGAATGTTGAGCTGCATTCAGAAGTCGAGTTGCAGAATGAAGGAAATGCTCATTCTAACTCTAAAGTCAGTACACATGACAGAGATGTAGAACCACCTGACAACGAAGTGCATAGTGATCCTGAATCTGAAAGATCAAACATGGAAACAAGGACAGAACCAAGATTGTCCAAATATGTGAAGAGACATCACCCTGCTAAACAGATAATTGGTGACAAAGATGCAAGACCAATGACAAGGAATAGACTAAGAAATGAATCATGCTTGTTAAGCAAATTTGAACCTAAGACAGTGTATGATGCATTACAAGATGGTGATTGGTATAAAGCTATGGAAGAAGAGATTGATCAAATAAAGAAGAACAAAACTTGGAGTTTGGTTCCCAGACCAGTTGACAAGAATGTGATTGGCACCAAGTGAGTATTTAGAAACAAGCTAGATGAGAATGGTGAGATTACTAGAAACAAGGCCAGACTACTAGGTAAGGGTTATGCTCAAGAAGAAGGATTGGACTATGGGGAAACATTTGCCCCTGTTGCGAGAATGGAAGGAGTATGAACTTTACTTGCATACGCTACATATAAAGGTTTTAAAGTCTATCAGATGGATGTAAAGTCTATTTTTCTGAATGGTATATTGGAAGAGGAAGTCTATATTGAACAACTAGAGGGATTTGTTGATGAAAATAATAGGAATATGGTTTGTAAACTACATAAAGCACTCTATGGTCTGAAACAAGCACCTAGAGCATGGTATGAGAGACTTCACAAGTATCTAGCGCAAATAGGATTTGAAAGAACTAATGATAACAGAAACATGTACATCAAATCAGAAGAAGGTAAGGATATCATTGTATCTAAAATCTTTGTGGATGACATAGTGTTTGGAGGAAAGGAAGTGCTTTGCAAAAGTTTTGCAGACAAAATGAAACATGAGTTTGAGATGTCTATGTTTGGAGAGATCAAATTTTTTGTTGGTTTGCAAGTACATCAACTAAAACATGGTATATTTATGACACAATCAAAGTACATCAAAGAGATACTTAAAACGCTTGGACTGGAAGACTCCAAAACAGTCAGCACACCAATGGCAATAGGACATAAGCTATCCAAAAATGATGTATCAGCTGAAGTTAATCAAAAAATGTACAAATCCATGATTGGAAAACTACAATATGTTGCACATAGCAGACCAGACATAGCATTAGCAGTTGGAATAGTGGCTAGATTCTCTGCAAATCCTAAAGAGAATCATCTCATAGCAGTAAAAAGAATAATGAGCTATCTCAAAGGAACTGAAGATTTTGGTCTATATTATAAAAAGCATGAAAAATTTGAGCTCAATGCATACACAGATGCAAATTGGGGAGGCAACATTGATGAAAGAGCACAAGTGGAGGAGCATTATTTCGAGGAAAAATACTAGTTACTTGGACTAGCAAGAAGCAAACATGCACATCTTAGTCCACTGCAGAATCAGAATATGTGGCAGCAGCAGTCAATTGCACAAATATTGTGTTGCTCACACATTTATTGCAAGGAATGAAAGAAGAGGTAACCAAACTTGTGATATTGTATTGTGATAATACAAGTGCTATAAACATATCCAAGAATCTAGTAATGCATGCAAAAACCAAGCATATTGCAATCAAGTATCACTATGTTAGAGAATTGGTAGAAGACAAACAAGTGAAGATGGAGTACATTCACACAAAGGAACAAACTGCAGATATCTTCACCAAACCATTGCCCAAGGATACTTATGAATATCTCAGAGGCAATTTGGGGGTAATGCCCCTAACTCAAGTAGTTTAAAGCAAAGAAGTTGCCCTACATCAACATAAACAAATCATTAAAATATCAGAAGCATGATGCAGAGGATAACAGCAGAAGTAGGAACTCCAAATCAGTCACAAGCATGGTGACAGAGGGAGACAATATGAGATGCAAAGCTTATATTTCGCATGATTAAGATGTTACATCTTTGGAATTTATGTCAAAGAGGGAGATATATGTAGAAAATTGATCATCTACAAAGGAAAAGGGAGGTATATATGAAAGAGAAAGATATAGAAGATCAGTAGTAAGGATGTAGCAATAAAGAGGGAGAAGCAAAAAGTAGTAGCAGAAAATGTATGTAATTTTGGTGGTAACTAAGTTGATCGATTGATCAGTTTGTTTGCCATCAATGCCAAAGAGGGAGATTGTTGGAAATGATTGAAAAGCTCATGAATGAAGAGTAATGGAATTGGTAAAGAATGTTTTCAATCATTGTTTTTTCATTAATGTCAAACTTGCTACTTGCAGGAATGGCAATTACTTTAGTCATCCAAATACTATAAGTTGGTTGATTGACAAGGAGTTGGCAATCAATAAGATGTAACTAGAGTACCTAGATAAAGGTTGAAGTTATGATGTTGTAATGAAGTATAAGGATCAGCTAAGCCATTGATGAAATAGTTTATTGATGACATACTCTAAGACACAGAGAATAGACACACCAAGACATATCAAAGATGTAAGGTTTAGCTAAGTCATTTGTATAGCCTAACTAAGTTCATAAGAGAGTGCCGAGAAAACTAGTTAGTGTCGAACAGATTCTTAGTTGAAGTCGAACAAGTTCACCTTTAGAGTGTGCCGAGTGATCTTCAAGTGCCGAGTAAATATCAAGTGCCGAGTGATCTTCAAGTGCCGAGTAAATATCAAGTGTCGAGTGATCTTCAAGTGCTGAATAAATATCGAGAGCCGAGCAAAGATCAGATGCCTAGTAGAATACAGGAGCTGAGTAATACAGAGGGTGTCAAGCATCAGTAAACTAATAGTGCTAAGGTGCTGCATTATTTTAAAAATTGAAGATTTTCCAAATCTAAGCTGACATGGTAGTTATCTAGAATTCTGTAAACAAGATAGAAGATAAGAATGATGAGCTGGTGGCACAGAACACTATGTAAACCATTTTTGGCAAATACAATTGGATTCTAGACGAAGTTTCTAGATAAGAGAAAAATATGGGATAGATACATTGCATCTTACCTAATATGTTGAAACCCTAAAGTTGGAAAGGGAGAATTGAGCAGGAAAGGTATTCTAGATTTCTATTTAAGGAGTCATAAGGTCACGAAGCAAGGTGTGGTGTGGTGGTCAAGCATGAAATTATGAAATGCTGAAGAAAGTGATAAGGTGGAAGAGAGCACAGATACTCTACTTCGATAGGTGACCATAGATATGATTGCATTGGTGTAATGAGTAAGAAGACTCAAGATGACGAAGCTTGAGATGACAAGCTTTTAGAGCTACAGCGGTTAAAGCCAAGCAAAGGATTGAACTGAAGTGTGATCTGTAATCTACAAGATATGTTGTAAGTTGTATCAAATCAAAAGTCATTATTGTTACTCTCTAGCAATTGTAACAGTTAAGATAAACCCTATGGACTTAGGTTGGTTTAATAGCCATGTTGTAAATCCTTTAACAGGGTGACATTCCAAGTGAATGTTCCAAAGTCCTTTAAACAGGCCCATTCCTAACAGTATGGTGAAATCCTCTAACAAGGTCACATTTAACAATGTGTTGTAGCCTTTAACAAGGCAGGTTTTAAACAGGGCAGACCATCAAAAGTGGTTGAAATCAATTGCGCAATTATTTTGTGGGTATCATCCCCACCCCAAATTTACCTTCTTATTCCTAGAGGGTTTATGGGTTATCAAATTCTTAGTGTTATGGTGTGATGCATGTCTATTTTTCATAGTTGTTTAAATGTTCAAATTACATGCATGATAGTTTCAGTTATGAGCTATTGAGGATTAAGAGAGAAAAAGTGGCATTGGACCTTGAATAACTGATTCACCCCCTCTCTTAGTTATTCTAAAGAATTATAACAACCTCATCTTAAGACTTATAATGGTAAGGATGATCCTCTGACCCATGTTAAAACTTGTCAAACCTTGTGTAGCAATTTTTCTCATG
Organism: Cupressus sempervirens; assembly: GCA_028749045.1. NCBI lineage: Eukaryota > Viridiplantae > Streptophyta > Pinopsida > Cupressales > Cupressaceae > Cupressus > Cupressus sempervirens. Next base: position 218,898,094 of record CM053784.1, on the reverse strand, counting down.
ACTATAGATTAATGACTAAGTTTCTCACTAGGATCTTTCAAGACAAAGCTTTGCAACGGTTTGGCTCCTTAACTCCTTATTTCGTTGATTCCTTGTAAAAGCTTGTGAATGCTTTCATTCAAAAATTTCAAAATAACATTGGCTCTTAAGGTTCTTTGATTGATTTAATTCATTGTAAAAAAGGTCAATTTTAGTGACTTTATAAGTAGATTTAGATATTTGCATGGTCAATTTCTTAATCATGTACTTGATGTATCTGATATATAATGCATATCTATTTCTAATTTGCAAAAATACATTAGAGATAAGATTCTCCTTAATGAGCTTACTTCCTTTTCACAATTATGCATAGTACTTCATCATTAGCAACTACAAGTGAGTTAGTTTAAGATAACACTCTAATGGCTCCTATTACCATTGATAATAGTGATGTCACATCTCATCCTACTAAGTTTAATAAGCATAGAAACTACATGAAGATCAAAAAATTATCCAACACAGTAGATGATCAAGTAGCAAAAACATCTAAAGGTGTGATTTCTTGGTCTTCTATTTTTAGACCTAATCATACTTATACTCCATTATCTAAGTCTTTGCATAATGTGATGAAAAATTTAATAAATGCTAACATTATTAAGTGTCCTCCTATCAAACCAATTGACCCAAACTAACCTCTTCTTATACCCTTTGATTCCAAAGCCTTTTGCCAATATCATTGTCAACCTAGTCATGACACTAAAAAGTGTCATTCTTTGAATAATGTTATCTAAGATCCAATGGATTCTAATGTTATATCTATTAATGTTGATGTTAATCAAGGGAATAAAAATATTGCACTCCATAATTGGAAATTTCAATTTATAGTAATCCTTTACAATCACATTACACCAATACTATGTTGGACTAACCACCAATGTTCCCCTTCAAGATTCGTGACATGGCTTAACTATCTCCTGTGTTCTATAAGTCTAATGGTTGTATTGGGCATTAACAGGTTGATCTTTTGGTGCAACGACAACTCTAGCTTATAACAAGTGGTATCAGAGCTTGGTCAAAGGTTTGAATCTCCTCGGGTAATGCTAAGGGGGGATTGTTGGACTAACCACTGATGTTCCCCTTTGATATTTGTGACATGGCTTAACCACCTCTTGTGTTCTATAAGTCTAGTGGTTGTATCGGACACTAACAGGTCGATCTTTTGGTGCAACAACAACTCTAGCTTGTAACATACTATTGCACATCCCTCTTCTTCTACTGCACATATTATTTATGATGATAAAGTTGAAGAATCCAACCATGTATGTTGGCCTAAATGATATAAATGATGGTACATATTTGATTGCATGATGATTAGTTACTATGTTGTCACTAATGTCAACTATTGACCTACTATTCCCAATATGTTTCCTAGCATAATCATGATAAGGAGAGTGTTGCATTGAGGTTCAGTGGGTGTGATCATTAATAGATAATGGGAGATGTTTCATGAAATGCATATGGTGACTACAACTTTTTAAGAGAATATTGGCATTATTAATGAATTAACAATGCAACTACTAGAGCAATTAATGACAAGCAATAGGTGATTTGATCTATTTCTCAAATCTATGTCAAGTGAAGTCAAGCGATTGCAAGATGATGATAGAAAATTTGATGTGCTTAAAATATAAATTGATTATCATGACAGGTAAAGTAGTTACCAAATGGAAAGGTGATCGATGAAGTAGTGACAATTTTTATGAATGAGTTAAAGTTAAATGAGTTCTTGAGTAACAATTAGTTAGTTGATGATTATTGACTAGTATTAAGGTTGGAGTGATTCTATACAAGTCATTCATGATCCAATGACTTGTATGTACATTTAGAGGTGATGATATGGCATCAAATTGTTCAATGATATTATATGAGAGGATTCTAGAGGAAACAAGTGGTTAGTGAAACATGCTTGACCTTTGGCATGCAATTTTATGAATTAGTTGGTGTGATCAAGTAAACATGTTTTGTAGCTTAATATATTGTCTTGTGGCATTTGGATCTAATCAGGATATTTGAAATACATATTTATTAAAAATTATTGAGCTTGATTAAGGTGGTGCACTTGAAATCCCAACATATACTTGTAAAGGTAAACATTTTGAAGTTGTTGATCATGGTCGAGAAAGTGTGCTAAAGAAGTGCAAGGTGTGATCCAACTAGGAAGAAGTTAGGTGTGTTAAGAAGTGAGTTTCATATTTAGTGGATCTAATCAGATAGAGGTAGTGCTATTATACAAATCATTCTTTCCAGTGTCCCCTAACAGTTACAACAATGAAAATTCCTTAACTAGGTGGATCCTAACATGTCCTTTATTGTGAATCCTTCGATAGGGTGATATTTTAACTAGTGTTAAAAGTCCTTTGACAAGGATACCCCTAATAGGGTAAAGATCCTAATGGGGCTAGAGGTAAATCCTCTAACAAGGTGACACCTAATAGTATCTTTGTAACTCTAAGTAGGGTTGAGCTCCTAGTAGGGCATATTTCATAAGAGTACAAAAATTATGGGTACTAGTCCCCATCACAATTTTTATCGAAGTTGGATGTTTGCAATACCAAAGTCTTTGTGTCAACTTTGCAGATGTTTTCATGTGATAAATGGTTTATGTGCTACTATTAAGTTATTTATGAGTTAAAGATTTAAAATATTGAAAATTTGATTATTTGGTTGGTTACTAATTCACCTCCACTAGTAATCAAACTTCTTAGGACTAATAATGTCAATCATGTTGACTATAATCAACCTAAACCTAAGACTCAACTTTGTATTAAATCTTTGATCATGTTGAGTCAATTAAAGCACCAAATAGTTCTCTTTATATTACTGTTAGAGTCATCGATATTCCTTCCTGTGGTATTCTTGTTGATTGTACTTCCAAGGTGAATTTTATAACTAAAGTGAATCTCTTTTGTAAGAATTTGCAAAAATATTTCTATGATACATTTGATGCTTGGGTTTTAACTTGTAATGACTTTCCTTATCATCCTTGTGATTATATTTATTTTCCTATATAATTATGTTGTAAAATTACAGAATTTAATTTCATTTTTACCCCTACTTTTGATCAACTTTAAGTTAAGCTTGGTCTTCCTTGGCTCTCTTCCATACAATTTATAGCTTCTCATGTTCACAAATGTCTCAAGTTCCCCCATGATGACGAGATTAAGACCATTAATCATAGTCTTTATCATCCTTGTAGGTATCAATATTGTGTTGAAATTTATTTCTTTTGACCTTCTACACCTCAATATTCACCAACTCATCCTAATTATCTCTTTTGATCATATCAAGATTTCAAAACCCAAAAGGTATGTGAACTTAGATAACCTAAGCTTGATCCTAGTTTCGGTTTTCTTCCTATTCCTCCTTTATCAACTTCTCCTCCTCCTACTAAGTATCCTCTTGTTTTTTCCTCTCAACCTAATGTGGTTGTTTTTGTTCTTCCTTCACAAGGAGAAAGGGACCCAATGTTGATTGATTGTACTCCACCTTAAATATTTACCAAAACTAAGCATAATCAATGTGTTCGTGATCATTATCACAAAAATAATGCTAGAGCTTGTGCTTGTTCCTCAAGCTATTTCATCATCTTGTACACCTCCTTCTTTACTTACCTTTGACCATCCCATGACTGCACCTACAGATGAAGTGAATTTAAACAAGGTTAAAATGAATAAATATAATAATACTATTTGTATCTTGGATTCTATTATGATTAATCTAGAAAAAGAAGATATTGTTTATGATGTTCACAATATTGACAGTGATATGTGTTCCAATGATTCAATTAAATTATATGAGACTATTAATCTTGAGTTATATTTTCTACAAAATTACCTTCACTCCTAGTAAAAAACATACTCATGTATCTTCACAACATGGTCCTTGTTTGGAAGTGTCTATTGTTCCTTCTACAATGCTTGATGTTTTTCCTCTTATGGGTTGTCCCCCTTCCCTAAACACTATGGACCAAGATAGTGTTGGAATATTCAAATAGGAAGAATGCTTCTGAGAAGGGGGGGGGGGGGGGGTGTGAATCAGAAGTATTGTATTTTTACCATTAAAACTTTTAACTGAAAGTAGATTGCATGCATATGAACATATCAAACAATTATGAAAAACACATAAGCATCACCAAATAACACTTAAGATTTTGGTGACCCAGAAACCCTCCAGGAATAAGAAAGTAAAATTGGGGTGGGGATGATACCCACAAAATTTACTACAGCAATAAGGTTTTAACCACTTTTGATGGTCCACCCTGTTAAAGGCCTGCCCTTTTAAAGGCTTTACATTGTATCAATAGTGACCTGGTTAAAGGATTTACAAACACTTTACATGAAGTGTCACCCTGTTAAAGGATTTAATCACCTAGTTAAAGGATCTACAAAATAACTGTTAAGATAACCTATCACCATAGGGTTTTTCATTCTAATACAATTGCTAGAGAGTATTAGGTACAATAAACCTGATAGCTTGCAATCCTTCATTTGCTGAATATAGGCACTTGATCTGCTTTCTCTAATCTTGATCCTTTGAGATCTGATACTCTTTACTCTGAAATAGTGTTCCTTCCACACCCTTGTACATCCACTTACTCCTTTTTTTATCAATGAAATTTTATCTTCCTTATAAAGACATTCGAGGATTTAGGGTTAGGTATGGATCTACGATCCATATTCAATCTCTATTTCCCACTCATTGTTTGCACGGATTCCATTGGTTGCATACCTTCTCCATTTTTCTTATTGGCTGCATGTAGATTGCATAGGAAATACAAAATATTTGATCTTATCATTTAATCCTTCGAAATTCATCACATGTCGGCCATGAAAACAGTTTACATATGAATCAATGAAGTTACAAACTCATATGTACATTCTGTGTTACTCGGCAATTGCTGATTTCAGATGCTCGGCACTAATAACAAACTGGCTTACTCGGCACCTGTTGCATTTCTGTATTGCTCAGCATCATTTGTGACTCGACACTTGAATATCACTCGGCACCTGTATCTACTCGACACTTGATTCTGCTTGGCACCTAAAGTCATTTGACACTTGAACTCTTTCTTGACTCGGCTCATGTTGTGGCTCGGCATACATGGTGTACTTAGCTCCAATATAGAAAGTGGTTAAGTGTATTGGCACTCAAGTGTCAAAAACCATTATGAGGTTAACAATCTCCCCCTTTGACATGAGTGACAAAAACACTTAACTGACCTTATGAGTACATTCACTAATATGTTTGGTATATACAGAGTTTAAAGAAAACTTGATCAAAATTTGTAACTTACAATATATACCTCAAAATTATTGTAACTCCTCCTTTTATTCTTATCTCCCCCTTTTTTGACACTTAGGTCAAAGGGTGTTAAGGGTTGAGACCATATTTCGCCAAAAATGTGTTGTTTACCTCCATAATCATCCCAAGAGCTGCATCCCAATTGTTCAAAGCAATTTCCAGTGACTTGTGCTGGATGGCAGTCTCTGCAGCAAGCTGAATAACTCCATCTAATGTAGAAAGATTAGGATCTTTCTTGAGAACAGTTTTTGCATAGACTTGTTCCTTATGGAGTAATTCCAGATGTGGGGTAATGGAGGACTGTAGTTGTATCAGTTTTGCCTTGATATTGGCCTCATCTTCTATTAATACAGCTATTTCTTTCTGAGTGTGAAGCGATTGAGAAAAATGCTTCTCACTTTGAGTTGGATCATTTGGTAGCTATATGCTTGAAATGTTTAAATTTCTCTCCAAGCTCAGTATCTTTTAGCTTGTTTCTTGTGTGAAGTATGAAAAGTCACACAACTTTTTGTACAATGAGAATATATTCTCAAGTACCTTTTTCACTTTGTCTATTAATTTTGCCAATTCAACCTGGGAAAGTGCAATTTGACTTGATATTTACTCATTTACTTTTCCCTAAAATTTTCTTTCAGACCATTCCATAAGTTTTGCATTTGTTTCTTGGTCTTCATTTGTCACCTGGTCAACAATATCTGATAATTGCTTCGTGATATGCTTTGACTCATCTGGTGATTGCAAACTAAAGGCATCCATAAATATGTCCTTAATCTCATGTAGTGTTTGCTTTTGTTTATACTCCTTCCTGAGTATCTCTTGTCTCTTTCTCCTATTCAGCACTTCCTGCACCTCATTGATTTGATCAATGGTTATTGTTTTTGAGTCATAGCCTGGTATGACTATCTCCTCATCTAATTCAGGGTCTCCATAGTGAAGTACCTGTGCAACTTTTGTAGTACTAGATCCTGGTACAAATATTTGCAATGGCTATTGTGAAGGAGTTCCCGAGGTAGGCAAATTTATCAGTGTTTGCATTGCCTCCTGCTCTTTAGGGGTTTCCTCTATTTTCTCCTCCTACTGTCTACTTCCTTGATCAATTATAGTAATCTTAGGAAGTGCACCTTGTGTCTGTGTTGTAGGATCATATGTAATAGTCTGTCCTATTTGTTTTGTTCCTTTTTCTACAGTTGTACTCAGCTTTTGTATTGAGGTGTCAATTATGCCTATTGAAATAACTGTGGGCATTTGAGGTTGACCACTAGTAGCTGTAGAGATGGTGGAAGGTGGTTCTTGTGGATTCACCTTATCTCTAACTATGATTTCTACTAGTTTTTGCAATTCATCCATACTGACCAATACTGGATCTGCACATAATATTGCTTGATGTTTAGATTGGTCAAGGATTCTTTTGAGATATTCTATAGTTAATGGATTGATGTTCTGACCAGAAGTGTCAGGAACATCAGTAATAGTTACAATTTCTGTAGGTGTGATGGGTACACGAGGAGGGCTAGAGGGTGGCAATTGTGTGTCTTGTACACTCCGGTCTGGTTGTTGCTCTTGCTCAGTTGTTGCCGTTACATCTTGTTTTTGTGTCTCTACCTCCTCTCCATCTTTCTTTTCTTCTTCCTTCCTCTTTTCTTCTTCTTTCTTTTCTTCTTTCTTTCTTTTCTTCTTCTTTCTTTTCTTCTTCCTTCCTCTTTTCTTCTTCTTTCTTTTCTTCTTCTCTCTTTTCTTCTTCTTTCTTTTCTTCTTCTCTCTTTTCTTCTTCTTTCTTTTCTTCTTCTTTCCTTTCTTCTTCTTTCTTTTCTTCTTCTCCCTTCTCTACTATTTTCTTCTCTTCTCTCCTTTCTCTTCTCTCTTTTGGTGGAGTAGATGCTTCTTCCTTGTATTCTTCTTCAAGAAAATCTTCAATCTTTTTATACAAGTTTTTCCATGATTTCATTGTTCTCTGAACAATTTCTTCCATCTTGTTTTGGAGAATAAAGAATGCCCTGTACTTAGGTGTAAACCTAGTATTATGCATTTTGACTGCTTTCTTTATTTGGTCCTTAGTCAAATCAGGCAATACGCTTGCTAGGGTTGATTCTCTCATCTCCTTCTCCATTTTCAAACAAAAATGCCATCTGTCTTCTACAATTTTAGACAGTTCTTTTGGCAATTGTCCATCTAGTTCAAGTGGAGTGTACTTGAACTATGCCATCATTCCATAAATTGTTCCCTCTATCCTATTTTGTTCTTCTTTAGTAAACTTATTGAAATCAACTTTATTTATATTACTTAAATCACAATTTCCAATCTTTTTACATATTACATCAATTGAAGAATGGCTTACCTTTTCAGATTGATCTTCTTCATCAGTATTAGGTTGAGCCACATATCTTCTTCTTTTCCTTGGCTCTGCCTATGTTTCCTTCATTGGTTTCTTCTTTGTGGCTTCCTCTTTAGCCTTTTGAGTGGAGGCCCTTGTTGTAGCTCAGGTTGTTGGCTTTTGAGGTGATGGCATGGAAGATTTCTTTAGTTTTTGCTAAGCTGGAGGCTGTTCTGTTGCCTTTCTTTTCTTTGACTCGGCTTCAGTTGGTGCTTCCTTGGCTTCTTTGTCTTCTGCACCTACCTCCTTGTCTTCACCCAGGCCTTGAGTTAATTCCATTGGGCCTTGTTCTTTTTCATCTTCATCATCATCATTGTCATCTTCTTCTTCTTCTGCTTCAGCCTCAATTTCTTCACCAAATTTCTTCTTAATCTTCTTTAACAATTTGTCTTTCTTCTTTAATGTGGAAGCAGTCTTTAATTCCATATTTATTTTTGATCTTACCACATCATAAGTGCCAAAATGTGGAGCACTTTTATTTGTCTCTTCTGTCAATAATGCAGTTATTGCTACAGATGCCTCATCAACATTGATTTCATATCCAAATGGCCTTAGCCATCTCACTCTTGGAATTACAGCTTGAATATATGTGAAGTCAATATCAACCAAGAAGCATATATCATTAACATGTTTTTCTACTAAATAAATTGGTATTCTCACCCTTTGCTTCATGGATTTCTTGAAATCTTCAAAATAACTTGTCATCAGGGTATCAAAATTTTCTCCCATTTGTTCTATATATTCATTGATTTGGGCAATGATAGTTCTATCATTCCTCCATGTAACTCTTCCGAAAGAGGGAAACTCATTTTGAACATAAAAGAATATACAAATTAGAATTGCTCCAAATTTGCATTGAGCACCCTTTGTCCTTCTTATGGCAGCTAGGTTTTCAGTAATCTATTGTAGTTGCAGTTCTGCAAGATCATAAGTATGATCCTTTTTCACCAATTTGTAACCTACATCTACTACAATACATGGCACACTGTTGAGTCTACTGGATTGATAGAACTTATGGGCAATGACTCTAACAAAAAACTCAATTAGAGGATCCTGAATGGTGTGAATTGTCATTCCTCTCTTATTCCACTGAGCACCAGTGTTCTTTTCAATAACCTCCTTCGATTCACTTCTCAAGGCTTTGAACTAATCTAGGGTAGGGTACCCAGTTACCCTATGTATGATCTCTTTGGTTAATTTGATGGGAATATCTTCCAACCACAAACTTCCACCATGAATTATGCTTAACACAAGTTTAACCCATTTTGTTTTGAATACGGTGGGAAAGCTCAAAACTCGGGTCAAACCCTTTCTTTCAATAATTTTGAACTCATCTTTTAAGACTCCATCTACGCACAATTTCCCATAGGCTTGCCTTATCTCTATATCTCCTAGGGCTCCTATCTTACAATTGTAGCATCTTCTCACGTCTTGAACCATTACAACTTTTGGGGGTATTTGGGAGAGAGCTCCGGCTGGGTCATTTTTGTATGCAACTTCAGGAATGGGACAAAAATTAGGTTGCTTGACCTCATTTGACACTAACTAAAATTCAAATGACTCTTTGTCCTTGATTTTCTTGGAACTTGACGCCATTTATGCAAACTAGGGTTTTCCTTTTTACGAAATATGAAACTACGTAACTCGGCACAAATGAGAAATACCTCAAGATCGATGGAAACGCGTTGAGAGATGTTTGCAATTTGGTTGAAATGTTGGATTCTCTGTTATGAAGTTTCTCTCCTCTCTTTCTCTTCTTTGCTTCTTGATCGCGATGAGGAAAATTGATTGGAATCGTGATAATATACCCTATTTCCATCACATTAAATGCTCAACTGCCAACTCCACTTCTAAAAATTTGTAACCTAACTCGGCTTGCACTATATTTTCACTTTACTTAGCTTCCATTGGAGTTAACCAACTCGGCATCAATTATCAACTCGGTCGCTTGATAGGAACTCGGCATGTGTTGGAGTTTAACTCGACATCCAAAGATAGCTCGGCAACACCATTTTGATTTTGTCTTGACATCTTGTCTTATGCAGATTTTATACTTTGCATTGCTTCTTTGTCTTGGGACTGATGTATGATATAGCTTTGTATATCAGTCCCATATACTTCTCATGCTTAGTTTGATGAAGTGTGATCACTTGACCCATTGGGTGAAGTGATCCCTCCACTTGATGTGTTGCATTCATCTTTCTTTTTCCAAGTCTTATTCACTTGTCCCCTTATCTTTTCGACATCAATCTTTTCTTTGCCCTTATTTTCTTCAGTCTTTGGTGCCTTTGACCTTGTAGGGTAGTTTCTACTAATATGACCAGTTTTCAGACAACTGAAACATGTGGTTTGATTCAACCATCTTTTATAGTTTCCTTTGAAATGTGTTCTTATGCAGTTTTGTGGTATATGTCCATATTCCTGACAGTAATGATAGCTATGCCTGGTGTTGTAATCCCAATGATAGTGACTTACACTTCCTTTTAATTTTGTTGGTTGATTTGATGTCCTCATAGGCTTTGATCTACATTCAAATGCTCTATGTCCATACTTCTTGCAATTATGATAGTGTCCATCAAATTTTTGTGTCCTTGTAATTCTGTATTTGCAATCTTGTGTCATATGTTCTTTCATGTTGCATTTGTGATAGTAGCTCTTGCTCTTGGGTGTATTTGGTTGATTGAATCTCCTACTCCTACAAACATTAGCAGTATGCCCCTTCTTATTATAGTAATGACAAGTGGGTTTTGAATTCTTACCTGTGTCATCTTTTTGCTCAACACTCTTTGATGATTCTCCAACTTCAGTGCTGTTGTATCCAAGTCCTGATGTATCATGGGCAGATTTTGGGGATTTCAGCAACTGTTCAAAATACTTGATGGCTTCACTTGACTTGTTGAGATTCTCTGCTACCTCTCTTTCTCTGTTCAATTCATTCTGCAGTTGTTCATTCTGCATCTTCAATGTAGAGATCTCAATATCTTTCATATTGAGCTCATGATGAAGATTGATTATTTGGGCAAGTGTATCCATCTGCATGTTTGAGATCCTTGTTAATTCAGTACATTTTTCTTCAAGTCTGTTTGCAAGATTTCTTTTTTCATTTTCCATCATGACTCTATCCTCAACTACTCTTTTCTTTTGTTTGGTGATTTCACATAACATTATGGCCTATGTTTCATGTTCTATCTTGAGAGATCTTATCTCCTCTGCTTGAACTTTTTTTTTCTCCATCAGTTTTGCTATTGCTGCATCGAACTCTTTAGTGTCTCCATTGGCACACAGTTTTGTGGTATCAATCTCCTTGTAGTTTATATCATTTTCATCTATGGCTATATCCTTCCTTCTCTTCAAGGATTTTCTCAATTCTTCCCTTGCTTCTTCTCCTTTGTGTAGAGCCAGTTGCACATCAATCACTTGATTGTCAATAATCTTCCCAAGTTTGAAGACTTCCATCTTTAGATTTTTTTCTCCAAGTTGTTAGACTTCTTCTTATGAGAACCTTGCTCTGATACCAATCATTGGAATATTCAAATAGGAAGAATGCTTCTGAGAGGGGGGGGGAGGGGTGAATCAGAAGTATTGTATTTTTACCATTAAAACTTTTAACTGAAAGTAGATTGCACGCATATGAACATATCAAACAGTTATGAAAAACACACAAGCATCACCACATAACACTTGAGATTTTGGTGACCCAAAAACCCTCCAGGAATAAGAAAGTAAAACTGGGGTGGGGATGATACCCACAAAATTTACTATAGCAATAAGGTTTTAACCACTTCTGATGGTCTGCCCTATTAAAGGCCTGCCCTTTTAAAGGCTTTGCACTATATCAATAGTGACCTGGTTAAAGGATTTACAAACACTTTACATGAAGTGTCACCCTGTTAAAGGATTTAATCACCTAGTTAAAGGATCTACAAAATAGCTATTAAGCTAACCTATCACCATAGGGTTTTTCATTCTAATACAATTGCTAGAGAGTATTCGGTACAATAAACCTAATAGCTTGCAATCCTTTGTTTGCTGAATACAGGCAGTTGATCCTCTGAGATCTGATACTCTTTACTCTGAAATAGTGTTCCTTCCACACCCTTGTACATCCACTTACTCCTTTTTTTATCAATGAAATTTTGTCTTCCTTATAAAGACATTTGAGGATTTAGGGTTAGGTATGGATCTATGATCCATATTCAATCTCTATTTTCCGCTCATTGTTTGCACTGATTCCATTGGTTGCATGCCTTCTCCATTTTTCTTATTGGCTACATGTATATTGCATAGGAAATACAAAATATTTGATCTTATCATTTAATCCTTCGAGATTCGTCACATGTCAGCCATGAAAATGGTTTACATATGAATCAATGAAGTTACAAACTCATATGTACATTCTGTGTTACTCGGCACTTGCTGATTTCAGATGCTCGGCACTAATAACAAATTGGCTTACTCGGTACCTGTTGCATTTCTGTATTGCTTGGCATCATTTGTGACTTGACACTTGAATATCACTCGGCACCTGTATCTGCTTGACACTTGATTCTGCTCGGCACCTAAAGTCATTCGGCACTTGAACTCTTTCTTGACTTGGCTCATGTTGTGGCTCGGCATACATGGTGTACTCAGCTCCAATATAGAAAGTGGTTAAGTGTATTGGCACTCAAGTGTCAAAAACCATTATGAGGTTAACAAATAGTGGTGTAGGTGATACAATTTATTATCTCCTCTTGTGTGGTGGATTTGTATGTGTTTGCATGTTTTAATGTGCTTCCCTTGTGTTGTGATGCTTGCTATATGTTTCATTTTTTTTTTCTAAACAATCCTTGTTTCTCCATTAACACAAGTTAACAAAGGAACAAACATGTCATAATCATTATTTTACCTCACTTCTTCCATATGGTGTTACATGTTGTGTTGTACATGTGCCATTTTTTGTTAATATGCCTTTTTGTAGTCTACATGGGATGATGCAACATGGTATCACCTAATTCTTTTTGGTCTTTGTATTGCCAAAAAAAAGACTCTTATTGATGACTCATACATGTCTTTCTTCCATTGTGTTGTAGTTTTACTTCCTTTTGGGAATGATAAAATTTTATTCAGACACAATCTTTCATATGTTATCATTTGATCACACTGACCTTAGAACTAGTAGAGCCTTCTTGCTCTCTTTTTGTTATGGGTTTATTTCTCTTTGTGTCCTTTCTAGGGGGAATTCATAGTGTAAATTTCTATAGTACAGATGTATGTATGCTTTGTTCAAGCAATTTCTCCCATTAAGATGCATGTAATCACTTTAATATAGGAGCATACACTCTACTCATATTTTGTATACACACACACACACACACACAATGTTTTATGATTTTATGCATTGTTTGATCCATTTTGAACTACTAAAAATCCTTTAAGGATTGATCCTCACATTTAAAATCCCATCTTGGATTACTAACATCCTCTGAGGCTCGATTCGTGCATTTGGGATCCCTTATTTGATTCTTTGGATTTTCATCTGTAAATCCCCTAAGAACACACAAATCCTTATGTTTAGATCACCTTTTGTTCAATTCCCCTTATGGAGACACAAATCCTTAAGGATGAATCCTTAATGGGTTGACTAACGTGCCACACAAACATACTAGACTATCAATTCAATTTCTTTTTGCAACATGATTTTTTGGTGATTCACAGTAAGACAAGCACTCTTATTGGGAAGAGATAATCAAACCCCTTTTTTTGGTTTTGTTAGCATTATTTCTCTTGTCATGATTTTAGATTTTCCAATGACTCAATTATAATGGGGACTTGATTATTTATTTGTCTCCTTAGTTTCGACAAGATCATCTCATGCATTTGATCTAATTTATCATAAGTGTGAAGTTGGCTCATACTCCAATTAAAGTGGGAGCTAAATGTACTATTTTAAAAGATATCACTCATCATTTTGGAAGCTCTAAAGACTTCTTAGGACCCATTTTAGTGATCTATTAGAACATGGGTGCATTTATTTATAAATTACCACTTTTTCCTTGAATTTCAATCTATTTCCAATAGTTTCTTCTCTAACCCAAGATCCTAGAAGATATGCCAATAGAATAAATCTCTTGGGTGTAGATAGTGGTCAACCTCAACCTTAGGTACCTTGCCTTAGGATTTAGGACCTATTTTTGGTTTTTTAATTTGTTTCTTACCCATTGTAGTTGACCCTTTTGATTTTAATCTTGAAATTACTATAAAGGAGGCTTACTCACTTCATTTAATCATTGGTTAAACACACCCATATTTTGTGCAAGCAATTTATACTTCCATGAGAAGACATGCTTTCAAACCATCATTTGAAAGCAATATTTCAAGGTGCATCTAAAGATTTCAAGCCAAGAAAGAAAGGGTTCATGGAAGACCCTCATTGTATGTCATCATTCATGCATTTTCTTCTATAGATCTAGCTTTTTTTTATTGGAGATAGTTGAGTTGACCATCAAGGAAGGTGAACTACATTCATTCATATTGCACAAACATTCAAGCATTGAAGCATGCTAACATGAATGGGTTTATGATTTGGAACTTGTATTATATTGCATTTGTAAAGACATTCTACATCATCATACACATATTCATAAATCTTTGTGGATAGTGGATTTGAATATATCTACAAAGGTTTGACAAGTGAGGTGAATTCTTATATCTACCTTACTTTTATATGCTTTCTTATTTTAATATTAATTCCTAAATGAGGGCTTGACCAAGGCAAGCCCATTCCCCCCAACAATTTTTATTTTCCTTTTGTGTGCAGGAGAAAATTCCTAGACTTTTAGATTGACATATTTGAGATTTTAAATCTAGGGTTTTCTATTTCTATCAGAGCTTAAGATTTGTAAATTTTTGTGCAAAGTAGGTTGAGGTTGACCTTGATTTCAAACAAGTCAGCCTTAACCTCTTGATTCACCCTGGACTCTCTAGTTCAACCTTAACCAAGGACCTTTAGATTTTTAGGTTTTGTAGGTTCCAACTTCTTGATCTTAGATTTTGTGTAGTTCTAGTTTGACTATCCAATTTTACATATGAATTAGCATCTTTGGTGAGATTGATTCCTTCTTTTTCATTTCATAACACTTACTTTGACATATTAAATTAAATCTCTTCATATGTTTGGTTAGCATGTATGTTCTTGCATTACTTGCATTTCAATTAGTCGATTTATTTTCATTAGATCAAATCACCAAACACATAAATTTAATGTACATTACTTTAAAGAGAAACAACAACCAATAGAAAGAGATCCTTTAACATAAATGTTAGAAGGACTTGGGTTTAGTATTGACACCCTTACATCCATTTTGGCTATGCTAATCTAATTTGGGTCCTCTTCAAGGTCATGTTTGAAGACCCCTCTTTCTCTTTCCCTAATGTTCATTAAAAACTAACACTTCCAATCATTTATGCACTAAATCTATTATGTTAGCCCATGAAATACCATTTTATGTTGAACAAGAATAATATCACTGGTCTGCCTCACAATAGGTGTATAATAATCATGCCAAAGGCCATACTTAGGAATAGTGTATTCAATCTAAGCACTATTTTTCCCCACCATGAGGTACATTTAATTTTGTCAACCTAGGGACATATACTTGAAATGGTCAGTACAGTATGTGCACTAGGCTTCTTAATGAGTCATTATTCTTATGCTGCAGGAAAGTAAAATGCAAGGAAAGAACCTACAGTAGTGCTGCAGGAAACTAACACACTTAACTCTTTATTGAAATGAATACTAGAAATGTAATTAAATACTAAGATATATTCCAACTCGGTTCATCTACTATAACTATTCTTACAAATGTTGTAGGAACACTCACAAAGTATCATGCTACATGAAGGAACTTATAACTTCTACCTGCAATACTAAAGATGCTTGAAAATAAATCTATAATACTCTAATCTAATCCACCTCCCAAGTGGGCCCCCTTGATTGGATTCTGCTAATCAACTAACACAGAATGTAAACCAGGATTTATTTCATTATGTTCCAAAAATTCATTACATGAGAATAGTACATAGAACTGTAGAAAAACAACTCACTGCAAGAATCAATAGTTTCTTGTCATAAACTTTCTTCTAACTTCTTATCACTATTGGTCTGATCTATATAAATAGAATATCAACATTTACTCTAAAACATAAAAGCAAAACAAACTAACTTCAAATCAACCAAAGAAAAAGGAAGAAAAGATAATAGCTCAAGGAGGGAATAATAAAGTCTGGACAACCACTTTGTCATAATAATAAATGCAGAGAAATATAACAGTTCTTCATAGCTCGTCCATATTAGCGGTCGTGTCCCTTTGTACCATTATGACTCTTTCCACTATGGCTTAACATCTTTTCTCCTTGAATGTTATTGGTTATCTTCAATGTTTCCCTTTGAATGTTGTTGATCATCTTCAGCTTCCTTTGCTAATAGGTTAGTTATCATGCAGAGATATTTGCAAATAAGCATTATCAAATTAAATTCAAATATTAGAACATACATTTTTATGGTTATATGAAATACTACATTATATATAATATTGGCAAAATATAACATACTATCTACCCATAGGTTAATCATCAGTTCAAGTAAACATTAGTTCACAAATGTCTTGGTGGAAGTAAAATAGAGTGTTTAAAACTATCATAAAATAGAGGCAATAATTAGCCTCATCATCTACCCCCTGGCAAACTAATGCTTGTTCTCAAGCATTGCATTTTCTAGTCAGTGACTTGAATTCCCCAACTTCAGTTCTTCCTTTCCTACTACTCTTAAAGATGTAGTAGAATCCTCGTGTTCTCTCCCAAACTTCCCTTCTATTTTCCTCCTACAACTTGTCAAGTCTATCAACATTAATATCATACAAGGGCCACATAAGCATTGGAGGTTGCATAGTGAGTGGGTACCATAGTTCTAGCCTAGCATGTTTCCCCAACTCTATATACTTTGGAACTCAGTGAAGGGCGGCCTTTAAATTGATAGGATTGTGTGGCTTTGATCTTTTAATGTCTCAGGTAATCTAGCCCACCTACTTTTAGCACCAACCATGGCTCTCTAAAAGGAAAAGTAAGGTAGGTTCTCATATTTTGCATACACCTTGGTTCTAGCGATGAAGATTTTGTCCCTTACTCCCTTGTTCTTATCCCCATAAGTTAATCTAAACCAATCCCTAAGAATTTATTCTGGTTTACTGCTCTCAGCTCTTAATGATAGGGGCTCTATTCTTTCCTCATCTCTGTAATTATTCAATTGTTTGTAATAAAAAGCTTCATTATGCATCTAGGATATCAAAGTCCTCAAATGTATATCCCCTATATAGAGTAAAGGATTCCATTGAGTTTCTGCTGGAATGATAAAATTGTGCACATATAACTCACAAAGCAAGTTTTGCGGCCAGGATGGCAAAATTTGGTATAAACTATAGAATTCTTGAGCTGATTTAAATGTTGCATTTTATGTTCTTGAGGGTTAGCATAAGTTGGAATAAAAAAAATTGTTCCTTTAAACACATAGCATAAATCTAATGTGGTGGTCTACAAGAAAGTGCTTGATTAGCCAATTTGAGGGCATGATCCATCCTTTGTTTTTGGTTTGCCAATTGCTCTTTCAAATCTGTAATTTCCTCACCTAGAGACACTATCTCTTTCTCCATTTTCTTCCTCTTCTTCCCATAGGACTGCAGCAAACATATGCTATCCAAACAACTAGAAAAGAATTTTTTTAAGGGTAATGGAACCACTATCCTCTTCATAGTTATTTTTCTTCTTCCTCTATTCCTTCCATAACTGCATTACAAAATCTATTAGCTATGTTGGTTTATAGGGAACTAGGCCGGTGTTTGAATAAACTAACTCATTCATTATGGGAATTGTTTGTTGGTCTATTGGGGGATTGTTTTGATTTTCATTTACTTCAACCCTACATTCCTCATTAGGGTTTTTAGGAATGTTTGTGATTTCAGGGTGAGAAGGAGAATTATCAGGAATAATTTGTATTGGGGATTCTTTGGTGGATGGTTTGGATGAAGTAGACTAAGCTTCTACTGTCACTTTACAAATTTGTTTCCTCATTCTAGGATTTCTTCTCACAGGGGTCTCCTCTAGTATCACGACCTTCTTCCTACTTCTTCATTTTGATGTCTCTATTGTAGGAGTAATTGGTGCAGGTTCCATCTTAATTTTCTTTTTCTTTGTGACTATAGGGTTTGGCTTTTCTACTACCGGAGCCAAGGCCTCCTCTTGTAATTTTTGTTTTCTCTTTGCTCAGGTAGAGGTAGGTTTTTGAGTCTCTTGAATAGGTAAAGGCACATTTTCGTGCACATTCTCTTGCACATTTCCAGCTTTAGCATCTTGAGTGCTTTGCTTAGTAGGTTCATCAGTGGGAACTACATTCTCTTCACTGGGTTGTTCATTAAGGACAACCTAGGGTCGTAGGGTTTTAGCTTGGACAAATTATGCCCATGACATAGGAGAGGCATCCCTAAGTGATCTTTTTATGAGTAATTTAATTAGGGCATGATGGGTGACAGAATTGTCCTTCCCCTTTTGGGTTTCTTCAGCACTAATGCATAACATGTTATACAATAAATTGGGAACATTTATTGAAAAATTGTGCCTTATACAGCTAAGCAATTTAAAATGATGTGCATGTAAATATAAAAATCTTCCTTCATGGGTGAGGTACCTAATAATGTGCATAACCAGCTCATTGTATGGCGGTAGAAGAGATGTCCTTTTGCAACCTTGCTTAGTGATATCTAACTGAGGATCAGTTGGTATGACAAATTGAGCCCTGGCTGATCTTGCATCGTGTGTATTAGGATAATGTTCTCCTATTTCCAGTAACCCAGTTACTTCTGCTATTCACTCTTCTGTGGCAATAACGATTAAACCCCATACAATAGCTTCTCCTTCATTAAATGTTCTTGCAAATTTTGTAGCTACTTCTTCATCAAACGCAGTTAAACTTAGGAAATACCCTAACTAGCCACACGCATTAAATCTCCTCACTGTCTCTACATCTAAGACAAAAATAGTATGCTCCACTGGTTCTCATCGCTGCAATTGTCCACCCATTCTACTTGACAATTTCACTCTCTACTCTGTTTGCACTATTTCCCTTCAATGAATTTAGGCTTTCAGACCCATTTTCACATTTCATTTTTTTTAGCTAATTAATGTCATAACAATTTGTTATGAGCATCAATAATGTGGTTTATCATGGATATGTGAAAATTGTCCAAAAATGGAATTCTAATCACTTGAAAATTAAATATGGATCACATCACAACCTAATAGTAAGGAATCATTCAAGAATAAGGGGTACGACACCTAGACACTTGCATACTTTTAGCAATTGAGTTTCATAAAGGAAGTATAAAGATTTGGGAAAAATATTTATGAATAAATAGGAATGTCATTGGGTTTTAGTAACCTTCCCTACCCCCTATGAAATATGGACAAGTGTCCACACTTGTCAGACTTAGTACGAGGTATGGAATTGGCATAACGCCACCATAATATAAATAATGTAGTATTATATATAACCAACAAAATTGATGCACTATAAATGAATTAAGATTTGAAAAGCTTATACCTATGAGTTGATTGTTGCACGTACCAAAAGTGGCAGAAAGTACATCAGCATTGATAGCATATGTCAGCAAACCTATGATGTTTATTGAAAGCATTGGAAAATGATGATGTGGAAGGTGGGTGGGTGGTAGGTAAAGAAGTGAGATGAGATGGAAAAGAAGAAATTAGAAGATGAATGGAGAAATTTAGAAATTTATGTGGACATAAAGTTTTTATTATGGACATGCATGAAGAAATTAATATTGAAGAGTTGTAGGCAAGAGATCAACACCTTCTGCTGTAGGAAGAGTTACCTAGTGTGCATTTGAATCTGGCCTTTGAAACTGCTACAGGAAGTCCTTTATTGTTTGGGGTTGTTTATATAACTTAAGTCTATGGCCATTGACTAATAATTTAAAGGCATTGGATCAATGGTAATTAATTGGATGGCTCCATTTGCAAAGACATGGTTAATTTCATATGGACCCAGCCATCTTGTCTGCAACTTACCTAGCATATCTTTAAATCTAGAATCATATAGTAATGTCCAGTCACCAACTTGAAATTGTTTGTTGCTAATGTGGGAGTCATGCCATTGTTTTCTTTGCTTCTATATAATTTCAATGCGTTCCAAAGCAGCCTTGCACATTTCATCCAAAGAATTAAGATGTAGAAGATGTTCTCTCTATGTTGCAGGAAGTTCAATGTTCAACACCAATGCGGTTCTTAAAGTTTTATGTTCAAATTCAATGGGGTGCATTGTTATTTTCCCATATAGGAGCTTAAATGGTGTGAACCCTGTAGTAGTCTTCCATGTTGTTCTATAGGCCCAAACAACTTCTGGTAATCTGCTATTCCAATCCCTACAGTGCAAATGAACTATTTTTGTTAAGATAGCCTCTATCTCTCAATTTGTAACTTCTTCTTGTCCATTAGTTTGAGGGTGATAGGGGCTTGATTTTTGGTCCCTGATATTACATTGTTTCATCAGTTCTACGATCAGATTAGAAGTAAATTGAGAACCTTGGTCAATGACTAGTTCTTTGGGTACACCATAGCGAGTAAAGATTTCTTCATATAGAAATGCTGCAACTTTGTGATCATGAGCATGCTTCATGGCTTTCACTTCAACCCTTTTGTTAGGTTGTCAGTGCACACAAGGATATATGATTTCCCATTGGATGGAGGATCAATTGGACCAATGAAGTCCATACCCCTTTTGTCAAATGGTGTTAATGCCAGTTGTGGATTGAGAGGCATTTCTTTTGTTCTTGTTGGTCGCCCCATCCTTTGACACTTATCACACTTCTGTGTATAGTTGGTTGCATCTTTGTGAAGCGTAGGCCAATAGTAACCAGTTGTTAAAATTTTCAAGGCTATTCTTTTTGCTACAAAGTGTCCTCCACATGGTTCATTATGACATGCATGTAGAATGTCATATGTCTCATCCTCTCTCACACATCTTCTCATAACTTGATCAGGTCTAGTGTAAAATAAGATATTATCAATCCAAGAGAAATGGAAACTTTTCTCTATGAGCATCTTCTTTTCCTTATAAGAGAAATGTTCTACCATTTTATTAGTTGCAATGTAGTTAGCAATGTCTGCATACCATGGAGTTTGAACAGCAATATGAAATAAATGCTCATCTGGAAATGCATCATCTACTAGAGTAGAGTCATTCTCATCATGATGGATTCTCGATAAATAATTAGCTACCACATTGGCTCTTCCAGGCTTATCAATGATGGTGATATCAAATTCTTGCAACAATAGTAAACATCTTGCTAACCGACCTGTTATAGTAGGTTTGTTCATGAGATGTTTAATTGTTGCATGATCAGTATGCACAAATATGGGATAGCCAATTATGTGATGCAAAAAAAAATTTAGACCATAAACTATTGCTAATAGTTCTTTTTCAGTCACTATGTAGTTTAATTATAATTCATGAAGGCTCTAAGAGCTAATATAATATAATATATTGTATTTTCAAGATATGGAGATTGTTGTCCTAGAACTGCACCTATGGCATAGTCAGAAGCATTTGTATATATGTAAAAAGGCAAAGTCCAATCAAGGCCTTGTAAAATTGGGGATATAGTGAGAAGTTTCTTAAGTTGTAGGAAGGCTTCATTACATTCTAATGTCCAAATGAATTTGGCTTCTTTGGTCAGTAATGTATACAAGGGACTAGCTATTTTGTTGAAGTCTTTTATGAAATGTCTATAATATCCAGCATGATCTAGAAAATATCTTACATCTTTTGGTTTTGTGGGTATGGGCAATGTTTGAATTACCTCTATCTTAGCTGGATCCACTTGTATTCCTATAGTTGATATGAAATGACCAAGTACCACACCTTCTTGCATGAGCATGAAATATTTTTCACTATTAAGTGCTAGATTATGTTCTTGACACCTTATCAGAACTTTTTCAAGATTTATCATTGCTTCCTCAAAGGTGACTCAAAATGTTGTGAAGTCATCCATATATATTTCCATACAATCATGTAATATATCAGCAAATATGCTAATAACAACTTGTTCAAATGTTGCAAGAGCATTACATAGACCAAATGGAAAAATACAGTATGCAAAAGTACCCCATGGGCATGTGAATGTGGTTTTATCTTGGTCTTTAGGAGCAATACTGATTTGATTATAACCACTATACCCATCTAGAAAAGAGAAATACTTCTTTCTAGCTAAAGTGTCTAGAACTTGTGTAACACTCCGCCAAGGGATCCAAAAGAAATAACCTAAAGTTTTACTAAGTTTGCCAACATTTTTTTTTGAACAAGAAAGAATAACATACACATCAAACACATAGTAGCAGAAGCAATAACATACAATCAACTACAACATACATAATAGGTTACATTCCTTAAGGATCCCATGATGTTGAATTACATTTAATTTAATTAGTACTAAGTCTAACAACTATCACATCGATATGAAAGAATAATTATAAAGTCCAAAGTACTTAATATACATTTGTTCCAAATGCCTTTTGGCAAATGAAATCTAGAATGCTCAATCATCCACTGTACATGTCACAGGGTATGAAAGGCTAAAAGAATATACATACGTAAAAATATAAATACATCATCCTCATCAGATCCATGATACAAAGTACAGTAAATAAATGAAACCATCCACCATACATGATACATCCATCCATCATAAAAGATATAAACATCCAACATGAAATACAACTATCCATCATAAAACACATCTAACTAAGTGCACGGTTCCTCCCAACCATCAATAGCATCATTAGACCATCGTGGGCCCTAGCCATCCCCCATGCATAACATCCCAAGAAACCAATCAAATCATCGGTACTATCGTAATAGGGACATCACTACTAAAACATGCTACAACATATGCACAAGGAAATCTAGCATGCTATAATAAAGCATAAGATGATCCTACAAAGTAGATAACATCACCTATCACATGTTAATCATCAATTGATATAAAGAAATGTGTCAGTAAATAACATCATCTAAATATGATAAACAAGCATCCCAAGAAGATCCAGCCATACTGACTATGGACGGATCTCAATGGTAAGAGTGAAAAAGCACTACCACCCGACTGCATGGAACCTAAATGGCCCACTCCCATTGCGTTGAGGAGATAGTCTCAAGTCCCAAACAGGATATCAAATCACATATCACAAGTACTCTCTAAGTCCATGAAATCCTAAAAGTATTCTAGCTCATAAGTTTTAAGATAGATTGACATCTAATTCCCAGAGGCACACAAAGAAACATAGGAAACCTACTATGTAAGTGGGCACGTGTCATCACATGAATCATGCTCGAAGTCCCTAGTGATCCCACTGCGGCCACTAGTATCCTCTCATATTGAAAAGGCATATTACGGAATGCAAGGTTGCAACCAAGTGTTCTCTCTACTCCCATCCTAGTCTATACTAGCACTCGAGGCATGGGTGAGAATATACAATTATCTTATTAGGTTCATTTTAATCCCCATTTAGTGTAATGTTTTCACTTATTCAACAACTTACAATGGGTTACCCCTAGGACCACTTAGGGTCCCCGGCCCCCATTGCAAGCCACTTCCTGACACTACAAATAGATAACCTACCCTAGGCTCAATAAAAACACAAATTAATAATCATATAAAAATCATCTCAGCCCTCTACAAGTGACTAAAAAGCATCAAAAGATAATCCACAATAATCACACCAGTTCTCCACGAGCAACTGAAAAGCACCAAAAGATAATCATAATAATCACAACAGTTCTCTACGAGCAACTAAAAGGCATCAAATGATATATCACAATATTCATTGATTCTCAACAAGCAACTGGAAAGTATCCCAATAATACTGATCAATGACTCAAAATGGATAAGTCAAACATGTCACAACAAAACATCATTAAGAACATAGCAAACACTTCAGTCCCATCAAGGCAACTGGAAAGTAATCCAAGTATAATAGATCGAGGACTCAAAAATGGTTAAGTTAGATATCTCATAGCATAAATCTCACCATCCCACAAAGACACTGAAAACAATAATCAGCAATGTAAAAACACTCAACCTAGAGCATACCATCACATACCATGGTTAAGTAAAACTAATCAAGATCAAGATCAACATCATATCATCACAGTCACATAACCCCAAGCCTCTGGTAACATCCTAAAATTGGTCAAAGCTAGAACAACCCCCAAAACCCCAAAGCATAGACAATACGTAGAAAATGTAATAGTGTCACAATTCAATTTGATTTGAAAATCACGTAGTAGAATTAAATAGTAAGGTTTAAGTTTCCAATTTTCATATATGTTTCCAAGCAATAGGTTTCACAGTTAACCCTTACTATTAACCCAATTTATTTTTAAATGATTTGCATGATTACTCCAAGTTGATTTTAAATCAATTTCTAAAATACTCCAAGAAAAGAATTTTTTTTTTTTTAAAACATATATATATATTGATTTCCAATAAATGAAATTACAATTTTTTTAAAGACTCAACATTATCAATAACAATAATTAAATGAATTTAAAACTTCATTTTATAACCTTCTTTATTAATTAACCTTAATTAAACTAAATTTAATTAAGTTAATTATTAATTTTAAATATAAAACTATATTAACATCCATTATTTATTCATTGATTTAATAAGTATAAATAAAATTTACTAATAAAGTTAATAATTAATAATTTCAATTATTTACAACTTAAATTTAATAACATTAGTAATTAATTATTTAAATTAAACACAATTTAAATTTAATAACACTAATATTTAATAAATTATATTAAATATAATTTAATTTAAATGAATTAAAATTAACAATTATAATAAAAATTTAATAAAATAAAAAAATTACATATATCTATGTGTTTAAGGCCAGCTGGCCATATTAAAAGCAGCAGTTGCTATGTGGCAGGCTGAGTGCTACTGGTGCAGCAATACGCCTGCACACATAGGTTACAGCACTAATAAGGAAGTGGGGTGGGGTGGGGTAAAACCCCTGCCCTCCCATATATAATTTTAAAAAAAAATTATAAAAGATTTTTTTTTTAAAACATCTCCCCCGAGTTATAATGGTATTACATTATTTTATTTAAATTCTATTTTTAATAAGGATTCATCTCTACAACCAATTTGCTAGTAATTTTAGATATACGTATATATAAATATAAATATATTTTATTTTTATTATTTTATTTTTTAAATATAATTTGTGAATATAGTCTGATAGAAGAATCACTATCAACTATTTGAATTTTCAATCTAGGATTTCATTTTCAAATTCAACCCTTCCCAAATTAAATTCTAATTTCTTTCATCTACAGAATGAGGGTTTCAAATTGAGTTTTCCCTTGATCTTTTTACACCTAGAAGGAATCAACATGCATATCAAGATTTTTCAAAAATTACAAGATTGAAGGATTCATTATAATGAAATACAAACGATCAGATTCACAGTCACAAAGAAGACAAAATTATTTAACTAACGTAATTAACTGTGCAATTTAAAACATAAGAATCTACTTGGATTCTAATGCTAAAAATTGCCAACACCCAAAAGATTTGTGAGAAATTCCTCCTCTCAAAACCTTCTCCTTTCCAAAAATTTCTTCCTCCTCCAAAATTTGCAGTCCTCTGAAAAAGAACCCTCAAATGGTGATAAGGAGTTTTCTCCTCAAATCAGGGCACTAATTGTGTGTTCACCTGAGAGAACTTTCCACTCACCAAACTCAAACTCCATATTAACTTTTATTTATCTTTTCTTAATCTTTTCTTAATCTTTTCCATGCACGTAAAATGAATTATAAAATAACTTTATTTAATTTTTCACTTGACTTATCTTTCAATTCATTTATTAACTTTAATCTTATGCACACTTTATGCAATTTAAAATATCTTTATTAAATTCATATATTTTATCTTTTTAATTAATTTCTAAAACTTAATTGATAAAATATTTATTAACTTAAATAATAATAATATTTAGAATTTATTTTAAAATGCACTTTAAATAAATTATTATTAAATTAAATAAGTATCATCATGTTATAAATTTTAAACTTAAAACTTTTATCTCCAAATTTAATTCTTTTTATTTAATTAATTTTTCAATTAATTAAGTATAATCAAAAATTAAAATATCATAATAATTTTCCATTAAATTAAATCATTAATTTAATCTTTTAATTAGACTTAATTAATAGAAAATTTACCAAAGACTCATAAAACATCATACGAAAACCCATAAAAGAAAAACACATATAAAACCAAACTAAAGGGTTATAATCACGAATTAACATCATCTGACGCATTCGGAGGGTAGTCAACTTAGATACTTGTCCTAATTTTCAATTAGGACAAATGGCTTAAAGGTTTGAGATTTGGACTTGAGAATTTATCTCCCCTCTCTTACCATTAAGATAATGCGATAAGGTACACTCATCCTGGCAATTCAGGAAAGTCGATACCCAGTACCTACAACCTGCATAAAATCCATGCATGTACAGACACAATATTTCAAGCTAAATAGGCAATGGCAGGAAGTGGTGCATCATGTAGATCTTGATTAGCAGGTGACTACGACTCCCTTCCTTAACCACATCAGAAACACCATACATAAAGAAAACAAACACGCACACCATACATATGCAAGTATGGGTTAAGTATCCATAAGAAAACACATATGATAATTCATCTAACTAATCATCACCAATAACTGAAAACACTAAATAAACATCATACATACATGAAATATAGAGTACCAAGTAATCTCATCATATAATCAACTGAACGTAAAACAATATCTAACAATCTCAAAATAATCCTACCAGTAATCAAGCATGAAACTGGCCTAAAAGAGTTCAACAATGATTACAAAAATGTGAACTAGGGGCAGGCACTACAACTTTATCAATGAATGGTAAAGGAAAGTGATCCTTTTTGGTGGCCTTGTTCAATTCTATGTAATCTACACAAATCTACCATTTCCCTCCCTTTTTGGGCACTATGACCAGAGGTGACGCCCATCTACTATCGGATATAGGATAAATAAAACTAGCATCAAGGAATTTTTGCAATTTAGTTTTAACTATTTCTCTAAAGCTTGGATTTATCCTTCTCTGGGGTTGATGGAACGGTAGACACCCTTCATTGATGTGTATTCTATGAGTGTATAATGTAGGACTCAACCCTTTCATATCACCATAGTCCCATGCAAAAGCCTTTTCATGCTTTTGAAGTAGCTTTGTTAACTATTCCATTTGTGTGGATGATAATTTGGGGTTAACATGAGTGGACAACTCAACAGTAGTGGTAGACTCTATTATAGCAACTTTAGAAATTGGACTTGTATCTAATTCACATGGTAAAAGTTGATGAAGAATGTCTAGTTCTTTGAGAAAAGTACAATTCTCATCACATTCCTCATATGTGGTTAATTCTAAAATGGAACTTTTAGATACATCTTTTTCTACTGCATAATTGTTACTAAGAGTACTTTGAAGTACTGAATCCTCTTCTTGCAACTTTAGAAAGGATTGTCTATGTAACATCATAAGTTGTGCTATAGAGTTTAATTCTTCTTCTTCATCCCCTAAATTTGGCCAGACATATGTGCTTAAATCTGGTAGTGATTGTGCAGGAGGATACAAAACAAATTTCTTTGTTGCTTGACCATTTGATATGGTCATATTTCCTGATCTACAACTTATATTTGCATTAGTTGTAGCTAACCAGGGTCATCCTAGGATAACAAGGTAACCAGATAAACTAACTCTAGGAGATAGAATCATGAAATCTGCAGGATACTCTAGAGAGATTAAGGTTACAACTTTGTTTTCTATCATCCCATCAAGAGTGACAGTAAAACTATCTGCAAGTTGCAGAATTGTTGGAGTATCCCTTAATCGTTCTATTTTCAACTTCTTCATAGTATCCTTGGTCTTGAAATTTATAGCAGCACCAAGATCTATTAAAGCATTTTTAACAAACTGACCATTTATACTCACATTCACAACTAGACTACCTAGATCAAAGTATTTTGGAGTGACCAATTTTCCTAACATAATGTCAACCAATTGTCCCACAACATGGACTATAGTTGGGTCCTTTTTCTTCCTCCCATTATTCTTTAGGTAGGCCTCTCTAATGGCTTTTCCATAGAAAGGAACATCTTTAATAGCTTGGAATAGGGGTATTTGGACATGCATGTTCTTCAACTGATCAATAATATCAAAAGACTGTTCCTTTGTTTGTACAAGTTTACTTTGTACAAGCTTCTCTGGAAAAGGAGGTTCCACCACTAGTTGGGCTTGGGCTAAGATAGTGACATTGGTTGGGTCAACCTCTTTAGAGACTGGGGGTTCTAATGCTATAGGAGTATCTGGTATTCCAGTTATAAGAGGCAATTTAAGTGCTGGTAAAGTTGCACCAGATCTCATATGTATATTTGCAATATTTAGAGCATAAGAAGGATCTTGTTGAGCATCAACAATACACATGGGTTGTTGCAACTTCTAGTTATTTAAATTTGGTTGAGGTTGTGTAGGTAACTGTGTCTACTTTTGAGGTCTAGGATTCACAAGTGGTGGCATTAGTGCAGGTTGTTGAACTGGGGGTGGTATTTATGGAGTACTAGTATTTTGGCCAGCCCACTGTTGAGGTACTCTCCATTGGTTTATAGATTGTCAATTCCCCTAGGATGGTTTCCATTGGTCCTGTTGGTTCTACCATTGGTTATGCTAGTTGGGCCAAGATGGTTGGGAGTTCTAAGGCCATTGGGGTTGTTGTAGATTATTTTCCAAGCATTACTCCAATTAGGTTGATTATATTGTGGGGGGCCTTGGAGATTATGGTTTTGTCATTGATTATCATATAAATTTGAATTTTGCAAAGGGTCCTAAGGCATACCTTGATGTTGGGCCCATGGATGACGTTGAGCAACAAAGAATACTTGCTCATCATCTCCATCTATCTTGATGTACTTAGTTGGAAGATGTTGGTTCTCCATGCTAGCAACCAGTTTGCATTGGCAATCCTTCTTTTACTTTCGACAATGAGGGCAGTATTCAGCTAGTTGTAATTTAGTTTCTACATGCTTCTTCTTTGCAATCATTTTGTCGAGATGTGTAGCGACATCATTTATGATGTCCTTCTTGAAATGTGACAATAGGTTAGATATCTCGAGCTTTGAAATAACCTGACTAATTCCTTTAGTGACTGTGGAACGAGGTCCTCGACCTTTCTTCATAGTTGACCTTGAATAGTTTTGATAGATTTTCTTGAGGTCATCCTAGGAAGATTGATATACATCACCACCAGCCATCAGGTCTAGTGCTTCTAGGAAATTTTCATTCACACCTCTCAAAAATACTAGCTTTTGTGAATCCTTAGATAATACACGTTGAGGGTTCTTCTATAGTGTATACAAGAAACGTGAAACATAGTCTTCCAATGTTTCTTCCTCCTTTTCTGATATCCTAAAGATATCATCTCCTCTTGAACTAGATGCTTTGCAATACTCTTTATATTTATCCAGAAACAGAGTTTGCATTTCATCCCAAGTTCCTATTGCATTGGCTCCTAAGCCCATGAACCATCGTAAAGATGACTCTTTCAATGTTGCTAGAAATAACTTGAGCTTATGAGAATCATTGTTGTAGTCAAAACTACAACAAAGTATGTCAAATTCAAACAAGAAAGTATCAAGGTCTTTGGTTGCAAGGCCATAGAACTTTGGAAGAGCAGCTGCAGGTATATTCTTGAGATTATCAGTATTTATGAGGCTTAGGAGAGGAAATGGAAAAGTAGGTTGTGCCATTACTGGAGGTATTAGATTATGAGGTTGTTGCTGAAAAGGAACATTGGGTATTGGATTATTAACAAGTGGTGGATTTAGAGTAGTATTATCAAGGAAACTGGCCAAAATTTCAACAAAAGGTTGAAGACCACTTGTATATATAGGTTTTGCTCTTGAGGATGATTTTGTAGGAAAAACAGGGCTTGTGTCTTCAAAAGACAACTCAACTTCTTCTTCTTCAATTTCTTCATTCAAATTAATAGACTCCTGTGGAAGAAATCTGCCATATTCATCTCGTTGTCTTCCTCTTTGATACACACAATTAAATTCTTCACACTGGTGAAAAAAGCTTTAAGACTACAAATTTTTTTAAAAAACTTAACTAAGAACTATGACTGAAGAATGCTCCTACCTTGACACCATCCCCGGCAACAACACCAAAAATGGTCCTCCTCACAATAGGTGTATAATAATCATGCCAAAGGCTATAATTAGGAATAGTGTATTCTGTAGTGCCTGCCCCTAGTTCGCATTTCTGTTATTTTTGTCGAACTCTTTTAGGCCAGTTTTATACTTGATGTTTAGTAGCATTACTTTCAGATTATCAGATGTTGTTTTACACTCAATTTATTATATGATGAGATGATTTGGTACTCTATATTTCATGCATGTATGATGATTATTCAATGTTTTCAATTATCGATGATGATTGGTTAGATGGTTTATTATCACATGTGCTTTCTTATGGATACTTACCCCATATTGCATGTGTATGGTGTGCGTGTTTGTTTTCTTTATGTATGGTGTTTCTGATGTGGTTAAGGAAGGGAGTCGTAGTCACCTGCTAGTCGGGATCTACACGATGCACCACTTCCTGCCATTGTCTATTTAGCTTAGAATATTGTGTTTGTACATGCGTGAATTTTATGCAGGTTGCAGGTACCGGGTATCGACTTTCCTGAATTGCCAGGATGAGCGTACCCTATCGCATTATCTCAATGGTAAGAGAGAGGAGATAAACCCTTAAGTCCAAATCCTAAACCCTTTAGCCAATTGTCCTAATTGATAATTATGACAAGTATCTGAGTTAAGTGCCCTCCGAATGCATCAAATGATGTTATTTCGTGATTATAACCCTTTTTGTTTGATTTAGTATGTATTTTCCTATGTTGGGTTTTCGTATGTTGTCTTTATGAGTCTTTGGCGTATTTTTCTATTAATTAAGTTTAATTAAAAAAAAGATTAATTAATGATTTAATTTGATAGAAGATAATTATGATATTTTAATATTTGATTATATTTAATTAATCGAGAAATTAATTAAATAAAAAGAATTAAATTTGGAGATAAAAGTTTAAGGATAATTTAGAACATTATAATATTTATTTAATTTAATAATAATATATTTAGAGTTCATTTTTAAATAAATGCTAAATATTATTATTAATTGAATTAATAAATATTGTATCAATTAAGTTTCTAAAATAAATTAAAAAGTGAAAATATATTAATTATTAAAAGTTGTAAGATTGCATGATGCAAGCTTGTGTTGAAAATAAAGAAATAGATTAAAAGATAAAATAAGAGGAAATAATAATGTTATTTTAATTTCATAAAGTGTGCATGGGATTAAGAGTAATAAAGATTAAAAATAGAAGTCAAGTGGAAAAATTAAATAAAGTTATTTAATGATTCATTTAATATGCATTAAAAAGATAAAGCAAAGATTAATAAAAGTTAATTTTGGAGTTAACTCAGTTGAGCAAAGAGTCATTTCGGGTGAATGCACAATTAGTGCCCCGATTTGAGGAGAAAACTCTTTATCAACTTTGGGGGTTCATTTTTGGGGGACAGGAATTTGGACAAGGAATTGGGGGAGACAGAAATTTTGGGATACACTTTTGGAAGCAAATTTCAGAAGGCGAATTCTAAAGAAGATTTTAAGAAGAAGGTTATTGAAGAGGAGCGAATTCTCTTACAGTTTTTGGAGATTGCATAATAGCATCAGGTTGAGGTAGGGTCTTGTGTTTGATCACGGGTTGAATTATGCAATTTGATAATCATGTCTTCTTCGTGCTTGTGGATTATAAATCCGAATTGTCTGGATTCCACTGTTTGATCCTTTCGCTCTCTTGTTATGAACCTTATGATACTATATTGTATTTCATCTATATAATAGAATTGGAAGAATAAATCAATTTGAAACCCTCGTTCTAGATGATAGAATTTTACAAATTAAACTAGGGAGAGCTTTTGAAAGAAAAGAAAATCTTGATTGGAAAATTTTATTAAAATGAAAGAGAAGAAATTTGTTATATAAATTTTATATTGAAAAGAGACGATATTCTTTTAAGGAATATTTTAATTTAGAGATATGAGTGGTTAGTTCTATCAGATTAAAATTTCAATCATTTATTATATATATATATATATATATATATATATATATATATATATATATATATATATATATATATATATATATATATATATATATATATATATATAATGGAAAAAGAAGATTGTTTAAAACGATGTTTATAAAATTAAATATATTTGAAAAGTATTAATATAAAATTTTAAACAAATAAAAATATTTTTTTTTTAAAAAATAAAAATTAATTAATTATTAAAAAACGTGATTGGGCAGGGATTAACGCGTACCCCGTCCCCACTCACCTCTGTCAGCGTCGCTGCTGACGCAGGCTGCGACAGCAGTGGTACAGCATACCACTGCTGGCGCAGACTTGTGGCAGCAGGGTACGCCTTCGGCAGTCCCTTTAAGGGAAGGCCGTCGACCCCTTTTTCATTTTTAACTTTTATTAAATTTAAAATTTTATTAAAAGTTTTAAATGCTATTAAAATTAATATTATTTAAAGTTTTAATGTTATAATTTACTTTTAAATATTATTTGTTTCAATTCAATTTATTAAAAGTTTGTAATTTATTATAATTAATTAATAAATTTATATAATTAATTTAATAAAATATAATAATAATAATAAAATAGAATTTAATGATATTAGTTTGCTTAAACTAAAATGAAATTTAATAATTATAAGCATTAGTTAGTAGGATAGGAGATCTTTTTCTTAAAAGATTATTCAAATTTCGATTCTAATAGAATTACAATTATTTTTATCGAGAATCAATAAGAATTTATCTTAGTAAATTTAAACATATATTTATAATTTACCATTAGAATATTTTAGAAAATCGATTTCGAGAATTATGGGAATAAATCCTTATTTTCATTCAACAAATATATGGGTTAACTATAGGGTAATAAGAGAATCTTCTTACTTGAAACATACTTTGAAACGCAGACTGAAACTTTACTTTTAACCCTATTGTGTATTTGAAATCAAACCCAAGATATGAACTGTACTGTTTTATTGTTCCGTCTGTGCTTTTGGGGTTTTGGGGATTGTTCTAGTGTTGACCAGTTTAGGTTGTTACCAGAGGCTCGGGGTTGTGAATGTGATGTTATGATGATTTGGTCTCGATCTTTCTTAATCCGACCATGGTAATGTGAAGGAGTGCTCTATGACATGATTGTATTTATGGTTTGTTATTACTTTCCAGTTTCCTGGTGTGAAGCTGAAGTGTATGTATATAAGATACCTGACTTAACCATTTTTGAGTCTCGATCAGTTATATTGGATAACCATTTTTGAGTCATCGATCAGTTATATTAGATAACCATTTTTGAGTCATCGATCAGTTATATTTGATAACCATTTTTGAGTCATCGATCAGTTATACTTGGATTGCTTTTCGGTCGCTTGAGAGGACTGAAGTGTTTGTTATGTTCTTGATGATGTCATGTGTTGACTTGACCATTTTTGGAGTCTTTGATCAGTATTGTGATTTATTATTGGGATACTTTATGGTTGCTCATCAGAGAACCATTGGATTTTGTGATTTATCATTGATGCCTTCAGTTGCTGATAGAGAACTGTTGTGATCATATGATTATTATTTGATGCTTATCTGTTGCTCATGAAGAACTGATGTAATTTTTGTGACTTATCTTTTATGATGTTTTTCAGTCGCTTGTATAGGACTGAGGTGTTTTTATTATGATTCTTTGATTCGTGATTTCATGAGCTTAGGGTAGGTTATCTATGTGTAGTGTCGGGAAGTGGCTTGCAATGGGGATCGGGGCCCTAAGAGGCTGCCTGGAGTAACCCATTGTAAGTTGTTTTAACAAGTGAAAACATCTCACCTAAATACTGACTTAAATGAACCTAATAAGATAATTGTATGTTCTCTCCCATGCCTTGAGTGCTAGTACAGGCTAGGATGGGGTAGAGAGAACGCTTGGTTGCGACCTTGCATTCCATAGTATGCCTCGTCAGTACGAGAGGATATTAATGGCCACAGGATTACTAGGGACCCGAGATTCCTGAGGGATTGCTCGGGTAACTTCCAATGTGATTCATGTGATGACACTTTCCCGCTTGCATAGCAGGTTTCCTACGTGTCTTTGTGGTGCCTCTGGGTCTAGATGTCTATCTATGTTGGAACCTTTGAGTTAGTATACTTTTAGGATTTCTCAGACTTAGAGAGTACTTGTAATTTGTGTTTGATACCTTGTTGGGACTTGAGACTATCTCCTCAGCGTGGTGGGAGTGGAGCATTTAGGTTCCACGCGGTCGGGTGGTAGTGCTTTTCACTCTTACCATTGAGATCCATCTGTGGTTACCGTGGCTGGAGCTTCTTGGGATGCTTGTTCATAATGTTTAGGTGATGTGTTCTACTTTGGAGGATCATCTTATGCTTTATTCTAGCATGTTAGATTTCTTTATGCATATAAGGTAGTATGTTTTAGGAGTGATGTCCCTATTACTATACTACCGATGATCCCTTCGGTGACTTGGGATGTTACGCGTGGGGGATGGCTAGGGCCCATGATGGTCTAATGATGTTATTGATGGTTGGGAGGAACCACACACTTAGATTAGTTGTGTTTTATGATAGTTGGATAGTTGTATTTCATGTTGGATGTTTATATCTTTTATGATGGATGGATGTATCAAGTATGGTATATGGTTTCATTTGTTTTACTGTACTTTGTATCATGGAATTGAGGATGATGTATCTTTATTTCTACATATGTTTATTCTTTTAAGCCTTTCATACCTTGTGAAATGTACAGTGGATGATTGAGCATTCCGAATTAATTTGCCAAGAGGCATTCGGAGCAAATGTATATTATGGACATTGGACTTTCTGATTATTCTTTCATATGTATGTGGTAGTTGTTACACTTAGAATTAATTAAATTTAAATGTGACTCAACGTCTTGGGATCCTTAAGGAATGTAACTTGTGATGTATGTTTGTTGATGATTACATGTTATTGCTTCCGCTACTATGTGTTTGATGTGTATGTTATACATTCTTACTTTTTTTTAAAAAAATGTTTAGCAAACTTAGTGAAACTTTAGGTTAATTCTTTTGGATCCTTTGGCGGGGCGTTACATCTGGTATCAGAGCCCGAGTTTCTACATTGGGAGCTCTGGGTATATTGGAATGCTACTAATGTGAACTAGTTGAACAAAATGAAAACTTTAAACTATCATGTGTATCTCTTTTAAACTGAAAACTTGAACTAGTCAAACTAAAACATAACTAAATTGTTAGTTGCATATTTTTCATACTTCAACACTTAGACTTCAAAACTGAAACCAAAATCATAGGCAAAACTGAAAACTGAAATTACTATTTTCAAAACATGTATCTTTTATCTATACATCATAACTTGTATATTTTCCAATGAATTTGGGATGTTGATCCTTGTTTAGAATGTTTTAGGGAATCTATTTCAGTATTTGTTAAAATGAATGTCGGATCAATATGGTTTTCGGTTTACTATTAAACCAGAATCATATTGCTCTAACTGTGTTGCAATGTTCTTAGTAGAGCCATATCCTCATATAGGGGGAGAGGGTTCAATGGGACTCGCACAGTGATTTCTTAACTTTACCATCCTTGTAGGCTTCCAGGAGTAAGCCTAAGTCAAGGGGGGGTAGATGTAGTGCCTGCCCCTAGTTCGCATTTCTGTTATTTTTGTCGAACTCTTTTAGGCCAGTTTTATACTTGATGTTTAGTAGCATTAGTTTCAGATTATCAGATGTTGTTTTACACTCAATTTATTATATGATGAGATGACTTGGTACTCTATATTTCATGCATGTATGATGATTATTCAATGTTTTCAATTATCGATGATGATTGGTTAGATGGTTTATTATCACATGTGCTTTCTTATGGATACTTACCCCATATTGCATGTGTATGGTGTGCATGTTTGTTTTCTTTATGTATGGTGTTTCTGATGTGGTTAAGGAAGGGAGTCGTAGTCACCTGCTAGTCGGGATCTACACGATGCACCACTTCCTACCATTGTCTATTTAGCTTAGAATATTGTGTTTGTACATGCGTGAATTTTATGCAGGTTGCA
This sequence comes from Cupressus sempervirens, assembly GCA_028749045.1. Taxonomy (NCBI): domain Eukaryota; kingdom Viridiplantae; phylum Streptophyta; class Pinopsida; order Cupressales; family Cupressaceae; genus Cupressus; species Cupressus sempervirens. The sequence goes on along the minus strand of CM053784.1, from coordinate 218,861,987 downwards.
GGTACCGGGTATCGACTTCCCTGAATTGCTAGGATGAGCGTACCCTATCGCATTATCTCAATGGTAAGAGAGAGGAGATAAACCCTTAAGTCCAAATCCTAAACCCTTTAGCCAATTGTCCTAATTGATAATTATGACAAGTATCTGAGTTAAGTGCCCTCCGAATGCATCAAATGATGTTATTTTGTGATTATAACCCTTTTTGTTTGATTTAGTATGTATTTTTCTATGTTGGGTTTTCGTATGTTGTCTTTACGAGTCTTTGGCGTATTTTTCTATTAATTAAGTTTAATTTAAAAAAAAGATTAATTAATGATTTAATTTAATAGAAGATAATTATGATATTTTAATATTTGATTATATTTAATTAATTGAGAAATTAATTAAATAAAAAGAATTAAATTTGGAGATAAAAGTTTAAGGATAATTTAGAACATTATAATATTTATTTAATTTAATAATAATATATTTAGAGTTCATTTTTAAATAAATGCTAAATATTATTATTAATTGAATTAATAAATATTGTATCAATTAAGTTTCTAAAATAAATTAAAAAGTGAAAATATATTAATTATTAAAAGTTGTAAGATTGCATGATGCGAGCTTGTGTTGAAAATAAAGAAATAGATTAAAAGATAAAATAAGAGGAAATAATAATGTTATTTTAATTTCATAAAGTGTGCATGGGATTAAGAGTAATAAAGATTAAAAATAGAAGTCAAGTGGAAAAATTAAATAAAGTTATTTAATGATTCATTTAATATGCATTAAAAAGATAAAGCAAAGATTAATAAAAGTTAATTTTGGAGTTAACTCAGTTGAGCAAAGAGTCATCTCGGGTGAATGCACAATTAGTGCCCCGATTTGAGGAGAAAACTCTTTATCAACTTTGGGGGTTCATTTTTGGGGGACAGGAATTTGGACAAGGAATTGGGGGAGACAGAAATTTTGGGAGACACTTTTGGAAGCAAATTTCAGAAGGCGAATTCTAAAGAAGATTTTAAGAAGAAGGTTATTGAAGAGGAGCGAATTCTCTTACATTTTTTGGAGATTGCATAATAGCATCAGGTTGAGGTAGGGTCTTGTGTTTGATCACGGGTTGAATTATGCAATTTGATAATCATGTCTTCTTCGTGCTTGTGGATTATAAATCCGAATTGTCTGGATTCCACTGTTTGATCCTTTCGCTCTCTTGTTATGAACCTTATGATACTATATTGTATTTCATCTATATAATAGAATTGGAAGAATAAATAAATTTGAAACCCTCGTTCTAGATGATAGAATTTTACAAATTAAACTAGGGAGAGCTTTTGAAAGAAAAGAAAATCTTGATTGGAAAATTTTATTAAAATGAAAGAGAAGAAATTTGTTATATAAATTTTATATTGAAAAGAGATGATATTCTTTTAAGGAATATTTTAATTTAGAGATCTGAGTGGTTAGTTCTATCAGATTAAAATTTCAATCATTTATTAAAATATATATATATATATATATATATATATATATATATATAATGGAAAAAGAAGATTGTTTAAAACGATGTTTATAAAATTAAATATATTTGAAAAGTATTAATATAAAATTTTAAACAAATAAAAATATTTTTTTTAAAAAAAATAAAAATTTATTAATTATTAAAAAATGTGATTGGGTAGGGATTAACCCGTACCTCGTCCCCACTCACCTCTGTTGGCGTCGCTGCTGACGCAGGCTGCGACAGCAGGGTACGCCTTTGGCAGTCCCTTTAAGGGAAGGCCGTCGGCCCCTTTTTCATTTTTAACTTTTATTAAATTTAAAATTTTATTAAAAGTTTTAAATGCTATTAAAATTAATATTATTTAAAGTTTTAATGTTATAATTTACTTTTAAATATTATTTGTTTCAATTCAATTTATTAAAAGTTTGTAATTTATTATAATTAATTAATAAATTTATATAATTAATTTAATAAAATATAATAATAATAATAAAATAGAATTTAATGGATATTAGTTTGCTTAAACTAAAATGAAATTTAATAATTATAAGCATTAGTTAGTAGGATAGGAGATCTTTTTCTTAAAAGATTATTCAAATTTCGATTCTAATAGAATTACAATTATTTTTATCGAGAATCAATAAGAATTTATCTTAGTAAATTTAAACATATATTTATAATTTACCCTTAGAATATTTTAGAAAATCGATTTCGAGAATTATGGGAATAAATCCTTATTTTCATTCAACAAATATATGGGTTAACTATAGGGTAATAAGAGAATCTTCTTACTTGAAACATACTTTGAAACGCAAATTGAAACTTTACTTTTAACCTTATTGTGTATTTGAAATCAAACCCAAGATATGAACTGTACTGTTTTATTGTTTCGTCTGTGCTTTTGGGGTTTTGGGGATTGTTCTAGTGTTGACCAGTTTAGGTTGTTACCAGAGGCTCGGGGTTGTGAATGTGATGTTATGATGATTTGGTCTCGATCTTTCTTAATCTGACCATGGTAATGTGAAGGAGTGCTCTATGACATGATTGTATTTACTGTTTGTTATTACTTTCCAGTTTCCTGGTGTGAAGCTGAAGTGTATGTATATAAGATACCTGAATTAACCATTTTTGATTCTCGATCAGTTATATTGGATAACCATTTTTGAGTCATCGATCAGTTATATTAGATAACCATTTTTGAGTCATCGATCAGTTATATTTGATAACCATTTTTGAGTCATCGATCAGTTATACTTGGATTGCTTTTCGGTCGCTTGAGAGGACTGAAGTGTTTGTTATGTTCTTGATGATGTCATGTGTTGACTTGACCATTTTTGGAGTCTTTGATCAGTATTGTGATTTATTATTGGGATACTTTCTGGTTGCTCATCAGAGAACCATTGGATTTTGTGATTTATCATTGATGCCTTCAGTTGTTGATAGAGAACTGTTGTGATCATATGATTATTATTTGATGCTTATCTGTTGCTCATGAAGAACTGATGTAATTTTTGTGACTTATATTTTATGATGTTTTTCAGTCACTTGTATAGGACTGAGGTGCTTTTATTATGATTCTTTGATTCGTGATTTCATGAGCCTAGGGTAGGTTATCTATGTGTAGTGTCGGGAAGTGGCTTGCAATGGGGATCGGGGCCCTAAGAGGCTGCCTGGAGTAACCCATTGTAAGTTGTTTTAACAAGTAAAAACATCTCACCTAAATACTGACTTAAATGAACCTAATAAGATAATTGTATGTTCTCTCCCATGCCTTGAGTGCCAGTACAGGCTAGGATGGGGTAGAGAGAATGCTTGGTTGCGACCTTGCATTCCATAGTATGCCTTGTCAGTACGAGAGGATATTAATGGCCGCAGGATTACTAGGGACCCGAGATTCCTGAGGGATTGCTCGGGTAACTTCCAATGTGATTCATGTGATGACACTTTCCCGCTTGCATAGCAGGTTTCCTACGTGTCTTTGTGGTGCCTTTGGGTCTAGATGTCTATCTATGTTGGAACCTTTGAGTTAGTATACTTTTAGGGTTTCTCAGACTTAGAGAGTACTTGTAATTTTTGTTTTGATACCTTGTTGGGACTTGAGACTATCTCCTCAGCGCGATGGGAGTGGACCATTTAGGTTCCACGCAGTCAGATGGTAGTGCTTTTCACTCTTACCATTGAGATCCATCTGTGGTTACCGTGGCTGGAGCTTCTTGGGATGCTTGTTCATAATGTTTAGGTGATGTGTTCTACTTTGGAGGATCATCTTATGCTTTATTCTAGCATGTTAGATTTCTTTATGCATATAAGGTAGTATGTTTTAGGAGTGATGTCCCTATTACTATACTACCGATGATTCCTTTGGTGACTTGGGATGTTACGCGTGGGGGATGGCTAGGGCCCATGATGGTCTAATGATGTTATTGATGGTTGGGAGGAACCACGCACTTAGATTAGTTGTGTTTTATGATAGATGGATAGTTGTATTTCATGTTGGATGTTTATATCTTTTATGATGGATGGATGTATCAAGTATGGCATATGGTTTCATTTGTTTTACTATACTTTGTATCATGGAATTGAGGATGATGTATCTTTATTTCTACATATGTTTATTCTTTTAAGCCTTTCATACCCTATGACATGTACAGTGGATGATTGAGCATTCCGAATTAATTTGCCAAGAGGCATTCGGAGCAAATGTATATTATGGACATTGGACTTTCTGATTATTCTTTCATATGTATGTGGTAGTTGTTACACTTAGAATTAATTAAATTTAAATGTGACTCAACATCTTGGGATCCTTAAGGAATGTAACTTGTGATGTATGTTTGTTGATGATTACATGTTATTGCTTCCGCTACTATGTGTTTGATGTGTATGTTATACATTCTTACTTTTAAAAAAAAAATGCTTAGCAAACTTAGTGAAACTTTAGGTTAATTCTTTTGGATCCCTTGGCGGGGCATTACATATTCAATCTAAGCACTATTTTTCCCCACCATGAGGTGCATTTAATTTGGTCAACACAGGGATGTATACTTGAAATGGTCAGCACAATATGTGCACTAGGTTTCTTAATGAGTCATTATTCTTATGTTGCAGGAAAGTAAAATGCAAGGAAAGAACCTACACTAGTGCTGCAAGAAACTAACACACTTAACTCTTCACTGAAATGAATACTAGAAATGCAATTAGATACTAAGATATATTCCAACTCAATTCATCTACTGTAATTGTTCTTACCAATGCTACAGGAACACTCACAAAGTATGATGCTATAGGAAGGAACTTATAACTTCTACCTACAATACTAAAGATGCTTGAAAACAAATCTATACTACTCTAATCTAATCCACCTCCCAAGTGGGCCCCCTTGGTTGGCTTCTACTAATCTACTAACACAAAATATAAACTAGGAGCTATTTCATTATCTTCCAGAAATTCATTACATGAGAACAATACATAGAATTGTAGAAAAACAACTCACTGCAAGAATCAACAGTTTCTTGTCATAAACTTTCTTCTGACTTTTTAACACTATTGGTCTGATCTGTATAAATAAATGATCAACGCTCATTCTGAAACATAAATCAAAACAAACTAACTTCAAATCTACCAAAGAAAAAGGAAGAAAAGATAACAACTCAAGGAGGGAATAATAAAGTTTAGACAACTGCTTTGATACAATAATAAATGCAGAGAAATATAATAGTTCTTCATAGCTCCTCCATATTATCGGTCATGTCCCTTGGTACCATTATGACTCTTTCCACTGCAGCTTAACGTCTTTTCTCCTCGAATGCTATTGGTTGTCTTCAATGTTTCCCTTTGAATGATTCTAACCATCTTCAGCTTCCTTTGCTAACAAGTTAGTTATCATGCAGAGATATTTGCAAATAACCATTATCAAATTAAATTCAAATATTAGAACACACATTCTGATGGTTATATGAAATACTGCATTATATATATAATATTGGAAAAATATAACATACTATCTACCCATAAGTTAATCATCAGTTCAAGTGAACATGAGTTCACAAATGTCTTGGTGGAAGTAAAACAGAGTGTTTAAAACTATCATAAAATAGAGGCAATAATTAGCCTCATCAATCACCACCTATATTAGTCGACTTGATAAATCACCAACAAATGATACACAAAAGTAAATACAGTACCTTGTAAATACTTTTTACATTGCAAATATCTCTATTTACTATATTGTATAATATAATACTAATCTTGCCACAACTCTTGTAAGACAAGCACTATAGGCAATAAAACACACAAAAAAGAACATTGTTGGATATATGTTAGTTAAACCTACAAAAAGAAATGATGGATGTTGCATTTGATTCCCATTATGTTAAATATGCAAGCCCATATTTGGAATATTCAAAAGTGTAAGAATTTTCCTAAGGGAAAAATTCACCCAGGAACTAAGAACTCAAACACAAGCACACAGTAGACCAAAGAGAGAGAGTATGATCAAATAACAATGTATTCAATAATTGGTTCATCATTAGTACACTAGCAGTGTCTGAATATAAAGGCCTTAGGAGATCTTCTAAAATGCATAGAAGTTAGCATCATGATGTGTCATACAACCAAGCACATGTCCACCAGATATGGGTTATCCTCCATTAAGCACGGAAGTAAGTGTGGTGATGTGAGGAGAAGCCTACGAGGTTGTGACATGCAAAATAGTGTTGTAGACACCATGTGCTTAAATAGAGTTGCATACTCTTGTGTTTTCTACATGACAACTCAAAAGGTGCACAAACTCCTAAGTGTCTCACAAATAAAAATAATAAAATAATGCAAAATAATAAACTAATGCATTAACCTAAGTAAACTTAAGTAAGTGTAATAAGTAAATACTTATTTACATCAACAAAAAGCTCTTATTTTTTATCCATAATTTATCTTTAAATTTCTAATATTACAAACTATTTCAATCACTAGTCCAATGGAGTTTAATGTTGAAGTAGATGAATGACCTTGATAATTGTCAAATTATCATCTTAAGCAATGTAATCACTCACTTTAGATCAAAATAAATGTGTTTTGATTGTTTATCTCTAAGCCTATGTTATTTATTAGTGTCCAAACACAGAGTCATTTACTAGGCAAGGATAAATGGGCATCATTGCGACCGAGTCATCTAGTGAAGGCCAAGCATATATAAGGATTTGTTTATTTTGCATTACATGTCAAACAAGTATGTGATTACCGAGCACCCTAGTTGAGATCGAGTGCATATGTTTAAGCTGATCTATTATAATAGAGACTGAGTAAATAGAAAACACATTTTTGTCAAGAAAACATAGAAGAACATGTATATAGAAGCCAAGTGGCAGTATGAATGTTAGCGATGACTAAGTGTTTGCAAATTCAAATGTTGAGCAGTTCATTTTTGTCATATGAGTATGTAATTGCACAAACAACTATGTAAATCATTTTGTCTGACTTCCATATGATATTTAATGTTTGTAGAGACAATTAAGATGGATATCATGTGCTATTACAAAAGCTAATGATCATGAGGAATGCAGATCAACCAATCAAAAAATTAGAAATAAATGACAAAAGGAGATAAATTGTAAATCTTTGATAGAGACCCATAACTTTCAAAGAAAATCTATTTAAGGAGGATTCTAACCTTAGAATTAGCGTGTGTGATGAGAAGATAAGGATGTGAACAAAGAGAGATGATATGCATGTGTGAACGAATGTGCAAGTGAAGAAGTGGTCAAGGATAGAATAGAACAATAAAGGCTAAGTCTAGAATCAGATCAGACAAGGGCAATCCAAGCAGTGAAGGACTAAAAGGAAATATTAAATTGAGAGATCAGATCAAACATTGTACTGAGGAGATCTAAAAGTAGCTTGCAGAGCAAACTAAGGGTCAAGTATGGAATTAGTTTTAGCAAGATTAAATCAGGGCAAATCTCTTAACCAAGTGATCCTAACAAGTCTATGTAAACAACATAATAAATTCCTTACTTAATTATAAGTGCAAAATCCTTTAACAAGGTAGGACTTAATAGTCTTGAAGCTTTTAACAGGGAAATCCCCTCACAAGGTAGATCATATATTATGATTAAATATTATAACCCTAACAAGCTAACTTTATTATAGCAACAATGAAGATTTGTGGGTTTCATCCCCACCCCAATTTTACCTTCACATTGAAGTGTTTCTAGGTTACCAAATCATTTGTGTTATGTGTTGAATCTTTCATGGATGTGATGTATCCATTTACTATTCAACATTACAATTTCAATGTTAGATCTAAGATCTTAGATGGATTAGGTGTGAATTTAGTAATTTGGTTTTGTAAGTAAAAGTCTAAGATACTGATTCACCCACGCCCCCACCACCCCTAGCCCTCTCAATATCTTGTTTACCATTTAATCCTTCCAACAATTGGTATCAAATCTGAGTTCTCTTGGAAGAAGTCTAGTAACTTAAGAGGATCAAATCATGGAGATGGAGGAATACATGTCGGGAAAAAATAGTGAGAACCATATGATTGAAATCCATATCATATTGCAACAACTTGAAGGAGCAAGAGAAGAGTTAAGGAAATCATTGGCAAAAATAAAATAAATAGCAATACAACGAAATGACACACTATACAAGGAAGTAGACACAAAAGGACTACTTAACAATGGAAAGACTGGTAACAATAGTAAAGCAATAAAAATCCTATTGAAGAAGAATAATATATTGAGCATAGACGCAAAAGAACTCAAGAGAGATTAGGAAACTCAATTAGTAGGACTATATGAATTAATAGAGAAAAAGAAGAAAGCTAAAGAAGACAAAGTCATAGTTGAAGAAGATAAAAGACAAATGACAACTAGACTTGAAGAGAGATCATTTGATGTACAAAAGCTCACAAATAATCAGTTGGATATGATAAATCAACTAATAGTGAGCAACCAAGAAGTGAGTTTAGGTATGAAAAGGAACTTCTAGAAAGAATCAATAAACCAAGTGAGGTTATCAAATACTTTGAAGAGCTTATGAGATCATCTAGATCAACAAAAGACACCTCTGGACTAGGATACAATAAGAACTTTTCATCTACTAAAGAATGAGAATCATCAAAGAGTGGAGAAAAAAGAATTTCAAGATCCAAAGGTAGGACACACAACTAATATTTGTAGAAGCAAAAATTGTATGCAAACTTCTAAACCTATGTCTATTGGAAATTGTTCTAAATGCAAGAAGGTAGGACATCAAGCACATGAATGCAGATCAAAGAAAAATGATTCATTCACTACATTTAAAGGATATTGCTATAACTATCAAAAATATAGACATAGATCTCATTAGTGTAAATTCAAGACAAAATCCAACTAGACACCTAAGAAACAAGCACATACACCAAGAAAATGCAATTCCTATAATTGGGATTACAAAAAATGGTATAATTGTCACTATTATGGAGAGTATGGACACATTCCAAAAAAGTGCATCAAAACACATTTAAGAGGGAATTACAAGAAGTCATTGAATGGAGAAACAATATGCTTTAGTTGTCTCAAAGTTGAACATATTAGTAAAAACTGTAGAACTAGAGCACTAGCACCAAACAATGGAAATGACAAAGTTGAGAGGAAGAAAACATGGAAAGAAGTAGTGAAAACTATAAGTAATAGAACAAGCAAAGTTGAGATCACCCAATCCAATGGATCAGGTGATCACACCACATCTAACTGAATAAAGAAGGTATGTAGGAACTGTATATTCCAAACATAAATGTGCTAAAAGTTCATATTTGCATAAGTTAAGATGCATTAAGAATAGATCCACAGAAATCAAAGTTAAATAAAATCATTTGCTACATAGAGTACCGAGCATCAATGGTACAATCTATATCAACCGAGCCTTGCGGTATGGACTAAGTGATTGACATAGTTGATGTATTGGTTGAATGAATTAATGTTGGTCGAGTAAGCTAACCTTGATCGAGTTAGTTGTCATACACCAACCAAGTACAAGAGCATTTATTGCATACCTAGAATGCAAATTTGAAGTTATTTATAAAATTTGAGCATTCATTTATATTCACCAAGTGATTTCAGAGCTCACAAGTGATTTAAAGGCAACTAAGGTGATTTCAATGATGAAGCAAGAAAAACACAGTGGAGTGTTGACAAAATTGATAACATCTGTAAGTGATACTTTCGGTGTCGAGTAAATTATTTTTGGAGGTATCGTAGAATTTTTTTTAGAACCCTAGATCCAATGTCATCATCAAGTAAAATGTTGAAGGATAACAAGGCATAAATTGTGAGGAACAATCAATGTCATCCACCAAATTTCAGGAATAGAATAATTTCTGAGAAGATTGAAAATGATATTGATGCCTTGCCATCAATTCCACCTAGCATTTTAACTATTCAGGATGTAAGATCTTTCTATCTATGCAAAGTAGGAGAGATTGGAGATTTTGAAGTAAGGGCAGCTTATGAGAAGCTATGCAACAATGGAGTCTTGAAATAAGAAAAGAAAATAGTTGGTGAGAAAGGGCTTACCCGTGCCCTAGGTTTTCTAAAGGTTTTCAAGGTAGAATGGATAAAAGTCATGCTCAGTCATATCCATGACATGAAGACATGGTTAGAAGGTGGACCAACCAAAATCAACAAGGAAATAATTTGTTGAGTCATTGGATATCCTACCTTGGATCAATCTAAAAGAATTAGAGGTGCAACAAAGAATGAAATTGAAAAATTAACCAAAGCAAAGTGGAATGGTAGAGGAATATCAATTGATGGGATTGAAGATCTTGTAATTGAATTTGCAGTTTGTGTGATAGAACACAAGTTTTACCAATCTAGTAGATTAAACATCGTACCTTGTGTTGCAGTAGATTTGGGCTACAAGATTGTCAAGAACGATCATGCTTATGACCTTGCTGAGCTGCAACTACAAAAACTAATAAAGAACTTGGAAGCTGTGAGGAAAGAAAAGAATACATCATGTAAGTTTAGATTGTTACAAGCTAGAGTTGTCATTGCAACAAAAGATCAAACTGTTAATACCCAATACAACCACTAGACTTATAGAACATAGGAGGTCGTTAAGTCATGTCATGAATCCTAAAGGGGAAAGCTGGCGGTTAGTCCAACAATTCCCCCCTTAGTGTTACCTAAGGAGATTCAAATTTGTGACCAAGCTCTAATACCACTTGTTACAAGCTAGAGTTGTCATTGCACCAAAAGATCAACCTATTAATACCTAATACAACCACTAGACTTATAGAACATAGGAGGCAGTTAAGCCATGTCATGAATCCCAAAGGGAGAGGTTGGTAGTTAGTCCAACACAGATGTTTGCTAGTATGTATATTTTTATATGTACAAAACTCATTCCCTATGGTTGGGACAATAGGATGTGATAGAATTCGTCCTGCCATGAAGCAGATAAATGATTTAATCAATAGGTTGGGAGAAAATTTTGAGGCTATAATGGATAACTATTTTGAGGAATTCAAAATTAAGATGAGAAACGAAAGGAGGATCCCTAAGTTGATAGTAGATAAGTATTGCGATGAGATATATTTTGTAGTAGACATAGATTTTATGCATGCTTGGGAAATACTACCAAGGATTGCATGGTTAAGGCGTATGCCGTATGAAGTAAATGTTGATGAGGTTTCAACAACAATAACTAAACTTTTGGTTGAAGAAATAAGATACTAATGTTGAGCAATTTGGCACATATGAAATAATAATGGCTTGATTAACTGCAAAATCCAGCATGCCTAAGGCTGAGAAGAAAAGGAAGAGAAAGAGTCTTGAGGATAAGAATAATGAGGAAGAGGAAGGATCAAAATAACTTGCTAAGTTTGCTGAAGGAAAAGGAAAATAATTGCCTATTGTTGAGCCCAAGGCAAAAAAGCAGAGGAAAGTAATAATTATTGATCCTAAGGTAAAAGCTGATCCTAGTAGATATGTGCAGAAGGTTATCACACCTCAAAAGCCAAAAGTAAAAATCATAACAAGATGAAAGACAACTCAGCCCCCAATTGTGAAATCAAAAGGAAGTCCATCAAAGAAGAGACTAACTAGCTCGCCAAAGCTAAATACACAATAAAGACCAAGGATAAAATTGATCATTACAAAGGAGGAGGAAGATGATGAAGAGATCAAGTCTAACGAACTGAGAAAATTACAAATTGTAAAGAGACTCCCTCTAATGATTGTGGATCAGGTATGTGAAAATATTAGAGAATTGGGAAATTTTGCATGATTCAAATATATTATTTATGATTCCTTGAATAATGATGTTCAAGTTAAGCTTGAAGAAGCTATGATGGATATGATGATCAAATTTAGACATACACCCCTGGAATTGGGAGATCGATTCCCAACAGGCTTGTACAAATGGATAGATGCTAAATGGAAGTAGGCACTATCCACAAAAAAACAAATAAGGGAAACTACATTAGTACAAGCTATGCCATATTCCGGGAAGACACACATGTCTATAGCCCTTAAAGATTCTATGAAGAAATTTATGCCAAGAGATAAGGCATACAAAATTTTGAAGAATAAAGCTCATGAAGTTGAGTAGGACAACATTCAAGTATGGAAAGAAGTGAAGTGCTTACTCCAACAGTAGAGACTAGAGAAGGAAGAGATGCAATAGAATTTGAAGATGCTTATACGGAAGAAGTTGCTAAATTAACTGAATAAATCAAGTAACTAGTGCATCAATGTGAACAACAAGAGGTTGTTACGATCAAAGATATATCTGACACACCGTCACAGAATCAAAATTTGCTAACTGGGGAAGATATGTAGAGTCTCATGATAGACATAATTCTACCTTGTACAAATCTAGTTTTGTTACAAGTAGATTATCCAAAGGTTGAAACTGTCAAGACTGATAAGGTAGAGGCTACATTAGTTATGTTGGAACTCAAATTTGCATTCCTGATTAGAGTAATTTTGTAAGCTTTTGAGTCAAATTGAGCCCCTATATGCGCATTTAATGCACATGTACCTGACTATCCTTTTGAGGCCTATGGAGAGTTTAATGTTTCTAACACTTTGCATTCAATATATCCATGCATCCCATGAGGATAAATTTCCATTTTGAGTCATTCTGTGAAGTTTTGTTTTGAGCAATGTTCAAATCTACATTTTTGCCTAAGTGTCAAACAACAACAAGTAGCCTAGTTTGCAATTGAATATCTTGCACCCAATAAGGTTTCATGATTCGCCACTTTGGAATTGTTTAGTATGAATATCAAAGAGCTTATCTTTTAATTTTTAAGTTGGTTTGATATGTTTTGAATAGGTTTTGAATCCCTCAAAGTCGGTTGTTTACTATTGTCATGTTGATGTAAATTGTTCAGAATTTTGGGAGGCCCTGTTTGACCAGTTGTAACTTTGGCCCAGTTGATCAAAATGAGAAATTTTCTTTTGCATTGCATTCTAGAGTTCAAAGACTTGCTATGGTTTAGATTTAAGCCTATGAAAAATCTATTTGATCAGCTTTTTAATGTGATTCCATATGTAATTTGTAAAGTTTTACTAGCATCAAGAAATATAGATTGATTGGTACCCTTGTTCGGGATGTCATAACTCTAAATTTGTGATAGGTGATATTGTATGGATTGTACCACTATGTTCTACTCTAAAAATACTTTAAGTGTACCATTTTCCAAGTCTTGAAAAATCCATCTACACACTTTTCCATGTCCATTCCATTTGCAAAAATCACTTTTCTGCCAGTGTTCCTAGTTCTACAAATCCAAGTACCCCACTTTGACTGCTTGCCAAATGTGCCCAGTTATTCATCATGAGCCCAAATTTCATTATACTCTCATCATAACAGTGAACTAATGCCCCATTTTTCACACCCTCAAGTGTCAGTTTGACCTATTTTCAAAGCCAAAACCGAATGTGATTTATGGTTTTTTGACATGTTTGCTTGCAGGCAGTTTTAAGTAGTAGGTAACTTCGACGATCAATATCTTTTGACCCAGATGTTGTCATGAGGAAAAATCTAATAGGGTGAAAGAATGTGGAACAAAGTAGTATGTCAAATCTTAGGGCCTGGTTGTCGGTTTTGGTCAATTTTTAAGGCCAATCAAAGGACCCCTTGGCATGAAATTGGTAGTTTGCAAAAGGTTAAAAGTTGAGTTAAAAATTAATTCTTTAGCAGTTGGTTTTGATTTTAATTAGTGTTAGGTGTTCACTAGATTAGCCTAAAGGGTCAAGAGTTTTAGTTTGAAATGGTTTTTAGCTAGACCCGCCTTGGGGGCATGACTGATTTGTCTATCTAGTAAATTAGTCTTAAGAATAACGATAATGAAGATTGGATCAGATAGTCTTAAGGGGAAGAAATGGTGGGAAAGATAATTTGTGATCCTAGTCTCTAAAAGAACTCAAAGTCTCCTATGATAGCCTTGATCCTTTGGAAAGGGATATGTTCCAAGATATTGCATATTTTTATAATCATGGAGGAAGAAAGATATTGTTATGATCTTTTGGGAAGGGCTAATTTGGAGTCCTCACACATCTCTTAGAAATCTCTTATAGAAGTCCTTAGTAAGCTTTAACCCTAGCAACAATTTCCTAATGCATCGCTACTTCCAAAATTTGGGAACGCATATACCAAATGAAATGCATACAGAGGCCTGCAAATGCACAAGAATATTTGATGAGGATTGATCCACCAGAGTCTCAATTTGTACCATGTCATGTTGAATAATGGTTTTCTGCCTGATATACAAACATGCAATGCACTTATTTTGAAATTTGTAAGGCAAGAAACTAATCAATATAGGGTCTCCAACTTAAGTAAACTTACTCATGATTATGAAAGAGTAAGGGCAATACTCCACTTCAAACTAGTCAATATGAGGCAGATACATTTCAAACATAACTGTCTTCAATAATGCTGCCCTACAAGCTCGATTTGCCAATGTCTTCCATGCTTCCTTAGTATTAAGTATTGGTACCAAACCCCCCCCCCCCCCCCCCCCATTTTGAACATTCATTGGAATGGTGTCGTCCAAAGGCAAGATCTAGTAACACAAGAGTTAACAGGTAGGATACCGACAACATATAAAAGTGAATTGTTGGCAAAAAATGATTGGACTTTTTGTTATGCATGATGGAGTAGTCCACAGTGAAAGGGGGATTATATTGATTATGTTGATTTTGATGGAGATTAGAAGCCTACCATAGGATCAACATTTTTTCTTTTTTCTTGTTAGCAAATACCGATTATCACACCACAATACACTCATGACATGCATTTTACGATTGCACTGTTGGTAGCGTATTTTGTGTCTATGGATGTATTTGTTTTTCTTGGCTTTCCTTACTCAAAGTATTTTGCAATGCATTCTATAATTTTCACTCATCAACTATCTTGTTAAAGCAAAGTAACAGTAGTCCAGGATAAAGAGGAAGGCATCACATCAAGGTTGAAGCATTAAAGGATGAATAAGCAAGGAATTAAAAGTTTATGCAAGAACTCGGAAGAGTGGAGACTTTGAGTTGTGTAATGGCATGTTCTTCTTATCGCTGGGCAAAGTCTAGAAATAGTTTACTATTTTCTCCAATGTTATGGAGGCATCTCCATGAAGGAATACTTTGCCTATTCCCGAAATGCAAATGCCAACATTCTTGACATCTGTCAAGTTAGAGAAAGCGGTAGACTTATTTGGACAAGTGTTATATACTCTACAAATGTTTACTCCTTCTTAGGGAAATTTGATACCAATTCCAGAACTTATCCAAATAAGCAGGTGGTCATGGATAAGCCTGGTGTGTTTTGCATTGCAGTTAATAGTCTCTTCACAAATCTTTTAGGTACTAGTGTAAGATGCTCATAGTTCACAAGCGTTAGAAATAAGCTATATCTTTAGTCCCACATTTGTTGTGTGCAAAAATATTGCAATGCATTTATAAGCTTTTCCATTTTATTATTAAGTGTCTTCAAGACATAAGGTTTTTGAGCCACAAACATCTCGTGTGGGGCTCAAGCCGGTTGAGGGGAGGTTAAGAAAATTTTGAACAACGTGCACAAAATGAAGATGGTGACATGGACTCAGTGGCCAACTAGAATGTACCTAGTGGTAGCTTGATGACAATTCATAGAGCGACAC
Organism: Cupressus sempervirens; assembly: GCA_028749045.1. Lineage (NCBI taxonomy): Eukaryota > Viridiplantae > Streptophyta > Pinopsida > Cupressales > Cupressaceae > Cupressus > Cupressus sempervirens. The sequence continues at coordinate 218,846,352 of CM053784.1, read as the reverse complement.
GTGGCAAGAGGCTTCCAAGATTGGCACATAAAATGAGGTAGTGAAGTAATGAAGCATGACAAGTAGCAGCTTGTTGCATTCCCACAAGTGACGTGGCAATTGCTGATTATACATGTAGGAAAGTGACATTGTGCTACATGGCAATCAACGGTGACATGACAAGTTCAAATTCAAAGGCTCTAGATTGTGACATGTGTTGCATCCGACGGTCGGTGCTTCCTCGCATTGTGAAGTTGCTCGACTGTTAGAGAGTGTAGGAAAGCACCTTGTCAACACATGGCAATGGGCCTAGGTGGTGGATGACATGCAAAGGGAAGATTTTTTTCCAATTAGGAGGTGTCACATGGCATAGAAAGTCAAACAAGTTTGACTCAGATAGATAATTGAAGGAAAATTTCTAAAAATACAAAAAAAATCAAATATTTTATTAGTTTCTTCAAAAAAGGCACGTACAGACCATTTTAAATAAAAAGAGGGTTATAACCTAAAGTTTTAACTTTAGGCTAAAATCAAATATTTGAAATGAGATGCAGACTTGAATACTAGTTTAGGAGCCTAATTTTGAAACTGATATTCTAGGCATCTCTGGTAAGAAAATATATGACTATCATATGCTGTTGGAACTAATAGAGAACAAACTTTTCATTTTTGAGGTTTATTTTTGTACAAGAAGTAGTATGTTCAAGTTATTCAAGGTTTTGTACCAGAAACCTATTTTTCAACTTCATTCTATTAGTGCAGTTTAGATTTGATTTTTGATGAAATGGTGAGTGGGGTGGATGCTAGAGGCAGTAAGGAGACATTTAGTTGTAGTTTTTTTCATCTCTATATCAGTTTAATGAGGGATTTTATTAGCATTTCAAATTCATATTTGATGATTTTATTAGAGCAAGGGTTTTTCATCATTAGGAAGAGATATTTCAAAGTTTGTTACACATAATAATGAGATTCATATCAGATTTTGGTTGCATAGAGAAGAGAGATGCTTTGCAACAAAGATGGATGGAGATTCAAGTGGACATGTGTAACTTCTAGATCAAATCCAATTTCTTCTTCCTTTCCTATATCTTTCTCTTTCTCTTTCATTGTTGTGATACCATGTTGGTTCCAGTTAGTCTGTGATACCACAAGGTTGGTTCTAGTTGGTCTGTGATACCACAAGGTTGGATCCAAAGATGTGATTCCACCACTTTTCTTTAGCATATTTCTTTGTTATGAACATCAGTTGTAGTTTCTTGTAAGCAAATAGATTATAAAATTGTTTGTTATGTATATTCTAAGTTTTGGCATATACCATGATGTGTTGATTTCAAGGAAATTAATAAGAAAGCCTCATTGAAAGTTTCAATCTAAAATTTGTCTCCATCTTCATGGGTTTGTAATTTTCTGTTGATATATGTATCAAGTGCATATTGTCCAATTGCAACTTGGCTTTGAAGTTGTATGCCATTATATGTTTTGCCAATGGGTCAAGGACCTAAGTAAATTGCTTGATATACATTGACAAAAATACAGGGATCATGGGAGGACATGATAAGAATGAATTTCATTTTGAAGATAGATATATATTTACAAGGTAGATAGATAGATTTGATATATGAATGTATGAGTATATTTTGGGCATCCATGTGTATGTTATGACTTAGTTAATGCCCAATGGATAAGGGACGATCAACATAGGGAATGCATGTTTGTATTGTTCATACCTAGTTTATGTTGATATTCAACATCATTTACAAATCTTTTCCCTTTCATGTTGAAAGAGCTAAAAAAGTTATCCTCAATTGTCTTATCTAGTTCATAGGTCATGTTATTAGTTATTCCATGCCTATGTTGTCTATATAAGTATTAGAAGATTAAGGGTATTATCTGCTTTGTTAGATTCAAGTGTATGTTTTAACACTGGTACCATATAAATGAATCTAAGGTAAACATTCCTAGGTTTTGCAGAACCTGAAGTAGAAGGAGGGTCTAACCTTATAGTTGGTCCTAGTATCTAAAATGGTATATCGTAGAGGGGAAGTAGTTGCCCCTAGATGTATCTCGTTCTCGTTGGTATATTTGAAACATAACATTTTAAAACACCAACAAGTTATAGAGGATACAAGTGTCGAGTAACAAGGCAAGGCTATAATTATGTTTTCACAATGAACTTATATGCCTATTTCTCAGATAGAAGAGAAGAAAGAAAATGATAAAGGCACAAAAATAGCAGTAGAACAAGAGACACCAAAATGGCAAGAAGTTTCATAAGCTCTTGTATAGTTGCTGAGTACAAAGCCTACAAAATCATTGGAAAGAACACCTAAACAACAGGTGACACCTACTCAAGAGAAGCAAAAATAGGTATTAAGGTCAAGTGAAAGGGGAAAACAACTGCAAATATCACTACCTAGTGATATACCCTCATGATCTTAGGTTTTGACTTAATCTGAAGAAGAGGAATATGAAAACTCTTAGGTGTGTACATGACAACTAATATGAAAATGCATCAACCTAAGTAAAGTGTAAATAGTAAATACTTATTTACATCAACACCCCCCCTTAAGTGCAACCTAGGGAAATGTACTTAAGCTCACAAAAGCTAGCTAATAATGCAAGATGGGTCTCGACTACTAGGTCATCTTAGGTACCCATGTACAAGATGCAAGTGCAAAAGATATGCAATGCAATCTCTCATAAAGTAGAGAAAGAGGGAAAACCACATGGGAAAACCCCCCCTCCAAAAAGAGAGATAATTAAATAAAAGAAAATAAGAGAGAAGAAGACCTCATGTGAGGAAAAGGTCCCCCCCCCCCCATACGAGAGAAGAAGAGGAAGATAGACCAAGGAAACCCCCCTCAATGTAGAATGTACACTTATGGTAGATGTGCAAGGCTCAATGAAGAAACTCCAACATGAGTGTAGAATAACATTCCTCCTCTTAGGAAGAAACAAAACCAAAGGTGTACCAATGAAGCCTCTTCTATCTATAGGAAGAAACCTCAAAATGTATGAAATCTCTGAAACTTGCTCAAATGTCCCCATGTTAATACAAAAAAATGCCTCCTCCAAATCATGTGTACTATGCCACTCTACTGAAAAGACAAATCAGGCTCAATTCAGGATGAATGTAGAAAATGTATCAAAGATTCAAATATCTCCTCTAAAGAGAAAGTGACCTCCTCCAACTGCTATATGAAAGGATCTACCATCATGTCAACCTTGAAGGACTGATCAAGTAGAGAATGAAGATGAGGGTGAGCATGCTTCCTCACAACAATTGAAGAAGGAACATCTTCACCAAAGAGAAGATGAATGTCATCAACAATGTCTTCCAAATCAGCAATTTATGACTCCACAGACAAATTGGAAATGTCTATCAAGTAGTCATTCGATAGAACTGAGTCCAGAAGACAATGAATATCCTACTACACTGAATCACTTAAATCCATGGCTATGTGAATACAACTATCATCAAGAACAATAGTAGATGGAATATTAGGAGGAGGAGAAGTAATGCATGGCTCAAGAACTTGATCACATTTGAGAATAACCAAGTTGAAGTAGCCAAAGTCCTCCTCAAAGTATGAATTAACACTAGAACTGTGATCAAAATTTGTTGAAGAATGATTGTCATCATCATGACCAAAGTCTGAGAAGTAGTATAGTCGAGATGCATGATCAACTACCCTTGTAGCAATGATCTCTGTAGTCTCCAAGTCTCTGATAAAAATTGAATTAGGTGTGAATTCCATGGTGTTGATAGATGGAAAGAAGATTATGACTTAGGTGAGGTATACACAATACATCTTTAAAGTATCCCTCCCCTTTATCAATAGTTCCTTTCCCAATCACATTCATGTAAGTATGATTGCCCATCAAAATAGGTGGAGTATGACAAGGATCAAATAATGAAAACATAGACTCTAAAGATGCCATATGATGAGAAGCCCTTCAATCTAGAAGCCATCTCCTTGAATCTTGACTTAAAGTAGCTACCAAGGGTTGACCTTTTCACATGTGATCCTTTCCTTTATCAAAATTTTAATGTGAAGAAGAGGGTGAAGTGGTCATTCTTGAAGGTAGACTAATTTGATTATTCTTGAGAAGATTCTTGAGTTCATCAATTTCCTTCTTATAACAATGATGTTCTTTATGTCCGTTCTTCTTGCAATGTGCACAAGTAAGAAACTCCTTCTTGGATGATTTATCCTTATTGTTGGAGTTGTCTTCTAGTGAGAAGGTTGAGTATTCTTTCTCTTGTTGTGAATTTTGTTGCCATGATTTATGCTTCTTGTTGGATCCTTTTCTTTGATTCCCTTTACTAGCCACCAATGCTATGGACTTTGAAGACTTGATAATCCCCATGTTCATCAAGCTTGATTGTTCTACCATCAAAATCTCTGTGAAGGAATCAAATGAAGGCATGGTGTAGGAAGAACCTAAGGTTAACTTATGAGTGTTGAAGCTCAAAACAAATGATGCACACTTTGGAGGAAGTTTTCTCATCAAATTATAGATCAATTTTTCATCCTCTATGGTAATTCCACAATCCTTAACCATTGACCTTAGCTTATGTGCCTTGGTGATATAGTCTTGAATTGTGTCAAACTCCTTTGGATCTAATGACATGAGATTTTCATCAAGTTCAAAACCCCTAGCTTTGTCTAATTTTGCATACAAGCTAGCAAACTTATCCCATGCTTCCTTTTCTGTTTTACGATTATTAATATGGAAGATAAGATCTTCATCTACATACTTCCTCAAAGTACCAATGGCAACCTTATTGTTATGATTCCATTCATTTAGTTTTTTAGGATCAGATGGTGCAACCATGGTTCCATCAACATAATCAATTAAAACTTTTTCCATCATTTACTCCATGCTCTAATTTTCCATGCAGCATAATTATGTGGAGTTAAAAGTGGAAACCTAGGAGAACCCATGATGCAAAATAAAATAACACAAGAGAAAGAGAAGTGCAAACACTCAAGGCACACCCCCTAAATCACTCAATCAAAGACCCCCCCCCCCCACCCCAACCCAAAAATGGATGATTTTGGCACTTTATACTTAGTGCATGTACAATTTCTACTTGTCAAAAGGAACCAAAGTGGACTTCTGATTTTGATGGTTACAAGAACAAATATGAAGCTATGTCAAACTCAACAAGATAAGACACAAGACCTCTCAAGGATCTAATTAATTACAAGTGCCAAAATAGGCCAAAAATGACCAAATGTTGAAAGTACTATGTCCACTCAAAATTACTCCAAACTGATAATTGATATGGAAAGTAGACAAAAAATCATGCACCTTAAAAAAAAATAGTACCTAAATATATGTCCATATGAGCCCAAACGAAGCCTTTGAAGTTGGAAAAATTGAGATTTGTAATTTTTAGAAAAATTCATGAACAAAGATTAAAAACAACCTGTAGCAATGTGTAGAACATGAAATTCTACCCCAAAATAATAATAAAAAATTGCTCGAAACAAGGAGTCCATATGAGGGAGATATCGCTATTTGAAAATCACCTCTGTAAAATTTTTTCTTGAATTGCCGCCGTCGCACCTCTAAAAATCAAATGACTCTAGATTTTGCCTCAAATGTCCAATTTTGATGAAACAAAAGTCAATTTAGGGGTTTTTTGACCTTCTGAATCTGATGCCAACATTTGATTTGCACTAGCAAGCTCCAATCTTGACCTGTAAAAAAAAATCTCTCCAATGGCTATGCAATGAAACTCCTATGGCTCTGATACCATGCAAGAATTTGGTATAGCTCTGATACCATGTAAGAATTTTCCTAAGAATTAAATGCCAAGATCTAGAAGCTCAAGAGATAGCACAAGAGAGACAAGATATGATCAAATGAGAATGGATTAATGGTGTAGAGGCACCTAGAGCACATAAGGAGTTCAATAAACCTTTGGAGATAAAAAAGGCATTAGTGAACATGAAGACAACCAATGACATCAATTGGAGTATTTTGGAGCCTATAATGACCTATAAGGTTGATCTATGTAATAACTTTGCAATAAGTACAAAAAGGCTTAACAAGCCTTAGGACTAAAATTTGAGTCTAGGATAGAATTAAGTGTTAAAAGTTTCAAATAGGATAAACTAGTATTTTTAATAGGTTAATAGGTCCCTTTAAATGATTTGGTAAAGTTTCATCGCTTAGCAATTTCAAAAATTCAAAAGTTACAAAGTTATAAATTTGAATTTTCAAATTATAATGGTCATGGACATTTAGGAGGGAATTAGTTTCTTTATTGTTTTAAGCCAAATTAAACCATCCAACCAATTTGGATCGGTTGGGGTATTTGAGAGGAGTTTATTAAATGTTTCACAAATCCATTGTACGGGCAAAGAATCCATTGTACGAACTACTACAATAAATTGAATAAAAAATTTGATTTCTTGCAAAGTTAAAGGATTTTTTGGTATGATTCAAAGTTCTTATTGATTGGATTGCCTTGTACAATATTTTGATCATTCATATTTCATCTCTTTTAATTCTTTCATGTTCTAAAAACCCTACTACAGTCACTATTAATCATTTTGGTACTGTTCAGTCTTTGGGAAATCTGATTTTAAGACAATTTTGTGTAGATTTCACACTATGAATGTCATTTGATGAATGTAGCACTCTGATTCTCATAGAATGGCATCTTATTGAAATACATAATATCAATTTAACATGTATAGTATCTTACTAATCTTGGAAATGCAAGTTTGATTAATTTATGTGGTGATCACCATAAAGAAGACTAAGAAACTAAGTGAATTTGGAGGATAGGCTGAAGGTTAGAGAGTTTTGGCCAAACAAGGGCATTATTTTATTATGGAATGTGTATAGAAATATTATATACAAGGTGTTCCAACCTTTATTTGTTGTAGGAAACTTTGGGAAGTGTGACATTGAGGAAGCCCTAAATTTAAGGGTTTCGAGGGCACAATTTGGGGCTTTGGTACCTAGAAACCTCTTGGAGTCAAATTGACTTTGTATTACTTTTATTTGAACCTATTTATGACACTATTCAATGATTTGGAGCCTAGGAGTTGGAATGGTTAGCACTTCCTTTGTAAATGCATGAGAATTAGGCCTTAAAAATATGAGAAATAGTGAAAACAGTCATATACCTTCCAAAGAAACCTAACCTATCCTTTTGGTATGTTAAGGTGCTTCATAAAGGGTACTCAAATATATAATTTATTTTCCTAGTATTTTGGAAAAAGTTGAAGAAAAATCCTTGTGAGTGTTGTTGTAGGTCTACAAGGCATGCTATTAGGCCTAATTTGAGGAATATTGAAGTTTTGGTGTCTAAACCATCGAAGAAAGTTTGAAACCTGTTCAAGTACCTTAGATTGCATATTTTAGGACCTTGGATCCACCATATTCCCTTTCCACCTTTGCATCAAGTGGTATCAGAGCGGGAAAGGTCTTGTGGAAATTGCATTGGTCTTGTGAAGTTGGTCCTTGAATCCTTTAGCAAGCCCTTATAGCTGAATTATATTGGGAGGAGTAGCCCTAGAGTAGATTCTTGTGCCAAGTGAGCAAGAAACCATGTCTGAGGGAGAAGAAGAGATTCCTACAAGGTTGACAAATATGGAGTTGGCAAAGATAGTGAAAGAACAAGTGGTAGATAACAAAAAGTTAAGGGCATCATTAGACCAATGGGACAAAGAGAATGCTGAAAAGGATAGATTGATAAAGTCCATGATGGAGAGGCTATTAGCACTAGAGAAGAAGAATAAGAGCATTAGATTAGATGAAGAAGTCAGAGGTGAAGAAGAGGAAGAAAAACTCGAAGAAGAAGAAGAGGACCCTAAGGAAGTAAGGATGGCTAAGTTGGCAAAAGCCATGAGGAATGGAGATAGAAGGGTAAGGACAGACTTACCTACGTATGGAGGGAAGATGGATGATGAAGAACTAATAGATTGGTTCGGTACAATGGAAAATTGCTTTGAGTGTGAAGGGATAGAAGAGAAGGACAAAGTAAAGATAGCAAAGTCTAGGTTAAAGGGACATGCTTTGCTGTGGTGGGATTGTATCCAGGCAGATAGATGGAAGAATGGCAGACCCAAGATCATGTCTTGGTATACTATGGTGGACAAAATGAAGGCAAAATTTTTGCCAAGGGATTATAGATTACAATTGTACAAGAAAATGAGAGATTTCAGGCAAAAGGAGATGGATGTACATAAGTACACGGTGGAATTCCACAAGCTTGATATCAAAGTGGATCATGATGAAGAGATGGAAGAAAATATTGCAAGGTATATGGGGGGATTGAGGCACAAAATTCAGGATGAGCTCAGTCTTTCTACCCCGAGGTCAGTTGATGAATGTTATCAGTTAGCCTTGAAGGTTGGAGAGAAGATAAGGATACAAGAAAAGCAAAGTAGCAATAGAGGTGGATTTTCCATGAGGGGAAGAAGGGGAAGAGGCACTACTAATTTTCAAAGCAACAATGATAAGGACAAGGATAAAATATTTTTAGAATCAACAGGGGGTTATAGAGGTGGAAGAAGAGGAAGTGGAGTATTCACAGGGAGATGCTTCAATTGCAATGAAGTAGGTCATCAATCCTTTACGTGTCCTAAATGGCAGGAAGATAAAGGGAGAGACAAAAGAGTGCACTTGGTTGATAAAGAGCCAAGGAAGGATGAGCAGCAAGAACCCATTGAAATCTATTTGAAAGAAGGTGAACATTTGTTGGTTGGAAGTGAACATCAAGTGCAAGGAACCAACATTTTCAAAACCAAATGTCTGATTCAAGCTAAGGTTTGTAGTTTGCTTATTAATTCAGGGGCTTCACATAATTTGGTTTCAAAAGAGGTCATCAACAAGTTACATCTACAAACTTTTTCGCATCCAAATCCATACTATGCTACTTGGGTGAGTAAGGATCAAAATCTACTTGTGAATGAGCAAGTTATTCTGAATTTTTCAATTGGGCCATATCATGATCAAGTTTGGTGTGATGTAATATCTATGAACTGTGGACACATGATATTAGGTAGACCATGGCAATGCATGAGAAGGACAATTCATGATGGCTACACAAATACTTATATTGTTCATAAAAGGAAAGAGAAATTTAAGTTGAATCCACTGACTTGTAGGGATAAAGACAAGGTATTGATGTGTTTTGGTGATAATATCCCTCTTTATAGGCAAGGAAACATTCACAATGATACTGGTTGGTATATGCAACATGGATATAATCAAGGTTTGAATAGGACAGAGCAGGATAGTCCTACAAATCAGAGATGTTTGGGGCTGCCACAGTAAGAATTTGTAGACTTTGAGAGTATTCAAGTTGGCTCCATCTACTATCCCATCAAAGAATACAAAGACTATAGCAAAGTACAGGGGTTACAATAGTTTCCAAGGCAAATCATGAAGCATAAGTTGCAAATTGTACTCGGTACACCAGTTGTAACAACATGGCAACAATCTGATTTAAAATCAGATCCTCCACCTAATTTTTTTAGTACTAATACTTTTCACAAAGTGTGTGCAAGTTCAAAGAGAAGGTCATTGACATTAGGGGACTTCATTCCTTCCCCAAGGCACCATAACCATGGATTAAAGGTCATGACTCAGACATCTATTGTATGGACTGATTCTTGGGACAAAAATTCTTTTAAAGTTGGTAAACATGGTGTAGAGGCGCCTAGAGCACATAAGGAGTTCTATAAACCTTTGGAGATCAAAAAGGCATCAGTGAACATGAAGACATCCAATGACATCAATTGGAGTATTTTGGAGCCTATAATGACCTATAAGGTTAATCCATGTAATAACTTTGCAATAAGTACAAAAAGGCCTAACAAGCCTTAGGACTAAAATTGGAGTCTAGGATAGAATTAAGTGTTAAAAGTTTCAAATAGGATAAAATAGTCTTTTTAATAGATTAATAAGTCCATTTAAATGATTTGGTAAAGTTTCATTACTTAGCAATTTCAAAAATTCAAAATTTACAAAGTTATAAATTATAATTTTCAATTATAATGGTCATGGACATTTAGGAGGGAATTAATTTCTTTATTGTTTTAAGCCAAATTAAACCATCCAACCAATTTGGATTGGTTGGGATAGTTGATAGGAGTTTATTAAATGTTTCACAAATCTATTGTACCGGCAGAGAATCCATTGTCATGTCCCCACTTTAGCTCAGTTTAACAGAGACATGTGAGTCAACTTATTATGGGGTCTTGTAGGCTGACAGGGTTGGATAGAGACCCAGTATGGTTATTCAATGTTGGGGACTGGGTTTTCTGGTGGGTATTGATCAGTTGGGTGATGTTCCTTGTTTTTAGGAGGCAATTCCTACATTTATGGGGTTCATTCCTACTTTTTAGGAGGTATGATCATGCCAAGGGCTGGGTTTCCATGAGATGACCCTTTGGGTTCAGTTTCAGAGGGATAGGGCTTGTTTCCTAAATTTTAGGAGCATCCCTAGATTTTAGGGATGAGACTGCCAGTGGATCCTTGATTTTCGACTTCAGTCACAGATAGGTGACAGGATAATTTTATGGTTTGTGATGTTAGTTGGGCAGTTTGTGGCTATTTGGGTTATATTCTTAATATTTCCTAAGTTAGCGTTTAATATTTAAATAAGGCTAAGTTAATAGCCATTTTGGAGTAATAAGGGAATTTTGGCCTCATCTGGATGCGTATCCCATGTTATGATAGCTCGTTGGAAAGGTCTTGAAATTCTCTAAATCTTCCTCTTTGGTCTCAAGGCAATTCGGTGAACGGATTTATTACTATGGTGGAAAAAGTCATTTTCTAGTGACATGGTCACTTTAAAATAAGATTTAATTCATTTTTTATAGCCAACGCCAATTGGGGCTCACTTTAGGGTTCGAATTGCTTTCCAAGGGGTTATAAGGAGATGGGCGCCATTTCTCATGATTATGCATATTTTTCAAACACTTCTTTTCAGATTTGCTCTGCTTGAGCGATTTGCATTCTGGGACGCAAACCCCAGGGTAATTGTTGGCTGGGACGTAACCCTCAGCAGCATTGGGTATTGATTTGTCAGTAGTTTCAATAGTATTCAGGAGGAAGGTAGACACCACTTCAGCTTGGGCCTACAGTTTGTTTTGTTGGGCATGTTCTTTGGCGTATGGGAGGTGAATTCTAGCAACTGTACACTGCCATTTCTTGCAGCCATACTCTGTCATTTGCAGCACTTGGATACATAGAATAATCGGTTACTCAGCAGCAAATTCTTGCATCTTATCAGCCCGTTTTCATCAACCAATTGTGGCGTCATTGTTAGAGGAAATGTACTGGATCTTTTATTTGGCTCTATAATTTAGAGATCTGCCTAGTACGATTTGTATCAACTCTAACTTTACTGCATATTGTTATTTATTTTCAGACTCTTTTCTTGCCATTTGCTACTTCTCATTTCTATGTTGAATAATCATCAAAAACACAAAAACAAACAAACTCTTCTGCATTTCCATCTAGTTCTACAAGAAAACATTAATAAACAGGAAAAAAAAAAAAAAAAAATCTACAACTGATTTGTAGCAGAGATCCATCAGGGATCTTTCATTGGTATCAGAGCTTACATCCTGCCAGCCTGTAAGGTTTGTGAGAAATTATTACAATAGTTTTTGGCTTCTGGGTATTGGATAAAAAGTTTTGATAATTCATTTCAGCATCTGGGTATTGGATAAAAAGTTTTGATAATTCATATTGGCATCTGGGTAGTCACTAGTTGGTGGATTGAATACAAATCTATGCATCCTGGTGGAGAAATACACAGGTTCTATGAGCGCAGGAGAAACCAGTGGCAAGAAGAGGCCACCAGAGACACACAGATACCAACTATGGGTGAGGCACAGGGTGCTACTGGCGACGACATGCCTACAGAGGCAGAAGAAAGAGAGATGGTGCGGACCCTATTCACTACTCAGCCCAGGATTGCTCAGGCTTTAGATAGATTACAGGATACCTTGGAGCGTTTGGAGATGGGTGGACACAGAGGTAGGCAAGGTAGATCAGTTTCAGTGGCTGGTAGTCAGCGCAACCATCAGTCCCATTCTTCAGTTGGGAGCTCCCTTCATTCCAGTAGGAGGCATCGCCATCATACACCTACTACAAATAGGCCATTGCTTCCCCAATTCATACCAGGTGAATGGCCAGCACAGGTGGAACCACCAGAAGTGGGGTTTCAGGAGTCAGTTTTGGCGGCCACAACTGAGTGGAGAGCTCTACCTCTTGAGGTTAGGGACATCTTCCCTCTTCCCCAGTATCGTGCACAGCATAGAGATACAAACAAGTTCAGGGGAGATCGTGGTAATAGACTACCACAGCAACAACAAAATTATGACCTCAACAAAGCTACTGGGAAGATTACATTGGCCCCATATAATGGCTCAGGAGACACTAGTGCACGAGCTTGGGTCCATAAGCTGGACATATACCTTTCATTGAGGCCATTTCCTGAGCGTGAGGCTATTCAATTTGTTGTGTTGCATTTAGAGGGGATTGCCTATGATTGGTGGCACCATGGATTGGTCACCCAGGATCACGCCTTAGTTCACTCCTATGCTGAGTTCACTGAGCGACTCATTGCACGATTTGACCGTAACGATACAAAACTTTACTGCAGGGAGTTGGCTCACCTTAAACAAACTGGTCATGCAGAAGCCTATATTAATGAGTTCCAACATATTGCAGTTATGGTACTGGATATGCCCCAGAAACGTAGTGTGATGTTGTTCATTGATGGTTTGCAGGATAAACTAAAAGGATTGGTACGTGCTTTCCAACCAGCTACTCTTAAAGAGGCTATTGATGTGACATTGAGATTGTATACTGTTCCCACTTCTTATCAGGCAGATAAGAAACCATTTAGAGATTCATGACCTGCACAGAAGGCCAATACGACACAGAACAAAGGAGGGACTTCATCTAAAACTCCTTGGATGAATTAGGAGACGAGGAATGAATTGAGGAGGAAAAGTTGTGTTTTTCCTGCAAAGAACCATGGGAACCAGGACACCGTTGCATGGGTAAAGGAAAGGTTCATTTGATTGAGGTGACTTCTGAGTTAGGGGATGAGGAGGTTCTTGATACTGATATTGAGGATAATACAGAGGATGTTGAGCAGTTTCTGACACAGTTGGAGTTAGACACCGCTGAGCCTGTGGCATCAGCTAAAGTAGCTATGGCTACCCTCTCCAGTTATCCTAAGTTTCATGCTTTCTGGTTGAAAGGTACACTTAAAGGTAAGCGAATCACCAGTTTGGTAGACACAGGTGCTACGCATAACTTTATTGATCAAAAATTAGTTGAGAGGCGTGGCTTACAGTACGAGGAGTTTGGTGGTTTTGGAGTGAAGGTGACTGATGGTGCCATTTTGGGTTTTACCAAGCGGATTCCACAACTTAGTATTCAGATGGGAGATTATACTTTGACTGATGACTTCTATGTGCTTCCCATAGAAGATTATGATGTGGTTTTGGGCATGCAGTGGTTACAGGGTATTGGGCATTACATTATTGATCACCATCGTATGCAGTTAGAGTTTCTTTCTGGCGGGCAGAAGGTGATTTTGAGGGTAGCGTCAGATGGTGGACCCAGGGAGGTGACTTCTCGCAGGATGGAGACCATCCTTAGGCATAATGATGTGCTTTGGGCTACACATTGTTTGGTTAAATCGAAAACACCCATATCTCAAGATAGCCATGTATTTCATGTGGACATTCAGTCAGTGATGGATCGTCACAGTAGAGTGTTTGGTGATATACCTCCTGGAGTGCCACCAAATAGAGGGTTTGAGCATGGTATAGAGTTGGAGGATGGAGCGAAGCCAGTGATTACTACCCCATACTGTCATCCTAGAGCCTATAAGGATGAAATTGAGAAGACTATTCATGAGCTATTGGACATGGGTTTCATTCAACCTAGTTCCAGCCCCTTTGCTTCTTCTATAGTGCTTGTTAAGAAGAAGGATGGGACTCTACGAATGTGTGTAGACTATAGAGCTTTGAACAAGAAGACAATAAAAAACAGATATCCCATTCCGCGCATTGATGAGTTACATGGGGCTGTCTACTTCTCTAAGATTGATCTTCGTTCAGGTTATCATAAGATAAGTGTACGAGCAAAGGATGTACACAAGATTGCCTTCCGTTGTCATTATGGGCACTATGAGTTTCTGGTAATGCCTTTTGGCCTTACCAATGTACCAGCTACTTTCTAGTCCTGTATGAATCATATCTTCAACAAGCAGTTGCGAAAATCGGTTCTAGTGTTTTTTGATGACATATTGATTTACAACAGTACTTGGGAGGACCATCTCAGACATCTCAAGGAGGTACTTAGCATAATGGAGAGTCAGTCTCTATTTTCTAAGCTTTCCAAATGTGAGTTTGGATTGAGGGAGGTGTTAGATTTGGGTCATGTGATCAGTGCTGAGGGGGTGAAGGTGCATGAAGAGAAGATTCAGACGATTCAGAATTGGCCTGTTCCTCGAAACATTACTGAGTTACGAGGGTTCCTTGGATTGTGTGCTTATTATATAAGATTTGTGAAGGGTTTCTCATAGTGGCAGCACCTTTGACAGATCTCACAAAGAAAGGATCATTCAGATGGACAAAACACGCACAGGGGGTCTTTGATAGACTCAAGGAGGTTATGAGTACTTGCCCCGTTTTGGCACTACCTGATTTCTCACGCCATTTGTCCTGGAGTGTGATGCGTCAGGCTTGGGTATAGGAGCGGTGTTGATGCAGAATAGACACCCCATTGCCTATGAGAGCAGGAAGTTGCAAAACAATGAAAAGTTGTACTCTACCTATGATAAGGAAATGTTGGCTATTATGCATGCATTAGCCAAGTTCAGACAGTATCTTGTTGGCAGTAAATTTGTGGTGAGAACAGACCATAACAGTCTGAAGTATTTCCTAAATCAAACAAAGCTCAATGATCGACAACAAAAATGGGTTAGCAAAATTCAAGCTTATGACTTTGATATCGAATTCATAAAGGAGAAGAATAATATTGTGGCTGATGCACTCTCTAGGAAACCTTCATTGGCTACCCTATGTTCATTGAGTGAGATTTCAGTAGATTGGAAGGTTCAAATTTTAGTTGAATACTCCAAAGATCAGCATGCTTGTGAGATTATGGAGGGATTGATAGTGGATGATAGATACAGTGTGGTAGATGATATTATCTACTATAAAGACAGGGTTTACCTTGTTCCGGGTTCTCAGTTGAAGGAACAAATTTTGCATGCTCTCCATGATATTCCTACAGTCGGACACCTAGGATATGGTAAGACTTACAGGGCGGTACGTGAGAGATTATCTTGGAAGGGTCTCAAAGATGATGTTTTACGCCATGTCCATGAGTGTATGACTTGTCAGTAGAACAAGTCAGAGCATACCTACCTAGCGGGATTATTGCAGCCCTTGCCTATACCAGAACAGAAGTGGACAGGGATCTCCATGGATTTCATTACAGGTCTTCCTCGGGTTCAGGGGAAAGATTGCATCTATGTTATTGTGGATAGGCTAACGAAGTATGCCCACTTCTTTCCCATTGCATTAGATTTTACAGCATTGCAGGTGGCTGAGTTGTTCTTTAGGGAGGTGTTTAGACTTCATGGTCTTCCCAAGACCATTGTGAGTGATAGGGACAACAAATTCATGAGTTTCTTCTAGCAGGAACTTTTTACACTAGCTGGTACTTTGTTAACACCTAGTACTAGTTACCACCCTCAAACGGATGGACAGACAGAAATAGTTAACAAATGGGTGGAGGGATATTTGCGTAACTATGTGTCAAGGTAGCAAAAAGCATGGGTGTGTTGGCTGCATTTGGGTGAGTATTGTTATAATACTACGCATCATATGTCCATTGGCATGACGCCTTTCAAAGCTCTCTATGGATATGAGGCATTATCTTTCACTGATTTGGCATTTGGTGACAGTAGAGTTCCCTTGGCTCAGGATTGGTTACAAGAGAACCAGGATGTCATGAGATCTCTTAGGGAGAATTTGTAGCAGGCCCAAAATCAGCAAAAGATGTATGCTGATAGGCACAGGATTGAGAGGGCATTTAAGGTGGATGATATGGTCTTTTTGTGTTTACAACCATATCGACAGAGCACCCTAAAAAGGGGGGGAGCTGAGAAGCTCAAACCACATTTTTATGGTCCATACAGGATACTTAGGCGAGTGGGAGAGGTTGCATATGAGGTTGAGTTACCACGTGGCAGCAAAGTTCATAATGTATTTCATGTATCTTGCCTGAAAAAGGCCCTTGGACAACATATTATAGTTTCACCCGAGTTTGGTCCCTGATGAGATTCTTGAGGTGAGGGAACGACGGCTGAGAAGCCGGGTGATTCGAGAGTATTTGGTTCGATGGAGAGATCTTCCCATAGAGGATGCCACTTGGGAGGGTGAGAGAATTTTACAACATCCTGCATTATAGTTGCTTGTGGGCAAGCATCTCCGAGAGGGGAGGACTGTCATGTCCCCACTCTAGCTCAGTCTAACAGAGACATGTGAGTCAGCTTATTATGGGGTCTTGTAGGCTGACAGGGTTGGATAGAGACCTAGTATGGTTATTCAGTGTTGGGGATTGGGTTTTCTGGTGGGTGTTGATCAGTTGGGTGACGTTCCTTGTTTTTAGGATGTAGTTCCTACATTTATGGGGTTCATTCCTACTTTTTAGGAGGTATGATCATGCCTAGGGTTGGGTTTCCATGAGATGACACTTTAGGCTCAGTTTCAGAGGGATATGGCTTGTTTCCTAAATTTTAGGAGCATCCCTAGATTTTAGGGATGAGACTACCAGTGGATCCTTGATTTCCAACTTCAGTCACAGACAGATGACAGGATGATTTTATGGTTTGTGATGTCAGTTGGGCAGTTTGTGGCTATTTGGGTTATATTTTTAATATTTCCTAAGTTTGGGTTTAATATTTAAATAAGGCTAAGTTAATAGCCATTTTGGAGTAATAAGGGAATTTTGGCCTCATCTGGATGCGTATCCCATGTTATTATAGCTCGTTGGAAAGGTCTTGAAATTCTCTAAATCTTCCTCTTTGGTCTCAGGGCAATTCGGTGAATAGATTTATTACTATGGTGGAAAAGGTCATTTTCTAGTGACATGGTCACTTTAAAATAAGATTTAATTCATTTTTTATAGCCAATGCCAATTGGGGGTCACTTTAGGGTTCGAATTGCTTTCCAAGGGGTTATAAGGAGATGGGCGCCATTTCTCATGATTATGCATATTTTTCAAACACTTCTTTTCAGATTTGCTCTACTTGAGCAATTTGCATTCTAGGACGCAAACCCCAGGGTAATTGCTGGTTGGGACGTAACCCTCAGCAGCATTGGGTATTGGTTTGTCAGTAGTTTCAACAGTATTCAGGAGGAAGGTAGACGCCACTTTAGCTTGGGCCTACAGTTTGTTTTGTTGGGCATGTTCTTTGGCGTATGGGAGGTGAATTCTAGCAGCTGTACACTGCCATTTCTTGCAGCCGTACTCTGTCATTTGTAGCACTTGGATACATAGAATAATCGGTTACTCAGTAGCAGATTCTTGCATCTTATCAGCCCGTTTTCATCAGCCAGTTGTGGAGTCATTGTTAGAGGAAATGTACTGGATCTTTTATTTGGCTCTATAATTCAGAGATCTGCTTGGTACGATTTGTATCAACTCTAACTTTACTGCATATTGTTATTTATTTTCAGACTCTTTTCTTGCCATTTGCTACTTCTCATTTCTATGTTGAATAATCATCAAAAACACAAAAACAAACAAACTCTTTTGCATTTCCGTCTAGTTCTACAAGAAAACATTGATAAACAAGGAAAAACAAAAAAAATAAAATAAATCTACAACAGATTTTCAGCAGAGATCCATCAGGGATCTTTCATCCATGGTACATATTGCTACAGTAAATTGAATAAAAAATCTGATTTCTTGCAAAGTTAAAGGGATTTTTGGTACGATTCAAAGTTCTTGTTGATTGGATTGCCTTGTACAATGTTTTGATCATTCATATTTCATCTCTTTGAATTCTTTCATGTTCTAAAAACCCTACTACAGTCACTGTTAATCATTTTGGTACTGTTTAGTCTTTGGAAAATATGATTTTACGACAGTTTTGTGTAGATTTCACACTATGAATGTCATTTTATGAATGTAGCACTTTGTTTCTCATAGAATGGAATCTTATTGACATACATAATATCAATTTAACACGTATATTATCTTACTAATCTTGGAAATGCAAGTTTGATTAATTTATGTGGTGATCACCATAAAGAAGACTAAGAAACTAAGTGAATTTGGAGGATAGGCTAAAGGTTAGAGAGTTTTGGCCAAACAAGGGCACTATTTTATGATGGAATGTGTATAGAAATATTGTATACAAGGTGTTCCAACCTTTATTTGTTTCAAAAAACTTTGGGAAGCGTGACATTGGGGAAGCCCTAAATTTAAGGGTTTCGAGGGCACAATTTGGGGCTTTGGTACCTAGAAACCTCTTGGAGTCAAATTGAGTTCATATTACTTTGATTTGAACCTATTTATGACACTATGCAAAGATTTGGAGCCTAGGAGTTGGAATGTTTAGCACTTCCTTTGTAAATGCATGAGAATTAGGCCTTAAAAATTTGAGAAACAGTCATATACCTTCCAAAGAAACCTACCCTATCCTTTTGGTATGTTAAGGTACTCCATAAAGGGTACTCAAATATATAATTTATTTTCCTAGTGTTTTGGAAAAAGTTGAAGAAAAATCCTTGCGAGTGTTGTTGCAGGGCTACAAGGCATGCTACTAGGCCTAGTTTGAGGAATATTGAAGTTTTGGTGTCTAAACCATTGAAGAAAGTCTGAAACCTATTCAAGTACCTTGGATTGCATATTTTAGGACCTTGGATCCACCATATTCCCTTGCCACATCTGCATCAATTAATCAGATAATTGGATGAATACATCATAGAAGTGCCTTGCATATAAAGACAATTGATATGTCTAGGAGTCATACAAGAGATAAGCATAACTACTAAGCACATGTCCATCAAGAGTGGATTATCCTCCATTGTGCATGAATGTACCTACTACAATGAGAGGATAAGAATACAAAGGTGTTTCTCACAGAGAGATGTAGTAGACAACATGTGCTTAATTGGAGTGCAAACTACTGTGTTGTCAACATGACAACTCATATGAATATGAAAACTCCTAGGTGTCTACATGACAACTAATATGAATATGAAAACTCCTAGGTGTCTACATAACAACTAATATGAAAATGCATTAACCTAAGTAAACTTAAGTGAAGCGTAAATAGTAAATACTTCTTTACACCAACAATTATAATAGAGACCAAGTAAATATAAAAGATAGGCTTTTTGAGAAAATAGAGAAGAACATGTATATAGAAGTTGAGTGCCAATATGAATGTTAGCGATGACTAAGTGTCGGCACACTCAAATGCCAAGCAGTTCAATTTTGTCATATGAGCTTGCAATTGCACAAACAACCATGTAAATCATTTTGGCCAACTTCCATATGATATTTAATGTTTGAAGAGATAGTTAAGATGGAGATTACACATCATTATAGAAGGTAATTACCCTGAGGAATGCAGATCAACCAATTAGAAAATCAGCAATAAACAACAAAAGGAGATGAATTGTAAACCATCAATTGAGACCCAAAACTTTCGAAGAACATTTATTTAAGGAGGATTCTAACCCTAGAATTAGTGTGTGCAATGAGAAGATAAGAATCTGAATAGAGAGAGAGATGATACACATGTGTGAATGAATGCACAAGTGAAGAAGTGACCAGGAAGAGAATAGAGCAAGAAAGGTTAAGCCTGGAATCATATCAGACAAGGGCAATCCAAGTAGTGAAGGACTGGAAGGAGATATCAGATTGAGAGATCAGATCAGACATTATACTAAGGAGACCCAAAATTTGCTTGTAGAGCAAACTGAGGGTTAGGTACCAAATTAGTTTTAGCAAGATTGAATCAAGACAAATCTCTTAACTAAGTGATCCTAACAGGTCTATGTAAACCTCCTAAAAGAGTCCTTACTTAATTGTAAGTGTGAAATCCTTTAACAGGGTAGGATTTAAGAGTCTTGAAGCTTTTAAGAGGGTAGACACCTCATATGGTAGATCGTATATTATGATCAAATATTGTAACCCTAAAAGGTTAACTTTATTGTTGCAACAATGAAGATTTGTGGGTTTCATCCCCACTCCAGTTTACTTTCAAATTGAAGTGTTTCTAGTTTACCAAATCATTTGTGTTATGTGTTGAATCTTTCATGGATGTGATGTATTCATTTACTATTCAACATTACAATTTCAATGTTAGACCTAAGATATGAGATGAATTAGGTGTGATTTCAGTAATTTGGTTTTGTAAGTAAAAGTTTAAGATTCTGATCAACCCCCCGTCAGTATCTTGTTTCCCATTCAATCCTTCCAACATTGATTTCCTAAAGAAGTAGATTTAATTACATAATAAGAGAAGTTACAAGACTTGTTAAATTTCAACTTTGGAAAATGAAACTTTTGTAAAACAATATCGTTTAATCTTGATATGCAACAACCTGAGGCCACTGCTGCTCTTATTTTAAACAAAAAGCAATTGCATTTCTAAAGCTAAAATTTCTTTTCAATTATCGATATTAGCGCAACTCATGCTCTCACTTTCAAAAATACATTCGCAAATGTTTCAAATTTATAGGTAGTAATTACCAACAATAACTTTAAAGTCACAATTATTAATGCAATATTGCTAAACATATTAGATGTTTTATCAAAAAGTACTATCACAACTATTAAAATGTTCTCAAGTAGTAGGTCCTTTCCTTATACATTCCATGCTCACTTCAATATCTCAAAATTCTATTTAGAACAATATGCCATTGTTTTCCAACTAAAACATGAACTCCAAAAAGTATGTCTTTTATTACATATATGATATTATTTTTGATAAATAGTACCCTTTCCATTAAAATATAATTGAAAATACTTATTCACAAAACCAAAAACAAAAACAAAACAAGATCATGCCATAAAAGTTCAAACAAGACCCAACCAAATATCATATCTTGTCATTAATGCATACTCTATTAAGGTATGTCAAAATTTGAATAATATTTCTACTACTAAGACAGCCGCACACTAGATCCCACTTCCACATTAATTAGGAAAATCTGATACTCAAATTCCCGCTCTTTGTATAATTTTTTCTTTTGACTTTTATTATTAGCGTCAATTAAAGGAAAACAATTACCTACGTGTCATATCCACACCACATCCTATTTCATCCGCACTTTACCAAATCAACAGCGATAGAAAGTAGCACCATCCTCAGAATAGCGAGAAAATGAAAGAAAGGAGCGGACGCAATTTGAAATGAGCACAAATTCCCGTGGAAATGGTGAAGCTCAGCACTGCAAAATGCTGTTACAAATCTCCATTCCGAAGGTGGAAAACATGAAATCCAACGATTGCGACATAATACTTATGTAGAGGAAAAAATGAGGTTGGATTCGACTCCTCTCCTTAATGGCAAAAGGTCTCGCGATGCCCAGGACGATGAATACCTCGACAACTACCATTCCCACAAGAGATACCTCACCGAGGTAAAGTTATTTTGAAATTATCTTCTTTGCTGATTAATTTTATTCGGTTTACCCTCTGCGTTTAGGTTACTCGATTTATGGTTTTTGATCTTTTTTGGCATTATTTTAGGTTATGGCATCGAGCTTAAACGGGTTAACAGTGGGCGATTCTCTTTCTGAAAGCCCGAGGATGTCTCCGTCGAGATTGGATCCTATGGAGTCTCCTGCAAGAACAGAAGTTTCAAATTTCTTGAGGTCAGTTTGTCTTCTTCTCCTTGTGTGTGTGATGCTGAAACGATAGATTCTTTTTTGGGCATTCGATTTTGATGTGTTTTATAGCTCTTTCTGTGAATCCTTTTATCAATTAGAGTACTGGTGGAAGAGCCGATTTTAGTTTTAGTTATGTTTTAGATTTTATGTAATTGTTGTGTTGTGGCTAATTATATTGTTGATTATGATTAATTTTTAAGCGCTGTATCTAATTTTATTAAAATTTAGGCGTGTTTATGGAAATAAATACGGTTCATTTAGGATTCAACTAAAAGTAGAGTAGTTGAAATTAGACACAGATGAATGAAACGAGGCTGATAATGTAAACGTAGGTGAGAGATTTAGAAGTGGACTAACTGGTTCAAACTGTAACCGTTTTTGCCTTTTGATCAGGCTGATGCACTGTGACTGATCTGACAGAATCCTGATCTGATAATGAATTGGTGATCATATAGCAGAACAAATTGATGGTGATCTTTCTGATGTTCTGGAAAAATCTGCATCCGTGGTCCTATCCTCCATGACATTATTCATGGGGTGGATGTCCTTGTCTAACGTTATCGCTTGTGAATTTCCTGAGCTGAAGATATGTGGTTCTGAAAAGCACCTTAACAATCTGTTGTTTTGCAGAGGGGTGACTTAGAGCTTCCTTGATAGCCAGTTAGCCAACTTTGCTAATGTATAAAGGTGGGAGACCTGTCAAGAAAACATGCAAGTGCCCAAATGACCATGATATATGGTATCTATTGACGCCATTCTGATTCAAGCCTTATGATGCTATGTAATGATGGCAATCAAATCTCGCCATTAATAACTATCTAGGAGTCTAGGGCGGTCCTTAAACGTGAGATCTTATTAGTGTTTGTAAAAAAAAGATACAATGGTCATGTTAGTCCTAGTGAAAGGCTTTGCAATAAAGCTAATTTATGGCTTTATTATAGAACCTGAACATGATGTAATAAGTTAATATCCACTTGTCTTTTTAGGGTGAGGACTTGTCGTTCTATGATGTGGATTTATGTTATTGCTTTCCTATGAAATGGCAAATTCTCTTTCAACAATATATGGAAGAAGTATTTCTTTGCTTCAAGTTCTTTTTGCGTTGTTTCTTAGTTTCTTTATATGTGTTTTTTATAGTAATAGATTAAATGCTGAATCCAAAGTATATTGACTTGGAAGTTGAGGAGCAATGGTTAGCTTTTTTGAAAAGATTGGTTCAGGATGACAGGATATTACATTTGAATTGGGAGGGTTGTAGCAGTAGCAGTCAACAATTTCACCTAGTTAACTGCAAATAATTGCCATTTGGTGGTCTATTTGTGATGAGTTTGAGCAGCATGGCGGGGTAAATGGTAACAGGTCAATCTTGGGTTTGACTCAGCCATAAATTTGTGTGTCGTCAAAAATGCCTTTAGTTTTTTTTGGGTTCATCAAAATGACTAAACATGTTGGTAGTTATATAGTCCTCGAATTTCAAATCTCATTATTTTAAATTTTTTTTATGGACTGCAGTTGGAATTATTTTTTGACTTTTTTGGGCAAACACAAACAGAAAGCATCACATTTGTGGTCCTCAAATCAAGACACACCAACACAAGTTGAGCATTACTTTTCAATTGTTTCATGTATGTTTTTGCCAAAACATGGTAGAGGCAGTGTTTTGATCCACAATGTTATAAAACCTAGTGCTAAGTCCATGTTTTAGGTTTAGGGCTTGTTTTTTAATTTTTCTTGAAGAAAGTGCTATATTATTGTTAGCATAACACTTTATTCCATTGTCTGGTTGTTGCATCTGTCAGTTCATTCGGTTGTTCTAACTGCCTAACTGCATCACATACTCCTTTCTTATTTATGTTTGCTTTCTCAAAGATTAATACATCTAGCTTTTAACTGCTCTCTTATGGTATCAGAACCTTCTGACACATGTGATGATGGATTGTCAATGAGAAAGGAGCTTTTTGTGCATATCAATGAAGATTTATAGTTATTACAGGTGTTTTGAGTGGTTGCATATATCCTTATTTTGATTTTCCGCCTAAATTTGAGGAGAGATAATGAGCGATACACCTGCAAATATATTTATTGTGCCATAGATTGATGGATACCTTATGCACTGGATGAGTTCTTCATTTCTGGCACAAATCTACATTTTTCCTTCAAGTGCGTGATAATTGATTGGTGGAGAGAATTGGCTGAAAATACAATTATCTATGGTTTTGTAGTTGGGGGGCAATAACAATTATCAGCAACCACATGAAATCTCTGGCCATTGCATTGAGTTCCATATTCAAAATGGACCAATTGACATCATTTGCAGACCATTGTTTTTAATTTGTTCAACCAAATCTTGACTTCCACGTCTAATAGAAAAGTTTTCTTATTTTATAAAAATGTGAACTTTATGCTTTTAAATTATATGGATTGTTATCCTTGCTGCTGAATTGAACTGCAGCAAAGTTGTTGCCATTCTTCTTGACAAGAAAACAATTGTTTCTGTTCACGATCTCCCATATGGACTGCCTGAAATTGTCATCACTCTCTGTTAAATTGGCCTGCTAACATATCTGAAAGCTTCCAAATTTTGTAAGGAATGGGGCCTTATCATTAAGGGGTTTGACACATCATATAGACCCAAGGGTGCTTCATTATGCAAGGTGTTACTTTGAAAGATCTTCAACAATTAATAGTGTTTTATAATGGAATGCAGGTTGAGGGGATATCGTATGTGAAACTAGGTAACACAGTCTTCTTGTCAAGATATCGTTATTTCTTAAAAGGAACAAGGAATTTATTCAGGCTTTATTACAAGTTTCAAATGTTGAGAACCTCTAAGTTGCTGTACTCATGCATATGGGATTAGAAGGTTTGAAAGTTATTGTAACAGGGGGTGAAGTCAGAATCTTTGTAATAGGGACTCGGTTTAATGTCACTATGGTTGTTTTTGATAACTTTGTAAAATAACTCGTTTATAAATGTCCAACGAATGTTTTTGATCAGGCTTTGAGAGGTTGCATTACTTCTTTTGGTGCTACCTTTCAAGGGTAAAGTGTAACAAGAATGTTAGGAGTAACGAAACAAAAATAACAATTATAGGCAAATATATTATATAACCAATATTAGAAAATAATAAAGCACACAAAAGAGAACACAATACACAAATTTAACATGGTTGACCCAATCCCTGGGCTACATCCACCAACAATGAGACCAATATTATTATTATTTAGTGATTTTAACTTGATTACTATTCGTAATCCCTTACAGCTCAATACTACTACAAGAAGCTACAAATACATCATACATTATCATATAAGGCTTTTGCCGCTTACAAAATTAGGGCTAGAATATGTTGTCTTATAGAAAAAATAGCTCTCGATGCTTTTTACAATAATAAAGCCATTTAAGCTTTTAGGGGTGCTGACCTCAAAACCTCTACAGGGGCACTGTTCCTATATTGCGATAGGGAGCGCGCTTGGGGCTTTGCTCGAGGACCCCACAAGGGGTGTTGCCCCTTGACCCTGTCTTGGGGGCAGTGCTCCCAAACCCCCGTAGACAAATTTGGGGGAAACTGCGCCAAATGAAGTAGGGACAAATTAACCTCTGAGTTTGATTAGGCTTCATATAACAACAAAGAACATTTTGGGAGGTTGGCGACATTGTAGGATGGAGGAATTTCCATCATCTCAATTTAGTTTCACACTTTGAGATGGTGTTTTGCATGAGAAGTGTTTTTGATGTTTTTGGTTTATGCTTTTTGTTTTGTTTTCTTTGTTGATGCTGATGTATTCAAAGAATGGATGTGTTGTGAAGATTTATTTTGGAGACAAGTTCAAGATTTGGTGTTGATCTCAATATGGATTGTTGTCCAACGAGCTTTAGAGTATATGATCAAGACCTAAATTCTTTCGCTACTGTTAGACAATGATAGATATTTGTCATATCTTTTAGGTATCATTGCTGAATAATGTAAGATTGTGGTTTGGGAGTTTGGGGTTGAGAGCTTTAGAACACAACATGAAGCTACACCTTTCCAAGGGTCAAGAGACAACTAGATGGAGCTTTTCTTGTTTCAGGATTTTGTTTCTTTGGAAGAAAATTTCTAAAAAATAAGTACTCATATTAACATGTTTTGTTATGTAAGCTTGTTTGGGTAAGGATTTTGTTTGTTTAGGTGAATTTGACATTTTCAAGGTCAATGTAATTTGGGAGGGGGTGAATTTTGATGTAATACTTTATTTTGTTGCTTGGTTGTTGCATCTGCTAATTCATTTGGTTTTGCTAAGTTGCTAACCACCTAACCACATTACATACTCCTTTCTTATATATGTGTGCCCTTTCCAAGTTAATACATCTAGCTTTTCACCATTGTCAATTAACCCTAGTCCATTGGGTAGAGCTTTTAAAAAAGCATATGAAGATAGTTTTTGCATGGGATCATATCACACTTGCTCCCAATTTGACTTGATTGAATGCAAATTTTATGGGAATAAAAGTAGTGGGGGTTGATCTATTGTGTCAAATTGCATCGTTGTTGGTTCATGATGTTATAACTTGTAAGAATTTTCTTAATGATGAAATTGATTGAGAAAAATGTCTCTTGATGCTTATGTAGAAAGCAAGGTGAAAATAGCAAAACTACTTTTGGCTCATGAACAAAGTCATCTACTGATTGTGATATAGAAGGTGGTTTGCATGAGGAAAAATTTGCAAGATAAGGGCAATATTCTTCTAAGGCCACACTAGTTTCCATATCACTTACCACTTTAAAGAAACCTAATACTTGTGGGAGGGGTGTGAATAGTTTTTTGCACCCTAGAATACATTTGTATTCCTATTGTCATTGGAGAGCACAAAATGGAGAAAATATGTTTATGCACACAAGGAAAGAAGGCTATGACAAATATTTGGTAATACTTAAGCATCTCATTCAAAATTGCTTGATTTTTTTACTGACAAGTCATGGTTGGTGCAATTGCTCGTGTGTGTCTTGGTTTGAAGGTTCCATTGGATGAGATTTTAGAGTTCATTCATTAAGAGAGACAGTGTAGGATGTTAGCAAAATAGTTGTTGAGTATAACAAGTAGTGAGGGATTAAATGCTGCAATATTATGTGCATAGGGTGACTTTTGTTGGGTCCCAAAGCCGTTGTTCTACTACTTCATGGAACTAAATGTTATGACTCACCTTTGTAAGACAAAAGTAAACTATATTAAACAACCATATCTAATATTCACAACTTAGTAGAGGAGGACCAGCTCAAATAAACAATAAATAAGGAGGGCAGACTAATTCGTAAGTAGCAAAGTCTTGTAGGAAGCCAATTGGAGTTTATTGTTTCGACACTTAATCATAGGCACCGAATGGATTGAACTGCAATGGGGCTGAGAATAACAACCACTAGGATAAACAATGGAGTGTTTGAATTAAGGAAAAGAACTAAGTAATCAATCTAGGTTAATGATCCATCAATTGGTGTGTTGCAAACTAATTGTGATAACCAACTATTATCAATGGGACACTAATGAAGACTCTTGACCCTCATGAAGGGACAACCATTCTGAGAGACACATCACTTGAGGATAATGATAGGATATTAAACCATGACAAGCATAAGAGAAAGGGAGAGAAGAAGAATAATGAGCATTGAATCAGATTCAGGATAACCAAAACTCATAAATTAATATATCAAACAACAATTTATTTATTGGTCTGATATTTTTTGTATGAAGTATAATGCATTCCATGAAGTGTTATTTTTTTTACATCTTCATTTGATATATGCATATATTCTATTGCCTCTAATCTATGCATGGCTAGCAATGAAGTAGGCATGTGTGGTAATGATGGAGATTCCTTTAAGACCTACAACTATTGTACAGTTATGTTATTGAGGGAGGATATGATACATACAAGGAATGTAGAAAGTATAAGGGTCCATTCAAGTAGAGTAACCTTGAGTGGGGTTGGGAGGTTGAATGGTAGGTGTCATTCTATGCTCTTTGCCTTCATGGATAGGGTTGAGGTGCCTTGTGCCCCCATAGTACCTTCATAATGCAGATGTGTTATTGGGGAAGATCTTAAGAGAATCCCACTCAAGTACGTTATTTTAATTGTAATGATGTTTAGGATTCTATTTATAACACTGTGGAATTACATATCTTTATTCGTCTTTCATAATGATTATTAACCTAGCTACAAACTCTTAAGTCCAGATATAAGTGGTAGATTTGCTTTCTTAAACATAAGCTATCCCTTATTTGGACATTTTAGGGCAACTTAGAGTTAAGTCCCAATAGGGTGTTAAAGTTTGGTAGATGCAAGATATATCTGTGTACTTGTGATTGCATCAGCAAGATGCTGTTGCATTATCTAATCCTTTAATATGACGAGGCCACAAATGGTCTTCATTTATGAATGATCTTTCATATAAAGAGCCACGTCCTTTGAAGATCATAAAGAGTCTTCGGGGTTGGCTAATGAAGAGATTGTGCATGGACATTGAAGAGTCAAGACAATGAAAGGTCGAGACAACAAAGGGGTCTTCACTTTGTAACGACAAGATAATGAAGGGTCAAGGCAATTTTATATATTCTTTAGGAGTAATACATAAGTGACGGAGATTGATTTTGTGTTTCCGAATATTACTTCAG
Source organism: Cupressus sempervirens (assembly GCA_028749045.1). Taxonomy (NCBI): domain Eukaryota; kingdom Viridiplantae; phylum Streptophyta; class Pinopsida; order Cupressales; family Cupressaceae; genus Cupressus; species Cupressus sempervirens. Next base: position 218,817,794 of record CM053784.1, on the reverse strand, counting down.
TTTTGAGCTTGGTGTTTGGGCATTCTGTATTTCAAACTTCTAATAATCGAATAAAAGTGATTTTATTGTATGGCCGAGTTATTCCTGCTCAAGTTGGAGGGTTTTCCCAAGATAAATTGTTCTCTTAGTGTTCATTATTGCTTCAATTATGATTTTTTGTGACTTATTTTCATTCCTGGTCTAAAACATTAAAATAAGGGACATTACTTTATTTTCACTTATGAGGCTAGGGATCTTGTCATGCAAGTGGAGTCAACCCATCAACATAACACAGAGGGTTAAAGGTCAACTCTATGAGAGTGGGTTATATGAGTTGCTTTGAGCTCATCTTAAACTTAGGAGTTTTTTTTTAAAGGCATACCTTAATAGACATTTGAAGCAAACAAAATAGACAATGCCATGGCCTTAGAAGGGACGCCTCTAATGAATGAAAAGAATAGCAAAGTAATTGAGCAGTTGTACCATCTTAAAATGTGAGCACTTGATTTTGAGACCTTTTAGTTCTCCTTAGTGTAGTTTTGGTCCCTTTCTCTTATTCCAATCTTGGTCAAATCTCTAGGTCATCTCACATTTCTATGCATGGTCCTTTAGGTGCTATTTTATCACCTTTTTGGCCATATCTTCTGGCATTTTCATTATTTCCTGAATCTTTCCCCACTTTCCCCAAAACCTTGGGGTCACCTTTCCTTGGGACACTCTTAGATATAGGTTGACTAAGTTGATCTACACTTAGAGCGATTTTGGTCTTGGGGCTTGAAGTGTCTCAATTGTTTAAATTGTTTTATTTGTGTCTTGATTGGCTTGCTTTGTTTTCGATCTTGAAAAGTAGTATACAAGGGAGCTTGGGCATTTCATTTTTCACACAAAAGCAATCAAGATCAAGATACATGCTTGCATGAGACATCAAGCACACATTTTGAGAAGAATTTTCAAGGCATAATTATCAAGATCAAATATTTCCTTCTTGCATCAAGCTTCTTCCTTCATGGTTGTAGCGGAGTTTGGCTTTCAAGGAGGATACCTTCACTTCATTCATTCAAATGCTTCCATTCTTCATCGTGGTAGACCGCAAGCATTCTTATTCATGAGGTTTTGATTTTCAAAGTTCCTTTTGGTTTTGTGTTGAGTCAAGGCTATGACATTTGCATGCTCGATTACACACTAAATTTAGTTGCATTTACAAAGCTAATTGTATTTCTTATTGTTAGATTTAGTTCTACTACTTGCTAGAACTAGTAGACTTTATAGACTTCTCTATTGAGATTAACATGTATGTAGTAGCTCTAGGGTCCTATGATATTTATATGGGAATAAATTGGATTAGCGAGCATAAGGCGAAAGTGGATTGTCTTGCAAAGACAGTAGAATGCCTAGATGACTAAAGAAATCCTATGAACATTCAAGGAATATTGGATGAAGTGAAACCACATTAGATATTAGCTTGAGAGATGTAGAAGAAAGGGGTGTGAGATGTTTATCGCGAAAATAGAAGATCTGAGGGAATCGCAAGAAACAAGGTATTAGGATGATTGCATCGTAAAAGATGGGGAGATTCGAGAAAGAATGAAAGAATCCTTTGAAGAGAGATACCCTTACCTTAGGAAGTATTTCCAGAAGATCTGCTTGGCTTACCCCCTTCTATGGTAGTATTTGATCTTACCATAGACTTGGTACTTGGAGTAGAACCCATATTAATAGTACCATACAAAATGACTACTACTGAACTAATGGAGTTGCAAGTACAGTTATAGGAACTATTAGATAAGAAGCTCATCCGATGTAGCATTTCTCCTTGGGGATCCCTAGTGCTATTTGTTATGAAAAAGGATGGAACCATGAGGTTGTGCATAGATTATAGGATGCTCAACAAGGTCACCATAAAAAATAGATATCCACTTCCTCAGACTGTTGATCTATTTTATCAACTGAGAGGAGCAACGATGTTTTGTAAAATTGATCTTAGATCGGGTTACCACCAACTTTGGATTAAGGAGGAAGACATTCACAAAACTACTTTTAGAACCAATTATGAACATTATGAGTTTGCAGTCCTGCTTTTAGGTTGACTAATGCCCCTGCAACCTTTATGAAACTCATGAGTAGTATATTTCAGGATTGCTTGGACATGTTTGTTTTGGTTTTCATTGATAATATTCTTATCTACTCTTGGAATGAGGAGGAGCACCAAAAACACCTCAAGATAGTTTTGCAAAGGTTGCATGAGCATAAGTTGTATGGGAAATTATCTAAGTGCTCCTTTTATCAAAAGGAAATCCAGTATCTAGGGCACATCATATCAGCAAAAGGAATTACAGTAGATCCTGCCAAGGTCAAGGTGATCAAAGAGTGACCAATACCTAGGAATGTGTTAAAGGTTAGAAGCTTCATGACTTTAGCCAGTTTTTCACAGGAAATTTGTTAGAGACTTCTCTTGGATAGCACATCCCTTCACTATGTTGCAAAGGAAGGGGAAGAAGTTTATTTGGTCTAAAAAATGTCAAACAACTTTTGAATATTTAAGAGAGAAGCTAACTACTACACTAATACTTAGGGTACCAAACCTTGAGGGCCATTTTGTGGTTATTATTGATATGTCGGGAGAATGATTGGTGAGTGTTTGATGCAAGAAGATTAGGTCATTGCATGTGAGCCCATGAAGTTAAAGAACTATGAGTAGAATTATGCACCACATGACTTAGAATTAGCAGTCATTGTTCATGCTCTACAAATGTGGATGCATTACCTGATTGGGAAACCATTTGAACTCTAATTTGACCATCATGGGTTAAAGTATATATTCACGCAACCCAACCTTAACACTAGCCAAAGGAGGTGGTTAGAGTTCTTCCAAAGGAGGTGGTTAGAGTTCTTGGCAAACTATCTTTTTGAGATCAATTATATCAAGGGTAAAGAAAATTGAGTAGCTAACACCTTGAGTAGGCAGAGACATATTTCAACTATAATAACAATAAATACCGGACTTAGGGAGCAAGTACTTCAATGTCTACCAACAGATGGGTTCTATAGTGAAATGCGTTGAGCACTCTAGAGAGATCCTCAAGACATTAGATACAAAGGATATCAATTGGAAATGGATGGACTTCTAAGATACAAGGGAAGGATGTACATACCTAAAGACTTGGAAATTTGGGGAATGGTTTTGGAGGAAATCCATGCTGCACCTTAGTTAGGGCACCCTAGAGTCACTAAAATGCTAGCCGACATGAAACCATTATATTTTTGGAAGGGCATGAAGAAATAATCAGCTGAGTATGATGCAGGTTGTCTCGAGTGTCAGAGGGTCAAGGATGAGCATAGGTACCCAGCTGGGCTGCTACACCTAAATAAAGTTTTGAAATGGAAATGGCAAATAACTACTATGGCTTTTATCCAGGGGTTACCTACGACTACAAATAGGCATAACACCATTCTTATGGTAGTGGATCAATTAATTAAGGTAGCACATTTTACTTTGGGGAACTCAATTGATGGGGTGTCAGGGATTGCCCATAAGTTCCCAAGAGAGATTTTCAGACTTCACGAAGTTCTAGAATAGATTATATCAGATAGAGATGCTAGGATAACATCTAGATTTTGGCAAACTCTATTATCTACCTTGGGGATAAAATTGAATATTAGTGCAAGCTACCATCTAGAAATTGATAACCAGACAGAAACAGTGAACTAGGTATTGGAGGATCTCTTAAGAGTATATTGCATAGATCAACAATACCGATGGGAGACGTATCTTCCCTATTTGAATTTGCTTACAATAACTTGTATGAGTCTACTATTAAGATGACGCGCTTTGAAGCTCTATATGGACGTAATTGTAGAACGCTATAAGTTGGAATATGATTTAGGATCAAATTTATGTTGGCTCTCAGATGCTTTAGATATGGAAGAACAAGTAGTTCAAATTTGTTGGAGAATTAAGGGAGGCAAATGACCATCAAAAGAGTTATGCGGATGCAAAAAGGACTCCCAGAGAATTTTCAGTGGTAGAAAAGGTTCTCTTAAAAGTAAAACCCCAGAAAAGTACCATCAAGTTCAGTAGAAATGCCGATTTAGCCCCAATATATGTGGGACCCTTTGAGGTGTTGGAAGTCATAAATCTTATGGCCAGTAGAATTGCTCTACCTCCAGCCCTTGCCAAAATGCATAATGTGTTTTATGTATTTTATCTTAAGAAGTATGGCCAATAGAATTGCTCTACCTCCAACCCTTGCCATAATGCATAATGTGTTTTACATATGTCATCTTAAGAAGTATATGGCCAACCATGAACATGTTATTGATTGGAATCTCTTGTGGGTACGAGATTCATGGGTGGTGGAAATAAAACCACTCAAAATACTCGAGATGTATAAGCTCCGCTTGCGAATCAAGATATCATTTAGTGCAAGGTCTACTGGGACTAGTATACTGAAGTGAATGCTACTTGGAAAGATTATGATGAAATCTTCAAAAATTTCCACATCTTTTTCCAGGAACTTGAACTATGGATTGAAATGAATAAATTGTGATTCAAATTGGAACGAGATGATTTCATGCTATTGTTAGTTACATCTTTTTATATCTAATATTCTTTTAGTATTTTAAATTGCAAAGTTCATTGAGGACGATGAAACACGAGGGGGAGGGTATGTTACATCCCTTATTTTGTTTATATTTAAATATTCTATGTAGCCGTTGAGACTTCATGCGAAGTTGAGTTGATTGGTTAAATTAGTTATTTGTTATGGTTTTATTTGTAATTGAAGTGTTGGTTATCCATTATGATTTCATGGGAATTAGACATATTGGTTAATTGTTATGATGTTATATGAATTGGAAATGGTTAGTTAATATGACTATATGTTATTACCATGGTAAATTTCTTCTTGTAGAAACACAATGAAAGGGGGGGAAGCATTGCTAGAGAGGGAATTGGGCATGAGGGCACCAACCTACCATTGAGCCAGCAGGCATGAGTCCTAACCACCATGACCAAGGAAATGAACTAGGCAAACAAGGGTATACCAAGTGATCACCATGAGCTAACTAGGTCAACACATTTAATGAGATAATAAAAGTATCTACTTGAACATGAATGAACTAAGAACAATTGTTACCTTTATGAATAGAGTCAACCTCAAAACTTCCTTGTATTGTCATACATGTTCTAGTATAACGATACCATGGTACTACATGTATGTGTACATGTACATACATATATATGTATATATGCATATATTCTAATATGACATATATGTATGTATACATATACAATGCATACACAAAAATAGGTATATTTAAGAATACTACATATATGTATGTACATGTGTATGTTAGATACAAATATATGTACATATGAGATGGTGTCATTATAATTAACCAAAAGGGGCAAATTATTATTTCCATCTTATGTCAATACTTTGCTATTGTTTTTCCATCAGCCTCTTATTCTAGAACTCATTAGCCTTTTATTTCTTTTATTGGCCTTTTGAATTCCAAATCAAGAAAATAACTTGTGACTGCCACCTTTCAAGTCATTTTGCAACTGGCGATCTTAGACTTAACAGGGGATTTGATTTATACAATTGAGGAGCCTAACAAGGCCATTCACGAGCTTCTATCTAGCATTCGAGGCTGCTGTGCCTCTACTTTTACAGCTGCCTGTTTGTGCGTCTTTCTGCACTTTACCTTTCTCATTTATTATGATTTGAAATCTCCGAGATCGAGCTTGTTGCATGAATGATTTTAAAATAATATGAGCTTTGCCAGTCATTTGTTAACATTATCTACTATGATTTCTTTTTATGTTCATGCAATCGATATGTTAACGTTATCTAGTATGATCGCTTTCTATGTAGATGCAATCAGATTGATTGCAAGATTGATTTACCTGCTGTATACCATCTTGTTTTTATTTAGAACTTAAACTAATTGAGGAGGAAAACCAAATCTGTGCAATCTTATACATGGGTATAATCAATGTCTCTGAGATAAGAAGAAGCATCTTCACAATGAGTTAACAATATTGTCTTGTATTGCCATGTGACCTTTTTCAATATCTACTATAGGCCTAGGTTGGGTAGAGAGATCTTGACTGTGGTAAACAAAAGTTATCTAAGATTCATGGGCAGCTACACTGTGACTCATCCTGGCTGATAATAATTGATTGTGGGAAAAACCTACAAGACAAGAGGTGGAATCAATATAAACTAAACAATAAATGAACATAAGAAAACATATTAAGCCAAGTCAACTCATAGTGGTCAATAGGGTTGGGCTAGGACAACCTTTTGTAATAATTCCATCCACCTTAAGGAAAGCAAAATACTACACATTACATGTTGTTATGAATTGAAATTCCCAATAAGATAGATTATATCATGTTAACAATATCTTTAGTCTATGGATGCATATTTGTGCTCTTGTTTCCTTTTTGGTATTGCAGGACCCAAATTAGGATTTACCTTGTTAAAAGGCATTTTAAGTGGTAAGGTCATATTTCCAACTATCTGACAATTTTTATTTTATTGGCATTTGTGATTCTAGGGTAAAGTTAGGGTGAGCCCAAAAAGGCTGCAGTGGAATGAATGCATCAAGGAATAACACAAGTACTAACATATCAATAAGACATTCAGCTGATTGACAAGAAGCAATTCTGATGAAGGAATAAATTTCAAATAGGAGTTCTGGTCATCAATCAACAATTACAATGAAGTAGTTGGTAATCAGATCAGGCTTAAAACAATAATCTGATCTTATTTCCAAATCTGCCCTTTGTGGTGTATACACACACACACACATGCATACACATGTGTGCATAGTTTATGCATAAATAGAGAATGCTTGTCTCTTATGTGTATATTCATTTGATAGAATACAAAAGATGCTTAATTGTCTGATATCCATCCTGTAGGAAGGATCAAGGGTGTAAGAGGAGGGTTATAATAGGGTTATCTAAATAGGCCAACTTAGAAATGACATATACATAGTGCATATGGCCAAGAAGGCTTTGTTATCATGGTGCTCTTGGTCTTTGATGGAAGAACCAAGAACCCTCTCATAACTATTGTTTGACTTTGCAATGAACACTTGTCCCTAGGGGAATGAGGCATTGATAAGGAAAGCAGGTACAAGCAATCCACTGGGTAGGCCACCTCGGCAGATGTCCATATTGATTGTGCCTGCAAGGTCAAGAGGGCTTTGGCAATCGCTCTGCTCTTGGGCTTAAGTATAGATAGTGCTTTGGGCAGACTTATCATGTTTCTTTCTCCAAGCCCTAATGTGTTTGAATCCTATTATAAAATGTTATATGAATGTAATATGTTATTGTTTAACTGTAATAAGTGGAACTATAAACATGTAGTGTGGGTACATGCATGGGAAACTTAAATCTAGGATCACATTTGTATGTATGGATGTGTGCAAGGCTCAAATTTAGGATCACATTGTTTAAAAGATTTTCATTATTGGTAAGATGGCACCATAACCCTATTTTGTTGAATTCTGATTCTAGGGTAAATTGGAAAGGGGACATTATAGATAACCAAAAGCAAGTACACAAACCCAATTTCATACTTGACCCCAAATGTTTTTGTTTTGGGTGAAAGTAAAACCACTAATATACTAATAATATATAAATTGGTTCAAAGGCTCATGGAGGAAAGAACCAGAAAGAAAACCTCCAATTGTTACCATATACAAAAAAGACAAAACTAAATAAATTGAAAGTCTGAAAGTTGGCTTTATAAAACATACTACAAATTTTGAATACCCTGAATAGATGGTATACATTATACCAACATCATAGTGATATTTACACACAACCCTAGCTGCATTTTGAAAGGGAGTGATGCCTTGGTTCCTGATAACCCACTCCATAGTACCAAAGACCAGGTTGTACTCCCGCTTTGCCTCTCAAATATTGCTATATCATGTCACCCATTTTGATATCCTCTTCAAAATTGAAGATTTAAAAAATAGATAAATGATATTATTATTTCAACATAAATGGTATCAAATGTATATAAATAGATTATAAAGAAATCTACTATTAATATAAAATATTATATATTGATATAATAATTAATATAATTATATAAAATATTATATATTGATATAATAATTAATATAATTATATAAAATATTATTAATATATGATTAATATAATAACATAAAATATACTCAATACAACAATAAAAACAAAAATGAATAACTAAATAAAAAGTGATATAGAAATATAAACTAAACAAGCAAATAAATAATAAATAATGATATTAAAGTTAATAAAAATATTGAACCTTGCCTGGATTATATTTACAAACTATTAGTCACAAATGAAGAACTATTCATTGTTCAAGAAGAGTATGCACATCTCTTAATATGTAGTGTTGTCATCCTTTCACTATATAAAGACACACTGATTTGCATATCTAACAAGAATAGGAGTATGGAGTTTGTTAGCTATATAAGTGGAAGACCTAGAGGATATCATAACCAACTATATTAGTATAACTAGATGTGCATGTGGAATGGGACGTCCATTTCTTAAAACACAATTTCTGTAATTTAGTTGTTACTCTGAGGATATTGTGTCTATAGAGCAACTAACATAAGCATGATAAGATAAGATCAATTTTATTAATGTTTAACAAGAGAACACGAGGGTCTAAGGGTTTGAAAAGCATAAAAGAGAAAACCGCTAACAACAAGAGCACTAAATGGTGTCTAGAAGAAGAACAAGAAAAGAAAGCAAAGAACAAGAACCAAAGAGGGACAAACCAACTAACTACTTCTAGGTGAGAAGTAGTCAAGAACCGAGATCGCCTTGGGTGAGAGTGAGCCTTGGGTCACCTCAAAGAGTTGCTGGGAGTCAGGTGATGTTGTTAGGTGTGGTCGCTGCAAGGTCTCACAGACTTGGTGTGATCTAGCGAGTGGCAAAGGGGTCACTTCGTTCCCTAAGCTAGGGTCCCAAGAGCGAAGAATGAGATGATGAGCTGGTTGGTAGATTGCACCAAAGATGATTGAAGCTGTAGGATGTGATCGCAAAGCCACAAGTCCTCCTGAAGATAAAGTGCTAGACATCGTTGATTCGTGTACCTAAAAACAGACGAGAGGGATGTGCACTTTCTTAGTAGGCAGTAAAACCTCCCTTTGATCTTATAGAAGGTGGGGCAATGAAAAATAAAGTGGGTCTCTGTTTTTGCGTCCCCAAGTTGGTAGAGACGACAAATCCTCTCCTTGCTATGAATTTGATGGTTAGTCTAGATCGGTAGCGAATGAAGAGCAATCAAATGCTTGATTAAATATTGAAGGCACATATAACATTTCTATCTCTTATTGAGCTATAGAGAATATAGGCATGGTCATGATAGTACAAGCAAGAGTTAGGGTTCACTTGTGATTGGCTTGTCTAGAATTGGTCTTGCTAACTTTGCGATCTAATGTAAGATTAAGTTTGCCTTCAAAGCTTTAGTATCAATGAACGAGTCCTATTCATTTAGACAAGAAATCATCAATTTGATATCTATTGATACTATCAATTCCTTATTGTTGTGATTAGTTCATCGTTAAAGGTTGTGTGGTCCACATGAGCATTTCCTTTTTTAAGTCATCCATAGAATATCATTTAGTGAAAGAGTCAGGGTTCACTTGTGATTGGCTCATTTAGAATTGGTCTTGCTAACTTTGCGATCTAATGTAAGATTACTGCCAGGTTCTCTTTGAAAGCTCCAATATCAATGAACGATGCTTTTTCTTCATTCAGACAAGACAAATCATCAATTTGATATTTATTGATACCATCAATTCCTTATTATTGTGATGAGTTACACACTAGAGATGGATATTAGTTCATCGTTGAAGGTTGTGTGTGTTGGACTAATCGCCAACTTTCCCCTTCGAGATTTGCGATATAGCTTAACCACCACTTGTGTTCTATAAGTCTAGTGGTTGTATCGGGCATTAATAGGTCAATCTTTTGGTACAATGGCAACTCTAGCTTGTAACAAGTGGTATCAGAGCAAGGTTCCCTACATCAAGTTTAACAACTTTGGGTAGATTTTGGTTGAGTGGAATATTTATCTTTTATGGCTCAAGATAATTCTTCAAAGGTTCCTATTTTTGATGGATCAAATAATGCTTTTTGGGAAGTAATGATGCAAACATATTTGTTATCTATTAATGTTGATGTTTGGGCTTTAGTTGTTAATGGTTATAAAGTTCCTAATACTTTACCTACAGATCTTGATGAAAAGAGGAAGTATGGAACTGATATGAAAGCTAAATTTGCTATACTTAACAATTTATCTAAATCTGCTATACTTAACAGTTTATCTAAAGTTGTTTTTGTTAAGGTAATGCATTGTAGTTCTTCTAAAGAAGTATGGGACAAATTGAAAAACACATATCATGGTAATGATAGAGTTAAAGAAGCCAAGATACAACATTTGAAATCAAAATTTGAAGACCTTAAGATGGGTAATGATGAAAAGGTAGACGACTATCTCCTTAAGATAGACGAAACTGTAAATGACATAAGAGGACTTGGTGAAAAAATTGATGATATTGATGTTGTAAAGAAAGTTTTGAGATCTTTTCTTGATAAATTTGATTTTAAGATATGTTCTATAGAAGAAACTAGAGATATTAACAAGTATACAATGGAAGATTTTCATGGAGCACTTGTAGCTTATGGAATGAGAAAGTTGGGCAAAGTAGGAATCCACAAGCAAAGAAGTAGCATTCAAGGTGGAAAAGAAAGTGAAGCAAGTCTTTTCAGAATTAGAAGATCTTGATGTTCTTGAAGCACATTTATGCAGGAAATTAAATAAAGGATTAGGTGAATACAAAGGTAAACTTCCTTTTAAATGCTTTAATTGTGGTAAAATAGGACACTTTGCATCTAAATGTCCATATAATAGTCATGATGAAGTAGATGATGAGAAAGAGAAATCAAGTCAAAAAAAATTTCTATAACAAAAAGAAGTTCTTTAAGAAGAAGAAGAGTTTGATTGCTGATGTTTCAGATAGTGACTCTAGTAGTTTTGAATGTGATGAAAATGAAGTTTCATTCATGGCTATAGAAACTACTTGTCAAGAATCAGATAGTGATGATGTTGAACTTGTTGAGGCTGATTTAGAATGTGAATTTCTTTATGCACTTAAAAAGATCAAGTAATTAAAAAGGAATTTAAGTGTTCAAGAAAATCAATTCTTGAAAGAAAAAGAGAACTTTGAAAAAGAAACTAAGGACTGAAATCAACAAGTTATAGAATTTAAATTACAAGTTGAGGAACAAAAGAGAATTGTCTTTGTTACTAAGGAAGAGTTTAGTTCTAAAGATCAGGAATGTACAAGGATAATGAATGAAGTAATATCATATAGAAGAAAGTTAGAAAAATATGAGAACACTACTTTGGATGATATGTTAAGGAAACAAAGAAGAATTGATGATCTAACAGGAATTGATTTTGAACTTGGACAATGTTCTAGTGACAAGAAAGATAAATTTTTATTCGAGATATTTAAATCTGAAAGTAAGGATACAAATCAGAATGCTACCACTTCAAATGCAGGTAAAAATATAGATTTTAATCAGATTTCTAATGATAAAAATCAGGTTATATCAAGCACTTCATTCATGGGCAAAAGATACTCAAACAGGTTCACTTCTTTCTTTCATGGGTATTGCTTCATCTGTCATCAATATGGACATAGAATAAGTAATTGCAAATACATGTCAAGGAGGTATTCAAAGTTTCATTTTGGTTATTCCTTTCCTAAAATGAATGTTCTAAGATGTTACAAATGCAATCTCTTAGGTCATGTTATGAGTAATTGCAAAACCAAGTCAATTCTGAATGATCAATCTTATGCTAGTCTACAAGTTGATAAAGAATTTGATACTAAGTGACTACAATATGGAGGCCTAAGATTTATAAGTCTATGTTTGTTCAAATGGCTCTACATTTTGAAGAAAAGGACTTTTGGATTATTGATAGTGGTTGTTCTAGACACATGACGAGAGATAAAACAAAGTTTGACAAATTGATTAACTACAATGTTAGTTTTGGTGATGATTCTTCAAGGAAAATTAAAGGTTTGGGTTCTTTGATGCTTAGTGACAAAATGTCCTTTCATGATGTGTATTATGTTGATGCATTAAAGTACAATCTTTTAAGTGTTAGTCAAATTTGTGATCATGGATATAAAGTTGTTTTTGATGACCATGGTTGCCAAATCAAATTAAAATCTGGATAGTTGTTTGCATCAGGTAAAAGATCTAAAGGCAATGTATACAATTTAAAAGATATCACAAATAATAACAATCATGAAGATGTTTGTCTTATGGGATAGGTGAATGAAAGTTGGTTATGACACAAAAGGCTTGGGCACTTGAAATTTGACATCTTGGTAAAAGTTAGTAAGCATTAGAAAGTAAGAGGTATGCCATGTATAAGTAAGCCAGAGAATGTTATTTGTGAAGGTTGTCAATATGGTAAACAAACAAAGGCATCTTTTCCTTTAGAAGAATATTTTGCTTCTAAACCATTGCAATTAGTGCATATTGATTTATGTGGTCCTAAAAAGACAATGTCGTTAAATGGTGAAAAGTATTTCATGTTTTTTATAGATGATTATACCAGAATGACATGGGTAACATTCTTAAAGCATGAATCAGAGGCATTTAACAAGTTTAAGATTTTCAGGAAAATGGTTGAAAATGAGTGAGACATGAAGATTAAATGCTTATGATCAAATAAAAGTGGTGAGTTTACTCTAGATGAATTTGTTGATTATTGTGAAAATCATGGCATCAAAAGACAATATGTAGCATCTAGGACACCTCGACAAAATGAAGTTGTTGAGAGAAAGAACCGAACAGTGAAAGAAATGGCAAGGACTATGTTAGATGAATCTAAAGTACCAAACAGGTATTGGAAAGAAGCAGTTCAAACAGCAGTATATATTTTAAATAGGGCACAACTAAGGATAAAAACTAAGTACACTCCTTATGAGTTATGGTATGGACATCCTGCATCTGTTAAGCATTTTAGAATTTTTGGAAGTAGATGCTTCATTAAGAATTCTGATGATAAAATAGGAAGCTTTGATTCAAGGTGGGATGAAGGAATCTTTTTAGGATATTCTACTCAAATTAAAGCTTACAAATGTTTTAAAAAAAAGGTTGAATAAACTTATAGAAAGTGTACATGTGAAAGTGGATGAAGTTGTGGAGGATAAAAAGGAAATCATAATGGATAATACTTTCTTACAAGACAGTGATCAAGACTTGAAAGAAGTAGATAATAAAGTTGATGAAGGTAAAGAAGCAGGTAATAAAGTTGATGAAGGTAAAGAAGAGATAAAAGATCAAATAGAAACACCAGAATCCACAGGTACACAGGCTATAGGAACAAGATTGAAGAAGTACCATCCTCAAGAACAGATTATAGGGGATAAACATATAGGTATTTAAACGAGAACAAGAACTACATCTAGTGAATGTGCTAATCTCTGTTTGTTATCTCAAATTGAACCTAAATCATATAATGAAGCTAGTATGGATGAGCTTTGCGTTAATGCTATGAAAGAGGAACTAGGTCAAATTGAAAAGAATAAAACTTGGGAATTAGTGCCTAGACCTAAAGATAAAAATGTAATAGGTGCTAAATGGGTCTTTAGAAGTAAACTTGATGAAAATGGAAAGATATCAAGGAATAAGGCTAGATTGGTTTGTAAGGGTTATGCACAAATTGAAGGTGTGGACTTTGATGAAACTTTTGCACCGGTGGCTAGAATTGAAGCAATTAGAATCTTTCTTGCATATTCAGCTTTCAAGGGGTTTAAAATGTACCAAATGGATGTTAAAACGACATTTCTTAATGGTTATCTTAATGAAGAGGTTTATACAGATCAACCTGAAGGGTTTGAAAACAACGACTATCCTAATCATGTCTACAGGCTAAAAAAGGTTCTTTATGGTTTGAAACAAGCTTTGAGGGCTTGGTATTCTAGGTTGAATTAGTATCTTATCAAAAATGGCTTTAGAAGAGGTGGTTTTGATAGAAGTTGCAGAATTGGTGTGGATTGTGTGGAATTCCTTGTAGACCAAATAGTTTGCAGGCAAATTTTTAACAACAAAGAAAAGGGTAATGCTTTATGTTTCTATTTTCATATTTGTGATTTGATTTTCATTGCAGAAGTTTATCAGAGGTAGAAGAAGGGTTATAAATTGCTGCTTCATTTATTCATATTAGTATTTGATCAGATCTTTTAATGGAAAAAGAAAATATATTAGGATATTGGATGTTTTGAGGAGAATAGAAGTATATCCTGCATTGTGTTTTCAACAAGAAGTTGAAACTAGTGATGTTGTAATAGAGATGATCTTCTGATTTTATATCTCATTTGTTCATTTTGGAAGTTGGTGCTTCTTGTATTCATGAAGTTGGTGCTTTAGGTCTAAGTTGCCGATTCGGGTTCGGGGACGGGTTCGGGTTCGAGGTTCGGTTTGTGGGTTCGGGCAATTTTTTTTTTTCCCATTTGGGTTCGTGGGTGAGTTCGTTAGTATATATATATATATATATATATATATATATATATATATATATATATATATATATATATATAAACTCATATAGTTGTAAAAGTAAAACTAAGTCATTCCATGGTATGAATATATCAATGTTACTTGATTATTGATCAATGCCAAATGTCAAAGATAAACATTAAATACTCACTCATTAATCTATGCTAATGTTGTAAATAAAATCATACATTGAATTACTAAAATGCAAAATGGAATTTCAAAACATAGACTACTTCATCAGATTGATAGATAATAAATTATGACTTAATAAAGTTTGAAACTATGAAACATAGTGATAAATCATAAATGTCTCAATTAGTCAATGACAAATGTTTAAACATAGTTTATCAAAGATGCAAATGCCCTTCAAGGGTCAAATGGGTCATCAAAATATGAGGGATCAATGGCTTCATCCTCATCTATATCATTGACATTTTCCACATCATTGGAACCCAAACCGGTTCCACTAACCCCAGATGCAGCCACATCCTCCTCCTTGTCCTCCTCAATATCTAGCAAGGCAATTCTAGATATATCTTGGACAGTCATATCCAAGTTAGAAGTCTCAGGTAGTACATCCCACAATCTCTCTGGTCCCTTCTTATATCCTGGATCCTTGCGTGATAAGAGGCGCCAGTTGTTGTGAATAAATACCAAGTCCTCTGCTTTCTTTGAACCCAACCGGTTACGCTTCATTGAGTGGATAAAGGAGTATGTACTCCAATTCCGCTCAGCAGCAGAAGAGCTTGCAACCTAGAGAGACAACCAACAAATTTTAAAAAATTAGCTAAGTAATTTTACAATACAATAGGAATTTAAGAGTGCTAATTCGACAAGCTAAGTGGCCATAAGAAAAGGAAAAAAAACTTAAATACATACTTGTGACAAGATCTTAATGGCAAGAGGTTGGAGGTACATGTAACTTTCCCCATGTAAGTACCACCATCCAATGGCATCCAATTTACTTTGGTCATTGATTGCATCAGGCTCTGCATTTTTGCTTGAGACAAAATCAACAAACTCTCTCCTAACATTTGATGCCACATCAGGATCACTAAAGAGCCTGTTAAGTGCCCTCTTATACCCAACAGCAACTTCAGGATCTCTATATGGTGCCACTCTACCAGGAATAGCAAGTATCTCACTGCTATAATGTCTAGGAGAAAGTGCATATGCCAAGAGGTGTAAAGGTGTAGTCATCTTGTTCCAACGATGTAGAACAATTTTCTCCACCTTAGTGTACAAGGTATCAAGATCCTGCTCTCTCCTCTGAATGACCTGGGATGTCAAATGATGTACATGTAAGTTATCTTGATGTAGTGTTAATAACTTAATTAAAATAAAAAATCAAAATCTCTCAATAAACAAGGATAAAGTATTGTATAAAAATTTAAACTTACTGATTTCATTCTTTCTAGCATAGAGTCCATGGCATCATATATGTTCCCCAAACAAGGCTCATCCGTGTCGGCATACCGAAGCATAAACATGATGGGCTCGGTGAGTTCTAATGCATATTCCACCCTATTCCAAAAATTATCACTCAAGATCAAATCCTTTACAATTTTGGCCTTTTCTGTATCAGCTTGCTTCCATCCACCCCATTTGTTGCTAATAACCATTTGATCCAATGCCTCTTTCACCCTCACAAGTCGTCTAAGGACGATTGTGTGTGAAGCAAACGTTGTTTCAGCAACTTATTACCATGTTAATTCAAATTGTAAGTTAATATGATAAGTTGATAACACAAAAATTTAAGAATATGTATTAAATTTTGTAAAGTATGACACAAAAATTAATATGATAAATGAAGCTAAATAAAGTTTAAAATTTACCTTCAATAATTCCAAGCGGGAGAAAGTTCTGAAAATTGCTTGTGACATATGGTGGTTTGTCACAAACATTTGGATCTGCTCGCCCTCCTCATACACATTTTTCATCCATTCAATTTGGCTGTCCATTGTTTTCATCACCAAGTTCAAGGTGTGGACAGTGCATGGTGTCCAAAAGATATGCTCATATCGTGCTTCTACCAAAGCACCTGCAGCCTTACAAACTTTAGCATTGTCCGTTATTACTTGGACAACATTGTCAACTCTCATGGACTCTATGGATTCAATGAGAAGTTGGGCAATAAAATTTGCATCCTTTACTTGCCCTTCACAATCAACCGCCTTCAAAAACATTGCCCCCTTGGGGCAAACAGCAATCACATTTATTAATGGACGGTTTTTGCAATCTTTCCATCCATCAGAGACAATGCTCACCCCCGTTTGGATCCAAGAATCTCTTATTGGTTTGAGGAGGTTTTCTACATTCTTTCTCTCCTTATGCAATATGATGGTTCTCAACTTTTCATATTCAGGGGATTGGTAACCATGAGGTGCATCATTTATTGCTTTCACCATCTCTCTCCAATAAGGGGATCTCACTAGATTGAATGAAACACCATTTGTAATGAGGCAACGCCCAACCTTTATGTTAGTAATTTCTCTTTTGTCATTTTCAAATGCCGTATCTAATGGGCCTCTCTTGCGGGATGCAGGTGTTTCTATTTCATCTTCATCCATAGATGGGGTAGGTAGGAAGGGATGTGGTTTACTAATTGTTTGAGAGGGTGGTGTTGGTCGTATTTGCTTTGACTTATCTTTTTTTGCCTTTGACACTAACCTATCAGCCTCTTCTTGTTCTTTTAACATGCTTGCTATTTGAGGAGCCGACAACTCTTTTTTACCTCCTTCTGGGGGCCCCTCACACATGGAAATCCTTTGACCTGGTGGACCTATCAAATGATGTTTAATCCGGAAATAGGAGCTTCTATATTGGTTTTGGCAAAAATTGCATTTCCATATATACCCTCCCCCACCAGCACATTGCTCAATTCTTGTTGTATACTTCCACAAAGGAGAGCCTTTATCAATTTTAAATCTTTGGGATCCCACCCCACCCACTGAACCCTGACTACTCATTCTTGGATTCTTGCAATCTATAAAAACAAATTTAAAAAAATATTTCAAAACTTATACAAAACTTGATAAAAATTTAGAACAATAAATATAAAAAATTTAAAAAACTAAAAACAAACTATGAAAGAAGCAAAAGGAAGGATCAAATGCATACTTGGAACACTCAACACTGATTATTTGAAGGATTTGAGACTCCACAAACAATCTCTACAACCTTCTCTTCAAATTTGCAAAATGGCCACACCAAAATGAGAGAGCAAAATGACAAAGCAAATGAGAGATTAGATGAATGAAATGCATCTAATAGGCCTTACTTTAGGGTTTGGCAAAAAAAACAAAAAAAAAAACATAATTTTATTGCTTTTTTGGGCCAGTTTTTGGCCCCACTTGTTGCGGGTCCGCTCGGATTCGCTCGGGTTCGCGACCGGTCCGGGCAAGGTCCGCATTTTGGCCTGCGGGTCAGCACGGACCCGAGAGGACCCGCAAGCCAAAATGCGGACCCTGCCCGGACCGGTTGTGGACCCGGGCTCGGATCCGGACCCGAATGAATCCGGACCCGGACCCGAGCTCCAGGGTGCGAATTCGGTAACTTAGCTTTAGGTGTAAGGGATTGGTGTTTCTAAAACAGGGTGTTGGTGCTTCCCAGAGTTGTAGCTCTAAAAGATTTGTTCAAGAGGCCAATGAAGTTTTAGATTCAAAGTGGGTTTTTACCCTAAGGGGTTTTCCATGTTAAAATACTGTGTCACTTTGTTATTTATTAACTATCTTGCTCATGTGTTAAATTTTTATAACTCGTAATTGTTTCAAGTTTTTAAAAGTATTTTAAACCACTGATTCACCCCCACCCCCTATCTCAGTGGTGTTTGATAGCAATTTGTATATATATGGTACATGTGATGATGTTCTCATTGTTCTTGTTTATGTTGATGATATAGTATTTGGATCCAATGATGATGCTTTAAGTCAAGGTTTTTCAAAGCTTATGCAATCTGAATTTGAAATGTCCATGCTTGAGGAACTATCCTATTTTCTTGGGTTGCAAATTTCTCAGTTGGAAAATGGTATATTCTTATCCCAAACTAAGTATGCAAAAGAAATGTTAAAGAAATTTAATATGGAAGATTTTAAGCCTATGGGAACACCAATGATAATAAGATGTAAACTTACTAAAAATGATGATTCTCCTAATGTTGGTCAAACTACTTATAGATCCATGATTGGTAGTTTACTATATCTCACAACTTCAAGGTTTGATATCATGCATGCTGTATGTTTGGTTGCAAAATTTCAATCTTCACCTAAAGAATCTCATGTTATGGCGGTTAAACGAATTTTCAGATATATTTAGGGTACTTTGGATTATGGGGTTTGGTATCCTAAACATGATGATTTCAGATTTGTTGCTTATACCAACTTAGATTGGGTAGGTTGTCTAGATGAAAGAAAAAGTACTTCAGGAGCAACATTTTTCTTGGGTAACAGGCTAGTGTGTTGGCATAGTAAGAAGCAAGAATCTACTACACTTTTTATTGCAGAGGTTGAATATATAGCCGCATGTTCTTGTTGTTAACATATTCTTTGGATGGTTCAAACTTTACTAGATATGAAAGTATTAGTGTCTAAACCAATTCCTATATATTGTGATAATCAGAGTGCAATCAATATTTCTAAGAATCCAGTTATGCATTCACTCACCAAGCACATTGATGTTCATTATCATTTCATAAGGGAACATGTCTTGAATGGTAATGTTGAATTAGAATTTGTTCCTTCTTCAGATCAGCTTGCTTACATATTTACAAAACCTCTCTCAAGAGTCATATTTGAAGGGTTAAGAACAAGATTGGGGGTTTTATCCCTCTCTTCTCTTGCATAAGTTCATAAATGAGTGATAGGTTCTAGGAGGAGCATATTCTGCTTATTTTTTTGTTACACTGAAACCTTGGTATATCTCCTTTGTCATTGATGTCAAAGGGGGAGAAAAATGAAGATGTCTACATGATGGATATATAGGTACAGGTACACATGGATACATAGGTATACAGGGACATATATAAGATATACAGGTACACATGGGTATATAGGTGGAATTTTTTATTGACATCAATGCCAAAGCTGGAGTATGTTGAACCCTTGGTGTTTGGTCTTTGATCGTTGTCATTGATGTCAATAATGTAATTATAATGAGCATATGGTATGGTTAACATCATGTAATTATCTTATTTGATGTCCTTAAATATTGTTCAAAATATATTCAAGACAAACTCTTAAGTGTTAAACAATTAGCACTTAATGTTCACATTGGTTTAGAAAATGGTTATAAAAAAACAGTTTTGGTCTATGAGAAAGTCGACAAGCTTTTTTATTAGATAGACCCCAACTACCATACCTTTTTGGAAAGGTCTCTAAGTTAGCTAAAATGGGTCTTTGTTAGTTTTTGCATAACATATGTACGGAAAGATAAAAAGTCTGTTTATCACAAACAGTTACCAAATTGTTATGACAGTTTTGAGCGGTTTTGGTCTAATGGAAGTTTGGGGTATGTACTTGCCTCCAAAATTTCGACTTTCTTGTTTTATAAGTAGAGGATACATTCCTCTAAAACATCCAACAAGTGGTATCAGAGCTTGGTCACAGGTTCAAATCTATTCGGGTAACACTTGGGGGGGAGGTTGTTGGACTAACCACCAACCTTCCCCTTCAAGATTCGTGGCATGGCTTAACCACCTCCTGTGTTCTATAAGTCTAGTGGTTGTATCGAGCATTGACAGGTCGATCTTTTGGTGCAATGACAACTTTGGCTTGTAACAGTGTGATCCACATGAGCATTTGCTCAATTTATGTCATCCACAGAATACCATTTAGCGAAGGATTTAAGACTCATCCATGATGATTTGGTAACAATTTGGTTATGTCGTAAGGCTTCAATCTATCGAGACTGGCAGTGAGGACTGATCATATGAAAAGTAAAATATCAGGTTGATGATATGTAGTGTGAGAACATAATACTTAAAAGAATAATACAAATTATTAGCTATATTTATGTCCTATTGCACTCCATACGCTAGCGTTCACCACTATGTGGTAAGACACCACTTCCAAGGAACTCATATTCGTAGTGTTTTGAGTTTCAAGCCTCTACTTGCAAGGTAATAGGAGGGTGTTCGTGTTAGTTACAGAAGAGGAGGCTGCTATTAGCTTCGTCAAAAGAGTAATTGGGAAGCTTAGAAGGAGATTGTAATTGAGGAGCTTATCATATATATTAGAATGCAAATAGCTACTAAAAATTCCAAAGGTTGGCAAAAGCCCTCTAAATAACATGGTAGATTTCAATCCCACTGTTAATTGAAGCTATGATTGGGCATCAGAGGGAAGTATTCTTTTTTTCTTGCTCATTACTTAGCTGTTGATTTCCTAAAGCTTGTAAACAAAACATACTATTACAATAGTTTTGTCAAAATTGATACAAGGAGGATCTCAATTAGGATTTGCCTTGTTAATAAGGCATTTTAAGGTATCTCTAACCATCTCACAATTCTTATTTTTATGGAATTTGTGATTCTAAGGAAAAAATTAGGGCAATCCCAAATAGAGGATGATGGACTTTAGGTCAAGGAAGACTAGTTTCACTTAAGATATTAACCTTGGTTATATTTGTTAATGTTTTGTAGCAATAGGAGACATCATTTATACCTATGATGGTTGTGTTATCTTTATTGTTCATATCCAGAGGACATCATCTTATGCATCTCTATTATTGTTAAACAACTCTACTTATCTCTTCCTTACCAACACTTAGTTATTAATATGGAGATCCTATATCAGCTTCTTCTTAGTCATAGTGAGTCATTTATGTAGCTCAATAGTTTTATGATATCTCGACATTTTTTTGGTTCTATCACCAACCCTTGCTATTACTTACGGTTCATATAATGCTAGAACATTGACATTCTCTACCTCATCTTTTGTGTATCTTATTTTTCCTACATGTCTCTTCGATACACGTTGATTTTATGTTGTTTGGAGTTTTGGTCAGTTATGTTGATTAATGGCATTCTTTAAGGAACAAAATTAATGTTGTGTGATGGTGATAGTAACCCATTGTGAGGTTTTCACACCATCACTCCATTGCAAATGGGGAGCCCCTCTTTTGCTTTAGCAATAGTAAGGGTAGTTGTCTTAGGTGGCAACAATTTTCAAGTCTCTTACTACAGGAAGTGAGTTTGTGGAATTTTGGCCTGCTGGGAAGTAATGCCTGTCTAGGGTGTGAGCAAGAGTGAAGCTAAGTCTATCAAGAATTTAGAATTAAAACCAAGAGATTTGGGATGAAATGAGTGAAAACCTTTATAAAATCCTTGCTCCAACTTCAATTCGATCTTAGAAAGTAATGATAGGTTGAGGGAGGTAACATCGCTAAAGGCACGCTGAATCTTGAAATTTGGCCAAGTCTGGAATTTTTTGAGAACCCCACAAATCTAGATTCTTTGTTACAACTCCTATGAAGGTAAAACCTATCTCAAACATCCTGACATTATTTTTACAAATATGCCTTAAAGTATAAGATCTTATAGTAAAATGTTATATTTGTATAAATCCTCTTGCTTCCTGAGCTGAAAATGACTGTGTTGAGTTGCGGATTTAATTTGCAAGTGAATTGCCTCAGATGGGTCAAAATTCGACCCTCTTTGGGCATTTTTTCCCAATATAGGCAAGTTTCACCCTTTTTGTCGAGTCTTTAAAGCATAATTCGATGAAGAACTTGAGGATTTTAAGTAAAGTAATGTGAAACGAAGGGCAGATTTAACAGTTAACATACTTAGAAATTTTTGGGATGCTGGCTGAGAATCCCCAAGTAGAGTCAGAATCCAACGACCTTGGGGCGTTTATGCCCAAACTTGGCTGAATTTTGACCCTTCCATTTTAGCTTAAATGTTTGGTTCCTTTAGAACCTATGTAAATCTTTTAGCAATTTGGATGAAATGTCACTTGAAAAGAGTGAAAATTTTGGTGGGTTTGTGCACTTCAAAATTGAGTGAAGTTTTTAGGTTGCCCAAAATTCTGAGAGCTCTGGCCCTCCAATCTTTGATGCCATCTTGGAAACGTGAAAACTTAGCAAGTTTGGTGAGAAAATGTCTTGAAGGAGTGAAGTGTTGGGTGGGTTTGATTGAGATTGCAGGAATGAAGTGTAACCTAGGGACATGTCCTAGATATTTTTTCAGCTGTCCTCATCTCGGGGACATGGGGACACCTATGAGACTTTGACTTTGACTTCTAGAACAAATGTGAATTTGGGTCTTAAAGTAGCACAAATTTGGGATATGGATGCCAATTCTTATACTATAAGGTTCTATTATGTATAAATGCATGCTTTATCCATGTTTTCATACGAATATTTTAAATTGCTCTCTATATTTTAATTTTCTCTATTGTTATATAGTTGTCTCCTAGCCATCCCCAAAATTGGCGAAAAAAATTGCAGTCCCGGAAGCATTTCTCCTCGTCCCCTGCCGTACCTGTCCCAGAAACTTGGGGTAACACAGCCCAAATCAGGTCAGAATATGACCTTTTTTGGGCATCAATGCCCAAGATAATGAAATTTATGACCTTCAATTCGAGCTCCAGCAATGTCAAGACAGGAATGGTGAAAATTGGTAAATTTGGTGAGAAAACAGCTTGGAGAATGAAGATCTTTGTAGCCTGATACTTGGAAAATTTTCTGTTGTTGAATTGGGATTGCCCAAAACAGATCAGAATTTGACCTTGTTATGGCATTTTTGCCCAAAAGTATGAATTTTGCAGACTCCCTTTTTGAATAATTCTTTGACTCAGGCTGGGAAACTTTAAGTTGTTTTGCAAATCTGATCAAAAGGGCTTGAACAAATGAAAGTTTGGGGATTTGGGGTCTTAGTTTGTTCTGATATGAGACTGGAAATGCCCAGATAAGGTCAGAATCCTACCTGGTCTGGACATTAATGCGGAAAAATCCCGGATTTCCGACCTCTCATTTTAGTCTGAAATATTATGGTTTCTTGAAATCTGCCTTAGTCTTGGTAAAACTGGGCGAAAATAACTTGGAAACTGAAGGCTTTGGATGGTTTGACAAGTTAAAAATTGTAAATTGGCTGGATTGCCCAAGATAGGTTGGAATCCGACCTCTTTTGGGTATTTTTGCCCAAAATCCAAGATTTCAGTCTTGATTGTGATTTGAAGCCTGAATGGAGAAGTATTGAAGGGCATATCAAAATTCGATTAAATGGGATTGCCAAGTAACTTGTAATTTCTGACATCATTGTTTGTTTCAGATTCAGTCTTTAACTCCATTTTGCCCAAAAACCTGCAAATTTCGATCCTGAAAGGGCAGGCCTAATTCCATTTTGAATTTCATTTTCAGTCCAAGGCTAGGGAAGCAGGTTCAATTTCAGCATTTTAACATTTTATTGTTAAAACAGGTCAGCCTCCCTTGGTTGGGGTGCCCAAGCCCTAGAGCGCCTATAAATGATGCTACTAGTTATTCATTTTCTCATTACATCAAGGGCGAATTAGTTCTGCAATAAGCAGCAACAATTCTCCTTCCTTGGCAGCAAGTTAGATTGGGAATTCGGCAGCGAGATTCTCAGAGGATATAGGCAGCGAATCATATATCTAAGGTGCAGGTCCAGGCCTTGCAATGATCCGAAGTTTGGAATATCCGTAGGGCAGCAATTTTCAGTCCTCTAGCAGCAATCTTGATCGTAAATTTATCTCCTCTAGTAGCAATTTTGACTGGGACTTTCCTACCGTAGCAGCAATTTTGCCGACATTGGAGATGAAAGATGATTGGAAAACAAATCTGAGCATGTAATGTATGGGAAAGCTTGCTTACTTCATTCAGATTTAAAAAAATTCATCTCAGTTTGCAATGAAGTAAAAATATTCAGTTTTCAGCTTTGGACAATCAATCATTTAGTCTACCCTTGTCTGATATGATGTGAACTCTTTCATGAGATTTACAGATTTATTGCAAATTGTTGATTGTCCTCCCATGAAATTAATGCTTGTTCCTCTGGCTTGTTTTGCAAGATGAATTTAAGGAGGAAAGGCTAGAAGGCAAGGTGTTAAGTTTTTAGCCTAGAAAGTAAAGATAAACAGCAACAAAGAAGAGAATAATCAATACACAAAAGACTCAAGGCATTTATCCTGGGAAGACCCTCCAACTAGAGGGAAAAGCCCAATGACATTGACAAAATGTATCTTTATTGATCAAGAAATGTTCATAGGACAAGGCTTTCAGTTGATTTCATACAATACACCGAGCAATCACATAAATATATTGAAGTGAGACTCTTCATATTACACACGAAGGTCTCTTCAAATTTCAAATACAAGAGCCTTCATATTTCCATATGCATGCCTCTTCGCATGACATATGACATATTTTTATATATAATATTATCACAAATGTCAATTCAGCTGAAGATGATCATAACTCATAACAAATATATTTCTATTTCATAAAATCAGAGATAAAGATCTCTATCACAGCTACAATCTTCAACACTCTCTCTTAGCAAGAGAGAACTTTGCTAAGGCAGGCACACATAGCTGCAACCAAAGACAATAAATTCACATCAAATAAGACATGTTATCTTAGCATAACATAATTGAACATAGTTGCTTCATAAGCACATAAAATTAAAGTAATGGAGTCACACACATGACTTTCAACATGCCTACTTGCATAGGGTAATCCACCATATCTTCTTGCAGAGGGTGGAATGAGGACTTTCACCTCAAACTTCTCTTAGACAAGAATGCATATCCACTATGCCTACCTGTAAAGGGTGGTCCACCATACCTACTCGCAAAGGGTGGAACGAGAGCTTTCACCTCAAACATCTTCCAGAGAAGAATGCATTAATAATTGAGATTTTCTCTTAATAGAGACTCCCTCTTAGGAGGGACAGCTTTGATTACGAAAATAAGATAGCTGATTCCAATTGTTTTCAATAACATAAGCTCACAAAGGGTTAGACATCCCCATCTGTAACGTAACCTCCCTCTAAAGCTGAATATACTTCTTCTGAATTTTCTGTATCATCAGTTTAGTCCATTATTACATGCAACATAGTCATTTTCATGAACCTCTCATTGTTTTGATACATCCTGCAATCAAATATGAAGATTTATACTATACACTATTCTCAGTAAAAAGAAAGTTGTAGATCTAAACTTATAGAATACATTCTCTTTTGCAACGTCTTATTATGATTGAACACCAAAAGCTTACAAAAAAAAACAATTTCAGAAATACTACTCAGTCCGATACAATTAGTACATAGAAATTAACTTGTAAGCATCTCAAAAACAGCAGGCTCAAGTTTACTAAAAAATAGAAAGTATTATCTTGCTAAGCACATCTGCCTTGTTCTTTTCCAAGACCTGAGCAATGGCTACAAAAATGTCATCTCAGAATTAGTGCAGCTGAGCCCTGCTTGACCCTCATACTACACTCTTGCTAAAGCAGGGTCTCAAGAGCAGGGCAATAACCCAACCAACCAAGGATTAGAGTCGGTCCTCCTACAGCCTTATTGCTATCCACCTGTTATCAACATGCAGTTAAATTTCCAACGAGAACACATTCCCGTGAATCACTAGCTGTACGCTACTTGCTGATGCTGACTGTGCATTTCATGACCTGGAATCTAACCTGCAGATCTATAGCTACGGGAAACAAAAGCCAATTAATTTTATAAAAATATTTTGGTCACCATCCTATTTCTTTTCATATAACTTTCAATGATTATCCAGACTAGGTAGCCATTTATATACTGATGTACACTACCAGACAGTGTAGAACATATCCGCAGCTATCGTTGGAATGAGATATGCTGCTGCCAACCACGAGATCCCTTGAATTCAAATGAGACGATTGCCTGGACTGTATCTAAACTTTCCTTCTCCTCACTGAGGTTAGAGAAACACACATATCCTATAAAAAACTTTGCAGAGTAACAAAATACGTCTGCCACACACACAGTTATATATGCAGATAATATATAAAATTACTGCCAGTAATAATTCTGAAGCTCAGCCTGACCAAACCTGAGTACCCTTTACCTATTGGATGCCATATCAGAATTAAATCACAAACCATAAAAAAAAGCCCAAATAGAGGGAACGGTCCTAGGATATAACATAAAACTCTTGACAGTGCACCAAAATCCTTGATGCAGCTTAAAAAATTCTTCCGCCATGACAACCAGATAATATTAGCTATGAACCATGCCACAAAAGGAAGATTGAAGAATTGTTCGAAAAAGTTGAGGTGGACCACATAATTGTCCGGTCAACAATAAGACAACAAAAATTCTTCACATAAATCTGGCCAAATACACAAATTTGCTTTCTTATTGACATCACTGCAAGACAGTCAATATGATTTTGAATCTTAGCTGAATCAACTATGCTTGACTGCAAATGATCAAGAATGCAGGAAAAATAAGATGATACTTGAAGAATAATTTCAATACTTATATCTAAAGCGCTCTAAGTAAACATGACATGAAATACACACTCAGAGCATATAACAACTGATCAAATCCTTCAATATTTTCCTGAAACAAATATTTATTGACAGATGCATGAGTACAGGCATAAAGAGCTTCCACAAAAGACAAGATCAAGTAATATGAATGCATGAAGAAAATGTTTCATCTGAGGAATTTCTGCCGTTATGAACATATTAGATGGCTAAGGAATAAACTAACACCCCATAAAGAGTGTAGAACAATCAGAGAATAACTATGTATAGCTACCTACGGTGTATGAACATGAGCTGAGCAGATTGGCAAACCTTTCTTTCATCAGAGATTCCACATTTCTTACCCCAAGTCTGTCCTCACATCTTGCATCATAAGGTAGTGGTGTTGGTGGAGCTGGATATGTATCAGGAATTGATGTATCCAAAAGATGTCCCAAATAAAAGATCAATCCATTGAAAATTCAAAAAGATGATGTGGCATAAAGATTGATGTAGCAGCTGACAAATGCCAAGTAGGCACACAACCTGTGTTAAGTTTGCAACCTTCTCTCTAAGTTTGTGGTTAGGAACATAACCATTGTGAGAATTATTTTGTAAACGGATGATCTCAGCATCTTTCTTTGTAATAACATCCTTCAAAATTGCAACCTTATTCCAACGCACACCACTCATTCAGTCAAACTAAAAATTGTCACCCAACACTGCCAGACTTAAAACCCACTGCTACAATTTGTTAAAATGCAGCTTCCAGTCCTGAATTAAAACTCACACATCACATCATGACTTCCTCACACACAGCCAAAATAATAATAACCCACGTTTTGAAAATACCGTGTCCCTTTTGACACAATAACATCGGTCCATAAAGAGTAAATCCCACCTTCTATGTGTGTTCAAGTAACACAGGGCTTCATATTATCTCTATAAAACACATCGTGCTTTTCACTCACACGTTCCTTGCAAGTGTTTTGTGAGTTGGAAATGGAAATAGAGTAAAAGCACTGCACAAAGACTATACATAATTGCTCCATCACTTGCAACTTTAAGAGAAATGACAGAGGTAAAGTTTTTAATTAATTCAAATGGAACAGACAACCTCCTTTTCAAAAACATAGCACTTCCAAGACTTATGCAGACCAGACAAAACTTGCTGACACAGAATAATCAATAGTAAATCTATTAGAAGCTGAAGTGTTCCTTTTTCATGAGACGATACATATCCAAGCAAGCCATAAATCCCAAGTGTCATTGGAAGAATCCAAAAATACGAACCCATGCCAAATATGAAGAGTAACTCTTGAAATGGGTACTTTTATGAAACTTCCACTCATAAAAGAAGGAAAAATCAATGCCTGTAAAAAGAAATGGCGATAATAGGAATACTAAGGATAAACATGGCTGCTGGGTCATAAAGAAGAAAAATAAAAAAAGCCAGCTCATATTTATGATCCATCACACATGACGAAGAGGCATGATGGGAGTGAGGTAAGACACAACTTGAACATGAAGAAGGCATAGCAGGAATAAGAGATAATCATAAAACAGAATGCCAGAAATAACCACACAGACATAAAGACAGTATTATGGACATGATAGACGGTTCATGAATACTCTTTGCTGAGAGGTGATAAACACAGTAAGACATTGATGCACTTTCCAGAATGATACAATCACTGTCTGGAACAGCAGACCCAATAACCCACACAAGGAATAACAAATGATACTCTGACAACTCAGCGAAAATCATTTTAGGTAAGACGATCTTTGTTGCAACTACAATTTCAAGACTCCCTCATTTTCTGTTTTCTAACCTGGCTCAGATGCCATGTTAAGTATTTAGGCCAAAAAACAAAGATAAACAGCAATAAAGAAGAAAATAATCAATACACAAAAGACTCGAGATTTATCCTAGAAAAACCGTCCAACCAACTGGAAAAACCAGCCACACTAGCCAAATATATCTTTTATTGATCTAGAAATGTTCGTAGTACAAGGTTTTCACTTGATTTCGTACAATACACCGAGCAATAACATAAATAGAGTGAAGTCAGACTCTTTTTATTACACATGTAGGTCTCTTCAAATTTCTAATAGAGGATGCTTCATATTTCCAAATATTCAATACTTTGTATTTCGATATGCATGCCTCTTTGCACGACATATGAAACATGTCTTTTTTTAATAATATTATCTAAAATATTATCACAAATGTCTCTTTAGCTGAAGATGATCATAACAGTCATAACAAGTATATTTCTGTTTCATAAAATCAGAGATAAAGATCTCTATCGCAGCTACAATCTTCAACACAAGGAAATGTCTAAGGTTTCAAATGACAAGCTCAAATCAAAGACTTCAAGCAAGGGAAGACATGCACGAGCTCGAGGACTCCCAAAATGGGGGTTTCAAGACCAGACATTAAGGTTATTCAAATTGAGATCAAGTGAAAGTCAAGTTCGAGATCAAGAAGAGGGTTCAACCAAATGAAGATCAAGTTGGAATTCAAGATCGAGATCAAAGGGACAAGTCTAATCACTTGAAGGTATTTTCAAATACAATCAGGTTCAAATCAGATCAGGTGCAAGTTCAAGGATGCCAATCCAAATCATATAGCAAGTTGAAAAGATGGGCCATCATAATCATCCTCCAAGAGCCAACAGCTTTGGAAGAGTTTTTAAGTTTGAAAGCTGGACAATGTTGAGTACCAAGGGACATTTTATCTTCACTAGGAAGATTGATCAAATTAATGAGATAGGATGATGAGGTGGCAATTGGTTATCTACTCCGATCAGAAAATCTCAATCTCAAGCATGAGCAATCACATGTATCCTTTCTTATTGGTTGGAAAAAGCATTAAAATTTTCTTATTGGCCCATAATGTGGCATCTTGGTGTATTTGGTTATAAATTTGGCAACCCTAATTAGGGTTTGTGGGGTTAAATCTCAGTCCTTGATCTTCATTCAATCTCAACCCTCCAATGTATTTGAGCGAATAAAAAATGTTAAGGCCTTCTCATTTCTAGGGCGGTAGAAAAGTTAGAAAGTGAGGCAGTTAGGAGTTAGAAGATAGAGAGCTAAAAGTAGACTAGAATAGGATAGCTAAGGGAAAGACTTGATCAAATTGTTGCTATGATGCTTTTGAATGTCATTCCAAGTAATTGATCAAGAATGCCCATGGTTGATCTAGGTAATTGATCAAGAATGTTGTCAAACAAATGCCTTTCTTCATATTTCAACTTTCCAAAGTGGGCTTTCCTAGGAGGCATGTGTAATGATCCCATTTTTTGGCCTTCACATAATTAATTAAATTAATTAAATATAAAGCCACCTTTTAATTTTAATTGAATGACTTTATAAGAAATTAATTTAATTTCTTCTTATCCTCCACTTAGACTTTGGAGAACGTGAAGGCCAAAAGATGGGATCATTATAGCATGGCTATGCTTTTACACTATTCAACTTATCCAAGGTTTATGACCAACAATATACTATCACAACTAGGGCTTTGACAACTTAAAAATGCTAATCTCCTAGTAAATTCTTAGAAATTTAAAACCCTAACCCCAATTTGCATATAACCCTTTTTAATACAATTACTTCAAGGCAGGGCACTATACATACTTGCAATTTTGGTTGAAAATCTTTTCAATTTTGCCAAATTTCCATAAATTCGATCCCACAGAGCTCCAAGAAGTCAATGCAATTGCTTTTGTGAATTAAAATGTGAAGAAAATGCATTGATATACCTTAGAAAACCTTGAGGACCGCGAAGCATGTGAATTAATTTCATATGGTGAAAGAAACAACTAATTCTTGCATATTTTATCAACTTCAAATTATACCCGTAAATCTTCATCTACCTCGCAGATCGATGGCTCAAATCTCCTATGACTAGTGCTGAAAATCCACCTCCACAACCAGGACCACCAAGTGGACCAATCACAAATTAGACAAGTGTTCAGTAGGCTCTCCGATGACCCTTTGACAATTTAAAGGAATTGGGCGAGCATATCCACGTGTCACAATCTTGCAACTTCGCATGGTTTATCTGTTGAGCATCTTTCAATGCAAAAATGCATTGGTCTTTGATTTTTGTCTGCACTTTAACTCTATGTCTTGCTTTACTTCAATAACCTTTCGATCACCTTTTACCATAGATTAAAAGATAGTTGTTGAAATCTGCACATGCTAAAATATGGTGCACTTAGTAGCTCATTAGTTAACTTTATATTGCATTTACAACCTCTTTGACATCAAGGACACGTGTCTTCATCTTTACAATTTCGTATAGCTTTAGGCTTTGACAACTTTTTATATTGGATGTTTAACTTATCTCAAGATGTCGGCTCCACAGACATATTAGACACGACCCGTTGATTTTCTCCATGTGGCACCATCTTACAAAGCCTGTCAGGACCACATACCAATTAGAAACAAGCATGAACAAGCTGGGACAAATCACAAAATGTAAGGATACTTATTAGAATTTCAAATTTTTTTTGGGCTCAGTTTAAATTATTGCCACTACCGACTAAGGTTTTTTTTTTCCTGATCGTTGCTTCTTTGAATAACAGGCCTCCAAATTGCGAGTTTTTGTAAGCTTTTTTTTTTGCATGCACAAAGTCCTCTTGGCATCGTCACTGCAACTCATATTGTTTTAGTCCTGCGAATCACGCCCTTGTTAATTGTGTCGATCTCTTTCATAGGCACTCCTCTGCTCAAAAAACACATTTTTCTGGTGTTTTCAGCATCTAGGGTACACACAATTCTCTTATTCCTTTGGTGACGAAATTCTCGACCATCAACATGGTCATTTTTTGGTTGAAAACAACTCATTTTTTTTCTTTGCCTCAAGTTCTAGAATCATCCATGGGTTGCACATTTTGGCTAGGGTTTTCATACTTCATTTCAAGTTTATAAAGTTTTTTGTTTGCAAATTCCTTGTGGGTTTTTCATAAGTTCAAATGGGTTAATCTTAGAATTTTTTGGGTGCTGCATTGGTTTCCATGACGCAATTTTTCATGCCATTAGATTTAGAATCTAACATCAGATTCTTTTTGGGTTTTCCAAGCTCTCTTGTAGTTGTCTGTTCATTTTTCTGGGTCATTTGTCAATTCGCCTCAAATTTCGTGCATTTTCAGATATTCACTTTTTTTTTTTGCATTGAAAAAGTTGTCTTGGCATCTCTCATCAATCTTCTCTTCGAAGGCAGCAAACGATTCAACTAAAAGAACTATAATGCTTGGCAGCAAAGAATAATGTCGATTGCACATTTTTTTGTTTTGAAGTTAGGTTGACCATTAAGGCCCGTATTAGAGTTAAATCTTTTTTTTTTGTTTCTCTTTCTTCCGTAGGATTATTTCTATTTCTAATGGTTGCTATTGTTCTATGTTTCCATATTCTCTCTTTCAAATATGGCAACTTTCTCTCTTTCACTCCTCTTCTATGTTCCCATATTCTCTCTCTGTTCAAATATGGAAACTTTCTATTTCTCTCTTTAGAATGTTTTTGTTTCTCTCTTTGTTCGTTACAGAAACATTCTTGTGTGTACATGTATATATAGACCATTTATGATCTCTTTTTAATAACACATTCATTATTTTACCATAATAGAGTGGGTTTAACCATGGAGAAAACTTTGTAGTTAAGCTCGTTCGAGTTGGAGTAGTACTGGGATGGGTGACCTCTCTGGACGTACCAATACTTCACCTCTGTAAGCATCACCTAGATGTAATGAGTGCTAAATGTTCCATTCATTCTTATGAGAGATGGGTTTGTG
This sequence comes from Cupressus sempervirens, assembly GCA_028749045.1. Classification (NCBI taxonomy): domain Eukaryota; kingdom Viridiplantae; phylum Streptophyta; class Pinopsida; order Cupressales; family Cupressaceae; genus Cupressus; species Cupressus sempervirens. The sequence continues at coordinate 218,784,942 of CM053784.1, read as the reverse complement.
TGAACCACTTATTAGACATGGATCAATGAGTTTGACATAAAATAGTACACAGTTGAAGGTTGATAGCAATTTCACAATTTGACTTATTGTGGAACAAATCTCCTACTTATCAATTGATAAGCATAAGGGGCTTTCTAATGAATGGTATATAAGGCACACCACTTGCTAAAGGTTTTTTAAATGGTGTTGCAAGTAGAGTGGGTTTAACCATGGAAAAAACTTCGTAGTTAAGTGCGTTCAAGATGGAGTAGTAATGGGATAGGTGACCTCGTGAGATATCCCAATGCTTCACCTCTATGAGCATCACCTAAATGCAATAAGTGCTAAGTGTTCCATTCATTCATATGAAAGCTGGGTTCATGTGAACCACTGTACATGAAACATGGGTCAATGAGTTTAACTCAAAAAACTACATAGTTGAATCGTGATAGCAATATCACAATTTGACTTGCATATGCCTTAGACTTCTCCCAAAGAAGAATGCCCACCATCTTGATTGATAGAGGGTGGATCCCCTATACCTACTTGTAGAGGGTGGAATGAGGGCTTTCACCTCGGACTTCTTCTAGAGAAGAATGCATTACTGAGGGCTTGCACCTCAAACTTCTCTTGGAGAAGAATAAATTATCGAGGTGATGTGGTTCCCTTTGAACCTAATATGCACCTTTTGCAATGTCCAACTCCCTCATGAAGCAATTATCAACCTTTTGACCTCTTTGTCCAAGGTTGCTTCTGACGATGTGTCAGACACCTTCTGATTCAGATATCAACCTCATAACCTCCTTGTCCAAGGTTGCCTCTGATGTATTATTTGACTACCTTTGAATGTTGATTTCTCCTCTTCGAAGGAATTGATCACAATCTTTATAGACTCTTCCCTCTCAAGAGGTGTCTCAACTTAAGGACAACATGAGTAGGTTCCTCTCCTATTTGAAGACAATCATCCCATTGTCATGTCCAACAAGAAGTAGGTTCATCTCATAACCCACTGCAAGGATCTAAACTCCACTGTTCAGTGTTAACCTTACGAAATGTTTGAAAACTTGTGCACTTTGACACATGCAGACTTGAATGCTTTTACCATGATGTCTTCTAGATTGAGACAATAATGTTTTTGTAAGTAATAACACACAAGACACATCATGTGTATGCCCTCTTAGAGTGTCAACTTCTCAATTTATCCACCAAAAACTTGGCAAACATTTGCACTAGATGCACTAGGTGAGGCTCAATTTACTCCACTATCATGTCCAAACAAATATGCAATCAACCCTATGTAGTTTATCTTTGCTATCCAAAATATCCAAGAACTTGACGATCATAAAGACTCATTTTATATCTCTTCTATCTATCTCTGTAATTTGAAGAAAGGCATATTCCTATGAAGCAACTAGAGTAGAAGGCTTTTATGTGATTTGCACGAACCACAATCTCCAGTGGTGGTCTATAATCCATCTATAAGAAAATTTTCTGCCTGCACGAGCATCCACACGAAGCCACCATATTAATACATTGCAACTACATCTACCAAGCGGCTTGACAAAGGAATCATTTTTCACAATAGACAAATGACTCTCTATAGCACAACCATCTTTAGTCCAGTCATCCTAGCACTTCCCAACTTACTTGACTTCACATATTGAGGTATAGATATTCCAAATATAAAGCATTTAAACAATGATAACATCTTCATCTATCTTGCTCAGAACATGCCAAAGTAACTTCTGTAAAATTCAAGTGGTTAAATTCAAGAGGACAACCTTGGTCACTTATAAGAACACCTTCATAGATTGCATCATGAGCTTCTCCATCTCTTGTGACCATACTTGGTCTATGAAATCCTCGGTACAATGAATCGACTCTTCATTGGAGTCTCCTGTTAGTGGCTATGGAGTATTATTTCGAGAACTTTAATTACCGCTAGCAATAGCAATACAAGCCTTCATAAATATGGTTTGCCATCAAGTATTAATATCTCGTGACTCCAAGATTTGTTGAAGCATGATCGCTTCTGTCAATGGTATGACGTTCATGCAATTATTAAAAACACCACACCTCATCCTCCTTCAGAAAGACTAGCATATACTCTTGGCTCCAACCATCTTCCTTCCATCTCTATGGGAGCTCACTAAGGTAGGTAGATGTAGAGGAGGGGACAAGATGATGTGATTTCAAGTATTCTGAAGTCAAATATCCCTATGCTCACATGAGGCCATCACAAGTATCCCAAACTGGTCAAACATTGCTGGGCAAGTGCGAATTCAATTGGCAATATATTTACCTATGTATTACAAGGCTTGTGGTCTTTCCACAAGCTCGAGAGCGATAAAGGGACAAATCAAAATACAAAGTCTAGAACAAGCTCAAGCTGGGTATTGATTCCATCAAGCCGAATGTGTTAAATAGTTTGAAGAATATATTGCCAATACTATTGAGATATTAATTAATTTTTCCTCATATTGTATTGATTCCCAAGACTTTTTAAAATGCAGATTTAATCTTTCAAGTCACAATATTCCTTCACTATTGAAACCTCATATGCTGGTAAGCTACCTGCTCTGACACCATATTGGTTTTCCATGCTCATTTACCATGGGCAATGATTTGCCCTCCCAACAATAGACAATCTAGGTTTGTCTTCCTCAAGCACTGCATTTGCTTGATACAGTAAAATTGACACCAAAGTTTGGGCCCCAATTAATTAAATATTAATATAATGAAGTTGGTCCCTCGATATAATGTATAATAATTATTATATTATTGTATAATAATGATATAATATAATTATTATATACTTATATGATATAATTATTATATAATTAATGATATGATAATTATAAATATAATATAATTATATGATAGAATTATTTAACGATTATAAATTATAATCTCACTCTAATATAATAATTAAATTATTGGTAATTATTCTATCACAGTTGTTATATTATCACAGTCTTTATGATATCTATGTCAGCCAGAAGGTTTTCGACCATAGCTGCAATAACATTAACAATTCAGATCATATACAGAATAACAGAACATAATGCTGCCACCCACAACCACCCAAATACAAAACCAGGATATAAGAAATAAGACAACAATACACGCCACCTTGGAAAGCTACAAAAGCAGTACATATAACATCTTAAAACGCTAGCCTTATATTGACATCCAAAACTAGAGGCTTTTGTAGAGCTAGATACATGCAAATTTTATTTGGATATTTTGGAAGTACTACAGCAGATGTGCGTGGGATCAAACCATGGCCTCTTTCTGTTTTCTTGCTTTTCTCCTCTGCCCTCTTTGCTTGAGCTTCTACTTCAACCCTTCTTTCCTCCTTTTCTGACATGGCACTCCACAAAAGGGAAGGACTCTTAGTGGAGGAGAAAATTCACAAAGATGGAGCCACTCACCAACCTCAAGCACAAAACCTTCACCTAACTGAGGAATGACGAGCGGGGATTTCATCCCGTATAGAAACTCTCATGCAGAAGCCAGTTAACCTTCTCCTTCGACCCCTATTCAAGTCTCCAATCCATACAAATTGATGCCACATTAATGTTGGTTCGAAATGGATACTGGGAATTGATGTATTCTTCCTGCAACAAACTCTCCACAATTTGAATGGAGACTAGATTGTGAATTTTGTGGTCTAAATGGGATTTGCCATCCTTAACTTCATGCAAAGCCAACATAAGTGGCGAATGCGCTCCAATCTCATCCAGTACTCTTACATGTGGGATGGTTTTCAATTATGCATTGATAACATGGATTCCTCTTAGACTCTTAGCACAATCCCAACCATTATCCCTCAAGCAGCCATAGATTAGAGAGAAAGAAACAATGTTAATGTTCGTGACCCATGAGCAACCCAAACATGTCAGTTATAAAAGGAAAATGTGCCATCAAGGAATGGAATAGTCTAACTGCTTTCTGAATATTTTGGAAAGTGAAGCTGAGAAAAATGTCTATCCAATGTTGTCAACACCACAAGTGCTTTGCTCACTCTTGTACAAATAACTGGGATCAAGCTGAGGGAAGGTGCTAAAAGAACATTACCCAGGTAAGTTTGTCATGTTGTCTCAATGACTTAGGATGAGGTTAATAATGACGGTGAATGGCTATGATCTGTGTGATATGCCATATGAGGGAGGATAAACAATGAAAATAGAGGAGCAGAATGAATGAAATTGTAATATTAGATGGAAGTGTAGGTAATATCATCAGATTAAGAATGGAAGAGGTCCATTACTTAGCAGAAAATAAGAGTATCAAATAAGCAATTAAAAATGGAAGAGGGAGCTACTGTATGATATGTTTGATAAAACATTCATTACCTTTTTCTCTACAGTATAGGAACTACTTAGTATTACATTGAAATAATAGCTGAATATGTGCCTCTGTGTTAGAACTAGCTAATAATGATTATTTTTTTGTAATGGCATGTAGTTGCATTATTCAAACTGGACTAGTTTTAATAATGGCATGTATAGTTGTGTTGATCAGACTCGACTATTTTTTTATAACGGCATGTATCACTGTATTATTGAAACTGGACTATACATGTAATAGATTTCTCAGTCTGCCCGAGAAAGCGTATTTTCATTCATTCATATGTTTGACTTTAAAATTTTTATTGAATCTGTAACCAGTGTAAATGGACCCCAACACACCTCTTTGATAGCATGTTCATTGTCATTGGTGAATAAAAATAAAATTTTGTTTTGTTTCATTAACTTGATTCTCTTTTGGTGTTGAAGATGTTGGAAATTCATTGTAGCAATTAACTATACTAGAATGCTTATTATGCTTGGATTGTCTTGTCTGTAATGAAATAGCTAGTGTTTATATGCATTTGGTTTCATACAGGGGGTCAAATACATGTCTGCATATACATGTACTCTTCTTGATTGAAGATACTCATTTTTGTTTAAATTTCACTGCTTGTGAATTCAGTTGGGTTGCAGTAGAAGCATATATGTGACCCAAAAGGTACTTGCTATATTTATATGACAACACATTACTATTGTTGTTTTGACTTGCATGTTAGTTGTGTTGCATGATGTGTCGAAGTGAGGTGACTTCTGTTACCCAGGTTTTTGTGATGTGAGCAGTATAGTGCTATAATAAGCTTGCTTGCTATTTTCTATGTTCTGTATAATATATCCAGGGGACTTTACTGCACATATTTAAATATATAAGTGATATGCATCTTTTGTTTGTAATTTTGATTGTTCTCATGTCTTGTTGAATGTATTTTCTGCATTGCTAATCATTCTTACCAGGTTATGGTGGCTTTTATAACTATTGCACTCTTTTCAATTCATGTTTATTTATGGTTTTACTTTCAGGGAGGAGCTTGTTGCACATGATTCTCCTATGTCAGAAGATGGTGATGATTGTATCAGTTATCGTATGGTACGATATAATGAGTCTCCCCAGCATATTTCTCTTGCTCCAGATCAAGTTATTGGATGTCCCACAAGCCCTGTTTCACCACAAAGGACTCAAAAGACCATTAACAATGTTGGAAACCAGTTTGGATGTTCATCTTTCACATCATCTGTTGGAACTGGTACATCTTCGTTGGCATGTGTTGCGTCGTTTCCATCACAGTGTGCTCAGACAAGAACGCGAAATTCAGATTCTGAGAGTCGATTTCCACCATCCCCAAGCGATCCTTGCCAGTCTGCAGATCTGCGCAGAGCTGCTCTTCTACGGTCTTTACAAATGCGATCACAACCACCAGCTATGTCTTCATTTGAATTGTCTGTAGATAATATTTCAGAACAGCACATCCACCATATTGAAGAGTCTGAATATCCCTTTGGCTCTTCTGCTCATGGGAACTTGTCTTCCCAAGCAATCAGAGGTTCAGGTCGAGTTCGAAGTTTACTTCTTGATGAGTGCACTCTAAATCCTCCAGTTTCCATGTCTGGCTTATCAACTCCAGCACAGCAGGATGGAAATATTACTGGAATATCATGCACAAAAAAAGCTAACCGTTACAGTAAAATGAATTCTAAGACCAAAACTGGTGACATGAAATCTAAGTCAAAGGAAGCATGATGCTCACCAAACCTGTCTGGAGCAGCTCCTGTGGTCTTGATGCATTCAGAGTATGCCAGGAAACATTTTTACTAAATTTACTCTAGTTTGCTGAAGAATTTTAAATATGTGAAATACATGAGTTTATTTACACATGGCGTTACCGGATCGCCTTTGGCAATAAGTTTAATCCTTGCAGAAATCATATAATACGTGGATGTTTTCTGGATTCGAGGGTTAATTAATATCAGCATAGCGGCAATTGCTGTTAATCCTAACGCAGTCTTCATTGTTTCATTTGGGTTGGATATGCTATATAATTCAAGGATATTTGCTGGATTAGAGTGATAATTAATATCAGCATAGCAAGATTTTCTGTTAATGCTATAGCGGTCTTCACTCTTTCATTTGGGTTGGACATGCTCATTGTGGGAGTTAAAAAATTGATTATTTAATTCTTGGTTTTGGCATGAAACATAACCAAACGAGAATTTTTGTTGAGGTATGTCATTTTCCCAGTGCTGATAACTGTCACTAATTGTCCATCCTTGCTCAATCCTTGAATTGCACTCGTTGCATTTTCAAATCCAAGGGGACTGTAATGCAATTCTTTAGATTTCATCTTACCATGTGTTATAATCGTGTTACAGAATGTCAATTTGAAAACAGCTGCAGATACACTCTAGACATTTTCGATATAGTTGAAGATTAGTTATTAATTTAGTGGAAATTTTAATGAACATTAGAAATGCTAATAATTGCTTGCATTATCTGGACCTACTGTTCATGGATTTATGGATTTTATTACTGCAATTTTAGAGGGTTGACACTTTTTTTTGTGCAGTGTCCATAAAATACCTTTCAATATCTGGAATTAAGAGACTGAAGTATTGTAGCATGAAAATATCCACGTGAGATTGAGATGAGCTCCTACAACTTATTCACGTGCCTAATGAGATATAAATATAGATGAGCATGCACAAACATAAACAATCATAAATACATGTTTAGATATGTAGGCACTATTGCAAGACCAACAGTGTGTGGGGATGGACACGGGTATTGGCTAGTTGGTGTGTGGCCCTGGACACTCGTGTTTTGAGTGTGGTCACTTCATTGGTCAAATTTCTAACTGAACTCTATTATTTTATGCTCACTAGAGGCTAATGACATAGTAAAATGAATTTAGGATTGGTTATTTGTTTAACACTAGGGATAGGCTGATAATTTGTATGTTTTGGAACAAGGGCATAGGGGGCCAAGGGTGTTTTGGAACAAGGGCATAGAGGGCCAAGGGGCTAATATCACGATTTGGATTAAAATTCTCAATTGTGATTTATGTCATAGGCATTTCTATGGAGTTCATAGAATTTTTTCGCCCTTCAAAATCAATTATCATAGTAATATCTAAGTTCATTGCTTTTAGCTAACAAATAAGACATAAATTAGGGGGTCCAACCTCCAACATAATCCTTTGTCAAATCTTTATAAATTTATTGTTGAATTCACGAGTGCCCCCATAGGGGCTGCTTTGAATGTCACTAGCTCGAATGTGGATGTATCTCTATTTTGTTTGAATTTGTTGGTTGGGCTTGATCTAACTAATCTCCATTGCAAATTGATTGGTTCACGAATGATTTCTACCTCCTAAGTCTTAATTAAATACTTTCCCTTGCAATTTCCTGCATCATAAACAACAGTTCATCATATTATGTAACTATTGTGTTGGTGTAGAATTATCTTCTCATGTGAGTGTGTGAGATAGTATAAGGGAACATTTGAGATGGACTTTGTATGGTGGGGGAACACAAGGTATAAGAGGAACTCAAGTGTTTCATGTAAGGACTACCCTTGTCAGTTGTTGCGCAATCATACGAGGTTTAATTGTGGGGTCTACAGTTAAGGTTGGGACATAAGTTGTTTTCATCTTGGCTAAAAAAAGGTTTCTATTAAAAAATGTAGGTTCACTTTTGTTGTAGGCCTAGTAGAAGATCTAAGGTTTGTGGATTATTGAGTTATTTTAGAATGTTACCTAGTGAAGCTATAAGATAAGATAAATTTATTAATGCCCAACAAGAGGCCAACGAGGGTCTAAGGGACTGGAAACAGTACAAAGGGCAAATGCCAGCAGGGGAGCACCAAATGGTGTTCATAGAAAGAGCGTGAAAGCAAAACAACAAGAACCAAGAAAAAGAAATAACATCTGAGAACTACTCACAAGCGAGAAGTAGTCCAGAATGGAAAGGTGGACATTAGGGCAATCAGATACTTTGGAAGGTTGCTCCTGAGGTCTACTAGAGGGACGTTACTGAGTGTAATCTTTGCGGGGTCTCATAGATCTGGTGTGAACCAATATAGTGCAGAGAGGCCGCTTTGATCCTCGGGCAGGAACTGTAGGATTGAAGAAAGAGGTGATGAGCTGCGTAGGGATCGATGTTGAGCAAAGCTAGAGTTGTATAGTGTGCTCGCGAAGCTGCATGGTCTCCTGAAGATAAAGTGCAAGACAATGCTAGTCAATATATTTGAAGAATGAGGGAAGGGACCGACACTCTCTGAACAAACAATAGAGTCTCCCTTGGATCTCATAGTAAATGGGACAATGAAAAATAAAGTGATACTTGGTCTCGACCTCCTCGAGGTGACAAAGCTAACAGATCTTTTCCTCCCTACCAATTTGGTGATCAGTCTGAATACGTAGTCGGTGAGATCCCACCCTAAAAGATCCCAACGAGATGCGAAGAGCATGAGTCCAACGATGAGTGAGGTACCAGGGACTAAGATGATCCCATCCTGGATATCAAGAAAGTGCTCAACATAGAAGGCCATGTGCAAACAGAGCTCACCTAGGGGAATCTTCCAAGTCGTGATAACATACTGTCTGTAGATGTCAAGTCTAAAATGCTTATTCAACTCTTGCTGAGGTGGAAGAAGATGGGCTGGAGCGTCTAGAGGAAATTGGAAGGGGGGAAGATGATCCAAGATAATACCATTTGAGTTCAAGAGAGTAGAGACTTGGGTGTACCAACAAGACCTATGACCAGAGTCTGAACCCGCAATCTCCATAGAAGAACAATAAGCCAAGTAGGAATATCTATGACGATCGTCAGAGGAATTAGCGAAGCTTCGGAGCCAGTGAAGAAGCTAAACTGAATAAAAAATGGTCCCTAATCTAAAAGGGTGAGCACCAAACTTAGCCAAAAGAATGTTGTGTGGTGTGAACCGGTGACGTCAGATAATGCGCCGAAGGAAAAGAGTTTGGACTCTTTCAACAAAGGCCCAGTTAGACTCCAAGAGGGAGGGGCCCCAAACAGTAGAGCCGTAGAGGACAGTTGGCTTGACTAGGGAGTCAAGAAGAGACATCTTCGTTGTCGTGTCCTAGAAGTGGTGTTGAAAGCATTGCCACTCAAGAATAGCGAGGGAATCGAGTCCCTTGTTGACTCTGGGCTATATGGCTGGTCTCAGGTTGAGTTGAGGTCCAAAAAACTTAACCCCCAAGTGAGTATATGAAGATGCAATCTCGATCTCGGTGCCTTGGAAATAAAAATGGAGATGATGTCCTCAAACAATTGAAGACCATAATTTGAGTCTTGCCCAGATTTACAACTAGCTCACGTGAGTTGCAGAAAGAGGCGAAGCCATCGAGGAGTCGCTGAAGACCATCAAGAGAAGATGCTAGGAGAATCACATCATCAGCAAATAGGAGAATAGAGATCAATACCTGATGTAAATAACAACCATAGCTAGGGAGTGAGCAATCATGAAGAAATGCCTCAACCTCGTCAATGTAGATGCCAAAAAGAGTGGGTGAGAGAGGACAACCTTGTTTCACCCCGATAGTGCTCTGGATAGGATTAGATAAGCCCTGTGGAGTCCTGAATGTGCCCTCGACACGCTCGTATAACCTCATAATAGTTGTAAGAAGAATCTATGAGATCTCGTTATCCCGAAGAAGTTGAAAGAGAGCCGCCTAAGGAACAAAGTCGAAGGCTTTGTAGAAGTCAACAAAGCAGAAATAAACTTTCGCCGAGCGATGACGAGCCTCCTCAATGATGGCTCATAAAGTAAAAATGTGATCATTGGTTTGAAAATTTGAACGAAACCCAACTTGATGTCTAGCTCGACAATGTCACTGATCAAGCTCACTGGATAGGATGCCGTTCAACATAGTTGCATAGAGTTTGGCAAAGGTATCCCTAACCATGATGGTCTTGTAGTTCTCGGGGTCAGAAGTTGGCCCAGATTTATGGATCAGATAGATAATATGTCGTGACGAAGAGTCAGAGAAGTTGAGCATTGTAAGAAAGGGACCCAGGACAAAGATACCCAACTTGAAAAATTCAACTTGAAATCCTTCCTTATCTGGAGTTTTGCTACTGTTCATAACTCTAACTGCCTCACAAATGTGGGGAAAGGAGAAGAGGTGACAACGGGTGTGGGGAGGATGATATGGAGAAGGGGCTGGCCAAGAATATCATAGAGGGTGGAGGTGTGGGAGGCAAGGGAGTGAAGGTCCAGAGTGGGGGAGAGGGCCACGCGAGGAAACATGGTGCGCCAAAAGAGCTTTGGAGATTGGAAGAACATGGCAAAAAGAGACTTACATTGTAGTAAAATGAAATGAACTTCCGTTTCTTATGGCGAAGAAAGTGGCGATAGTCGAGCCTCAACTGAGAGTAAGAGGAGGAAGAAGTAGAAGATGGAGCAAAGCAAAGCATGCGATGAAAGGATTTGTAGTCCTCATCAAACCACTGGTTCATGGGGCAAGACTTGTGAGTGGAGCGAGGGGTGAATGAGGAGGTGTAGTGGGGAATGGAGAGAAGGGCAAACTCCCACAAGGTGGACGCAAGTAAGTGGAACATGGAGGTGACGTCCCTGGAGTCGGGGAAGGGGTCCTAGGGGAGAAGTCATCTAAGGTGATGGATGAAGAGCTCCGCATCGCCATTAGAGAAGTGAAAAGAAGTGTGAGCATGGGAGGAGGGAAGAGGGGGCAACAAGAAGTGGATAGCAAGGGGGAGAAGATGTCAGGGGTCCCCGAAGGGTGATGCTAAGGAGGGCATGGTCAGCCAGAGGAAGGCGAGATATGGTAAAGCGAAAAATGAGAGGGATGATGGAGGCAATAGAGAGAACATAGTCAACAACACTAGCACCACCACCATGTAGCCAAAAAGTGAAGAGTTCGGATCCAAGAAAACAAGAGAGCCCATTCGAGATCACTAAGTCAGAAGACTCACAAAGATTTAACAAATCACGAACATCCTTGGTGAAGGGCCCTTGGCAATCTTTGGAGAGCCAAAGCAGATCTACAGAGCTAGGATCAGAAGCAATCGTACACATGGGATCACACACGTGATCATGGAGAGGAGGATGTAGGTCCCTAGTTCGTGTGTTAAAGTCTTCCAAAATAATGATGTCCACCATGGCAGAGAATCTGGTAATGTGCTCAAAAAGGTCCTCATAGGGGTCCCCGACCTCAATGCTGTGAATTGCATAGTACGAAGATGCTGTCGGGAAGTAACAGACAACGATATAGGTATCTCTATAGAGCAAGGTTCCTCGATCAATGCGAATCCACATGAATAAAAAGGTGGTCCCGAATAAGATAGGTGACTCCACCAGAACCTCTAACCCCACTAGAGCACTTGATTTTGTCCCTAAAAGAGGAGAGACATTGATAGCTAGAAATATCGGGAAGAGCACACATGGGGCTCTCATGTGTCTCTGTAATAAAAAGATCGATAGAACCAATAGCATCATTGCGTAAGCTAGGCATAGACCAGAGGATACCATTACCATTCCAGTAGTTGAGAGACAAAGAGCCTGTGCTCAACTACTGTTGAGCTAGTCATTTGGCCTTAGAGGCCGCTCTCGGAAGCTAGCTTGTAGGAAAGGTGTCGTGGATTATTGCTTTAAGATTTTTGATGATCGCATATTTATCCTCTTGTCTTGCTGCCACAACGAGGACACAAGCTTGCTTGAGTTCTGCCACCTGTGATCGGTTGAGGTCCTCATCTAGGTAGATCTTAGGAGAAAGAGAATAACTTTTTCTTTGCTTTAAAAGCCCACAACTAGTCAGAGAGGGAGAGGAACCAGATGAAGAGAGTACCATTAGGCCCTAACCAACATTCGTCAAGAGTAATGTTTGAAATGTCTAGCCGATCCTTGAGGAAAGAGTATCTAGCAGTTGAGGGATCCTCAATGGAGGAGAGACCATAGACTCGTAAGTTTAGTTCATGGGTTTGCCCAACCTGCTCATCATCCATCTTCCTTTGAACTAACTTCTCAATGCCTGAAAGGGGAGCCTTAGCCGTAGAATTGCATAAACAAGCCCAATACTTCACCTTTAATTCAATCTATATTAACAATGAAGAATGCCTATTGATGATCTCCGTTTGTTTCTCCTTGATAGTGTCTAACTCCCTGAGCCGCATGGTAGCAGATTCCAAATTAGCCTTGAGGCCTATATTTTCAGCAACTAGAGATTGCATAGTATCTCAGAGTGTGGTTATCAGATTCCAACAAAGCGAACCATTCTACAATTTTAACATAGAGTGAAGTTGACTGAGCAACAACACTTTGTAGGACAACATTAGTAGACTCCACTATAGCCAAGCAATCAGGGAGCTGCTAGAGTGTAATTGGATCAGATAAGGGTGTCATAACTTAAAAGAAGGTGCCCCTAGAAGCTCACAGTCTTACCACAAACCGAGCATTTTGTCAAACAATTGATAGACAACTATGTGATGCACAACCGTCAAACAATTGGACCTTGTTTGAAGACGTTGGCACCAAACTGGTTCTTTGACGATTTCCCTGTGGTAAAGTCTCTAAGAGAAGATGTAGAAGGAGTGATAAAGGAGTGGAGTTAGAACAACAACGACTACTCCCAATCAAACCACGACCACAACAGAAACGACTCAAAGACAAAAATTAAGAAAAAGATTTAAGGTCACAAAATCTTTATCTATCAAGGGTTTGAATTCCACTAGGCATGCTAGAAAATTATTGTTTTTGATTAAGAATACATGTTTTGAAGGGACCTTGAAACCCAAATTCAAAACACGTGTAAAACTAAACACTTGCGGAACATACTCGAAAGATAATCATTATGCACAACATAGAGACATGGGATAGAGACAGCATAACTTAAACAGAAAGGGGGTGCAAAACAACTTGCAAACCCCACAAAACAAATTGGTGGTCCAAGAAAGGGTAAACACTTAATAATTAGATCACCCTGCAAGACATCAGATTCTAAAATTTCCTTGAAACCCCCTTCTTGAGGGAATTATGAGAAAAATTAGCGGGGAATTAGTTTGATTGCTTTCCTTTAATTGCGATCCATCCCTCCTCAATCTTGGTTTACACAGAGTGCCAGGTCAGTGAATTAGTGGACCTACAAGAACCAAAAAAACCAACATCAGATTTGATTGGCACAACATAAGCAACTCCAACAACACAAGAGTCACCCATCATAGAGTCCAAACGTGCAGGGTCAAATACATTAATCTTATCTGTGGAGGCCACACAACCACTTACAACCACAACAAAATATTGGGTTAAGCCAACAATATCAATCCAAATATGATCAATAATAACAATAGTAACGTCAGAAACTCCATTGATAGGCCCAACCAGAGGGGGAACCACAGTAACATCCATAGGGATGTCCACATCAATCGGAACAAAAGATGGGACAACATCAACATCTTAATGTTGGAAAACAACAGTAGCAACCTAGGATACTTACACTTCAGATTCAGGTATTTTAACCATCGTATAAAGTTTCCGCAAAGCCTCCATCCACCAAGAGGGTTTCTTAGATTTGATTTTTTCAACCACACACTTTGCCGCAACATGCCCGGTATAAAATAATACCACCAAATACTAGAAAATTATTGTTGCTCAAACAATACTAGCACACATAATATAATTATCTCAATAATCTATCAATGATACACATTAAACAAGTGAACTATTGATCAATAAGAACGTATTGTAGACATCTCTAATTAAGCATGGATCAATTGGATTATTGTTTTCATAACACATCACTGTAAATATTTCTAAAAATACATGACCTAAATAATGATACAAGTTTACATTATACACGATACAAGTTTACATTGCTTCATTGGCTTCAATGTTCCTAGAACATGATACAAGTTTACATTGCTTGGACTTAATAGATAAGTAAGGAAAATTTATTGACAGACTAGGGCTAATTACAAGAATGAATTTGCAAATATGCACTTGAGCCATTAAACAACTCCTATTTATACAACTTAGTGAGAAAGGAAAGAAATATGGTGAGAGAAAATGAAGGTCTCATAGGCCACAATATTAGTGATCATCAAGAAGTGGAGAAAAGTTCCCTTAAATCCTAGAGAGGTTAGGTACAGTTCTTGTGCAACTTTGATGAAGTTTGGTGCAACCTTAAATTGCCATTTAGGGGGCTATTCATCCTATTTTGCATGAAATGAGGTTGTGTGTTTGATTTAAATGCAAGGGGTGCTTGTAGGTGTGATTTGTAAAATAACCCTTTTCCTTGACTACACTGCTAGCAAGTTGTATTTGAAGATCAAATTCCACCATATCTAGTCATAGGTAAATAAGCAAACAAACCATGTGTATTTGTAGAGATGTAAGTGCGATAAGATTTAGTCATCCTTATCTTTGATAGACCTATAAAATGAGCAATGGCTTCCATTATGCATCCCTTGATAGGTAAATGACCACATTTTCCTTGAGGCTTATGGCTAAAGGATATTAAAGATGAACTTCGTTGTGATCTCTTGCTAGCCTTTCGATTGGAGATAAAATGGTTGGCAAGAATCAAAGGCATACAAGGTGTTGAATACCAAAGTGGGTCCAGATCCATTAACCATTATATAAGGATTACAAAATGGAAAATATTGGTATATCATTTGATGAGGTAACGATATACTAAATTGAAATAACATTTTATTAGTGCTAGTCTGGAATAAGATGTTAACACAAACATGAAGTTGATAGTTATTAGTTAGAGTCTAGGGCTCACATTGCTTTTTTGTTTTATTTTTTTATGCTAAAGGCCATCTAAATCAACCATTCTGGTTATCAATGCTATTGAACAAATGTTTTTCAAGTCTTTGTCTTTGCTTTTTCCTCTTGGCCTAGAAAAAAATGCTAGGTCAGGCAACAATAAAATAAATGTCAATAATTAAAGTCAAAATCCATGTATACCCATTTCAGGCTGTAAGAAAAATGAGTGTAAGATGTCAATAATGACAAATACATCTTAATTTAAAAGTTGCCATCCATGCAATTATGAATTGACCTTTGCTAGATGTTAACTACTTGCATTTAAGGATTATGGTGGCAAACTTTCCTAGTGATAGATCATCTCCTAAGTTGCATATAAATCTATTATTTAGGTATGCTATTTTTTCCCTTAGGAGAAGCTCAAAATTTTATATTAATCAATATAAAATTAGATAATGAAGATGGAGTAATGAGTTTTGCAAGGAAAAATATAAAAGAACAAAGACATAGTAAAGTCAACTAAAATGCTACATCAGTTAAACAAACAATCTTACACAAAACTTGCATAGGTTAAACCATGACCTATATACTCATTTACTAGTCATTATGTAAATAGTCCAATAACATATTTTTTTTTCTCCAAAGTTCATTAGTAGACTAGGGATAAAAATGAAAATGGCTAGGTAAAAGCTATGGCCAGAAAGCACCCCATCAAGTAGGAACAAAAATCTTCAATCTAATGAAAAAACCATTAGATAAAGAAGTATGAGAAATCACAATTGATTAGTCAAAGAGGATAATAGTTGGCAAGATATAAATTGTTGGCTAGAGAGCATCCCATCAAGTAGGAGCAAGAGTCGCCAATCCAGTGACAAAAAATCACAACAAAAAGGAGAGTGAAAAAATCATGATTGATTACTTATAGAGAGGATTATACTTGACAAGATGATTAAGTTCCATTTATGAACAACTAAGAGTAAGCTCATCTTAGAGTGAGCATTTTCCTTGATATTGTACTCCTTGTAAGCATGGGGAAAGACGTATTGACAAAATAAAGTCCTAGTCTATCAATTAATTGTTTTAAGGGAGTAAGAATCAATTTTTCAATGCTATAGATCTCATTTATCCATTTGATGATCCTTGAAGATTCAAATATGTTCCATTCTTTTTTTCTGCACCAAAATCAATAAGAGTTTTAATGCTTCAATCTCCACAAAATTGTTCGCGCCATTGTCCAATCTTGCATTTTTAGTGATACAATGATTAGGATTAGAAAATAATATACCTCCCACTTTATAGAGAGTAGGATTGCCCTTGATTTGTGAAAGAATCTGAAGGATGCAATTCATCAACCAATCTGGTATTCATGGATCTCAATTTTTTTTTGCCTTTGGAGTATATCAAAAGTGGTTAAAACTAGAAGATGAAGAATCAAAAGGAAGGATTTTTATTTATTTATTAAAATAGTAGCAATTTTGGTTAGCCATATCGCTCGAGATAGACTATAGAGACCCTTGTTGATACCAATTTTGAAAATTGACCAGAGTTTATTTTTAGCTTATACGTTCCTTTGACCTATAAACTCTTCCATTCTAAACCAAACTTTAATAGATTCCAAACCCATCAAACATAACATCATGGTCTCCTAGTGAGAACAAATTCTTGTACTCCATGCTAAATTGTGCACTCCTAAGGTTTGTACCTTATCATAGTATTATCAACTTATATCAACATCTACAACATCAGTAATAGACTTATCATATTGCATGGTTGTGTAACACACCCTTGTTATTATTCAACCATTAATTCAAATCCAAGACTTTTAACAAAGAAGAAGATCCTCACATAGAAAACTCCTAAAAGTGTCCATCAACATCTGCAATTATTAGAAACAAGTTCGAACAATGAGATGATTATATTTTAGACATCAAAAGATACATATAAGGTGCTTCAATCGGCACATGTAAGGTAGTTTAATTTTCTAATTGGCACATGTAAGATGATCTAGTTTTGTAAGTGCAAGAGTAATTTTGATGATGCATATTTGACCTAGAGTAGAGAATCTATCATCTTATAGCCTATTTGAACACACCAATCCAAATCTTATTACACCCTGCTGCTTTGGTACATTAAATACAATCTTGAATTGCCACATTCGAAATCATTTTTGATAGTTTTATTTAAGGATATTACTATCTCAGCTCTTTGTTATAAACTATCTACTCATTCTGGCTATTTTTTACATAAAAATACCACTTTCAATTAAAAAATTTGATTAACATTATATTATAAATTAGCAAAGAAAAGGTTAACAAAACATAAGCACAAAACCATTTTTACTATTTGCTAAAAGAAGGGATATCGAATAAAACAAGGATATCAAAAAGCATTTTACCATCTGTAACCAGTATGATCGCCAAGTACGACTAAAGCATTTGTAAAGATTCAATTATATTATTATTATATTTTTCCAATAACTAATGGTAATGTGGGTTTCTGAAAAATTACTCCGGACAGACCATCAAAGCTTCATTCAAATCTTGGGAAGGCACTGTCAGACCCATATGTTGATCTTTGACATTTTTTCAAAAACATAAAGTGGAAGAGACATAATTTAACCAACATGACACATGAAAATGAAAATGAAAGCTTCTTGCTTTTCCACATTTACTTAATATTGACATTTCACCAATAAACATATTTTTTCGGAGGGAAACTAAGTTATTTGTGCATTTAAATCTGTCATGTACTCCTGCCTGCTATGTTACATACTATGACTACAGAAAAAGAGTCATGGAGGGTCTATTTACAACTCTTGTCTCCCAACAAAACTTTCTGTTATGTCACCAACCAGTACTCACATTCACATCAATATTATTTCAAAACTAGAGAAACTTTAAGCACTTGTGTTATCTCATATCTTTATCACTTGCTGGCAACCAGAGATTTTCACTCTAGGACACATGATTTGCTTCCTTCTTGTCTAAATTTTAGATTTTTATTCTTTTTTTTAAAACATAATTTTATTAGACTATATAGGTATTGACATTTTTATTTTATTTCTTAGATCATAATGTTTGGAAGAAATATACAATTAAATCATTATTTGGATCGCTTTAAGTACATTTAATCAGTCTAATATGACATGAGGAATTTAAATTCTAAAGAATGGTCTAAAATATTTCCCTCAGACTAACTAATCATAGTTCTTGTAAAAATAGTTGTTTAATGATGTTACAGTTTTTAATTTTTTTATGGAAACTATAGTCTTGCAACATTAATAACCAACCTTAGATCCTGTAAAACTAGTTGTTTAATAATGTTAGAGTTTATATTTTTCTATAAAAATTATAGTCTTACAACATTAATAACCAACCTTAGATCATGCAAAAAAAAGTTGTTTAATAATGTTAGAGTTTTTAATTTTCTATAAAAACTATAGTCTTACAACATTAAATAAAACACACTTCTAATTTAAATTTAATAAAACAAAGGACCCTTCGGACATCACATTAACTAATATGTTTTTAATAATTGAATTACAAAATATCAACACTTTTGTTTTATATAATAGATTACTAGCTTATATATATTCTATATATATAAAATAAGCCGAGAGATATCCTTCTCGAGGTGCCTATTACACTGAGTTAGATTATGAAAATAGGCGCCTCAAGAAGGATATCTCTCGGCTTATTTATATATATAGAATATATATAAGCTAGTAGCACTCGCGACGGAAGAATGAAAGACATTATTGTTATTAATCTATTGGAATAAATAATAATTATAAAATATATTTTATAATACATTATATAATTATGATGTTCACTTAAATAATATGCTTAATGTAATAGATTCCCTTTGAAATTTTTTTTAAAAAAAAATCACCACATATATAATAATTAGTATGAACAAAATGTATATTTTTTATTCAAGTAATTAGAATTAAACTTTGGATTGAGATTAGAGTTTCCATTTGCATTAGTGTTAGCATAAGTTTTATCCTTAAAGCTAGATAATTATTTGCAATAGAGCAAAGGTTGTAGTGGGACTTCTTTAAGGAAATCAAGAGTTAGAGTGTTATTAAGGCTTCAACTTTTATAATACATAGTTTTCTTATTAATAATTAAATTAAAGTCTCAAAAACTCTCTCGTGTTTCTTTATCTTTCATCCTTCATGCTATATATACCTCATGCCTTACTATCATCCCCTTCTCTCTCTCTCTCTCTATCTCTCTCTACCCCCCCCCACCACCACCCTCTCTCTCCAAAATTCCTACTCCCATCATCATTTCCATCAATTTGATGCCCTAATTATTCTCTTTCTCTCTACCTCATCTCTCTCCCCTTCAATGTTGTCTCTTTCTACCTTATTCCTTCCCTCAGTTCTCCCTTTCTCCTATTTCAACCATTACTTACCACATCCTATTATTTATTACCATTTATCTCTACATCATCTCTCTCCCTCCTTCCATCATTAATCTCTTTAAGTCTCTCCTCTCCCTCCTCTCATAATCTCTTCCCCCTATTTACCCTCTATATCTACCCTACATCTCTCAGTCATGTATCTTTATCTCTCACAATATCTCTTGCACATGTCTCTCACCATATTTCCTCTTATCTCACTCTTATGTCCTCTCCTCATATCTCTTTATCTCCCACATTCTTTCTATGTCTACCTCGTGTCTCTCATGCCACCCCATACCCTCTATTGTGTCCCCTCTTATTATTACTATTTACTCTCTTTGTCTTGTGTATCTTTATCTCTTGCTCTCTTGCATAGTGTTTACTTCATGCCTCACCCTCATCCCCTTGTCACACACTCTCTCACATGTCCCATTCTATAACTACCCCCCCTCTGCCCCTTATAATGTAGAGCCTCCGCACTCCCCCTATCCTCCCCCCCCCCCTCTCTCTCGATCCATAATTACTCTCATTGTTCGTCATACCTATCTATCTTGAACCCTAATGATACTCTTTCTTGTGATCTATTTGACCCTGTCCCCTCATTTTCCTTGTCTACCTCATCTCTCCTCTCCCACTTCTCCTTCTTTCTCTTTTTCCCACCTCTCACCATATCTCCCCCCCAATTTCCACCTATATCTACCTCATATCTTTCACCCTCTCCCCCTTATCTCACCCTTTTTCTGACATATTTCTCAACACCTCGCCCCCACCCCCCCCCCCCCCCCCCCCCCCCCCCCCTTCCTCTCTCTATTTACCATCTATCTCTAGCTCATGTCTCTCACCTTCTCTATATTTCTTCACTCCCATATGTCTCTTACATCTTTCATCTATCTCATATCTATGAATCTTTACATTCACTCTCTACCTTATCTCTCACTCTCCCCTTTCCCTTTGTCTACCTCATCTTTTTGCCCATCATCATCTCCCTTTCTCCCATCTCTGTCCCCTCCCTATATCTTCCTCACCCCGCCCCATCTCCACCATCTCTCTATTCTTCATCCTCTCCCCCTCTCCTCCTCTCTCCCTCTCCTCCTAATCAACCTCTTACGTACTTTCTCTACTCACTACTCTCAACATCTCATTTTCCTCTCTCCATCTCTCTCTCACACATCCCTTTGGTCTCCATTGCTTCCTCATTATTTACCCTCTAACTCTATCTCATGTCTCTCACCATATCTCACACATGTCCCTATGTAATTACCCTTCTCCTTATCTTCCATCCCCTATCACTATTTATGTGTATTCTACGTTCTAATTATCGTCCTCTTTGAGCTCTATCTTATCTATTGCCTTCTATTTACATTACCATAAGATTTATTGTGGTGTGTCACCATCTCTTGGCTCCAATTTACACCCCCCTCCTCCCTCCCTTTCTCTGTGTGTGTGTGGAGTGTGGTGTGTGTGTATCTCATCAATTAGGTTTAGTAATATGGTTTAACATTTAGGATTAGGATTTTTTCTTTTAAAAAATAGGTTTGAAGTTAGGGCTTAAAATTTACTATTAGGATTAGGGTTCATTATGTTTCATCATTTTCTATTACCATTTAGGACTATGGTTTCAAGTAGGATTTATCATTTATCATATAAAATGTACATTCCATATTTAGATGTGAGGGTGGTTTTAGCAATTGGGGTGTAGCATTTAAGATTAGGGTTTACTATTTAATGTTATAACTTGCTTGATATTTAAGATTTAAGGTTTAACATTTGGGATAGGCTTTTGAAATTTGGGGTTAGGGTGACATTTAAATATTTTGTTTCTTAAATAGTTTGAGATGTTTCTTAAATATTTTGAGACAACTTGAGAATAGGTGTCTCTAGAAAGATATCTCCCAACTTGTTTAAAGATTATAAATTAATTTTGAGTTCACCAATTAGTATGTTACTTAAGTGGTGATGGTGTTCAAATTAAGGTTTAAAATTAGTTACTAAAACTCAAACTTTATAATTGATTAAGTGGTTCCGATATCTTCTAAATCAAATATGTCCATAAATATTCCTTAAAAATGAAATTTCTATTTTTTCATAAAGAGCTTTAAAAAACTTAATATTACTTATTATTTTATTATTTCTTCTTAATTTATTTTTTACATCCATACTTTCTAATTTTAAAATGATTTCTATTATATTTTAAAAGCTTTCTAATTTTAAAATGATTTCTATTATATTTTAAAAGCTTTCTATTTGATCAATTCAATGAATATTGAAACAAAATAGAATGTTTCCATAGTAACTTTATCATTTATCATATAAGATGTACATTCCATATTTAGATGTGAACGTGGTTTTAGCAATTGGAGTGTAGCATTCAAGATTGGAGTTTACTATTTAATATTATAACTTGGGTTGATATTTAATATTTATGTTTAACATTTGGGATGGGCATTTAAAATTTAGGGTTAGGGTGACATTTAAATATTTTGTTTCTTAAATAGTTTGAGATGTTTCTTAAATATTTTGAGACAAATTGAGAATAGGTGCATGTAGAAAGATATCTCTCAAATTGTTTTAAAATTATAAATTAATTTTGAGTTGACCAATTGCTATGTTATTTAAGTGGTGATAGTATTCAAATTAAGGCTATAAATAAGATTTTCATACAAACTCACAAATTGTTTAAACGATTCTTTATAAAATTTATATAATGGAAATTAAAATCAATTTTATGATGTTATTCATAAGCTAAAACAAAAATCAAATAGATAAAGATAAGTTTTAGGATTAGGGTTCAATATTTAGGTTTATCATTTTAAATTTTAAGTTTGAAATTAGAGTTTATGTTTGAAATTAGAGTTTAACATTTATTATTACTATTAATGTTAGGTTTTTTTATTTATGTTATGTTACATAATTTTCTATTATGGCTTACCATTTAAGATTATGGTTAATAAAATTATTGAAAAATTAAAAATTGAATAATCACAACACAAAAACTAATTATGCGGTGCTATCTAAAAACCAAGCGTCTAAAGATCTTGCGCCCATTGAAAAAATCTCAGTAATGGCAGTTGGGATCTCTGCAACGAAGACCTGTAATTCATTAAAACAAACCAGAGACCGCCAAATTCTAACAAATGAGCCCGCTGAATTTTCCAGACAATTTTATGCCAGTTTACTATGACTTGATGTAGCACGGTGTCAAAATGACGAAATGCAATGAGGTCATCAAACGTTTCAATTCTAAACAATTTGCAAATATCGCTCATGAATAAAAATAATAAAACCTGTGAATTATGGAAACCCAAAATGGGATCCTGTGAATGAAGAACTATTTGGAAATGATCTGGTGGATCTCAGTGGTGATAAATGGGTGCGTGAACAACAGATCATAAATCCATCTTTCCACACTGATAAGCTCAAGGATATGCCTTCTTGCATGATAGAGAGCAGCGCCATATACTTCAGAAATGGGAGAAATTAGTAGAAAATAGTGATAAAGAAGTAGACATAGCTCAGGAAATTAAGGCTCTAACTTCAGACATCATTGCTTGCACAATATTTGGCAGCAGTTATTTCCAAGGAAAGCATATTTTTGACTTATTGGCTAAGCAAATGTCCTTGGCCTGCTAGGATTATGCAAACGAAACAAAGAATGTTGGAGACTCAACAAAACTATTAAAGGTGCTCTGAAGGATCTTATTATCAATCAACATGGTAGGTAACGATGTGGAGGAATTCTTTGCTGTTTTGAAACGAATCGATGCAAGAAAGGAGGAGCTTAGCTGTATTTCCATAGTGGACAAGAAGAAACCCTTTCTTGCTCTAACTGTCGAGGCGGTCACTTCGAAGCCTCCTTGGCGGCTGTCATTTGAGTGGGAGGATTTTTGCAGTAGCAATGGTAATCAATCCAGCGATCTCATTCAGGCCTCTGCATCTGTGGACACCAACACGAGTTTCAAACAAAGGAATCAACTTAAAGACGATGATGATAATAAGAAGCGATTCGTTTCTCTGAAGCAGAATAATAATGACGAGGAGGGTACTCAGCAGTTGGATCTCCTGTGCATGTTAACGCTACCTTTCACACCATCCATGGAGTAATGCTTGGTGTATCCAGAATTTGGAATGATGGATTAATTAAAGCCATTTATAAACCGAAAAGAATATATAATAATTTGTAACTGTAGAGATATATAATAATTTTTTAAACAATAATGTTAATTTGAACAGCCGGCTGTACGTCAATTTTTTTTAAAATGCTAGATTGTTTACATTGATGAATGCTCTCACTGTAGAAAGCCTCTCGGCTTAATAATATTATGAGAAATATATATGTAAATCATTCTTTAATTAAGTTGAAGCATTCAAAGTCACTAAAAGTGATCTAGAAGTCTAATGTAACACTCTAATTTATGAGGAATTTGAAATACAATGAATTGTATTTCATCTTCACCAACGGAAAACAATTCACAAATCCCTTAAAAAAAAGCTACTTCATTAGAGGATTTTTTTATTTCTATTGAAACTACCAAGTGTCTAGCAAGAATAAATAATATAAATATCAATTAAATTTTTGGAAAATAAAGCCACTTTGGACATCACATTGACTTAGGATTTTTATATAATTTCTTTTTTATGGAAAGCATTTTAAAAAGCTTATGTATTGGTAGTTATTAAAATATAAAGTAATTAAATAAAAATAAAAATTAGACTATAAAGAAGATAAACATAATTACTTATATTTGAGGTTTGTACAAATTAAATGAAATCTAAAAATTCACATGTATAAATTAGTTGAGAATTGTTAATTAATTAGACTAAATTAACAAAGACTATAATTGAACATGTTGAAATTTATATGAGATGTATTGAGTTTGTGTTTCTTATAAATGACAAAAGAAATTTTTTGATTGATCTCAAAAAGTAATTGAGGCATGGTAAGTTTGAATGATGATATTAGGTTTTGGATGATATAATTAAGGTGACTAAAGTTTGTGATTAAAATTTATTCTTTTTTAAAGGGCATATTTATGATCAAGGATGCTTTTTGATAGAATTATTTGTCTTTTCTTGTAGTGATGCTTTAGATCAAAGTCTATGTCGATCATTAGGATGCAATTGTGACAAGGATTCAACCCAAGGGTGTGGCTTCATTCAAATTGGCATGATTATGCCTTAAAGCTAAATTGGTCCTTCATTACCCACATTACCTATTTGCTTGGTGTAAATCTAAAGTAGCACAAATTTGACTAGTAGGGATGAACATCACGAGGTTGTTTATACAATGACTAAAGATTAATAATTTTTTCTTTAGTTAGGCCCTAAGTAGTAGTTAACTATAATAAAAGAGATGAAGTGTAACGATGAATGTCATTAATTTGTCAATCGATTATTGTTGAATTCCAATACAAACTAGTGAGTTTCTATGATGAATATATTTTTGGAAGGTGTGCCTTAAAAATGGATGCCAATGACTATTGACAAAATGAGTTTTTTTTTTGATATTTTTTAATGTTTTTGTTATTCTATCAATATACTTTCTTAGAAAATGATAAATACTCCTTAGCACTTTTGATGCCTCTATTATTCTTTTGTTAAATGATGTAATAATAATCTACAAGTGTCCTAGGTTGATGTTTTTATATTTTATGAGTTTTTTAATTTTAAAGAGATTACAATCTCTCCTAGAATCAAGTCTAGGGGATAGAATTACAAATGTTATTTAGTATAGGATGGAAACTTGATAAGATCTAGATTGGATTGGTTTTAACTTGAAGACAATTACATATCAAATTGATGGTTTAAATCTTGGGCTTGTAATGCTTAAAGAGTGAAATTATGTGCTAAAATCATGCATCACCATATTGACCTAAACTCAGATAATACAGGGAAGAAAAAAATTATCTTATTGAAATTGTCCATAATTTAGTTCCACTTTGATTTGCATAAAAAAATTAGTGCACATTGATGCCAAAGAAAAAATAAAAAATGTAAAGGGATATATAAAATTCTAGTTAAAAAAAAGAGCAATTGAGCTAAGCGTGTGCCACTTATGAGATTATTGCACAAAACGAAAAAAAATAGTATAACTGGATAACATCTTTCATTAAATTGTGTAGTGCAAAGGAGTGCACGTAAATTGAGAAGAGAAAAAATGTGGCTAATAATTATGTTTGATCATTAATATAATATGAAGTTGTAATTTAAAAATCAAGTGTGAAAAGTGGACATGGAATACAAATACAAGGTTTAGTATAAAATCCATAAATTAAATTTACTTGTGTTGACTAATGGGATGCTTTCCTAAAATTCACCCCCAATTATAAGGTTGACCATATGAAATACATAAAAAAGAATTACTACCTTTCCTCCAAATGACAAGACCAAGTGAAAGAATGTAAGATAAACATAAAATATTATATTAGAATAAAAAAATTCAACAATGTTATTTCAATTTATGTCATTGAATTAGGACCTAAAAATATGTCATAAATATCTACTAAGACATTATGGTTGTGCATATGGAGATGGTAGTTGTTAAACACACAAATATATTGAGTATAAGGTGAAGGCTAAAATAATATATCAAAATTCAAAATCAATTATCATTTATAACTTTTCCAATCAATACATAAATTATCAAGGAGGTAAGCATACATCAACACCAAGGAATGTGCCAAATTTATGTGGAAACCTAGAAGGAAAAAACCATGGTGAGGAGCTACTTGGATCTACTATCCAAATCTTCCCTCATAAAAGATAATCAATAAATCACAAAATTGAAAATAGACCAACCTATAAGGGCCCAATTATATTTGTAGGAACCAAGCTGTAGGAGACATCAATCTCTTATCTAGAATATGACACCAAATCAAAGAATGACACACTAGTCTAAATATATAAAAGCTATGTTAGACAAATGTTCAAGGATAAGCCATTAACATTTACATTATTTGATTATCTTTAGAAAAATCTCACAATGTGCATGAGATCTTTGAATGAATTCACATAGAGGCTAAATTGAGTTGATAGTTTGATTTTTTTTGTTAGTTATCAATTCTACTTACGCACACTAGTACATTTTCCCTTGTTTTTGACCAATTTTTTCGACCAATGGCCATATTGGCCTATGATTTTCATTTTAAAAATTTTAATGCCTAATTTGGTCAACATTTTGACCAAATTAGGGTTTCCCAATTTGGTCAAAATTTTGACCAAATCAGGTTCATAATCAAAAAAGAAAAAGACAGCATCAAATTTTCTTTTTTGGTCGGAGGAGCTGGTTGGATGCGGTTTGCATGTATGGGAGCCATTTGAGGTAAGAGCTAGCATTTTGCATTGATTGATCCCCTTATATGGTTGTTTACATTTACATTTTGAGTTGCCATTGGAGATTTGGTGTCCACATTTGGAAGGAATTTATATTTATATGAAATTTCTCATAGGGTTTGCATTTTGAGTTGCCATTGTAGACATTTGACAGGTTATTTATATGAAATTTTGAGTTGCCATTACAAACGTTTGATAGGCTATTTATATGAAATTTTAAGTTGCCATTGTAGACGTTTGATAGGTTATCAATTGATCCCCTTATATGGTTTGCATTTTGAGTTTCCATTGCAAACATTTGACAAGTTATTTATATGAAATTTCTTGTGGAGGAATTGACCACCTAAACATCTTGAATTTCACAACTTTCACTAGTGCGTTGGGGAAGGGAGAAGTCAAAATACCAAATGAAGCTTGATTGGGCGCTTCCTTCATTGTTGGTTCAACTAGAAGTCTTGCTTGGGATTTCAACTTAGTCCCTTTCAAATGTATCTATAAGTGGTAAAAATTTGCAGCTTTTCTTATCGCATAATTTATTTGGCAAGGGTTTCATCAAATCAATTTGCCTCTAGAATCTTTGCACTACTGAAAGATGTGCTTATTCCCAGTGCCCATTTTATCTATAGATTGGCTTTAACTTGGTTACCAGGGGGAATCCTACTGTCCTAGACAGATTATTGCTAGAAACATTTTTTGGGAAATCTTGATTTAGAAAATATGGGGCTATGGCTCATTAATAATCTCATTTTTATTAAAAGCTAGAGTCATCATCAACTATAGTTGCTATGATCTCTTCTTAGATATAATTTATAGAAATCCTCCTCCTCCAACTATCCACTTGAATTAGAGATTTACAAGGAAAGATCCTAGACTCATAGTCAAAGAATTACCTTAATCAATTACTTTAAAGATTTCTAATGGTCCATCTCTATCAAGTTTGAGGCACATTGGGTGTCACAATAGTCCTATTTGGGGTGCCTTGCACCTTGATTTCAATGTTCAAAGAAACCCAGTTGGTCACTCTTGCCCTCCTTCCCTTCATTTCTTGAGGCATTGATGCTCTATGGATAGCTAAGCTCTGCCAGTTCTGCGCTAGGTTTACTCTCTGAAGTGTCATTTTTGGAAGTTTGCAATAGATGGAGTACTAGTCAAAATTTTCAATATTCTCATCCTAGCTGAACTGTTATGGAGAAAGTACTATGTATTTGTAAAGAACATGAGAAAACATTTGGTCCTTAATATGGTTATGCACAACCTCTACCTCTACAGGGTGCTATGGTGAACATATGATTGTGCCTGGGCCCATGTATTGCTATTATCTTGATCCTAGCCGTACAATTTCCCTTTCTATCTTAGAAATTATAATGTGATAAAAAAATGTTGGAGCAAGCATTGGTTTGTAGAGAACAAAGGGTAGGCCTAAATCCTTCACATGGCTTCTTTTAACCCTCTATTCTCAGTGCAACCCTTTGGTGATGTGCTAAGATTGGTTTAGGTCCATGAGTTTTAAAATTTTAATAGTATGAAAGTCAACCATGAACAATGGATATGACCTTAATCCTCATAATTTTGAGATGGTAAGAAAATCAATATAAGATGAAGTCAAATGAATACTTCCATGTATAAGACTGCATCTTTGAATGTGAAGAATCCTTGGTCATTGCATAATTTTTTAAGATTTGAACTATCATGACATTTAAATTTTTGTGATATAAGTTTTGGGTTCAAAATATAACTACTTATTGACATTCTAAACTTGAAAATAAGCCTCAAAAGTCATCTGAAATTGATAATGTGAAAATAAGTGCAAGCCCTACTTGAACCAAATTAAAAAAGGCAAAAATTATAAGTGCAATTAGGAAAGTTCCTCAACACCTAACAAAAATTTACAAAAATAAGTCTCAAAAGTCATCTATAATTGTTAATGTGAAAATTAGTGCAAGTCTTACTTAAATCAAATTAAAAATTATACATCTTCCATAAGGTTCTAACTCAACCATTATCTTTGTTATACAACCTTCCCAACTCTTTAGGCATGTTGCCATGATATTCTTATCAAAACTCTGAGGTGGATGGTAATTAAAAAAAATGCTGATCTACAAATTGCATTGGAAACACACGGGACTATCAAATCATTTGGCTTACAAATAAGCACCATTCCTAGTGCTCCCATTGATTAAAATAATTGAGCCAAAACCCCCCAATACAGAGTGAGATTTAAATTTGATTACTAAGTATTTACACTTTTCAAGTGTACACCATGTATACACTACAACAAACTCATTTCCACAACCATGGTAGCACTTGAAAGGTTTTGAAGGATTCTTACAAGAAACATTCATAACATATTTGTGCTTCGTAAATCTTGATTGTAGTAAAAGAACCTGCATTCCCTTTTTCAATGTTCAATTACCCCGCTCTTAAGCCTTTCCATTCAAGTGTGTAAACCATACACATTTTTTGTCCATTAGAGGAACACTCCTAGACTGAGGAAGCATTTCTTGAAAATGAGATTCTGTTTGATGAGATACAATAGTTTGAGAATATGGGGGAATGACTCCATATGATTAGTTGAAATTCTGTCAATACGTTGATTCCATAGCTATGTAAGTCTTGTAGTTGATCGGATTCAATCCTTGTTTAGTAATACATTAAATACTATACAATCTTGATACCATAGAATCCTTATTTACCTTACTATAGAAAGTGTAGAATCATGAATTTGGATTTGGATGGTCATGCATGTTTAAAGATCAATATTTAGTTTTATTCTTTTATTTGTCATACACAAAGAATCAAAATATTTGAATTGAAAATTTTCAAAATTAATTGACATGGAGATAATCACTATGCATGATGTTGTCTGGTATTGTTTGGTATGTTTCCTCACAATGTGAAGGTTGGGGAAAAAGGTATTACATCCAATGAACATTTTTTGGAGTTTGTGGAAAGTAGAAAAAAGAAAAGAATGAACAGTTTTGTATATGGAAAAGTGCATTAAAGTTGTAAAAATAGTTGAAGCAAACATTAATGATCAAATTTTGTATTTTTTTAACCACCCAAAATAGGCTATTTTTAGAGAATCTAGAGAGTTAGTAATTAATTTTATATTTTTGACCATCTAAAATAGTTTATTTTTTTAGAATTGAGAGAAGGGTTGGTTGAAGTACAAATGATCACCATTGGTCAAGCATACACATTTTTTCATATTATAGGTAGGTATTTTGTACTGATCAACTACCTTTGCATGGCTCATCTCAAATCTGAGAGAGAATGGATGCATTTGGTTAGTTATATTACATGCTTGCTGCACATGTATGTGGAAGATGGTGATTTTGCACATAAAAGATAAGATTTGTTTGAACAATTTTATATAATGTGATTATTATGATTTTACTAAGCGAGAATTATATTTTATTGATACTTAAATACTAGTATATCATAATGATTGTGTGAATGTTATGGAGTCCAACAATAAAATGAGATAAATTTTAGTACCACATTGTACTAATTGCCAATGCTATATTATGAATTTGGTATTAAATTGAACTTAAAAGAATATGGTACTAATGGACCTCCTTTTATATCATCAATGGAGTATATCATGGATGTAGTATTGATTTAGTTCTAAATTGTCATTTGCTTCTTTCTATTGAATAAGAACTTTACATAGTGTATAATATTATGGATTGTGAAGGAAATAGGTGTGAATTGTGATACATTTGGAATATTCGTATATTCCTACACATCCTTTGCTTGCATCATGTAAAAAATCATCAAATCATAATACATTTGTGTGCATCACCAAGATTGTTCCTTTGTTCAGAATTGCACTTATCCATATTGTGGTAGAGAACCTTTAACTTTGAGCATGTTGGAACTCCTATGTTTGAATGGTGATGGCTTTCTATTTCTCCAACTACTTTGTGCAAATCAAAAGTGTGCATCATTTTGAACTAGTCTTTCACGATGAACCAATCCTTCTCTTGTACATTGCATAGGCCTTTGAATAATCTTTGTTACTTTCCTCTCTCCCTCATAAATAATGAAGCTAGATGAATTACTGATTAGCTGTAAGACTGCATATTTCTCCTCTTTATTGCTACCCACAAGAATCAACATATTGGAGGGATTCCATGCTTGCCTATATATATACATGGAATCCCTCCAATATGTTGATGCTTGTGGGTCGCAATAAAGAGGAGAAAGAAACATGCAGTCTTATAGCTAATTAGTAATTCATCTAGCTTCATTATTTATGAGGGAGAGAGGAAAGTAACAAAGATTATTCAAAGGCCTATGCAATGTATAAGAGTAGGATTGGTTCATCATGAAAGACCAGTTCAAAATGATGCATGCTTTTGATTTGCACAAAGTAGTTGGAGAAATAGAAAGCTATCACCATTCAAACATAGGAGTTACAACATGCTCAAAGTTAAAGGTTCTCTACCACAATATGGATTAGTGTAATTCTAAACAAAGGAAAAATCTTGGTGATGCACATGAATCTATTATGATTTGATGATTTTTTACATGATGGAAGCAAAGGATTTGTAGGAATATACAGATATTTCAAATGTATCACAATTCACACCTATTTCCTTCACAATCCATAATATTATACACTATGTAAAGTTCTTATTCAATAGAAAGAAGCAAATGAAGAACCTTCCTAGTTCTCATCCCTAAGACACTTGGAGCTGACTTGATGGATAAGTTCAGGCCCACAAGCCTTTGCAACTCTTTGTACAAAATCATTTCAAAGGTTCTTACCTCAAGACTCCTTAGCATCCTCCCTTTGAATATTTCCCCTCAGCAGACTGGCTTTCTTCCTCGAAGACAGATTCTTGACTCCATTATCACAGTCCATGAGGTCATCCACTCTCTTGAGGCTAGTAAGAAGGAAGGTTTCTTGCTCAAACTGGATATGTCTAAAGCCTATGATAGGGTGGACTAGAATTTCCTTTTGGCGGTCCTATAGGCTTTTGGTTTTGACACCCAGGTTTGCAAGCTCATCTCTCAACTTTTTAGTTCTCCTTCTTTATCTATTTTGGTTAATGGTTCCCCTTCTCTTTTCTTCTTTCCTTCGAGAGGACTAAGACAGGGTGACCCCATTTCCCCTGTTCTTTTCATCATTATGGTTGAATGCTTGGGAAGACTCATCCAGAGGAAATTTCAGGACATGAGTTTGCTTGGTCTAGCAATTTGTGGATGATACCATTTTGGGGGGTGAAACCATTGTCAGTGAGGCCAGAGTTTTTAGGGGCCTCCTAAATACCTACACTAGGGGCTCAGGCCAGGCGATCAATTGAGAAAAGAGCTCGGTCTTCTTCATCAACATCCCCTTGGAGAGACGAAGGAAGATTGCCCGCATCTTGGGAAGTAGTATTGGGTCTCTTCCTGCGAACTATCTTGGCCTGCCCTTGGGCACCAGACTCTCGAATTCTTTCTAGAATAACATCTTAGATAGATTCAACAGGAAACTCATAGGTTGGAAAGGTGCCACCCTAAGCCTGGCTGGGAAGTTCACTTTGGTTAAATCCAGCTTTTAGAACCTCTCAACTTATGCCTTAAGACTATTTGGTATCCCAGTCAAGCATGCTGACAGGATGGAGAAGATTCAAAGGGACTTTCTTTGGTCAGGGTCCAATGACCATAAGAGATACCACCTCATCACCTGGGATCTTGTTTGTCTCCCCAAATGCTATGGTGGTCTTGGCATCAGAAAAATCAGACATCTCAACAACGCTCTCCGAGCTAAGCAGATATGGTACATTTTTCAAAGTTTAGATATTTGGAGGGATATCCTGACTGAGAAATAGCTAAGAAGGTAGTCCCTCAACTCCCAGATAAATGGGTCTGAGATTCCCCAGGGGTCCTACATTTGGAATGGGATTTTGAAGGCAAAGCCTTTGGCCAAGTCTAAGGCTAGGTGGAAAGTTGGCAACGGGGACAATATACTTTTTTGGCATGACAACTGGATGTGTCAGGGACCTCTAATCAATCACCCTTGCTTTGGTAGATGGCTAAAAAAAGCATAGAAATATATGGTCTATATGTTAGAGATTACAGATCTGGAAATGATTGGCATGACATGTCCGAGCTATCCTTGGACCTTAACTCTCTGATGATTTATCTGAAAGCCACCTTCCTCAACAATAGCAGGGATACCCTCATTTAGAGGGATTCTTTGAGTGGGCTGTACTCTGTTGCCTCAGGATATTTCTCCATATGGGATAGGATGGAGAAGCCAATTTGGGCTAAAGCCTGGATTTCTAGTCTCACTCCTAAAATCAACATTTTCTTCTTGCTTCTCCTGCAAGACAAAATCCTTACCCTGGATAATTTAGCTAAGAGAGGCGAAATTATCCCCAATAGATGCAACCTCTGCAAACATGACCTGGAAATAGTTAATCATTTGTTCATTCATTGCCCTTTCTCATCCAAGGTGTGGAACCTCCTAACCACGGACCTCAATTTCAGTTGGTGCCCTCGGTTAGTTTCCAGGACTTCTTCAACCAATGGAGAAGCCACCACTCTGGCTTGAATTCACATTTATTTAGCTTATGGATTCTCCCACACTTCTATTGGGGAATCTGGAAATAGTGCAACAATAGAATATTTAGAGAAAGGGAATCTCCAGAATTCATAATTGCTAAGAAAATTGAAGGTCTCACCTTGGAGAACTATGCTATAACCAAGGGTGGAAACATCAAGGAAGGAGGGAACTGTAAAGCTAGAAAGGAAGACAGGGACAAGAGGAGACAGGAAGCCAGATGGTCCTTTCCCCCTAAGGACTGGCACAAAGCCAACTTTGATGGGGCAACAAAGGGGAATCCCGATCCTGCTAGAAGTGGAGGCATTATTAGAAATAGTTTGGGTAGAGGAATTGCTGCTATATCCTTCCCTCTTGGTCACTAGACCAACCACTTCACTGAAGCTAGTGCGGCCAACCATATTGTTAAACTGGATTTGGCTTCCAAAATTGAGCATCTTTGGCTTGATCGTGATTCCTTAAACATCATCAACTATATCAAAGGTCTCACCACGCCATCCTGAACTATTTCCAATGTCATTGAGGATATCAAATTTGACCTAGGCAAGTTCAAAAAGACTTACGTCAGCCATATTTTTAGGGAGGCCAACCCAGTTGCTGACTGGGTTGCCAACGATGCAGTCACAAGAAATTCGGTGATGATGTGGAGGAACGGTGACAAATTTCTAGTTTTGGTGACTTAGTTACTCCAGCTGGACCGAATCCAGGGCACGAATATTATTCCTTTTTAATTATGATAGGATTTTCCAAATCGCACATCGAAAGTAGAGTAATAAGAAGTAATGCGAAGCCCTTTTCAAGATATAATTACGCATATGAAAGGCATGCTTTGAGGGCAGGCTCAAACATAACCACTAAAAATCATAAAAACATTTTCATTTTTAGCATCCCAACCAATTTTGTTCTTTGTAATACTACTAGTGGTTTCAAGTTTGCTGAGACAAAGACTACCATGGTGGGTGAAAGGATCAAAAGAGAGCCTTCGAGGGAGTCAGAGAGTTGGAAGGAGAAGAAGAAGGTTTGGTGTAGGCTCGAAAAAGGTGGAATAACCAGGTTCATGGAGAAGCTACATGGTTTTGACACTGGGGTTACAAAGGTCATGGTGGATTCTTGGAGCAACGGGAGAGTCAAAATTGATGGTGTCACCCACCAAATTTCTAAGGGCTTAATTGCGAAGGTGATAGAAATCCTGCTGGATGGCATAAAATTTTACAGGGACAAAAAGATGTCACCAATGTTGTAAATGAATTTATCAAGGATGACAAGGAGAGAGACAAGCTCATCAAGATCGACACCTACTATGATATAGAATCCATCAAGAAATTATGGAGGTATGTTCTTAGAATCCTCATTGAGTACATCACTCTTGATCCCAAGTTCGACAGGATAAGAACACACCATTTTGTTTTGCTGAACCACTTTAGGCATGGTGTTAAATTTCTTTTCCCTTCTATCTTTACACTTCTATGTCAATGGGTATCGAGGGTTTCAAGAAAAAAATTGTTACTAATCCCACCCTTCACGAAGGCCTTCTTCTCCTAGTTTACGAGTTTTTGAAAACCCAAACCAAAGGAAAATCCCTTGGTGACCTGGGTAGTAAATCGGAGGATACTGCCACTTTGGACTTGGAGGATGTTCAAGTCATTAAAATGGAGGATGAGGAAAACCCCACCAAAGCCACCTCTGTTGCTCGCAACCCTAGTATGCCCAGTAGAAAGAGTTCTAGAAGCTACCCCGCCCCCCCCCCCCCCCCCCCCCCCCCCCCCCCCCCCCCCCCTCTTCCCCCCAAGCCTGAGCCTCAGGAGGAGAAAATTGACAGTGGGGAAGAGGAGGAGATAGATACTAATTTAGAGGAAGAGGACAAGGAGCTGGGGAAGGACAATGTGAGTGAGGAGGGGATTTCCCCTTTGTGTAACCCTAAGAAAAGAAAGGCTGATTGGGCTCTAATTTAGGAAGAAGCCCAGATTCCTGAAACCCATGGCCTTGACCCACCCATATCCCCGCCTAAGGAGATGAATGAAATTATGGTGGAAAGAAGTGGGAAGGTGGTAAGGAAGAACAAGAGGAGGGCTTGGAGAAATTTTAACATGGACACAACTAGGCTGGGTATTGTCAGAGAACCGGTGAACATCCAAGTGTTGGAGGACCTTTACGGCAAAACCCACTATGACGAGTTAATTGACCCTGCTATGTTGGTCATCTTCGATAACATGCGAGAAACTGGCTTCAATTTCCTGAATAATGCAAAGAATTGCTTGGTAGACAATTTTCATTCTATCAAATGACTATTTCAGGAAATTGAGGCCCTTAAGGAAAAGAACAACCAAGACACCAGTCAAAATATCTGCAAGGTTCAGGAGACCACAAGAAAGAATACTGCCCAAGTTGGTAACCAGAACTTCCACGATAGCCAAAAGACTAGGGATGGACAAGAGGAAAAAATCTCCTTGGTTGAGCAGAAAGTCCAGAAGTTTGAATCCATCCACCAGGTGCTGACTAAACAAATTGTGGACACCTTGCACACTCTGAATGAGAACATTGTCAACTTGGGTGACTCTCTAATGAGAGCCAACTTAGGTAGAGAAATTGTACAGAAGACTGGGATGGATTTCAGGTAGATGGAGTTTTCTTAGATTGAAGCTAGGGACTAGGTGAACAAGGCGGACCAGGTGGAGACCCAGAATAGGAACCAGGAAGGAGCGGATAGTTAGATGGACAACGAAGCTACAAAAAATCTGTAGGACCTGGAGAAGGAAAACAAATAGTCTACTTCACTTTTGGTTTTGTTCTTTGTTTTGGTTTTTGGCTTTTTCCTCCTTGCCTTGAGCCTTTTGTTAGTTTTTGGCTTTTAGCAACAGTCTCTTGTTAGTTGGACTTTTTATTTTTCTATCTATTATGTTGTAAACTTTTGGGTTTCAGGATCCCTGTAAAAATTGTCTTACTTAATCAAAAACATAATTTAGCTCTATATTTTATGTGCATTTGGGAATGCTTTACAATCTCCACTTAGAGAAAAATACCTTTTTTTCTATTTGTGTTGCCTAGTGCAAGTCTTTGGTTGCACCTGATGTGACCTCAGGTTCACCAAATATGGCTTCTTCTATAGCTCAGCCACCAAGAGCCCACACAATCTGAGCAAAGACATGTTTCCTGGTAATAAGACTCAGGTTATCTCCAGGAAAAAACCATGTAAGACCACGTGCTTTTCCTTGAGGTAAAAGAGTAACTTTTTGAACTAGATCATGTCTAGGGCTCATCATTTTGACCTTGTAATAGTTGCCAAAAAATGATTTAGTTGCCTCTAAAACACACATTGATATCATATATTATTGTAAATCAGACTTCCAACTTATGGTCCATATATATGTGAAGGGTCTACATTAAAATATACAATAATGTACCAAAATCTTGGTAGAATCCTAACTCCAAAACTTAAGGTAACTTACCTTTACAAATCTTCTAGAGCCTTTCAAGACTCCTCCCAACTTGTTTCAACACAATTCCAAATTCCTACGTAACTCTTCAGTTTGAACAGATCTTTCCCTATTACTGACTCTAGGGATCAATAATGGTAAAATGGCTCAAACTAAGAAATGGACTCCAACCTATTCCTTGGGTCAAGCTAACACCTAGGACCTTTCAAGGAACACTCAAGGGTTGGAATTTTACGATTACTTGACTCCCCCAACTTCTACCTTGCAAATTTGCTCTTAAGAGGTCTAATTCCCCTTGTAGCCTTTTTAAAAGGTTTTAGGATAGTAACTTGGTTTTTCTCGAATAGACTTGGCAAAAAAACTAGGGTTTAAAATACCCTTTTGGAAGTTACACAAATCACTAAAGCACCAACTCTTCAACCTACTCTAGCACCCCTGAACCTACGCAAACCTCACAGACCTAATTGGCCAAATTAAGCCTAGATCACTTGGAAATGAGAAAGGATGGGTACTTAGGACTGGTTTTTTGTTTCAGGAGTCTTACCTAACCTTTTCCAGTCTAGGGCATGTTCATAGAACCCTTGAATCACCTGAGAAAAATCAATAACTTTGAAATATTAAAATACATACCCTAAACTTGAAAATTCCAGAAGGCCATAAAAAACCAACCATAGAATTGTAGGTTAGGGCCACATCTTGCTTGAAACCCTCAATTTAAGGGTTTTTGAACCTACTAGCAATGAAAATGCTCTAACTTGCTTTAGACTAAACTAATAAAAAATAAATAAAATGAAATGTAATCTAGAATAAGAGAACTTTCAAATCATGCAACTAGATTTGGTCTCCCAATGTGTACACTTCTGTACAACAACAAAATGCTTTGAAAATCCATATATTTGGTCTCAAAGACTTGTTGAATGTACACCTACTTACACCACTGACTTTATAGAAGGTATTAGAATCAAAATACA
Organism: Cupressus sempervirens; assembly: GCA_028749045.1. NCBI lineage: Eukaryota > Viridiplantae > Streptophyta > Pinopsida > Cupressales > Cupressaceae > Cupressus > Cupressus sempervirens. Next base: position 218,747,176 of record CM053784.1, on the reverse strand, counting down.
TCATCCCAAAATGATATTTTGTTGGTTTGAGTAGTTACAAGACTAGGTGTAATGATTTTGAAAAAAATGTCAAAATTGGCAAAAAGTTGTTAGCAACTTTTCTTGCAAAATGCAATTTTTCCACTACTTCTTCCAACAATCTAATCACCTAGACATTTACAACACTTAGGAATTAAATAAGGTGTAATGACTAACAAAACACATGTAGAGTCAATTTATTGATTAAAACAACAAAAAACAAGATCCTTAGGACTAAGGTAATTTAGGCATATATGGCACCTTAAGTTCCTTGACCTCACAACCCAGGTGGGTCTGTGCATTTTATTTCTTGACACCTATAAAGTACATATGAAAATAGGCTCATGAGTATTTCATTAACATTATTTTTAAATTTGTATCTTAAGAATTATGTTTTAAAATTACCAGTAACTGGTTAGCTTTCATCACTATATCATCCTAAAAGTAAATATAACTAAAAAATATCGTGGAACCAACTTTCTCATAAAATATAGGGGCACTCTAGGGTTATCTTTAGTTATATATTAAACTTGTATAATAAATTCATCTAAAATTCTTAATTAGTTCAAGGTATAGGGTTGCATTTATTACTATAATTTTGTTTTTCTTAATTTTCACCAAAAAGGAAAGCTTAGAGTGATATGATGTGGGATCTAGTCAGAAGCAACATTGGTGAATCTTTGAAATTTGATTTCAACATAGAGAGGTATAGATTCAATAACTATCGATGAGAATTTATCATAGATGTGAACGAGAGAAAGAATCAAAAAGTTCAGATTGTGTAGCAGTACTTGAGGAGCTAAGACATAAAACACTCTTTTTCTAAATTTGGGCTAACATGTTCTCCTTGAGTGAGCCCAACTAATCCTCGCGGGCTCAATGATTTGTAGAAGACCACTATGCTCTAACGAGATCTCTTGTGTACCATGTTGATTATAAAATTACTGTAGACAAGCAGTTAAATACCAAGGTGATGAGTTTGGTGATTAATAATTGTATAATGAGCATTGTATATTATACAATAAACAAAGAGCATTGTAACCAGACAACTTTCATTGATTACAATATGTGTGAATTTGAGCGAGGTGACCAATTTTTTTTTCAAAACCATATGTGCAGATATAAACATTAAGTACAACATGCCCAATATTATTGTAGATATACACATTAATTAGACCAAAATTTTCTTTCAAAACCATATGTGCATATATAAAAAATAAGTAAAATATGTCCAATATTTTTGCAGATATACACATTAATTACACCAATTTTTTCTTTCAAAACCACATTTGAAGATATACATATTAAGTAAAACATGTCCAATAATTTTGCATATAATTTTCCTATGGAGAAAGACCATGCTTGGCAATATGAACCCAGAACAATACCAAGACAATTGCTAGATTGTGGTTTTAGTTTCAAAGAAAAGTTGATAAATGTAATTGTCCTTGTAAAAAGTTTAAGGGCTTAAAGAATCAAAGAGTTCTAATAATAACAACCCAGAGTCATTGTAGGCAACATGGTCACATTGAAGGGGGCCACAATTTTCATCAATTGCTGAATGTGAATTTCCAACTAGAGGAACATGGAGGTGTGAATATCCAAGATGAGGATACTGCTCCCATAGAAGGTGATAATTTTCTAGAGGACATGATTGAAGAAGATGGTATTGGCACAACTAATAAAGATGATCATGATGATGGTACTATTGCATTTGATAATGATGATGAAGATGGTCTTGATATAACTATACTTGAGAAAGCATACGGGCCCCTATACCAAGGCTCCCAAAAACCTCTTCTCTCTGATATAGTGTTGTTGGTGAACTTGAAGGTTATGAATGGTTTATCTAATGTAGCAATGTCATATATGCTACGGTATGCCATTTTTTTTATCTTCAATGTTAGCATACCATTACTATTCATTATACTAACAATTCATATTTGTTGTTGTAGGTTGACAGGTGAATTTTTGTTACCACCATCAAATATTTTGCCTCGTTTGTACCAAAAATTATCTACTATTATGAATCAAATTAGAATGAAGTATTAGACAATACATGCATGCCCCAATGATCACATTCTATATCATAAACAACATGAATTTATAACAAAATTCCCTTATTTTCATAGTAGTAGATAACAATCATATCAAATAACAAAAAAGGTGCCTCACAAGGTTCTTTGGTACATTCCCATTATTCCATGTCTTGAACGATTATTCAGGTGCACTAGCTTGGCACAATTTATGGATTACCATGCACACAATAGAAGTGAAGATGACATTATGAAAATTCCTAGGTATGGTTCTACATTTAAAGAGATAGAAAAAATATGGCCACACTTCAAAGTAGAATTTTGTAATCTCAAGCTTTCATTGGCAACAAATGGTGTCAATCCAGTTGGAGATAAGATCTAGTTACTCAGTGTGGCCTATTTTTGTTATTAACAATAACATTCCTCCTTGGATGTCCATAAAGATGAAGCATATAATGTTGTCAATGATTGTATTGAGTATTTTTTCATTTGATAGTTATCTAAATTAATATATAAATAGTGCATCAAAATGGTCATAATAATTATGTAATGTTTCTATTCATTCAATTACTAGGTAAGTACCAAGTTAAAGATATGAATGTGTATATTGAGTCCTTTATTGATGAGTTTTTGAAGTTATGGAATGGGGTCACTATGTAAGACATCTTTGGAACAATAGGACAAAGATATTTTTAATTCCATGTAATGGTTAAATGGACAATATATGATGCCTCTTGGCTAACTCATTTTTTACAGTATGTTATATTGTTAAGGTTACATATTTTTGGTCTATTATAGTGCTTACACATTATTTTTGTATGTTTAAGTTGTACATGATAATTGTACATGATCCAATTCTACATGATCTTTTAGGTCTTTAGACAAAGAGAAAATTCACATGTCCAGTTTGTGGTCCAAAGATGAAATCTTGTCATTCAAGAAGTTTAGGAAAATAAGTGTTTGATGAGTTTAGACAATTTCTTCACAATAATCATAAGTATCGAATTACTGAAAAACATCTTTTTAATGGGAAAGAAGAGACAACATTAAGGCCATGAAGAATGACACCTCATCTATGAAAGTTCAAATATGATCAACTAAATCATTGAGGTAATGTCCATTTTGTGGTCCGAAGTTTGAAATTTATATTTTGATATTGTCTTTTATTTAGTAATGATGTAATTGATGCTCATGAAGGTCGTTAAGGCATCAATGAACAACTTTCTAGAGGAATAAAAAATTAACTTACTCAATTTAGTAGGTTACTGTACTACAAAGATCTTCCAATCATGTGTTTGTTTGATGCTATGCATATTGGAAAGAATGTAACAGAGACACTATGAAAAATATTGGATAGAAGGCGTGATAAAGAAAAAAAATTGACAAAATTTGTAATGACATTCATGAATCCAATCATGCACTGAAAAATTTCATTGAATCAAATAGAAATGGAGACCGCATAAATATGAGTGCCCTTCTTTGGTTATTAATGGAGCATCAAAGTGATGCACTAAAAGAAGTCATAAAAAATACAAAATTTTCCACAAGATTTGCTGCAAATTAGGCAGTCTTGTATCAAAGAAAGATGATTTTGGGCCAGGGTTGAAAACATATTATTGGCATACTTTCGTCAAGGTAAGTCATGTTCTCTATTTACAATATATTTGTAAAATCGCATGTACTACCTATCGTATTATTTCATGATATATTGAAAAGTTTGTTTTTCAATGATTGCATTACATCCTACCTCTATCCCTCCCACACTAGTTTGACAACAATATTAAATAAGTTATATATGATCTTGAAAAATACATGAGGTTAGAAGTGTTATTTCTTAGATTTTTTGTACATATATTATATTTATGACTTGCTTTACTTTTAATGTAATTTATTGTATATTTTTATCTAGAATCTCATTTATATGTTCTTACATGTTGAATCTCTTTTAGGTGGTTATCATCTAAAGTAATTGATAAAAAAAAAAAAAATATTGGAAGAGAAAAAATTTACAGCTTATGTGTGAAATGCAAAAGTGTCTACCTTCAATTTTTTTCAATGCTCAAGGACACTACCTTATACATCAAGTTGAGGAGATTGATTTATGTGGACCTGTACAAGCTAGGTCAATGTGGATGGTTGAGAGGCACTCAAAATTTATGAAGGGTTTGGTTCGAAAAAGAGAACATCTTGAGGGTTCTATGGTAGAGGGTGTAGACACCTAAAAACCTTTAGAAAATAAAGTATTTTTATTTTCTAAAGAATTCCTGATGACATCATCATTAATTAATTAATTTATTTTTATGCCATTAAATCCCTTTATCTTAATTAAACATATTTAATTAAGGAATCCCTCCCAAAAATGTTTAAATCTTATTTAAACATTATTTCCTTATTTATTAATTATTTAATTAATAAATTGACCAAAAAACCCAAAATAAATAAAAAATTTATTTTTTGCCCAAAACTTGGCCAATTTCCTTAAGACCACTAACCTCTTCCAAAATCTTCTAATCCTTCTTTAATTTTGATTAAAGGCTAATCCCATCATTTCCTACCCCTAATCCCAACTCAAAATATTTAATTAAGATTAAATATTAATCCTCATGTTTATTAAAAAAGTTTTAATAAATATCTCCTCAACCCAAACCCTTGAAATAAATAAAACATTATTTATTTCCTAAAAATCTAATTTATCCTCATCCTTAAGAAGTTCTAGACTCTTCTAGAAAGTCTTCATCCTCATCCTAGGAAATTCTAGACTATTCTAGAAAGTCTTTATCCTCATCCAAAGTCTAGATTCTTTTAGAAGATGTCTTTAAACCTAATCCTAATCCCCTCCTAACCTTGTCACATTCCCTAAACATGGGTTAAGACTTACTAACCCAAGCCAAAGTTAACAAAATATCTCCTCCTTCACCCACCCTCATTAAATGCCATCCACTTGCCTATCCCTAAGCTAATCCTAAACCATCCTAATCCATCTTCTAATCATTTGCACAATCCTAAGCAAGCTTAAAACCTTCCTAATCAAGTCCAAGTCAAAATTGCTCTCATCTCCCTCAAAATATCTCAACCATAAAACTTTATGAAGTCCACTAGGCCATAAATTACTCTTCCAAGCCCTTTTATTGCTCTTACAAGCCATTATGAGGGTCTTTATGAAGATTTTATCCCTTGAGCCTCCTTTGTTGACTCATCCTTCCCCTTTCCTCCATCCTCTCACCCTGTGACATGTGTCACTCCTTGATTGGCTTTAAGGAAGCACAATCCATGTGCTCTCCTCTCATGCAATCTGAGCCCTCCATGAGCTTTTTCCCATCCTTGCATCTTAGCCATCAATCCCTCAAGCCTCTTGCCTATAAATTAGATCCTTCCCCTTTGCAAAATAACACAATCCATGAAGTAAAGTCATAATGCCATTTTGAGAAGCCATTTTACATCAGAACCATGCACTCACACCCAAATTCCAACTCCATTTGAAGCATAAAAGCTTGAGCATACATCCTATCTATTTAGACAAAGCTACTCAACAAGAGAGCTTCTCATTGAGAGATCCCATTAATGGCTCATATTCTCAATTGAGAGTTCATCTTAGTCCATCTTGAAGTTTATGAATTTTGTTTAGTTTGTAGAAGCTTTATTTAAATTTGGTTTCTATTAGCATACTAACATTGCTCATATACATTTTGGCACGCCCGGTGGGACCCCGCATGGGTCATCTTCATTAGCTTTTTTAGTCAAGTTTTGTATGTCATTTGCTAATTTTGGCTAATTTTTCTTGTTTTTGTGATTGGTAGGATTGTATAAATTGGTTTTGTAGGTCCACATGAGCATGAAGAAGACAAAGGCACTCATAGTCTATCTCATAGTATTTGCAAATTTTTCAAGCTTATAGGTGGACAAAGCACTTGGAATTCTTCTTCCTCTTCTTGTCTATATTCTTCTTATTCCATATACTTCTTCTTCTTCTTGTGGGAGATCTTGGCCATTTTTTGTTTTTTTAAGGAAGCAAAATCATACACACTTCTTTTTAGTGCTTAAAATGAACCCCCAAATCATACTTAAATCCATTAAAAATTAAAAATTTGCAAAAAAGAAAAAATCTTTTAACAAGTGAAACTAAACCAATCCAATCATTTGCATCCTTGCAACATCAAGGTTTTAGATGCATTCATGCAAAGTTAGGAACACTTCATTTTTGGGAATTTAAAAAGAACTTCAAGTTTCCATTTCAAAAGGTTCAAAATCAACACTAAGTGCACACTAAAATCTAAATCAAACTCAAAGCATCAATCAAGGATAAAATGAACCTCATTTGAAAATATTTTAAAGTTCTTTTAAAAATCTCATGAAAACTAAGAGTCCTAAATGGTTGCCAAAAATTGTCCTAAAAGCTTTGTTATTTGTTCCAAACAAATGTCTTGTTGCAAAATCTTGAATGTTTCTTAGGTTTTTCATGCATCAAAACAATCTAGGAATATCATTTTTGGGCTTAAAATATGCAAACTAGAACACAAAATCTTGAATGAAAACCAAAGTCCAAAGAGTCATTTTCACTTTTGAGTCCAAAACAATCTTGAATGATCTAAGGTTAAAACAAAGCACTTCAAAGTTCTTAAAACAACACACAAAATCTCAATCTTGAATGCTCAAAGGAAAAAACTTGAATGTTTAATCACTTGTCTTTGAATGCACATTGCTAAACACACTCTTGAATGCCATGGATTAAAATCAAATTTTCCTTGAATGCATGATTAAAACAACAAATCCAATCTTGAATGCCATAGATCAAATAATCATCTTTTGAGGCATAAAAAGAATCCACATTTTTGAAATCTTCTAAGTTATAAAAACTAATAAAGACGCTTTTAGTAAGTTTGTAGTTGGACTCACCCTCTTTAATCACCCATCACTTTAACCATTGGTTTCAATCTCAGTGCCATCTATGGGGATGGGTCTACCTAAGAGGGTGTTAAGTGCTCCACAAAGATCAAACTCCACTCACTTGGGTCTTTAGTGGTTTTTCTAAGTTAGAAAATTCCTTGAATGCGCATTAATCTCGCTCACACTTCATTTGGGCATAAAAATTGGACAAATTTTGACGTGGAGGGCCTCCGGGCGCGCGCTTGACAAATCAAGTTTCACATATCTTTGTTTTGGGCTTAAAACAAACTCACACTCAATCTTGAATGCCTAAAAATCAATGAACATCGCATGGTTTTGACACATTTTCAATGACGCTCACATTTCTTATGTTGACGATCTCTCAACTTCCATTATGCAGCTAACAACGTTGTCAAATTGGAATGAACATTGTATGCCATAATCACAAGTGTCTTCAATCATAGCTTACAAAATCTAAATCATCAATTGGAATAAATGCGTGTCTTTTAAAGCCCAAGATCATGTATGTGATCTTGTTTTACACTTTTTAGGAGGCCTACTTGGGGATTTCATCACCCCTTGGGACGACCTCAACTCCAGCATTCTAGCGGAGTATAAAAATCGAGAGGTGAATCCAAAGACACCTCTCTTGGAATCAAGATTTTGTCACTTGGGCTAAGCCTCAAGGAACTTTATACCCTTGAGAAGTGAAAGAGGAGAAGTGTGTTACCGCTCCTCTCAGCTGTGTGACATCTTTTTGATTTTATCTACAGATTTGGGCCTCACGTACCTTGCGTATATCGAGGACTCCCTAGCTATAACAAATTTCATCCTTGTAGAAAGCTTCCTAGGATGTTGGTGTGTTTGATGTGCTTGCTCCAAACTTTTGTCTGCTTGTTTGTTCATAGCTTTTGAATGAATGTTTTCCAACTTTGGTCAAAATCCCAAAAAAGCAAAAATCTCCCAGCTCAAGGCATACTTAGCGTAGTCATTGCCTCATCAGAAAATCATCCAAGCTCCCCCGCTGCAATCGAATCTATCTAATTCCTTGCTTTAGAACAATCCCAAATCCAAAGTCTCTCCAAATCACCCCCCCCAGCTAGCTAGCAACCCAATCCAAAATCACACCCAAGCCTTTAGAGAGTTGTTGCCATTCTGCTAGAATTTGCTATCCAATCAATCCGACCAATCCACCAGCCTCACCAAGGTTATCCCTTTGACAGAGCTTTGTCTAGGGTAATCTAGATTTGGAACTTGTTATCCCTCATCAACTTGAGCTAAAGGTTGGGATCCACAAGTGGTCAATCTCGTGTCATGCCGATAGGATCATTAGTCTATCCTTAAGTTGACACAATCTCCACCAATCTAGCGCATAGGAAAGCAAAACTCTCATTTTTTGACAACATGCCCTTGAAGTCTTCCATCCACAGGAAAGCCAAAAATCTCCAGCCAATCCTCTTTAGGTCTATCATATAGCTCTGACTGTCCCTAGGAAATCCTTCATCATCCAATCCAAAATCTGTGCTTAATCCAAATCCAACCATGAGCTTCCGTGTTCATCCATATGCAAGACCCCATCCCCATCCGACTCATCATCAAAACATGAAATCCCAAACCTATCATGATGTGTTCGATCGTATTGCCCTTGCTCCTGCCACCTCCTATTCCAATGATGATGAAAATCTTGTTGACTATGACGGGTATATTGAAAGCCTTAGAAACATTCCCCCAAGCATCCCACAAAATCCAAGAGTTATTCCAAACTATCTAGTCATGCCATCTGATATCCTAGATTCTCCTCCATCACCCAATCAACCAAGCTTCCAATCTTCCACCCCCATCACACTAGCTATTCCTGTCAATCCACCTCCACCTCCGACACACGAGTCTCCAAGGAATCTCCTAGAGGAAATACAAGAAAAGTTGCCTCCAATAGTCGATAAGCCATGTCATCTAATCCAACCATGTGAAGTAGTCAGTGATGAAGCTTCCCCGTCTATAATATCACCTCCATCTCCCATAGCTACCATCCCCATAGCATCCATCAAATTGCTTAAAATCCTTCCACTTCCCACAAGCGTCAAAATCCCACCACCCATCAAATCGTTCCAAATCCCATCCACATCTCCTCCTCCAAGCATTATCCAAATCCCATATAATGAACCTCATGCATCCACTCCCATCCATTCCTGTCGAGATCTTGTCCAAAAGCATGTTGAAATATCCTCTGACAGAACAACAGATCCCGCCATCCCACTTATTCCCCTACATGATCCACTTTTACCATCCCCTCCATATCTAAATCCTACCATCTTACTTACTCCATCTCAAGATCCCTTTCCCTCAAACCACCCAACTCAAGATCCTATCCTCCCATCTCCTCTGCTTCATGATCATACATCTCCCATAATCCATGATGATAGATCCATCGAAAAAGAACTAATTATCATATCCAAAGCTCCAACTCCTTCAACTAGTAATGGACTCACATCTTGTGTTCCAAATAATGAACATCATATTGAAAAAAGAAATGAAAATGTATTTCTAGATGTTGGTATCTACTATCACAAAGTATATACAATGATATTGCATAGCTACCACACATAAAATAAAAGTAAGGAATTAAAAAATATATAATGATTTCGATGAATGCATCATGCAATTTTTGTCTTCTACATAATTTTTAGCATATATATCATGTAATTTTTGGCTAACTTAAGATAATGATTTACATATGCAAGCTATTTAATGCCTTTGACTAAGATCTTGCATAGTCTCATGGATCAACAACTATAAGTCAATAGACCCTATAGATACATTTTTAAATTTTCATATCTTCTCTTTAACATCAACATCAACTTTAATCCTAGTTTATATCTCATTTTATGGATTATAGGTATCAACAAATAGGTATTTGTTTGATTTTTCTTCCTCGAGTAAGGAAAATGTGGGAATAGAAGACAAAAGTGAGACATCTAGTAGGTCTAAAATAGGTAGATCAATTAGAGGTCAAAAGATTAGAAGAAAATTCAATAAATAAATACAATTTTTTCTTACTGAGGGGGGGTCATGTTCTTATGATAATAAGAGTGAAGGTGATAGGAAGGTTCCCTTAAGGTACACACATCTTTAGAAATAATGTGTACCTAAGGAACTACCTCTAGTTAACACTAATTTTATTGTTAACGAAAGGATATATCACATAGCTCCATCTTCATTACATTGTTTGGGCCTATTTTGCATGGACGTTATAAAGGTTAGTTAAAATAAAGTTGTTGAGTTGATGGAGTATTTACGACCTTGTTACTATTGGATACAATTGTTCAATTGTGTATTGTCTTTGATGTTACACAAATGTCATATCAGTCAGCAAACAGAGTCTACCGAGCTTAGTTGGTCAGCAAAGAAAATTACAAAGGCTATCGAGCTTAGTTGGTCAGCAAAGAAAATTCTGGAGTCTACTGAGCATTCCTGAATATACTTTGTGGAAATAGTTTCTACTGAGCTCACTCAGGCATTGAAGGATTCCGTGGTAGAAGTCAGTTTCTACTGAGCTCACAAGGTTAGTGAAGGAAAGTCAGTGTTTACTGAGTTCACTCGGTCTCCAAAAGATTTTGTAGAGTTTGCAGTGTTCATCAAGCTTTAGTTGGTTAACACTGAAAATCATTTCTGGAGTAGTGTTTACCAAGTAGGTTTGGCCAATGAAGGATTTCATTGTTTTGAGAAATAAAGTTTAATTGTTTCATGTAATATTTGTAGCCGACTGATGTGATGATTATTGGTAATTGTAACTTGTAAATGAGCTGACTTGAAAATTTTTAAGGTATAAATAAAAGGTCAAGTTGTGAATTCTAAAGGGGGTAATGAGCAAGCATGAAAGTGCATTGATTGTGTGAAGAGGAAAGTGTGAGTGGATTTTGAAGAAGGATTAGATATCCTTGAGGAGCAAAAAAGTTGTATTCGATCAGAGAGGATCTAGTGAAGCAAAATTGAGATCTGTTTCAACAATTCAGTTGAATCTCATTCAGGTCAACTCATTGTTACTTTCTCACCATTGTAGTAGTGATTTCCAAATCTCTTAACAGAGTTGGTTTAACAGCCATTTTGTAAATCCTCTAACAAGGCGACAATTCTATTGAATTGTTCCAAAGTCTTGTAGCAAGGCCACTCCTAGCAGGGTGATCAAATCCTCTAACAAGGTAACACCTAATAGTGTGTTTTGTAACCTTTAACAGGGTTGGCTCCTAACGGGCTCACTTCAAAAGAGTGAAAATCAGTAGCTAGTTACTTGGTGGTTTTTCCCATATTGGGTTTCCACATTAAATCTAGTGTCTTATGTGTTCATGTTATTTCTTTATGCATGCATGTTAATAACTGTGAATGTTTAAAGTTCTATTAAAGTTAAAACACACTACATCTACCGAGTTACAACATTTTTCTGTGTGGCTATTGAGTGACAATAGTAACTAGTTTTTTTTTTTTTTTTTTTACATCTTAGGGATCTATGGAATTTTTTTTGTGGTAACTGACTCACCCCCCTCGCCCCCCTTTCGGTTACTCCATCTATATTTTCAACAATTGGTATAAGAGCATTTGGTGTTTGCAGGAAGGATTTCAAGGATCTAAGCTAAAGATTAGGATGTTTTACAAGAGGGAAATTTTAAGGCTTAATAGAGATAAATTTTTAGCATAGCAAGGTCTCATGATACTCCATCTAGCTTCCATTAGAGATATAGGATTGAAATATCTTGATGAAGAATATGTAACTCATGCTGGTACACTATCTGTCAATGACATGGCTGAGAAGAAGACTCATAACACCATGATGACAGACATTGCATCTACCCTAAGCTATGAAGAATTTGATGATATCAAGGACTACAAGACTGCCTTTGAATTGTGGAACAAGTTGAAGGATATCTATGGAGGATATGATAATGTGAGAAGAGCCAAAACATAAAGTCTAATAGGACAATTTGATTAGATGAGGATGAGAAAGGATGAGAACATTGCTAAATATGTTGAAAGAGTTAAAGCAAGTGTCAGTGCAATCAAGGCTTTTGGAGGAGATATCAAGGAGGAAATAGTTGTAAGTAAAGTTCTTAGAACATTGCTTCCCATTTATGCAATTAGAGTTTCTACAATTCAAGAAAGAAGATGTGAAGCAAATCATAAGATAAATTTAGAGGCCATAGTAGGAAGATTGACTGCATTTGAGCTAGATAACTATGACAACTATGTTCTAGCTTCCAAGAACATTGAATCAGCATTTGAAGCCAAGCTTTCACTCAAAGAAAAGGGAAAGAAGATAAAGGATTATTAGTTAGAAAGTGAAGAAGAATTAGAACAGAGCTCTAACAGTGATCTTGAGGTGGTTGACGCTCTTCTTGCAAGAAAATATTCTAGAGGCAAAGGAAAATACAAAAGTAAAGTTCCTTTAATCTTTTTTTCATGTGAGGAAATTGGTCATATTGCTACTAGGTGCCCAAACAAGCAAAACAAGGATGAGAAGAAAGGTCACAAGTGTAGTAGCAAGAAAGACTTCAAATCATTCAATGATAAAGGTAAGAAAACATGTTTCATGGCTAAGGATTCTAAGGATTCTGACAATAGTGAAGATGGAATTGTTTACATTGCTGTGAAAGATGAATCTGATAATGATGAGGAAGATAAGATGGCACTTATCTCTCATGTGAGAAAAAATGATATATGAATCATAGAAAGTGGTTGTTCACATTATATGACTGGTGACAAAACAGAGTTTGAACAATTTGAAGAGTATGACGGTGGTAGTGTAAGGTTTGGTAATAATGAACCTTGTTGCATAAAAGGAAGAGGAAGAATCTCACTAACCAAAGAGCTTGTATGTGATAATGCCTATTGGGTTGAAGGACTAAAACATAATATTTTGAGTGTGGCATAGCTAATCAATATTGGATTCAAAGTGGAATTCATGTATGGAAAAACAAGATTGTTGGATGACAAAGGAAAACTAATTGGATCAGGCATATAGACAAAAGGTAACTTATTCTATCTTGAACTTGGTGAATGTTCATGTTTTATTACTCAAGCTGAAGAAAGTTGGTTATGGCACAGAAGGTTATGTCATGTGAATTTTGATAACCTGGTGAAAATAAGAAAATTCAAGAAAGTAAGAGGCATTCCTAGTATAAAGAAACCTCATGTTGGTCTATGCAAGAATTGTCAAATTGGTAAGATGGGAAAGACTAGATTTAAAGCAAAAACTATCAGTCTAAATAAGTTTTGGAAATTGTGCATATTGATCTGTGTGGACCTATTAGAATTGAGAGCTATATTGGAGAAAAGTTCTTCATTCTTTTTGTTGATGATTACTCTAGAATGATGACTGTCATGTACTTGAGAGAGAAATTAGAAGCATTTAAGAAGTTCAAATGGTATTTGGCTAGAGTAGAGAAAGAAACAGGGAAAAGACTGAAATGCTTGAGGTCAGACAAAGGTGGTTAATTCATCTCCCATGAATTCAATAACTTTTGCATTGAAAGAGGAATCAAAAGATAGGTATCAGCCCTTGGAACTCTTGAGTAGAATGGAATAGCTAGAAAGAGAAAAAGATCTATCATGGACTATGCAAGAACTGTAATGATTGAAAAGAACATTGCTATCAAATACTAGAAGGAAGCTATTAGCACTACATTTCATACCTTAAACCGAGTACAGTTGAAGAAGGACACATTCAAGACTCCCTATGAGTTATGTTATGGCTATAAACCCAATGTAAGTTACCTAAAAGTATTTGGAAGCAAATCTTATATTTTGAAAGAATCTAGAAAAGGAAAATTTGATGTGAAGGGTAATGAAGGCATATTTTTGGGATATTCTTGCAAGAGTAAGGCATATAGATGTTTGAATTTATCTACTCACAAAGTCATAGAAAGTGCACATCTAAAAGTTGATGAGTTTGTAGAAAGGACTGAAGAAAAAAGCAAAAAGGAACCAGAAGATTATAGGAGATTTGTTTTCATTGAACCTGATACAGTGCCAGATACATCTGTCAATCATGAAACTTCTACTCCTAAGTATTCAGTCACCGAGTTGCAAGAAGTTCAAACCAAGTTGCAAGAACTCGAGTCACATTTAGATGCTACTGAGCCAATGCCTACCAAGTCTAAAGGACTTGACCAGTAGATAGATCAACTTAAGCCAGAATTTGAAACTCAAAATGAAGCTAGTAGAACTCAGTCAAAAGGAAAGGAACCTATATTGGCCAAGTATGTAAGGAGACATCATGCATCAGATCAGATTATTGGAGATAAATCTGAAGGTACTATGACACGAAGTAAGCTAAAAGGTTCTTGTTTACTTGCTGATTTTGAACCTAGAAATGTCAAAGATGCATTGGAAAATAAAAGTTGGATTGAGGCTATGAATAAAGAGACAAAGAAAATAGAGAAGAATAAAACATGGACTCTTGTACCTAGGCCTAAAGATAAAAATGTGATTGGAACTAAGTGGATATTTAGAAATAAGTTGAATGAAGATGGTAAGGTATCAAGAAACAAAGCTAGGCTGGTATGTAAAAGCTACTCTCAAGAAGAAATAATAGACTATGGAGAGACTTTTTCTCTTGTTGCAAGACTGGAAGGCGTCAGGACCTTACTTGCATATGTTGCATACAAAGGATTTAAGGTATATCAGATGGATGTCAAATCTACATTTCTCAATGGTATTCTGGATGAAGAAGTTTACATTGAGAAACCTGGAGGTTTTGTTGATCCAGACAAGAAGGACATGGTCTGTAAATTACACAAAGCATTGTATGGTTTGAAACAAGCCCCTAGAGCATTGTATGAAAGATTGCATAATTATCTTATTTAGATTGGTTTTCAGAGAACTAATGATAATAGTAGCTTGTATATCAAGGAAGGACCAGATAACACAATTTTTTTGCAGAAATATTTGTGGATGATACCTTTTTTACAGGAAATGATGATCTATGCAAAGAATTTTTAGAGCAAATGAACAAAGAATTTGAGATTTTAATGTTTGGTGAGATTAAATTCTTTGTTGGTCTTCAAATTTAGTAGAGCAAGAATGGTATCTACATCACTCAGTCTAAATACATCAAGGAGATACTCAAAAAGTTTGGTATGGAAGATTGTAAACTAGTTGGGACTCCTACGTGTACTGGACTAAAGCTTACCAAGGATGATGAATCAAAAGAGGTAGATCAGACCTTATATAGATCAATGATTGGAAAATTTCAGTATGTGGTTTATACAAGGCCTGATATTGCTCTTGCAGTTGGTACTGTAGCAAGATTTTTAACAAAACCAAGAAAAAATCACATGGTGGAAATCAAAAGGATCATGAGATACTTGAAAGGAACTAAAGATTATGGATTACGGTACAAATTTGGAGAAAATTTGGACTTGAAAGTGTTTACTAATGCCGATTGGGTAGGAAACATTGATGACAGAAAGAGTACAAGTGGTGGAGCATTCTTTCTTGGAAAGAGATTGGTTTCTTGGACAAGTAAAAAGCAAAATTGTACATCCCAATCTATAGAAAAAGCAGAGTATGTTGCTGCAGCAGTAAATTGTTCTAATATTGTTTGGTTCAAACAGTTATTGGAAGGCATGAAGGTTGAAATCAAAGAACCAGTTGTTGTGTTTTGTGACAATACAAGTGCAATCAACATATCAAAGAATATAGTAATGCATTCCAAAACCAAGCACATTGCAATAAAATATCATTTTGCCAGAGAATTGGTGCAGGATAAGGAGATCAGATTGGAATATGTCCATACAAAGGAATAGATTGTTGAAATATTCACCAAGCCATTACCTTAGGATACATTCTTTTATCTAAGAGGTAAGTTAGGGGTCATTCCCCTATCTAAAGCTCACTAAAATGAAGTTTTAGTGATGCATCAACAGGTAACAAGTTGAAGATCTATCAGTTGATGCAGTATAGTCATGGGAACATTGCATATGAATAAGTACTTAAGGTACATTTTAACTCATTTGGTTTGTGTTGTCTTTGGCATGTGTTGTCAAAGAGGGAGAGTGTACTGTCATATTTTTCTAAAATTTGCATTTGATTGTGGAGAGTTTGTTGTTTGAAAAGAAGCTATGTAATTCCTTCATAGAGGGAGATTACTATATTAGAGAAATTTGTGGCAGAAAATCTAAGAGGGAGAAATGTTTTGTCAGAAAAGACTTATTCTCAAATTTCATTATGCTATGACATGTTGTGTTGCCATCAATGCCAAAGAGGGAGATTGTTGGATATAATTGTTCAATTGTGTGTTGTCTTTGATGTTACACAAATGTCATATCAGTTAGCAGATAGAGTCTACCAAGCTCAATTGGTCAGAAAAGAAAATTATAGAGTCTACCAAGCCTAGTTGGTCAGCAAAGCAAATTCTAGAGTCTACCGAGTGTTGCTAAATATACTATGTGGAAATAGTTTCTACCGAGCTCACTCGGGCATTGAAGGATTCTATGGTAGAAGTCACTTTCTACTGAGCTCAAAAGTTAGCAAAGGAAAGTTAGTGTTTACCAAGTTCACTCGGTCTCCAAAATATTTTGCAGAGTTTGCAGTGTTCACCGAGCTTGAGTTGGTTAACACTGGAAATCATTTTTGGAGTAGTGTTTACCGAGCAGGGTCGGCCAATGAAGAATTTCATTATTTTGGGAAATAAAGTTTAATTGTTTCATGTAATATTTGTAGCCGACTAATGTAATGATTATTGGTAATTGTAACTTGTAAATGAGCCGACTTGACAATTTGTAAGGTATGAATAAAAGGTCAAGTTGTGAATTCTAAAGGGTGTAATGAGCGAGAATGCAAGTGTATTGATTGTGTGAAGAGGAAAGTGTGAGTAGATTTTGAAGAAGGATAAGATATCCGTGAGGAGTAACAAAGTTGTATTCGATTAGAGAGGAACTAGTGAAGTAGATCTAAGTTTTACTAAGTTTTCCAAACATTTTTAAAAAAAGAATAACAAGTACAACAATCATAAATTAGCAGAAGCAATAACATACAATCGTACATAAGCAAACATAACAGATTACATTCCTTAAGGATCCCAAGATGTTGAGTCACATTTAATTTTAATTAATACTAAGTCAAATAAATAACACATCCACATGAAAGAATAACTACAAGTCCAAGTCCATTTAAATAATATACATTTGTTCTGAATGCCACTAGGCATTAAATTTGGAATGCACAATCATCCACTGTACATGTCATAGGGTATGAAAGGATGAAAGAATATACATTTATAAAAATAGATTACATCATCCCTTTTGGATACATGAAACAAGATACAATACAATAAGTAAAACCATCCACCATATAGATATAACCATCCATCATAATACACAAAGATAGAATGAAAGGAAATGGAGATAAGGATCTCTAGCCATGACATCAATAGATGAATCTCAATGGTAAAAGTAAAAATCACTACCACTCGACCTCATGGTAACCCAAAAAGGTCCACTCCCACCACACTAACGAGATACTCTCAAGTCCCACACAGGATAACAATCCCAAAAATCAAAAGTAAATATCTAGGTCAAGGAAAACCTTAAAAGTAATCTAAATCAAAGGTTCCAAGATAATACGACATCTAGACCCAGAGGCAAACAAAGACAGGTAGGAAATCTATACTGCTAGTGGGCAAGTGTCATCGCATGAACCAACTCTAGGGTTACGCGTCTAGTCTTTTAATCCTCTACCCCCCTAGTGACTCTGTGTGGCACTAGTATCCTTTCATACTGACAAGGCATACTAATGATGCATAGTCGCAACCAAGCATCCTCTCTACTTCCATCCTAGTTTGTACTAGCACTCGAGGCATGGGCGAGGAAAGAGAAAGAAATTAGGTTTGTTTTAATCTCATTTAGTGTAGTGTTTTCACTTATTAATTACTTACAATGGGTTACCCTTGCAGACATTTGGGCCTTGGCCTCCATTGCAAGCCACTTCCCAACTTAACCTACAGATTTACTACCCTAGGCTCATAAAAGTACAAATCAAAGAATCACAATTTTCACCTCAGTCCTATATAAGTGACTGGAAAGCATCAAAAGTTAATCCATAATAACACCTCAGTCCTTTACAAGCAATTGGAAAACATCCCAAAAATAATTGATCAAAGACTCAAAGATTAAGTCAAATAGGTCATACTATTCATTTTAGTTTCACACAAGAACATTGAAAGCAATAATGGACAATAAATCCAAACTCATAATAGAGCATATCAGACACATTACTATGGTTGAGTATAAAAATATTGAGATCAAAACATCATCATAACATTGCAAACACAAAACTCTTGAGCCTCTGGTAAAACAACCTGATTGGTCAACACTCTAGTCTATCCCCAAACCCGACATACAAGAAAGCACTTAACAAAATATGTAATTCAAAATTTTATTTGATCTTGAAGACACACAGCCTAAGTTTATAGTTAGGTTAAAGTTTCCATTTTATTGTACATTTTTGGTCTGATAAAGTTTACTATATTTTCCATAGGCTTAACCCATTTTCACATTTAAGTATGATTACATCATTACCATAACTTGCAAAACAACATTATCTCAAAAATGATCTTAAATTTTATGTAATAATTATTAAATAATTAATTGGAAAATATTTAATATTATTATTAAATTTTATATAGAAAATTCCCATGATCTATTTATAACATTCTATCGATAATTTTTTTAATAACTAAATTAATTAAATTAAATTTTTATAACTATTTTTCAATAAAACCCTCAATGATTTCTCACATTTTAATAATTTAGGAAAAATTATTAATAACTATATTGATAAAATCTTATTAAAATTATCTTTTAATTAATTACATTTTAATTATATTAAGTTCTAAATATCTAAAACTTTAAAATTTAATTATATAAAAAATTTAAATAAATTAATTATAACATAAATTACAAATTTAATAAATTAAATTTTAAATATCTAAAACTCTAAATTTTATTATATTAAAATTTAAATAAATTAACTTTAACATAAATTAAAAATTTAATAAATTAAATTTTAATTTTTTTAATAAAAAGCAATACGCATTTTAGAGGCTCGCCGACTTGTCACCCTGTGGTTGCGGGTATTATTGCTGCAACATACAACAATGCTATACTACTGCTGTGTGTAGCAGTACTACCTGTTGCACAACTTTAAAGGCCGCAACAGGGTTTGGGAGTGTGGCGATTGGTGGCCCCACCCCCACCCTTAATAATTTTTAATTTTAATTTTTTAAATAAATATAAAGCTCTATTCCCCCCCCCCCCCCCCCCTAGATAAATATGAAATTTAATTTTTTTAATGTATTTTGTTTTTTAAAAAGAAATAAAACAAACCAGTATTTTTTCAAAACCCTTCCTGATTAAATTAACAACTTTTAAATCTACAAAATGAGGGTTCTACTAATTTTTCAATCCTTAGATATACAGAAGAAATTGATATGAATACTGGTAATTCAAATGAAAGATTGAAAGGTTCATCACAAACAAAATTTGAAAAAACAATTCAATAATCACAATGAAGATAGGAAATTCAAAGAAACATAAATCATTGGGTGAATAAAATATGAGCCTCTACCTGGTTCTGATGCTAATACACAATCACCCAAAGATTGTGAGAGAATTCTCTTCTCTCAAAACCTTCTCTCTAAAAATCCTTCTTCAAAATTCTCGGTCCTCTCCCCCTTTGGTAAATGAACTCTAAATTGCTAATAAGGAGTTCTCCCCTAAATCACGTGAGGGGACTTGTTGATCACAATCTTTCAACTCTTTATTTACTTATCTTTTATGTTTTCATGCATGCTTTTTGCAATATAAAATATCTTTATGAAATTTATTTGCTTTCTCTTTTTTAATTAATTTATTATATTTTAATCTCATGCATAAGCTTTATGTAATTTAATTTAAAAAAACTTTATTAAATAATTGCTTACTCTCTCTTATTAATTTTTGAAGCATTTTTAATATAATATTTATCAAGTAATAATAATATTTAGCATTTATTTAAAAATGATCTCCTAAATATATTATTATTAAATTAACTAAATATTATTATGCTCTAAAATTAGAACTATAATTTTATCTTTTAAATTTAATTCTTCTATTTAATTAATTTCTCAATTAATTAAATATTGAAATTATCTTAATACTTTTCTATTAAATTAAATCATTAATTAATCTTTTAATTTGACTTAATTAATAGAAAAAATACAAAAGACCTAAAAGACAAAATATGAAAACTCATCATAAAATACCACATACAAGATCAAACTCAAAGGTTATAATCCTAAATTTACGTCATATGACGCATTCAGAAGGGTAATCATCTTAGATACTTGTCCTAATTTTCTAGGACAAATGGTTTAAAGGTTAGGATTTGTACTCAAGAATTTATCTCCTCTCTCTTATCATTGAGATATTGCGATAGGGCATGCTCATCCTGGCAATTTAGGGAAGTCAATACCCAATACTTGTAATTTACATAAAATCCACGCATGTACAAACACATATATTCTAAAATAAATAGGCAATGTCAGGAAGTGGTACATCGTGTAGATCCTGACTAGCAGGTGACTACAACTTCCTTCCTTAACTACATTAGAAATATCATACATAAAGAAAACATACGTGCACACCATACACATGCAGTATGGGGTAAGTATCCATATAAAATATGTATGAATAATCCATCTAACTAAATTCGTATCCATATAAAATATGTATGAATAATCCATCTAACTAACTTCATCAAATAATTGAAATCACTATAAATAATAATCATCAAAGTATAATCATGCATAACTAGTACCAAAATACTCATCATAAAATGAACTGAGTATGAAAACAATATCCAATAATCTAAAAAATAATGCTACTAATCATCAAGCATAAACATAAACTGGCCTAAAAGAATTTGACAATAATAACTGAATGTAAACTAGGGGCAGACACTACATATTACAATTTGAATCATGTAGATACAAAAAATTCCCTATCATGGGACTAGTAAGTATAACACTTAAACCAATTACCTCCATATACAATCTATTATTTTATTAATTTTTTTTTTGGTAAGTCTATTACTTTCATTTTTCTGTTGATTGCTAATAATTACTAATCTTTTTTATAGGGTGACATGGATACACCACAAGACATAGGCGGGGATGTACCAACTCATACACTTCAGTGAAGGTAAACCTTAATTAGTGTAATTGTATAAATTATATAGAAACAAATTTCATACTATTATGTTCTTTTTTGTATGGATTTGGAGTTAATTTGATGGAATTTTATTGATATTGATGTCACAACTTGATAATTAATGATAGGGAAAACCAAAAATGATAGCAGATCAAATGTCATCTGAAACATATGCGTCATTTGTGGATGACATCGCCCGTAGCGGTGATCCTATATTTATGGCCCATAAACTCATAACAAAATATAGTTATGAAATTCTTCACCTTTTCCTTGAGAGAAACATAACCAAGGAGACAAAGGCATTGAAAGAAGAATTGATACTTAGAGTCAATTCTTTGAAGGTAAGCAGCAATTAATCTTAAGCAATAATAAAAGTTCAATAGATGTTTATATGTTATAGTATCTTATGGATCATGATCTAAAATATTATATGTTCTTCTTATAAGATTTTGTGACACTTACAAGACCACGTGGTCAATATGGTAAGGGTTGTAGCGTACAACCTTCATGTAAGTAACACTTTCTCTTTACAACATTATAACACTTAACTTTGATCTTTATCCATTGAAAATGAAAATAAACAGTGTTGCAAATGTCTTTGTTAACAATGTGACTTGCTCCTTTGGACGTCCTTGAAAATCACGATTTGATTTATGCTCCAAAGTCCATAAAACAACTCCTATGAGATGAAAGAATGCAACAATTGTACACCACATTCTTGCATCAAATTTATGCACTATTACAGTTATACAAATTTAACCCTAGTATGCATATGCAAATTAACTCTAGTGCAAAAAAAAATGCAATGTGAGAATTATATCTTTCTAGCCATAGAAACCAATCATAGCTGCAACTGCCATCATTCCATACATATCATCTGTAAATGTAACCACAATAAGAAGCTATCCATTTCTCCCACAGAAACCAATCATTCCATATTGATATGATGAGAGAGTTGGATCTGTTGCTCCAAATGAAAGAATTGATACATGAAGTTCACTAGCTACATGTGAAATAATATGAGCAATCACAGAAGATTATGGCCCTACTAGTGCAACATTGTTTGTTTTCATCAAAATTATATATGTTAACTTTTATTTTTGTATGCTTCAGCTAGCTAGTATCCCATTTGATCTTCATCCATCGCAAATGTCTTTGATAAAAATGTATTCTTTAGTTCATGATGAAGTGTGAATGCCTCCTTTGGTCGTCACTATGATATTATTGACAATATTGTCAAAAGCAAGGAGCTTGCAAACATCTTCGACTATGCCAAGTACAAATGGTAAAATCTTGTTTTCCTATATTTCTTAATGTGCTAATCATGCATTATTATTTTTTTGGGTGGATTTTATACTCATGGACCTATTTTGTGCACTAATAGATAGACCTTCAGTTGATAGAACAACATCGACTAGTACTATTGAAGCTGAACCATTTCTTAGAGTAGCCTATGTGACTAGTACTAGTCCATTTGCGGGGATATTATTGCTGAACAAGAAAACTATGTTTCCATTAAAATTATGAAAGCTTTGAAGTGCTTTAAAATTTATATTATTTATGGTGTAATTTTAATTTAATTATACATAAATCATTTTGGATTGATAATCCCATGATATTTTTATAGGAAATGATGATTTCTTTGATCATCTTTTTAAAATGACATTGAAGCTATTTGGACCCACCATACATAAAAGGCATGTAGTTTCATATCATTGCTACAATATTTTTCTTTTCTTTCATTTATTGTACTATATTAAATTGATTGATCTAAATTTTTTATTAAAAAAAAAGGTGGAATGAACAGGGTTCTGAATTAAAAAATCAACTCATTACATCTTTTGAGGACCTTTTTTGAAAAAAACATTTTTGACACTACCCTACTTCTCAAGAGAGAATCCAAACATATAAAGACTACGAGGGACCAATATAGAAGGGGTCTAAAGGATAACCCAAAGTACGACTTTCCT
The DNA here is from genome assembly GCA_028749045.1 of Cupressus sempervirens. Taxonomy (NCBI): domain Eukaryota; kingdom Viridiplantae; phylum Streptophyta; class Pinopsida; order Cupressales; family Cupressaceae; genus Cupressus; species Cupressus sempervirens. Next base: position 218,724,028 of record CM053784.1, on the reverse strand, counting down.
CCTATGATTCCACTAATGGAGTGGAATGAAATAATAGAAGATACAAAAAAGAAAAGGCTACAGGATAATGGAGTTGAACTAGAAAAGGGCAAAAGAAGTATGCCATGATAGTATTAAGTAGAATGTAATCATGCACTAATTAGTGAACTTTGTAAATGTATAATCTAACATGTTTCAAACTTTTCATAGACTGCAGGACACATCAAATGCTACAAAAATGCGAGTACAAAAGGTTGGCCAACACAAACTTTGCTTTGGTGGCTATATGAAACTTCACTCTCGACTTGTAAGTAAAAGAAATGGTTTTTCAATACATTATATATATATAAGGTTGCAAAAAATTTTGTTTAATCAAATCATACATGTAAAACTGATGATATTAAGAAAAAAATATAGGGCACAAAATTCAATGTAGAGTCCACAAATGAAGACAAAAAAATTGCCTTGATATAAAGTCATGGCTGCATGCCTATGCCAAGAATCTAAAAACCATATCCAAAAATTTGGTGCACCAGATGAGACACAAATAAATTGGTCAAATGAAAAGTAAATCAAATTTAATAGTTGTGAAATTTATTTTTTGGTGTTAGTTTCCAACATAAATTGACTACATAACAATGCACATAACGATTCACTGCAACCTTCAAATCCTATCATAGAACTTGTGCATGATGAAGGCCATGATGTGCATCATAGTAGTGGAGGTATTAATTTTCTATTAGAAATTAATTACATAATTTTGAATACAATTTAACATCTTCAATTATAATTTGACATGTAACCTATTTTTGAATATTTTAGAGCATGTTGAATGTCATGGTGAAGGAATGGAGCATGTTTGAAGTGTTCAACATATTGAGGTGGTGGCAGATCAAAATGTTATTGTACATGATGTAGCATTGTCAGGTAAGAAAAATGCATGTTATGTTCTACTAATTATTGAAATACTTGTAATAGTTAAAAAAGAAAAATAGTATGCCAATTTTAACCCATTTACTTGTTACTGCAACAGAGCCCCCTTTACTGTAGCAGCCTCCTACTCCTCAAAATAGGAGGAGGCATCATAATTTGACATTACATGTGACAAAAGAGGAGGAGAATGAGGAATATATTGATGCTCCTATCAGCCTTTATCTTAAGAAAGCTAAGAAAAAACAAAAACAAGAAATGATTTATTAAACATGATCTTTGAGAAACCTTGTTTGATAAACTTTGTTGGATAATGAAATATCGTGGTTTCACAATGCACGCCCCATTTGGTCAAGAAATGGGAACCCCCTACCTTTATAATTTTGGCTTTTTGGATCCCTAGTCTGGGGTCTAAGTCCTTTTGAGGTTTTATCTAGTGTCCTAGTTCATGTTTGGGTCTCGACTGAGAAGTCCAGTTGTCAAAAATTAGAGTTTTTGAAGAGGTAGGCCTATTTTGCAAAAAGAGAGGCACACCAACACACCTCATTTGGTGCACTAGTGCGCCAAATTATGAAGGGTGGGTTATTCACCCTTGGGGTGATGCACAGTAGTGTAGCACCCAAAGGTGCTTAAGTCTATTTAAAGGCCCTCCCTCTCTCATTTCCACTATCTTCACTTGCCTTCATTGCCATTTTCAGAAATTCCATGGTATAGTTTTGCACCTAAATTGGTACGCCAGTGATTCCATGGTGCAGTTCTAGACCTAAATTGGTGTGCCTTCTAACTTCACTCCTTCGACATTAAACCTATATTAGGTTTGTAGTAGTGAACCTGCCTAGGTGTGCTACTATGCACCTTATCCCTTGTTAAAACACTTAATAAACTATATGAGCATGAACATTAAGGTGCACATCGAAACACCTAATTAGGTGCGCTAATGCACATCTTAATGCACCATTTTACATTAAAAAACTTAGCAAACAAAGCTTAAAAACATATTAAGGTGTGTAGTACCTCATCTCACTAGGTGTGCTACTGCATAACCTTTTAACATAATAAACACCCCAAGCAAAAAAATGAGGTGGACATCTATGCACCCCACAATTTGCAATTTGCTTTGAAAATACACACACTAGATGTACCTATTAGGTGTGCTTGATGTGAAAATTTCTACATTTTATGGTTATAAAATGGTTTTTCAAGAAGATTAAGGTTTTGGGTTTTGTGTGAGTCAATTTTTGGGTGTCATTAATAATTTTTCCTTCAAATTATGAGCTAATGGGCATGCTTTTTGTGAAGATTCAATGGATTCCTCATCAACCTCCTTTACCAAGAAAATGGTCCCAAAGCCTGTTGTGTACAAATTTCAAGGTGTTCCAACCAAATCAAGATTCCAGGATGATCACTTAGAGATTTAGGATACTGAAATAGGTCAAACTGATTTGGGAGCATTCTTGACACTATGCAACAAAATGACCAAAAGATCTTAGATGGTTTCCACACTAATTAGATTAGGACTAGTGAACGCAGCATCGCATCCAATTTTGGTGCAGTCCTCAGAGTTAATTATGACACTCACAGAACACTATGTTCCTAAAGAAAGGGTCATCAAAAGCATAACTGGATAGATCATCCTTGATCTATGACCCAAGAACATTGAAAAGATGTTCCATTTCCCAAGAGTTGATCAATTCATCCGATTGACCTATCACCAAGCTGAAAGATGGTATAGAGAACATGTGAAGGAAGCTTTCAAGATTATCCAGTCTTCATACCTTATAGAGAAGCCTCCTTTAGGAAAGAAAATAGGAAAAGTAGATATGACACAGGGCTACATAGAGGAGGACATTGGGTATTAATTATACTTTTGAGCAGAGTCATGGGCTTGCCTGCATCAGGACATTTGAACATTTGGATGGTGCATTTTATCAAGACCATCAAGATGACAAAGATGCCACTTGATTGGGCCTCCATTCCCAGTGAGAACTTGGGAGAACAGCTAGTGGTAGTAAACAATAATTGAAGATTTTATATGACTTCATATTTGGTATTCTTTCTAGCTGCTAGAGTGACAGATTATCCAAGGCTGCATAAAAGGGGGAGTATGCAAGATGCCAATGCATGGCCATACATAGTATATCCTTAGCTGGTGAAGAAGAGGCTTTTAGAGAAAAAAAAAGAATATAGAATTGTAAATGATGCTTTCATATTCACAATAATTTAGTTCATAGAAGGGGATTATGCAAAGAGAATATCAGAGGAGGTAGCTACACATATATCACTAGTCAGAGCTTATTATATCCAGTTCTAAACATTTACATATTTGAGGGTAGTAGGTACAACTATTAACCCTAAGAAGCTCCCTAGGTACCCCAGTGATAGAGTTATTCTCCTAGAGATCTCTTGACAACTCTTGTCTACATATGATAGAGTTAGAAAGCAACACAAAACATGTTGGGTGTGGCCTATGACTATAGGACCTTTTCAGGTGGATCGAAAGCAAGATATTCCTTCTTTTGAATGTGAATGGGATCAATATCCCTTGGAGGAGTATAATTCTCCATGGCCTTATTTTGACAATATCAAGAGAGTGCAATACTTAGCAAGTAAAACATTCCAGCATGAGGATGTAGTTGAAGATCATTGGATGAATGCAACAGATGACTACAATGTTTGAATAAGGGATTATTATAGGATGACTGTGTATTTAGAAAAGAGGGATTTAAAGCTAAAGATATTGTTAAAGATTTTACAACAAGACTCATAGGAGTTGCTCGATCCATTGTTCAATAGGGATAGGATTGGTGATAGGCCTCTCATGAATGCCAAGATAGACAGAGAAGAAAACTTGGACATCAACCATAGGGAAAGGTACATGATTAAATTGACATAGGATTAGATCAAGAAACCATTCAAAATTGATCCAATTCCTCAAATAGAAGTCTTTCATGCTCAAGCCTGCCTAGCCAAAGGTCAAGGAGCAAAGGTCACAATGCTTATGTTTACAACCTAGTCGCTAGTAAGACCAGAAACAATACACCAACTTGATGGGCCAGTTGGTTATTATCGGGCTTAGAAAGGTAAAGGTAAAGGAAAAAGGAAGAGGGATTCTCCTCAACAACTGGAGCTAGAAAAGGGAGAAATTTAGGCACCTCCACAGCAAGGAGAGGAGAATATACAAGGGATAAAAAATATAGAAGTTGAACAAGCCTTGAAAGAGCCCCAAGTGCCCCCAATTGTACAAAGCTAGGAAGAAGTAGAAACTAAGGTACAAGAGGTTTCTCTACCTTGACAAGTAGAGCAAGCCTCCCCCTCCATACCTAAAAGGAGGATCAAGACTCCACTGCAAAGGAGGCAAAAAGTTACTAGGAAAGTGATTCCTTTCCCCTCAGTTCTTGAACCATTTTCAAAAGAAGCATAAAAAGAGGGTGATGAGGAGGAAGAAGAAAATCTACCTTTGAGCCAAATAACTCAACTCGCTAGAGCCATAGAGTCAGAGAGGAGGAGAAGCTCTACGATCACACCTCCATCTATTCCTGAACAACCCATTCAAACTACCACATTAGAAGATGAGATACAACAATGGATAGATGAGCAGGATGTGGAAGGCACTAATGTCTTCAAGATATTAGATTTTTATTTCATTCTGGTTAGTACCAAGTTGGTGGGAGATAAGATCAAGGATACTCCAACCATTCAACCTCAACAGGAGGAGTGGAGTCAGATGCCACCAGAATCACAAGGGCTTGAGATAGCTCCATCATCCTAGGTGCAAGTTACATTTTGTATTGATAAGGGATCAACTACTCCCCTTCCTCTAAAAAATGAAGAAGAGCAACTCCAAATGGGATAGGAGGGATAGCTGAAACAAGTATCCACTAAGGAAGTGTCAGAAGAAGGATAGATAAGTGAACAATCAAAAAAAACTTCCCAAGACACCGAGGTGAGAATTGTTGGCTCCATAGATACAGAAACTCCTAGAAAAGATCTCACACAAAAGGAGAGGACTCCAAAAAGGGGAGATAAGGGAAAGGGAATTGCAAAAAAGATTCCTTCATCCTCTAAAAGAAAATATCCATTAGAATGTATCTCGAGGTGGCTAAGAAAAGAGGTAATAAGAAATAAAAAGTAGAAATTCACCATAAAGGAGGAAATAGGATGGAATTGATTGAAGTCCTGAGGAAACCTGATTCACCTTTGAAGGATGCACAAGCGTTAGCCTTAATTATGAGTGATCAGAATAGGACCTTTTTGCCCACATAACTATCCCTCCTCTGTATTTGATTTTTGAAGAATTGACTCCACAAGATTATTAGATCAGGGAGGTCATGCTTGGAAAGCTTGCCTTGGATAATACAAAACTAATGGTTACAACAAGAATGAAGGAGGTATTTAGAAGCTTGGATTAGGATGGGGCAAAACTGATAACACTTTAGAGGAAAAATGAATCCTAAAAGGATATCTTATCAAAGTTGTTGTCCCTTTGGACCCTAAACATCTGGAGGAGACTTTGAATACAACAATTGAGAGAAGAGATAGGGCTACAACCCAATTGGATCCATTTTTGAGAGCTTGTCAATAGTGGAGGGAAAGATTTGAGGAGAAAGGTGTAATGATTATATAAGGAAATTTGAAACTATTACACATTATGAAAGATAATGTGGATAGGCTAGTAGCCATTTTGAATCAGGATTTTGGTCTAATGGATGTAAGTGCATACCTGGGGAAAAGACTTGCAAGCATTGCAGTCTATTAAAGGACAATGGTATTATATGTTGATGGATGTATACACAACCATGGAATTATCTAAAATAGATGATTGGATAGAGAAGATTGTAGATGGAAATAAAGTATTGGAGACATTACATGTATAGATTCATAGGCTCAAGGACCAAGCCTAGGAGAAAATTTTGGAAGTTGAGAAACATTATAGTGATGCATGTCTGGACATTTTTGAGGATGATGCAAAAGAGAAGCTAGTACCAGTAGAGGTAGTAGTTGAGAAATTTCAAAAGACATTTGAAGAAGCTTCTAATGATTAAGATATCAGGTAGGCATTTAGAATAGAAGAAGCTTTATTAGAGCTTGATGTAAAACTCAGAGATTTTGCAAAAACTAGTATAGAAGTGGGCAACTATAGGCAGAAAGTGAAAGATAAATATAATGCCTTAGATTGGCAAGATTTGGCTCAAGTCACTAAGATAATCAAGAATTTCAAGGGAAAATATCCATACATAGCTTTGATATAAAGGGGAGCAAAACCTAGTTGCCAGAATTTTAATTTTGACACTTGGTGAAATTTTGTATTTTTTGGAGCTTGCTTCTAAGGTTTGCTAGTGCACAAGTGCACTTTTTTAGAAGTGTTTTGGAAGATTTTGAGGAACTCAGAGGTGTGCTGACAGTTAACTACCAGTTCCAAAATTAGAGCTTTCCATACATTAGAAATGCATTCTAATGATAATTTAACTCTTACAGATGACTAGTGAAGATGGAGCTTCTATTTTTGCCACTTCCAGTCACTTCTACATTATTTGAAGGCTTTCTCTTTCTTATTCTCTCATGATTGTTTTTTTTATGACATGTAAAGGCTCATGCATCCAATTAATGATATAAAATGGATGGAGTCCTACTTAGCACCAGTTAGATAGTTAGTTTGTACATAAATAGATTTATTTTATTAGTTTAGAAGCATATGATTGCAAAAAGATATCTCTCACTCTCAACACAAATTGAGGAGAAGATTTCTTATAAATTCTAGATTGTAATATGTAATTAGGGCCACCATTATTTTGCAATAATATATGCTTTTGGTGCTCGCATTTGGAGTGTAGTGATTATTGCCTAAGTGTGTTATATTTTGTGAATGTATGTTCATGGAATGTAATTGAGCCAAAAGTTTGTTGCATTATTTTTGGTTGTGTGATCTTTTGATTGTGGTTTTTGCTATGATTTTACAAATTTTGCTGACATATATAGTTCAAGAAGAGATCATCATCTTGTACTTGCATAGATTTTTGTCTTGCATGAGCACACTTTCTATGGTCTTACAATCTGATGAAAAGTGAAACATTTTACAGTTATTGAGTTCCCCATTGATGATTGCATTACTGGAATTAAGGAAGCACTGCTCCTACTTTCATTGGTTACCTACCGATCTTTGCGAAAGCTTAACTTGCAGACACATTGTTTCCATAGTTTATGTCCAATAGGATTTACTTTTCATGTTATTTGCTTAAACTTCTTGTTACCCTACCTTTGTTATTTGGTTTTACAAACACTTGGTTAATTTAGGAATTCATATAGTTGCATTGTTAGATTGCATTCATTAAAAAATAGAAAAGGACAAAAAATATAGTTTCTTTTTGTTAGTGTAAATAATTATTATTTACACTTTACTTAAGTTTACTTAGGATAAATGAATTATTTTATTATTTATTAGGTTAGACACCTAGGAGTTTGCATACTCATATGAATTGTCATGTTGACAACACAAGAGTTAGCAACTCTATTTTAGCACATGGTGTCTACAACACTGGAGTTTTCATAATTAATTAAGTTTTCATGTAGACAACATAGTTATTTTCACTCTTAATTAAGCACACAATGTCTATAACATTATTTTACGTGACACACCTTTGTAGGCTTATCCTCTCATCATCGCACTAACTCTTGTGCGTAATGGAGGATAATCTACTCTTGGTGGCCATGTGCTTAGTTGTGAGGCTTATCATATTGATAACTCCTAGACATTCTAGAAGTATTCTAGAGGCCTTTATATTTAGACACTCCTAGTGTACTTGTATATCAATTGAATTTCATATTGTTATTCTTATCATACTCTATTGGTCTATTTTGTGCTAGTTGATAATATTCTTAGTCTTGGGTGATTTTTCCCTAAGGAAAATTCTTACATGGTATCAAATCCATAGGAGCATCATTTCATAGCCATTGGTGACTATTCGTGCTTCACCTCTCTGAGGATAGCTCGTTTCAGATCTAGAGTATCCACAACTATTGGGAGAGTCTAGAGCCAAAGTAGACCTCACCATTGCATCTGGAGCATCAATTCGATGAAAATTGACTATAAATTCACCTATGTTGGGCCATAGTCAAATTTGAGGCAATTTTTTTTTGCAAATCAAAACCCAAAGGCTTGATTTGCAGTATTTGGTATGGTCATTTTTTAGATTTGTGAATTTATTTCAAATTTGTATTCTCTGCAATTTTTATTTTCCAATTTTTGTAATTTTTGGATTTGTATTTTCAATTTTTTTTTAGGCCATCAGGCCTATAGAGATTTTTTTTTGCACAAAACCAGGTGGTGAAATCTTGGTCCTTGCAAGATATTTGACATAATATTCCATCAACCGACATTTTAATCCTCAAATTTCAGCCATATTACATAGACACACAACAAATCGATGCCCTTTTTTTCTTAATAACCAGTGGTCAAAATTCTAGCATCAACTCATAGCGATCAACCGTCACCATACAACTGGCGGCCAAGCCTTTATTTAACTTCTATGGAATTGTGGTTTTTAAACACCCATAGGGTGTCCATAGCGAATGTAGGATTATTAATCTCACTCATTAGCAATCTTCAACCCTTTGTGGCATTTCAACCAATCTTTTGGCCACACAACTGCCAAAACTTCCACTGCCGACACATCAAACATTGCGGCACACTGACCCTTTTACCACATTAGGGGAGCATTGTCAACTACTAGTTTTCTAAATCACCATTTGCCACCTCAAGTACAATGACGGCCCCATCAGACCACTCACACTACTAACTCAACAACAAACAACAACCCGCTACATCGAATCCATACGACACATTAGCCTACCTCGTCAGTGACAAGTAGGCATTTCGTATGATTTTGTACTATTGACATCATTGCTGACATCACTACCATGTCACCTATGGAGGACTTGTTGTTGACATCAGCTAGTCACACCATTAAATTTGATAGACATTTGACCATCATCAACAAGCCAAATTACACTACCATGATGGTTGTTTGGAACCAAATTTAACCACACAATTGTTGATTAGACCCCTCTCTAGATTCAGTTTTGATTTGATAGTTCGACTTTGGGAGGCCATATCTCAGTCATCCAGGCTCCAAATCAAATGCAATTTTTTGATTTTGGCTATAATTTCCTAAAATTTTTAGTGGTCTATTATTTTCTAATTTTGGTGCATGGATTTATCAGAAATTATAGTTTTTGGTGACTGTACCTATCCAATCCTGTATTTTGCAACTTCAATTGCTCTGCACAGGCTCATTTGGACTCCAAATCAGGTTTTGTATTTTTGGAAAGTGAATTTTTCATCTACTTTCTAGATCTGCAATCAAATTATAGGCTTATTTGGACAAAAATACCACTTTCAGAATTAGGTCCTTTTTTGCATTGTAATGCTTTGATAAAACTTTAGAATTGTTGTATATCTGAGATACATTGTAAAGTTCCAAATTTGAACTCCAAAAGGAGGTTGTAAACAACAAATCAGAAGACCACTAAGGCCAAAATTGGCAAGTGGCTATTGTAATCACACTAAGTATAAAGTGGAAAATTCTTTCATTTGGGGGGGGGGGGGGGGGGGGGTGGTGATTGTTGATTGAGTGAATAGGGAGGTGTCTCTTGGTGTTGTGTTCCTATTTTCTTGTTGTTATCTTTCATTTCTTGCATCATGGGAAATCTTAAGATTCCAAAATTAATACCACATAACTATGCCACATGGTCTATTAAAAAATGGTGTAAATTGATGCATGATGAAGTTTCTTAGTATGTAGATGGTTCCTTTCCTAAACCAATAGGTGATAAAGTATCTCAAAGTGATATCGAAGCTTGGGTAAAGGTAGATAAGAAAGCCCTAAGTGATATTAGGTTAGGGTTTGAAGACACGATTCTCTATCAAATCATGAAGTATGATACATCCAAGGAGGCTTGGGATGCCCTCAAAAACCTATATGGTAAAGTGACTGAGGAGGATGTTTACAAAATTGAAGATGACCTTGTATCCCTAGATCCTAAGACCTTTGATTCTATTCAAGATTTTATCATTAAGGTGAATGAATTAAGAACAAAACTTTATGATTGTGGTAGTCCTATTAAATATGGCAGGTTGATCTATCTCATTCATAATAAACTACCATCTAGTTACTCCACATTTGTCTCTTCTTTCAACACCACAAAGACTACCTTAGGGGATTCCAATAAGAAAATCACCTTTGATGATTATGCTCAACTATTAGAGCATGAACAAACTAAGTTGACAACAATGGGAATTCTCAATTCTTCAAAGTCTAAGGCATTGGTGGCTAATAATGAGGGTTCTAAAAATTCAATTGGTCAAAGTTCAAACAAAGGAAAGGGAAAAAGGAAGAAGTGGAAGAATAACAAACAAGAGGATACAAAAAATTCAACACCAACATCAAATCAACAACAAGGTAGGTCTTCTCCTAATATAAACAAAAAGGGGGACACTAATTAGGTGAAGAAAAAGTGTACCTATTGTAAGAAGACAGGTCATGATGAACATTAATGTTATCACAAATAGATTGATGAGTAGAAGAACATCATGAAGTGTTCCATTGCCTAATGCTTATAAAGAGAAAGGATCTTCATCTTTAGATTCTAAGGGAAAAGGGCATGCTTTACTCACAAACACTATTAGTCAGGGAGAATGGATCATTGATTCAAGTGCCACACATCATATGGGTGTGTTAAAGAGATTTTTCTTCCATGACGCATTTAGAGGTACCACATATCTTTGTAGGTGATGATACTAAGGTGGAAGTTGAAGGTAAAGGAAAAGTTTAGATGAACAATGGAGCATTCAAGGATGTTCTATATGTTCCTAATCTTACCTCCAACCTTCTTTCAGTCTACCAAATGACTCACTATGGAGGTGGAAATAAAATTGAATTTCTTCTAGATTTAGTGGTAGTGAAAAGCATCAAGGATGACTTTATGATTGCAATAGGTGAAGCCAATCATGATTCAAGGCTTTATTTCAAAATTCTTCAATTTCTAAAAATTAATGGAGACATATCTCATACCAGAGATGTGTTTGTCTTAAAAAAATGTCTCAGAAGGTGCAAGATGGCTCTCCTTGTACCAGTGCCTTTTTCCTTAGTTTGGAACTCATTAAAATCCTTCTATCCCAATCAATTTTCATTTAAATTTTGGCATGAATAATGTCTTTACATTAAAACTTAATAAGTGTACATAAAAATTCAAATCAAAATTTTCATCCACGCTTAGAGTGGTAATTAATCTACCAGATGAATTATCACAAATAAGGAGAATTGACATGTTATTATATTTTTTTGAAGTGTTCATAGTTGTAAACATTAAACATCTGGTTTTCTTTCTTTTCTTTACAAATTTTAGGAGATTGTGCCATTGAATGTTGGGAACATATTGGGTGTAGAAGAAAATGGACCTACTATGAAATGGTTCGCCCTTATTCACCATACATTGAACAAAAATATAATTTTTTCACCGTATAGCTTGGATGGACCAAAAGATTCATCACTAGAACCTTGTAGTTCTGATTTTGATTGTGGATGTTCTCAAGCAAATTAGAATTCTGCTTCTTACTAGAGTAATTCCTTCCAGACTTTGAAATTTCATATCAAACCAAACATTGAACTGATTAAAAATCCAACCTTGCTAATTGTGTGAATGTGTCCCTTTGGAAACAAATATCTAAGTAGACTGCAATGCCTGGTTTGGATCAGTTTCATCACAAGACACAAATGATTTCAATGTAAGACATTCCTTGTAATATTGGTGCGTATCTACATAGTTCCATGTTTGTATTTTTATATGTTGAATCAATGTAATTATGCTGTAGCATATTTGATGATTGTCTCTGTTATTTCAGTGTGCTCTGTTTTATTTTAACTCTACTTTTACTGTGACTCTCTTGCATAATTCCTGCAGAGAAAAAGGTCTTAAGTACAAAATGAATTACTATCTCAGTATGAGAGTCAACTATTGGAGAAGGAACATTCAGGTTGCCATGCATTGCTAAGAGATGACATGATATTATTTTGGTCTATGAGTTTAAATATTGCTACTTGTGTGGGAGTTGTGACCATGCTTTTTATTATTTTTGTTGCTTATAATCTTCTACTATTTAGGGTTTATGGTGTGCCTAAAATCTCTTTTAAAACTAAATTGCCACTTTTTTCTTGATGTTGTTTCTAATGAAGTCCATTCTTTGCGTGAGAATATTAACTGGTTTCTCTTGTATGAAATTCAAGTTGTTTGTTAATATATTTTGTATAACAATTTTACTATATTTTGCATTTACATAATGCTTCTGTCTAGGTGAAAGGCCCCCCAAAGAAAGAAACAAGCTCTAAAGAATCAGATAGTGAAGAGTTTGAAGAGGATACTATACAAAAGGTAGATTGCTTAATCTCTTTGCAATGAGGATAATGCTAATTAACATACTAGTTTGCTTCAAGTTGTTTTTATCTTTGGATTTTAAAAAATCCTAGGCAGAATGCCATGTCTATTCAGTAGGCATTTGATTCTTTTAAAGTATCACTCTCATAGTTGCATGCATTGAAATATTTGCATATGTAGATTATTTGAGTTTGTTCCTCAAGAGTGAAGCATTTTGCTGTTCAAATAATTTTTGCTTTGTAATTCCTGACAGATATCAAAGCATCTATTTATGTGTGCTACTACTGGTTCAATTGTCAAAAAGTATTCGTTGACAACTCTTATTTATTTACACAACTCCTTTTGTTGTTTTTTTCATGCCTAAATGCATGTTTTTTAAAACAAATATTATTAAAAAATTAAGTACACTTTGCTAATTGTTTACAGTTAAGTTAGTTCCTCATTTGAAATGACTCTATCGGGTGTAGTTGAAATTCTATTTTTAAAAACTGATTGGTATTTTCATTTTTGATGATGTCCATGACCTTATTCTTATTTTCAAACATTGTAAAGAAAAAAACTAAAAATATGCTAAATGTATAAGTTTTGACTCAAACCCTCCACGTAGTTGAATCCTGATAAATTAACATAATTTGATACACTGGAAATAGTACTCATATGGGAATTAAAGTTACAATATCCATAAATATAGAGGTTTCACACATCACATATCCTTTTGTTTTTGATTAGTTAAAATAGGTTTTACAGGGATCCTCAAAACCAAATTTTTACAGCAAAAAGAGCGAGATGAAACAGACTAAACAAACAAAAAATTGCCACAAAAGGCCGGAGACAAAAGAAGGCCCAAAGCCAAAGAACAAAGGCCAGAGACAAAAAAGAAAAGCCAGGTGAACAGGCTAGTGACCGTCCATGTCGATGGCCACGCTAAGAGCAAAAATAATATTGCGTGTGTTTATGGGTTTATTTCTGGCTTCCTTCAGCTCGTGTCTTCTGTACACGTGATTATGGAGCGGAGGGGGTTTTGCATAACTCCAAATAATTCCCTTTTTGAAGTATGATTTTGCAAATCCTATCATCATTGAAAATATGTTATTTTGGTGCTATGGATTTTCTCCTTTCGGATTAGCTCAGTCGCTGCCGTTAGAAAATTATTGTTGCTTCCCTACATCATCACCGAGTTGCTAGCAACCACTTCGTTGGCAAACTAGTCAGTGATCGTGTTTGCTTCACGATAAATGTGGGTGACGTGGTAGTTTTTAAATTTCCTTAAGTCTGATTTTAGGTCCTCAATAATGCTTTTGATGGTCCAGGAGGGTTTAGTGACTCCTAAAATACAATTTCTTATATTTAAGGAGTCACCTTCAAGCCACAACTGCTCAATCCTTGAGGCCAGGGCCAACTTAATAGTGAATCTAGTAGCACTGGGTTCAGCTAGATGATTGGTTTGGTGGCTAATAGGGGAAGAGATAGCAGCAATGCCACCTCCTAAACTGTTTCCTATGATACATCCGCATCCAGCTAGACCAGGATTCCCCTTGGCCGCCCCATCAAAATTGGCTTTATGCTAGTTCTCAGGGGGAAAAGACCAAATAGCCTCCTGTCTTCTTTTGATCCTATCTTCTTTCCTGGCTTTACTATTCCCTCCAACTTTTATGTCTCCTTCTTTGGTTATGGCATAGTTCTTTGTCATAAGGCTTTTAGTTTTCTCAGCTATTATAATCTCAGGAAGTTCTCTGTCTCTGAATATCCTATTGTTGTGCTCCTTCCAAATTCCCCAACAAAAGTGTGGGGGGATCCAAGAGCTCAATAACTAAGATTTCAATCCTTGGTGGTGGCTTCTCCACTGACTAAAGATATCCTGGATGCAAGATGGAGGGCACCAGTTGAAGTCTAGGTTAGTAGTCAGATGGCTCCACACCCTGGAGGAGAAGGGGCAGTGGATGAACATATGATTAACAATTTCCAGATCTTGCTTATAGAGGCAACATCTATTAGGTAAGATTTGGCCTCTCTTGGATAAATTATCCTGGGTGAGGATTTTATCTTGTAAGAGGAGCCACAAGAAAATGTTTATCTTAGGCGTAAGCCCAGGGATCCAGGCTTTGGCCCAGATAGGTTTCTCCTCTTTACTCATAAGGCATAAATAGCTAGAGGCCATAGAGTAAAGGCCCCCTAAAGAATCTCCCCAAACTAAAGAGTCACCATTCTAGTTTATGAAGATGGCATTCAGAGAGGACATTAAAGGCTTGAGGTCTTGTGAAAGTTCAGCCATATTGTGTCATTCATTACCATTTCTGTAGTTCCTTACCATCAAACCGTATCTGCTAATACACAGATTAGCCCACCTACCAAATATGGGGTGATTAATGAGGGGTTCTTGACACAGACAACTATCCTTCCAAAAAAGGATTTTGCCTCGCATTCCAACTTTCCATTTAGCCCTAGATTTAGTAAGGGGGAGGGCTTTCAAGATCCCATTCCAAATGTAGGATCCCATCGGCAGCTCAACCTCTTGAAATATGGAGTTAAGAGATAGTCTACCCAGGTATTTCTCAGCCAGAATATCCCTCCAAACACCTATGCTTTGGAAGATGTGCCAAGGATGCTTAGCTAAAAGGGATTGATTGAGGTGAGAAATTTTTCTAATACCAAGACCCCCCTAGCTTTTGGGCTGGCAGACTAGGTCCCAGGCAACCAGGTGGTATCTCTTGTGGTCATTACTCCCTATCCAAAGAAAATCCCTTTGAATCCTCTCCATTCTTTCTGCAAACTTAATTGGAATCCCAAAAAGACTGAGGGCATAGGTAGGGAGGTTCTAGAGAATAGAGTTAACTAGAGAGCATTTTCCAACTTGACTGAGGGTGGCCCCTTTCCAACCTACAAGTTTCCTATTGAAATTGTCTATAATACTGATCCAAAAGGAATCTGAAGGTTTAGTTCCAAGAGGTAGCCAAAGATAAGTCACTGGCAGGGACCCGATGCCACATCCCAGGATGCGAGAAATTTTCCTCTACCTCTCTAAAGAGGTATTGAGGAAGAAAACTGAACTCTTATCCAAATTGATAGCCTATCTTGAGCCCTTGGTGTAGGAGTTCAGAATGCTTTTGAAAGTCCTAGCCTCTCGGACATAGGCTTCATCCCCCAATATAGTGTCATCCACAAATTGCTGATGGGTGAAAGTAGAGGGTCTCGAAGAAGCCCTTAGGCCTTTCAAGCTCTTGTCTTGAATCTTCTTCTAGATGAGTCTGCCCAGGCATTCCGCCAAGATAACAAAAAGGAAAGGAGAAACAGGGTCACCTTGCCTCAAACCCCTTGAGGGGGAGAAGAAAGGAGAGGGGAGACCATTATCTAGAATAGACAAAGAGGGAGAAGACATGAGCTAAGAGATGAACTTGCATACCTGAGCATCGAGACCAAAGGCCTGTAGGACAAAAAAGAGGAAATTCCAATCGACCCTATCGTAAGCTTTAGACAAGTCCAGTTTGAGAAGGAAACCTTCCTTATTGCTCACCTCAAGAGAGTGGATGACCTCATGAACTGAAACGATGGAATCAAGGATATGCCTGCCAGGGACAAAGCTAGTTTGCTGGGGTGAGATGATCAGGGGAAGAATGCTAAGGAGTCTGGAAGTGAGAACCTTGGAAATGATCTTGTAGAAGTAATTGTAGAGGCTAATGGGCCTAAATTTTTCCAAAGAGTCAGCTCCGAAAATCTTGGGGATGAGGACTAGAAAAGTAGCATTAAGTTCTTTGAGCAGATTCCTAGCCCCAAACAATTTTTGAATTGCCTTAACCACATCCTTCTTAACCACATTCCAATAAGTCTGAAAGAAGAAGGTAGGGAAGCCATCCGAGCTCGAAGCTTTATCCCTGGGAGGGAAAAGAAGGCTTGGTGAATTTCCTCCAAGGTGGGGATAGCTTTCAGCAAGGAATTATGATGATCTTGCGGTAGGGGGGGGATGGCTACCAAGATATCCTCTTGATCAGATGTAGAGAGGTAGGGATCAGCTATGAGAAGAGAGGAGAAGTAGCAAAAAACTTCCTTCACTATCTCTTCTTCCTTAGAAACCAGAACTTGGCCCTTTTTGATATTAGATATCCTATTGTTAGCCCGATGCTTAAGGGAGGTTAGGTGAAAAAATCTGGTGTTATGATCTCCTTCTTTCAACCAGTTGACTCTAGATCTTTGTTTCCAATAAAGCTTTTCATTAGATATGATGTTATGCAAATCCAAGAGGATAACCTTTTCCTCCTACCTATTGTGAGCATTATATCCAGAGAGCTAGATTTATTCCTGGATAGAATTGAGCTGATTAGTTTTCTCATCTTTCTCCTAGAAAATGTGGCCAAAGTCAGTTCTGTTCCAAGATTTAATGTTCCTTTTCACATTTTTCAGCTTTTGGGCAACTCTGTACATAGCAATACCATCTACCTCAAAGTTCCACCAAGAAGAGATTTTTCCTTCCAGCGCTGGATGAGAAAGCCACATTTTCTCAAAGTGAAAACGGAAGGCCCTTTTGCTAGACAGGGGGGAGACAGAGAGAGAAATCAGGGAGTGATCGAAACCCACCCTAGGGAGGAGGGATAATTTGCAAGAATGGGAAAGAAGCCATTCAGGAGATATGAGGGCTTTGTCAAGGAAAACCTGAATGCTATCTCCCCCAACTCTCTTGTTAGACCAAGTGAAACTTCCCCCTTGAAGGTCCATATCCAAGAAGGAAAGATTCTAAATGAACAATACGAGGTCATGCTTACTATCCCGATCCAGGGCAAGACCCCCCCATTTGTCAGCATTAGAGAGAGGCAAGTTGAAGTCCCCCATGATAATCCCTTTGTTAACATTACAATTGGAAAGGATGTTGAGGAGCTTGACCCAAAAACAATTCCTTTCCTTCTTGGTGTTGGGGGTGTACAGGTTTAGGATTAGCCAGGAATCATTGCTATGGATGTGAGAGACCTCACACAGAAGAGCATTGTAAGTGCTGAAAAGAGTAGATAACTTGAAGGCCCTAGAGTTATATAGGATTAGTACTCCTCCAAAAGCACCTTCTGAATCTGAGGCTTCGTAGCTAAAAGCTTTATTGAAGGATATCCTCTTAACTAGGTCACTTTTCATCTTAGTCTCCTGTATCATTAGAAAATCGGGTCTATGGTCTCTAATCATATTTCTGACTAGATCTTGTTTATGAACCCCATTTAGGCCCCTTATAGTCCATGAAATGAATTTCATTTCTTACTTCTTGAGAAATCCTTTCTGGTTCTCTGGCTCCCATCTACCAGGTTCCTTTTTGTTTCTTCTTGTAGAAGCTGATTTGAGTTCTTTCTTCCTACTCTCTTGGGGGTTATCCCAATGTCAGCTTTGACCCTACCTTTGGTAGACACTGGAGATAAAGGAGGGAGGACATTGTTCTGGTTCTTCTAGTTCTTTTTCTTCTTTGCCATGCACCAATCATCTAGCCTTACCGTCGCACTGCTTTCTAACCGACCTTCCCACTGGGTGATCTGGTCTAGATCAGTGTTTTTAATCAGAAGATGGAGCTTGGCCTCTAGCCCTTTGGGAGTAGAAGGTTCTCCCCCCTTTGACCCTAAAGGGGTCTAGTTAGTGTGAGCTTATGGGAAAGAATCTTATCCTGGCTCTCCTTTACTTTTGGAATAATCCGGGCCGGGGCTTCTTGCCCCAAACTAAGCTGCTCTGTTGCTTCCAAAAGTGGAGCTTCCTCCTCTATGGAACTAAGCTACTCTGTTACATCCAAAGGTGGAGCTTACCCCTCTATAGGTCCCATGGCTTGGGAGTGGGGAATTGCCTACATCTTTGGAGCCTCCATCGAGGCTAAGACTGGCATCTCCAAGGTAGGACCCTTCACAAGGGGGGTAGCACTTGCCTGCTCCTTGGGAATGTCCTTCTTAGGAATATCCTTCAAGACTTTATCCTTCTGGCTGATGGCCTTCCTCAACTACCACAAAAATTTTGCACCTCCAGAGCAACTTCATCTCACCCTTACTGAAAGGGCAGGATGATTGCTTCTTGGCTTGGTCATAGATGACTAGTTTTGTGGGCAACTTCTTTGCTGCACTGGGGCATTGGTAGGCCTTATGACCATCCTTCAAGCAAAGGAAGCATGCAAAGGGGATAGTTTTGTAAATGATTTTTTGGTTGTGCACCCCTAGTTTAGAGTGAAGAGCAATGAACTCAGGCATTTCTGTTCCTTCACTCACCCCAATGCATATGTGAATGTAATTGAGATGACATTTAGAGGTAGAGATCAAATCTGTTGAGAGGAGTTCCTTGAAGGTCCTTGCAATCCTCACAAAGATGTCCTCATTCTAGTATTCTAATGGCAATTCTGGCAGTCTAACCCACAATATAAATATACTCAAAGATGATGTCATTTTTGATGGTAGACTTTATATGCTTGCACTGAATGGGTGCCAAAGGCAATATGCTCTCTTACAGAGCGATCATTGTGAGATACAAAATATAATAAGTTCTTCCAATCATCCTAAGTTTAATGATAGAACTACCTTTTTATAGCTTTCATTAGAAATGATTAGTCATGTTGTAAATGACATGAGTTATATCTCTTTTTAGTTGCACCCTTTCATAATAATCTCTAATCACTTCTCTTATGATCCAGATTGGTTTGTTCACAATAAGCACTAGGTGGGGGTGACTTGGTGAGCTGACCTAGGGGTGGATTTGGTGAGAAAACATAAAGAGTCCACTTGGTGAGTGTACTTGAATTGTTGACTTGGTGAGCTCACTAGGGGAGTTGGCCTGGCGAGTCGACTTAAAGTGACGAGTTGGTGGGGCAAGTTGGGGTGACTTAGTGAGCTGACCTAGAGAGTTGGCCTAGGGGGCAGACTTGGTGAGTGAACTTAGAGAGTCGGGTTGGTGAGCGTACTTCAATTGTCAACTTGGCGAGCTAACTTGGGGAGCTAGCCTGGCGATCTAACATGGTGAGTGGGCTTAAAGTGGCAACTTGGTGGGGCAAGTTGGCGAGCTGACTTAGCGAGGCCACTTAGAGATGTGACATGGAAAGCTAACTTAGTGAGAAAGCTCGATGAGAAAACCTAAAGAATGACCTTGATGAGGCACTTTGGTGGGGTGACTTGATGAACAAACTCAAAGAGTCAACTTGGTGACCATACTTGAACAATCAACTTGGTGGGGCAAGTTGGTGAGCCGACTTAGTGAGTCCACTTGGTGAGGTGAGAGGTGAGTCAACTTGGTGTGACAACTTGGCGAGATGACTTAAAGACTGACCTTGATGAGGTGCTTTTGTGGGGTGACTTGATGAGAAAACTTAAAGAGTCAGCTTTGTGAGCATACTCGAACAATCGACCCGGTGACATGACTTGGTGGGTTGGCTTGGCAAGCCGACTTGGCATGCATACTTGAAGAGTAGACTTGGTGAGTTGACTAAAAGAGTCAACTCATTGAGTTGACTAGGTGGGAGTGACTTGGCAAGCTGACCTAGAGAGTTGACCTAGGGGATGGGCTTGGTGAGAAAACTTAAAGAGTCAACTTGGTGAGCGCACTTGAATTGTCAGCTTGACGAGTAGACTTGGGGACTTGGTGGGACATATGGGCAAGCTAACTTGGTGAGACAACTTGGTGACATGACTTGGTGGGCTGGTTTGGTGAGCCAACCTTAAAGAGTCAACTTTGTAAGCATACTCAAACAATTGACTTTGTGACATGACTTGGTGGGCTTGGCAAGCCGACCTGGCGTGCGTACTTGAATAGTAGACTTGGTGAGCTGACTTAAAGAGTCAACTCATTGAGATGACTCGGTGGGGGTGACTTGGTGGGATGACCTGGAGAGCTGACCTAGGGGGCCAACTTGGTGAGCTAACTTAAAGAGTCAACTTGGTGAGCGTACTTGAATTGTCAACTTGGCAAGCTAACTATGGGAGTCAGCCTGGCAAGTTGATATGGCAAGTTGACTTAAAGTGGTGACTTGGTGGTGCAAGTTGGTGAGCTAACTTATCGAGGCCACATGGTGAGGCAACTTTGCGAAGTGACTTTGTGAGATGACCTACTAAGTGTACTTAAAGACTGACCTTGATGAGGCACTTTGGTTGGGTGACTTGATGGGAAAATTTAAAGTCTTAACTTGATGAGTGTACTTGAATAGACGACTTGGTGACATGACTTGGTGGGGTGACTTCATTAGCTGACTTGGTGAGCATATTAGAAAAGTTGACTTGGCATGCCGACCAAGTGAGTTTACATGGTGAGCGAGCTTAGAGAAGAAACTCTATGGGGAAGCTTCATAAGCACACCGAGTGAGCCCACTTGCTGGGGCAAGGTGGTAAAACCACTGGGTGAGTCGACTTTGTGAGCTGACTTAATGAGTCAACTCATTGAGGTGACTAGGTGAGGGTGACTTGGTGAGCTGACTTGGAGAGTTGGCCTAGGGGGCACACTTGGTGAGTGAACTTAGAGAGTCAACTTGGTGAGCATACTTCAATTGTTAGCTTGGCGAATGGACTTGGAGAGTCGGCCTAACGATCTAACATGGTGAGTGGGCTTAAACTGGCTACTTGGTGGGGCAAGTTGGCGAGCCGACTTAGTGAGGCCACTTAGAGACATGACATGGCAAGCTGACTTGGTGAGAAAGCTTGATGAGTGGACCTAAAGACTGACCTTGATGAGGCACTTTGGTGGGGTAACTTGATGACCAAACTCAAAGAGTCAACTTGGTGAGCATACTTGCACTAGTGCATTTGGGTTCATTTTTCGACCTTCATTGATCAAATTTTTGACCTAATTTTCAACCAAATTCGACCAACCCATTAGTTAAAATTTTGACCAACTCACTAGTTGAAATTTTTTTGGTCAAAATTTTGATCACAACACAACTCACTCCCACATGCTTATATTGAAGTTTCTTCAAATCGACAATTATTCAAAGAAGAATTTGGTATTCTAGAATGGGATAGAGCAATGGAGGAAGAATATAATTCTCTCATAAGAAATGATACATGGGACTTAGTCTCTCTTCCTAAGCGAAGAAAATTGATTCGGTGTAAGTGGATCTATCGGACCAAATTGACAATGGATGGAAGTTTTGATAAACATAAGGCTCAACTTGTTGTAAAAGGTTTGTCTTAAGTACCTAACATTGATTACACTGAGACCTTTGCACCAGTTCCAAAGATGAATTCCATTCATTTGACATTAGCTATAGCAACAACTTAGCAATGGGTTGTTCATCAGATGGATGTGAAAAGTGCATTCTTGAATGGGGATCTTCATGAGGAGATATATATGGAGTAGCCATAGGGATTCATACAGGATGCTACCTTGGTTTGTAAATTGAAGAAATCTATCTATGAATTTAAACAAGCTCCAAGAGCATGGTATGCCAAGATAGATTCTTTTCTTCTCTCAAAAGTGTTCACTAGATGTCATTCTGATCCAAATGTCTACATTCTTCAGAGGGATGATTCACATTTGCTTCTTGTGCTTTATGTTGATGACTTGATCATTATAGGGAGCACAACATCTATTATTGATAGTGTCAAGGTTACTTTGTAGGATAGGTTTTTGATGAAAGACATGTGTCTACTTCACTATTTCCTTGGTACCGAGATACACCAGTCTTTATCAAGGATTACATTATCACAACCCAAGTATGCTCTTGATCTACTTACTCAATTTCACATGAGTCACTACAAGGCTGCATCTAACCCATTCCTTTTAGGTATTAAGATAGAAGAAAAGTGTTTCACTCCACTTGTTGATGCAACTTTGTATAGATAGTTGGTTGGAAGTCTCATCTACTTGACACATAGATGCCCTAACATCTCATTTGTAGTTGGCATGGTTTCCTTCTTTATGCAAGAGCCACATGAACTTCATTGGAAGGTAGCCAAACAAATCTTGCACTATATCTAGGGTACACATACACATGGGATACACTATGCAACTGGTACTAAAATTTAGTTAGTGGGTTATACAGACTCAAACAATGCAAGGGACCTTGATTTTCACAAGTCTATTTCAGGGTATAGGTTTCATCTTGGTTCCAGCCCCATTTTTTGGTATAGTAAAAAGAAAAACACCATTGCTCTCTCATCAACTAGGGCTGACTATCAAGGAGCTGTGACTGCAATGACAAAAGCTATTTGGTTACAATAGATTCTAAAGGAGTTTGGTTTTGATCTACCTAGACCCACAGTCAATCATTGTGATAACCAGAGTGCCATTGAAATCTCCAAACATCTAGTGCAACATCAACATACCAAACATATTGAGGTTCATATGCACTACATCAAAGAGTTGATTCATGAGCGGGTCATCGCATTGCAGTATTGTCCTATAGAGCAACAAGTAGCCGACATCTTCACCAAGCCCTTAATTGAGGTCAAGTATATTAATTTGTGAGATCTCTTGGGGGTGAGGTATTTTTCACCAAGGGGGGTCACATGATCCTTCTCTTCTATATTGTACATATCTCTCTTTTTGGAGGAGGGTTTTTCCCATGAGTTTTTCCCTCTTTCTCCATTTGTAGAGAGATTTTATTGCATTTCAGCATTGCATTTGTACTTGGGTACCTAATGTGGCCTAGTAGCAGGGACCCATTTTTCATTTCATCATAGCTTTTGTGAGCTTAAATGCATTCTCCTAAGTTGTACTTAAGGGGGGGTGTTAGTGTAAATAATTATTAGTTACACTTTACTTAAGTTTACTTAGGATAAATGTATTATTTTATCATTTATTAGGTTAGACACCTAGGAAATTGCGTACTCATATGAGTTTTCATGTTGACAACACAAGAGTTAGCAACTCTATTTTAGCACATGGTGTCTACAACACTGGAGTTTGCATAATTAACTGAGTTGTCATGTAGACATAACAATTGTTCACACTCTTAATTAAGTACATGGTGTCTACAACATAATTTTACATGACACACCTTTGTAGGCTTATCCTCTCATCATTTCAATAACTCTTGTGTATACTAGAGGATAATCCACTCTTGCTGGACATGTGCTTAGTTGTGAGGCTTATCCTATTGCTAACTCCTAAACATTCTAGAAGCATTCTAGAGGCCTTTATATTCAGGCACTCCTAGTGTACTTGTACATCAATTGAATTTCATATTGTTATTTTGACCATACTCCATTGGTCTATTTTGTGCTAGTTGCTGAGTTTCTTGGTCTTGGGTGATTTTACCCTGAGGCAAATTCTTACACTTTTTGTGTGTGTTTTATTCTTTTGATAGTAAGCAGATTCTACATCTTATCCAAAGTTTTCAAACCAGAAAAATCCTCCTTGTGAACATTCACATTTATCTTCAATTGAATAGATTCTAGTAGGTCGCAAGATCACCTAGAACCTTGGAGTTGATCCTCAGATTAGCTTTTCAATAGAGGAGTTTGAAAGGATTCCTACTGTTAAGCATCATGCAAAACAACTCAACATGAGAGAACATTGTTTTAAGTAATTATCTATGAATGCTACATATTAATGTTGGTTTTTATGTCATGTTAATGAATATTGTTATGTTTTAATGAAGTCTTGATTAGTATTGCGTATTAATTAATTTTATATCATATTAATGAATGTTATGTGATTGTATTGATTGAATGTTATAGTTCATAAATGGATGAATGGGTGAATTAAGTATGTAATTATATGATAATGGGGAATTTAGATTGATGTTAGGGGGAGGGGGGTGAGGCCAGATGAGCTTCCATCTTAATGTGATCGACCTTGTTAAGTAGAGAATATTAAAATTATTCTCAAAACCAAGTGAAGATCAAACTAACATACCGTCATTGCAGGTCTAGAATGATGAGATGATACTCTATGGTGTAGGTATGGATCTCTAGAGGAAGATTAGGAGAAATTATGATCCATGTAGGGATCCTCTAAAGTTCAATTTGGTTGACCCTCCCCAATGAAATAATATTGTTGTTCCTGTTAATGGCCGGACTAGCATGAAAGTTGTTACATATAATCCGGGTATGCATATGATCATTTTTAATGTTTTTTCCTTTAGTTATGGTGAGAGAGATAATTATATAATGGTACTATAATTAGACATAATTATAACTAAATTCAAATGATTTTCTATAGGCTTTTTTTTCTTTTGTATAAGTTCTTGGTTAGTTTTGGTGATATTGCCAAACTAATATTTGTCTATTTATTAGTCTTATTGTCTTAATATAGGGAAATATAAATTATGGCTTTGGTAGTTATAGTAATAGTCTGAATTTTTTATTAGTTAGGTTAAGATGGACTTATGGTTTCTTTTTTGTAGCTAGTGATAGTTTACAGATGGTTAGCTACATCTCTCACATAGTGGGTGGCTTAAACATCACACTTCGTGGGCTAAAAGTGTTAAATAGTCATTTGGGTAAACTATTTTTACTTATGCTTGAGCACTTTTCTAATTTTATAATTAGATGCTGTGTATATATCTTAAAATTTAACCTTTCACTTCAAATGCTATTTCAACTTCATATTGCTAAAACCTTCAGGGATAAAATCTCATCTACTTGTGATCCAGGTGGATCTTGAAGGCCACTTAGAATCTCCCAAAATTGGCATCAATGCATAGAACATGGAAAAATATTCATGATGCAACTTGAAGAGTGTCAAAAGGGGTTCATTTTATTGAGATATGCTTGGTCAAATACAAGTAGCAAAGGTTGACCAAAAGGTAAAATTTGACCATCTCCAAAGTGGTCAACAATGGGTTTTAAATTAAAGAGCTCATTGAGAGCTTTCCAACGACATTCGTTTCGTCGAAAGCGGAGTTCAACTGTTAAAGTTATGGTCATTTGAAATTGGATGGAAAATGAAAGTTTTGATGATGTCATCATGATATCACCATCCTCATTTTATGCTCTCAATAATATAAAAAGTTTTAAAATAACATACGCTCTTAAATATAATATTTGGTTAATGTAAACCATATATTATTATGACTATTATTTTATAAAAAAAAGGGGATATATATTGTTATTTGTTAAGGGGTTAATTTATTTTGTATGGCTCAAAATTATAAAAGCCAAAAAGGGAGGTTATTTACTTGGATATGATTTTGGATGGGTTATTATATTTTTGATATTATAATGTAAGCCCAAAATTATAAGGGCCATTCTTTTCAAGGATAGGAGTAAAATTAGGAGATTTGGGTTATTTGGTTATTTTAAATAAGAAAAATAGTAATTATATTGGTTATATGGTTTTAAGCCAAATATAGCCAATATAAACTATAAAAGGAGAATTATTTTCCTTTGAAAGACAAGCCTAAAGAGGAGAAAACTCTAAGGAGAAAATTCTTGTAAGAAGAGAGAGTATTCTTATTTCTTAAATTCTTGGAGAGTTATTTTACTCTTGATAAAGAGTTTTGGGGAAGTGAGAGTTTTTCTTGTAGGTAGGCTAAGTAGTTTCTTGAGAGATAAAAACTTGGTGAGTTCCTTGAGAGAGTTTTCATGACTTTTAAAGTCATTTTTGTAAAGGCTTAATGCCCCTTGAGAGAGAGTTGCAGTTTTATTGCTTAGCGTTGTAAAAAATGGCAAAGGAGCTATGCACAAACATGTTGCTAGCAAGTTCCTGTCATCGCAGTGCGGAAGCAAGAAGTAGATTGTAACTCCATGGAGGACCATGGTGATGTATGAGTTTTGCATCATAATAATGGCATCAATCTTGCGATTTTGCAGATTTGGAGACATAGCTATAGTCTAGTGAACTCTGAAATCAAATCTTTTGTCTCTCATTCTTTCTGATGCATGTTTCTTTCTACTTAGTTATTTTCTAGATTTCTAAGTATTATTTTCTTAGTTCAAAAGAAAAGTCAATTAAAATCTTTATTAAATCTGTATCCCAATGAATCAGAAAATTGTAAGTGATTCTTAACAAGGAGTTTACAGATAAAGTTTGGTATCAGAGCTAGTTTGACAATTTGCAAGTTGTGAGATACTTAAAGAAAATTCAAACAAGGAGAGGCAAGATGACTTCAGATAAGGAAAAAAAATTTCCTTTTTTATTTGATGCTAAATTTTACAAGGCATTGATGGCAATGAAAGCCAAGGTTGATGAGATGTACAAGGAATGGAAGTCTGAAAAAGAAGGCTTCTCGAAGGATGTTAAAGATGCAAAATCGGTGGAATCTCCTAATTCTTCTTTTTCTCTTTCTTTCTCTCTTGGTGATTCTCATAAACAATCTCAAAATGTTGTATTGAGGTTGTTAACCAAGATTGACAACAAAGGAAAGGGCCTCAGAGTTCATGAACAAAGTATTGTTGAACCTATGAAGGTGAAAGCTAGATCTTGCTATGCAAGATTGGGGTATGGTGAAAGAGAATGCTCCCATTTAGTGGATGAAAATATTTTTCTTAAAGAAGAACCATCTCAATAATAATATATTAGAGATAATGAAGCATGAAATTTAGGCAGTGGTGACACATGCAAGATGTCCAAGAGAAGAGTGAACACAGATTCTTCACAGTATGCATGCACCAAGGGTGACCATGAAAGGTATAGAAAGCCTGGTAAATCCAATATTTCTTTTGATTATAAGAAAGTTGGCAATGTAGAAAGTTTATGATTTAGAAAACCATGCAGATTTTTTGGGTTGAATAACCATAGTGTTGCCGAGTGTTGAAAAAGAATGGCTTTGTACAGGAAGGTCAAGTTAGCTAGTAAACAGATAGTGCATCAAGACCCATCTCCAAAGTAGAAGAAAGAGAAGGGAAAGAAAGGTTAGATGTTGAAAGCACCTCTCTTATTGCAACAAAGGGGGACATCAAAAATCTCATTGTTGTAATCTTCACCCAGAGCTTTGTGCAAAGAAGGACAAGAAGAAGATTGCAGTTGATTCTCTATTGGTGAACACTAGGCATATGAAGAGGCTCATTTATGTGAGAAAAAATTCTTCACTCATGTCTGTAAAGATGGGAAATCAAGGTGATTGAAAGCATGAAAATGATGTAGTTGCTTGTATGCCTAACCATCATGTGCCTCAGGGATCATCAAAGCTACAATGTGAGGACTTGTCATGGAAACCTATTACGAGGATTAAGGGTATTTTTAGTTCATTTTCATTATCATCTTTTTATTTTTAAGTGTTGCTAATGTGTTGTACATGGATAGTAGCTAGGGAAATGAATACAAAAAGATGTGAGAAAATGCAAATGGGTAGCAGTGTGATTGCAGTTTCCATAATTATTGTACAACTTTTTGGTGAAGCAGGTGCACAAATAAGGTAGATAGACACTGGACAAGTATTTCATCAGTTAGTATTTGATTAAGAACCTTTTGGATGTCCAAAAGTTCCTTTAGTGGGGAGGAATGATCCAAGTGGATCTTGAAGTCCACTTAGAATCTCCCAAAATTGGCATCAATGCATAGAGCATGGAAAAATATTCATGATGCAACTTGTAGCATGTCAAAAGGGGTTCATTTTCTTGAGATATGCTTGGTCAAATAGGAGTAGCAGAGGTTGACCAAAAAGGTGAAATTTGACCATCTCGAAAGTGGTCAACAATGGGTTTTAAATTAAAGAGCTCATTAAGAGCTTTCCAACGGCATTCATTTCATCGAAAGTGGAGTTCATGTGTTAAAGTTATGGTCATTTGAAATTGGAGGGAAAATGAAAGTTTTGATGATATCATTATCCTCATTTTATGCTCTTAATAATATAACAAGTTTTAAAATAACATAAACTCCTAAATTTAATATTTGGTTAATATGAACCATATATTATTATGACTATTATTTTATTAAAAAAGGGGATATAGATTGTTATTTGTGAAAGGGGTTGATCTATTTTTTATGGCTCTAAATTATAAAAGCCAAAAAGGGAGGTTATTTACTTGGATATGATTTTGGATGGGTTATTATATTTTGGATATTATAATGTAAGCCCAAAATTATAAGGGCCATTCTTTTCAAGGATAGTAGTAAAATTAGGAGATTTGGGTTATTTGGTTATTTTAAATAAGAAAAATAGTAATTATATTGGTTAAATGATTTTAAGCCAAATATAGCGAATATAAAGTATAAAAGGGGAATCATTTTCCTTTGAAAGACAAGTGTAAAGAGGAGAAAACTCTAAGGAGAAAATTCTTGTAAGAAGAAAGAGTATTCTTATTTCTTAAATTCTTGGAGAGTTATTTTACTCTTGATAAAGAATTTTGGGGAAGTGAGAGTTTTTCTTGTAAGTAGGCTAAGTGGTCTCTTGAGAGATAACAAATTGGTGAGTTCCTTGAGAGAGTTTTCATGACTTTTAAAGTCATTTTTGTAAAGGCTTAATGCCCATTTAGAGAGAGTTGCAGTTTTATTTCTTAGCATTGTAAAAAATGGCGAAGGAGCTATGCACAAACATGTTGTTAGCAAGTTCCTATCATCGTAGTGTGGAAGTGAGAAGTAGATTGTAACTCCATGGAAGACCATGGTGATGTATGAGTTTTGCATCATAATAATGGCATCGATCTTGGAAGTTTGCAGATTTGGAGACGTAGCTAGAGTCTGGTGAACTTTGAAATCAAATCTTTTGTCTTTCATTCTTTTTGATGCATGTTTCTTTGTACTTAGTTATCTTCTAGATTTCTAAGTATTATTTGCTTAGTTCACAAGCAATGTTAGTTACGATCTTTATTAAATCTGTATCGTAGTGAATCATAAAATTGTAAGTGATTCATAACAAGGAGTTTACAGATCAACTTGTCCAACTTAAAACTTTTGATACTTGTAATAATGGTGGCATATATTCTACATTTTCTTAGGGTTTAGTAATTTGTTATACCCTTATAAGAAACTAAAATTTTCTAAGATTGCCATTAGAAAGTTTTCTTATAATTAATGATGTTTCTGCTATATCTAATACTCTGTTGATTTAAGCATTATACACTAATGACTGACTGACTTCTAGAAAAAAAGTGTTAAATGTTTATAGTCAATTCTTTCGCTTATAATATTTTAAATAATACTAGCTATATTTATTTAAACTATTTTAACAGTTTCTTTTTATCAACTCTTCTTATTAAAGTATAATACTTGTGTTGTTTCCTTATTCTACTTTTTATCTTTTGTGAATACTAATGCCATTACTTTTATTTTAATTTGAATTTTAGAATGTAGCCTAGGTTTCAAGCCATACCCATATTCACCTTCTTCCAGCTGCTTGTATAAATCTAATAGCTATGTAAGTTGGGGGAGCCTGATGACAAAAGCATGTTGCATGGATGCTTTTGTGCCTTTTGCTCATGTATTGGCCGTGAGAGAAAACCATAGTGGGGGTTCCACCTCCATCTTCTTGGACAAGGATGAGATGTTGTCTTGTAAAAAAACTCTAATCCAAAATCACCCTAAGCCTACAAACTACTAATAATATGAGCAACACCATGGCATAACTATAGTATGGCATGAGAGTTTTTAACATCACAAAAATAAAACTAAAGTAAGGATGTTTTTATCTTTCTTATTTAAATAAAAAAAACAAATTTTGCTAGATTCATATATATGAATAACAAATTCTATAGTTTAAAAAAAAGAAAAATCTATTCCTATATTCTAAATCAATTTTATTATTGTAATCAACATTTCATAATGTTTGGAACTTTGAATTTTTATTTTGGATGGGTAGGAGCTTGGTTGATGCATTGCCACCTCTATGTCCATATAACTTGGGGATTAGTGATGGTTTTTCTTGTAGAGAACGGGGCAAGCAAATTGACAAGCATAGAACCTCCTCCTCCAGATTTTCCCAAATGCTGATATGATTTTAAAGTAATCTCCACTCTAAGTCATTTATATTCTTCTCCTTTTTCCTTTTTTTTTTCTTTGACTGGAGTAGTATAGTTAAGGAGGAAGATTCTTATCATCAACATTGTTCCAAAACAACATTTTTTCTTGAGCCTTAAGGTTCATGACAACTTTCTTAACATGTTTTTATCTAGCAGGAACATGGATATGACATTTCATATTTAGAAAGATATGCAAGAATACATTTATAATTGTGGAAGTCAGAGTTTAGACCATACACAATCTATAATAACGCTGGCTCCAATCAAAGTTTAGACCTACCAAAAATATATTAAACTAAAATAAAGTGTACTAGAAATTTTTAAAAAAATATAGAATATTTAATTGGGACTCTCTATTTCCTATACTCTTCATGAACATTGACACTTCAAATAGTTCTCTTTCCATACGACTCTAACTAGTAATGTAGAGCTAAAGAATGCTCTGACATACTAAGAGGTGTCATTCAATGATTGAATGCTAGGGACAAAGGGGCAATATCACTTATTGCAGGCTTAGCTTAGAGGTAATTTTTTTATTTAAGTTTATTGACAATGACCTTTGTTCCCAAGATATTGTACGCCATTAAATGCATCATGTATTTTTATCTCAAAATTTCAAATTTTTGATACACACATTCCACATATCACTTTATAAAAGTAGAATAATTGTCAGAAGTGAATTGACCCCTGAGGACATAAGTTCTATTGATGTAAGTTGATATCTGTAATGTAAGCTGATATAAGTGTTGCACATAGAGAGAGAGAGAGAGAGAGAGAGAGAGAGAGAGAGAGAGAGAGAGAGAGAGAGCCATCCAACAACATTTAGCCCTTTCTGTATGAATGCCAAATTAGTTGGACACTTCCCACTCAAAAGTTCAAGGAGAGAGAGAGAGAGAGCAGAGAGATAGAGAGAGAGAGAGAGAGAGAGAGAGAGAGAGAGAGAGAGAGAGAGAGAGAGAGAGAGAGAGAGCCATCCAACAACATTTAGCCCTTTCTGTATGAATGCCAAATTAGTTGGACACTTCCCACTCAAAAGTTCAAGGAGAAGAACTCCAAAGCTATACACATTTGCCTTTTCAGTTGCTCTGCCACTGTGCATGTACTCTATGAAGAACATCATACATAGATAAAGAGAGAATCAAAAAAAAAATAAAATCTATTAATACATATAATGTTGAGTCTCATGTGTAACACATAGTACTATTATAGTAATGAGTGAACCAACATATACAAAGTTTGTATGTTATGCCTTTTGCTTGGAATTTCTTTCGCATGAACTATTGTTTCAAAATTTATACCTTCAACATTTATTCAATTAAGTTTAACTTGAAATCCCAAATTTATGATAGTATGAAACAAATAGTAGCAACCATGTGCAACATATATGAGGATCAACTCAAAATTTTTTGTGTTGGTGAGTGTTATCGTTATTCATCCATAAATCCCTTACAACAATCTATTTGTCTACGAGAGTCAAGAGTGACCAAATTATGTGGGGAGTAGTGTAAAGAGAAAATAAATAGTTATGAAGAGAGATAATACCAATCAAAATTAGTTCAATCCTCATTTAATTCCTTGAAATTTTCAGAAAAGTGATCCTCTTCAGGGGACACTCACCCACATTGGAAGAAGAGAGATTTGAATGCAAGTTAATGAATGTTGTCTTCATTTTTTATTTAAGGGTGACTTTTAAAAATTAGTTGTAACCCCACAAATGGGAAAGATAATAGAAGATCATATCTTTTCCTACAAAGTGGTACACATTCAAGATTTCTAGGCCATTAGTACATACCCAAAATGTGCAAGAAGCTCTAGTGGTATGTGCATGATAGTCCAGGGAGACTTTCATTTCTTCGTATTGTGTTCCAATTCACATTGAAGCCATAAGCTATATACATACCAAAAAACCAAATAACTAGACATAGAGAAATATATACATACCTGGTCTCTACGACTCTGGGAAAATGGAGAAAGTATTGCTAGGAAATTCCTCGAATGACAAGCGCAGAACAATCCCCCTTAATTATTGATCAAATTAGGGTTTTAGTTAGCCATATAAAGCTACAAAAGCTTATATTTCTATTCAAATGGATTGAAAGTTCAAATTTAATGTTGTGTTTTAGTTAGGAGTATGGAAACTAGTCCCATTTGGGGCCTTTATAAAACCATAACACACACAATTATTATCCTAATCTGTATTGATTATAGGAGAAATTTTTAGTGGATCATATTTCCCTAAAACTTTAATCATAAACTAAATGGATACCTACATGGGAAATAATTTTGTGGGTGTTCATATCAAATTGATGGAGTCTACAGGTCCAAAAATTTAAAATGACCTTGTTAGGAAAAATGAGAAATTTAATAGTATCGTTACTGCATTTTGGATTAGTAATGGAACCACCCCTTCTGTTGTGATGAATGCCCAATCATTCATCTGTATTTTGCAAAAAGGTGAAGCTTGTAGTTTAAGATTTATAGAAAAAGATTTGTTGGAATGGCTTTTGAAGCTTTCTACCATTACCAACAACTCCAACCCACCCCCACATTCAATTTGTTTGACATATAACATTGTAAGAGATGTAATGTGAAATGCTACAAGAAAATGAGACAACATGTCGATTAGATTGTTACCACAATCTATGTTTGAAAAATAATTATCAGGGAAGCATTCACTTTTGTGAGACAATGGTGGTGCAAGACAAAAAACTCGAGCTTCCATATGCAAACAAGCTTGTAGGGGAATCCTACCGACTTAATTAATGGTGGCTTTTTGAAAAGTAAAATTACATCTTGTGAATGAACCCTCAATCTGTTGGTTAAGGTGAATGGTTCTGAATGAGCCCACCAGGGATGAGTAAGTGGAAGGCCCTAGCATTATAAAGGACAAGTTTGGAATTGTGTTCCAGCCAAGATTGGTGAATGGATACCCCTTAGTCCTTGGTTCTTAGCCAAAGAGGTTTAGTCTATGAATTGTGCTCCTGTATTGGATAACTAAATAAATCTAGGCTTATATAAAACCTACTACAAAAAATAAAGTTAAAATTTACATATTAAATAAAATAGCTCTAAAAAACAACAATATTTTAAAGCAAAATAAGTCTTTCAGTTTATGTGTCCATGGAGTAAATAAAATAATTTTGAAGTAAAATAAATAAAAACTCTAAGTAAATAAGATAATTCCAAGCTTATATATGTTTAGAATTTATTGATAGATGTATTTAGTATATCTATGCCTGTAGTATTCTTTTTCATTAATTTTATTTATAGATGCATGGCTGGGGGAGCATGTCAGTGGTTTATTCTACTCATTTTTGTATGTTATCTGATGTGATTTATAGTAAATTGGACTCTCACAGTTGATGCCTTGAGAAAAAAATACTATGAATAAATTGAGATATTTTAATTTTATTTAAATAACTAGTGCATATCTTAATTGATATTGGGATGATGAAGATTGATAAAGTCTTACAAATATTGCATGGTTAGTTTGACTGTAGAATGTTTTGTAATCTCATTTGTAGGATGACATGAACTATGAAGAAGATTATGTGAAATTCCTTTTTTAGTGGTTGGTTGAGAATTTCTTTGATGATATGAAATTTATAAATCAAAGAATCAACCACACTACCATAGATCATCCTTGCAAATTCGTTTCAACTCCATTTGAATGCTTTACCTACATAGAGGCCATTCAACTATTAGAGAAGGTTATAATTATTTTGCAAGTAATTATAGGCATATATTATCATTTACATTTCTTGACTTATCAAACTTTAAAGATAATAAGGACTTGATAATTTTGTATATGTTTGCAAATAAGCAGGTCACAGATAAGAAATTTGAGAACAAGGTAGAATGAGGGAATTGATTTAGCATCATAGCATGAAAGGTATGAAAAGCATAAGATTCCCATATGTTTTGCTGGAATATGCTAGAATCATTGACAAAAAATATGATTATACATGCACTATCCACTTTCATGAGAGTGTTGGATCCAACTTTTGGGAAAATGTATGATATTTTTAGTACCCAATTGATGTCAATATTTAACTGAGGTGATATTTAAAAATCTAGTTATTGTGTACAACTATCCAAAAATGATCAAGGCATTTTACATGTGACTCAATGAGGATGACAAGACTATTTCTACCATGGATGTACTTGTACCAAAGTTAGGTTCCTCATCTCCTGATATGTTTAGGCAATGAGCCTAGATGTAAGAAATAAAATGCATATTAACCATGATGTAAGTCTCTCAGATTGAGCTAAACTTGATGAGTCTACATATGTCTAATCTTATGATTGCAATCAACATCTTTTGGGCAGAAGTTAAGCTTATGTGCACTACTTCATAGGTTGGGGAGCTAATAGGTGGGAGCCAAAGGGAGGAGTGATTGTAAGTTATTGAGAAAAGGCACTTGGTACAATGGGTTGTCTTTTTTCATTCTTTGTAAAAAAATTTGTTTGAAAAATACATTTTTTTTGTATAACTTATTTTTGATGTTTGGATGTAGCAATATTGAAGAGCCACCTTAAGTTAGCAATCATTGATAGTATCTTAATTCGAGATAGCTACATTTACTTGGTTATTAGAAAGTATTTTCATATTCTGTAAAACTAATGGAAGATGAGAGATAGACTTCTTTTTCAGTATATACAATACTTTTATAAAGATAATTACATAGACTTGATTGTGGACTAGGTCATTGCAAGAATAAATGTTTTAGTATTATCTCTAACTCTGACTTTGTCTAATACTTTTCACTTGTTATAATCATTAATATCATGTTATAGTATATTATGTAAACTGATTTGTATGATGTCATGCCCAAAATTTACTGTCAAGAATAACACAACAATTTTTTTATTTTTTAATTTGCTTCCTAAGGAATACCTCAACATTCAATATAATAATACCAAATATTCAAACTAACTAGCTTTAAAATCTAACATATTCTAACCTAAAACATCTTATTGGCCAATTAATACTAACTAACCTTTTTATTATTCATTCTATTTTAAATTAGAAGCCATTTGCTCCTAATGTCTTTAAAGCTAGTTTTAATAGCACTCCTATACTTAACCCAACATCATTACTAAGGATTTGCATAGTGTCCCTTAAGAATATCATCCTCTCATTTTATTAAAGTTTTCTTTCTAGTGTCTAACTTCTTTAATTACCACTACCCCAAATAAATGTAACTAGATCATTTACTCACTAACCCCTAGCAAATATCTCCACATTTATTACAACTATCTTACTTTAACCTCTACCACCTCCTAACATCCAACCCTTACCTTCACTAATCCTTTAAGAATAACAACATATGATACTAACCAATGCTTATCCATCCATTTAACCTTACTACCCAAAAATTAATCTTTAAATCAAGAAATCAAAAGTTAGCTATTTCAAGCATCCACAAATCTCAAGTTTAACTTTATTCCATTAAGCTTCCCTATGAATAAGAATTACACTAGATAATTTAGTCATATGATTTTTGTTTCTATCCAATTTATATACACCTACTATTTTGAGTTTCCATTTACTATTAAGGTTATCTATTAACATCCCAACCTTTAATCTTCTAACCCACTATGTCCAAAACTTTATTCTTAATTCCCAATCAAATTTTATAGAGAGTCACGTGTCCTTTTTCCAAAGCTTTCAAAATATTTTGAAATTACTTTTATCTCTTATCCCTAAATGTGGTCAAATTTGCATGACTTCTTTCAAAGCATCAATTTGAAAAGTTTGAAGTAAGACAAGACAATCAGGAGGTATCCTTGCTTCTAGGGAGGCATTAATACAAGTGGTTATGACATGGGGATTCTCCTAAGGCATGATGGTGATTTGTGATGGGGAAGAGCATTTACATAAACATTTAAACACACAATACTAGTTTTACCTTTTTCCAAAAAGATGGCGCCTAAGGGGAGAGCATTGCATTTTTAAGCAACATAACCATATGCCAAACAAGGGATAGTACACATGCTTGGGAACATTGACAGTCGTGGGACCCATGTCCTCTAATCTTGTGCTGGCCTTATGCTTCCATTCCTAGGTCACCTTTATCCAAGGCACCTAGGGATCAAGGGCATTCTGACTGTGTCAGGGTGACATTTAATCATTCATCAAACTCTTTTTTTTTATGGTGTCATTGCCTAGGTTGAATGTGTGCGTGGACCCCTGCCCCTATCACACTAAGTACTTGTACTTCTTTAATTTATAGCACCTAGGTAGTCATTCTTATTATTTTATTATTATTATTATGTTTTACTTTCATTTCCTTACCGTCCTTATTGCTTTAATAGAATGAATGTTCTTGGGTTTCCTTATTAGGTCTATGAGTAGTTACCTAGACCTTCCATCATATTGACTTGACATAATCTTATTAAATATGTGTATATATTTTATTTTATTTTGTTTCTTGTGGAATAGTGACACAATGGTCACGGGATTTCTATGAGACTTTACTTGCTAATTCTTATGGGTTGGGGGTTTATTTTTATTATTTTGTTTGGCTCTTATCTCTTATAGCATATGT
This sequence comes from Cupressus sempervirens, assembly GCA_028749045.1. Taxonomy (NCBI): domain Eukaryota; kingdom Viridiplantae; phylum Streptophyta; class Pinopsida; order Cupressales; family Cupressaceae; genus Cupressus; species Cupressus sempervirens. Next base: position 218,687,373 of record CM053784.1, on the reverse strand, counting down.
ATTGATTTTTGCAAGATTCTAAGTATATTCTTCCTGAATAAAATATAGGTCTGTATTAGGAGAACTCATTCCTTTTCATCTTCATACAAATTCCAGAGAATAAAAGGTGTAGTTATAGGAAGACTTTTACTCCAAGTCTAATGCATTTTTCTCTTTTCTCATTTTAGGAGGCCATGTCCGTGAGTTGTAAATGACCAGATTTGACTTCCTTACTATTTTTTCTTAATTTACAAATTTGATATTTCTTCTTCATCTAAGGACCTAGTAGGACTTGAAAACAAATAAATCAATTTACCATGCATATACAATGTTCCATTAACAATATAATGCTTTCTTGTGATAACATAGGATTTTACAAGCCCATCACTTATGCTTCAAATTGAGACAACTATATCAGGAAAAAAAAAAAACTTCCTCACAATAATCTATGAAATGTTTCTAATAAGAAAGAATGTCTCATTACTTAACTTCTCCAGAATTACCTCAAATCTCTAATTGCAAAACTTACAATGACTTTTGCTAAATCTACCTTGCATAATGTTACAAGGATTATCCTATATAAAGTCTTGGAGAAGATTGACTTTAACTAACAAGAAAATTTATGTGCAAAAACTTGTGCATCAGATTTCAACATGTCTTCCTTCACAATCAATGTTTTCATACAACAAAAAATTTCCATACAAGAAAAACAGTATAAAATTTTCTAATTGATTTCACAATCACAACTAAATATAATAGGAAGTAGCTTTCTTTTCTTTTAACAACATTACCAACTGACATATTCCTTCTACAATTATCCAATGGAACAATGATGCCAAGGTATTCTACTCTTCCATAACTCATGATCATATCTTGACAAGGAACATACATATACAACATTTTTCATTATTTCCTCAACATATACATTAGCTAACAATGATACAATCTCCTTTCATCACAATGAGACAACACGAGACCTTTCAAAATCATACGAAACATGATCATTGAAGGACATGAACAATGAGTAACATGAACATTGATCATCATGATCATTGAGAACATGAACAAGCTAGTGAATCCTCCTTCACAAGGGAGGAGCAAAATGTCAAGTTTTCTCATCCAAACATCAATCTGCAAGGTGATCATACCAAGCCATCTCCATTGCTCCCTTGGGCACAAATATTCAAATGCATCACAAAGAAACAACGACCATGGGTGCTTTCCACCCAACCATAGGTCTCCAAAGAGACCACCCCCGCGCTAGGGGAACAAGGCTCAAATCGGGTTTCAGACATACATCGCAAAATTTTGCATGAAGACACAACACAAAACATATTCAACACCCTCCCATGGCTTGCACAATGATTCACCATTAGAATCATAAAACGTTGGGTGAAGGTGGGCTCTTCAAGGAGGAGAAATTCATAAATATCATATTGCCAATACATTTTGCCTCTCAAGGCCACCAGAACATAAACAACATATTACCACTGCATTGCCTCTCAACGCCTTCAAAACAACCATCTTCTCCTCATCCACCAAACCTCCTTGTTCCTCCCAAACAACAAGATTCATGGCCATGAAGGAGCCCATGCTCCATAATAACAACCTTGTCATGAGGTAAAAACAAAATTTTCTTTCTCACCTGCAATGTCAAGCCCAACTTATGCCCTTCACCCAAGGCTTCTCTGCCCTCCCAAGGGTGAGTGAAGCCTTCACACCCATAATCACAATCAACACTCACATTCAAACAAGAACAACAAAAAAACAAAACCAAGAAAGGATCTCCAAAAGCACAAAACACATTCACTTTCCATTCCAACAAAAACAAAACCAAGAAGGTGAACCCAGAAATTTACAAGAACATCACACATTCTCACATTGTCAGAATACATAATCAATGCTCATAATGCAACAAGAACACCACACTTTCACACAATACCAAAAAATCCATATCACAATATTTACAATGCAAATGCATACTGTATTAATGAACTCTCACACTTGCAAATTTGTTTAACCATGCTAAAAGCAAGAAATGAGAAAGAAACAAGTTTTGAGACACCAACCTTGGTCCAAGCTATGGTAAGGATAGTTGTAGTAGAGCTCCCTTAATCTCCCTCCAAAACCTAACAGTCTCTAAAATTAGAGAGTGGGTAGACACCCCACTAGTTTGGCCAAGACCCTCTAATAAAGCCTTCTCACTAACTCATTTTAGCAAAAACACTAAGCCACTACTTCTTGCAAACTTGTCTCCTCCAACTTTTCTATTTTTGACTAAGTGGGAACATGGATATGACAACTCCAAATTCGAATTGATGGAAGAATGCATGGGTAAAGGGGCTCCCTAGGCTATCTAGGCACTCACATGATCAAAAATAGGTCCCTGACATGATGTACTATCATATGGGTAACTTATTTTCACCTAAAAGACACTTAGGGACCACCTAATGACCCCTAAAAACCCTAGCCAAGTCCAAATTCGAATTTCCTTTGATTGAGACTCCTCATGGCATTTTTTTCTATGTGAGGTTAACTTGGGTACAACATTGGGGTTAGGTTTAGGTTAGGTTACTTCTTGCCAAACCTTGAATGACATGGCATCTCTACATGGACAACACGAGTGTCAAATGACACACACAAAACAAAACATTACATTAAAAGTGACTTAACTCCAATAATGCATGAACTAAGCTATTACACACATATAAATTCACATATACAAAATAAAACACATTACAATGAGGTTTGAATCTTTTCCACTGATTCAACCTTGGCTATGTCATATTTGTAGTAGTTTGAGCCTTAATTCCCCTTTAAACCCATGGTCAAATTCATGCACACTAAACTCAAGCATCAGTAGTCCAAGGAAATCATGTAATTAATAAGTACATAAGTGAAATAATCACTATCTCATTCAACATTAGACTTGCATATATTTCATCATCTCAAATTAACTTTCCCTTTCTTAATCATTTCAAATATAACCTTCAAAATATTAAAATATCAATACTTACATATCACATTTGACATTTGAGTTCCATATTTCATTTTTTTAAATTAAATTACTTTTTCTAATAATTTCCATTTAAAATGCTCAAAATACTATAACATCACACTTTACTTATCATAACATGGTCAATTTAATATTTTGAATAGCTTCATAGTCTATTTTTATCATTGCGACAAGATGTTGAATCCACAACTATTAAATCCCTAGGTATGCGGGTTAGGTCTCAATGCATAACAAAATTTATCTTTTTACTCTAATTTCCACTTTAAACATTACATTCTTACATTACAAGCATTTCTACCATTCAATTTCTGTTAAAGAAATGTTAATAGCTTAAAACATGAATAGAATCATTAAATGCATCAATTAGGTCATAATATGTAGAGGTTATTGCGAATCATCAAAATGTAGATATCTAAATGACATAACCCTAAGGTCTCAAAAGTGTATAAATACATAGGATTAAAATCACCGTAATGCAATTATCCCATTGGTACTATGACGAATTGGGTGAGGCCTCACATATGATGTGATAATATTGATTTTCAGAGATATAGAGGATGATAGATAAATTAAATTCAAAATATGAAATTTGTTCAATTATCTTCCAATACTAAAGATGCTTAGATGTATGAAAATTCCCAAGGCACAATTTTTATTGGTGTGATTATATAAGTGTTGTAACCTAGTGTACTTTTAATAGCATCCACACAGAAAATTAGAGGTTTGAGATGGATCTAACAATGACATGGCCTCTTATTGTGATAGGAGTTGCTACAATTTATGTTGCTCTTTTTCTATTGAAAATCCTTTCAAGTTCTAATAACAAGAACCATCTTCCTCCAGGACCAAGTGGTCTTCCCCTAATTGGGCACTTTCATATTCTTCTTGACAGTAAAAGGCCAATTCACCAGATTTTAGCTTTTCTTGCTAAAAGCTATGGGCTAGTTGTGCATGTCAAATTTGGCATCCACCCTATTTTGATAATAAGCTCTACAGAGTTAGCAAGAGATCGTTTCACATTGAATGAAAAAGATTTGGGATCAAAGCCTCAACTTTCACAAGGGAAGCATTTGGAGTACAATTATTCAATGGTTGCTTGGGCTCCATATGGACCCTTTTGGAGAATTCCTCGAAGGATTTGTGTTCTTGAGCTTCTCTCTCCCAAAAGAATCCAACCTTTTTCCCAAGAGATCCCAATGATTTTGCAATGGAGTAGCTTCTCTATTTGAGCAAGCTTAGCTGCAAAATAGTGTTAACATGAAGAGGTTTTTCTCCTTCTTGAACTTCAAGATGCTCATGTCTATGATAATTAATGAGAAGTATTTTGGAGAGGAGTCAAGGGTATTAGAGGAGATTATTTCTAAGGTGATTGAGGAGTCTTTTGTGTATCATGGGTATGTTAATATTGGGGATTATATTCCTTGGTTGAAGTGGCTTGATTCGCAAGGGTATGAGAGGGAAATGATCAAGGTATGATCACATTTGGACTTGTATATGTAGACAATATTGGAGAAGCACAAGGAGAAAGGACTAAAACATGGAGAGATGGAAGACGTTGTTGATGTTCTCATTGCCAAGGCAGACTAGAATGGTGATTCAATTCCTGACAAAGATGAATTCATCAAGTCAACTATTGCTATAAGTGTTTTCACTTTATCATTTCATAAGAATAAGGTATTGGCATAACCCCTGGTTTTATACATCTCACATACATACTCTAGTGACTATTTTTTTATAAAAGTGTTAAGTGGTCAAAATTGATTTACTTTTTGTTAATATTTGTACATTTGAAAATTATGTTTAGTGCAAGCTCTAATACAGTTTTGGTTTCCATGGAGTGGAAATTCTCAATGTTATTAGAAAATCCATATTTTATGAATATTCTTATTAGCAGACCTTTGTGGTGGGTAGATCATCTTATGAATATGATATTAAGTGTGGTGGGTACCCTTTATTTTGTGTGTGGATCAATCATGTTTATTTTGGTTTACTTTTGACATATGTGGGTGTGAGGGAGCTAAGCATCAATATGATACAGTTAACTCACATGCCTAGTCATGATATAGGTGGGCTAGTATGCTATGACCCTGTCTCCATCGTCTAAATGTAGGAAATGAGAAACCTTGATAGATGGAAACCTCATCAATCTATTACCACTTGTAGTGCCATCAATATAGTTATGTTAAATCTCATCTCAAGGTGGTGGTAGACCCACCAAAGACTTGAAGATAAGTATCCAAACTAATCATTAACCAGGTTGCCATTAGTGATTACTTTGGATATTTATCTTTGAGTAATTTTTTTTTAAAACAAAACATATTGGTCAAAATTTCCAGCAATGTTACCAACTTTTTTGAAAATTTTGATCAATCTTGGTTGAAATGTCCACCAAAGATTGGTCAAAATTTCAACCAATGCATCGACTAGGATTTCAAAGATTTTTCAACCTAAATTTTTCACCATCTATTAAAATGTTATAAATTGTTCAGAATATGAAAGAAAAATATCTTTAAAAAAAAATCCATGCCTATATTGGTCAAAATTTCGACCAACACGAGCTTAACATGAAAAAAAAAGGGTTTCGGATTGGATGTTATTCAGCTCAAATTTGCCTATGCCAAAATCTCTCTTCCAATTACGCTATTGGGAGGTTGGCTTATCAAGACCTTATTCGAGTGTATGATATGAGCTGACTCCTCTTAGAGACAATAAGCTTCCCTCTTCCACTTAGCAGTGGCAACCATCAAACAATTTTAACACGGAGCACGCGGGAGCTGCACAAGCACAAGAATTGGTGAATGTGATCGACTATATTTTGGGGCTCTTAGCATGTGAATGAAGGCCATTAATGTTCAAAAGATGATGAATGGAAATGAGTTCTTTTTCTCACACTTGCCGATGGATATATGGATTTTAGATTTCAAAGTGGTGATTTTAGTGCAGAGCATTGATGATCGATTTCCCATCTTGACAATATGGAATCACGAGGTTATGGATATCAAGAAATCTATCATCCAAAGGAGTTTGAGGTTCATTGAGAGGCTTATGAGTTTCATGGAGAATGGATTTCTAACTGAAATTATTGTGGTTAGAGTTGGAGACAGAGGATGCAAGACCACTGCCACTAGCGAAGATGGGATTTTTCCAGCCACTGGGGTGTGATGAATCCGGTCCTTCCTTAGCTCATTAGGGACCACAGTAACCCTAATCTCTTTCTTTTTCTCATTATAATTAGTAAATAAAATCATCTATTGCTATTACTAATTATTCTTGGACTAAATATCTTGAAGTTCTTCTACAATGCTCTATTGATATGTGGGTTTTGTTTTCACCCTATCAGTGGATCTATCACTTAATTATCACAAATTGTAAACCCATGACGTCGAAAGTTACAATAAATAAGCCCCAAATATTCACTATCCATGATATATATCCAGGATGTCAAGGATTTATTGAGGGTTCTAAAATTTATTGCAACTAACAGGAAGGCATAATGAGTGGCTGAATGTTTCTCTTGGACCTGAAAAAATACTTGATACCTATATCTTGTTCAGGTTTTCAATAGCCGTACTCATTCTAATTTTTTTCTCAGCTTTAGGTTTTTAAACAATCTTTAGAAATTAGATAGATTTGTTCAATTATGTAATACTAAGTTTAACTTGGAGTGTCAGGTAATTGCTTTCCATGGGAGATCAACTGTACATTGTGAATGCAGCTACTTCATAGGCTTCCTGTTATATATCTCAAAATTCAATACAGTGGTAGTGTTAAATTTTTTGTATAGTAAATAATACTTCATACATTCACTTGTATGATAACTTGGTGTCTATATACTATGTAGGTGAATTTATCCCGCGACGAAGACCCTCTAGTTGTTAGAATAATGGATTACAGGTAATCTCTGGTAATATATTGTTTTAAAAAGACAAATGTTCTTTTGCATTTTATTTGATGAAAATAAGATCTACTATAAAGTATGGATTTAATGATGATAGATATCCATATTGGTTCTCTATAATGATAGCATTTGAAATTGATATATCTGTTTCTTATAGTTCCCAACATAGTCAGAGATACTTTAGGCACTCATCTTTCTTCTGTCATTGTTGGCTATACTTTTGACTAGACTTCTATTTATCTATTGGTCATTCATAAACATTAATACAATTTCTTTCTTTCTATTAAATTATGAATTATTATTGTTGTTACTTGCCCAAGGTAAAGTAACAATAAAACAAGGACAATGAAGGTCCATACAATTAAAATGGCACAATAATATGTCTTCAGTAGCTTATTGTTTGTATATGGTTTTGTTAAAAGTTAGGAAATTGATGAGAATGTGGCTGAGAAAAGAGAAGTACAATTATATGAAAAGTGCTTTACCTAAATAGGTTAGAGGAAAGATTTAATATATAATCTTTTATAGATCAGTGATGTCCAAATCTAGTAGTAACACATAATTTACATTTGGATGCAGATTACGTACCATAGTGATTGAAATTTCATGTTTTAATACACTTTTCACAGTTCTACATCTTGAAAGCTAAGGCAAGATGGTTAAAACATATGTTAAGCACTATTATTCATTTTATTTGGTGACTTCCCAATGACAAATAAGAGAAGCTAAAAATGGTGATTGGAAGGGGTGGAATCCATTGCTGGTCCTCGGGACCAAGTCCACATACCACGCATCAAAACAAGTAAAAGCTTGGGAACAACTCTATTTAAATGCTGCACCCACATATTCAAGTTTACTAATCTTAGCTCAGTCAAAATGTGAAAAGAATAAAATTAGCAAATTTCATTTTCAACATTCCATATTCAAGCATCCCATCTTGAGTTCCATCCATCATAAAAAAGAAGAATGGGTAGAACTCAGATCAAAATTGATATATTGAACTCAAGATCATCTATTAATTGACAGCCTATGGGATTTCTGTTAAGTGTAGTTAAACAAGGATACGAAAACATTACATTTTGCTGCAAAATCTGGGATTCAATAGTAGACAGCCCAAAATTATTTTTTCGTTTTATTATTTTTAGGCCTTGATGATAAACTCTGCAATTTGAATAGCAAAAACAAGGCTATTATAAAACCAAAAGGCAACTGATTCTTAGGGCTATTCTGTATATATTTCTTATTTTGTGTGGGTGGGTAGTCAATGTTTAGGACATGTTGATTATTTATTGGTTGACTGATCATTCTCTATTGAAGATAGTTTGCAAAACTCATGCATATCTTTAATTTTTACTTTAAAAATCAATACAAAACTTCTTAACTTCATCATCTTATCAATCCAAACAAAACAAGGAAAAACCTAAAATAGAAAATATTCATTTAGCAAATGACTTATACGTAATAATTTACAAGGTCTAATGTTGAATTTAAAGTATGTGATAGATAAGTTGAAAACATGGCAGATGGCATGACCTTTTACTTTCAATCTGTCAAGTTAATTTGAATTTCATTCTCTACTCTTTCATTTTCTCTTTTTTTATTTGCTTGGTTGACATTGATATCCCCTATTACTGTCATCTCCATCAGTGCTATGAGCTTTTATGCTATCTCCAAAGCCTTGCTTATCTTGTCTTCCTGGAATTCTCTGGCCCACTTGTTGGAGTGTTTTATCAGCAAATTTGGTAATTGCTGAACACATCCCTAAATAAGCTCTTTGAACCAACCGATCATTTCATTTCCCAAGCCAGTGATTACAATGTTACCATCCTTAGAATTATTATCATTTTCCAATTTAGAGATGCAAGAATCTAAGACAGGGATGTAGACAAAATGTCAGCTCTTGTTTAGTGCATGTTTCTTATAGTATCCATGCTTTTCTTTTTCATCTCTCCAGAGGAACATAGTTGTTATTGCAATTGGGACAAATAATAGTAAGTATAGTATCGTTATTACAATTACGATCATGCAAATTAGAAGTAGGACTCCAAGGCATCTGACCACATACCCAAGACACACTGCAAGATAGTCAACCACATATCCATCTACACCGGTCAGTGATTCAATCATAGGCTCCTGCGATTCATTCGCAAGCTCCTGTGACTCATTTGGAGGCTCTTGCGATTCATTCGTAGGCTCCCATTTTGCTCCCATTTGTGCAACCATTCATCTAGGCATTTCCACATTTCTAGAATCAAGATGAACGGCCAAATGAATACGAGAATGAATCCTGAAAGTGTCACATAGGAAACATTATAAATTGTGAAATTCATCATATTTTACTTCTGCTCCACACTAATCCAATCTAACTGTGGCTATGGGAAAAGGGAATTTTCGTCATACTGTTGGACTGAACCATGTGATGTTCATGACTGTTAAATTTTTCTTAGCAAACATACAAATTACTTGTCCATAACTCTTTTGGGTTGTGAAAAATTCACTTTCCAGAAATATAGCACTTAATAGTTGATAACAAAAGAAACAAACTACACACCTTGGATGTTGTGCTGCTGGGTATGTTTGTAAATCCTTGTTCTTAGCTTGAAAATATTAGCAAAGGAAGTATGGGGCATTCAAATGATGATTTTTTTTGTAATTAATTTGAATGCAAGTGCTTTTTCTTTGAGTATGCCACTTGAAATTTGTAAGGGATTATTGTATTAATTTGTTAACTCACCACAAAACATGAAGGTGGGGGGGAGGGGGATAGTCTTTGAGTAAATCCTAATTTTTTCTCAATAGCAAACATTCATTAATTAACTTTAACAAACTTGACATCAAAGAAAGATAAAAATAATGAGCAACATATTGATACACATGAGCGCTGGATTTATACATGAAAACCCAATGTGGAAAAAGCTATTGTGAGAACATTATTGCTAAATGAAAACTAAATACAATATTGTTAGTGTCAAGGTCAAGGTAGCTCACTGCTCCTGATTTGACATTCAAGATAAGGCACACAAACTTAGTGCAAGAGACAATAGACTTTCAAGCTGAGATATATAATCCAAAGAAAAGATACAAAAAGGAACTTGCAAGCTAAAGCTCACCACTTTTGGGCAATATGCAAATATGCTCAAGCTGGGTGAAGGACTTACTATCTTCAAATAGGCATAGAGATAAGATGAATTGAAATGTATGAGTTCTCTGAACATCCTAGGAGATAAAGGGGACCCAAATACATCACATCACATCTTTCTAAGTTGATCAAAAGGAATCACATACAACAACACTTCTTCCAGGGTTGGCATTAAACATAAGTTATAACCTGTAGATAAATCATATACCGTGCTTACCACTTGACCTAAAAACATCCGATGTGAATAACTTGAAGAGGATATTCACAAGCCACAATAAAGTCCCATTAGAATATCTTAACCTCTAATGCATATCCAGAAAATAAGTGTGTTGCATAAAAATGTAACTAAGGAATAACACTAAGCAACTAATGAAAATTCCTACATTATCATGCAAAACCTCAAAATATGAAAGAGGACATGTAAATAAGCAACATGAAACAAAAAAGAGCATAAAAGCATTCAAAATATCACTATGCAAACTTCATGAAACCATCAAGTGGAGATGATTTCATCACTCATGGGATGTGGTTGCTCACAAATCCAACAACATAACAATGAGGTAGATAGTGCTTCATGGAAAATGAGGAGAGGGCTCTCCATTTATAGGAAAATGGATGCAACGATCGGCTAAGATTGAATGCAAGATGGAGGGCTAAGATCTCTCAGGATCAATGAGGTGTCAATAAGGTGGAGGCCAAGTAGACTCCACATGGATTAGGGTTTTGACCATTCAAAGGGGGCAATATGCTCACACATGTGTGAGCAACCTCTGATGGTGACATGATCAATGAGGTGTGAGAAGCATGGCTTCTCACACATGTGTGAGACAACTTGATTCTCATGCAAGAGGACAAGTGTGCAAGGGGTGTGAGAAGGCATGGCTTCTCACACATGTGTGAGACACCTTGACTCTCATGCAAGAGGACAAGTGTGCAAGAGACATGCAAGACATGAGGGATGAGGGAAGTGTGAACATCTCTCACATGTGTGAGGATTCCTCACACATGTGTGAGCACACACTTAGGATTCAAAGGTGATTAGCGAGGTGATTATGCAAAGCAAGCATGATTAGGAAGTGGGTAGGTTTAGCATGATGGGTTAGTTAGGCTAGTGAGGTTAGGTGAGGGTTAAATGTAGGAGCCATGTGCTCAAATAGGATTAAATGTAATATTTAATTCCTAGTGGGATTAGGAAAGAATTAATTAAGTAAATGACATACTTAATTAAAGTGAAAGGGGTTAGATGCAAGTGGGAAGGCTAGGATTTAGATAAACCTTAGTTTATTTAAATCAAGGTAATGCAAACATAATTAAATAAATGTAAAATTTATTTAATTAAGGTAGGGGAATTAAATAAATAATGAATATTTATTTAATTGGCTAGAAACGGGTTTTGGACAAATTTAGGTGGCTAAATTTTTCCACTCTTTGATATAGCATTAGTAATGTTATATCAAAGAAGAATAAAATATAGTGGCTAAGAGGATAAGACTAGTAGCATGATGCCCAAGTCATGGAAGGATGATGAGGATGGAAGGGTATGCCCCCTCGAGAGGACATGCAGGTTAGGAGAACACAGATGTTCTCTCGAAATGGAAAGGAAGAGGATGGAAGGGAGTTATGATGGAATGGTGTGAACGACCTAAGTTTGATATTGTACTCAACACTATGCACCAAGGTATGAGGAACCAAGATGACAATGTGTCAAGTATGTGATAAAAAGGGGTCTAATACAACCATATGCCTTATGAAACCATAATATGGAAGATCATGATTCTTGGGACAATAGGATGCAAAGACCATGATAAATGCAAAAAATACTAATGCAGACAAGTAACAAGCAACCATGCACAAAAGACCAAAAGAAAACCACCATTTTGCCCCTAGTCAAGCTGAAAACCCATTAATGGATTGATTGATGATGATTGATTAAGGATGGCAAAGCTAATGCTAAGCGTAATGAACATCCAAGGATTGGGAAGGATTCATCCCATGATAATGATTGAATATGGTTAATGGATGATCAACTAATTGGGTCAAATTGATGAATTGATTAAAGATTGATGTACAAGATTGCAAGATTAGATCGATTGGATTAGTATTGATTGCAAAGTGAGATTTTTTGATTTTTTGATTTTATGGCGAATAGAAGAATGAAAGTGGATGAGATTGGAAGAATAGATATTGATAGGATGAAAAATGATGAGAGTAGAATTGATTTGATGTGAAAGAGTTAGAAGAATTGAAAATTGATTGAATTAGAGGATAACTGAATTTGATTGAAGTGAGTTGGAAGAAGTAGATTGAATGTGATATAGAATGAATAGAATGGATAGAAATGAATTGATTAGACGAATGTGTGAGAGAATGGATAAAATGAATGGATTGAATGAATGTGATATAGAATGAATAGAATGGAACCAATGACAAGGGAGGGTCGAGGTATGGTAAATGGAGGAAAATCAATGTGATGTTGGTGGATGCAAGGAATAGTGAAAGGATATGAGGGGCCAAATGATATGGTAGCAGAAAATGCAGGGCCAAGGACCATGTTTTGAAGGAGTCCAAATGCCCCATACCAAGGATATGAAAATTGAGGGAAATGTGGTGGGAAAGGATGCATGAAAATGGGAAGATGGAGCAAAGGCTAGTGTGTGGAGGAAGAGGAGGCATGTGCTCTTCCAAAGCATGTATGAACCTTTTGTATTGTGCCTCTAATGGTGATCACGAACATGGGTATGAAAATGGAATGAATAAGGGAAATGTGAGGGAGGGTATGAAATAGGGATAAGGATATGAAGGGTATGGATGAAGTGTGGAATATGAAGGGGATGGGATGTATGGGATAACCAAAACCAAGGACATATGAAAGGGGGATGGAAATACGTAAGAGTATGGATGGAAAAGGGATGAAACAAACATGATAGGGACTATGGAATGCAAGATATGGATAGCATGTCAAGATCAAATGCATGAAAGGATGATGGAAGCATGTAGGAAAATGTGTGGATAATGCACAAGGGATATGGAAAGTGAGCATGGATGGATGAAAGGAAAGTAAAAGTTAAGATCAAAGATGGAAATGGATGATGAACGATGGATGGAAGTATGGAATATATGTATGGAAGTGCAGTATGGCTAGAGCTTGCCCCCAATGTAGAGTGCAAGTGGAAGAGGAAAAGCGAATGGAGGGATAAGTGGAAGAGGGATGCAATGAATACATGATAGGAAAATGAAGGGAGGACTCAAGCATCTATTTTTCATGGATGGTATCCCTTGATATTTTTCTTTTCTTTTTTATTTTCAAGGAATTTGTATTATGTTCTCATAGATGTTGGTAGGATAGTGAATGGAAGAAAATGGCTTATGAAAAAGGTTGGATTAAGGGGGTGGAGGGGGTGTGAGAAAGACATGCTTGATGGATGCTAGGTTAGGAGACTTGTGGATGGATGGATGAAGGAGGTGGAAAGATCGTCATGGGCACACACCTTGAAGGGTGATGGAAAAGAGGAAATTGTGGAGGATATGTAGGGGAAAGTGTGGATTTTGGGATATAAGGAACCAAGATGGATGAAGGAGACGGTGGATTTGGAATGGTGGATTTTGGTATATAAGGACCCAAAATGGATGTGGAAGCCTTTGGATTGGTCAAATTGGATGCCATTTGGAATCTTGCTTTGAGATTCATTGCTACATTAAGTAGCTTTGGTATCCACAAAATTTTTGCATTTTTGATTTTCAGCCTTTGCGGCCTTTTGATTTTGCTTTAGATCAGATTTTTCTTTTCTTGGACATGTCTTTTAGAGGGGACATGTTGATCCTTTGATTTTTGTGGATTTTTGGCTTTATTTGCCTTTTCTTTAGCATCTAATGTGCTTCCATTGGCCACGGTATGGGTGCATGAAGAAGAGCATATGGATGGTGAATGTTGGAAGGAATTCAAGGATGCGTGCCTTTGTTGATCTTTATTAGGACTATGAGGGGATGATGTGGCATACATGGATATGGTGGATGGATGTGTGTAAGGAACCAAAATGGAAGGAAGGGATGAAGGGTTTGGATTTGGAACATAGGGACCTAGAATGGATGGAAGATAAGGACCTAGAATGGACTTGGAATATGGAAGATGGACACATTTGGGTTTGGATGGAGGAATTGTGGAAGGCGTACCAACATCTTGAGATATTATTTCTGCAGTGGGATACTTATCATTTTAAAGACAAGATGCGAGTCCAAGTGTATGGGGTTCATGAGTGGATTGGATAGGTATGATAGGATCATGTGGAGGATTAGGATCATGAAGGGGATTATGAGGGCTAATAGGATCGTGAGATGGAGTGGGGTCATGAAAAGAAAATGAAGGGGTGCTTTGAGCTTTACTTGAAAGAGGATCATGGAGTGGAATGCATGGATCATGAGATGGAATAGGATCATGAGATGGAGGGATTTGATCTTGACATGGAGGAGAGCTAGTGGATGGAGTGGAAGGAGAATCTTCATGAAGTGGAGGATTGATGGATGCTAAGTCTAGAGATGGAATGGAATTGGTGGTACATGGAATGCCTTGATCTTGATTAGGAAGGGGATCATGAGATGGACTAGGAGGGGTAAATTGTCATGTCCCATTTTCAAATAATTAAAAAATAATAATCTTTGCTAAGCCAGGCAGGCCCAAGAAAGTGAAGTTTCAAAAAAAGGGGGTTAATCTTTGGAAACCGTTGGACTAATAAATGAAAATTATTATTAAAATATGTTTCATTAACCTCTCTTGGACGTGAGTTACAGTTATGCCCTCTTTTAAGGGGTTTGGAGGAATTTTGGGCGGATTGGAGAACTTGATTTTTGCTCATTCTTTGTTATTCTTCAGAGGCTGCCAAACCTGTGGAGAAGGAGACCCAAGAACAGGAGTTTGCAGGTTTCCAGGGAGACCCAAGAATGGGAGTTTGTAGGTTTTAAGGAAGGCTAAGGATGGGAGTTTGAAGCCATTCCACGTGCATGCTCATACAGAGTTTGCCTTTGTGCTGAACAGTGTAGATTTGTGGGTTTTTGGGTGTGTTTTTTGCATGAGTTTGGTGTTTTCAGTTGAGCATTTCATATCAGTTTTGGTTGCTGCTGTATTTCAGACTTTAAGCTGTTAAAATAGAGCTGAATATATGTATTGGGATGTGATTAAACTTTTGAGATAGCTTATTAGTGTTGTGTGGTGTTTTCGGGCATTTTTGTGTTAATTTTGGGAGCCCGATGAGCATAGTTTTTGTCCTACATTTGAGAAATGTTGTGTAAAGGTTATACGGATCTGGAAATGTCATTTTTTAGGCTGTTATGCTGCTGAAATTTCTGTGAAAATGTCCACTTTCAAATTTATTAATAATTGGTGAAGCTGTGAAGCTTTTGGCACAATTTCTGGCATACCCGATTTGGGGTTTCTTGAGAAATTTGGAGGATCTTTGTGATATTAGTTGTTTGATCTTAAAGGTCTGATTAAATGTTGGAAATATCATGTAAAATCAGAAAAAGGGACATTTCAGTGGTATCAGAGCCATGATCTTGCCAGCCTGAGGGTTTGTAGAAGTTTGCAGGTCAGTTTTGACAACTACCCAGATCTTGCATTTCAGTTTTGAGAACTACCCAAATCTTGCATGTCATAATTTATGATTGCATGTTGCTTCTAATCAGCTACATGTCAAAATTTATGGTTGCATGCTACTTCTAATCATTTTCATGTTAGTTCTTGGTGAATTTGGTGGTTGTAGAAGTTTGCATTTCAGTTTTGACAAGTACCCAGATCTTGCATGTCAGTTTTGACAACTACCCAGATCTTGCATGTCATAATTTGGTGGTTGCATGTTGCTTCTAATCAGTTGCATGTACAAATCTATGGTTTCATGCTACTTCTAATCATTTGCATGTTAGTTCTTGGTGAATTTGGTGGTTGTAGAAGTTTGCATGTCAGTTTTGACAACTACCCAGATCTTGCATGCCATAATTTGGTGGTTACATGTTGCTTCTAATCAGTTGCATGTCCAAATCTATGGTTGCATGCTACTTCTAATCATTTGCATGTTAGTTCTTGGTGTTTGAAGAAGTTATATCCTATTGGGGTTACACTCTACTTTATCCAGAATGGACAGGTATAGTACAGAGTCTCAGAGGGAACGATCTTGGACAATTGATAGCCAGAGTCAAAATAGTAGAAAGGATGGTTATTTAGACATTCGAGATAAACTTATGAAAATAAGCCATGACATGTCTAAATAGTTGGTTGAGCACCACCGTATAATGAATGACATGTTATCTGACCCAGCTAAGGTGGATAAGTTGACTGGATTTCTATTTGGTAGATTTTCTCACAGGACAGATGACACAATTCCCAAGAACTTGCATGAGGAGTTTGAGAAACTAGCTGATAGCCAGGTAGAGGTCTCAGATTCTACTCTACCACAAGAGGTGGTGGGAAAGGATATTACATAGATTGATAGTAACGGTCAACTTGATACTCAAATTGAGACAATTGTTTACAAGTTGTCAAAGGGTGATGCCATAGGTATTCAGGATGGTATAGTTACAAAAGGCAGTGACTACAGTGTAGTGGGTTCAGATGATGATTATGAGGATGTTGTTGTGCAGGATGGTGAGATACCTGGTAGAGATGAGCAAACATTGAGCATTCATGACTTTGCTGAGAAAGAGTACCAGGCACAGTTAGATGCTTCATCACATGAGGTTGAGGCAGGTAGTACTTCACATGATTTATCCCGCCAGCTGAAGGTGAGTGAAGATAGTATTTTGACTTCATTATCTCATCATGATAGGTATGTGGAGTTAGTTGGTATTGGTCATATTACTCAAGTGAGGATTTTGCTTGAGTTACCAGCTGATTCTAGTTTACAGATATGGACTCAAGATTGTTATATTGGCATTTGGGATTCAGTTGACAGGAGATCTTTAACACTTTTTGGTAGCAGTGTTTGTTTGGGTGCTATCATGGATTTGATTAGCAGATTGCACGGTGTTGTCTTTTCTTGTGCTAGCAGCTTGTCCAATGTTGGTATTAGTTTTTATACACCGATGTTGGTTTTTGTTCATATATCTAGTCGACCATACTTGCTAGAATGTGTTGATGATATTTCATATTTGGCAGTGTGTATAGATGAGTCCCAGGATCATATTGGCATTGATGACATCCAGGAGGATGCACTGGGCGATTTTGAAGACTTAGTTTCCTTGGGTATAGAGGAGTTGGACAGCAATGCTAATGTTTTTGATACTCCGTATGTTGATATGAGTTTTAGATTTGATTCACAGGATATGGATGGTAATACTCTAGAGACTAGTAACTTTGAGGATACTCCTTTAGATAGTGCATCAGAGGAGGTTTGTAGGAGACAGTCAAGCCAGTGCCATCATGTGTCTAATCAGTTGAGAGTTAGTGACCAAGACATTGCTATCACTTGCCAGCATTTCGATGCTGCTCGTCAGTTGTTAGTAGTTTATGGATGGGGTTCTCCTACTAGTGATGAGCAGGGAGGCAGTTATCTTTCCTTGACAGAGTTCCACTCTTTGTGGGAGGCTATCCAGATTTTGAGACAGGATTATATGTAGTTGGTAGCCGACAGAGATTATCTTATGAAGTGGGGCAGTACAGCATATGATGCATTGTTGGCCAAGGAAGATGAGGTGAGTGAGCTTACTGAGCAGCTTGTGGTGACTTCTGAGATTCTTGAGAGTACACAGTTGGCTTTCAAGGAGTCACAATTTCATTTGGCTAAGGTGACCATGGAGTTAGAGCGACTACAGTCTTCATCTGATTCTATACAGTCACAAGAAATGGTGTTTGGTGATCCGAGGATGTCCATGGCCGAGATTGTCAGAGACAGTGGAGATGGGGATGCATCCATTCTTGATACTAACATTGGAATATCAGGTTCATTCCCACTAGAGTTAGGTTCAATTGAGTTGGGTGTTGTAGCAGATTGTTGTATGCCTGACATGGTGGTGGCCTCTAGTATTGATGGCATAGAGACTAGAGATTTATCAAAGATCATGTGTGATGTTGGTGAGTCGGCAGTTGGCATGGTTCCTACTAGTAACACTACTCCCTTGGTGATATCTTCAGAGGTAGTAGTTAGTTCCAACATGGTTAATGATCAATTGCACTTATTTCTTGTGCACCCAAGATCACCCGAAGACACGAGGGGAGAGAATACATAAGTGGCCTTGGGGTTCAAAAAGACACGCGTTCATTCCTCAACATTTCATATCCAACTCTCATCCATCTCATGTGCATTATTCTTCTACCTTTGACAAGGGGAATCCACCTCATTACCCTTCCACTATGCACAATTCCATTCATAGCCCACACACTTCCTCAAACACAAATGCCCTTGCCATGGAAATAGAGCAACTAAAGAATTATCTCTTAGCAAGCCAACAGCAAGAGGCCACCTTCCATGCCATGTGTCCTCTTCCCCCATGTTTCGAAGATCCTAGTCCTCATGTCCCATCCAACCCCAACCCTCCATGTAATCCCCAACCCATAGTTACACTTATTTCTTGTGCACCCAAGATCACCCGAAGACACGAGGGGAGAGAATACATAAGTGGCCTTGGGGTTCAAAAAGACATGCGTTCATTCCCAATGAAACTTTAGGTTATGTAATCTACGTTGAAGACACAAGTGTTTAAAGCATACAATGTTCTTTCCAATTTGAAATAGTGTCAACGTAAATGAAAATGTGGATTCATCAACAAGAAAGTAAATCAAGCGTGTGCATAAGCAAAATTTATGAAAATGAAATCAATTTCCCTTAAGGCATTCAGGATTGTGTGAGTTCGTTTTAAGCACCAATTCCAAATGTTTGCTAACCTAAGCATACATGTCCATTCCCTTAAGGCATTCAAGATTGAATTTGATTGTCTTAGTGTTTAACCATGCATTCAAAGATGAGTGTTTAGGCATACAAGTTCATTCCAAAATAAACTTAAGGAAAAAATTGCAAGCAATATGGTTAGTGATCAAAATATCCCTACAAAAAACACAAGTTAATGCAGCGAAAATATGGGAAAAATGTGAAACAACCCTACAATGAAAGAGTTAGCACAAATTTTTGTCTTTGACAGGAAAAATAGAGATATAAATAGCATCACAATGTCATGAAACCAACACCATGACGATGGGCTCAGAATCAGCTTTTCGATAATATTTTGTTTTTCAAAAACGGAGCCCGTATGCTCAAGTTATGAGCAAAAAAGTGAAGGCTGCTCCTTATGGTCTAAAAGGGCATGTGGACTGCTGATGCAGTGCTGACATCAGTGACCTGCGAGGTTAAATTTGACGGTTAGGAGCACGTCAAGCAAT
Organism: Cupressus sempervirens; assembly: GCA_028749045.1. NCBI lineage: Eukaryota > Viridiplantae > Streptophyta > Pinopsida > Cupressales > Cupressaceae > Cupressus > Cupressus sempervirens. The sequence continues at coordinate 218,667,983 of CM053784.1, read as the reverse complement.
TATTTATTTATTTTTTGAACGTTTTTGCAAAAAATAAAATAAAATAAAAGCTAGGGTGGTTTATTAAAACAAAAAATGACAGAGAAAAACTTCCTTTTTTTTTAAAAAAAAAATGTGTTTTTTCCCTTTGGGTTTTTAAAATGAAAAAGAATGTCAAAAATTTAAAACAATGAGAAGTGTGGAGGGTGTATGGTGGAGGAGGGCGGGGTTATGGCCGCAAGTGGTGCAGTTGAGAGTGAGTGGAGGGAGGAGGGTTTTAATGGCCGCGGCCGATGGCAGAAGTAGGGTTTTAAGGGCCACCGAGGAGATGTGGTTGTAGTGGAGGAGGGGGGGCGTCAGGGTGTGGGGATTAGCTGTGGCGGAGATGTTAGGCAGTGGCAGGGAGATTAGTGGTGCTCCGACAGGTTCAAAGCGAGGCTATGGGTGTGCGAGGCAGTGGTGATTTAGGTGGTGAGGGTTGCGGGCGTCGTGCGGGGCGCAGCGGTGGTGATGAGATGTAGCGGCACTGAGGTTGCTCAGGGAGGAGAGAAGGTAGCATCGAGTGGAGTAGGGTTACAGCAGGCGGCGAGCGGAAGCAAGCCACAACAAAGGCAGCCAAGGGAGGCGGAGGTGGGGCTTCAGTGGAGGAGCGAAGGGAGCACACAGAGATAGCAGCGAGCAGGTTTCTTGTGGCGGTTGCGAGCAGGGGGGGAACAACTGAGAGATGGGCAAGGCTGGGCAACAGGAGGCCGCAGGTTTCGCTGGCAAGGAGGGGCAGGAGCTGCTTGGTTAGCGGGGGAGATGAGTGACAGGGCCAGAGGGGTTACGCGGCTAGCAGTGGTTACAGAGAAGCTAGGCGGCGTGGGGGCAGAGAAGCCATGGGTTGTGGGCTGCGGGGAGAGCTGGAGGAGCCGCAGCGGCGGCCGCCTTGCGGTTAAAAAAAAGAAAAGAAAACAGACTTGTTAAAACGTTTTATTTTTCTTTTTTAAAAAAAATTATTATTATTTTATTTTATTTTTATGGATTTTGATTTTTAAATTTTTTTTTTTTTCTTTTTGATTTTTAGTTAAACAAACCCCCTATTTTTTTTATATATAAAAAAACAATTTATATATATGTTTAAAATGTATAAAAGAAAAAGATATAGATAAAACTAAATAAGCCCCCTCACCCTTTTTGTTTTTTTGCTTTTAAACTATTTATCTACGAACAAAGAAGGAATATTTTTAAATTTTTTTTTTCCCATTAGTGAAAAGATATATTCAACGTATATACACTTCTAGAACTTGAAAATAGAGCAACAAGAAATAAAATATGGGGTGTTATATGTCAAAAAACTTCCCTTATGTCCTCCAAACGTGATGATGGGCTTGATGGCTCGATTAGAGGCTCTTCATGAAACTTGATCTCCAAATGCAAGCCTTTAACCTACAAGCTTGAAAATTCACAAAACACTCAAAAACAAATTAGATTGTTAGTTTGAACCCGTGAAGTGGGTCCCATCGGGCGTGCCAAAATGTGTTGCATAAAAATGTAACTAAGGAATAACACTAAGCAACTAATGAAAATTCCTACATTATCATGCAAAACCTCAAAATATGAAAGAGGACATGTAAATAAGCAACATGAAACAAAAAAGAGCATAAAAGCATTCAAAATATCACTATGCAAACTTCATGAAACCATCAAGTGGAGATGATTTCATCACTCATGGGATGTGGTTGCTCACAAATCCAGCAGCATAACAATGAGGTAGATAGTGCTTCATGGAAAATGAGGAGAGGGCTCTCCAGTTATAGGAAAATGGATGCAACGATCGGCTAAGATTGAATGCAAGATGGAGGGCTAAGATCTCTCAGGATCGATGAGGTGTCAATAAGGTGGAGGCCAAGTAGACTCCACATGGATTAGGGTTTTGACCATTCAAAGGGGGCAATATGCTCACACATGTGTGAGCAACCTCTGATGGTGACATGATCAATGAGGTGTGAGAAGCATGGCTTCTCACACATGTGTGAGACAACTTGATTCTCATGCAAGAGGACAAGTGTGCAAGGGGTGTGAGAAGGCATGGCTTCTCACACATGTGTGAGACACCTTGACTCTCATGCAAGAGGACAAGTGTGCAAGAGACATGCAAGACATGAGGGATGAGGGAAGTGTGAACATCTCTCACATGTGTGAGGATTCCTCACACATGTGTGAGCACACACTTAGGATTCAAAGGTGATTAGCGAGGTGATTATGCAAAGCAAGCATGATTAGGAAGTGGGTAGGTTTAGCATGATGGGTTAGTTAGGCCAGTGAGGTTAGGTGAGGGTTAAATGTAGGAGCCATGTGCTCAAATAGGATTAAATGTAATATTTAATTCCTAGTGGGATTAGGAAAGAATTAATTAAGTAAATGACATACTTAATTAAAGTGAAAGGGGTTAGATGCAAGTGGGAAGGCTAGGATTTAGATAAACCTTAGTTTATTTAAATCAAGGTAATGCAAACATAATTAAATAAATGTAAAATTTATTTAATTAAGGTAGGGGAATTAAATAAATAATGAATATTTATTTAATTGGCTAGGAACAATTTTTGGACAAATTTAGGTGTTTACAATAAGATATTATTCAATTAACATTAATCAATTGAGTCACAACTATAGTCCAACACAAACAACAATGCCAAGAAACAAAACATCACAGCTAATCTTGCAGAGCAAACCAACACTTGAAAACTGAATTGAGACATTGTACAAAAAATCCAATCATGCTTTCCAAGATGCACAATAAAAAACAATACGGTGGAGCAATGCAGAGCATTCTCTAGACTAGTCCTCGTAGACAACCACACTGTTAGAAAACTATAACTACTAACAACAAAAATTGAACTGCCGAGGACCTGAAAACATAATAGTGCAACATCCACATAACTTAGACGTTATATAAAGAACTTCACAGTATAATCTTCAAATGCAAAGGAATGTAGAGCATTCTCCAAAAAAGCTTAAAATAATCTTTTTTGATATTCCAACTTCCAATACTATCCCCTTCTAGAAACAATGCATACTCATCACCAAAGATCATGAAAATACATGAACAAATTTTTCTAAATCTTGATCAATGACCACATATTAGGCAATCGTCCACTCACATGAGGTTGACATCAATGACAACAGTAAACTCATTGCTGACAAATTTTGAAGAAATGCATTGCATATGAGATGATGTGAGGAGATATGTAAATGCTTTGAATGTTTGATAAAGATCAATGATTGTTTTTCAAATTTCTTTATGAACATCATCTCATCCATTTGCAAGGAGAAATGACATGTACATAAGTCACTAGGTCTGCAAGAAGGATCCTATAGACCTTGTGGATTGTGGGTTAAGGTCAACAGATTTGTTACTTGTAAAGAAAGAAGTAATCTGCAGAACTGGTTGCCAATTGTCTGAATGCAGCTCAGAACAACTTAAATGGTATGGTTGCTAATTGTCACAAGTGGCAAACAATGAGTATTAACAATAAATCCCTTTGTCAAAGGTTAAGCATAAATATGGCCTTTTGTCATTGGCATACAAATAAAATGAGTGTGAGTACAGAGTCTAGACTCTAACTCAATAGTAAAAGAAAATAAAACCCATGGAAGTCTCCCAAATGCCTATAGCAATGCCTTGACATTTGAAAATAAAGCCAGCAGGGACTTTTCTTGCAATAGCCTTCAATTGTTTCTATAGACTATAGAAAAAAATAGAACAATAAAAAAACTACACAATTTTATGCAATTAATTAATGATAACATATAATATTAACACACAAGAAATACACAATAAAAAACTATAGGGGTCAATTCAATGATAACATTTATATTAATATCAACTTTTGAGAAATACTTTTACAGAGATCAATTGATCAATATATAATACAAAATATAATGCAAATTGACAATCATGAATCACATTTCTTAGCAACTGCTATGCTTTTATCTCTTCTAATTTTGGATAATCCTATTTGTTGTAAAAATGTTTCTGGATTAAGATTGTGTGCATGTTTCTGATAAAGTACAAATCTAGGATTGGTCAAGTGCAAATCTAGAAATTCTAAAATTTCAATGAGATAATGTGAACAAGTGAATACAAATTTTCGAACTTCAAATATGCCCACATTTACTTTAAGTTTTTCAATCATTGAGTGCACAAACATATAGTAATATTTGCACTAGTGGTTAAACACTTTAACTTTAAATCACCTATTTTTCTATAGTGATTGCACTGATTTTCTTTAAAGTGCTTATAATTTCATAGTAACACAATTGTCCATAAATTCGTTGGTGATTACACCACCCATTGCCTTAGTTTAGTGATAATGGAAGGGTTGATGCCATAGAGTTTGATGAAAAATTATGATAGGCAATTAGATCCAAATTAGAAGGAGACTAATTTCCAAGTGATGGGACCAAATTGGATTAAACAGTGTGGTGCTCTAATATTGTTATAACATACTAGAAAATTATTCTAGATGAACCAACACTATATACATTAAAGTGGCATTAAATTCAGGTGAAAGCTTAGGCTAGCACATGTTATATTTGTTGTTTTTGAGACCCCCCAAAAGCATAAATTTTCCAATTGTGACAAATCTCCACTAAGAAATTTCCAAGCATGCAGATGATGAAATTGCTGAATATTTAATTTGTAATGTCTTCGTGGCTAGCATCTAATTTGTTAATTTTTAAATTTGTAGGTTGTCACACTAGTCAAAATGACATTTGAAGTGTAAGAATATCTTGAAATTTCTATTCAATTCTTAGATTATGTGCCTGTATTTTCTTTCTTCCTCTCTTACCATAAAATTCACCTTCATTCCTTATTACAGATATGAAACATGTGTTGTTCCAATCAGTGCTTTCTTTGCATCGAGTCTGTGGTAAGTTGTTTTAGCTTTACATCCTTATAGGTCAAGTCCAGAAATGTAAATTTAAGACTCATGTTTAAAAATTAGTCCAACACCTGAAAGTTATCCAGTTATATAAAGACATGAAAACTTACAATTGGCAGCATCTATTTATGTTACTTTTTAGTTGCTTTGGCTATAGTTATTGAAGAGTCTCCACATTCATCTGACGAAGATTTGAACTAATAATTAACATGCATTCTAATGGATTCTGTAATTTTTCTGCACTCTTTGCAGGTTTGGCAATATTGCCTATCTTCATATTTCGGTGGCCTTTATTCAAATGCTGAAAGCTCTTAGTATTTATTTAGCTTATGTTACAACCCTTTCTAAAATTTGTGTTTGATACATGTAATTCCATGTAACTTGAAAAATTCTTAATTTCACAATTTGCAGTGCCAGTTGCAACCTACATGATGGCTGTGATTTGTCATATTGACAAACCAAGATGTGACTTGTTTCTCAACATGTTGCTGGTTAGTATCGGAGTAGTCATATCTTCTTATGGGGAGATACATTTCAATATAGTTGGTACAGTTTATCAGGTTACAGGCATATTTGCAAAAGCTCTTCATTTGGTATTAACTCAAGTCCTACTTCAGAAAAAAGGCTTGACTTTAAATCCTATCACCAGTTTGTACTACATAGCTCCTTGCAGGTATTGTCTTTCTGCTGAGAACCCGATTGTTTGGAGTTTGAAACTTTGGCATTCCTTGGTTTTGCTATTTTAGTCTTGTCTTTTTATGAAATATATAATTTCCCTTTCCAAAATGATATATATGCATACATAATGATAATGAATTGCTGAGTTGCCTGTGTTCATTATTTAAGGAGTTCTTTGAATAACTTTTATCTTTGTAGATGGGAAGCTTTAATCTGTGGCAGTTCGTAAAATCCCTTCATGGACATGCTTACCAACATGTTATATTAAATGATAAATGTCTCTTTGATAGATTATCTGCCAATTAAACTATATGTTTTTTCAAAAAATGATTAGCGTAGATGATGAATGAGTGTCAAATGGTATATACTCCGATGTCCCTAGTCTTGGGATATCAACAGATAGTGAACATCTTCACTTTCGGTTACAATTATAGGATCACCCAATCTTTAGAGTGCTAGAATCTTAGAATCTCATAATGAGTACAATTTTCTATTTACACTGTACAGTTAATTAGTAATTATGGATATGTTATATTTGGTTTAAATCTCTGAGCAGAGTTGGAAGTGATGATAGGGTAGCTTTTATTATTGTGGGTGTTATCTGGTGGTGTACCTGGTAGAGCCTTGAGATGTATTGGGGGTTTGGGGAGGCATATTTGGATGCCTTGTAGCAGATTTAGGAAAATTTGATATATCATATTTATCAACAACATATCTGGATTTGCTATTATGAGTACCTCCTTTGGTATATTAAGTTACTTACCTTAAGGACTTCTAGTTCTTTTTTAGACTAGCTAAAAAATCATCTCATGAACTAAATTTAGAAGAAAGGATTGATTCAATGCATATCATGCTATGTAGCATGAGGGATTAGAGGGTTAGGGTTTTCTGAGATAAGTTAAAAAATCAATCCATGCACTGAAAATTAGAAGAAAAGATTGCTGTAGTAACTTATTACAAGTAGTCTTTTTAGACAAGAAATATGTTATGGGAAACAACTAATGCACATTAAGAAGATATGATATAACGGGGAGCCAGAACTAAAGGTCAGTCAATCCATTAAGTGGGTGGCAAAAAGCCCAAGTGGATAATTGGCTAATAACATGATATGGATAACAGAGGAACCAAAATTACACACATAAGAATAGATGAAGATTTTTTTAATCAGAAGTAAAATATTTAAGATCAAATAAACAAATGCATAAATGTGCACGTTCATACTGAAATCTGATATAAAGTTGTCCTCAAGGCTGTATATTGATGAGATATTGGATAACTTAGATTCAATTGACCCATGATTTTTTTGACTCATTTAATTTCATTTATATTTTTGTCTCAGTAAAATTGGATTGGTAATGGGTTTTTCAACTTAATGTCATCAGATAGTATCTTTTTTGAAAAGAAGTATGTAGTGAATGTGAGCTGTAGGAAATAGTTTCAAAAGGGAAGACTAGTCAATTTCCCTCCTAAATCCTTGTTTAGTTAGATATAAGTTGTGGAGTATATTTAATAAATGTGAAATTCATATACAATCGATTAGAATTTGAGCATATGTATTGTTATATCTTTCTTATGACAATAACTTAGTTATAGTCAAAAGCATTAGTTTTTTAGTGTGTTCTATTTGTATTTGAAAAGTATTTGGATAAAACCTTTTGTTGATTTTTACATTGTCCTTACAATATGTTTTAATTAGAAAGATTAGGTTTTGGCAGCATACCCAAGTATAGGTACCCCAAGTACCATGTACTCAGTGGAGGCATCAAAGCTAAGGACCCTGATTAAGATTTATGATATTTGTTTCGGTTTTTTGTTTGTGTATCAACTTGTTGTTTATGAAGCTTAATTCAATACATAACTAGTTTGAAACTTTGATACAATTTTAATTAACAGTAAGCTTTATAACTGTTCATGTCAGAAGTTTATCATTTGCTGGTGCAACAGGTCACTATTATATGATTTATGATCTACTTGTTCCTGTTTAAAGTCTGCCTTCTTTGTAACGCACCTAAGCATTTATCATATATTATTATTACAAACATATTAGAAATCTGAAACTGAAAAAATACATTACATCTACGAACTCCATCACTGTTCTTGTTTTGAAAAACCATTGTCAGGACTCATATATTCGATAAATATTAAGTTATATTTTAAAGAAATATTTGACATACCCAAGTACCTCAACCCCTATTTTTAAAAATAGCCCTACCCATACCAATACCGGTACCCTAAGTACCCCTGTCCCCATAGAACCTAGGTTTTAACAGTCCATTACTGTTGCATTTGAAAAAGGTTTTGATAACTCTAGATTTTTTTACATCACTATACAGTTTTATGTACATGCTTTTCAAATATGATCGTTCTAATTATTATGCAAAAGGTTGCGAGGTATATTCTCTCTCCTATTTAGATACATTAACTAAGTATTGGAGTAGCTATGAAGGGGCATGTTGAGATATCTGGACTATATAGTAATAGAACTTGACAAGAAAATCAGTTATGTTGCAATGAGGAGAACACTCATTGATGCTTGTTAGGTTGAAGGGACATACTGGCATGTATATGGAACATCCTTTGGAAAATGACACATATTTCATAGTTTCTTGTACCATATTTATAATTCTATTGGATAAGTGCCTTGAAAATTGTTGCATTGCTCGCAATTGCTTGGGGAATATTTACAATGTTAAGTGTATCCATCATATTGGTGCCACAACTCATAGAAATTGTGATTGTCTTTAGATAGAAATTTAGAATATGTAAGTAGAAGAAATATAAATGTAAAGGTGAAAAGATAGTTTTTAAAAGGTAATAGCAGCACAAAAGTCATCTACGAGCAGAATTCAATGATGGCAAAAGTAACATTTCTTAATTATAGCAGCATATAAGATCTATATTTTTGGGTATTGGAAAACTATGACTTGTGGCAACACTTTAATGAGACAAAGGTAGCGGAGAAGAAACAAATGACAGGAAGACCGCATTTCATTTTTATTTTTATAAGAAATATGATGCAGATTGTCGTAATGAGAATAAAGTGAAATAGTGATGGAGATGATTTGGATGATGGTGAGGTCAGTGATGAAAATGTTGGAAAAGGAAAGCTGTAAAATTGACAATTTTTATTTGGAGTTTTTCAAGATAAAAATGCTCATTAAAAACATGGGTATTGAAATCAATTCCCTTGACTATAGGTATAAGAGCTCTAAGACCAATAATTCAATTGCTATGATCTGATTTTATGGAAATCAACTAGATGAAATTGCATCAATGATTGTAAAGTGTAAACAATGAATTGAAAAAGTGGCATTGGAAATTGTATTTTGCAGATATATATATATATATATATATATATATATATATATATATATATATATATATATATACATACATATATATATATATACATACATATATATACATATATATACATATGTATATGTATATATACATATGTATATATATATATGTATATACATATACATATGTATATATACATATACATATGTATAGATATGTATATATATGTATATATACATATGTATATATATGTATATATACATATGTATATATATGTATATATATATATGTATATATATATGTATATGTATATATATGTATATATACATACATATGTATACATACATATGTATGTATACATATGTATGTATACATATGTATGTATACATACATATATATATGTGTGTATACATACATATGTATACATACATATATATGTATGTATATATGTACACACACACACACACACACACACACACACACACACACACACACACACACACACACACAATACACATATATATATATGTATATTTTCGATCTGTGGCGAGTGCAATGAAATGAAGACATTTCTATTTTGAAAAGAGCACCGAGCACTGCTATACTAACATGCTAGTATAGATTTAATGCATGGTTTATTTGCTGGTCCTGGCAATGAGGCAATAGAATTAAATTTATATTTAGTCCCAAAGGGGGATAGTGAATTTTCTTACAAGGTCCATTTTGTAATACTTACTTCTAGCAAAGATCTACAAAATACGGCAAAACATAACTGTATTATGTCTGTTTTGTTGGTTTATACATCTTATTCATTAAAATGACTACGAAATTCATTGGTAATTATCACAATTGACTTGTTGTGGAAATTATCTCCTACTTATCAAATATCTTAGTGTAAAAGACCATATGTTCAACCCATGAATTGTAGAAAATAGATTTGTGTTGTTTATATTCATTTCACTGATTACATTTCACACAACATACCATAACAATATAAATAATAACTAGATGGTGACAATTATTGAAAGGTTAGTTAAAATATATTTTGTAACTTTGTACAAATTGAACCTATAAACTAATTACAAAGTAATAAAATTAGTTAACCAATGAGATGCTATAGATGGCTATAACTTTACATGGATTTCTATATCATTCAAATTATCAGCTTGAAACATTATATATTCTTGTTTTATTTATTTTCTCTTTTTTGCTTTTAACTTGTATTGAAAAATTCTTCAATTTTTAAAAATTAATGGAGACATATCTCATACCAAAGATGTATCCGTCTTCAAAACATGTCTCAGAAGGTGCAAGATGGCTCTCCCTATACCAGTGCCTTTTTCCTTAGTCTGGAACTCATTAAAATCCTTCTATCCTAATCAATTTTCATTTAAATTTTGGCATGAATAAGGTCTTTACATTAAAACTTAATAAGTGTACATAAACATTCAAATCAGCATTTTCATCCACGCTTAGAGTGGTAATTAGTCTACTAGATGAATTCTCACAAATAAGGGGCATTGAAATGTTATTATATTTTTTTGAAGTGTTCATAGTTGTAAACATTAAACATCTAGTTTTCTTTCTTTTCTTTACAGATTTTAGGAGATTGTGCCATTGAATGCTGGGAACATATTGGGTCTAGAAGACAATGGTCCCACTGTAAAATGGTTAGCCCTTATTCACCATATATTGAACAAAAATACAAGTTTTTCACCGTATAGCTTGGATGGACCAAAAGATTAATCACTAGAACCTTGTAGTTCTGATTCTGATTGTGGATGTTCTCAAGAAAATCATAATTCTGCTTCTTACCAGAGTAATTCCTTCTAGACTTTGAAATTTCATATCAAACCAAACATTGAACTGAGTAAAAATCCAACCTTGCTGATTGTGTGAATGTGTCCCTTTGGAAATAGATATCTCAGTAGACTGCAATGCCTGGTTTGGATCAGTTTCATCATAGGACAAAAGTGATTTCAATGTAAGGCATTCCTTGTAATATTGGTGTGTATCTACATAGTTCCATGTTTGTATTTTTATATGTTGAATCAATGTAATTATGCTATAGTAGATTTGATGATTGTCTCTGTTATTTCAGTGTGCTCTATTTTATTTTAACTCTATTTTTACTGTGACTCTCCTACATAATTCCTGCAGAGAAAAAGGTCTTAAGTACAAAATGAATTACTATCTCAGTATGTGAGTCAACTATTGGAGAAGGAACATTCAGGTTGCCATGCATTGCTAAGAGATGACAAGGTATTATTTTGGTCTATGAGTTTTAATATTGCTACTTGTGTGGGAGTTGTGACCATGCTTTTTAGTATTTTTGTTTCTTACAATCTTCTACTATTTAGGGTTTATGGTGTGCCTAAAATCTCTTTTTAAACTAAATTGCAACTTTTTTCTTGATGTTGTTTCTAATGAAGTCCATTCTCTATGTGAGAATATTAACCGATTTCTCTTGTATGAAATTCAAGTTTCTTGTTAATATATTTTTTATAACAGTTTTACTATATTTTGCATTTACAGAATGCTTCTGTCTAGGTGAAAGGCCCCCCAAAGAAAGACACAAGCTCTAAAGAATCAAACAGTGAAGAGTTTGAAGAGGATACTGTACAAAAGGTAGATTTCTTAATCTCTTTGCAATGAGGATAATGCTAATTAACATACTAGTTTGCTTCAAGTTGTTTTTATCTTTGGATTTTCAAAAATCCTAGGCAAAATGCCATGTCTATTCAGTAGGCATTTGATGCTTTTGAAGTATCACTCTCATAGTTGCATGCATTGAACTATTTGCATATGTAGATTATTTGAGTTTGTTCCTCAAGAGTGAAGCATTTTGCTGTTCAAATACTTTTTGCTTTGTAATTCCTGATAGATATCAAAGCATCTATTTATGTGTGCTACTACTGGTTTAATTGTCAAAAAGTATTCGTTGACAACTCTTATTTATTTACACAACTCCTTCTCATGCTTGAATGCACGTTTTTTTTTTTAAATATTATTAAAAAATTAAGTACACTTTGCTTGTTGTTTACAGTTAAGTTAGTTCCTCATTTGAAATGACTCTATGGGGTGTAGTTGAAATTCTATTTTTAAAAACTGATTTGTATTTTCATTTTTGATAATGTCCATGACCTTATTCTTATTTTCAAACATTCTAAAGCAAAAAACTGAAAATATGCTAAATGTATAAGTTTTGACTCAAACCCTCCACATAGTTGAATCCTGATAAATTAACATAATTTGATACACTGGAAACAATACTCATATGGGAATTAAAGTTACAATATCCATAAAGATAGAGGTTTCACACATCACATATCCTTTTGTTATTCATTGATTACATGATCAATAAACAAGTTAACTAAAATCTCTACATTTCATGTTATATCCATTTGCAACATGTGCCTCATGGCTGTGTTTATTTGATGGGCGATAATCAGAACAACAAATGTGGCTCTCATGTTTGGTAAGTAGAGTGGAAGCTTAAGTTTCTAATAGATTGTGTGCCACCTATATTTGTATATCTGACTTTTAAATGGACTGACTCTGATTTGTCTTATTTTAAAATAGGGCATCTCTTCCTATCAAGAACATTCTAGGAAGATATGTAATGTGTTATTTGTGACCATCACAATTGGGATCCGACATATACAGACATCATTAGAAATTTAGAGGCCTGAGATTTGCTAGGATGTTACTAGACAATAGCTTTTATGACCACATGAATTTCTTTTTGTGGAGAAAATCCTAGTAGTAGTCATGCATCATATGCAACCTTCAAATATTGGTAGGGACCCTGGTGGACAGAAAACTAGTGGTTGTGTGTATGTGTCATTGGAGTATCAATTCTTGACTAGGGTAAAGCTTCTTAGGAAAATGCTATCTCTAGTAAAATAAGCAACTGCAGATTTTGCAGACTCACTTCCTAGTCACAAAATTTAGTGGTTGTAATTTCCTTATGTTTTTGATTACGAGATACTACTTGAATTCTTCACAATTCAATGAATATAGAAACAATTTCTTGTATTAAAGTAATATTTGAATGATTCTTAATTCCAAATGCATATACAGTATGGTTCAGATCAAAATAATTATGATTGCATAACAATCAAGATGATATATATTTGCTATTTCTGATATACAGGAAAAAACATGCAATGACTGAGGAAATTCTTAGTACCTTGTACTATTCATTGTGTCTGATATACAAGTAAGAATTTGCAAATATGCAGGCCGTCTATGATATAACTTTATATTTATGATCTAAATATTGTGATAAGTTGTCTAATATGATAATATAAATATACTCAAAGATGATGTCATTTCTGATGGTAGACTTTATATGCCTGCACTGAATGGGTGCCAAAGGCAATATGCTCTCTTACAGAGCGATCATTGTGAGATAAAAAATATAATAAGTTCTTCCAATCATCCTGAGTTGAATGATAGAACTACCTTTTTATAGCTTTCATTGGAAATGATTAGTCATGTTGTAAATGACATGACTTATATCTCTTTTCAGTCGCACCCTTTCATAATAATCTCTAATCACTTCTCTTATGATCCAAATTGGTTTGTTCACAATAAGCACAAGGTGGGGGTGACTTGGTGAGCTGAACTAGGGGGTGGACTTGGTGAGCGAACATAAAGAGTCCACTTGGTGAGTGTACTTGAATTATCGGCTTGGCAAGTTGATTAGGGGAGTCGACCTGGAGAGCTAACATGGAGAGTCAACTTAAAGTGGTGAGTTGGTGGGGCAAGTGGTGGTGACTTGGTGAGATGACCTAGAGAGTTGGCCTAGGGGGTGAACTTGGTGAGTGAACTTAGAGAGTCAACTTGGTGAGCGTACTTCAATTGTTAGCTTGGCAAGCTAACTTGGGGAGCTAGTCTGGTGATCTAACATGGTGAGTGGGCTTAAAGTGGCAACTTGGTGGGGCAAGTTGGCAAGCTGACTTAGCAAGGCCACTTAGAGATGTGACATGGCGAGCTGACTTGGTGAGAAAGCTCGATGAGTAGACCTAAAGATTGACCTTGATGAGGCACTTTGGTGGGGTGACTTGATGACCAAACTCAAAGAGTCAACTTGGCGAGCATACTTGAATAGTCAACTTGGTGGGGCAAGTTGGCGAGCTGACTTAGCAAGTCCACTTGGTGAGGCAAGAGGTGAGTCAACTTGGTGCGGCAACTTGGAGAGCTGACTTAAAGAATGACCTTGATGAGGTGCTTTTGTGGGGTGACTTGATGAGCAAACTAAAAGAGTCAACTTTGTGAGCGTACTCGAACAATCGACTTGGTGACATGACTTGGTGGGCTGGCTTGGCGAGCTGATCTTGCGTGCATACTTGAAGAGTAGACTTGGTGAGCTGACTGAAAGAGTCAACTCATTAAGATGACTGGGTTGGAGTGACTTGGTGAGTTGACCTAGAGAGTTGACCTAGGGGATGGGCTTGGTGAGAAAACTTAAAGAGTCGACTTGGTGAGCGCACTTGAATTGTTAGCTTAGCAAGCAGACTTGGGGACTTGGTGGGACATATGGGCGAGCCGACTTGGTGAGGCGACTTGGTGACATGACTTGGTAGGCTAGCTTGGCGAGCTGACCTAAAAGAGTCAACTTTGTGAGCATACTCAAACAATCAACTTGGTGACATGACTTGGTGGGCTTGGCGAGCCAACATGGCGTGCATACTTGAACAGTAGACTTGGTGAGCTGACTTAAAGAGTCAACTCATTGAGCTGACTCAATGGGGGTGACTTGGTGGGCTGACCTGGAGAGTTGACCTGGGGGGAAAACTTGGTGAGTGAACTTAAAGAGTCGACTTGGTGAGCATACTTGAATTGTCATCTTGGCGAGCTGGCTATTGGAGTCAGCTTGGCAAGTTGATATGGTGAGTTGACTTAAAGTGGTGACTTGGTGGTGCAAGTTGGTGAGCTGACTTATCGAGGCCACTTGGTGAGGAAACTTTGTGAAGTGACTTGGTGAGCCGACCTACTAAGTGTACTTAAATACTGACCTTGATGAGACACTTTGGTTGGGTGATTTGATGAGAAAACTTAAAGTCTCAACTTGATGAGCATACTTGAACAAACGACTTGGTGACATGACTTGGTGGGGTGACTTCGTTAGCTGACTTGGTGAGCGTACTGGAAAAGTTGACTTGGCATGTCGACCAAGTGAGTTTACATGGTGAGCGAGCTTAGAGAAGCAACTCTTGGGGCAACTTCATAAGCACACTGAGTGAGCCCACTTGCTTGGCCAAGGTGGTAAAACCACTAGGTGAGTCAACTTCATGAGCTAACTTAATGAGTCAACTCATTGAGGTGACTGGGTGGGGGTGACTTGGTGAGCTGACCTAGAGAGTTGGCCTAGGGGGCAGACTTGGTGAGCGAACTTAGAGAGTCAACTTGGTGAGTGTACTTCAATTGTCAGCTTGGCGAGTGGACTTGGGGAGTCGGCCTAGCGATCTAACATGGTGAGTGGGCTTAAAGTGGCAACTTGGTGGGGCAAGTTGTCGAGCCAACTTAGCAAGGCCACTTAGAGATGCGACATGGTGAGTTGACTTGGTGAGAAAGCTCGATGAGCAAACCTAAAGACTGACCTTGATGAGGTACCTTGGTGGGGTGACTTGATGACCAAACTCAAAGAGTCAACTTGGCGAGCATACTTGCACTAGTGCATTTGGGTTCATTTTTTGACCTTCATTGATCAAAATTTTGACCTAATTTTCAACCAAATTCGACCAACCCATTGGTCAAAATTTTTTTGGTAGAAATTTTGACCAACTCACTTGTACATGATTTGTCTCAATTATATAACTAATTATATATTTTTCATATTAGTTAGTGTCAGTGTTTTTCAGGCATTCTATAAAATAGTTCACATGCCTTGTGTATGATATGACATTTTGCATGCATCTTGCACTCTCTCTCATCTGACTAATGATGGATTACGTAGAGTGATTTGAAACCATGATGCTAAGAAAAACACAATCAAATCCAAAATGAACTTGCACTACAAATGGATTATGGAAATCTGATATTGGTAAACTTGCATGCATGTCTACTAGGACAATCACAACTTAAACATATATTTGTCTTGGTAGACATGCATGCAAAATTAACAATATCAGATTTCCACAATCCATTTGCAGTGCAAGTTCATTTTGGATTTGATTGTGTGTGTTTTTTAGAATCATGGTTTCAGATCACTCTGTGTAATCCATCATCAGTCAGATGAGAGAGTGTAGGATGCATGCAAAATGTCATATCATACATAAGGCATGTGACTGTTTTATAGAATGCCTAAAAAAAATTTACACCTACCTGCTGGTGGAAATTTCCACCTTCATTGGTCGAAATTTCCACCAACACTTGGGTTTTTTCTACCTTTTTTGGTGGAAATTTCTACCAATTCCTGAATTTTTTTCTACCTTTGTTGGTCGAAATTTCCACCAATGCCCAATTTTTTTAAACCTTTGTTGGTCAAAATTTCCACCTTCATTGGTCAAGATTTCCACCAACGCCAAATTTTTTTTCCACCTTTGTTGGTCAAAATTTCCACCAACGCAATTTTTTTTTCCTACCTTTGTTGGTAAAAATTTCCACCAACGGCCAAATTTTTTTCTACCTTTGTTGGTCAAAATTTTGACCTTTATTGGTTGAAATTTCAACCAATTCCTAATTGAACTTAGACAATAGTTTTGGAAGGTTTTCAACCAACCAAAAAAATATCAACCAATGGGTTGGTTGAAATTGTTCAAAATTTGGTTGAAAACTGGGTTGAAAATTCAACCAATAAAGGTCAAAAAATGAACCCAAATGTACTAGTGTCCATAGAAATGAAAGGCATTAGAAGATCAATGAAAACCTTACATCTTTTTTTGGATATGTAGACTCACATAAAGCCTACAAGTTGATGGATCCAGAGACACATGATATATTCTATGAGAGGAGTGTATATTTTGAAGAAAGTTGTCCAAGCTTTACTTCTTCAACTCCTCCTTCCTCCTTCATTGAAGAGAGTGATAGTCATAATAGTGACTTGGAAGATGTTCATCCCTAACCCAAATAGAGGCATCACCCAACAGAGGTTGAGGATACTCCTACTACATCTTCTTCCAATATACCTAGATGGGCTAAGTAGACACTAGATACGACATGACCATTGGTAGGGAATCCTTCTGATACCAGAAGGACAAGATCACAACACAACTCACTCCCACATGGTTATATTGAAGTTTCTTCAAATCCACAATCATTCAAAGAAGCATCAGGTATTCTAGAATGGAATAGAGAAATGGAAGAAGAATATAATTCTCTCATGAGAAATGATACATGGGACTTAGTCTCTCTTCCTAAGGGAAGAAAATTGATTCAGTGTAAGTGGATCTATCAAACCAAATTGACAATGGATGGAAGTATTGATAAACATAAGGCTCAACTTGTTGTAAAAGGTTTCTCTTAAGTACCTAACATTGATTACACTGAGACCTTTGCACCAGTTCCAAAGATGAATTCCATTCATTTGACACTAGCTATAGCAACAACTTAGCGATGGGTTGTTCATCAGATGGATGTGAAAAGTGCATTCTTGAATGGGGATCTTCATGAGGAGATATATATGGAGCAGCCATAGGGATTCATACAGGATGCTACCTTGGTTTGTAAATTGAAGAAATCTATCTATGGATTTAAACAAGCTCCAAGAGTATGGTATGCCAAGATAGATTCTTTTCTTCTCTCAGCAGGGTTCACTAGATGTCGTTTCGATCCAAATGTCTACATTCTTCAGAGGGATGATTCACATTTTCTTCTTGTGCTTTATGTTGATGACTTGATCATTATAGGGAGCACAACATCTATTATTGATAGTGTCAAGGTTACTTTGTAGGATAGGTTTTTGATGAAAGACTTGTGTCTACTTCACTATTTCCTTGGTATCAAGATACATCAGTCTTTATCAGGGATTACATTATCACAACCTAAGTATGCTCTTGATCTACTTACTTGATTTCACATGAGTGACTACAAGGCCGCATCTACCCCATTCCTTTTAGGTATTAAGTTAGAAGCAAAGTGTTTCACTCCACTTGTTGATGCAACTTTGTATAGATAGTTGGTTGGAAGTCTCATCTACTTGACACATACAGACCCTAACATCTTATTTGTAGTTGGCATGGTTTCTTTCTTTATGCAAGAGCCACATGAACTTCATTGGAAGGCAGCCAAACAAATCTTGCACTATATCTGGGGTACACATACACATGGGATACACTATGCAACTAGTACTAAAATTCAGTTAGTGGGTTATACAGACTCAGACAATGCAAGGGACCTTGATTGTTGCAAGTATATTTTAGGGTATATGTTTCATCTTGGTTCCAACCCCATTTTTTGGCAAAGTAAAAAGAAAAACACCATTTCTCTCTCATCGACTGGGGCTGACTATCAAGGAGCTGTGACTGCAATGACAAAAGCTATTTGGTTACAGTATATTCTAAAGGAGTTTGGTTTTGATCTACCCAGACCCACAGTCAATCATTTTGATAACCAGAGTGCCATTGATATCTCTAACCATCTAGTGCAACATTAGCATACCAAACATATTGAGGTTCATATGCAGTGCATCAGAGAGTTGATTCATGAGCGGGTCATCGCATTGCAGTATTGTCCTATGGAGCAACAAGTAGCCGACCTCTTCACCAAGACCTTCACCGAGGTCAAGTATATTCATTTGTGAGATCTCTTGGGGGTGAGGTGTTTTTCACCAGGGGGGGTCACATGATCCTTCTCTTCTATATTGTACATATCTCTCTTTTTGGAGGAGGATTTTTCCCATGAGGTTTTCCCTCTTTCTCCATTTGTAGAGAGATTTTATTGCATTTCAACATTGCATTTGTACTTGGGTACCTAATGTGGCCTAGTAGACGAGACCCATTTTTCATTTCATCATAGCTTTTGTGAGCTTAAATGCATTCCCTTAAGTTGTACTTAAGGGGGGGTGTTAGTGTAAATAATAATTATTTACACATTACTTAAGTTTACTTAGGATAAATGTATTATTTTATCATTTATTAGGTTAGAAACCTAGGAAATTGCATACTCATATGAGTTTTCATGTTGACAACACAAGAGTTAGCAACTCTATTTTAGCACATGGTGTCTACAACACTGGAGTTTGCATAATTAACTGAGTTGTCATGTAGACAACACAATTGTTCACACTCTTAATTAAGCACATGGTGTCTACAACATAATTTTACATGACACACCTTTGTAGGCTTATCCTCTCATCATTTCACTAACTCCTGTGTATAATGGAGGATAATCCACTCTCAGTGGACATGTGCTTAGTTGTGAGGCTTATCCTATTGCTAACTCCTAAACATTCTGGAAGCATTCTAGAGGCCTTTATATTCAGGCACTCCTAGTGTACTTGTACATCAATTGAATTTCATATTGTTATTTTGACCATACTCTATTGGTCTATTTTGTGCTAGTTGCTGAGCTTCTTGGTCTTGGGTGATTTTACCTTGAGGCAAATTCTTACACTTTTTGTGTGTTTTATTCTTTTGATAGTAAGCAGATTCTACATCTTATCCGAAGTTTTCAAACCAAAAAAATCCTCCTTGTGAACATTCACATTTATCTTCAATTGAATAGATTCTAGTAGGTCGCAAGATCACCTAGAACCTTGGAGTTGATCCTCAGATTAGCTTTTCAAGAGAGGAGTTCGAAAGGATTCCTGCCGTTAAGCATCATGCAAAACAACTCAACATGAGAGAACATTAATTTAAGTAATTATCTATGAATGCTACATATTAATGTTGGTTTTTATGTCATGTTAATGAATATTGTTATGTGTTAATGAAGTCTTGATTAGTATTGCGTATTAATTAATTTTATATCATATTAATGAATGTTATGTGATTGTATTGATTGAATGTTATAGTTCATAAATGGATGAATTAAGTATGTAATTATATGATAATGGGGAATTTAGATTGATGTTAGGGGGAGGGGGGTGAAGCCAGATGAGCTTCCATCTTCACGTGGTCGACCTTGTAAGGTAGAGAATATTAAAATTATTCTCAAAACCAAGTGAAGATCAAACTAACATACCTTCATTGCAGGTCTAGAATGATGAGATGATACTCTATGGTGTAGGTATGGATCTCTAGAGGAAGATTAGGAGGAATTATGATCCATGTAGGGATCCTCTAAAGTTCAATATGGTTGACCCTCCCCAATGAAATACTATTGTTGTTCCTGTTAATGGCCGAACTACCATCAAATTTGTTACATATAATCCGGGTATGCATATGATCATTTTTAATGTTTTTTCCTTTAGTTATGGTGAGAGATAATTATGTAATGGTACTATAATTAGACATAATTATAACTAAATTCAAATGATTTTCTATAGGCTTTTTTTTCTTTTGTATAAGTTCTTGGTTAGTTTTGGTGATATTGCCAAACTAATATTTGTCTTTTTATTAGTCTTATTGGCTTAATATAGGGAAATATAAATTATGGCTTTGGTAGTTATAGTAATAGTCTGAATTTTTTATTAGTTAGGTTAAGATGGACTTATGGTTTCTTTTTTGTAGCTGGTGATAGTTTACAGATGGTTAGATACATCTCTCTCATAGTGGGTGGCTTAAACATCACACTTCGTGGGCTAAAAGTGTTAAATAGTCATTTGGGTAAACTATTTTTACTCATGCTTGAGCACTTTTCTAATTGTATAATTAGATGCTTTGTATATATATAAAAATTTAACCTTTCACTTAAAATGCTATTTCAACTTCGTATTGCTAAAACAAATTTTTAAAATTTGAGCCCTTAAGGGATAAAATCTCATCTACTTGTGATCCAGGTGGATCTTGAAGGCCACTTAGAATCTCCCAAAATTGGCATCAATGCATAGAACATGGAAAAATATTCATGATGCAACTTGAAGAGTGTCAAAAGGGGTTCATTTTATTGAGATATGCGTGGTCAAATAGAAGTAGCAAAGGTTGACCAAAAAGGTAAAATTTGACCATCTCCAAAGTGGTCAACAATGGGTTTTAAATTAAAGAGCTTGTTGAGAGCTTTCCAACGGCATTCGTTTCTTCGAAAGCAAAGTTCATATGTTAAAGTTACGGTCATTTGAAATTGGAGGGAAAATGAAAGTTTTGATGATGTCATCATGATATCACCCTCCTCATTTTATGCTCTTAATAATATAACAAGTTTTAAAATAACATACCCTCTTAAATATAATATATGGTTAATATGAACCATATATTATTATGACTATTATTTTATAAAAAAAGGGGATATATATTGTTATTTATTAAGGTGTTGATTTATTTTGTATGGCTCAAAATTATAAAAGCCAAAAAGGGAGGGTATTTACTTGGATATGATTTTGGATGGGTTATTGTATTTTGAATATTATAATGTAAGCCTAAAATTATAAGGGCCATTCTTTTCAAGGATAGTAGTAAAATTATGAGATTTGGGTTATTTGGTTATTTTAAATAAGAAAAATAGTAATTATATTGGTTATATGGTTTTAAGCAAAATATAGCCAATATAAAGTATAAAAGGAGAATTATTTTCCTTTGAAAGACAAGCCTAAAGAGGAGAAAACTCTAAGGAGAAAATTCTTGTAAGAAGAGAGAGTATTCTTATTTCTTAAATTATTGGAGAGTTATTTTACTCTTGATAAAGAGTTTTGGGGAAGTGAGAGTGTTTCTTGTAGGTAGGCTAAGTGGTTTCTTGAGAGATAAAAACTTGGTGAGTTCCTTGAGAGAGTTTTCATGACTTTTAAAGTCATTTTTGTAAAGGCTTAATGCCCATTGAGAGAGAGTTGCAATTTTATTGCTTAGCATTGTAAAAAATGGCAAGGAGCTATGCACGAACATGTTGCTAGCAAGTTCATGTCATCGCAATATGGAAGCAAGAAGTAGATTGTAACTCCATGGAAGACTATGATTTTCTAGATTTCTAAGTATTATTTTTTTAGTTCACAAGAAAATTCAATTACGATCTTTATTAAATCTCTATCCTAGTGAATCATAAAATTGTAAGTGATTCATAACAAGGAGTTTACAGATCAAGTGTGGTATCAGAGCTAGTCTGACAAGTTGGAAGTTGTGAGATACTTAGAGAAAATTCAAGCAAGGAAAGACAAGATGGCTTCACCTAAGGAAAATGAATTTCCTTTTATATTTGATGCTGAATTTTACAAGGCATTCATGGCAATGAAAGCCAAGGTTGATGAGATGTACAAGGAATGGAAGTCTGAAAAAGAAGGCTTCTCGATGGAAGTTAAAGATGCAAAATTGGTGGAATCTCCTAATTCTTCTTTTTCTCTTTCCTGTTCTCTTGGTGATTCTCATAAACAATCTCAAAATGTTGGATTGAGGTTGTTAACCAAGATTGACAACAAAGGAAAGGGCCTCAGAGTTCATGAACAAAGTATTGTTGAACCTATGAAGGTGAAAGCTAGATCTCGCTATGCAAGATTGGGGTATGGTGAAAGAGAATGCTCCCATTTAGTGGATGCAAATATTTTTCTTAAAGAAGAACCATCTCAAGAACAATCTATGAGAGATAATGAAGCATCAACTTTAGGCAGTGGTGACACATGCAAGATGTCCAAGAGAAGAGAGAACACAGATTCTTCACAGTATGCATGCACCAAGGGTGACCATGAAAGGTATAGAAAGCCTGGTAAATCCAATATTTCTTTTGATTATAAGAAAGTTGGAAATGTAGAAAGTTTATGATTTAGAAAACCATGCAGATTTTGTGGGTTGAATAACCATAGTGTTTCCAAGTGCTGAAAAAGAATGGCTTTGTACAAGAAGGTCAAGTTAGCTAGTAAATAGATAGTGCATCAAGACCCATCTCCAAAGTAGAAGAAAGAGAAGGGCAAGAAAGGTTAGATGTTGAAAACACCTCTCTTATTGCAACAAAGGTGGACATCAAAAATCTCATTGTTGTAAGCTTCATCCAGAGCTTTGTCCAAAGAAGGACAAGAAGAAGATTGCAGTTGATTGTCTATTGGTGAACACTAGGCACATGACGAGGCTCATTTATGCAAGAAAAAATTCTTCACTCATGTCTGTAAAGATGGGAAATCAAGTTGATTCAAAGCATGAAAATGATGTAGTTTCTTGTATGCCTAACCATCATGTGCCTCAGGGATCATCAATGCTACAACATGAGGACTTGTCATGGAAACCTATTACGAGGACTAAGGGTATTGTTAGCTCATTTTCATTATAATCTTTGTATTTGTTAGTGTTGCTAATGTGTTGTACATGGATAGTAGCTAGGACAATGAATACAAAAAGATGTGAGAAAATGCAAATGGGTAGCAACATGATTGTAATTTTCATAATTATTGTACAACTTTTTGGTGAAGCAGGTGCACAAATAAGGCAGATAGATACTGGACAAGTATTTTATCACTTAGTATTTGATTAATAACCTTTTGGAGGTCCAAAAGTTCCTTTAATGGAGAGGAATGATCCAAGTGGATCTTGAAGTCCACTTAGAATCTCCCAAAATTAGCATCAATGCATAGAAAATATTCATGATGCAACTTGAAGCATGTCAAAAGGGGTTCATTTTCTTGAGATATGCTTGGTCAAATAGGAGTAGAAGAGGTTGACCAAAAAGGTGAAATTTGACCATCTCCAAAGTGGTCAACAATGGGTTTTAAATTAAAGAGCTAATTAAGAGCTTTCCAACGACATTCATTTTGTCGAAAGTGGAGTTCATATGTTAAAGTTATGGTCATTTGAAATTGGAGAGAAAATGAAAGTTTTGAAGATATCATTATCCTCATTTTATGCTCTTAATAATATAACAAGTTTTAAAATAACATAAACTCCTAAATTTAATATTTGGTTAATATGAACCATATATTATTATGACTATTATTTTGTAAAAAAAGGGGATATATATTGTTATTTGTTAAGGGGTTGATTTATTTTGTATGGCTCAAAATTATAAAAGCCAAAAAGGGAGGTTATTTACTTGGATATGATTTTGGATGGGTTATAATATTTTGGATATTATAATGTAAGCCCAAAATTATAAGGGCCATTCTTTTCAAGGATAGTAGTAAAATTAGGAGATTTTGGTTATTGGTTATTTTAAATAAGAAAAAATAGTAATTATATTGGTTAAATGGTTTTAAGCCAAATATAGCCAATATAGAGTACAAAAGGGGAATTATTTTCCTTTGAAAGACAAGCCTAAAGAGGAGAAAACTCTAAGGAGAAAATTCTTGTAAGAAGAGAGAGTATTCTTATTTCTGAAATTCTTGGAGAGTTATTTTACTCTTGATAAAGAGTTTTGGGGAAGTGAGAGTTTTTGTTTTAAGTAGGCTAAGTGGTCTCTTGAGAGATAAAAACTTGGTGAGTTCCTTGAGAGAGTTTTCATGACTTTTAAAGTCATTTTTGTAAAGGCTTAATGCCCATTGAGAGAGAGTTGCAGTTTTATTGCTTAGCATTGTAAAAAATGGCGAAGGAGCTATGCACAAACATGTTGCTAGCAAGTTCCTATCATCGCAATGTGGGAGCGAGAAGTAGATTGTAACTCCATGAAAGACCATGGTGATGTATGAGTTTTTCATCATAATAATGGCATCGATCTTGGAAGTTTGCAGATTTGGAGACGTAGCTAGGATCTGGTGAACTCTGAAATCAAATCTTTTGTCTCTCGTTCTTTCTGATGCATGTTTCTTTGTACTTAGTTATCTTCTAGATTTCTACGTATTATTTTCTTAGTTCACAAGCAATGTTAGTTACGATCTTTATTAAATCTGTATCCTAGTGAATCATAAAATTGTAAGTGATTTATAACAAGGAGTTTACAGATCAACTTGGTTGTCCAACTTAAAACTTTTGATACTTGTAATAATGGTGGCATATATTCTACATTTTCTTAGGGTTTAGTACTTTGTTATACCCTTATAAGAAACTAAAACTTTTTAAGATTGCCATTAGAAAGTTTTCTTATAATTCATGATGTTTTTGCTATATCTATTACTCTGTTGATTTAAGCATTATACACTAATGACTAACTGACTTCTAGAAAAAAAGTGTTAAATGTTTATAGTCAATTCTTTCGCTTATAATATTTTAAATACTACTAGCTATATCCATTTAAACTATTTTAACACCTTTTTATGAACTCTTCTCTATTAAAGTATATTACTTGTGTTGTTTCCTTATTCTACTTTTTATCTTTTGTGAATACTAATGCCATTACTTTTATTTTAATTTGAATTTTAGAATGTAGCCTAGGTTTCAAGCCATACCCATATTCACCTTCTTCCAACTGCTTGTATAAATCTAATCGCTATGTAAGTTGGGGGAGCCTGATGACAAAAGCGTGTTGCATGGATGCTTTTGTGCCTTTTGCTCATGCATTGGCCGTGAGAGAAAACCATAGTGGGGGTTCCACCTTCATCTTCTTGGACAAGGATGAGATGTTGTCTTCTAAAAAAACTCTAATCCAAAATCACCCTAAGCCTACAAACTACTAATAATATGAGCAAGAACATGGCATAACTATAGTATGGCATGAGAGTTTTTAACATCACAAAAATAAAACTAAATTAAGGATGTTGTTATCTTTCTTATTTAAATAAAAAAAACAAATTTTTCTAGATTCATATATATGAATAACGAATTCTATAGTTAAAAAAAAAAGAAAAATCTATTCCTATATTCTACATCAATTTTATTATTGTAATCAACATTTCATAATGTTTGGAACTTTGAATATTTTTATTTTGGATGGGTAGGAGCTTGGTTGATGCATTGCCACCTCTATGTCCATATAACTTGGGGATTGGTGATGGTTTTTCTTGTGGAGAACGGGGCAAGTAAATTGACAAGCATAGAAACTCCTCTAGATTTTCCCAAATGCTGATATGATTCTAAAGTAATCTCCACTCTAAGTCATTTATATTCTTCTCCTTTTTCCTTTTTTTTTTTGCTTTGATTGGAGTAGTATAGTTAAGGAGGAAGATTGTTATCATCAAAATTGTTCCAAAACAACATTTTTTCTTGAGCCTTAAGGTTCATTGACAACTTTCTTAACATGTTTTTATCTACTAGGAACATGGATATGACATTTCATATTTAGAAAGATATGCAAGAATACATTTATAATTGTGGAAGTCAGAGTTTAGACCATACATAATCTATAATAACGTTGGCTCCAATCAAAGTTTAGACCTACAAAAAAGATATTAAACTAAAATAAAGTGTACTAGAAAAGTTTTAAAAAATATAGAATATTTAATTGGGACTCTCAATTGCCTATACTCTTCATGGACATTGACACTTCAGATAGTTCTCTTTCTATATGACTCTAACCAGTAATGTAGAGCTAAAGAATGCTCTGACATACTAAGAGGTGTCATTCAATGATTGAATGCTAGGGAAAAAGGGGTAATATCACTTATTGCAGGCTTAGCTTAGAGGTAATTTGTTTATTTAAGTTTATTGAGAATGGCCCTTGTTCCAAAGATATTGTATGCCATTAAATGCATCGTGTATTTTTATTTCAACATTTCAAATTTTTGATACACACATTCCACATATCACTTATAAAAAGTAGAATAATTGTCAAAAGTGAATTGACCCTTGAGGACATAAGTGCTATTGATGTAAGTTGATATTTGTAATGTAAACTGATATAAGTGTTGCAGAGAGAGAGAGAGAGAGAGAGAGAGAGAGAGAGAGAGAGAGAGAGAGAGAGAGAGATAGAGAGAGAGAGAGAGAGAGAGAGAGAGAGAGAGAGAGAGAGAGAGAGAGAGAGAGAGAGAGAGAGAGAGAGAGAGACCTATCCAACAACATTTAGCCCTTTCTCTATTAATGCCAAATCAGTTGGACACTTCCCACTCAAAAGTTCAAGGAGAAAAACTCCAAAGCTATACACATTTGCCTTTTCAGTTGCTCTGCCACCGTGCATGTACTCTATCAAGAACATCATACATAGATAAAGAGAGAATAAAAAAGCAAATAAAATCTATTCATACATATAATGTTTAGTCTCATGCTTAAAACATAATACTGTAATGAGTGAATCAACATATACAAAGTTAGTGTGTTATGCCTTTTGCTTTGAATTTCTTTCGCATGAACTATTGTTTCAAAATTTATACCTTCAACATTTATTCAATTAAGTTTAACTTGAAATCCCAAATTTATGATAGTATGACACAAATAGTAGCAACCATGTGCAACATATATGAGGATCAACTCAATTTTTTTTGTGTTGGTGAGTGTTATTATTATGCATCCATAAATCCCTTACAACAATCTATTTGTCTACGCGTGTCAAGAGTGACCAAGATATGATTATGGTACACATCCAGATGTAGGGAAATCATATCATTCACCAAATAGAACCTTGAGAAGACAATAGCGATGACCATTATCATCCTATCTGGGTAGATGGATAACCAGGTGGTGGTGGAATGTCCCTTTACATTTATCAGGCATGGGGAATGTCGAAGAGTGGTTGTAGATGATCAAGAAGATTAGATTTTCTATTTAAGGGTTGTTCCTTTCTTCCTATCAACATGCTAAGTCAATCGTGTCATCAGTCAACTAAAGTCAATCCTTAGGTTTCACCACATGGACCAATCATATTTCATCATTTTTCCACCCAGTCACTCTTCTAATTATATGTTGACCTATTGACCTTACCCTAGTCGCAACTTCACCACCTGTTTATCTTAATTAATTGTTAACCTTATGAAACTTCATGAACCAACCAACTATCTGTTACTACTACTTCACAACTTGAAACTGATGTAACATAAAATGCCCACGACCCTACGAAAATAACTTAACCACCATTGCTTACTCACCACCTATGCCCACTAAGACATGTGTCAGTCTTTTGTTATGCCACTATGACTAAAGGTCTATCAATTTTTAATAGCAACATAATGACGACGCATGATCTACTTTCAATCTGACAGTCCCAAAGATGCATTGACCCTTGTCAGTACCTTGACCAATCAAAACCTTGCCTTATGCCAACTCATTCTGACACCTCCTCGCTTGTGGCCCATAGTTGAAAAAGGTCCCACATGTCCATGTGTCACGTCATCACTATCTCAGTATGCATATCCATCATGTAACTTTTCATAGCGACAAAGTGACATCCCTTGATCATCTCTGAATCGATGGTGAACAAGGGTATGTCAAGAGACTGGCCCACTACAAAAGGTAAAAAATACAACTTTGCTAGCTATTGCCTCATCTAACAAGTCCACCAGCCACAAAGAAGAAAGGCCCAACTGGGATATGTGACATGCTATTGCTATGACTTTTGATCATACATTTTTTCATAGTGATATAATGACAACCATAGATCTAGATCTGATTGAAAGTCTACCTTTTTTAATACTAATTACTTCATATGACCCAGAGCAAGAGGCCTCACCCGGATGCATGTCATATTATCGCTATGTTGCTATGAATTTTCGTCATGTAAATTTTGATAATGACAAAATGATGATTGTGAATCTTGGAAGATCAAACGAATGAGAAGATGCAGGCCTGCCAAGACATTTATAATGTTAAGTAAGCGGAAAACTTAGGATATAAAATATAACCCAAGGTTTACAATTCCCCTTTAACATTTTAATATTTGAAAATATGACCGTTGGACATGTTTGATAGGTAAAGTTCAAATTTTGGTAGGAGGGAAAATATGGCTAACAACTCTCATTATTATGTTACATTTATTGATGATGCAACTAGAAAAGTATGGGTTTATTTCCTTAGACAAAAATTTGATGTATTTCAAACTTTTAAGAAATGGAAATGCTTGGTTGAAAAATGAGATTGGTAGGAAATTAAAATGTCTTAGATCTAATAATGGTGGTGAGTATTGTAGTCATGAATTTGAAGATTATTTCTCCACTAATGGTATTCATAGACAAAAAATTGTTCCAACAACTCCACAGGAAAATGGAGTGGTTGAATGCATGAATAGAACTATAATGGAGCATGCAAGGAGCATGTGGTTACATGTTGGGTTTCCCTTAAACATGTGGGTAAAGGTTGTCAATACTACTGTATATTTGATTAATAGAGATCCCTTTACTTCTTTGGGTTGTGGTATTCCAGAGGAAGCATAAATTGGTAAGAAGGTGAGTTATTCTTTTCTCAAAACCTTTAGTTGTGAAGCATTTTCTCATATAGATTCTAAAAATAGAACCAAGCTGGAAGCTAAGTCAAATAAATGTGTATTTTTTGGATATGGAATTGATGAATTTGGTTATAGGCTTTGGGATTTTGAAAATCGTAAAATTTTAAGAAGCAGGGATGTCATATTCAATGAGAAAGTGTTGTACAAAGATCTATTGTAGTATGTAATACTGGACAATACTCCAAAAGATGATGTTCCAGTAATTCCTCATAAAATGTGCAATAATTGCAACAATAAATACCATGCACACCAGTGAATGTTAGATAGTCAACAAGGCCAAGTAAACCTCCATAAAGATATTCACCCTCTTTGTACTCTATTTTACTCACAGATGCTGGTAAGCTTGAATGTTATGATGAAGTTGTGTGGGTGGATACTAAGATTCAAGGGGGGGTCTATAATGAAAGATGAAATTGACTCTTTGTTGAAAAATAAGACATGAGATTTATGCAAGTTGCCTGTAGGTAAAAGGGCTTTACAGAATAAATGAGTTTATAGGTTGAAAGAATAGGATGGAGGTAAGAAAATATTTAAAGCTACGTTAGTTGTAAAAGGATTTACACAGAAAAATACATTGATTTTGATGAGATATTCTCTCTTGTTGTAAAAATTACTTCTATTTGTACTGTTTAAAGTATTATGGCTATTGAAGATTTTCATTTGGAGTAGCTTGATGTTAAAACAACCTTCCTTCATGATGATTTGGATGAAGAGATATATATGGCACAACCACAGGGATTTGAGGTCAAGGGTAAGGAGAAATTAGTGTGTAGATTGAAGAAAATTTTATACAGCTTGAAGCAAGCACCTCAACAATGGTATCTAAAATTTGATAGTTTTATGCATGAACATGGATATAGTAGGTGTCATTTAGATCATTATGTTTATTTTAAGAGGTTGGATGATGAAAACTACATTATTTTATGTTTATATGTTGATGATATGCTTGTAGTTGGGTCTAACATGGATCACATTAAGGGACTGAAACGCTAGTTAGCACATGCATTTTCTATGAAGGATTTGAGGGTAGCAAAAAAAATCCCTGGTATGAAGATTTGTAAAGATAGGAAGAACACGAAATTGACATTATCTCAGGTTGATTATATTGCGAAGGTGTTGCAATGTTTCTCTATGGAGAATGCTAAAGCTATTAGCACACCTTTACCTAGTCATTTGAAGTTGACTAAGGAGATGTGTTCAAAGACACAAGAAGAGGAGGATAAGATGTCCAAGGTACCTTACACTTTAGCTATATGAAGCTTGATGTATGCTATGGTATGTATTAGGCTAGATATTGCACATGTAGTGGGAGTCGTTAGTAGATATATGAGTCATCCAGGAATTGAGCATTGGAATGCAATTAAATGGATTCTCAAATATTTGACAGGGACATCTAGTAAGTTTCTACATTTTGGGGGCTTTACTATTAATTTACAAGGATATGTTGACTCAAATTTGGTAGGGGATATTGATACTAGGTAGAGTACTACAGGTTATGTATTTACTATTGGTCAAGCAACAATGAGCTAGGTTTCTTGGTTGTAGAAGGTTAATGCTTTATCCATTACAGAGGTAGAGTATGTTGCTGCTACAAAGGAAACCAAGGAGATGATATGGCTTCAGTTCTTCTTGGACAAATTGGTACACCCATAGAGGGATAATTATTTGTTTACATATATCCAGAGTGTCATTCATCTTGCAAAGAATTTTTCTCTACATTCAAAGGAAAAACACATTCAATTGCGGTACCATTTCATTCAATCAATTTTGGATGATGGACAGTTAACACTAGATAAGATACATATAGATGACAATCCAATAGATATGTTTACAAAGGTAGTGACAAGGGAGAAGATAAAATCCTCTTCAATTTCGGTTGGTCTTCTAGACTGAACATGAATAAAAGAACAATAAATTCTACGGTGGTTTGGTCTAGTGGGAGCCTCATGGAGTAGCAACATAGCTACAACATTAGTCTCCAAGTGGGAGATTCTTTTTAGTGTGGAGCCCGATCAATCCCCAAGTGGGAGATTGTTAGATTGTTTTGATTGATTAGGAAAGTACTATACATACTCCATAATTCCTCAACTAACATGGTGTAACTAATTTTAGCCCTAAAGCAACAAAAAAACTTGTATAAAAGGGATTAGGGTTAGGGATTGTTTCATTATGTATGATGCAAAATTACTTCTTACGGTGGTATTGAGTTGTAAGGGATTTCAAATTGTAATCAAGTTGTAATCACTTGATCGTAATAATATTGGACTCATTGTTTAGTCGACATAACCTAGCGATTGGGTGAACCATGTTAAATTTTGGTGTCTTGTGTTCTCTTCTATGAAATTTATTATTTTCTGATGTTGTTTATATTTGCATGTAATTGTTATTTTTGTTTGAGGTTAATCCTAACATCTCGATCCAAAGGTTTAGTGAATATATACGGTACTTGATCTATTGTGCTCACATATTCCAATCTGATTTCTTTCTCAGTAAATTTCTCTTTGAAAATGATACTTAATTACAATATTCTTAGTCTTTGAATGTAAAACTAGATTCTTAGACATGTTAATTACACTTGTATTATCACATTGCATGATAATAGGTTTAGAGAATGTTATATCAATATATTTTATCATCTATTTAAGCCACATTAGCTATTTACAAATGTTTTTTGTGGCTACATATTTTGCTTCTTTCATTTATTGTGATAGGCAATCTTGTTTCTTTATTAACCATGAAACTAATCTTCTTCCAAGAAAAAATTCTCCCCCACTAGTACTTTTCTATTATCAACATTTCTTGCCCAATCAACGTTAATATTGTCATATAATGTGAAATCATTTGATCTATCATACC
The DNA here is from genome assembly GCA_028749045.1 of Cupressus sempervirens. Taxonomy (NCBI): domain Eukaryota; kingdom Viridiplantae; phylum Streptophyta; class Pinopsida; order Cupressales; family Cupressaceae; genus Cupressus; species Cupressus sempervirens. The sequence goes on along the minus strand of CM053784.1, from coordinate 218,635,983 downwards.
ATAAACCAAACTCCAAAGTTCCCTTCAAGTATTTGAATATTCATTTTACTACTACTAGATGTGGTTTTTTTAGGTTTTCTTGAGACCTTGCCACAATACCAACTATACTAGCTGTGTTAGGCCTAGTAAGTCAAATACTATAAACCATCGATCATAGATCTATAATTTGTCTAAAGACTGCTATGGGAATTAGCATTATTAGTCAATATACATGTTGCAACCATAGGTGTTCCAATTGGTTTTCAATTCTGCATAGCAAATCTTACTAAAAATTCCTTAAGGTGCTTAGTTTGAGATATATAAATATCTTTCATTTGAGGTTTTTGCAATCCCAAAAAGTATTTCATCTCACCTATCATATACATCTCAATTTCACCTTTCATTTCATCAAAAATTCATTACTTACCTCATCATTTCCTCAAACATGATGTCATCCATATATTCTTGAATAATTAGTAGTCCATCTAAATTAAATATTAGGTATAGATTATTGTATGCACTCCCCTCTCAAATCCCATGTTAAGTAAGTATTTGTCTAACCTTGCATACCAAGCTCTAGGTTCTTTCTTCAATCCATAAAGAGATTTCTTCAGTTTTCATACCATATCTTCTTGTTTTATCAATGGAAATCCACCAAGGTGCTCAGTGTATACTTCTTCTAGTTCTTCATTCAAGAAAGTTGATTTGACATCCATTTGATACACTTTGAAATCCTTGTTAGTTGCATATGCAAAAAAAAATATAACTACTTCTAACCTTGCTACAAGAGAAAATATTTCTTCAAAATCAATGCCTTCTTATTGTGAGTAACCTTTACATACCATTCTTTTTTTGTTCCTTACTACTTCTCCTTGTTCATTCATTTTATTTCTGAGTATCCACTTAGTTCCAATAATATTCCCATCTTTAGGCTCAAGGACCAGTTCCCATGTATTATTCTTTTCATTCTATTCAATTTCTTCTTTCATAACATTAATCCATGATTCATCTTTACATGCTTCATCTTTGGCACCATAAAAATTGTGTTACCAGTTGGAAGTGGTGGGTGCTTGCTAAGGTGGCACAATTGGTGGCTATCTAGCATGCTACCAAGATCACCTACATGCAAAGATACCCTGTCATCGAGAAGAATGGAATAAGAAAGTAAGGATTTGGGTTTTGAAAATATAAAAGATTATAGTATTAGATCAAACAAAAATTAATAAAAGATACAATGATCGATCCTTATAAAGGAGATCCAAGAGATCCTTATAAAGTTAATACAAGAGGGCTTCCACCAATTAAGGTACACAAATTCTTGATTTCTAGGGACAACCATGTGGGATAATACTCTATTCAAATGATGGATGGAACCTTAGGTTGTAATGATATAACAAATGATAAACTATAAATAGATCTAGGGGATGTAGTACTTTCTTTTTTACCCCTTATTAGTGATTATGTAAGTCTATTTCTCCTTCTTTTAGTACTTTAAAATGAGAATTTATTATATTGAAAATTACCTCTAGAAGATTCCCTTGCTTGATTTCTTGGCATGAATTGTAGAAAATATGGTCTAAGAATCAAAATGTGGAAATGAATTTACCAAATTCTTTAATATGAAACTCTTGAAGGTGAGCATGCTGAGAGCTTCACTAATTCACTAACATAAATGTTGAAATTCTTTAATTGAAACTGTCCAACCAATAGGTCTTCTAGAACAAACTTGAAGTTTTGTCTGTCTAGGCATGCTGAAAATTCTCATCATAAATTTTTGTACACATTCTTGGGGCAAGAAACCTCATAAAAAATTGAACCAATCTCCAAGTGTGGGACCTTATGCATGTGAGGCTAAATATTCAGAGAAGGTCAACTTTTTTTTCTAATGTCGGTGTAGTGATGAACATAACCAACACTTGAAACTAGTTATTGCCTATTCTAACAACTTACATAGAAAAGGGGAAGAGATAATGTACTAAAATAAAGGGTAGGTGATGCACTAGATAGAAACTAGGATTCTCCCTACTTATAATTGCATAGAAGATCAATCAAGCTCCGAATAATACATAAATCTCTCTTCTAATTGATTCCCAAAGGCTCATGAGTAGACTAGAGCTTATGAAATGCTAAAAGGAAAGAAAAATTCACAACACGACACTCAAAAACTAGATTGATACAAAATACAAATTAGAAACATGAAAGAACTAATTCACAAATGAAGGAAAAATAAGCTGCATAGTATATCTAACTATGAGAAAAGGTAAAAAAAAATATGGACCTTCATTAATATTAGTCAAGCAAAATCACAAGTGCAGAGCATAGCAATTGCAAAAAAATTAAAAGAAGAAAAACCCATACAATATTACTTTTTATAAAGTTAACATAACTCATTTTTTGTAATGATTTCATACCCCAAGCTAATTAGGGTTTAGTTACAAGACAAAAAGTAGGATAAATTAGAACAAAATCTATTTTCTATGTATATTTGGATCATGAAGTGACAAAAAATGGCCAAAGAAAGCATTTGGTAGATGGAAGGGACAAACTATACTGGATGCAAGTGATAAATGTCCACAGGTTGCATTGATGTCATGTTTACAAAGCCAAAAAAGTAGTTCAACATTGAAGTTTTAGTCATTGCACTATTTCATGGTTGTTAATAATCAAATCATGTCACTAGAAAGTAAACATCAAAATGAAAAATAATATGATAAGTTATCACTACTCTACAGACACACAATGATCACACCATCTTATTTCTTACACCATTGTGGGGTTATAAGGTACATGAACCAATTGATTGTAGACATGCACATTCAAATAAGTGAGAACCTTAATAATAATTGTGCAAGCACAAATAAAATAAAGTTGTTGATCATCACAAAGATGCTTGAGCTTTATGGTAATGGAATGAGGCCAACCTAGGAAGATAACACAACATGTTAGCAACAAAATGCTAGGAAACATGATGTGTTATCTTAGAGTATATTCAGCCCATAATGAAGTGTCTAAGATTGGTTATCTATGATGGTGGCAAAAATAGACAACACTTAAATCAATCCAAAATAGACAAAAAAATAGGAAAATGCATAGGTACAAAAATATCTTTAAGTCTAGCTACCAAGAATTGTGTCAACAATTTAGTAAGATAAAAATGGTAAGCCTAGTGATAAATTAGGGATAAAATGAATAATAGATAGCTAATAACCATTGTCAAAGAGCGTAAAAATCAAGTAGGAATACAAGTCTTCGATCCCATGAGTAGAAAAATCAGCAAAAAGAAGCATGAGAAAATCATGATTGATTAGTTATAGAGAGGATAGTAGATGACAATGATATAATCTATTAAAATCAAATAAGTTCCCATATACGAAGAATTAAGTGTAATCTTACCTTTGAATGAGTATCTTCCTTTATATTGTACTCCTAGTGCTTGTAAACATGGGCAACATATATATTGACAAAATAAAGTAACAATTTGTAATAAATTCTTTAATAGATGTAAGAATCAAATTCCTAGCTTGATATATTCTATTTTGATGACCTTAGAATCATAAAAAAACTTGAATCTATCCCATCTTATCTTCCTTCACCATTATCAACAAAATTTTAATGCCTTAATCTCTACAAAATTATATATATCATTGCCTAATGTGGCATTTTTAGTGATTTAATGATTAGGATCAGAAAATAAAATACCTCTCTCCTCATAGAGAGTAAGATTACCTCAAATTATATTGTGAAAGAATCCCCAAGAATATGATTAATTGATTAATGACCCCTAGAATTGATGGATCTCCATTTTTTGACCTTTAGCATATATTGGAAGTGGACAAAAAATGATTGTATTTGACATGAGGATTGGAAGGATTTTTTTTTTTGAAAAATAGTTTCATTTTTGGCTAAACAAATACTCCAAGAAAATAGAAATGGAGCGTCCTCTAGATGTATAGAGATCCTTGTTGATACTTGTTTTCAAATTGTACAAGGGTATATTTCTAGCCCATTCATATTTGACCAATCAATTCTTCCATACAAGACCAAACTTAGGTAGTATAATGTCAAGTGGCTTGCTGGTGATTAATATATTTTAAGTCTATAAAACATAATGGACAACATCTTGGTCCTTGCCAAACTTTTTTTCATAAAATTCTTAATCTTAATGAGAGCATGGATCTTCCAAATACTCTTCGACCACCAATAATCAACACCATGGTCTCCTAGTAGGAACACATTCTTGTACCCCAAACTAAATTGTGCACTCCTTGGATAATATTCTTGAACCAAATCATAAGATCTCCCTTATTGCAAATTCTAATATAAAACCATTTTAGCTCGTTAATGTAAGACCCTTTCTCGTATGTACTTATTTAAATTTGAATTAACATTTTATGGTTTAGGTATCCTAGTGGAAATTGAGATCAATTTATATGTTCATGTTTTAATACTCCATGATTCGAGACTTACTGCATTATCTCGACTGTTTAAACATTAATTTGCACTAACAATGATGCAAGGTGTTTCACCTTATGATGATGATGTTGATTATGGTACCTTGATGATTAGGTTATATGCATTTAGATAGTTCAGTATGCTCTATTGATGATGTTTATGATGTTTAGGTATATGCATGCTAAATGATGATTATTCTAGTATTTTAATTCAAATTGATGAATAGGTTATGTAATATTGATTATGCAATTACTGATGATTAAATGTGTGCAGAAATGAGAAAGGATTATTTAAATGAAAGTTTGATGTTTTGATCAATGTGATTATGCAATTTGGTTTAAATATATGAATATGATGTTATCAAACTACTGATGTGTGAATTGAGTGTGTAGGATTATTAACCAAGGAATTTATTGGAGAATTGGTAATTGACCCTATGTTCAAATATGTGAAACTAAGGTTGAGTCTAATGAAAAGACATAGACCTCATTGTTTCATATTTTAATTGTATCGTAATGTGAATGTGTGTATCATTCTATATTTTGTAAGGCGTTGAATGTTATGTAGCAATGAATCTTATGGTGTCACTTGACACTCATAATATGTATATGTGTATCAATATGTTAATTAGGCTTAGTAGAGTAACCCATTACCCAAAGATTGATTAAATTAGTGATCTAAGACTAATAAGTTGGTAACCTAGATTAATTACCCTAATTAGGGTTTAGTGAAAAGGTGTCATTCTTAAGGTTTTAAAAGATCAAAATTTTCAAGCCAATTATATAGGTCCTAAAATGATTCTAGAGGTCAAAATTAATGCAATCCAAGTGCCTAAGGGGTATGTGTATGGGTTGGGGATATTTTCCACCCTTCTAGATCCTTCTGTTGACTTTTATGACCCCCTATATATCTCACTTTTCCTTTATTGCGAAAATTGAACATCTCCTTGAGGTTTTCCAAGTCTACACTTCTCCTTAAAAGTTTTCTTAATGGTAGGATCAAATGGGAAGACTGTAGAAGGCTTAATTCAAGTTTGGAGTTATTGCCATTTTAGGTGGGTGAGTTTAGAAGCCTATTTAGTTGTCATTTTGAGGGTTGAAGGGTGTTCACCCATTCTCTACATTTAGAGAGAGTCAGGCTTGGAATTGAAGAGGAAGAATGATTAAATCTTCTCAAAAAACTCCATTTCCATTACCTTTGTGAAGGTAGGATTCTTCATGGCCTTGTTCTTCATGCTTTGTTTTTGTTTGCTTATGTAAATCTCTTGCACGTGTGTGATAAAACATGTGAGGGATGGGTTATTATGGGCTTTCTATTTCCTTTCCTTTCATGTTTTCCTTTTTGGTTTTGTGGAGAAAGATGTTAAGGGTTTGTTGGCATTATTCACACCGGGTAGGGTAGAAGTGACCATGTATGGGAGGAGGGCCTTACTTGGACTCCGCGTCAATGCAAAGTCTCTCTTCATGATGAGGAGAGGGAGAAAGTAAGGTTTTATGGGCCTTTACTTGTCAATACAAACCATTTTTTGTTTCGGGAGATAAGGAGAGAAAGAACATAAGTTCTTTGTGATTATTACCCTTGGAAGAGGCATATGTTTGGTGTTCGTGATTGACATCTCCTACCTTGGAAAAATCCACCTTCTCTCTAATCTTGGTTTGATATGTAACCTATTGTGCAAACCTTGGATGAGATTAGTTGTTAAGTGTGTGTCAATATCTGATTGTCACCTGGTCAATTTCAGTTCTCCATAGTTATCTTTATATAAAATTGCAGATTGCTTAGTTGATACCTTGATATGGAGCAAAACTAGATTCAAATTTTTTGGTGTTCTTGATTCCATTTTTATGGAGACTTCTCCTCGAGAAATATGATCTTGCTGTATAATTCATTGTTAACTTTATGTTTTTAACAACAACACTATTGGGTTTTCTTCCCTGATTCTTTCCCGATTGAGTCTTTGAATCAAGTTTTTAATAAAATAATAGTTCCTTATAGGAGAAAATTTTCATTGAATTATTAAAATATTTCAATAATTATCTCATTATGATTATTGTTAGTAAATAGAAATAATAGATACAATTGTTAAATATTGATTTGTATCATATTGAAAATCCACCCCCTTGTAATTTTGAATTGCTACAATGAAAATGGAAGATTGGCATTAGTAAGCTCATGGTTTGTGCATTAAGGTATTAAAACCAAATAAAGATAGGATCCTAAGGTTCATGATTACTTCAATACTCAATTTAATACATCTATTTCATTGTTCATTTTAAATTTGGATGAATAGAGCCACTTAATAAGTCTCTAAGAGAAAGAAGACCTAGAAGAACTAATATATTTAATCTATGAATTTTCTAAGTTGTTGAATTGATTTCCTAAGCCCTTGGAAATTATGTTATCCTTATGTTTTCTTAATACTCGCCTGATAAAAAAATTTAAAAAATTCATGTAATGTTTCCTAGGGAAGGAATTAATAAATCCGCTCAAAATGCATGTTACCCATACATTTCGTGGGAGAGCGGATTCCCATTGGTTGGGTGGGACCTCAAACCTTCCACCCATTTCTCCTTTTGAATGCCCAACTACATGCCAGCTCATAAATGTTTTTGAAATAAAAAGCGACCAAAAACAAGGGGGTCAGCCCTTACAAACCAAAATGTTATTGTTCCCTCTTATATAAAGTACTTACTTGACACATAGACTTAGGTAGAAGGGAAGAAGAAAGGGTTAGAAAAGTAAGAATATGTAGGGATAAAAAGGTAGGTCTAGTTAATAGTATTTGTTATTAATTAGTTAGTAGTGTGTGCATTTTAATTGGAATTTTTTTTTTAAAGTTTCATGATTGTATGGGGTATACCTTTTATAAGGCTTAAATCAAATTAGATTTAAAAAAAATAAATTATTCGATGAATTATTTTTTCTATATTTTCTATATTTCTGTTAGTGTATATTTTAGATAATGTTGATTGCATTATAGATTTTAATATGTTGTTTATTAATTTGTATACATATATCATATAATAGACATGTTATTTTGTATACATTTAAAAGTATTTATTTTCATATATTATTTGGATTTTAATTTATTAGTATAAATCTTTATGAATTACTCATTGTGTATAGTAACTTTAATTTATTATTGTATTTGCCAAGGCATATACTATTGCAATCAATTGTGCAAGTGATTAATTCTTCATACTTCAACCAATGAAATGTAAGTATTTTTATAATTAATTTAATCGTTTAATTTTTTTTAATGTTTATATGTCAAATCTTAATTTCTAAAATAATGAAAAATATTTTACTTTAGTTTGATTGGCTCATATTATTTGAGTCTTATAAGAGCAGATTTCTAGGAGCCACCACCCTATATTTAATGATGATAGATATATAAAATATGAAACACATAAGACTTATATCAAAATCATAAAACTTATCAAATAATTTTTAATTTAATTTAATAATTGTATACCCTATTTTCCCTCCTACTCAAGTGGAGATAACTTGCATTCTTGGAACATGATTCTTATTTCTTCTCCCAAACAAATTGAGAGGGTTTAATTTCAAAAATGGAAAAATATATAGAGCCTTTATTTTTAAGATAAAAAATATATATTTTCATATAATTTAATATCAATTTTAAAAGGGGAGATGATCTCTAATCTAATAAGATAATAGTTTTAGCTAATATTCATGTTAAGTAATACTTATGTAAGGTTGTAAGTACTTATAATTTTAAATAATTTGAATACTTCTATCCAAACAAATAAATATATTTACTCTTGATATATCATTATGTAGATAAATTCATTTGTTATTTACCCCTTCAAATGACTATGGAAATGAATTAAATATTAGTTCTATTAAATTTGAAATGTTAATGGTGTTTTAAGCTCATCCTAAAATCAATCATGAAGCAAAACATTTATTAAATTTCCATCTCATTTAAATATCATTGTGTACAAATATAATGTGACCTAGATATTGTGTACACACCAAGTGCAAAAATAAAATAAAAAATGTTGGTGTGATTTTTCGTAGAATTTCGGGCATGACACTTAAGATATTCACTCTAGTTTTAAGGGATTGTATAAAAGGAAAATCTCCTATTCACTTTTAACCACCATCAAGATCCAACAATGATTCACCACACATATCACATTATTGTCAACTTATATCAGCATCTACACCATTACTAATACACTAGGCATATGACATGGTTGTTGTCCATAGCCTTGTTATTAATCAAACCATTAATTCAAATCCAAGAATTCCACAAAGAAAAAGATCCTCACATAGCTAACTCCTAAAAGTGTCGATCAACATTTTTTCTAGTTTTAGAAACATGTCCAAACATACAATTAATTAGCATTTAGACATCTCAAGGCACATATATGGTATTTCAATAGACATATGTTGAGTAGTTTATTTTTTCAAGTGCGAGGATAATTTCCACAATGCATATTCCACCTAGAATAGATAATATACCATTTTGAAGTCTATTATTTGAGCACACCAATCCCAACTCTCGTTACATATTGTTAGTTTAGATCATTTAAATGCAATCTTAGATGATCACATTCAAAATTAAACTCTTTTCATTGCCACTAATTTAGAAAAACATATTAAATGCTATTTTTATCTCAACTCATTTTTCCAAATTATCTATTTATCTTTGCCAATTCATTACTCTGCTCTAACTCAATGAAAACAAAAACATCATTTTATTCCTTTACATAAACATACCACTTTCAATTAAAAAAATATATACTTGAATTTTGATTTACGTTGTATTAAATAATATCAAAGAAAAAGCTACAAAACATGGCCAAAGAAAACATTGGTAAAAGAAGGGTATCAACAAAACCATGAACGTCACAATGCATTTTACCATCTCGAACCAGTGTGATGGCCACGTAAGAGGACTAATGCATTGTGAACATTCAATTTTCTTATAATTACATTTCCCAAATAATTAATGGTAACGTGGGTTGCTGAATTTTTATTCCTGACAAACCATTAAAGTTTCATGTAAGTCTTTGGAAGGCCCTCTCAGACACATACATAAAACAGACTGATCTTTGACATTTTTCCAAAAACATAATAATGGAGGAGACATAGAATTAAAACAACATGACCCATGAAAATGAAAGTTTCTGAATTTCCACATTTATTTAATATTGACATTTCACCAATAAACATTTATTTAATGTTTTTTGTGCATTTCATGACAGCTTACAAATCAGCCATGTATTTTGGCCTACTATGCTATAGACTATGACTACAAAGCTTTCTGATCATGCCCATCTATTATGTGCTCACATTTACATCAATATTATTGAAAAAGTTGAGAAATTTTATGTATTTATGTTGAGTTTCAAATCTTTATCACTTGCTGATTATCAACAATTTTCATTGTACAAAATACTTATGACTTCTTTTGAATTTTTTTACAGCAGTCTTGCATTTTTTTCTTAATAATTTTAAAGTAGAAATAAATATATTATTATACAGATAGTGACTCTTCGTTATATATATATATATATATATATATATATATATATATATATATATATATAAAGTTCTTATAAGCATTTAGTTTGTTAAAGTTATCTAGAAGTCCAACATGAAGTCCAACATGACCGAGTCAAGTTTACTAAGAATTTCAACTCTAATAAATGGTAATATCAAAGAATACATATCATCTTCACCAACTATATTGTTTGATGTAGTCTTTGTATTTATAAAAATATATGTAATTATAAAGATATTGATGTTTTTGTTTATATCTTAGATTATTAATATTATCAAAAGTATATGTTAGAAAGTTCAATGTGTAAATTGAATTTATTTAGAAATTTGTTTGATGTAGTCTTTGTATTTATAAAAATATATTTAATTATAAAGATATTGACGTTATTGTTTATATCTTAGATTATTAATATTATCAAAAGTATATGTCAAAAAGTTCAATGTGTAAATTGAATTCATTTAGAAATTTGTTTGATGTAGTCTTTGTATTTATAAAAATATATTTAATTATAGAGATATTGACATTTTTGCTTATATCTTAGATTATTAATATTACCAAAAGTATATGTCAAAAAGTTCAATGTGTAAATTGAATTTATTTAGAAATTCGAATCTTTATAAGTAGTATAATCAAATAAAACAATATTATCGTCACCAATTAAATTAGGAAACTTAGGTCATTTAAAAAATGTTGTTCAATGATAATCAATTTTTTAAATTTTATGTGAAAACTATCAATCATCTTACAAAATATAATAAAATATAATGTTAATTAAATTTAAAGAGAAATCATATTTTGAGTAGCACATTGACTCCTAGATTTTTCTGATAAAATTTTATTTTAAATGAAAATATTTTTTAGAGCTTATGCATTTCAATAGTTATTTAAAAATTAATGAAATTTGAAACAATAATTTACTATATTATAGAGGAAATAAATACACCTTCTACATATATCAAAGACACATGTATACAAATTAAATTAGAATTAAAATCTTTGGATGCGTAAGTGAATGAGAGTATTATGAATCAATCAAACTAAATTAACAAAGACTTTACTTGAACATTTTGAAGGTAGATATAAGATGTCATATTGTAATGGAGATATGATATGTTGAAACATAATATTTGATTTTGGATTATGGACTTGAGGGACTAAAGTTTGAGAACAAGGGCCATAATTTTTCATAGTCCATGTTACTAATCGAGAATGGTTATATATATAATTATGTTTGTTTATGCATTGATGTTTTAGATGAAACTCCATGTTTATTGTCAAAATGCACCTAAGACAATGATTCTACCCAAAGGTGTGGTTTTCATTTAAATTGGTATGATTATGGCTAAAGATAAATTGGATCTTTTTTATCAACATAACTTTTTGTTTGCTAAATATTTGAAGTAGTACAAGTTTGACTAGTCGAAAGAAGCATAATGGGCCCTTTAATTAAATCATTGAAGCTTTGGAACAATTTTTCCCCCAATTATGCCCCAAGATGTAATTAACTAGGCAATATGTGTCATTAAGTTGTCAATTTAAATTATTGTTGAATCCCAATACAAATAAATGATCGACTACGATGAATATGTCTTTGGCCATGCCTTGAAAATGGATTCCATTTACTTAATTTTTGATAGTTGTTGAGTCACAATTCTAGTACATGAGCTAGTGATATATTTTAAAAAAAGAGAAGTGTTCTTTGATATTCTTAATGCCTTTTTTATTCTTGTACTGTCTTAAAATGAAACCACTTCATTTTGAGACTTTTTAGCCCTCCCTAGAGTGGTTTTAGTCTCTATTTCTTCTCTCAATCTTACTCAAATTTCTAGATCATCTTTTATTTTCTAGTATGGCCCATTATGTGTTACTTTATCACCTTTTTAGTCATATCTTCTGGAGGTTCCATTATTTCCCTGATCTTTCTCCACTTTCTCTAAGACTCTAGGTACCTCTATTTTTGGATCTCCTTCAAAATAGGTCAAATTTGGTTGACCTATTCTAGAATAGGTTTACCTAGGTTTACTTCTTCCCTAAGAGTTTCAAATTCCAGGGCTCAAAGTTTCTTTAGTCTCTAAATTGTTCAATCTTGCTTTTGGGTTAACCTTTTTTATGTTTTATCCTTAAAACTAGTATATGAGGAGGCTTCGGCATCTCGTTTTCATCCATCAAGCTATCTATCCATAAATGACAAAGAATACACACACACACACACACACACACACACGCACACACACACACACACACACACACACACACACACACACACACACACAAGATCCAAATAAATTATTCTTCCAACTCTAAGGCATTCTTCAAGATTAAGCCATTCCTTCTCGTATCAAGCTTCTTCCTTCAAGGTGGTAGTGGAGTTTGGTTTCTAAGTAGGATATCTATCATCCAAATCATTCATGTTCTTCCATTCCCCATCAAGACTGATCACAAGCATTTCCATTCATGATATTTTTATTTCTATGGTTTCTTTGTGTCAAGGCTATTAGATTTGCATACTTAATCACATATCAAAGTCAATTTCATCTATAAAGGTAATTGTATTTCTCATTGATGTATTCAATTATGCTACTTGATAGCATTGCCTTTATTAGTATTTTTACATGACCTCAATATTAAGGTTGATTCCTCAATCTTGGGTTTGACCAAGCAAACATCCATCAAACCAAAACTAAAAAACAAGTTTTAATGTGATTAAGTGAGAGATATCCAAATTATTTTTGCAGATCCAAAAACTACTCATTGAGACCTTTTCAAAGAAGTTGGGTCAACTTTGCTACTATGTCTTGAGAACATGCCCATCTTCTTATAAAATGTCTAGACACTTTACCACCAAGTTGATCTATTCCTGAAGGTTTGGAAAAAATAGGAATTTTTTTTGTTATTGTAGATCCACAATTGGAACTTTAGTCAGAGATTTATATCCATAATTTATGAAGTAAAAAGGTATATTCCCTTACTCATTTTTAGGTAAGTACTTTCTCATTTATTTTTTGTACCATCTTAAAATGGAAGCATGCATGATTTAAGACCTTTAAGAACCTTCCCCATAACGATCTCTTCGACCATGGATGAATATGTGCTCATTGTCCCCTTTCTCCTATTTCTTTATGCTTTTCCCCATTCTGTTTGCACTCCCTTTGAGACCTTATGGTGCTATTTATGGACTCCTCCTTGGAAAAAGGTCAACCTTGTCAACCTGTTCTAGAATAGCTTGATCTCATATTGACCTCTTCTAGGAACATGTTGACTAGGTTGACCTCTTCCCTTTGGATTTGAGAGCTCGGGGCCCAAAGTGTCTTAGGATTTTCAACCATTTAATTTTATTCCCCAATCAGCTTGTATTATTTTCCCACCCAAAAACTAATATATAAGGAATCTTGGGATCTTCATTTTCACAGCCTACTGCTTAGAGATCATAAGACACCTACACCTTGCATTCAAGATCTCAAGTAAATCAAGAAATGATTTTTTTGTCAAGCATTCAAGGATCCTTTGTGAGCATTTCCTCTTTAAGATCTAACCTTTTTTGGCCATTAATGGAGGAGATCCACATTGAGGCATTGGATATCTTCTTCATTGATAAACATTTACATCCATGGCTCCATGATGTGATTTTGGTAGATCCATTGCAATTGTGGAGATATCCTACTTCTACATACCAAATTCAACATCTACAACACACACAAAAGTAAAATACTTATTGAAAAAGACTTTTACAAGCAAGCTAAATTCCTAGATTTATCTTGTTTCCTTTACATACATTTACATTTTAATTCAAGGTTGATTCCTCAATCTAGGGCTTAACTAAGGCAATCCCTCATCAAACCCAAAATAATTTTTTCAGTTTACTATGTGCAGGAACAAGATATCATTTTTTTTTGTTGTAGATGTAGAAACAACTTCTCGAAAGCTTCTAAAAAAATATGGGTTGACCTAGTTATAAAGCCCCAGGAAGATGATGACCTCACAAAACATGTTCTAAATGATTTTCCGCCAAGTTGAACTATTTCTAAGAGCTTGGTAGAAAATCAATTTCTATTTTTTTGTGGGGTTTTTTGGTTTCATTTAGGGATCCACAATCATATTTTCAGTGCAAGTCCAAATATTTGTTGGAAATATTCTAGACTATGCTAAGTTACTAAGAGGGGAGGGGTGAATCGGTTACTTCAAAATTTTTTACAATTTCAATTCTTAATCCAAAAATCCAATTAGCATTTAAACCTTCTCATATAATTTGATCTAATTGCATGCATAAGAAATTGAAAACATGAAAGCATTCATAACACTTTGACACAAAGATTTGGTGACTCATAAACCTTCCAAATAGAAAGTAAAATTGGGGTGGGGATGATACCCATAAGCTTTAGTACTGCACTATAAAGTTAGCCTCTTAAAGCTTACATTGGTCACTTCTAATAATATGCCCCATTAGGAGCAATAGGTGCACCTTGTGAAAGGATTTACAAACATACAATGAAGTATGCACTCGGTAAAGAGATTTACAAAAGAATATTAGGTCCACCTTGTTAAAGGATTTGACTGATCCACCTATTAGGATGAAATAGTAGCTGATCTTTGATCTGCAACTTGATTTGTTGAATGAAATCCCTTTATGTACTAATCACCTTGCTATGATAGATATGTCTTTGCTACTCCTTATACTATTGTAGCCTTTGTAATTTGCTCTTATTTTCTCTTCTCTAATTGTATTCGGTTATATTGCATTCCCATTCACATTTTTTTCACACATTTGGATATGATACAATTCATTACATATATACCAATCCAATTATACAAATTACAAAGTTGGCCACAATATAAGTTTACACAAATATTACAAAGTTGGCCCGAATGAAGACACTCAGGTTTTGAAGACTAACTTGGTGAGGTTCTGATACTCAACATCTACTATCAATGCTTGGCATCATCATGCACTTGGTAGATGTAGAAGCTCAATCCATATTGATCACTTCCAAGTAGTCTTGAACTCGATTTGCAATGGTGACTCGATAGATACTGTGAAACTCATCATATAAATTGAATCACTTGTTTACCACTACATAGCTCGGTAAACACTATCACCTCAAGCTCGGTATAAACTGAGTCACTTGGTTAACACTGGACTTGCATCACATAAACTATGAATTTGATGAACACTACATAGCTCGGTTTGCACTGGTAAACTCGGCATACACTGAGATGCATGATTTACATTGCTGATCTTCACTGTAACTGCAACTACTCAGTAACCATTGGGATTTGTCCAAAGGACTCGATAGAAATTGTAGAATTTGGCAACAACTGAAATGCTTGGCAAACACTAATAACTATACAATAAACTTGGTAGTTATATACAATCTAAATAAGTGTGTGTCACTAATAACAACTTGACTGATATGTCAACAATATACACTTTGCGGAGCTAAAATTCATCTTCCTCTACACATTTCAAGGAGATTCTTTTTTCATTCATTTAAATTGATGCTTTTAACATAATTTCATATCTTAATTGGGTTGTTTACATACATTTAATATCTAGATTTACATTTCACATCTTACTTAATCAATTAGTTCAATTTTGTATTTACATTCACATCTCACATAGAACAAAGATCATTTCTTTGCATCATATTCCTTTTAGTGATTCAAATTAAGCATTGACATCCTTCCTCTATTTGGGTCTCACTAATATAATTCAAATTCAAAAGGGATATTGCTCGGAAGTCCTCCTTCTTCCCACATACATATTCAATTATTTAGTGTGAAAAGTGGAGGCCTTTACCCTGTTTGAGTGCTTCCATTTTTTCACTAAACATTTTGGTGACCCAACCTCCTGCCTCTTTTCTTTTTGGATTTAGATTGTTTGCATTGGATTCTTATCTTCTTTTGGTGAACCCAACGAGTCCCCCCTTGTGGATTTTTGGAGTTTGATCCTTTGATTTCCCTTGTTTCCTTCTTTGCACTATGTATTTACCTTCTTTTGGTGATCTCAAATTGTGCTCCCTTCTTTTTTGGCTTTGGAGCTAGACTTAACTATAATTTGTGTGTGATTAGGTCTTTATTTTTATGCACTTTATTATATTTGTGTGGTCAGATTTTATTAGAGTTTTTTTTTTTTATCTCTCATTTTATGAGATTAATTGCATTAAGTTCAACCTATAGTATTCTCATTAGGAGAAGTTGTAGACTCATGGGCTCCTTTGATCATGATTCCTCTTTTCCTCCTAGGACTCATGATGATACTATTAGCATGAATTCCTAAGGGAGATTGATGAATGATATTGAGGAGATTGTAAGGAATATTTTGAAGATGATTGAGTTCTTATGTGTTGCATCCATGAATTTTTTTTTCATTGATGTCAACATACCAACTTTTTGGACAATTCTGATAGAGTAGCAAAGACAGTTTTGTTCACCAAGGTTAGAGATTGTTGAGTTTATTTTTAGTGAGATTAAAATTATGCTCTTGGATATTTATAGATGCCATGTCTATCTTTAGAAAAGAGTTACGAAATTTTGCATGAGTTATGGAAGATTTGCAGAAGATAGGTTGTAGAATAGTTTGCAGGAAATTGTATGTTGTTGTTCCTGTTGTATCTTTTTGGTGAGGTCAAAGCTTGTTCAACAAGACTAGATTTTAGTTGAAGACATGTTTAAGATTCTATGTTTGAAATGAGAGAATTTAGTTTCTAGTTCATGAAGATTTATTAAGGATGATGCATAGGTTATTCCTTGGAGGCCGAATGTGTTATATAATTAATACAACTTATATTGTAACATGTGGAACTTAATTGCAATATCTTATGATGGTGATATATTTTTCGTTGCGTATCAAGAAAACCTCAAGGCTAACTCAATTTGTTAGTAGGACTTGGTATAAATGAAAGATTTTTCTTTGGTTGTAATTATTGTGTATTCGATTAGTGCAATCATATGCAACCATATGTATTCTAATGTAATGTTATGTGAGCTTTGGATGCTACTTTATGAAGGTTAGAGTAATGATTAATGTTGAGGATATGTTGTGGACTTCAAAGGATTTGTATTGTAAAGATAAGTTGTTGTTTTAGTCAATTCATTTTTCATGGACATGTTTACTTGAATTGTTTAGTGAAAATAGTTTTGAAGCAATTTGGATATTGGGTTCAATTGTCTTATTATCAACTCCTAACAACATTGGAACAACTTCTAACAGGGTTGGAATCTATTAGCAGGGATTGAAGGTCTCCTAAAAAGGACTCATATATATTGCTTATATTAAATTGACTCCTAATAAGGTCACAACCTTTCATAAGAAATTTTTTATTAGTACATCATCTTGTGGGCATCACTCCCACTAGGGTGTTCCCTTTGACCAAGGGTTTCACTAGCTAAAATATCTTGTGTCACTTTGCATAGTTATTATCTTGTTGTTGTTGTATCTCTTAGTTGCACATTTTAAATTTGTTAAAGTTGATAAAAGTTGTGCATTACTTTCTAACAATATTACCTTAAAATAGTTCGATATTAATTATTTTGCATGTAGTAATATTTAGTTATTTAAATAATTAAATATAATTCAAAATAATTAATAATGCTTTTACCTTGAAAGTATTTTAATATTAAATTTTGGAAGGGGTAATACTTAGGGTTTTAGGGCCCTAGGTAATAGTGGCTCTCTCTGGGGGCTGCATTCCATGCCAAGATGCAAAGAACTCCAGAATCTCTATATGTTTCCATCCAGTGTCTTACTCATTGGGCCATAGAGTCATTGATACTTGTATCATTCAAACAAATATCACCATGAAAGAACCCTATTTGCTGCTTTTCTTCAACTTCAAAATCTACATGCAACTTGACATGGGGGAATTCACCTTAACCTCAGAGACCACTATCACGCCCTCACCCAACCATCTATTTGAAACTCTTTCTCCTTTGGATTCTTTTTTGTACCATCCAAATAAGACTAAGAGAAGAAGCTTCTATGGCAATGTTGATTGTATTTACCTTTATAACAATAGGTTCCCACACAAGGTTAGTAAGAGAATATGTTGTACCCATAGTATTAACATCCACACCATTAGGTGCACCTATGATTCTGATCTATATATATCAAATATTATTTATATAATCCAGTACCACCTATATGCACAATGACCTCTTAAGTAGAAGATTATAATGTCCCAAATTGCCAAAGTACTCACTTCACTTTACTTTGCACAACCCTATTTCAAATGTGCACAATGAGACTCAAGCAACCTAAAACCAAAATCTACCTTGCAAGTGGAACACAACTGGGAATTGAATCATTATAATTTTTCTCACAACACCACCTCATTTGAACATCCCGAACAACTATGAGTAACCCTTTTTTTTCTGACATGAAGGAAAGTATGGAAGACTAATTTTGTACCAATAAGTAGATGCCTCTTTGATAGGAGTTCAAAATATTGCACTTTTTTTTGGGTACTACACCTGTAGATTAAGCCATTAGTGCATTATAGTTTGTAACATTTAAAACATAATACAATATTTTATATGTAATGCCCCGCCAAGGGATCCAAAGAATTAACCTAAAATTTTCACTAAGTTTAGTAGCATATTTTTTTTCAAGAAAGTAAATACCACATATAACTTATGCACAATAACGGAAGCAATAACAATGTCCATCTGATAGTAAACATAACATACATAACAGATTACATTCTTTAAGATCCCTTAATGTTGAATTACATCTACAAACATCTAACATATATGAATCCATTTAGTACAACATCCACATGAAATAATAATGATAAGTCCAATGTTTATACATTACATTTCAAAATGCTCAATCATCCACTGTACATGTCACAAGGTATGACAAGATCAAAGAATACACATACATAGAATAAGGTACATCATCCTATTCTAATCCATGATTCATCAAAGTAAAGATAATCATATGATACACATGATACATCATCATAGAAGACATATACATCCATCATAAAGATCAAACATAATAACTAAGTGCACAGTTCCTCCCAACCGTTAATAGCATCATTAGACCATCATGGATCCTAGCCATCCCTCTGTACGTAACATTCCAAATCACCAAAGAGATCATCAGTACTAACATAGTAGGAATGTCACTCCTAACATATATAACATCATATGTAGAAAGTAATCTAACATGAAAATATAAGCATAAGACAACATCATCTAACATATGCTAATCATCAATGAAAATGATACATATCCACTATGATGAAGGACGCATCAGCCATGATGTCTCAATGAATCTCAAATGATAAGAGTGGAAAATACACTACCACCTGACCGCGTGGTACCTAAGTGGTCCACTCCCACCGTGCTGAGGAGATAATCTCAATTCCCAAACAGGCTAACAAAATCACATAGCACAAATCTCTATAAGTCTAGGAATCCTAAAAGTATACTAACTCAAAGGTTCCAAACACAAAATCTGACATTTAATCCCCAGAGGCACACAATGACATGTAGGAACCTACTATGCAAGCAAGAAAGTGTCATCGCATTTATCACATACAAGTTACCCTGGCAGTTAGCTAAACTCCATGGGTCCATACTAATCTCATGCTGCCACTAGTATCCTCTCATACTGATGAGGCATACTACGGAATGCAAGGTTGCAACCATGCATTCTCACTACTCCCATCCTAGCGTATACAAGCACTCAAGGCATGGGCGAGAACAAAACACTTATATTTTTAGGTTCATTCAGTTAGTATTAGGTGTGAATGTTATCACTTATTAATCCAACTTACAATGAGTTACCCTGGCAGCCTCTTAGGGCCCTGGCCCCCATTGCAAGCCACTTCCCGTTACTACATGTAGATATCCTACCCTAATGCTCATGGAATCATAAATCTCAAAGTCACAAAAGATAATCCATAATAATATCATCAAATATGCATAAAAGCATCAAATCTCCATGAGCAAAGATCCATAGAAAATCATGATCACAACAGCTCTCTATTGGCAACTGAAGTATCACTGATAATCAAAGTATCCAATGGTTCTCAATAACCAAAATATATCTCAATCATACTGATCGAAGACTCCAAAAATGGTTGAGTCAAACATGTCACAACATGACATCATCAAGAATAAATCTACATCACAGTCCCATCATGGCGACTAGAAAATAACTAAGGATAATTGATCGATGACCAAAAATAATGGTTAAGTCAAGTGTCTCATACATAAGAATCTCAACTATAACAATCAGTAATCACATCCAATACATAGAGCATTCCATCACATAACCATGGTTGGGTTTATAAAGATCGAGATTAAAACATCATCATGACATCACAATGACATAACCCCCCAAGCCTCTGGTAGACATCCTATAACTGGTCAAAACTAGTCAACCCAAAACCCAAAACAATAGCATACAGAATACACAATGCAAACACATGTCTTGGTTTTCCTAAAATTACATATTTGAATTAAATATGGAGGTTTTCAGTTTACGTTTTCCAATTTAGATATCAAGTGGAGAAATTTCATGTTTTACCTAACCCATGTATTTGTTTAATAGATAAAAGTTTCTCCCCAAAACCATTAGACTCAATTTTCTAATTGATCTAATAATATTTTGTTTATATAAACATTGTTTGAAAATAACATTCCCAATGATTCCAATATTATCAACAAAATCTACATATTTCAAAACTTTGATTTATGACACGTTCTAATAATCAACCTCAATTAAACTAAGTTTAAGTAAGTTAATTATTAATATCTCTTTATTTTAATAATAATTGATAAGTTATTATTCATATTTTTAAATCTTTTACAATAACTTAAATTTACATATATACATACTTACATATATACATATATATGTATGTATATATATATATGTATGTATATATATATATATGTATATATACATATATATATATATATGTATATATACATATATATATACATACATATATATATACATACATATATATATATATATATATATATATGTATGTATATATATATATGTATGTATATATATATGTATATATACATATATATATACACATACATATATATATATATATATATATATATATATATATATGTATATAAATATATATACACATATAATTATTAATATTCACATTTTTATTAAAATGAAATATAAAATCAAATTTCATATAACTTAACCAAACTTTAAAAAAAAACTCGCAGTCGTATTCATGACTGTCACCAATGTGACGTCTGTCGTGGGTACCCTACTTACATAGGTACCCTGCGACTGTTGCCTTAATGGTACTGTCATGGGTACGCTGCATAAGCAGGTACCCAGCGACCATATAAAGGTGCAGGTACGGGGGGTACGATCCGCCCCCACCCAATATAATATAATTTTTTTTTTTATAACATGTTCAAAATCGCATTTCACAAATGCGTACGAAATTCAGATTTTTAATAAAGATTATCGACTGCGATTCTATATTCGACTTTTCCAATTAAAAAATATATATATATATATATATACATATGTATGTATATATATGTACAAATGTATATATGTATATATATATGTGTGTGTATATATATATATATACGTAGCACTTTATAAACATATATATTTAAATATATATATGAAAATGTTTATTTATGCAGATCTGAAATTTTATATATATATTTCTCACAAGGAATATATATATATATATATATATACGATTTCATGAGTTTCTTATAAATATTTACTCTCTAAATTTACTCAATAATTCATCCAATGGGTTTGGCTACAATTTAAACCCTAGCCCCGTCTTCTCTTCAGATCTATGAGATTTTTAATAAAGATTATCGACTGTGATTCT
Source organism: Cupressus sempervirens (assembly GCA_028749045.1). NCBI lineage: Eukaryota > Viridiplantae > Streptophyta > Pinopsida > Cupressales > Cupressaceae > Cupressus > Cupressus sempervirens. The sequence goes on along the minus strand of CM053784.1, from coordinate 218,614,173 downwards.
ATATTCGACTTTTCCAATTAAAAAAAAATATATATATATATATATATATACATATGTATGTATATATATATGTACAAATGTATATATGTATATATATGTGTGTGTGTATATATATATACGTAGAATTTTATAAACATATATATTCAAATATATATATGAAAATGTTTATTTATGCAGATCTGAAATTATATATATATATTTTTCACAAGGAATATATATATATATATATATATATATATATATATATATATATATATATATACACGATTTCATGAGTTTCTTATAAAATATTTACTCTCTAAATTTACTCAATAATTCATCCAATGGGTTTGGCTACAATTTACACCCTAGCCCCGTGTTCTCTTCAGATCTATGCATATAAAGATTCTGAAATAAAATGTAACTACCCATATTGAGAATGCATACAATTAAATAGAAAAAATCCTCAAAAAACATATGGAAGACACGAAGAAGACAGGGAATGCAAGATGCGAAAATAGCATAAGTAAAATCACAAGAATCTATCCAGATTCTGATGCTAATTCGCTCTTCCTCAGAAAAACCCGCAAAGCAAGCTCCTCCCTTCTTCAGAGTTCCCGAGTCCTCCAATGCTCCAAAAGCTCTCCACGCTATCTCTAAGCTTCTAGGAATGCCTGAATATAAAGAGCTCTCAGGAAACATCTAGAATGCCTCTAGAAACAGCTAGAAGGTGTCACCAACTAAGCATGGGTCCTTTCCAACCTTCTAGAGGAGCCATAGGGTTGTAGACACCATGTGTTTAATTGATGCACAAACCTCCGTGCTGTTGACACATGAGAAATAGAAAAGTGCGTTAACTCTCATGCAAGCTTATAACTCCAATTCACTTTTTATATAATTTCCATTTAAATCTTTATAACTTGCATTTTAATTTTTATAAATTTTATTATTATTATTTATTTATTACTTATTATTATTATTATTAATTTTAATTTTTCTTCTTCAATTAATTCCCATTTAATTAATTATAATCAAAATATCAAATAACATGATATTTTATATTAATTTTCTCAAATAATTAATTTATTAATTAAATCTATTTATTAAGACTTAATTAATAGAAAATTCACCATAGACCTCCAAAATAAATATGAAAACCCATCATAGAGCAAATCACACAAACTCAGTCTAAAGGGTTAAAAATCACGAATTATGTCATCTAACACATTTGGTGGGTAAAATATCTAGATACTTGTCCTACCTCATTAGGACAATTGGCTTAAAGGTTTGGGATTTGGACTTGAGAATTTATCTCCCTTCTCTTATCATTGAGATAGTATACGAGGGTACGCTCATCCTAGCAATTCAGGGAAGTTGATACTTGGTACTTGCAACCTGTAGAAAAACCATGCATGTACATACAATATATAATGCTAAGATAAACCGACAATGGCAGGAAGTGGCGCATCGTGTAGATCCTGACTAAGTAGGTGACTATGACTCCCTTCCTTAACCATAGCAGAAAAGCCATACAATAAGAAAACACGCACACCATACACATGCAAGTATGGGGTAAGTATCCATAACAAAACACATGAGATAATAACCATCAACTAATCATCAACAATAGCTGAAAACAATATAATGATCATCATGTATGCATGAAATGTAAAGTCTAAATGATCTCATCACATAACCTCTGAATCCATAACATAATGTCTGATAGTCTCAAAACAATACCACTAATCCATCAACATAAAACTAGTCCATCATAGTTTGATAATAATAGCAACAATATGTCCAGAAAAGATGTGAACGAGGGTAGGCACTACATTATACAAGGCATTATGCAAATCTTATATTTAGCAGATGTGTCTTCCTTACTGGCAACCCAAATAGTGCTTCAAGCATTCATCACCAAACTCAAGGCATATATGTCTATAGCTACTAATTTCTAAGAATCTTCCTCCATCCCTTTTCCTTTTATTCTGCTTCTACTGCAACTCTGAACAATACATTCCTTCTCATGGGTTCTTCAAAATCACAACCACGAACAATTTGTTCAAAAGCATATTTTACCCTCAATCCCTTTCTAAAGGCTTTTAAAGTAGTGAAGGAAGTTCAATCATCATGAATTAGTTCAAACAAACTCTTTCATCAACTCCATCTATTAAATAAAATTCCATTTTCGCCTAAGGTCATGCATGTCAATGGGGACATTGAATGAATCTGGCTAGATCCATTATTATCACATTTTACTGATAGAAGAATTAAATCAGTGGTGCATTAACATTCTACATTGGACATCTTTATGCTCAATTGCAATAAACATACCATTCCATCCATGTGCACAATCCTATGTGCTTCGATAAGAAGATGTGCTTTGAAATTATTGCTTGCCAGCTACAACACAAACACCACCTCATCCATGCAGCTTAGAGAAACCATTTTTTGAACACCCAAATCATAGCGATTCACTAACGTACAAATGCTTTCAAACAAAAACCTCGTGCGGTGGAGGAAAACTTCGAAGGTCCATTCTCAAACTAATAAGCCGATGCTTCTTTGTCAGGAGATAACTTGTGTAGATATGTCATTTCATAGCTTCATTGCCACATATTTAAAAAGGTGAAGAATGAATTAGGTTGCTAATATTGATTTGGTGCTCCATCTTGATGCACAATTGGAATTCTTTACTTTGTTATGTAAAATGCATAATTATGGCAACCACTATGTGAATTGTCACAACATTATTTCTTTGTGATCTCCACTTGGATCATCATTTTCTTTGAGAGCTCTTGCTTTGTCTATATTTTCACAATATTCTTGATCTCCTTATTAATATAGCAAGAGTCCATCATGATCTATTCTTTATCGCAATCCACTCAATTGACTAATTTGTTTCCCAATTGTTTGAACCATAAAGCTAGAACAATCTTGGAACTCAGAAGAAAATTGATAGTGCCATTTTTGATTTCATCACATAATGTAAACAAAAAGATACAAACTAGTGTGAATTAGAGGGCAGAGGATTGATGCATAGTGGCTTTTTTGACTTTTCAAAAACTCTACCAAATGTAAGAACATCACATACCTTTCAAGTCTTGAAAGGATGATCACCATCTTGAAGTTCTTAACGGAATATTATTTCACCTAGTCTAGATCCAACAACCCCTTTATCATTCTTCCAGATGCTTTGTCTTCCTCAACAAACTTGTAGACATTTGAACCTTCTGTTTAAATGCTGACACATATGGAATAGTCACAACAAAAGAACACATGAATGAAGTTGTTGATGAATAGCTCCATTTTTAATGATTCCTCCAACCTTTTCATTTAAACACAATGATCAAAATGCAATCCAAACTGCACTAGTCTTCTCTTATTATGAGACAAGCCTGGGTTGTGATTGCGGTGACCTTATGCAAATTTTGATAGGATATCATGAAGAACCAATCCCCATTCTTTGATTTTGACATTGATATATATATATATATATATATATATATATATATATATATATATATATATATATATATATATATATATATATATATATATATGCATGCCTTCACCATACATTGTGATTGATTAAAGATGACATACTAAAGAAATTGAATGTTAGATTCTCTCACATTGAGCAAAGATGATGAACTCCCAACCAACAAAACTGGTAGATTATGTTAGGATTAAACCATAGATAGAAATAACAATTACATGAAAATATAAACAATATCAAAAAATAATAGATCACATAGAAAAGAACACAAGACACCAAGATTTAATGTGGTTCACACAATGCTTGGGCTATGTCCACCAAACAGTAAGTTTGATATTATTACAATCCAGTGATTACAACCTGATTACAATCTGTAATCCCTTACAACTCAATACTACTACAAGAACCAATTTTTGCATCACACCAATGAAAAAATCCCTAACCCTAAGCCCTTTTATACAAGTATTTTTACCACTTTAGGATTATAAGTAATAATTACATGTCAGCCCAAAATCTCGATAAAATAGGGCCCAATTATTTTTAAGCCCCAAATAATTTATGAAACATGTACAATACTTTCCTAATCAGTCACCACAAACTAACACATTGCACAAAGTATGAACAAGCTTCTTACAATCCTTCCTAGGGTCCACAACTTCCTCAGAAGAAGATATATGGTTTCTCCATTCATGCTTTTGGAAAAGGAACAAGCAACATTTCCAACAAAAACTTGGTTGTGTTCAACTAATGTAGCTCTATCAATAATTAAATGTATTGACTGACCAAGCTTTGATTTTTCAGGCTTATTTGATTCAGACAATGCGGCACTGAAAAAAATGATCTTGTCTGCCTTATTTTAAATTATTAAAATATTAGGGCATACAACTTTTCCACAATGCTTTATTCCCTTCTAGACACCATATGGTCCTCTTTTCGCAGACTTCTAGGGTTCCCACAGACATTGTTGCATGACAAGCTAGACTAATGCTAACAAAGGTCATAGAGATTGGAATTTCCCCCTTACACCAACGCTGTGTTGAAATGTGTGCAATATATTGAACATCCTTGAATATTAATATTAATGAGGGCTCAACATATTCACCAACTTCAAAAAGGTAAATGTTACTCCATCATATAGGTTGTCCACCATGAATCCTCTATTTTTTTTGAAAACCCTAACTCTTTGAAATGCAATTGGAAATAATTGGAATATGAGGGCATCAATGTTTGAAAAGTTCTTTTGAAAAGAAAAGAAAAATATTTGTGCTCTTTAATGAAAAGATCCATCGGGTTTTGGCAACTTGAGATAGTGAAAATAGATGAGTGCATGATGTTGCCAATCAATAAAAAGGGCCCTTATTTCTTGAAACTCAGAATATTGATTACCTCAAGGAAAAGGGGGAAGGCTCAAAGCTGACAAATTCATTATTGAAATAGAAAATCAAACATACCAGAAACAACCAAGCCAAAATTTGCAAAAAGGGGTAGTTATTTACAATGGAGAGGGGAAAACCTTCAAAAACTATTTGTGACCATTTACAGGCTGGAAAAAGTATGGGCCTTTTTGAATCAATTTTTGGAAAGACAAATGCATATTTGGTTGAAGGGAAAGCAACGTGGCCAAAGTAAAATTCATCTCATCTACGAAAGGTATATGCATGGGAGGGAAAATAAATATAGAATTACAATCTCCTTCTACATTTTTCAAATTAACATCTTTTACAAAGGTAGATGAAATGCTGATAAAGGTTTCCATACCTTGAGTCTCTTGAAATTTTGAATGCTCATGTGAGTTTTCCACCCTAAACTACTGCATGGATTCCTCCAAAAGAAGATAGTAGAAAAGATTTGTGGGAGGCTAAAAAACATGTGAATCTTTTTCTTCCTCTTAATTGTTTCCACAGTCCTCTTCAAGAGCATTGTCTTGTTCATGCATCACTTCACCAATTTCTTTTTCTTCAAACATTTTCTCTTCCTTTTCCGGCTCTTTCTCAAGAGATTTTCTTCAGATGAGGATAGCACCATAAATAGATTTTAAAAATGCTACTCGCTTTGCCACATCCTCTGTAATTTCTTGGATTGGATTTTCTCTAAATAAAGGAATAAAAATAAACATATTGACATCATCTTCATTTCTTGTAGGAATCCAATCCTTCAAGATTTCTAGATATCTTTGAAATACCTTCTGGTATTCATCTTCAATAGAGTCGCCAACCTCCATCCTTGGGGAGGTACCTCAAAATTTAGAAATCAACTGCACAAGGCACTTTGATTTCCCTAGTAGAGTTGCCAAAAATTGTTAGGAAATAGTTTTTCCCTTTTAGATTTAAAGCTTGAAGAGAGAAAAACTCTTGATAAACTAATAGATTGAAATTCTCTAAATGTGTAAGGAATTTCTCTACTTAGTATTATTTCACAATACTATAAGGTGCAGCAACCAATTTGAAAAGATGTTCATTAATTCGTCCCTTGAGGGAAAATATTCCCAACAAGTATTTAAAAAAAAAAACTTTAAAAACCATAAAAAATCAATTCATAGAAATGAATTGAATGTGCAAATTTAAAAACCACTTAAATTTTATAACCAAGATCATCCACATGATTAATCCCTATAGATGAAAATGATTTAAAATCCACTTTTATCACTTATCAATTTGAATTCTCTCAACTTCAATAGCAAGAATCCAAATTGCAATAAGACAATGTAAATCTTTTCACAAATGACCAATCTCCTTAGGGATAGAAATCATTTATAGAACAAACAATATTATCTATTTCAGAAAAGATTTAAAACATAAAACTAAAGAATCTCATATTTCCTTATCACAACCAAAATTTTGCATTAATTTTTTCTTTTTAGAATGCAAATATCAAATCCAAAAGTATTTATGGTTTTGCACCCACCAAGAGTCGACCCTTTTACAAAAAGAATTCTTGCTTTTAAAGAAATCCTACCCGAGTCATTTTTCAACTATCCTAACTCCCTTTCCTTAAAATCCCTTTTCCAATCCCATACAACTTTTCCACAAATACCTCCTATTACAATAATAATTAATTCTTTAAAGAATTAATCATTTTAAATTTTCTTTCCAATTTACCCTACCCCAACCAACTCATCTAATTTACCATTTTTACTTTCATGGTCACATTACAATTGTAATAATTAATTATTTCTAGAATTAATTATTTGAAAATTCATATTACCTTAAAATAGTTTGATATTAATTATTTTGCATGTAGTAATATTTAATTATTTAAATAATTAAATATAATGCAAAATAATTAATAACACTTATCTTGAAAGTATTTTAATTTTAAATTTTGGAAGGGGTAATTCTTAGAGTTTTAGGGCCCTACGTAACATTATGCATGGGAAAAAATGATTTGTTACAAGGAAAATAAAAGATGTGATAGAAGAAAGGGTTTGGCATCATGTTTAGAAGAAGACAAGGATCTATTCATGTGATATATGTATTCTAGAGAAGTATTGTTATCAACTCTACTTGAACCAAAAAATGTTGAGGTAAAAGGCTTATATCTTGTACATGAAATTTGGATTAAGTTACAAAATTTATTTGAAGGAGATAAAATTGCAAAGAAGTCTAGATTATGAAATTGGAAGAATATGTTGAGTAATGCTAGAATGATGGAAGATGAATCTATTAGAACATATTTTGGTAGAATATTTGATATTGTTGTAGGAATCAAGAGTTGTGAAGGAACCATGAAAAAAGATAAAGTAGTATGAAAGATATTGAAATCTTTGACCCTTGATTATGCACCCAAAGTTGAGATAATTGAAGAAATCATTTTTGTGACACTTAATTCACTAGAGAGACATTACTTCGAAAGTTGCAAGTATTGAATGGTCTTTGAAGTATAAGTAAGGAGTTAAAATGACATGTTAAGCATGAATGATGATGGTATTCCTATGGGAGAGGATCCTAGAATTGTTGGAGATATGATTTAGAGGCTATGTGTTGCATTCATGTCAGGGTTTATCGTTGATGTCAACATACTAATTATTTTGTGAAGACTAACATAACAACAAATAGAGTTTGGCTTTGTGAGAATTGAGTAATAAAGATGATATTATACAGACTTGGGACAATATTCTATAGAATGTATTGATGCTATAATTAAGAGTACATAGGGATATATGAAGATAATGCAGAGTTATGATGGATTTGGTGAAGATAGTGTTCAAACATAGTTTTTGTGTAGCAATTACTATTGTTTGGGTTATATCTCCTAATAGAGATGAAATCTAGTTATGTGGACTTGGATAGAGGTAGAAGACATGATGAAAATTCTATGGTCAAACATAAACATCTAGATAAGCATCACATGAAGTGTTATAAATATTATGAGCCAAAAATTATTTGTAATTGTGAAAAGATGTAATATAACGTGTAAATGTAATATCTTAAGTTTGTCTTATATTACTACAATAAATTGAGAAAACATCAAGGCTAACTCAATGAATTTTTTAGAGCTTGGTATAAAGGAAATATTATTTCCTTGTGATAGAAGTAGACAAGTAAGATCCAATGAGATTTTTCTGTAATGCAAGTATGCAAAATTGTATGTGAGATCCAGTAAACTTGATAAAGAATATCTTTTGATTAGAGAAGTGTTTAGTGTAATAGAGGCATAGTGAGCTTACAAGGAAACTATATTTCAAAAAGAAGTTTCATTGGATAGTTGTATACTTCTATTATTTCGAGAAGGATAATACTAAGGCCAGTTAGACAATGAGTTTGATGGTCTTTCCTTGAAGTTGTTTGGATAGTGGGCCCTTCTGTCTTCCACAACTCCTAAGAGGGTTGGCATAACTTCTGAAAAGGTTGGAATCTCTTAACAAGGATTCAAAGTCTCCTAACAGGGACTCATATGTACTAATTGTATTTTATTAACTCCTAAAGAGGTCCATCATGTTACAAGGAAATTTTATATTAGTACAACATTTTATAGACATCATTCCCACTGGGGTTTTCCCTCTGATCAAGGGTTTCCCTAGTTAACAAATATGGTGTTAATGTGTATGATTATCTTTATATGGTTTTTGTACTTATTATTTACATGTTTCATAAGTAATAAAGATAATGAGAGTTGTTTTCATCTGATAACTAATTCACCCCCCTCCTTTCAATTATCTTGTTGGACTTTACTTTCTAACAACTGGTATCAGGGCATCATGTCCTCGAGGAAAAAACTTAAAAAATTAAGGAGATCTAGGGTGAGTCATTTCAGGAAAGAAAGTCTAAAGTTTGATGGAGTCAACTATGGAAGTTGGAAAGAAAAGATGAAGACATATATGCTATGCATGGGTTTAGAATATTTTTTGATTAGTGTAAAAGAGAAGGATGTGATTGATGAAGATGAACTTGAAGGATATGGGGAAGTTGAGAAAAATACATTTATGTACTATATGGGTGCTAGAGAAACACTCTTATCAACTCTTTCTGATGCTAATTTTGGTAAGGTCAAATCTTTGACATTTTCTTATGAAATTTGGACCACTTTACAAAATACACATGAGGGTGATGATTACGTTAGAAATTTTAGATTAAAAATTGGATATGTTTATTTCAAGATGTTAAGATGACGGAAGATGAATTTTTAAGAAGTTATGTTTCTATAATATTAGAGCTTTTAATAGGAATTAAGACTTGTGGAGGAGAGGAACCATAAGATGAAGTTATATGGAAGATCTTTTTGACACATGCATATTAAAAAAACAAACATAGATGATTGAACATGTTATTCCTTACACACCTAATTTTACAAGAGAGATTCTTCTTGGGGGATTGGAATCAATTGAGATGTGGATGAGACAAAGTGGAGAATTTCCTAGAGTGGAAACTTCTTTCAACACATTAAGTGTTCGACCTATGTCGACAAGAAGTGCTAGTACAAGTGGAGATTTTGCTAGTAGTAGTCAAACACGAATAGAAGAAGACAAGAAGATTGAAGGAGTTTCCTTGCTTATCAAAGAGAGCCTAAAGGTACAAAACTCATTAAATGTTGGACATGTGATGAATATGGTCATTATTCTTCTAAATTTCTTAAGAGATTAAATAACTATAATAAGAAGCCTTATAAATCAAGGATGCATAAGGACTGCCTATTTGCTAATGATGAGTGTGGAAATATTTTTGAGTGAAAGTGATGAAATAGGATTCGTTGCTATTAAGGAAGAAAGCCCTGAAAAAGGAGAAGAAAGAGCATTCATATCCCAAGTTGAAAAGAAGAAATATGATTGGATTATTGATAGTGGTTGTTCCTATCACATGACTAGAGATATGAATAAGTTTATTGAATTCCATAGCTATGATGGTGGAATTGTTTGAGTTGAAAATTAAGAATCTTATCATATTAAAGGAAAATGATCTATTACACTTGATGAAAATACTAGTGCTGATGATGTTTACTTTATTGATGGTTTGAAACATAATCTTTTAAGTGTTGGACAATTAGTGGACAAGGGATATCAGTCACAATTCCTAGAAAATACATATATTATCAAGGATAAATATGGTAAGCTGATTGGTACTAGTACACGAATAAGAGGAAATGTATTTTAATTGAATCCTACTGAGATAACATGCTTAGTTGCTAAGGTGGAAAATTTTTGTTTATGTCATAAGAGATTTTGTCATATAAACTTTGATAATATTGTGAAAGTAAGCATTACATTTTCTATTAGAGATTTGACTAAGATTGTGAAGCCTACTCACATGATGTGCAAGGAATGTGTTATGGCAAAGTAGAAGAGAACCTCATTTCCAAGCAAGAAATTCACTACTTCAGTAAAATTGGAGATTGTACATAGAAATTTGAGTGGTCCTATAAATACAAGATCTTTCTATAGTGAAAGGAATTTCATGATTCTTGTTGATACTTTTGCTAGAATGATGTGGATAACATTTCTTAGAGAAAAACATGAAGCATTTCAGAAGTTTAAGATATTCAAGAGTAGAGTTGAAAATGAATATGGATTAAAGATTAAGTGTTTGAGATATGATAAAGGAGGAGAGTTTATTTTAAATGGGTTTAATAGTTTTTGTGAAGATAATAGTATTAAGAGAGAACTTTCAACCCCTAAGTCATCACCTGAGCAACATGGTATATCAGAGAGGAGAAACAGATCTATAATAGAGGAAGAAAGAGCTATGATGTTTGAGAATAATTTGCCAAATATCTTTTGGAGAGAAATATTAAATACAATAGTATGCACTATGAACATAGTATAAATTAGACAAGGTACAAGTAAGACCCCCTATGAACTTTGGTTTGGACATGCACCATTAGTTAAGTATTTCAAAATATTTGGAAGTAAGTGTTACATTAAAAGAGATGATGACATTTGGAAAGTTTAATTCAAGGAGTGATGAAGACATGTTCCTTGGTTACTCATTAAAAAGAAAATGTTATTGATGTTTCAATCAGAGAACTAAATCTATTGTTGAGAGCATAAATATTACAATGGATGAAAAGTTTAGAATTCAGGAAAGAATAGTTGATTACAATTTTGATGAAGAGACTAATCTAAGGACTAATAGAGGAAATGTAGAAGTGTTTAATGAGACTAGCACTGACTTGTAGAAATAAGTAAAAGTAGAGGAACATAGAGAGGTACCTAGGAGTGAGCCTAGAGAAGAAATTTGAGTTGAGCCACCAACACCTAACAAGAATCTGACAAAGAATAACCCTATTGATTAGATTATTAGAAGCAAAGTCAAAGGAGTTATGACCAAAAAAAATTGCAAGAAGAATTATATTTGATTTCTCAAGTTGAACCTAAAAATGCTGATGAAGCTAGTAAAGATGATTTTTTTACTATTAAAGCTATGAAAGAAGAAATAAAATAGATTGAAAATAATAACACATGGGAATTGGTTCTTAAACCTAAGGATAAAAATGCTATTGGAAATAAGTGGGTATTTAGAAATAAGATAAATGAACGAGGTGAGGTGAGAAACACAACAAGAAGGTATTGATTTAGAGAAAATTTTTGCACTTATTTCTAGTATAGAGGCAATTAGAATTGTTAGAATGATTTAGAATAATTGAGTTTTGGTGGGGGGGGTGTGGTAAATTAGTTATCCTTATGTACAAATGCACCAATCCAAATTTTAATAGCTTTAAACAAATTAATCAATCTCACTGAACAACTCGTTCCATATAGCACATCATTAGCAATTTAACAACTCTATTCTATCTATGTCTGCCAACTAACACTAAAATAAAAATTTATTAAAGTAACATCCACACATGCAAATAACACTTTGACAATAGGATTTAACACATAAACTCAATTTGGGAAAAACCACCAAGTAACATGCTACCGATTTCTCACTCTTCTGAAGTGAGCTTGGTTAAGAGCCAACCTTGTTAAAGGTTATACAAGACACTATTAAATGTGACCTTATTAAAGGATTTCATCACCTTATTAGGAGTGGCCTTGTTATAGGGCTTTGGATCATTCCATTAGAATGTCATCGTGATTAAACGATTTATAAAATGACTATTAGGTTAACCTTGATTAAACGATTTTGACTGCCATAATGGTTAGAAAATAATAGGAGGCTTGATCTGTAGAAGAAAAATCACTTTGAAAATTTGGATCTTTATTCTCTTATCTGCCGGTTCATTGACTAACCTCCATTTTCATCTCCATCACTAATCTTCTTAGCAGCTCCTCAAGCAACCATAACTCATGAATCTCTTCACTTTACCTTTGTTTCTTTGCTCCTCATAGATTCTCCTTAAGATTGTCAAACAATAAAAAACTAACCTTAGAAAACATCTCTTATACCTCCTTAAATAGATAATTTTGATCATTTTCCAAATTAACATCACTGTAGATCTTAGGGTTAGGTTAGATTCATCAAATCCTTCCATCATTTTGTTCTGCTTCTTCTTTCTAGATACTTCTAGAAACTTTTGATCAAATCCTTTCCTTTGATTGCATAAAAAACTCTCTTCATGCATTGAATACACCATCTCATCAATCCTTATCATCCACCTGCTTTGAATAATCTAAAATTCCAACTTTTCTGACCTCAAATTTTATTCTTTTACAAGTTGTAACTTTTTATGTTATTCAACAATTACTATGTTCTTTTGCTCGATCATCACTATGTAGCTCAACATTAACTATCCTATTTTGCTCGATATTCATTGGTTCTCTCAACTATTACTATGCTTGGTCACTATTGACCTTCCTTCATCAACTTTATTGGTAGTAACTATCATTCAACTCCTTCATTGACCAACCAACTTTGATACTTGGTCATGCCTAGTGTTAAACTCAACTCTTGTCCTTTCACTTATACATCTATTTCAAAAATCTTCTTCACTTAATTTATTGATTAAACATCACATTATATTTTCAAGGAATAACTTATCAAATGCCCATTATAATTCCATAATACTTAACTTCTCTCTTCTCAACAATATGACTAGCTCACCTTTTTATCTCTTCTTTTCAAATCCTCTCCATCAATTAATAGATATGACACTCTACACTATTAGTAAATGTCTCTCTAGTAGTTAACAATGTCTTACCAATGGGTTAGACATCAATGACAACATAAAAATTGTTCCAATTGTATTTTCTAACAATCTCCCTCTTTGGCATTGATGAAAACACCTCTAGTTACCATGAAATCCAAAATATTCAATATGTTTTCTTCTTAACTTGTACAATCATCTCCCTTTGTGTTTGTTCTTTTTTTCTTAGTTTCATTCTTATTCTCATTCAATGCAATCTTTGGATGCTCCATGCAACATCAACTATAGTAGTGTCAATGATATGGTACTACTCCCTCTATCATTTTAGCACATACCCTGTCTCTGTCATATCTCTAGATGGAAACACCTCAACTCATGCTCTTGATTTGAACACTCTCCCTTTTTGACAAAAATCACTCCATATAGATTTTCCTTCTTACTTCCATATATCTCCCTCTTATCTTCCTCAATATATAAAAGGTAACTCTTATACATCTCCCTCTTTGACAACTATGCCAAAGACATCAACCATTCACATATATCTCATCTCTTTTTTCTAGGATACATAACATCTTCATGTTAATAAACTGACTGATATAGAAAAATCATTTTGTCATCTTGCTTCATAACTCCTTGGAGCTTTATTTTTTTTATAGTTCGATGTCTTTCTTTTCACACCATTAGTTAGCTCCTAAAGTGTGAACTCTTGCGTCAATTTATAAGATATTATAATCATAAAAATTAATGCAATGGATAATATCTTCTTAGTTTTGTTCAGGCAAAGGGATGACCCCTAACTTACCTCTTAGATACTCAAAAGAATTCTTAGGTGGTGCCTTTTTGAATATGTCATCCATTTGTTCTTTTGTGTTCACATATTTCAATCTCACTTCTTTGTCTTGTACTACCTCTCTTAAGTAATGATACTTGATCTTAATATGTTTACTCTTTGTGTACATCACAAGGTTATTTGATATGTTTATAGTACTTGTGTTATCAAAATATCACACCAGGTTCATTGACCTCTTCCTTCACACCTTTCAACAATTGCTTGATCTACACAATGTTTGAACAATCTATTGTTGCAACAACATATTCAACTTCTGCTATGGATTGTGAGATACAATTCCACTTCTTTCTTGTCCATAAAATTAGTCTCTTTCCTAGAAATAAAAATACCCCACTTGTACTCTTTATATCATCAAAATTTCTAGCCCAATTTGCATTAATGAAAACCTTTAATTCAAACTTATAATTTTTCTTGCACCATAATCCATAGTCTTTTGTTCCTTTTAGACATCTCATGATCCTTTTCACTACCATCATATGATTTTCTCTAGGATTAACAAAGAATATAACAATAATACCAATTGCTAATGTAATGTCAAGCTTGCTACAATATATTGTAGTTTTCCAATCATTGACCTATATAGTCTTTGATTCACCTGAACAAAATTATCATTCTTTGACAACTTATGTCCAGTCACCATAGGTGTTCCATCTGATCTTGAGTCTTCTATTAATTCTTCAATATCTCCTTCAAATACTTGGATATCATATTTGATAGACTTGCAATACCACAAAGAGTTTGATCTCTCCAAATATTGACATCTCAAATTCCTTCTTCATTTGATAAGAAAATGCCTTACACATTGAATCCTTTTCTCTAAATATGATACCATCAACAAAATTTTCAGCTAGAAATATCTTACTTTCATATTCACTTTTCAAATATAAATTTCTATTGTCATTAGTTCTTGCAAACCAATTTTCACCAAATAATTGTGTAACCTTTCATACCATGCTCTAGGGGCTTGCTTCAAACCATATAAATATTTATGTAACTTACATACCATAGTCCTCTTGCTTGGATAAAAAAATCTTTAGTCTTTTCAATGTAGACGTTCTCTTCCAAGATTCTATTTAGAAATGTAGTTTTGACATCGATTTGATATACTTTGAATGCTTTGTAAACAACATATGCATGAAAATTTCTCACTCCTTCCAACCTTGCAATCAAAGCAAAAGTTTCACCATAGTCAACTCCTCCTTCTTTTTCATATCCTTTACAAACTAGTCTTCTCTTTTTCCTTGTGACTTTGAATCTTTCTCATTTAGCTTATTTTTTAAAACCCACTTAGTTCCAATCACATTCTTGTCATTTGGTCTCGGTACCAATGTCCATGTCATATTTTTCTCTATTTTCTCAATTTCTTCATTCATTTACTTAATCCAATCATCATTTTCTAAAGTATATTAAACTAATTAGGCTCAAATTTATGTAATAAGCATGTATCATTCTTAATTCTTCTTCTTTTCATGACTCCCAAATCTTTGTCTCCAATGATTTGATCTGGTGCATGATGTCTTCTCACATACTTTGCCAATATCAACTCAAATCTTGTTTCTTCTTTCCACAGTTCACTAGATTCAGTTTGCTCTTGTTCTTCAATTATCTTAGGCTACAACTCAACTTCCTCTATTTGATGGTCGGTAGTGTCTATTTGTGAGTCAGCTCCTATAGCCTAATGCTCAACAATCTGTTGATGCTCGACCAAACTCTTCTACTGAACCTTGACAGTGCCTTGTTCCTGATGCTCGAAAACCACCTTTTATGGTTTAGGTAAGGTACCAGGTTCACCTTCATAGATATAGAAACAATTTATGTAGTCTTCAGGTTCTTTCTTGCATTCTTCTTCTTTTCTAAAAATTCACCAACTCTAATATTTGAAATTTCCACAATCTTGTTAGCGTTAGAAATCAAACACTTGTAAGATTTTCTTTTAGTGTAATAACCTAGAAATATGTCTTCATCACTTTTTGCATCAAGTTTATCTTTTCTTTCATATTTCAATATGTAACACTTTCTTCCAAAAACTTTAAGATAATTCACATTAGGTGCATATCCATACCAAAGTTCAAAAGGTTTTTTGTTTGTACCTTTCTTCACTTGTAATTTTTTTAGAGTATAAACTACAATACTTATGACTTCTCTCCAATATTTATGTGAAACATTCTTCTCCATCATCAATGTCCTTGTATAATCTATAATTGATCTATTCCTTCTTTCAACTATACCATTATGTGGTGGAGTTTTAGATGTACTCATTTGTCTCTTCATTCCTTTTTCATTATAGAATATGTCAAACTCATCTAAGATGAATTCACCTCCTCTATCTAATCTTGAGAACTTTGGATTCTTTCCTATTCCCTTTTCAACTCTAGCCAAATACCTCTTAAAAATTTGAAATGCATCAGATTTTTCTTTAAGAAACATCACAATCATCATTCTAGAAAAGTCATCAACAAATAGAATTAAATATTTGTCATTCCATAATAGCTTTGCACTCCAATAGGACCACATAAATTAGTATGAAATAGTTCCAAAATATCATTAGAAGAATAGATCTTGCTCTTGAAGCTAGACTTTGTCATTTTACCCATTTGATATTGTTTGTACATCACCTTATCAAGTTTTCTTAATCTTGGTAATCCTCTAACTCTTTTCATCTTACTAATGCTTATCGAATTATCAAAGTTCACATGATATAGCCTTTTATTCCATAACCAAACATCTTCAAATTTTACAAATAGAAAAGTATCTTCAGATAGGTCTAGATAGAACAAGTTACCTCTTGTTTTCTCTCTGCTTCCAACTAGTTCACCAGTGGCATCATATATCTTTGCCTTGTTCTCAAAATCAACTTGGTAGCCTAAACTGATTAACTGTGCCGCACACAAAAAGTCATATTTGAAACCATCAACCCAATATGCATTATCACATTTGATCTTGTCATTCAGTTTAATTGATCCTTTCACATAACCTAGTGCATCATTTCCAAACTTAACACTACTTCCATTATAATGTTCTAGCTTCTCATATTTACTTGTATCCCTAATCATGATGTGAGAAACCACTATCAATCATTCATCTATCATTCTTAGTCACATGTAAAATTAATACAATTTTCTCATCTTCATCATAATCATCTTTTATTGTAGCATAAACAACTTCTTCATCATGATCATTGTAGTGTCTGCCCCTAGTTCGCATTTTGTTATCGTTGCTAAACTCTTTTAGAACTAGTTTTATGTTGTTGGTTAGCAGCATTCTTTTGAGATTATCAGATATTGTGCTATGGATTCAGTTTATTATGTGATGAGATTACTTAGACTCTACATTTCATATATGTATCATGATTATTTTTAGTGTTTGCAATTATTGATAATGATTATTACATTGCTTTCAATTATTAATGATGATTAGTAAGATGATTTATTATTATATGTATTTTTTTATGGATACTTACCCCATACTTGCATGTGTATGGTGTGTGTGTTTTCCTTGCATGTTTGCTTTTGTATGGCGTGTCTAATGTGGTTAAGGAAGGGAGTCATAGTCACCTGCTAGTCGGGATTTACACGATGCACCACTTCTTACCATTGTTTGTTTAGTTTAGTATATATTGTGTTTGTACATGCATAGTTTTTATGCAGGTTGCAGGTACCGGGTATCGACTTCCTTGAATTGTCAGGATGAGCGTACCCTATCACATTATCTCAATGATAAGAGAGGGGAGATAAATTTTCAAGTCCAAATTCCAACCCTTTAAGCCATTTATCCTAATTGAAAAATTAAGACAAGTATCTGAGTTGAATACCCACCGAATGTGTCGGATGACATATTTCGTGATTTTTAACCCTTTAAATTTATTTTGTATGATTTGTTCTATGATGGGTTTTCATATTTTATCTTAGAGGTTTATGGTGAATTTTCCATTAATTAAGTCTTAATAAATAGATTTAATTAATAAATTATTTATTTGAGAAAATTAATAAAATATCATGATCTTTGATATTTTGATTGTAATTAATTAAATGTGAATTATTGGAAAAAAAGAATTAAATAAAAGAAAACTAGAAATTAAAATTAATAATAATTATAAAATAATAATAAAGTAATAAATAAAATAATAATAATAAAAGTTATAAAAATTAAAATGAAAGTTATAAAATTTAAATAGAGATTATTTAAAAAGTAAATTGGAGTTATTGCATGGGAATTAACATGTGTCAACAACACGGGGTTAGTGCATCAATTAAGCACAAGGTGTCTACAATTCTATGACTCATCAAAAAAAGAATTGAAAAAGACCCATGCTTAGTTGGTGACACCTTTCAGCGGTTTCAAGAAGCATTCCAAAGGTTTCTTGAGAGCTCTTGATATTCAGGCATTCATAGAAGCTTAAATAAAAAGCTTAATAGAAGCTACAAGCTTAATGGAAGCTTCGAGCTACAAGCTAAAAAAAAATAGAAACTTCAAAGCTTACATGCATGGGAGAAGATTCATATGCTCATATATTTTCTACTTGCTTCTATGCTCCTTCTAGCTCTTCTCATCACTTGGAGGATTCGATCGGCTTGAATTCTTGAAAGAATTGTGAATGATGGAGAAAGAAGGGATTTTCTATGGACTTCTGAAGCATGACAAATTAGCATCAGTGTCCAGGTGCACTCGTGATATTCTCATATTTCCTTTGCACTCTTTCTCTTCCTGTCTTCATCATATCTGTTTTATGTGTCTGAATACTCTCTGTATTTGAAATTGGAATCTAGATATTTTATTTGGATGAGAAGAAAACAATAGAAAAACTCTAGTTTCAAATGAAAAAAAATTAGATTATAATCGGATTTGGGTTCGAATTTATATTAAATTAGAAAAACAAAATTTCTAGAATTAAAATAGAAATTTTATGGTGAAAATTTGAATGATTAGATGTAATCTTTCTATCAATTATATTTTTAGATGCATATGAACAAACCCTTTTATGGTTAAATTTAGAGAACAATTATTTTAACAGAAAATTTTTAATTCATCACAGATTGTCCTGTCACTGCCCCTTGGATAGACCCAAACTTAGTCATTCATAACTTTTTATTGGGATCAAATTTATTCGATCGCTCTGGTCAGAATTTGTGCAACTTGGCCCTCTCCAACATATTTAAATTTCAGCCTGATCCAACGATTCATTAGGGAGATATGGCCGTCGTACTGAGACTGTTTTATTCAAAGACAGATATTTCTCCATTTCTCATAACCAAGAGTTCTTTATGCTTAACTTCACAAAAATAATATATATCAAAGCATGAAATGAATTAAAGATATTATTGAAATCTTCCCTTATTAGAATCTTATTAATATGCATTAGTTTTATATGGTTTATTATCTAATCTAATAAAATCAAATTTAATTAAGATTAATTAATAGTAGAAGAAGTGTAATTAATTACTAGTCAATCTAAGTAAATAAATGAGAGAAAATTAAAAGAAAAGAGATACTAATGATTTAGTTGTTATTCATTGATTGGTTCGAATATTAATCATTATAATTGAATATTGAAATTATTAGTGAGTTATTATTTATTAATAATTGTTAAGTTTAACAAATTATTAATGAAAGATAGTATATATAAATTTATATAATTATTAATTGATTCAATTAAGTTCAATCTAATTGAGATTAGTTAATAATTGAAGTATAGTATTAAGAATTTAGTTGAGATCAAATTAAGGGGGGAAAAATACAATAGAAATGAATTCATGTTATCATGAATGAAATTGTGATTAATGAAGTTGGTGATCATTATACTTAGAATCATCAAAGATTATTTTGGACAAATGATTACTTATTGATTATTGGTAAATCTTATCCGGGGAACGATTCTTAAGGAAGTTATATTTAATTTACTAGTGACATCATTGTTAGCAAAAATAATAAAGAATCTGTTATCGTATATTTATTTTAACTTCTTATTAGTTATTAAACTATATGTTAATATCCTAATGTTAATGAAATGGAATATAGTTGATTGATAATTAGTTGAATCAAATGAGGTTTAAATAAATGATTATCAATAATACGGGTTTGTCAAAGAAAAATTAGTTTTCATTGATAGAATGGCGAAGGTGGTCATTATAGATTTATTAATAAGATTTTCAACATAGCTTGTTATTAACAAGTTATTGAACTATTAATATGAATATTTGGATTGTAGATGACTTTTTACATACAAACTATTGTTAGTTATTCGTCAACTGGATTTGTAATTATTAATTGAGTTAATTAGATTTAATTAATAATCAAGTTATGTAATAGTGTTTTAATTGATATGCTAATATCGATTCCTCTAGCAAAGTTGTGAAGTATTTACATTGAAGTTGATAAGTCGTACTCTCATGACTTGAATAACGACCTTAGATGTTTTAATGGTGAGACTTAGTATTATTGAATTGTAAACTATTAGATGTTAATAGGTCATGGATGATGTACCTATGTTAATTGTTTGATTTAATTGATCATTTTAATAAAGTTATAATTCTTCTTAGTTTGATAATTGGTTATTTTATAAATGAATAATGATGTTTGATTTATGAAGGAGAGTTAATCAATTAGAATATGGATCATAGATAAATTAAGAAAATTTAATGATGATCAGTTTAATGAGTAAATAGTTATCCTTAAGTTATTCTTAGAATGTAATTCTTAATAATGGAAAGATAATGCTATCGGGGAACAATTGGGTTGACTTGTAGGTCAAATGATGAAACTTAAGACACTTGAAAATATACTTGCAAACAAAAAACTGGAAACTCCTACACATTATTCAACTATGTGAATTTAGTAAACCAAAACATGTGTTTGCATCGTGTATTCTATATGCTTCTTGTTTTGGGTTTTGGGTTGACTAGTGTTGACCAGTCCTAAGTTGTTACCAGAGGCTCGGGGGTTATGAGATATGATGGCATGTTGATCTTATTGGTCTCGATCTTTCTAAACCCAACCATGGTAATGTGATCGTATGCTTTATGAAATATTTGTATTTACTGATTGTTATTGTTCATCAGTCTTCATGTGTGAAGCTGAGAGGTATGTGTATGAGACACTTGAGCTAATCATTTTTGAGTCATCGATCAGTTATCCTTGGATTACTTTCTAGTTGCCATGATGGGATTGAAATGTGTATTTATTTCTTGATGATGTCATGTTGTGACATGTATGACTCAACCATTTTGGAGTCTTCGATCAGTATGATTTTGAGATATTCTTGGTTGCTTGTTGAAAACCATTTATCTTGAGATATATTTTGGTTATTGAGAACCAATTGATACTTATGATTATTAGTGATGTCTTCAATTGCCAATAGAGAACTGTTGTGGTCATGATTTTCTATGGATGCTTTTTCAGATGCTCATGGAGATTTGATGATTCTTATCTTGGAGATTTGATGATTCTTATTATGGATATTTGATACTTTTATGCATATTTGATGATTTTATTATGGATTATCTTTTATAATTTTGAGATTTATGATTCCATGAGCTTAGGGTAGGTAATCTACTTGTAGTGTCGGGAAGTGGCTTGCAATGGGGGCCAGGGCCCTAAGTGGCTGCCAGGGTAACTAATTATAAGTTTGGTTAATAAGTGATAACATTTACACACTAAATGAGGATTAAATGAACTTAAAAAGATAATAGTTGATGTTCTCGCCCATGCCTTGAGTGCTTGTACACGCTAGGATGGGAGTAGTGAGAACGCATGGTTGTGACCGTGCATTTCGTAGTATGCCTTGTCAGTATGAGAGGATACTAGTGGCCGCATAAGATCAGTATGGACCCATAGAATTTAGCTAATTGCCAGGGTAACTTGTACGTGATAATTGCGATGACACTTTCCCACTTGCAGAGTAGGTTTCCTACATGTCATTGTTGTGCCTCTGGGAATTAGATGTCGATTTTGTGTGTGTTGGAACCTTTGAGTTAGTATACTTTTAGGATTCTTGGACTTACAGAGATTTGTTCTTCATGAATTGATATCCTATTTGGGACTTGAGATTATCTCCTCAGCATGGTGGGAGTGGACCACTTAGGTTCCACGTAGTCGGGTGGTAGTGTATTTTCACTCTTATTATTTGAGATCCGTCCGAGAAACCGTGGCTAGAGTATCCTTGGTTGGTGTTTATTCTTCATTATGTTCTTGGAGCATTATGATAGATAATATACCTTATGATGGATGTATTTACTGGTATGTTTCTTATATTGATGATTTGCTTTACTTTGCATATGTTAGTTGATGATTTATTATGCTTTACTTTTTATGTTAGTAGGATGTTCTAGGAGTGACATTCCTACTATGTTAATATCAATGATCTCTTCGGTGCTTTGAAATGTTACGCATGGAGGGATAGCTAGGATCCACGATGGTCTAATGATGCTATTTACGATTGAGAGGAACCGTGCACTTAGTTATTTATTTTTGTGTTATATGGTTATCTTTTGTGATGGATGTTTATATCTTTTGTGATGATGTATCATGTATGATATGTGGTTTCATTTATGCTATTGCATCATGGATTAATATTAGATGATGATGATGTACTTTATTTACTTGGATGTTTATTCTTTTAAGCTTTTCATACCCTGTGATATGTACAATCAATGATTGAGCTAAACTAAAATATAATTACAAAAGGACACTTGTATATTGTTTAAGTACATTGGATGTATCATTGTTATTTCATAAGGATGAGATGTTAGATGAATAGTTAATTTAGATGTGACACAATGTTAAGGGATCTTTAAAGAATGTAGCCTGTTATGTATATATGTTATGTTTATTTTCATTTGAATTGTTTCTTTTGCTTCCGCAAATGTTATGAATGGTTTTATCTTTCATGTTTTTAATTTTTTTTTTTGGCAAACTTAGTAAAATTCTTTGGATCCCTTGGCGAGGCATTACAATCATCATAATTACTATCAGAACCAACTTCTTCAACAATGTAACATGATTTCTTACCTTTATCCTTGTAATCTTTGTTACCTCAACTATCTCTATTGTCTCTCCTTCCCCTGTACTTGATAATTTTATTTTCATCTTTGTCATCTCTGTTAGGACATCTTGTTGCAATATGACCAGCTTTGTTACATGTAAAACAAATTATAGGAAGTTTACCTTTGTATTTTCCTTTTTTTTCTAGTTAGTCTTATGGAAAATATTGCTTCAATCTCATCAAGATCATCATCAAATTCATTGTCACTTTCCACATACCTTCTCTTCTTCTCTTTCTTAGATCCATCAAGGGTTAGTTATTCCTTAAAAGGAGATTAACACCAGTAGGGGAATAATTATCAAAAATTGATAGTTGAAATGCAATGAGCCTAACAATTAGACTATCCAATGTCAGATCATCACTACATGTACATCTCAGTTCTTGAATTGTAGGTACTCTAACTACATAGATAGGAAGTAAAGTACTCAATACTTTTACTATTACAGTTTCATCAGATATGTCTCCTCCAACTCCTCTAATAACATTTACCACCTTTTTGATTTGGCCACAATTTTTTACAACAATTTCACCTTCTTTCATTCTCATGTCATCAATTTTGCCTCTCAAGCTTTCTGCCTTAGCTCTCAATACATTTTTGTCTCCATGAATTTATGCCAACTTGCCTCACATTTTCTTTTAAGTAGTGCAATCCTTTACATCATCAAATTCAACATAACTTAGGGTTGCTACCAGCTCAATCATCATTTGATTGTGCTCTTGCTTCTCTTTCATTTGTTCAATTGTCATAGGTCTTGGTACCTCAATGTATTCATTGTCTAGCTAGTATGATGTGGAGTCTCTAATGCTAGATAAGTGCAACCTCATCAATATTTTCGATACTAGAAAGTTCTCCTTGTTTAGCTTTGACATCTCTCTCTTGTAAATCTTGATCTTTTACTATAAGTCCTTCAAAATTTCCTTACAAGCACCAAAGCTCTGATACTGATTGTTAGAATGATTTAGAATAACCAAGAGGGGAGGGAGGGTGGGTGAATAAGTTATCCTTAGGTCTAGATGTATCAATTCAACTTTTAATAGCTTCAAAAAAATTAATCAATCTCACGATAACTCAATCCATATAGCACATCGTCAACAATTTAACATTCTTTAACTCTCTATTTTGTCTATGTGCCCTGACTAATAGTAAAATAAACAACTATAAAAATAGCATGCATAAAGTAACATCCACACATATAAATAAAACTTTGACACCAAGATTTAATGCGGAAACCCAAATTGGGAAAAATCGACAAGTAACATGCTACCAATTTTTCACTCTTATGAAGTGAGCTCAGTTAAGAGCCAACTCTATTAAAGATTATACAACACACTGTTAAATGTGAGCTCAGTTAAATGATTTCATCACCCTATTAGGATTGGCCTTGTTAGAGGACTTTGGATCATTCCATTAGAATGTCACCTTGATTCTTGGATTTATAAAATGATTGTTAGGTCAGGATTTTGACCACCACAATGGTTAGAATGTAACAATAGATTTGATCTATAGAATAAAACTCACTTTGCATATTCAAATCTCCATTCACTCATCTGCTGATTCATTGACTAGCCTCCATTTTCATCTCCATCATTGATCTACTTAACACCTCATCAAGCAATCAAAACTCACCAATCTCTTCACTTTACCTCTTCTACTTTTCTCCTCACAACTTCTCCTTAAGATTGCCAATTGACAATAAACCAACATTAGAAAGCGTCTCTTATACCTCCTTAAATAGGTAATTTTGATCCTTTTCCACTTAAAATTCATCATAGATCTCAGGGTTAGGTTAGATTTATCCAATCCTTCCATCATTCTTCTTCTTCTTCTTCTTCTTTCTATATACTTCTATAAATTTTTGATCAAATCCTTGCATTTGATCGTATAAAAAACTCTCTTCATTCATTAAATACTCTAGCTCATTAATCCTTATCATCCACATTCTTTGACTAATATGAAATTCCTCAAATTCAATTATTTTATAAACTATAACTTTTGTTGTTGCTTGACAATCACCATGTTCTTCTACTTGGTCATCACTATATAGCTCAAAATTCACTATCCTATTTCTCTTGGCATTCATTGAATCACTTGACCATTACTATGCTTGATTTCTATTGACCTTCCTTCGTCAATTATCTCTGCAATAACTATCACTGAACTTCTACTTAAGTTCCTTAATCTTTTATTCCAAATCTTTAATTGACTGGCCAACTTTGATACTTAACTCTGCTTACAGTTAAACTCAAATCTTGTCATTTCACTTATACATCTATTTCAAATATCTTCTTCACTTCATGTATTGATTATACAACACATTATGTTATCAAGGACTAACTTATCAAGTGCCCAATTTAATTCCATAATACTTAACTTCTCTCTCCTCAACAACATCACTAGCTCACCTTGCTATCTCTTCTTTTCAAATCCTCTTCATCAATACTCTACACTGCTAGTAAGTGTATCCCAAGTAGTTGGACAATATCTTACCAATAGATTTGACATCAATGATAACATAACAATTTTTCAAATTATAGTTTCCAACAAGAACATTTTTTGCTTTTGCTACTAACAAGAATTTCAAAGTGTATTAGATGGATGTCAAATCAACATTTCTAAATGGGAAAATAGAAAATGAGGTATAAATTGAGTAGCTTGATGGGTTTCCTTTGACATATTAAGGAGATATGGTTTGTAAGTTGAAGAAAAATTTGTATGGGATGAACTTGATATGCGAGATTGGATAAGCTTTTGTCAAGTTTGGGAGTTTCAAAAGGTAATGTAGATAGTAAATTGAATTTGAAGGAGATTAACAATGGATTACTAGTTATTGAGGTATTTGTGGATGACATAATCTTTGGAGGTGATGATGAAGCAAGTGAAGCATTTACAACAGAAATAAAAACAATAAATTTTAGATGAGTATGATTAGTGAGATGAAGTATTTCTTAGGATTGTAGAATGTTCAAAATAAAGATAGTATCTTCATATCAAAAGCTAAGTATCTCAAAGGCTTGTTGAAAATATTTGATTTAGACAATTGTAAACTTGTTGGAAAAATTATGGTAGTTGGTCATAAATTGTCTAGCAAAGATGAAATCCCTATTGTTGAGTAGAAAAAGTATAGATCTATGCTTGGAGGTTTGAAAGACTTGACACACACTAGGCTTGATATAGCTAACATAATTGGTAGTGTGGCAAGATTTCAAGATGTCCTAAAGAGTGACATTATGCAACAGTGAAAAGAATTTTTAGATATTTGAAGGGTACACCTAATTTTTGATTATTGTATGATAGATCAAATGACTTAACCTTATGTGAATATAGTGATGTGGATTGGATAAGTAGTGAGGATGACATAAAAAGTACACGTGGTGGATCATTTTTCTTGGGAGATTGGTTTCCTGGCCAAGCAAAAAGTAAGACTTTATTTCACAAAGTACTATAGAAGAAGAGCATGTTGTAGCAACAAATAGTTATAATCATATTATTTGGATGAAGTAAATGTTGAAGGACATTGGGATAGAGTTTACAAAGATTTTTATCATGCATTGTGATAACCCATGTACAATGAGTATGTCTAAGAATCTAGTGTTACATTCAAAGGCAAAGAACATGTCTATTAAGTATCACTTTTTGAGATGGAAGGTTGCAGAAAAAGAGACTAGAGTATATTAGCACAAAGGAAAAAATATATCAGACATATTTATAAAACCTTTGGCTAAGGATACATTTGAGTACTTGAGAGGTATGCTTGGAGTTATGCCCCAACCTACTTTTGAGTAGTTGATTTAGTGATTGCATCAGTCTAGTGGTAGCATAACACTATTTCATTATCTCAACTGGATGCTTGAAGCTTCTCCTGTGGGGGAGTATCTATATTTTAGATGATTCATAAATGACTCTTGGTAACTAGTACTCAACAATGTCTTTGGAAACTTGAGCTTATTGCATATCTTATGTAGTACATACCTTTGTAATTGATGTCAATGGGGTAGAATAACACATGAAAAACATCTTTTGATATGAATGTTTGTAGATATCTTATGAGGGAGATAACACATAAATTAGAGAAATGTTCCCATGAAAGAGAGATTTGATTGATGAAGAGGATTTGAAAAGGATTTATGAAGAGGATTTGAAAAGATTCTGATGTATGGGGATATTAGCACCTTCCTTATGCATTATGGTTATAATACACAAGACATTCATGGACAACATGAATGGGGGAGCAATTGCAACTGAAAATTTTTGGTATTCATGGAACTTAGATGTTTTTCATCTATGTGGCCATCAATGCCAACGGGGGTGATTGTTAAGAATGAATGCTAAAGGTATTCCTATGGGGGAGTATCTTGGCATTGTTGGAGACATGATTCATAGGTTGAGTGTTATATTCATGACATACTTTGCCATTGATGTCAACATATTGATTATTCTATGAATACTAACAAAATAAAAAAATAGAGTTTAGCTTCACGAGGATAGATAAATGAAGATGAGATTATATAGACTCGAGATTTTTTTCTCTAGAGTGTACTAATGCTATAGTTAAGAGTGCACACATAAATATGAAGACAGTGCACAATTATGATGGATTTGGTGAAGATAGTATTCTTTTAGAGTTTCTATGTAGCAGTTACTATTGTTTAGGTTATATCTCCTAATAGAGATGAAATCTGGTTATGTAGAATTGGATAGAGGTAGAAGGCATTATGAGGATTTTTTGGTCAAATGTGCACATCCAAATGAGCATCATGTGAAGAGTTATGAAGATTGTGAGATGATAGTTATTTGTACTTGTAAAAATATGTAATGTAACGTGTAAATGTAATATATTAAGTTGGTCCTATATTATTATTTTAAATTGAGAAAGCCTCAAGTTTGAATCAATATTTTTTTTAGCACTCGATATAAAGAAAAGATTATTTCCTTGTGGTAGAAGTATATCAGTGAGATCTAGTGAAGTTTTTGTGTAATGCGAGTATGTAAACTTGTATGTGAGATTCAGTGAACCTGATAAAGAATATCTTTTGATCATAGAAGTGTTTGGTGCAGCTTAGGCACAACAAGCTTACAAGGAGACTCTATTTAGCAACAAAGTTGTTGTATAGTTGTATACTTGTATTATTCTGAGAAGGATAATACTAAGGCCAGTTGGACAGTGAGTTCGGTGGTCTTTCATTGAAGCTGTTTGGATAGTGGGTCCTTCTATCTTCCATAACTCCTAATAGGGATTCAAAGTCTCCTAACAAGGTCTCCTATGTAATGATTGTATTTCATTGAATCCTAATAGGGTCCATCCTCTTATAAGAAACTTTTATATTAGTACATCATTTTGTGGGCATCAGTCCCATTGTGGTTTACCCTTTGATCAAGGATTTCTGTAGTTAACAAATATGGTGTTATCATGTATGGTTATCTTTCTATGGTTGTTGCACTTATTGTTTGCATGTTTTAGAGTTAATAAATATAATGAGAGTTATTTTAGTTTGATAACTAGTTCAGCCCCCCTCTTAGTTATCTTTGTGGACTTTACTTTCTAATTAGACATAGATAACCTTTAGTGTACAAAAAGGTAGAGCTAAAATTACAAGGCATTAATGGAAAACCAAACAAGAGGAAGATAAGAGTATTGATGAAGGAATTGCATTGCTTATGAAGGGAGAACCTAAAGGTAAGAATTTCTTTTCCTGTTGGACTTACAAAGAACTTGACTATTTTTCATTATAATGTCCTAAAAGAGAAAAGAAAGTACACCTTAAGTGAAATTTTACACAAGATTAATTCTATGTTGATGAAGATGTTGAATTAAATTTTAAAGTGATAAATTTATTAGAGAGTGATGATGATGATGATGAGCTTGGAGTTGTTTCTATTAAGGAAGGAAGTCTTGAGAAAGAAGTGAAAGAAGAAGTAGAAGAAATCCTTAGTGTCAAATGTTGAAAAAAAGAGTCTAGCTAGATTATAGATAGTGATTGTTCTCACCATATGACATAAGATATGAATAAGTTTTTTGAGTTTAATAGTTATGATGGAGGAGTAGTTAGAGTTGGAAATAATGCACCATGTCAGATAAAGGAAAAGGATTTATTATACTTGATGGGAAAACTAACACTGAGGATGTTTACTCTATTGATGATTTGAAACATAATCTTTTGAGTGTTGGAAAGCTTGTGGACAAGGGATATCAATTGAAAAT
This sequence comes from Cupressus sempervirens, assembly GCA_028749045.1. Taxonomy (NCBI): domain Eukaryota; kingdom Viridiplantae; phylum Streptophyta; class Pinopsida; order Cupressales; family Cupressaceae; genus Cupressus; species Cupressus sempervirens. Next base: position 218,585,089 of record CM053784.1, on the reverse strand, counting down.
CATAGAGAAGACTTCTAAAATCAAGGATAAAGATGGTAACTTGATTAGTACAGGAACAAGGACAAGAGATAATATTTTTCAATTAAATCATACTGAGATGACATGTTTGGTTGTAAAATTTAATGATAGTTGGTTATGGAATAAGAGTTTTTGTCACATTAACTTTATTAACATTGTGAAGATAAGTTCTACACATGTCGTTAGATATTTTCCTAAGATTGTGAAACTTTCTAACATGATTTGCAAGGAATGTGTGATGGTAAAATAGAAGAAGAGTTCATTTCCTTGTAAAGTATTTACTACATCAATGAAGTCAGAGATTGTGTACACAGATTTGAGTAGTCCTACAAGAGCAAGATCATTTTATTGAGAAAGGTACTTTATGATTTTTATTGGTGATTTTACAAGGATGATGTGGGTAGCATTTTTTAGAGAAAAGTCTGAAGCTTTTGAGAAGTTCAAGTTACTAAAGAATAGAGTAGAGAATGAATCTAGATTGAATATTAAGTGTTTGAGATTAGATGGAGGAGCATACTTCATTTCAAATAAGTTTAACATCTTTTGTGAAGATAATGGAGTAAAGAGACAACTTTCAACCCTTAAAACACAACAACTAAATGGGATAGAAGATCCTAAAGAAACAAATTTTGTAACAGTAAAGAGGATATTCACATATTTGAAGGGTACACCAAATTATGGCTTATGGTATGACAAATCACATGAATTTACCTTATGTACATACATTGATATAAATTGGGCAAGAAATGTTGATGGCAAGAAAAGTACAAGTGGTGGACCATTCTTCTTGGAAGGAAGATTTATTTCATGGTTGAGTAAGAAATAAAATTGCATATCACAATCTGCACTAAAAGAAGAGTATGTAGCAGTAGAAAATAATTTTAATCAAATTATTTGGATGAAGTAGGTGTTACAAGATATTGGTGTTGGGTTTACTAAACCTATTATATGATAACAAAAGCACAATTAATATGTTAAAGAGTCTAGTGTTACATTCAAAGACTAAGCACATTCCAATAAAGTATCATTTTTTGAGAGATAAGGTAGCAGAGAAGGAAATTGGATTGGAGTAGGTTAGCGTAATGAGTAGATTGTGCAGACATTTTCACAATTTTTTTGGCTAAGGATACCTTTGAGTACTTAAGAGGAAAGCTTGGGGTTATGCCCCAACCTTCTTCAGAGTAGTCGATGAAGGATTGCATTAGTCCAATATATTCAGAACCCAATTTTACATATGGAATCTATGCTGGTGATGCTTCCTTAGATGAGTAGTCACTTTTGGACAGAGTTCTTGAGAACTCTTTGAGCCTAAAATTTTCTTTTTCAACACTAGTGAGAGAATTTTTAGATTGAGTTAGCATAATGATGACTTCCTTTGTCATTGATGTCAATGGGGGAGATATATAAATGAAAAAAAAAAATTGATCAATGAGGGAGATTGGAACACAAAAAAATCTTTACAACTTGCCTATATGTATAGTGAAGAGGTATGCTTATGGGGACATATTTACATTCATGGGGAGCAAAGGAAGATGAGGAAGAAATATATTTGGTATTCTCAGTAATTTGATGTTTTTCATCATATGTTTCCATCAATGCCAAAGGAGTATATTGTTGGTATGAATTCATAAGGGAGATTGATGAATGTTGTTGAGGAGATTGTAAGGAATATTTTGAAGATTATTGAGTTCGTATGTTCATGACTTAGTTTGTCATCGATGCCAATATATATCAACTTTCTATATAGTTCTAGTAGAGTAGAAGAGACAATATTGTTCAATGAGGTTAGAGATTGTTGAGTTTATTTCAACAAGGTTAGTAGTATGTTCTTGGATATTTATAGATACTATGTCTATGTTTGCAAAAAGAGTTATGAAGTTATGCATGAATTATGGAAGATTTGTAGAACACTGGTTGCAAGACAGTTTGTAGGAATTTGTATATTGTTGTTTATGTTGTATCTTTTTGGTGAGGTCAAATATAGTTCATCTAGTTTGGATTTTGGTTGAAGACATGTTTGAGATGCTATGTTTGAGATGACATAATTTAGTTTTTATTTAATGAAGATTTGTGAAGGATAATGTGCAAGTTATTCCTTGGAGGCTACCTGTGTTATGTAATTGATGTAACTTGTATTGTAATGTGTGAAACTTCATTGTAATAGCTTATGATGGTCCTATATTATTCATTGTACATTGGGAAAACCTCAAGTTTGACTCAATTAGTTATTAGGAATTGGTATAAAGGAAATATGTTTCCTTGGTTGTAACTATCATGTGTTTGATTAGTGAGATCATATGCAATCATATGTATTGTGATGTAATATTTGTTAGAGTAAATAATTATTTATTATTTATATATTATTTTACTTAATTTTACTTAGGTTAAATGCATTTATTTAATAGTTGTAGTTGATGAGTTGTTGACAACACGAGAGTTTGTTCCTATCTAGTCATATACTTATCCTCTCACTTTGATCGAGGATATCCCACCTTTTGTGGACATATGCTTAGTTGTCACACTTATCTCCTAGCGCTTTCTAGCTTGTTCTAGAAGCTTCCTTGAGGCCTTTATATTTGGTCTTTCTCATTGTAAATTCATATCATTCACACAATAATTTCATTTTCACATTGTGAAATATCTTTTCTCGCTTTGTTGAATTTCTCTAAGCTCTCGCTCCTTTCTTCTTCAATTTCTCTTCAGCAAGCTATTTACATGTAGGTGATCTTGGTGCATTGTGAAGTTGGCTTTCATCAACTTCTACATGGTATCAAAGCCTCCCTGCTGCTTCTTGGTTGAAGGATTTTTGAAGTTGTGATTCAGAGACACAAACCCTAGTTTGTTTGTGCATTTTTCTTCAATCGGGAGGAAGATCAAAATTTTGGAGCACTCTAGACTAAAATGGACACCGCCATTGAGTTCAGAAGGCCGATTATACTCAAGATTCATATAAAACTTTTTGATTTTGGCTTTTGTGGCATTTGAAGATTTTTTTTGCCCCCCACAAGTTGGTTATACGGACTGTACAAACATTTTCGGCAAGAAAAAATAAAAAAATAAAATGTGGTAGTAGTGCCGCTGCACCACCACCAAGCCACTCGTACGCAACACAAGCGCCACCATGGCAACACCGCTACTTGACTGCCATTGATGGGCCACCTGCTCGCCACCCCCACCAATAGAGTAGCCAGTGCACCACCGAGTTTTCCTCCTAGGTGCCACCACCACCAGTGGTGTTGCCACTTTTCACCATCCTGACATGACATCACTCCCTGGTGTCACATGTCAGCAATTACCAATGACATGTCAACATTATCCAACATGATGTCACTTCATAAGCAGGTTAACGTGATCACCCTTGCTTAGCTTGCTGACATCATTTTCTAGTTGCTGATGTTACCAAATTGGTAGACATTTTTTCCCAGTGAGGTCCTCCTGACAGCCATATGGTCATCAAATTTTTTGTCGTGCCTGTATTTTTCCAGTGAGCTTGTCTTTTAGAGTAGTAGTTGGTTTTTTGGCCATAACTTGAGCATATGAAGGTATTTTTCTGATCTAAAAGAAGCATTGAAAAGTTGGTTTATAGACAGACGCAATGGTGCTAGTTTCATTTTGTTTTACATTTTTTTGAGCTCCCATTTTTGGCATTGAAGTAGAGGCTTTTTTTCCTTCTTTGCATTCATAATCTAGGTTCTTTTCTCAGTTTTAATGCTTTCTATAGTTGTTTTCTTTGGTATTTGAGGGATATCATTGTTAGTTGTTTGGGGGGGGGGGGGGGGCATTTTATTTTCTATAATTTAATTTAGAATAAGACCTTCTACTTCCATCTTCTTCTCTCAATGTTAGATTCTTCTATGACCTAGCTCATGCCACACAACTATCACACCTAGAAAGCATAAATGACTAGGCTTCTCATCTCACAAGGCCCACTTCTCATGTCATGAGGCCTATGGTCATGTCTAGTTGCAAACCAACCTATTCTACAACAACCTTTTGAAGTTCTTCCACATAGGAACAAAATGGATGAAGCCATGGGATTGATTGCATTGAATATCTCAGATAGTCTACTATTTCACTTGGATGGTTTGACCACTCCATGGGCTATTTGGACCAAATTCAAGAATTTTTTTAGCACAGTGAATGAGTTTCAAGTGCTTCAGCTTGTTGTAGAGTTGACCTCTTTAACACCTAACATCTTTCCCACCATTAAAGACTTCCTGATGAAGTTCAAATATCTGTGTGTAGTTTTACAGGGATGTGGGAAAAACAAAACAGATGATGAGAGTATTTTTTTTGATACTTCAAACTTGTGAGGACAATATCAGATCTTTTCTTCCACTTTCTAGTCCACTATGGATGCCTTGGGTACCATACATCAAATACCTTCTTTTGAGATATTTTGTGATCAGTTGACACGAGAACAATCCAAGATCACTCAGATGGATTCACTTATAGGTTCATAGTCACAAGCATTGCTTGCCAAGGATACACAGGAGTAAAAGCCGAAGAAGATATCTGATTCCTCCTCTCAGCACTCTACTAGTACATCCTCTTCTTCTAAGAAGAAGGAGAAAAAGAATATTGAGACTCTTACCTTTTCCTATTGTCAGAAAGGATCTCATGATTACGAGTCATGTTGTTTTCAAAAAAGATTTGATGGCTATGAGAAACAGATTGCCAATTTCCAAGCTCTCCTTTAGAAGAGCATTGTTTCCTCTCCATCCTCTTCTACATCACAAGGGTCTTCTTTTCAAGCTTCTTCCACCTCTTTGACATCTACACCAGATCTTGGAAAGGGTCATGCATTACGGGCTTCCATTGCATCCCCTTCACAGGTCCCTTGGATACTAGATTTAGGTGCTTCTCACCATATAATGTCTTCTCCACTATTGAGGCTTCTCCCATTCCTCATATTCTCATGGGGAATAACATTGCCCTACCAATCTGCAAGAAAGGTTTAGTTTGCATCCAGGATGGTATATTCAATGATGTATTGTATGTTCCACCTTTTTCTGCAAACCTTCTCTCGATTTCTTAGATTAAACACATAGTGGATCAGGGAAGACAGTTGTAATGATCCCATCTTTTAGCCTTCATGTTCTCCAAAGTCTAAGTGGAGCATAAGAGGAAATTAAATTAATTTCTTATAAAGTCATTAAATAAATTAAAAATTAAAAGGTGACTTTATATTTAATTAATTAAATTAATTATTGTATTACAAGGGAAAATCTTCTAGAGTGTGTATTAATTATTGGAAAGGTGGAAGCCTCTAGTAATTTAATTTTCTAGAAGCACAATTAATTATTGTATTGCAAAGGGAGGAGTTTTTAGAGAGTGCATTAATTATTGGAAGGGGGAAGCTTCTAGCACTTGCAATTAATTAATGTTTTAGTTCCTTCTAGAAGGGTGAAGGAAAAGGATAAATAGGGGTGAAAGTCTCATTGTTGAGCATGGGATTTTTGTGAATGACATTTGATAAGAGCTTGGATGTGTGAATCACATATCTTTCTTGGCAATAGGGGACATTCATCCTCTCTTGTAACATTCTAGATGTCATTCCCTTGGGGTTTGGCCTTTGGAATACATTGCTTGTATTTGATTTCATCATTTTGAGAAATAATATAATTTCAGCATCAGTTCAATTCCCAGTTTGTATAAAAATCTATTTCGGCAGTTGGTTTAGTTTTTGGGCATTCTAGGGTGTCCATTATAGTGGTATCAGAGCTATAAGTCATGCCATCCTGTGGAGGTCTTATAGGGAATTTGGGACAACTAGATAGAGGGAAAAGTGTTTGACAAAATGTATATCAGTCCAAATCAGGATGTGATGTTCAGATGGTTACTGGATACATTAGAGGAAGGGTAGCGTATGCAACAAGAGCAAAATAGGTGAATGGATATGATGCAATAGGAGAAAAATAGGATGCAACAAGAGCAGAATAGGCGAATGGATATGATGTTACAACTTATGGCTAGACAGATGGGCATCAATATTGAAGATTTGTATGTTGCTCTAGAGCAGAAGGTAGTTGATTCCTTAGGTGGGATCGAGACAAGTATAGAGCCACCTAGCTCTGATGTTGGTGATGTGGAGTCCATCGATGTGAGATTAGAGGAATACAAGGATACTATCATATCAACAGCCACTTCTGTGTCAATTGAATCATCCAACGAGGAGTTTAGTAGTATGCATGCAGTTGTAGATGTGTTCTCTGATGATAGTACATTTATTACTACTAATGAGGTGAGTGATATAGTGATAGAGTCATATTATACTATTGATCAACAAAGTTTTGATGTTCACTTCTGGGATAGTACTATGTTCAACATGGATGCAATATTGTCTTATGACAATTTGATGTTTGAGGTTGATGTTGATCACTCACCTGAGTGGAGTTGGGCTTAGTTTTCACCATACATAAAGATTCAATTTTGTGTTGCAGCAATTGGGAAGAAGATATTTCATAGATCTTCTATGAAGTTGCCTTCTAGTGACATTTTGACTTCTACTTCATCAACACAAGTTTTGGGTGCTAGGCTGCTAAACATGTGGTTGGTCCTAATGATGCTCATTTATTGTTGGTTTAATTTCCATAGGGATGTCAAATACTACTTCAATTGGGATCTAGGTGAAGGTTGGAGTTCATTGTATTGCTGAGATTGCTTGAGGACAAGCAATTTCAAGGAGGGCGGACTGTAATGACCCCATCTTTTAGCCTTCACGTTCTCCAAAGTCTAAGTGGAGCATAAGAGGAAATTAAATTAATTTCTTATAAAATCATTAAATAAATTAAAAATTAAAAGGTGACTTTATATTTAATTAATTTGATTAATTATTGTATTACAAGGGAGAAGCTTCTAGAGTGTGTATTAATTATTGGAAAGGTGGAAGCCTCTAGTAATTTAATTTTCTAGAAGTACAATTAATTATTGTATTGCAAGAGAGGAGTTTCTAGAGGTGCATTAATTATTGGAAGGGGGAAGCTTCTAGCACTTGCAATTAATTAATGTTTTAGTTCCTTCTAAAAGGGGGAAGGAAAAGGATAAATAGGGGCAAGAGTCTCATTGTTGAGCATGTGATTTTTGTGAATGACATTTGATAAGAGCTTGGATGTGTGAATCACATATCTTTCTTGGAAATAGGGGACATTCATCCTCTCTTGTAACATTCTAGATGTCATTCCCTTGGGGTTTGGCCTTTGGAATACATTGCTTGTATTTGATTTCATCATTTTGAGAAATAATATAATTTCAGCATTAGTTCAATTTCTAGTCTGCATAAAAATCTATTTTGGCAGTTGGTTTAGTTTTTGGGCATTCTAGGGTGCCCATTACAATAGTTGAGTTCATTGTTGATTCAATCTTCATTTAGGATCATGCAACAGGAGGTCTTATAGCTACAGGGGCAGTTGATCCTTCCACTCATCTCTATACCTTCTCACACTTTGGTCCACCATCTCCATTGTTGGAGTGCACTTATTCTCTTTCGTAGGAGCATCATGTGGTGCACTTAGGATACTTGAACCTTTCTATTGTTCCTAAGATCCCTATTTTGACTTCCACACCACATCTAGTTGAGGTTTTTTTTTCTTTAGCAGGATTCTTCTTCTGCTCTGCCTAATCCTTCAGCTCCATTGATCGAGCCTCCAAGTGCACCTATTATGGATTCTATAGTGGACATTCATGAAAATGTCATTACATCTTCCCTGGGGATTCCTTTTCAGGATCCTCATATTTTCTCCTTTGAGCATCAGCTAGGCCTTTTAGTTTTCCCTCTCATTCAAGGGTTCCCTTGTTTCCTCCACATTGGAGTTTCATTGGTTTGATTCTTTTTCAAGGGGCTCCATTATTTTGGGGGGGCTTTGCTGTCTTTTTATCTCTCATGGGGGGGCTAGTTGTACTTATGGTTTTGAGAGAGTCTCTTGAAACATTTCCGGTGGAAGTTGTCCTTGGGGGGTCTTGTTGAGGCCTTCCTTCCTTCCTTCTTTTTTTCAGCATGTTTGTTCTTACCTCTTTTTGGGGGAGGGTTTTTCCCATGAGGTTTTCCCTCTTTCCCCATTTTCAGAGGTTGCATTTCTTTGCATTATACATAGGTACCTAACATGGCCTTGTTGCCGGGACCCATTTTACATTTCATCTTAGTTTTATTGAGCTTAAGGCATTCCCCTAAGTTGCACTTAAGGGGGGGAGTATTAGAGTAAATGATTATTAATTAATTAATTATTCTTTTACTTAATTTTACTCAGGTTAAATGCATTTATTTAATAGTTGTAGTTGATGAGTTGTTGACGACATAGGAGTTTGTTCCTACGTAGTCATACTTATCCTCTCACTTTGATTGAGGATATCCCAACTTTTGTAGATGTATGCTTAGTTGTCACACTTATCTCCTAGCACTTTCTCGCTTGTTCTAGAAGCTTCCTTGAGGCCTTTATATCTAGTCTCTCTTATTGTAAATTCATATCATTCACATAGCAATTTCATTTTCACATTGTGAAATATCTTTTCTTGCTTTTTTGAATTTCTCTAAGCTCTTGCTCCTTTCTTCTTTTATTTCTCTTTAGCAAGATATTTGTATGCAAGTGATCTTGGTGCACTGTGAAGTTGGCTTTCATCAACTTCTACAATATTATGTGAGGTTTGCATACAAATTTGTGAAGGTCAGAGTAGTGATTGATGTCGAGGATAAGTTGCAGAATTCAAAGGAAATTTATTGGCAAGATAAGTTGTTGTTTTAGTCAGTTCATTTTTATTGGATATGTTGTCTTGAATTGTTTAGTAAAAATAGTTTTGAAGAAATTTGGATAGTGGGTTCATTTGTCTTCTTATCAACTCCTAACATTGTTGGAACTCTTTTCTATATCAATTTCTCTTTTCAAAATCACTTTTATTTCAATCTTCTTTTTTAACATCTATACACACATATAGATATACATGTATATGTGGGTGCACACACACACACATAAAAAATATAACATCAATTATTTTAGAGTTAGGTAAATTTTATTTAACTATATTTTATTATTTCTTTGTTTTGTTATCAAGTTTCTTCACCTTACCACTTTCTATCCTTATTATAATTAGATTTGGGTACTATTAGTCATTGGAATTTGCATTACCTTTTGAAAGATTGATTTATCATGGATACCCCTTGTCTTGGTTTTGAAAGTGACATCATTATTCTAGATGTTATAATCTAGGCACAATGTGTGTTCAATTATTCATTTCTTTCTTGATTAAGGAAAAATCTAGATCTTTCTAGTTGCAGGTTTCTTCTTTTTAAGCCTTCTTTAATCAATTTCAAGGTACTCTATCATGGATACCAACATAGTCTTTTTTCACTCCTTTGAAGCTATAACTATATATTTTAATGGGGACATTAAGCTAGAGAGATGGATTTGTATTCTTAACAACATGGATGATTTAGCTAGGCAAGCTATTGAAAGAATATTAGGGAAAAGACACTTTTATTATGGGATAAAATGGATGAAAAATAGTACATAGTCATCATTTTCATAGCATGCCTTTTCTAGGCCAAAATATCAAAATGGGACATCACTTCCTTTTTCTAGTTGGAGTTTGTGAAGGAATGACTTAGGGGACTAGATAATGTTGTCTTCAACATTAATAAAAGGGAACACATTTCCTCTCCAGAGGCCTATGTGGATGCTCCCATAGGAAGTTTAGATATAGAAAAAATAGCTAGAGATGTCCCATTCTAACTATCAAAGATATTATTGCTCTTGAGAAATATTGGCATGATATAGAAAGAAATATTAATTTCTTACTATGATGGTTTCATATTATTAGGGAGGAGAATCATCTTTGGCTTAAGAATTATCTCCTTACTTATGGTTATCATGTCCCTCCCTCTATGGATTTGAATGATATGGACCAAGTCAAATTTGTATTACCCAAATTGTGCAAAAGTAGACAGGAGAAGAAAGAGGTTGGGTTTAAGGGATTAAAGGTAAAAGTAGTTATCTCTAAGGGACTTAATTCAGATAATTCTAAGGATGGAATTATAGTCATCCTCCCCTCTAAAGGGCTCTCTTTATCTTTGGTAATTATTTTATTTTAGTTTTGTTTGAAACTTGATAGTAGTCTAGATTTTTAAAACTTTAAAACTATATTTCCATACCACACATGAAACCTAAAAATTTAAACTATTTGGTACTCTTTAAATTATATTTTGGTTATGGACATATTATAATAGACTACATAATTATAACAATAGACATTAGAGGGAATAATAACAATATGCTTTCTTATATTCAAGGAAATTTTTATGTATGTGGTATGCTAGCTTTGGTTTCCAACTAGGATTTCTTAACATTTTAAGTTATTCAAACTAAGCTTCCTACTAGAATAATGCAAATGTTGAGACAAGTTCACTACGAGTATATAAGACAAATAATAGATTCCTAGCTATGTTTATTTTCAAGTTAACGATGACAAACCTGAAGAATTCTTTCAACAAACATGAAAATGTTTGTATAGATATAACAGTAAGTAGAATACCCTAAATGTTTGTTTGTTGCACCTTTTATAAGAAATTAGCTTTAACAATCTTGAAAATTTAGGAAAAAGGTTTTAAGGATGCAAGGACTAGAAAATAAGTGAAAGATCACATAGTAAAAGTAATTCTTTATTTTTCTAAATGTACCCTAGACAAGGATAATACAATTAAGTTTGGGTATACAAATCTTAAATTTTTCTTGCTTATAGTGATATGGTAAATTACAAGTTTGAAAGTGTCTCTTGATATACGTAAGCGTAGGATCCATATATTTTAAGATGTGTGGGATGAACATGTTAAATTTTTTATAAGAGTATTTTTTAGCATGGTAGGAAAGTAAAAAATAGGACATTTCTATAAGAATTATGTCATTACTAGACATAGACCTCTTAAATATTTTAGTAATACCATCAAATTTCTTGTTATTCTTAAAAGAGAAATTACTTGGGCAATTTGTCTTTATGTTTCTTTCTTCATTATAGCCTACGTAATCTCTTACTTTGAACACTCATGTAAAACTACAAGTGCCTCAAAGTAAGTGATTACTAGGCCGCAAGGATTTAAGATTGGGTGAAAGACCACTCCATGAATACAGTTTCACTTTAATGGATTCATCAATATCTCCATATCTTCCATATCATTATAACTCTTTATATAGTATTAATCTTTGTAGATGAAAGAAGTAATTGTGATTTTGGTTCTTTGAATTTTATGGTCTTTCATCTTTTATATTTTATTTATGAAAGATATTTTAGAAGTTAAAACTAATATTTATGAGAGAAAGTTGTAGAATCATAAAGTATATCAAGGATAATACTCTTATCAGTTAATGGAAAAAGTTTTAGTTTTTAATCTCAAATGGCGAAGATAAGACATCTCATAATAACAAGTTTGAATAGAGTTTAATCTTATTCTCTTTTTACAAAAAATCTATAACAAAGATCTTAGCCTTTTTTCAGAGAATCTCATGACTCACTTTTTAGATAGTATGCAAGTTGATGACTCAAGAACAATCCTAGATTCAAGGAGTAATAGACCATTTCATTTTAATTAATTAATAATTATGTGATAGAAGGAGTACCTTCTAATTCTTGATGGCAAGAGATGATGAAATAATATAAATGATAAATACTATGAATAAGAATGTATGCCTTCATAAATACCCACATGGGCATATGTACTTTTTTGCATAGGACAAAATTTTTGGGCTAAATTGAGGGTTTTCTTCCTCGTACTTTTTCTCCTAGTTCTTATACTTCGAATGAGACAAAAAAAAAAACTATAATATTTTTAAAATTAATAAAATAATTTGGCAAAAGCCTTTTATCAATAATTTTTTATTAAAAAAATAGTTCTTATAATCTCCTAAAAGGAAATAAGTCCTAGAGGAGTTGTGAGATTCTGTGTCCTCAACAAGGGCTCAATGTAATTTTTTGCAAACTCATTTAATAACATATCATGGCTTAGGTCTTTTACCGATAAAAAATAAAAAATAAAATAAAATTTATATATAAATAAATAAATTATATATATATTTATGAAAAGATTTATAGTTTAAATAAATAAATAAAAGCTATTATATTTAAACTTTTGACAAATTTTAATATGTTATTCATAATTATGTAGATATTGAGATTTCATCATTTTTCTAACAACCATGCTTTCCTATTTTATATTATAAAACTATGTGAGCAATCATATTTTTTTTAGTGTAACAATAGATTTATTAAAGAAATATATAGTATAAAAATTAAGTGAGCAATACATAAAATACAATGTTATTTGGAGTAATTCAAATTTTGAATGGGAAAACTGCATAGATAAGAAACTTCACAAGAATCTTTATACTGATAAAATTTTACAAGTTTTTGTACAAATTTAGAATCACAAAAGCTTGGGATTTCCATATCTTCTTCTTCCTCCTATTATGTTTTCATCAATTCAAATTCTTTGATTTTATATCAGTCTAAACTTTCTTTAGCTCATTTAATGCAATAAGAACCTTCAGTGTGTGACTATTATATAGAATGAGTGTTTGAATTGTGAACCATATACTACTTGTACATCCTAGATTTGATTATTCTAGTCAATTGTGTTTTGTTTTTCTATTTTGTTTGGAACTTAGAGCCACTCCTTAGTTTGAGTTTCTAGGGCTTAGAATATGATATTTTTCTACATTTATATTATCTTTAGAAAAAATATTAGATAGATTAAAATAATTTTAAATGATTAAATTAATTAAGGAGGATTATGATATTTAATTAATTTAGGAATAATATTAGGTGTCTATATTTGTCCCTCTTTGAAATGGAATTATGAGCTAATGGGAGAAATGTCATTACAAAGAAAAATAAAATATAACGCTTGAAAAAATATAGTAATTAATCAAAAGAAATGATAAACATAAGATGATAAGATGATGCATCAATCAAAGGTCACCTAGGTAAAATTTATTTAGTTGAGCTCTTAAAAAGAGGAAATAAGTATACAAAATAAACAAAGGAAAAATAAGTAGTAACTAAAGAAAAATAAGGCAGATAGAAATGAAAGGACTAAATCGGAGAAAGAGAAGACTAAAAATGTTAAAATTTTGGGTCAATAATTAGGGTTTAGGGTTTATGAATATGCTTATGAGTTGAAAATATGCTTTTCTATACTTTCAGTCCTACAACATCTAGACTAGAAAGAAAATAAATAAATTTTAGTATAGATGGATTATGCGCTACATGATAAACTATAAATAATGTGAGTTTGACACTCTTGGCAACTAGATGGACCTATGGCATTGGTGCATTTTAAAGCTTGGTCCTTATGCTGGGTTAGATATAATTAATAACAGAAGTTAGAAATTTGCTATCATCAAATTATTAAAAAAAAAAAAATTTATCATCTATGTGAGTTAATATGTATCATTAATAGAGTTCTCACTTTATATTATGGAGAAATTTTTTTTAGGGTGTTCCAATTCATTGCTGCATACACTATGTCACTCGTGCCAATTTCTTGGATCCCCAATATTTATCTCAATAATTATAAAGATTTACTAGATATTATATTTAGAACCACTAGAAGATTGACTAAAAATGTGAGAAATGTCATAATATATTCCCACTTGCTCTTTAGGCTTTATAAAACCAAGGTTGGTGTTGATATGTCGTGATTGATCAGGAAAGTACTATACACTTTTCATAAATCTTTGTGGTTTGAGGCATTTCCCTGATTATTTTTTGGTTAACTAGTCCAAAATTTTTGAGTTGACCTGTCAATCATTTCCCAAGGTTGACTCAAGTGTTTTTAGGGTTAACTTGTTAAGACAAAATAATATAACCCTAATTTTGTAATAGAAAAAAAGATTTTATAAAATGGCTTAGGGTTAGGGATTTTATGATGTATGATGATTTAATATCTTCTTATGGTAGTATTGAGTTGCAAGACATTGCAAATTTTAATTAGGTTGTAATCACGAGATAACAAGAATATGGTGCTCAATGTTTAGTGGACATAACACATGGATTGGGTGAACCATGTTAAATCTTTGTGCCTTGTGTTCTCTTTTGTGTGTTTCACTCTTTTATTATATTGGCTATATTTGCATGCAATTGTTATTTCTATCTCTCTAAACCTAACAACTGGTAGTAACCCCTTTGTGGCATAAGTAAATACACACAATATAATCATATCATAATACCTAGAAAATAAGAATCTAAATACACATTGGATCTAGGTGATGCTCACAGGGGTGAAGCACCAAGATTTCCTAGGAGTTCACCCATCCCAGTACTACTCTGGCTTGAGTGTGATTAACTATGAAGTTTCCTCCATGGTTAAACCCAAAGCTTGCAACCCCATTTGCAAAACCTTCACCAAGTGTTGTGGCTTATGAATCATCCATCAGAAAGCCCCTTAAGCTCATGAATTGATAAGTAGGAGATCCAATGAGTGCTAAGTGTTCCATTTATTCTCATGAGAGATGGATTCATGTTGAATCACTACTCATGAAACATGGGTCAATGAGTTTGACTCAAAATCACACAGTTAAATCCTAATAGCAATATCACAATATTATGATCTATTAATGGTTATGTAATGTCGTAAATTGCAATATGTGCAATTTCTCTACATGAGCTTTCCCTTTATTTATAATTGAGAAAATCATGCATACTAAGCCTTAATTTTGATTCAAAATGTATTTCACCAGCTTGCATGCATGATCTTTATTCATTAGGTCTAGATTGCACTTGGAACATCTCTGTGATATACACATTTGTGAATGCCATGCTATTGTACCTTGAATATCGATGACTATTTTAGCCACCAAGACATCACACATGCTAAATTTTAGTAACTTACAATGCCCTTGCCAACATGCATTGACATAATTTAACCTCTTTTTAATTTCTATCTTTAAACATCTTTTGAATGCTTTGAAATTTATTTTTGCTAATCTTCTAACTCTTAAACATTTCTTCTGCATTTCCACACTTTTTTTTTTGGTCTTCTTCTACTTACAACATCTTCCACCATTTTCTTGATATCTAGTAAAGCTTTATCATCTCTTCGTCTAAAAGGGTTTTTCATTCTTCATCACTCTAATAGCTTTGTTACCTTTTTATTAAGGGTTAACTCCCTAGATTTTATATTTCATTTACATTGTATAATCTATAGTCAATGACATATAGTTTTATGTAGGGCAAGGATTGGTATAATTTTAATGGCTATTGGTCTCATTTTCTTACAAAAAATACAACATCTTGTATCTCCTTACATAATAGAAAATATTTATTGTGAAAAGGGTTATAAAAAATAACCCCTCATACATGTATGTAGATACATGGAGAAGAAGAAATGTGACATTTAGGTATGCGGTCTCATAAGGAAAATGGATTATGTCATCTTCTTTCTCAAACATATGTGAGAAATCATTTATAATTCTATAAAAGGTGTGAATAATTTAGGATAATATGGAAGGTTAGGATTTTATAGGATGCCCTTATGGGTATGTGGGATCAGATGCGATCAATAGCTAATTTAACTAATAATTATTGGAGTTAATTATTTATGATCACAAAAATAAACAAAATAAGATTTATTTTTATGAATTTCCATGGGGGATTATTAATTTTTTAATTTTGAACCTTAGAAGAATTATAAATTAACCAAATAAAAGGCCTTATTTTGCACAATTAATTTTAGTAGAGTTGTTAAACAAATTAATTAAATGATTCAAAACCATCTAATTAATGTAGAAGATTGTGAATTAATTTTTTTTTTTTTATCAATATTATGAATTAATTGTTGACATCTAATTTATTTATTTATTTTATTATGATTCTTTTCTTAATTAAATGATGTTTATTACTTATTTAATAAGTTAAATAATTATTTCCACTATTATTTAAAGAAATATTTATTTATTTATTTATTTAGGTAATCCCTTAATCCTTTCTCTTATAATTAATTGACTAAAACAATTTTTTTAATTAATTATCCTAACTCAACCTCATTTCTTCCATTCAATAAATTTATTTATTTAGTTAATTCATTATCCTCTTCTTTCTAATCCTAGCCATTTAACTTATTCGCATAGATCACAATCTAAATTTGTAGCCACGAGACAAATATTCCATGTCTCTTAGTTTACCTTTTTATTCTTTTTTCACAAAATGTCTAGGTCAATTGAACTCAAAATATGTGTTACCAAAGTTAGCATCTCTACCTAATAGTTGCCTACTACACAATCTTAGCCTTTAATTTAAAATTGAACCTAGTAATATTATTCATTCCCTCCTACCTTCTTAACTCAGCATTTAATCTTTTAAGATTAAATGCTAAGTTAAGAAGGTATTCATATTTCAATAGGGATTTAGATTGACTGACAAAATCTTAAACTAATTACCACTGTTAGGATCAAGTTTGTAATATAGGTGGATACTATGTTAGAATTTAAGTAAGAGCATTCTTAGAATGTACTATTGATCAATAATCTTGACATAATGTTAAAGGAAAGAAACATAGGAATCTCCAACTAGGAATTTAGGGATATCTAAATCAATATTTTTAATTAATAGTACTAACATTCATTTTGAGTTGCTTTACTAATCAAAAAGTTAGCTAGGTGTTATCACTCCATTCAGGATTGCAAAAGAAGAGTCAACTATAAAGTATATATAGATCTATTTGAAGCGGTCACTCTCATCTTAGACACTGAAGAGTTCAAATGATTTTTATAAAGATCATTGGAGCTTGTATAATTCATAGAAGGAATCAGTCATTTATTTTGTACTCAACAACAAAAATAGGGAATTGGTAACTGGGGTATGCCCCTTTTAATAATGTAATAATAAAGGACTATGGTCCCGAGCAAGACTTGAGGTTTTCTTCTCTGTTCTTTCCTACCAATGCCTGTTTGAACGGAGATGCTTTGTTATATATATTTTTTATTAAATTAATATAATCTCAAAGGCTTCGGCTGTTTACTGATAGGGAAAAAAAAAAAAAAACCTAAGCATTTAATCTTTTAATCTCTAAATCTCAACCCTTGATTCTATTAGAGACTTGTATCAAAGAGTATTCTTCTCATTTTTCCTAATGACAATTGTGTAGTATACTTGCTTACATGATATCACATTGCCCACTCTCTATCATCTTGCATCATAGCTTTTCATCATTATCAATCAACCACACTTATTCCTTTGATGTCATCTTGTGCTAGTGCTAAATAGCTGAGAGTATACACCATTTCTATAAGATCTTGGAGGATACAAGAATAATAAAGTCAAGGAAATCAAGAATGTGATGGTAGGTTTGTTTATTATGTTTTACATTTCATGATTTATAGCTCCATTGATTGTGTGTTAGATAGGTTTGTAGATATTAAACTTGTGGTTGGGTTAATTAGGGTTTAAAATAGATTTAATATTCAACATACACATTAATAAAATACCTTTTTAATATTAATCTAGGAGATGATGGCGAGGATTAGCAGAGTTAGTTGATAAACAATTTGTTTCTACATTGTTTATAATAGATATTCATGCATGTCTAGTGCAAAAGAATAAGGGAAAATAAAAAGATGTTTGAGAACCATAACAAAGGATGACTACATATATTAATATACATCGATAGAGGAATATGAAATATAAATTATTACCATGAGATTTCATATCCTACTTTAATAGTCTCAAGAACTCATAACCACCAAAATTTGGTTAGGCCTTATGGTATTATAAGAGCAAAATTAGGAATTGTAGTTTAGAATGTGGACATTGAACTAGACTATAAGTTATTTGCATGACCACAAAATGTCTCAATACGCACTCCGGATTTGAAGCAATATTTGGGGACTCAAACTCTCTAGGGTCATTTTAGAGAGGACAAAGTTACTCATAGAGTTAGACTACACTTCTTGAGCTCACCCCTTAATGACCTACAAACACTAATGTACATAACTTGGAATACCAAAAAAAAAAGTGATCTCACATAAGATTTCATAGTTCAGGTTTAGGGGCAAGATATACATTTTATTGATTCACATAGCATACTCAACCCTTGGTTAAGCCCTACAAACATTTCAATCCTAAAGTTACTACCCCAAATACACATGGGTAGTCAAGATCTATTTATAGTGCTCATAACACTTGCAAATGGAAAGACTGCTTTGAAGGTACTGAACAATTTTCCAAGAGTTACCTTCATCTATTTCTCAAGCCCACCTCTCACCTCAAGCCTATGTCTTCATCCAAATTGACTTACAAGTCCCTCTTGTTGATTGAATATAAACTTACTACCTTATTTAAAGTGCCTCAAGTGTTGTTCCAAGATCACTCAATGCGATACACATATAATCCACCCTTCTTGAAAGACTCTCCCCTCCTTAATAAAACTTCTCTTGTAGCCTTCTTGGATAGAATTAATATTTCTCTCCTATGCAACTATCAAAAAACTTTATTCTTCTACCAACTTCTAATATGTTTTTAGCATGCTCACTCCAAGCTTCACATACTTCTCACAATCTTGCATATCTCTCATATAATTTGGAACACTAATACACTCACATTTAGAGGTTGCTTAGAAAAGGCTAGCTAGCTTGTCCCATAATCTTAAGATAAACAACCTAAAGACTTCGTCAAAAGATAATCCAACTACGTTTTTGTTTACACCATTCCAAGGAAACACTGTTTTCACGAGCCAATATCCAAGGTAAAACACCCTCATCACAATAAATATTGATTTTGTAAACAATGCAATTATTTTGTGGGATCGTTCATCACTTAAACCTTATTCACTTCTTCCCAAGATTAATGCAACCATGTTTTAGGCTCACCTGTAACGCCCCGCTCGGAAACCCAAGAGAAATAAACCTACCATGTTACAATGTTTACTGAACTATTTTTTTAATAAAAAGTTTAAACAACATCAAGATAACATTAATGTGGAAGCAATATGAACATACACATCAAATACACATATGCAAATATAGATACAGTTTCAATTCCTCAAGAGTTCCTTTACGTTGAGTCACATTTAATAATTTTAAATTAATTAGTTTAAGTTCCAAGTACAATGTCTCAAGATCATAAACGAATAACAGATACATAATCGCATAAGCAAATGCATAAGTATAAACAATACAATGAAAGTATATCCAATTAATAACATCCAGTGCACATGTCGCAGGGTATGTGAAAATAGATACAATACATCAGAATACATGATAACATATATACATCATCAGAAAAGAAGTCTCTGCGATAAAAAATAAGAATGATAAAGGTACATCTTCTGCAATGAACATCCAACAGCTAGCAATGTGAAGGGGGACCCAAATGGTAAGAAGGCACTACCTCCCGACCGCGTGGTTACCTAGTCAGGCTTCCACTCCCACCGTGCAGGGAAGATAATGAACGATCCACATATGGCTGATCAAACATAAAACATTCCTAGGCAAGGTACCCCTAATAGCCAAAACTACCTCAAAGGTAACACATGCTACTCAAGAAGATAAAATAATCCAAAAGTAAGAACACTCAATCCAATACTGACACCACATAACCAAACATCATACACGAACCAAGTATAAACCAAATACCAAGATCATAAGATAAAGTCAACGAAAGATAATCATCTCAAGTCAAAAGCCACATGTCAAAAGTACAACAACCATGAATCACCAATCATCATCAATGAAAGTAAATAACCATAATAAACACATCCGAAAATAGATACACCACATCCAACAATAAGTACACCACCAAAGGTACACACAAAATCTACAGAGGAGACTTAGGCTACATACTAGGGAGTGTCATCACATGGCTGCTTGAGTTACCCTGGACTAATCTCTTAATAGACCCCGGACCCTCAAGCGTTGAGTTACCGTGGACTGGTTACTCTGAACCCCAGACCCTCAACATCACACATATGGAAACTAGAAAGCCCTCTCAAGAGGACGAGGCACTCATCTCATTCCCACCCTTAGTCTATACAAGCACTCAAGGCATGGGTAGATCAAAAATCTCTAACTTATCTTTTTAGTGTGTTTTCCCCCCATAAATTTTACTTACTAGATTATCACTTATTACATAACTTGCATTAGGTTACCCTGGTACTGACCACTTTGGGTCCCGGACCCCTATGCAAGCCACTCCCAAGTCATGTACCTAGACAACCTCTCCTAAGCACATAAAAACACAGTTGTGTCCCATACCACAACACCCATAAAGATCAAACTCGGTTCCTTAACAGGCAACCTAATAACACGATGGTTCTCCCATCAAAGTACACATAAATGCTTCATAAAGTAAACCTCATAAATATAATTTCCAAACTGAATCACAAGACATATCATGACATCCAGTCACATAAATGGTATAACAGAAATCTCACAAACCTTTGGTGTACATCCTAGACTGGTCGACATCTAATCCACACCAAAATCTCAAAGCATAAATAGTATAAGCAAAACCGTACAGTTTCATAGTTTGGTTGAATTAAATGTAAGGTTCCAGTTTCCAGTTTAACGTATGTTTCAAGTAACTAAGTTTTTGCAATTACCCCTTTTTAATTAACCCCTTTCTATGTTCAAATAAAATACAAAATTATTCCCTTTCAATGAAATCAAATTTAATAAAGCTAATTATTAGTTATTTATAAAATAACTAGATAATTAACATTTAATTAATCATTACAATTTAAATCTTTTAATAAATTTAATTATAATTTACAATTATGTTAATATATTATTAATTATTAATTACTTAATAATTAACAAAACTATTTAATAAAATTGTTAATAATTACAACAATAATTATGATTAACATCTATCAGTTAATGTTTAGCATTAATTTCAAATTATCACCATTTATAATCCAAATTTCTATATTTAATTATAACTCTTAAAAATTATTTAACTAATTAATATTCATTAATTATTAATCAATTGAAAACCTCATAATAAACATTATTTAACAATTAATACTTATTAATACTAATTAATAAAACTTATAAATATTAAATAAACGTATTATTAAAATTAATAACATATAATATTTCTTAAATAACAAATATTAATTAATGAATATTAATAATACTACATTCATTACAACTTTAATATATATCATAAAATTCAATATAAAATTGCTTGAGCGATTTAAAATCGCTGGAGGCTTAAAAAAAACCGTTGGCCATATATTAGAGTCGTGCGACTGCCTGCGTGACTGCAGGCTTGTCTGCTGCCGCTGGCAGCAGTCAACCCGCGCACGCACGACAGTCAGGTAAGGTGGTGGGGTGGTCAAAAACCCCCCCCACAAATTAATATATTAATATATTTATTTATTTATTATTATTTTAAAAACTTTAAACAACGTTTCCTCCAATTTAGTAAATAATATAAATATTAAAATTCTTTTAAAATCAACACCATCTCCTTCTTAATATATATAATTTTAATTTTTTATAAAAGTATTATTACGATTTAATAAAAATTAAATTCAAACACTATATATATATATATATATATATATATATATATATATATATATATTATGTATCATTTTTACACAATACTTCTTCTAGTTCATATTAAAAAAAAAATATATATATATATATATATAAAATCCATGATTGAAACTTCAGTCTAATAGGAAAAATAAATCGTACCCTTTGAATTCTCAATCTTAAGATTTTCATTTTCACAAACAAACCCTTTCTAAATTTAAATTTCTAAATTCTAATTTAATTCAAAAGCCCAGATCCCGATTTATTACCAATTTCTTTCAATTGTAGAACGAAGTTTTCTAAATAGTTTTTCAATCCGGATTCCCAGAAGAAATCAAATAGCAAAATATTCAGAACGAAGGGTGGCAAGATCGTACAACAAAATTTGAGAAAGCAATTTTCAACAAGCACGAAGAAGACAGAGATCCGAAAGTGTTTCTAAAATGGTTCACAAAACCCTACCTCGTATTGATGTTAAAACTCTAACAGCTGGATGAAAATTTCTACTGCAAGCAATATCCTTCAAGCTACGAAAAATTCCTTCTTTTCCAAACCCTTCCAGTTGCTCTCCAAAAACCTGTGTGTGCCTTCAAAACTTGTGTCTGAAAAACTCTCCCCCCAAATAATGACCCCAAAAACCTTTAATATAGACTCTAATTACCCTTTAGGGTTTCTATCACCACCAGTCTAAAATTATAATAATTTTATTTAATTAATTCATTCATGCACAATTAATTTTCTTTTTTAATTAAGATATTCTTTTATTAATCCTTCATGCACTTTAAGTGAATTGTTAAATTACTTTATTTAACTTTCCACTTTACTTTTCTTTAAATTAATTTATTAACTTCAATCTCATGTGCACATTATTAAAATATCTTTATTCAAGTTCACATGTTTTATATTTTAATTAATTTCTTATATTTAAAACTCATTCATGCGAACTTAAATCATTTTCATAATTAATATCTTTTCACTTTTAATTTCATTTTTTTTTTTAGAAACTTAATTGATAAAATATTTATTAACTTAAATAAAAATAATATTTAGCATTTATTTAAAAATGCACTCTAAATATATTATTATTAAATTAAATAAATATAATCACGTTCTAAATTTAAACTTTATTTAACTTTTTAATATATTTAGAACGTTTAATTTGATAAATATTTATTAACTTAAATAACAATAATATTTAGCATTTATTTAAAAATGAACTCTAAATATATATTATTATTAAATTAAATAAATATTATCATGTTCTAAATTTAATCTCAAAACTTTTATCTTCCAATTCAATTCTTATATTTTCTATAATTAAATATTCAAAAAGTCATAATAATTCTCCATTAAATTAAATTATTAATTTAATCTATTAATTAGACTTAATTAATAGAAATTCATCAAAGACTCACAAAACAACATACGCACAAAATACTCACGGGTTTAAAAAAGGGTAGACAGTCTGTTACGAGTCCTCCTTGCAGGACAAGTATTATAGGCTTATGGCTAGGATTGGACCTGATCATTATCTTCCCATTCTCACCATTTGAGTATTTGTAATAGGGCACGCTCATCCTGGCAATTCAGGGAAGTCGATGCCCGGTACCTGCATCCTGCATAAAAGACAAGCATGTACATGTATATAATCTATCTAAACTAAACAGACAATGGCAGGGAGTGGTTCATCGTGTAGATCCCGACTAGCAGGTGACTACGACTCCCTCCCTTAACCACATCAAACACGTTAGACAAAAGATAAAATAAACACACGCACCATACACATGCAAGTATGGGGTAAGTATCGTAAAAATCACAAGTCTAATATCAAATGCGCACATGTAATAATGCATCTCTATCAATACAACATAATCATCATTAAAGATATCACGTTAACATTGTTACAAAAGAAACCACATTTACTAATTAGGAATCATTAAGACATCATTAACGTCATGTGAAATGAAATCAACAAGTATATATGTAATCCAAAACATGAAATAATATCATAATATTGTAAATCCAATATCTCTAAACTAATCAAAGCATAAAATCAGCCTAAGGAATTTGACAATGATAACAGAAATGCGAACTAGGGGCAGGCACTACATCACCCATCAATACTTATGACATGCACCTCATTCATGTTTTCCCAAGACTAATGCAACTACATTGAGGGCTCATTTATTAGCACTTCTCACATGATCCTTATCAACATCTTCTTGTCACATGCACCTCATTCACATCTTCCCAAGACTAAATGCAAGTACATTTTGGACTTATCCTAACCACTTTCCCTACTAATCTCATTGACATCTTCCCAAGACTAATAGTGCTACATTTTGGGATCACCCATTATCACTTTTTCCATGAACCTCATTCACATCTTCCCAAGACTAATGCAACTTCATTAGGAGTTGTCCATCAAGTCTTGCCACATTCATCCCATTCACATCTTCTCAAGATTTGCGCGCCTTAATCACTCAATAATAACTCATCATATACATTTATCCTATAACTCATCTTGTAAAACAAGTTCATCAATCTTAAAATTCATAACCTCTTACACATTTCATTCACAAAACTTAGAAAACCCGTCAACATGAAAGAGTCATACATCAAACTTTAAAACTCCTTGTTAATCAAGAAGGCAGGTATTTTTTTCCAAACTCTTCATATGACCATGTGTTCATAACCTCTTACACATTTCATTCACAAAACTTAAACTGTCAACATGAAAGATTCATACATCAAATTTTAAAACTCCTTGTTAATCAAGAAAACACTTGGTTTTTTTTCCAAACTCTTCATATGGCCATGTGTTCTAGTTGGCTGGCTAACACCTATTACATAGATTGGGTCAAATGCATTTGAAAACCTTGGAGAATCAACCAAAGAGAAGCCAGCCAACAAATAACCAAGTATGATGATATAGTTTCGGGTTTGGTGTTTCAAAACGATTAAACCATTTGTCCTTTCTTGACATTACTTAGTGATGGGCATCAACCGTACCAATATTGAACAAAACAATAAAAATAAAATATTAGTAATTGACGGGTCAAATCTATCCCGCTGATGCACAGATTAGCATAGGAAAGTCAAAAGACATATTTATTAATAAACGTGTGCAAGCGCGTCCAATGTGGACTATTTGTAAAGAAACGACAAAATAAATGAGGCGTCGGTCAGACCACGGTTCGAGTCCCACCAGCGACCCAGTCTCACAAACGTGCTCTGTTTCCTCGTTATTTCAGATTGGGATGAGTACGAAAATGTTTATAGCGTGCGGCCAAAGTCACACAGTGGAATTCTCGCTTCTAGATGGTCTCCGTCATAACATTCAAGGATTCCAATCCCCTTAAATACAAAGATTTCCGAGCATTTCGTGTTTCAACATTGATTCGGGATTCCAATCTCTATAAATCCAGAGAACTCGTAGCATTTTGTGTTTCGACATTGATTCGGATTTGGGGGAAGAGAAAGAAGAGAAAGAGAAAGATAATGAGCGCGGTCGGAATTGAAATGTATAATAACATGTCCTCCATGAGCGCCCCTTCAAGCCCGGGGCGTTTCTTCTACACCCGCCATGGATCGCCTTCTCGCCAATTGGGTCAGCCCCAAATGAGCGGAGAAGAGAACCCAATAGGAAATTTCAGCCCCGAGTTCGAGTTCGGTGCCCTCCGCATTGATTCTGAAGAGCCAGTTGTTTCTGCCGATGAGCTCTTCTTTAATGGCCGGATAAGGCCCATGGCGGCACAAAACATGTCGGAAACAGGGTCCTCTGAGGGCTCCAATGGCGGAGAGGGAAACAGGGGAAGGGGGCTTCAGAAAGTTGTGTCTCAGCGGAGAAGAACAAGATCTCTTTCTCCTCTCAGAAACCCATTTCTACAGGAACCCTCTTCAGATGCCTCTAAATTGGAGGACATTGAAGAACACAAGGCCCTAAATGTTGCTAAAAAGGGGAG
Organism: Cupressus sempervirens; assembly: GCA_028749045.1. Lineage (NCBI taxonomy): Eukaryota > Viridiplantae > Streptophyta > Pinopsida > Cupressales > Cupressaceae > Cupressus > Cupressus sempervirens. The sequence goes on along the minus strand of CM053784.1, from coordinate 218,559,591 downwards.
ATCTGGATCAAAGCGGTGGAGTCTGAAGGATTTCTTGTACAGGAGTAAGAGTGAAGGCAGTGGGCAAACACAACACAAGCACTGGACTCTTTCCTTCACCAGTAGCCCTTCCAAACAGCAGAATTCGTCCTCTAATAAGGCCCCTTCTTCTTCTTCTTCTTCTACAAGGAAACACGGCGAGAAATCTAAGGAAGTAAAGAGCAAGAATGGCTCTGATTTGAGTTATGGCAATCAGGGTAAGCGACAGGGGAAAGTGGCTGCCTCGGCCCATGAGCTTCATTATAATGCAAAGAGGGCACAAGCCGAGGGGCAGAGACACAAGACATTCTTGCCCTACAGACAGAGCCTCTTTGGGTTTGTGGGTTTCACTTCCTAAGAGCTGATCATGGACCCTGGTGTCTCATGAATTTTTTCATTCTTTTGTTTCTTTTTTAAAGTTTGGACCAAACCCATTTGATGGGATGGGAGATATCATGGAGATTCATATTTGGGGGATTTCATCTTCAAAGATGAAGATATGTTTCACTTGGGCTTGATCATAGATATGAATTGTGTTCATATTCGTATTTGTAGATACATTAGTTCAATAAAAGGGTTTTAAAAGCTCGGTTTCAAAATTCAGAAAAAAATACAAATTTTGAAATTTCATATAATTATTTGTTCTTCATTGAAATATGATGTTTCTTTTCCTTTTATGACATGATATTCACCATTCAATGTTCTTCTCGTTTCAAAATGTGGAAAACATAAAAATTACGAAATACTCTAGTTCTGAAATTCAAGATGAAATGAATTGTTTTATTCTTTTGATTCTTTTCGAGAGTTTGGACCAAACTCATTTGATGGGATGGGATTTGTGATGGAGATTCACATTTTAGGGATTTCATCTTCAACATGAAGATATGTTTCAATTGGGGTTTGATTATGGATATGATTTGTGTTCATATTTTCTTATTTGTAGATACACTCATACAATAAAAGGGTTTGAAAAACCCTGGTTTCAAAATTCAGAATAAAATATAGATTTTAAAAATTTATGTGATTATTTGTTGTTCATTGTAAAAATACGAGGATTCCTTTTCTCTCATGACTTGTTTTCTACCATTTAATGTTCTTATTGTTCTAAAATTTGGGGAAAAAAAATATGTCCCAAAATTCAAGATAAAATACAAATGATTATTTGGTCATTGAAATATGAAAATTCCTTTCCTTTCATGACTCGATTTTCACAATTCAATGTTCTTCTAATGAAAAACCCTAAAACTATGTATGATTACTTGTGTTGATTCAAATCTAATGATTCCTTTAATTTTTTAATGAGGTGATTTCTATTATTCAACATGTTTTTATTAATTAAATTAAAGCTTTGAAAAGTATTTATTTTGTTAATTCTTTTTGGGGCATGCTTTATCTTTAAGAGTGTTGAGTTTCTTTCTTTACAAGGATCGTTTTTTTAAATATGGAGTAAATGTATTGGATGTGAGGTATGAATTGGTGAGGTGACTTATAGTGGACCTTATCTCCAACATTAACATTCAATAACAACACTTAATAGGAGTTTGGTCATTACTATGATTTGCATTCATATTCTTTATTGTTTCTGTCTTTTGATAAAAATAAAAATAAAATTTTTAAGTCCATCATGATTATTTATTATTCATTGAAATGTGATGATTTCTTTTATTTAGTAGTGTGTTTTTTTTTTATAGGTAATGGGTCGAGGCCTAGATTAATTGTTATTATTTGTTGTAATTAATTATTATTATGTGTGAAACTCGAGTAGATTGGAATCCCAAGGCCTCCCACATGAGAGGCTTACAAGTTACTATTGTGTTATAGTAATGCAAGAGCATCCAGTGGTGTAAGGGCAATCCTATATCACCCAAAAATATGCTTAGAGATAGTTTTTGTTTAATGTGTTTTTATTTCTCGATACCCATTTGGGTCAAATAAAGGTTCCAACTCTCACAGTTCCACTATTAGTTTTCTGGGTTAGAGTTTTTAAGCACCTTGGGATACGTGTAAATGCAAAAAATGAGTTATTTTGTAATTAAGACAAAATTATGATGAGTTAGAGGGCGTAAGTTGGAGGGATGATTACACTTGTAATTTAAAACACTTCAAAAAAAGAATCAGGTCAAAAGGCTTTACGGTTAGAAAGTTATTGCAGTTTTAATTTTTCTCGAGATCTCCTAATAGTGCTTCAAAGTCAGATTCAAGGCACTAAACGATCTCATACGAGGCTGAAAAATGGGGGATGAGCAAAGCTAGTTCATAGGGTTATAGAGCGCTTCGAGAGCTTTGTTGTCACTGAAGTCTGCACCCTTGTCCAAAGTTGCTACCTAAGGACGACCTTGTGAAACATGGAAATAACCTCCAAGCTGTGGGACTTGAACTATGAGGTTGAGTCTCCGAAGAAGGCCGGCTTCCTCTTACTATCAGGATGCACCTAACTACTCTTGGAGAGGAAAAGAGAGAAGGAGAGCATGAAAGAAAATCTACCTAATCTAAGCTAAAGAGGTGATGCACCAAAATAGAGTATTCAGACCAATCTCTACCCATAAATGCACTATTGAACCATAATGAAACTAAAGATATACACATTCAGACTTGTTTTAATCTAATAATCACATGCAGATCAGAAGACCAAGATGAATGACACAAGGAAAGAAAGATTTACTTATATTATCATTCATATGCCAAGGAGATACAGTCATGCAGATCATAGATCTCTACAAAACACTAGTAAGAGGCAAAGAGTTCTTGCACTTTCATACCAATGGTTGAAAGAGATAAGGTAGAAAATCATGTAGCTCAGAGGCACAGGGGAATTTACATTAAGAATCTACAGAGCAATAACAGAGAAAACAGAGAAAGGTTCGACCCTTCAAAATTTTTAGAAGTTGCCTTTATAGCTTAGGCATAACTGAGATGTCCTCCAATGGAAGTTACTCCCCAACCACTACATTGAAGTCCTACAGAGAACAATCATGGGGATCCAGAAGAAAATCCGATCTGAATATAGCTTTTTGGTACCATGAAATCTAATTTTTAACTAAAATAGGGCCTCAAAAAGATAGAAATGGCGCCATAACTGTGCTCTGACCATGTAGATAGGTTGGATTGGGGGGTAGAGTGTTCCTCTTTGTTTCATATTTACTCTAGGGTGGTTGGAATCGATCATAAGATCGGATTATGCAAAAAACCTTGGTATCCCCTGTTTGTAGATCGGATTAGGTAGATTTGCTTTCATGCTCTCCTTCTCCCTTTTCCTCTCCAAGAGTAGTTAGGTGCATCCTAATAGTAAGAGGAAGTCGGCCTTCTCTGTAGACTCAACCTCATAGTTCAAGTCTCACAGCTTGGAGGTTGTTTCCATGTTTCACGAGGTCGTCCGTAGGTAGCAACTTTGGACAAGAGTGGAGACTTCAGTGACAACAGTTTTTGGCACGCATGGTGGGACAACTTTTCAAAGAATTTCAAGATCAATACCGAGGAGATAGTACTGCCTTCGGTGTTTAAGCCTTCAAGAGGCTCATTCTTCAAAGTACTTGGCAACTCTGAGCTTCAAATACATATTGGGTTCTAGACCAAAGTTGTAGTGATTTATGCCCAGAGCTGAAACAAAGACATCTTCTAGAGGTAAGTTTCAGTATCAAGAGCTTTCATTTTCAAACCCTAGAAGAAGGAAGACTAGAATATCTTTATCACTGGTTAGGAGTGCAATAGTAATAAATACACCTACAAGATCTATCTCTACTCCTCCTGCTGTTAGATTTTGGCCTAGACTACCATCAATACATATCAATAGATCACTTGTCTATATGGCGTTGCCTAGAGCTTATAATTTTGCCACCTTTAATGGTGGGAGCCCTCTCTTATTAGCCAAAAGACATGACATACCAGTAGCTGCCCTCAAAAGTATACTAGAGTTTACTGGTGAAACTTCTATCTCTCCCTCATAACACATTCAAGAGGTTGCAAATGTCTGCAATATCCATGGTATTATAGAGGACAATGGTATAGAGGTTTAGCTCATGGTTCTATAACAGATTGGGATGGATTAGGAGCAGGATTGTGCAAACATTTTGACGATAAAAGTGACTATTTGTCACTTTTAGAGCAGTTGACTACTATAAAAAGAGCCCCCCATGAATGTATGACTGATTTTAATTATAGATTTCAAAAGACATGGGATAGAATACCTACTTCAGTGAAGCCTACCCCTGGTAATGCCTTCTTGCATTACCTTAGAGCTTTGAACAGTGATATTGCCACTACAATCCAAACTATGGGAGGAGATACCTTGCCTAATGCTTATGACATAGCAATAAAATCAGAGAACATCCTAATACAAGGAGGTAAACTAGCTCCAAGGCCTCCTATGCCCTTCTTCCTTGATGTTCCAAATCATCAACCAGCAATGGCTCCTCTTCCCATAACTTCTACATCACAATCCCTTGTCCCAGTCCCTCAAGCTTCCACATCTTCAAATGCGATAGATGAAATCAAAGAGATGATGCAATCTCTAATGCAGAACATGGATAAAAGAGAGAAGAACCTTGATAAAAGATTGCAAGATCAAGGGAAGAAGTTAGAAGATCAAGGAAAGAGGCTGGAGGATAATTTCTCTATGATGCAGAAAGTGAACAACAAGGTGGTGACTTTAGAAAGACATCAAGCTCAAGGTAGTAAGCCTCATCAATTGCAATATCAAACTCCAAGTAGTGGTAGGCCTCCAAATCTTAATCATTGGAACAATTCTTTTGATCAGAGGAGGCATGGTGGCCATGCTTCAACCTCAAATGTAAACCAAAGTAGGGCCATAGTCTCTCAAAACAATATGGCTCAATATCAAGATTTTTGTCCCTCCTGTAGCTACTCTTATGCCTATTGTATGTGTCAGAAGGCTGAATCTTTTATGGCTTTGACAGCCTAAGAGCCTGCAATACAACAATCATACAAGGAGGACCAATTTAAATATGCCTCAAATATGCAAAGATAGGGCGATTGCTCTTTTATGAATCATCAGATGGAGGAGCATTGTAATGTAAACAAGGATTTCATTGCTCATAACACTAGAAGCAAAACAAGAGCTATGGAATATGTTGTCCCTCCTCCTCCCAATTAGGCCTCAACTTCAAATGCGATATCTCATGAGCAAGCAACAAATAATCAATCAAGTACCTTTCAGCAGCAAAGGCAAAATCATGGCAGAAAGGATGCAAGTGATCCTCAGGTTATTCCATCTCAACCTTATACAATCGCAGCTCCCAAGGGTTCTACCAAAACACCTGCTATGCCATTCAGTGTGGTAGAGCAAATGAAGAAGACAAATGTGAATATCTCCATGTGGGATGCTATTGCTACTATACCCATGCAAAAGAGGTTGTTGTAGCAAGAATTGGAAATAATTGAACCAAAGGATTAGACACTCAACATGGAAAGTGCCACAAGCCTAGTACAACCATCAAGGGAGGTAGAAACAAGTAAAAAAGTTAGACCTCCTCCATTCTATGTTTCTCTAATAATAGGGGTCAAACTAGTCCATAATTTCATGATTGATTTAGGGGCTAGTAGTTCAGTGATGCCTAGGTGTGTTGCTGATGCTTTGGGAATGAAATATGAGCCCTTTGTTATGGATGTATTACAGTTGGATGGTAGTACTGTCAAGACTGTAGGGATCCTTAGGAATGTTGAGATGGCCTTACACGCGTGCCTTGATTGTACTATAACCCAAGATATCTCTGTTGTTAAGGTCAAGCCATATTTTTCCATCTGTCTGTCAAGAGATTTCACTGCCCAAATAGGTGGTTTCATATCTTCTGATTGGTCATAGATGTATTTCAAGATGATAGATGGAGCCAATGCTTCAATCAGAGCAGAGCCTCAAGCCCTCCATCATACTGAATCTTACACCCCTAATTCCATCAACATGAATTTCCCTATCCTAGAGATGGATGAGAATGACATAGTGAATGAGCCCACCACTCCCCTAGCAGAGATACCTGATTTTTTCTTGGATGAGTGGGCTAATGCATATCAATTTGACCCTATGTCAGAAACCCTTGAGACAAGTCTCGGTACATATTGTATATTAGAAAAGGATGCTCTAGTTCCCAATCTTGTGGGGACTAAAGAAGATATGAGTGGGATATGGAGTATGTACTTTGATGGCTCAAGGAATAAGAATGGATCAGGGGCTGGTGTGATGTTAATTTCTCCTGCACAAGTAAGGTACTACTTCTCCTTTAGGATCATATTCAGTTGCACTAATAATGTGGCCAAGTATGAATCCTTGATTCAAGGTCTCCTACTTGCTCAAAAGAGAGGAATTCAAGCCTTAAGGGTGTATGGAGACAGTGAGTTGGTGGTTAATCAAGTGAGGAATTAGAATACCACCAAGAATGGTTTTCTCAAGTCTTATAAACATAGGGTGTGGGATTTTCTTGAAGGTTTCAATGCATTTAATATTCAAAGCATCTCTAGAAAAGAAAACAGGCATGTTGATAGACTTGTAGCAATAGGTGCATCTTATGATGTACCAAGGAATCTTGAAGAAAAGAAGGAGGAAAAAATCAGAGTGGTAGTAAGGCCTGCTATCCCTGATAACAACATCCATTGGCAGGTGTTTGAATCTGATGAGCAAATTGTTAGCTTCTTGCAGAATGAAGCAGAATTTTTAGGTAAAAACCAGTTAAGAGTGCAGGATCAGTATGGTGATCAAATCATTAATCTCAGTTCTAAAAAATTGCCTAAGGGTTTCATTACCTTAGAGAGTGTTTTCAATCCTGATGATCAAGCAAGAGGCAGAGACATGAACCTAGCCGTTGATGAAGATGATCATATTCTAGTCATGGTTGCTGATGGAAAATCCTTGAACATGGGTAAGGTATGTTTTGAAATTGAACAAGAAATTTTTACTCATCTATGTCAAGAATTTATTGATATATTTGCTTGGACATATGATGATTTAAAGGGCTTTGACCCAAGGTTATTTTAGCATACTATAGATTTAGTTGATAATGGCAAACCAATAAGACAAAAGTAGAGGTCAGTGAATCCCAAGATTGAACCCCTAATGAGAAAAGAGCTATCCAAGTTGATTGAGGCCAATATAATTTTTCCCATCAAACACTCATCATGGGTAGCAAACCTTCTCCCTATTAGGAAGAAGAACGAAGAAATTAGATTGTGTGTGGACTTTAGGTGCCTTAACCAAGCTTCCCTTAAAGACCACCATCCTCTCCCTTCTATGGAGCAAATTTTGTCCAAGGTCAGTGGTTCAAAGAGATTTTTATTTCTTGATGGATTTTCTGGCTACAATCAAGTGCTGGTTAAAGAGTTTGATAGATACGAGACTACATTTACCACTAAATGGGGTACCTATGCTTATTGTAAGATTCCATTTGGGCTAACCAATGCAGGTGCTACATTTCAGAAGGCAATGGAGATGGCCTTCAAAAGATTGATTGACAAGTTTGTCTTAGTTTACCTTGATGATATCACTATGTATTCAAAGGATGTAGAAGATCATTTTGATCATCTAAGATAGGTATTCCTAAGATGCAGAGAGTTTGGGGTTTCCCTTAACCCAAGAAAGTGTGTCTTTGCTACTAACCAAGGAAAATTATTAGGACATATTGTATTTGAGGATGGATTAACCATTGATCTAGAGAGAACAAAAGAAATACTTTCCCTCCCTCTTCCTAAACACAAGGAAGGGCTGCAAAGTTTCCTAGGCAGGATAAATTTTGTGAGAAGATTTATTCCAAATCTTGCTACCATGGTGAAACCTCTTACAACTATGCTCAAGAAAGGTATGGTCTTTGCATGGACCAAGGAAGGGAAGGAAAGTTTTGAAGAGATCAAGACAGCCATAGCCTCGACCCCTACTCTCATGAATCAAAATTTTGAGAAAGATTTCATCCTTTATATCCTAGGTGGTGACTCAAGCATTTCTGTTGTCCTGACTCAAAGAAATGATAAAGGTGACGAGCAGCCCATAGCTTTCCTTAGTGAAGGGCTTAAAGAATATGAAGATAAATACAACTATGTAGAGAAGCAAGCCCTTGCATTCATCAGAGCTTTAAAGAAATTTAGACACCTCCTGTCTCATAATAAGATTCATTTGTTAGTACCCCATGCCAGTGTGAAGAATTTCCTTTTGAGCAGGGATATTAGTGAGAAGAGAGCTGGCTGGATTACTAAAGTAATGGAATATGATGTTGACATCTAGATTACCAAGTTGGTAAGAGGGAAGGGATTATGTAAACAAATGCTATCATCTCAAGAACCTGAAGAGGAAGTTGCTATGATACTGAGAGAGCAACAAGAGGTAAGAAATAGCGACCGAAGGAGTTGGATGGATGATATGATGAATTTCTTATTAGACAATGGATATCCTCAAGGATTAGATAGAACTAAAAGGAGACAGTATATATTATAGTCAATTCCTTATGTCATAGTTGAAAGTGTCCTCTTTAGAAAAGATTTTAATGGAGCCCTATTAAGATGCCTTGATACAGACCAGGCTGAAAGAATGATCAAAGAACTTCATGATGGTCCTGATGGTGGTCATTTCTCAGCAAGGACAACTGCAACAAAGATCATGAGGGCTGGTTATTATTGGCTATCGTTGTTTCATGATTGTCATAGGTATGTGAGGAAGTGTGAGAAATGTGCTTTCTTCTCTGGTAAATAGAAGATTGTAGCTCTTCCCCTTCATCCCATTCAGGTGGACCAACCTTTTTCCCAATGGGGATTGGATTTCATAGGCCCTATTAATCCTCCTTCTAATTCAGGTCACAAGTGAATTTTAGTTGCTATAGATTACTTCACCAGATGGACAGAGGTAGTTGCATTGAAGGATGCCACTGAATCTTCAGTTGTTAGTTCCTTGATGGAATTGTGACCAAGTTTCGTGCCCCTTTAACCATTATTTCAGATAATGCAAAGTCTTTTGTTGGAGCTCAGATTTGTGCATGTGCAGTGGATCATAATATCTATTTGAGCACATCCTCAAATTAATATCCTCAGGGTAATGGTTTGGTTGAGTCCTCCAACAAGAACCTGATCAAGATCATGAAAAGGAAAATAGAAGATAACTAGAGGTGTTGGCATAAAAAATTGAAGAAAGCTCTGTGGGTTGAGAGGATAACACCTAAAAGATCAATAGGGAACTCACCATCCATGTTGGTATATGGTAGAGAGGCAAGGCTTCCAATTTCATTGGAGTTCCCATCCCTAGAGCTAGCTCATTAGCTAGAGTTGATTGAAGATGATGCCATGACAGTAAGAATGGCAAAGTTGATGGAGCTGGAAGAGAAGAGAAGTAAAGCCATGTAGACCCTAGAGACACACCAACAACAGGTAAAAAAGAGTTTTGACAGGAAGGCTAGGGTCAGAATCTTTCGAGAGGGAGATTTGGTTCTGAAATGGGATGCAGATAGGGCAAAACCAAGAAGACACTCAAATTTTGATGCATTATGGAGTGGTCCCTATTTGATTGTCAATTGCAAGTAGGACAATGCTTTCCAATTAAGCAAGCCTAATGGTGAGATTCGACCTATCCCAGTCAATGGGATCTATCTCAAGCCATGTTTCTAAGGGTTTGAGATTCCATGTACACAATTAGCTTAGTTTTTGTTTCCTATTAGTTCCCTATTTTCCAAGAAGTGCATGAGCACAAGCTATTTCTCTGAGAGACGACAAGTTTCTAAGTTTTGGAGGCCACAGAAAGGAGGTTTTGGTCTCTAGTTCCAGTTGCAGAGACAAGGGTTTCAGGGTTTTCCTCTCAGAGGTAGGGTTAGGGTTTCACAGTGTACACAGGATCTACATCTTTTGACTCTATAGCCCAATGGATGCATGAGGTCATTGGTCTATGCATAGCAAGCTAGCATCCCCTGTGAGTCACCAGAAATGTTACATATTGTGCCCCCTGCCAAATATTTGAATTTTAAATATTTTCCCGCCCAACGGTCACTTCCCAATTTAATGTTATTTTAAACATCCTAGGAATATCGAAAAGATTAAATGATCGAACCTTACAATATTCCTTATTTTTTAGGTTTATTTTTGCGAGCCCGCAAGTCCCCATCGTCGAATCTCAAAATATCCACGGTCGGCGCTATCTCGCTATGGGAAGTTGAATGTTGTTTTGCCATAGCGACATAACGCCTTTTGGCCGCATGGCCGGTGGGTCCTCCTTTTCCTTGTTGTTTCTTCGGTGTCGAATTTTGATAGATCCTTAGAGGGCACTATGGAACTATCAAAAAATATGTGTTCCTCACCGTTAGCGACATAGTGCCCAGACAGAAAGTGATACTGTGGCAACATCAGAAGGAAGGTGGGTCCCAAGCATGCCTTGTCAGATATTAGTGATGAAATTTGGCACACACGGTAGAACCTCAGGCAACGTGGAAGGATGACTGTGCTTGAAACGAGGCTTTGATTCATCGCTAGCTGGGCAGTTCATTGATGTTAGCAGTTACCTGGACCCACACCCCTTTTGAATGCATAAAGATTTCCTCACCCTTGGATCAGTCTGGATCAATGGTGGGCACTATCTTGCTATGGGAAGCTACGAGGATATTATCCATAGCGACATAGCACCTCGATGACACGTGACACAGACGACATCATGGCCCGCCCTTCTCCAAAGTAATATTACGGCTTGTCCTCAATGGCAGTTGTCAGGTGGATCATAGTACAATGGTGATATTTCATTGGTCCACTTAGCCAACTCGGTGTGCATTCGTGCAATTTTGTTGATCACCATAGATCTAAGGAAAATCGACGGTGGGCGCTATCTCGCTATGGAAAACTACGAGGATATTACCCATAGCGACATAGTGTCATTGTGCCACATGGATCAGTGGGGCTAGGTCAAACCAAGATGAAGATGCCAGGTGGTTTCCAAGTGGTTCGTGGGCCCAAATTTTTAAGTTTCTTTTAAGGAGATAACACAGTAATATGGTGAGTCTTCACGATCGTTAGATCAGTCTAAATCTATGGTGGGCACTATCTCGCTATGGAAAATTGCTTGGAGGATACGCATAACGACATAGCACCTTGGTGACACGTGTCCCAGTGGGTTCGGTGGAGGTAGCAATGGTTAGATCTGCTAGTAGTTAATGTGACTGTCACAGTTAGAGTTTGAGGAATTGGTGCAGCTAGTAAAGAAAGATTGGTCAACCTCGAGAAGACCTTGTGGGGTGGCAAAGTGAAAAGAGGTTGTTGGTCCATGTGGCTCATTCTGGTGCTAGGGTTATGTTGACCTGCTGACCACGCTGGTTCATGAACTGGGAACAGGGATATTGAGGTATTTTGCATAATTCGATCTTCTGATCAATTCCAACCACCCTGGAGTAAATACGAAACAAAGAGGAACACTCTACCCCCTGATCCAACCTATCTACCTGGTCAAAGCATAGTTATGGCACCATTTCTATCTTTTCGAGGCCCTATTTTAGTTAAAAATCAGATTTCATGGTACCAAAAAGCTATATTCAGATCAGATTTTCTTCTGGATCCCCATGATTGTTCTCTGTAGGACTTCAATGTAGTGGTTGGGGAGTAACTTCCATTGGAGGACATCTCAATTATGCCTGAGCTATAAAGGAAACTTCTAAAAAATTTGAAGGGTCGGACCTTTCTCTGTTTTCTCTGTTATTGCTCTGCAGATTCTCAGTGTAAATTCCCCTGTGCCTCTGAACTACATGATTTTCTGCCTTATCTCTTTCAGCCATTGGTATGAAAGTGCAAGAACTCTTTGCTTCTTACTGGTGTTTTTTAGAGATCTATGATCTGCATGACTGTATCTCCTTGGCCTATGAATGATAATATAAGTAAATCTTTCTTTCCTTGTGTCATTCATCTTGGTCTTCTGATCTGCATGTGATTATTAGATTAAAGCAAGTCTGAATGTGTATATCCTTAGTTTCATTTTGGTTCAATAGTGCATTTATGGGCAGAGATTGGTCTGAAAACTCTATTTTGGCACATCACCTCTTTAGATTAGATTAGGTAGATTTTATTTCATGCTCTCCTTCTCCCTTTTCCTCTCCAAGAGTAGTTAGGTGCATCCTGATAGTAAGAGGAAGCCGGCCTTCTCCAGAGACTCAACCTCATAGTTCAAGTCTCACAGCTTAGAGGTTGTTTCCATGTTTCACGAGGTCATCCTTAGGTAGAAACTTTGGAAAAGGGTGCATACTTTAGTGACAACAAGCTTTTCATAAATGTAAATGGTTCCTCAATCAGAGTCACGGTTCAAAAGTTATGCCTCCCAGAAGTTGGACTACCATTTCTGGATTCTTCTAATTTTACACCGACTTCTAAAGTGATTTCTGGAACCTTCTGTTTTGGTAGTGGATGCCAACTAGCATATTCTAGAATGTATTCCTATCCCTAAACCATTTGGAGCTTATTTAAGAACATTTCTAGCACTGTAAAGGTAGTTCTCAAGGAGTTAGAGAGAAGGTACTGTGCAAAGGATTTCTTTCTCTAGAATCATACTATTGTAAGCCCATAGGGAATTTTTCATTGATAATAATATTTTCCTTTTCCTATGTGTTCATTCTGGTCTTTGGTTGTGTCTCCATCATATAGGCTCTTGCCTATTTAGTAGTGTTATTTCTACAATTCACTGTTCTTGTTAATTTTAAGTAAGTTTGGGATAAACTCATTTGATGAGATGTTATTTCTAACATGAACACTTAATAATAACACCTCAATGGAGTTTTTATCATCAATATGATTTACATTTTTATTCCTTGTTCTTTATATCTTTTGTAGATATTGTCTTACAATAAATGGGCTTTGTGACCCCTAATTCCAAATTGATGGAGGAGCATCTTGGGTTTTCTTGCAATCCTGCATGCTTGGAGGGATTTTGGTTGCTCGGCATGGTCTGGAGACTTGGCATGGTATTTGGTTGCCCAACATGGTCTAGGGAATCGGCATGGTCTTTGGTAGCTCTGCATGGTCTGGGGACTCATCATGGTCTTTGGTTGCTCGGCATGGTCTATGGAGCTCAGCCTTGCATAGGAATTTGATGCTTGTTGCAGGCCATGTAACTAATTTCTCACAATTAGTTAGAGGATAAAACTTTTAGGAATTGAAGAGGACCTAGAGTTCTAACTACAGTTTGAAGCCTGAGTTCTAATTCAATCGGAGCTAGGAGATATCGCAATTTTACTCAGATATCGATTTTGGGCATTTAATTGCTGTTGCAGGCCGACTTATAGCATTTAATTTATGTATTTGTATTTAATTTGTGTTCTGGGCCAACTTGTGGCTTATATTGGTATAATTAGGGGTTGTGGGGAAGTCTTTTGTTATTATTCATCCATGTTGGAGAGGAGGAGGAGCTAGAGGAACAAGTTTTGAAGAAAGCTAGTAGCTGAGGCTTGTGAAACAAGGAGATTGCTTGGTGGCTTATGAGCACAAGTTGAGATTTTTGTGGTTTCTACCAGAGTGTGGATTTGGACTAGCTAGGTTTTGATTTGGATCTTGAGGGATCTTGCATAACTATTACTTGCTTTGTATTTGGTCATAACCGGGAAGGCCTTACAGCCCGACACATTGCATGTAATCAGTTATATCTACAAATAAACTATTGTGAGTTGGCTTCAAATCTTGCATTGTTGTTTGTGTTTTCGTTGTGTGGTTATTTGCTGGGGGCTAGGACATCTCCTTTGGGGATTCTCTTGCCTTGCGTTGCATCAATTTTTTTGGAAAAATAAATAAATTTGACTAATCTTGCATTAAACAGACTTAGAGACATAATTCCAAAATTCTAAAAGAAAATATAAATTTTAAAACAACGTATGATTGTTCATTTTAACAATGTTTTATTTTTAAGAATATCTAGTTCCTTATTTGACAAGGTTTAATCTTTTAATGATTTATTTTGAGGAATGATATTTAAGTTGATTACTTTCATACTTATTTAGGCAAGTACAAGAAATTATGTTATTGTTGAACAAATCTTAATTATCAAGAACTTATATGGTAATGATTATTCATTTTAAACTATTCTTAAGTTTCCCTCTACCGAACACAATTAAGTTAATTGGTCTAGGATTTAACTTTGAACAACATATATATTCTATTGAAATAAGTCAAATGCCTATTTTAATTGTCATAGAGAAGGGCAACTTATTTGTAATTGCCCCTTCCATAAATCCAAACCATCTTAGCCACCTGAAGATAATCCCCATGTTGTTACCTCCTTAGCTCTTGATAATCAACAAGATGTTCGTACACCTTCACAACCATCTCAATATCCCTCTCCTCTGCCCTATCTCATTACCCCTCCCACCACCAATTTTCCTACCTCAACTCCTAATTCCTCCTCTCATAATCTTTTGCCTATCAGTCTTGATAGCTTGTCTTATAAATATTCTGTGTTGGTATCCCAAAATAGAGCCTCTAAAAGAAAAAAGGAAACTTCACCTTGTAGAAAAATTCTATCTTCTAAGGGTATGTCTCCATCTTCCAATGAAAATTCTCCATCTCATCCAAACAACATATTGAAGAATCAATCCCAATCTACTATTTGTAAGCCCATGGATCATGACTCCACAATGGTCTCCCATGGGTTTGATCTATGATGGTCCTTTAGTAAACCAATTCAATGTGTTGCAATCACACAAAGAAATTGTCCCTGACTATGTGCAATGAAGTGCACACTCAAGTCTTGGAATGTGTGGGGACTAACCCTCCCAACACATAATTATCACGTTAAACAATTTATTTAGCAAAATCAAATTGATGTTATTCTGTTCCAATAAGTGAAGGTTGGTGCTATCTGTTTAGATGTTACCCTTGCCTCTATTTGGCCTAAGGTCCATTTTGTTCATAAAATTTAGATAGATAGTAGTGGTGGTATGGTTTAGGGTCTTACTTTGTGGATTAGTAAACACATTGTTATGTTTGGATCTGATTCCAATAACCATTGTTTTTGGGCCATTGTTTATATTAGGAACATGTTGGTGGGGTTCTTCTCTACTTACACTCATTCTTCTTTGGATATAATTACCCTTTTGGATTGGATGCGATCAACTCTTCCTAATGCTAAATGGGTTTTGGGTGGTGATTTTAATATGGTGGAGAAGCCCATTGATCAAAGTTGAGACCCCCTTACTTGATTGACTAAAGCTGAGTTTGAAGCTTGTACCTTAACCCATAACTTCCTAGGTGTTCATAATGGAATGGCTTAAACATCACACACCAAGCTTATTTCCTATATCAAAAGTGTTAAATAGTCGAAGTTGACTTTTTTCCCAAGCTTAATTCTTCCCTTAGTGTGTGATGTTTAAGGATGGCCATTCATGATCCTATTATTAGTAAATTTAATCTCCAAATGACTCATTGGTATACTTGGAGCAATTGTTGTGAAGGAATCTCAAGGGAATTCAGCTAGTTGGACCACTTCTACATCTCACCTATTTGTCCCATTCATCCATCCCAAGAGGGGCTTCTTGTCATTCTAGACCTCTCTACCACTCTCTCTGATCACCTTCCAATCTACAACACTCTACATTTTTCAAACTCCACCATTTCTAGTGAGCTCCCTTTTAAGTTAAATGGTATGCATCTTAAGAACCAAGATTGCATTGATAGTTTCCTTTTAGTTTGGAATGTTGAGCCAAAACTGTCACATGATAGATCAATTAGATGGTGGGAAAAAAAAATTACTCAATGTACTACCTTCCTTCAAGATTATGGCAAGAGAGTTGCAACAGAACAATGCAGACTTGAGAAATCTCTCAAAGGACAACTGAAACATGGGTGTTCACTTTTGGTCTACAATCCTTACATTATCTCCTTGTAGTAGTTTGTGGTTAATGTTGAAAACATGATGCATAAAATGGTTGTTTAGAGGTAGAGGAGCTCAAATTTGAGCTCGAATGCAATGGATTAAGGATGGGGATTGAGGTTCCAAAATTTTCTTTTAGTACCTTAGACATAAGCATAAGGCTTAACACATTCCTCAAATCAAAGATTCTAATGGCAATTTGCAAACCAACCAATCTAATATCATGCACACCTTTCATGAGCACTTTAAGAACCTTTTTCCTGATGATACTAAAGATGGCATCCTCTTACCTATCCTTGAAGATAGTGTTGTCAATTGCATACCTAAGAAAGTAGACTCCAGATGCATCAGATATCTTGATCATCTCCTCTCAGTAGAGGAGTTGGAAGAAGCTCTCCATTTCCCTTTGGCTCCACACTTGCAATGATGTTTATATCATTTATTTAGAGGGAACTGAAATTGGATCTTTGGGATGCACTATAAAGCAAGGGCTGATTAAACTTATCCCTAAAGGAAAAGATGAAGATCTGCTATGAATGCATAGAGACCCATAACTCATCTTAATATTTCTTAAAAAATTATTGTTAAATCCTTATCACAAATAATTAAGTATGTTTCCCAAGAAATTGTTTTCCCATAACAAATTGGGTTTCTAGGAGGGAGATTTATTCTAGATAACCTTGTCCTTGCTTGGAAGACGGTTGAATGGGTCCAACAATCTATTCAAAATACTCTCATTATTATGTTAGACTTTAACAAAGCTTAGATTGTATTCATTGGCCCTTTATTCTTAAAATGTTATCTTGGCTTGGCTTTGGCCCTAAAATTTGTGCATGATTCGATATATTTTTCATAGATGCAAATGCTAGAATGGTTGTTAATGGTTCTCTATCCCTTCCTTTTTGCTTGAAAAAAATCCATCCACCAAGGTTGTCCTTTTACCCATCCTCTTATGTTCTTGTTGTTGATGCACTTGGATATCTTTTCGAGCATGTTCTAAAAAATAAAATTATTCGTAGCATTACACTTCCTAGAAATGCAATTGCCCTAAATTCCCATTTTGCTAATGATAGCATGTTGTTCATCCAAAATTCAGCGAAGAAGTGGCTAATACACTTGAAGTTTTAGACTTATTTTGTGAGTGTTTCTATGCATAAAACATAGCTCATTAGGACATGATCACAATCTCATCCACCTTGGATCCCATGTGAATGAAGAGAGATAAATCATGATGTCATAACAATATATCTTCAGGTACCTTTTGGCATTGGAGTTCCCCTTAAAGATATGTGGTAAAGGTTCCTTAATATTTAAATTAAAAGAAACTTCTCAATTGGACTACAGGTTTCTTTACACAGGTGGTAGAATTCAAGTTGCCAACAAGATTCTTATTGCTAGTCATGTTTATATTTCTTCTTTTTGGTTGCCATCTAGAGCTTGTTCAATTAGTTGACTCAACTAGTTAGGAGTTTTATATGGTCTAAGTGGGGGAAACAAAAGGCATTCTAGTTACTTCTTGGATCCATTACAAACCAAAGGATAAAGGAGGATTGGGTATTATAGACCCATACATCCAAGGTATTTGCCTCACTACTAAATCGATTGTTAGGGCCTTAGATGGTGATGCCCCACGAAAACATCTAATTCACCATCATATCCAAATCGTTACAACTAGACACTCTTGGGATTTGGTTAATTGGAGTGATTTCTTTTTTAACTTTCCCCATACTTTAAATTGCATGGTTCAACCCCCCTTAATTCTATTTGGAAATCTTGGCAAATTACCTCAAAAGAGTTATCCTGGTTTGATCAATCCTTGAGCCATGGCTTAAGCTTTTCTCCCTCCTCTATTTGGTAGAATTACCTCATTTAGCTTAATAATGCCCCTCTTTCTTTATACATATGCCTTAATTGCAAATGACTATTTAACAAAGGAGTTCAGGTTTCTTCAGACCTCCAAGACCCAGTTGGCTTTAATTGGACACCATGACATGTTTTGAAGTCTCAGCTCAAGCTATCCTTTCAAATGAACTTCTTATCAATCAAATCCAAAGTCTGGTTACCCCTAAATTGTCTCTCTGTTATCCACCACTTTCCATGAAAACTTCCTTTCCTATTGGAAATTGCCTAATAACCATAATTTTTGTGCTTTTCCTCTAAAATTTTCTCATAGAAGATTAATGCCAACCTTTCCTTTATCTATTCACTTTACTGTAAATGGAACTATAGATTCAAATGCACAAAGTGGAATAAGTTGAGGACATAGATTTGGAAGTCCAAAGCCAAGGCCCAAGCCCAACTTACTTCCTAGATAATTATTCATGTTATGATCCCCACTGGAGCTCATTTATCCTTCATCACACTAACTCCTTGTTGCGCTTTTTGCGCTAGAAAAGAAACTATAAAACATGCTTTCTGGTTTTGTCATCATGCCCAATGTTTGTGGTGTTTTTACATTTCTAATCTTTTTTCCCTTTTTCCAACTTGGTATTGGAAGTCATCACTTCTTGGGCTATCCCCACGTCTCAATACTATATCTCAAACTTATAGACATATTTTCTTGAGAAATCTTTGGAAATTTCATTGTTTTGCAACCTTTTCCCATGCTTTCTATACCATTCAAATGAAAATATTGATAATAAATATTAACCTCTCTCCACATCTCATTCTTTTGAGAAACTCATTCTAATTAGATATGATCTTCTTACCACTTTGGGAGAGGTTCAAGCACAATTTGATGTATTTGAGGTAAAACTTATTGGTGTTGGAGGTAGGATTGATAAAGATTCTAATTTTTTGACAGCTTATGCACTTTGATGTTGAGATGTGTTGTTAGAGATCCAACTTTACATATATACAATTTCTCTCTTGGTTTTGTTGCTCAATTCAGATTACTTCATAGAGACAACAAAGTTTGTGCAACCAGAAGTAGCTATTTTTGTGAGGGTGGACAACCTTTGAGGCCTGCTAATACATTTTATTCGATGAGCATTTTAAGTTGTGGTTTTATATTTGTTTATATGAAATGTAAAGCTTTGACAACAGTCTATTATTCCTTTGTGCAAGTTGTTTTGCTTCATTGAACTATTTGTATTGTATTTTTAGTTATTATTTTTCCAATAAAAAAAGATCATGTATTTTTGAATGCAAAATTTTGACATCCTAAAAAATGAGGTGAGACACACACCATATAATTTTGACTAGATAGATACCCTTTAATATTTCACTATTATTGAAAGTATTACCAACTTATACTCATTCTTCTAAATTATATTACAAAAAATATTTAAATTTGATGAAGAACCTTTTATAAAAAAATTAAATAAATAGAACAAGAATTTTATAAGAGAATAAAAGGAAAACATATCCATTTATAAAAAATAGGTATTTCCTATGTTTATTGCACACAATGTTTATAATCTTAAAAAAAAAATTAAGGATGTCATATTTTTATTTGTCATAACATTTGATGTTTAGAATTTTAGTATTAATAATAGATACATGACAAAAAATACTTTTATTAGAATTATGTATTTTTTGATAATTGTAAAGCATTTTTTGGTTTAATTTTTTTGAAATTAAAAATTTAATGTAGATTCTCGGAATATAATAGAAATATACATGAGGATAGGTGCATTCTTTAACAAAGATGTCTGTCTTTCATTAAAAATATAATTATTTCCTTTTATTGTTATTACAACTCTATTTCTGTTGTGCATTTGAGCACCTTGAGATCAATTGTGTATTGTTTTTGATGTTATACAAAATGTCATATCATCCCCAATCAATGTATGGCGAGCTCACTCGGGCATTGAAGACAATTTTCTATGTTTGCCAAGCATTTCAAAATTTGCCTAGTTCAGAAGATAGTATCTACTGAGTTCACTTGGGCATTAAAGAAAAGGCTTGCAAAAGTTGTTAACCAAGCTCACTCAATTAATGAAGGAAATGTTGGATGGAACTAGTGTTAAACAAGCTCAATCAATTACTAAAGGAACTTTGCAAATATGCAGTGTTAACTGAGTACACTTGGTTAACATAGGAAAATCATTTCAAAGTTAATTTATACCGGGCAGGGTTGACTGACAAAATATTTTCTTGCTTTTGCATATTAAGTTCAATTGAATTGTTTGTTGGTTCTAGTAGACTGAGGAGATGAATATTAATTATTCTAAGTTATAGCCGACTTGACAATATGAAAGATATAAATACAAGGTCAAGTTGAGAGTTAGAAAGTGTGAATGCATGGAAGATGATTGAAGATTTAATAATGCTAAGAGGAAGCGAATTAGAAGAATAAAGCAGAATATCCTTGTGAAGTTGAAAAGATATATTAGATCAAGAAGGATCAAGTATACAAGCTAGAATTGAGATTTGTAATCAACAAATCAGTTGCATTCAAAATCAAGTCATCTCATTATTACTCTCTAACCATTGTAGTAATGACCTAAATCTCTTAACATAGTTGGCTTAACAACTATTTGTAAATCCTCTAACAAGGTGGCATTTATATTGAATTGTCCAAAGACCTCTAACAAGGCCACTCCTAACAGGGTGATTAAATCCTCTAACAGGGTCACACCTAATAGTGTGTTTTGTAACCTTTAACAAGGTTGGCTCCTAACAGGGCTCACTTCAGAAGAGTGAAAATTAGTAACTAGTTGGAATTGGTGTTTTTTCCCAAATTGGGTTTCCACATTAAATCTTGGTGTCAAATGTGTTTCATGCTATTTTTCTTATGTGTTTGCAACTAAGTTAAAGTAATTTAGTAATCATAGATAACATCTTAAATATTTTCATGTTAAGTATTTGTCAAGCATTTTCAGTGTTTACTGAGTTACAATATTTTTCTATGTGTTTACCGAGCATCAACAAAGTTTAGTTTTCAGAATTTATTTTGTACTAACATCTAAGGAATTTGAGATTTATTTTTGTAGTAACTGATTCACCCCTCCCCTCTTAGTTACTCCTCTTATATTTCTAGCATTATAGGTAACAATACCAAATAATAGGTTTTATTGGAAGGATCTTAAAAATTTCCACATTTTTCACATTCTTTGCAGATGCATGTTACTTTGGGTGAGCGTATGGACCTACATGGGAGCTTAGTTCCATTTATCACATTTTCTTTCTTTTCCATAACTTCATTCTTATTAAACAAACCATATACATTTTTCTTACTATTCGACATCCACCTATGTTTTTTTCTTTTTCTTTTTGTAACTGAATTTAATAAGGTAATTCTATTGTCTATAGGTTTTATTACAAACTACATACATGTTTGCACAATGGGTTGGAATCTTAGACAATTTTCTTTTCTTTTGGTTCCTTGTTCCTTATTTTTAAATTAATTTTTTATGTTTTCAAAATCAATTCGATAAAATAACATTTTTCACATTCACCTCATATTAAGGAAAAGTTAAACTTAATGCATATTTATGTTTTGTAGATTGCACTGTTATTTTATTCCTAGGGAGGTTTAGTATTTCATGAACTTGTTATTAAAACTAACGCTTTTGCACTAATCACTTTTGATAACTGTGATCCTAAGCTTATGCAAATAAATTATATGAAAGTAGATGGAAATACGGTTAAAATCTTGTCTATAGAATGGACCCATTTACTTTATTTGCAATTGGACTCTACGTGGACCGAAAAATCTAAGTGTTAATTTTACATGTTTTTCTTAAAAGCGGGCCTACTTTCTTTAAACATAAATTTCTTGAACGAATCATTGTTGACATCATACATTTACTACTTTCCTTGGAGTAGACATTTATGAGAAACTTTAGGAAAGTAGTTTAGACATTTATGAGAAACTCACTCTAATCAGACTATGATCTTCTTACCACTTTGGGAGAGGTTCAAGCACAATTTGATGTATTTGAGGTAAAACTTATTGGTGTTGGAGGTAGGATTGATAAAGATGCTCATTTTTTGACAACTTATGCACTTTGATGTTTAGATGCGTCGTTGGAGATCCAACTTTACATATATACAATTTCTCTCTTGGTTTTGTCACTCAATTCATATTACTTCATAGATACAACAAAGTTTGTGCAACCGGAAGTTTCTATTTTTGTGAGTCTGTCTATAGAATGGACCCATTTACTTTATTTGCAATTGGACTCTACGTGGATCTAAAAATATAAGTGTTAGTTTTATATGTTTTTCTTAAAAGCGGGTCTACTTTCTTTAAATATAAATTTCTTGAACGAATCATTGATGACATCATACATTTACTACTTTCCTTGAGTAGACATTTATGAGAAACTTTAGGAAAGTAGTTTAGACATTTATGAAAAACTTTAAACATAAATTTCTTGAATGAATCTTTGTTGACATCATATATTTACTACTTTCCTTGGAATAGACATTTATGAGAAACTTTAGGAAAGTAGTTTAGACATTTATGAGAAACTTTAAACATAAATTTTTTGAAGAAATCGTTATTGACATCATACATTTACTACTTTCCTTGAAATAGACATTTATGAGAAACTTTAAATTTTTTAAAAAAATTTCTAAAAATTTACATGATGTAGAAACTTTAAGAAATTTTATATTGATATTTTTTAAATTAAAAAATATCTAATTTAGACCATAACCCAAATCCTATTTCTTAAATCACACATAATTTTTTAAACATCAATAACTAATATAATGAAAAAACATACTATAATAGATTAACACCATCATTTTGAAGCCTCAAACTAGCTGATATTGACTTTACCCAACTGCGACAATCTCAATAAATCTTCTTCCTATCTTTTGGTAATTTACCTTTCACTTGCCCATCATGTTTTTTTAACATGTCATTCATACCCACACATTTATATCCGTTAAAGACATCCAAATTATTCTTTTATTACATCAAAGAAGACGAGCAGTCATGATTAAAAACAGAATATAAGTTAAATTATTTGTACCCATGATTGTGATAACTCTGTAGAAATTTCAAACAAAATCACACTATACTACTTTACAACCTTCATTTTCTGACAGGGAAAAGTGGATTAGATAAGTGGTGTACGAGAGTAAAGAATTTCAAATCAATTAATTTACGAAAACAAAAAAAAATAATGTTTTATCATTTATGTGGCTTTCTTTTGTTCTCATTCCCTAAAAAGAAAACATCACTTGCATGAACATGATTAAATGGTTGGAATGCCACGTACATACCGAATTGAGCTGTTTGTCCTCTATCTTAATGTTAAATCAATTCATCATAAAGTTTGGTATACTTCATTATGAAGGACTTAGTTGGCATACATTTATGAAGACAACCTAGTTTGTTTGTCCATTTTGATTTGACAATGACAAAGATACATGCAATGGGTATCACTCAACATAATAATGAGATTTCCACCACAATCTCAAGATTGGTATTTTTTGGGAAACATTGTAAACTCTTGTAATAGAAGTCATGTAATTTTGGTTGTAACAATTATGATAAATTTTAGTTAGACATTGCTTTTATATGTGGCAATTGCTTGCTGCTTTCTTGTATTTTTTTGCATTTTTTCAATCAAAATAAAAATAAAAATTTGAAAGCCTATAGTCATGTAAAGTTCTTGAGTGTTAGTTGTAACTGTCTTTTGATTAATAAGTTTATAGCTATAATGTTATTCTATGCAAAACTTCTTAAAATTAATTTATGTCACATTTAAAAATTTGAATTCGGTATCATGTAGTTCATTCGGATACAAATGTATCTTAGAATGTAAGTTAGAGTTGGAATAATAAAGAAGAGGATCCAATAGTTGAGCACCTTAAGTTCATACTTCTCAAAATCCAATGTGGAAATTTCATATCACTTCCAATTGTTTACAACACCTTGCCTGCCAAGTTCCACACATGAAAAATGATGTCACGCCAACATGCTTTTTGCCAAGGTATTAAAAAATGCCCCCAATAAGTGAGACCGATACTTGTGTACTAAGTCATGTTTTATCAATGCATTGATGTGGCATCACATGCTTGGTTGATTTTAGACTAAGTAGTATATTTCATTCAATTATGGATTGTTATCATCAATACTAACAACTTTGAAGTCACAACTATTAGTACAATATTGCCCCATATTAGACATTAAACCATGAGAGTGCTATAAAATTAATTTGAATGAACTTCCTTTACTACTTAATAGAATTAAAAAATTCAAGTATAAAAGAAAAGTCATTAAGTGGTTGACTTCTCACTATTTACAATAGATGAGTTTGAATGCCAACCTATCCAATATTTTATCCTGCCGACCATGATTCCTTGTGGAAATAATAAAGTTATTACCACATATTGGTGGACAACAATTGAAAGAAAAATACTAAAAAGAACCAAATAATCCTTGGACATGATGATAGACATATATTTCAAACTATTGAAAATGAACCCACAACTTTACATTATTCATTGATATAAGCTACTTTAGTGAATGCACTCTCATTCAATATTTAGGAAAGAAACAAACTTCATTATTATCATTTTTTAAAACTCGTATGGAATATAAAATTGTTAGTCGGCTATTGAAGAGTGTAATGCTTAAATAGAATGCAAAGAAATGAAATAAATTGTGCACAAAATCTCCTTACCTAGTCTATTATATTTGAATTGAGATTGAAACAATACTTAAAAATAATTTCATTAAAGAAATAAAAAAAATCACCTTTTAATCACGAGATCATAAATTGATAATAGAATTTATGATAATCTGATTCAATAGTTAAAAAAAATATTAGAATAAAATTAGTACACCAATAAAGAATATTAAAGACGAGAATGAAATTGATATCAATTAAGGGAAACAAGCCAGTTGTCGCACATGTGCGCATTGCCGCCACGTCCAAACCCCTAATTATCGCTACCTTTCCTCCCAATTATCACCATAAAAAGCTCCAAAAAATGATCACACATGTATTAATAGCCTATCACACATGTACTAATAGTTGATCATTTTTTATTTTGCTTGGTTGTTGATTGGCCCATTTGTGCAAAAAGTACTACAACAACTATTGGGGGGGTCTTAGTGGAGGGTATCAGGCGAAAGTCTTAAAATGACACTTTTAGACCACCTCACACTCTATGAGTTCTACAAAGAGCTCCATAAATGTGAGCAAGCTGAAAGGTTAGCTTGAAACTCTTCACTCATCTATCGAGGTTCACCGAAAAAATCAACAAATTTTGATATATACGAATTAGGATTGTAGGTGCATGAAGTTAGCCTGGTCGGCTAATGGGTTGTTTCCCCTGTTGGTAAAGACTTCCAAACTCAAGCAATTACTAGATTGGGCACAAATACAACTCATTGATTTGTCTTGCATTTATTTTGCTCAAATTTTTTCATTATCAATGGATAGTTTGAGTTCCCTTTCAATCTTGATCTCCATAAAATGCCTTTATAGCTTGTCTTGCTTACTCAAGAGTGAAATGGAAAAGAAAAAAGAACATTTTTCATTTTTACACGAATATAATGGTCTTATAAGTTATGTATTGCATGTATCAAAAGGAACATGAGGATCACTACCCACAATTTAATATAATCATTGTAGTCATTCAAGTGATGTTTGACAATAAATCTCTCTAAATATAGCTTAGACTTAACAATCTATAAAAGACACAATCTCACAGTTGATAGATCAACAACTAAATGCGTTCAAGGTTCAATTCTTAATAATTGGTTTTTTTTGTTTTGTTTTTGTTTTTCTTTTCTTTTCTTTTCTGATTATTGGTCTAATTAAGTTAAATAATTGAAATTGATGTATACATATCCCCTCTATAACACACCCCCACACTCACACCCCTCCACACAATAGACTCCAAACATTATAATAAAGATTGGTACGAAAATTAATTTGTCTAATTGTATTAAAAAAAAATACCAACTTTAATAATTTATTCCCAACATTTGATTAGCATAAAAATTAATTTATATTAAATTGTATTGAAAACAAAAATATTAACTTTTATAATTTATTTCTAACTTTTTCAAACATATAGATTGAGCTTTGAAAACAGAATTGTGGTCAATGGGCCATTGGTCCACTGGTGAAGTTGAATAGTTCTTAGTGAGCCCACTAGGAATCAAGTCTTGTTGAGTGCACGACTATGACATCATAAGGGTTGAGGTTGAGATCGTGCCCTAGACGATTTTGGTGTAATGGTTACCCCTCAGACCTTAGCTCTTAGTTGAAGGGGTTTCAGGCATGAGTGTGGGGCACAATATGAGTCGTAATGGTTCACTATCAACCCAATAAAGACTTGAACCTTGGTGGCATAATTAATAATGTACAACTTAACCGTTGCACTTGGTATGGACCCTTATTGTATTTTTTTAAAACAAATTGTTTGACATTTTTATTATTATCAAATATAAAGATTGAACTTTGAGAATGAAGTCAATGGGCCCTTCGTCTAGCCAACTCTTAACACCATAAGTGATGAGGCTAGGATCCTTGCCCCTATCAATTACTCATAAATAAACAAATATATAAATAAAACAAACTCCATTGTATTTGATATATACATTTGTCCTCAATAATACATATATGATTAAAAAAATAAAAGACTCCAAACATTATAATATAAGATTTGCACAAAACATTTAATGTTTGTATAATTATGAATTTAAATCTTTTGATAACACAAAGGGGAGATGACCCACTAGCCCCCCAGGCTAACATCAAGCGCCTAGAACTCCTAATCCATATGTTGAAATTTGTTAATTTTTTCGGTGAACCTTTGTAGGTGAGTGAAGAGCTTAAAGCTAATCTTTTGATTTTTTTTGCATTTACAGAGCTCTCCGTAGAACTTGTAAAGTGTGAGGTGGTCTAAAAGTGCCATTTAAAACGTTCTTTTGGAACTGTTATGATCACCCCCCAATAGTCACTCGCCAAAAAAAAAAAACTTTCTGCACAAATGGACCAATCGGCAACCAAGAGAGCTAAAAAATGATCAACTATTAGTATATGTGTGATCGACTATTAGTACACGTGCTATCATATTTGGGAACTTTTTATGAGTGATAATTGGGGGAGATCTATAATGGTAGACATGGAATGTGCACGACTACTAGATCATCTCCCCTAATTGATGTTTAATTTTTTCTATTTTTTTATTAGTGAAGTAGAGGTACAATAAAGACTTTGAAACAACTTAATCATCACACTTTGTATGAATCCTTATTTTAACTTTGGGTTACAAATTGATTGACAATTTTTTTTAATCAAATACATAGATTGAACTAGTAAATTACAAATCTAAATATTTGATGTTCAAATATTTTATTTTATTTTTGAAATTCCTTGAGGAGAGATATTGACAATTATAATTGAATATTCAAAATTGTACATTTAATTTTATATATTTTTTACATATTATTTTAAAAAATAATAATAATACTATTGATAGGCAATAGTCTAGCTAAATTGAGATTAACACATAATAACAATTAATCTTAATAATAATAAAAAATGAATAAATAATCTAGACTTCAACCAATTATTAGAAAATAATAATAACAATAATATTGATAAAAATAATTGATGTTCAAAATTTTCTATTTTATTATTTTAGTTTTCAGAAAATCTTTAACAAAAATAATCGAGAATATTGGCAATTTGATATTCAATTTTTCGAAATCTTTTTTCGCAAATGTCTTCTCACAAAACAATATAATTTTAATATTAAAATTTCGCAATTTTTTTTCTCTAGAAAATAGTACTTTTTAATATAAAATTTGGCAAATATCTTCGAGAAAACAACAATAATATTTTAATATAAAAAATCGACAAATATCGTTAATTTTTTAATCTAGACTTCAACCAATTACTTAGAAAATAATAATAACAATAATATTGATAAAAATAATTGATGTTCAAAATTTTCTATTTTATTATTTTAGTTTTCAGAAAATCTTTAACAAAAATAATCGAGAATATTGGCAATTTGATATTCAATTTTTTGAAATCTTTTTTCGCAAATGTCTTCTCACAAAACAATATAATTTTAATATTAAAATTTCGCAATTTTTTTTCTCAGAAAACAGTACTTTTTAATATAAAATTTGGCAAATATCTTCGAGAAAACAACAATAATATTTTAATATAAAAAGTCGACAAATATCGTTAATTTTTTAATCTAGACTTCAACCAATTACTTAGAAAATAATAATAACGATAATATTGATAAAAATAATTGATGTTCAAAATTTTCTATTTTATTATTTTAGTTTTCAGAAAATCTTTAACAAAAATAATCGAGAATATTGGCAATTTGATATTCAATTTTTCGAAATCTTTTCTCGCAAATGTCTTCTCACAAAACAATATAATTTTAATATTAAAATTTCCCAATTTTTTTTCTCCAGAAAACAGTACTTTGTAATGTAAAATTTGGCAAATATCTTCTACAAAACAACAATAATATTTTAATATAAAAAGTCGACAAATATCGTTAATTTCTTTTTGACCATTTCTCGATTTATGCGTATCATCCTTGCGCAGTGGCCATGCTAATTTTCTTTTAATTCTGTTGTCAGTTACTCAATTTAAAGTGTTTAATATTAATTTGCGCACCGAATGTGGGAGTAAATGTTCTGCCCCCGAGCACGAAAAGTAAATACGAACGACAATAGGACACGCCTGTTCGATAACTATGGCAGACCGAACACTTCCGCCAATTTCAACGCCCGCGCCGTTGCACTTGGAATTATATTTCTTCTCTGCATCTCAAATGGCTTTGCAAGTGAAAGAAGCAATACACCATTCCAACGCTGGAGTTCTTTATCCCCTAAGCTTTGAATGCGCGGAGCTACTATTCAATCTGCACTACTAATTGTTTCCAATGTCTTCTCCTCCATCTCTTTTTTCCCATATTTCATGATATCTCGCTCTCCTTACTCTTTTAGTTCGTCTACATTGGTTTTTATTATTAAATTAGGTAGGTTTAGTAATATTAGGATAGATAATTAAAAGGTCAAATATTTCACCTTTGTAAGCATCACATACATGAATCATTGCAAAGTGTTCATTCATTCATATGAGAAAAATGTTCTTGTAAACTATTGTTCGTTAGGCATGGATTGAAATACGTTTGATTAAAAAACTATATGTTGAATCTTCATAGCAATATCAAATTTTGACTTGGTGTGGAAAATATCTCCTACTTATCATTCAATTTGAATTCTAGTTACCCTTGACCTCTTCCTAATTCATTCTCGACCATCAAATTAACACTCATAACCTTTAAATCACACTCAAAATCTATTTCCACATTCAAAAGAGGTCAGGTGTCAAGGAGATATGAATGAATATATTTGAACCTACAAGAACCATTGAGAATAACAGTGAGAAGAACAAACTGACCTTAGCTATCACATTAATTGTAGCCAGGGTAGTAAGCATAGCTCTAGCAATACAAGGTGCATGTTAGATCACATCATCTAATAAATAGCATGATAAAAAATAGAACCCTAATAAGAGCCTCCTCTCAAGGATAAACATTATATTGTGCTAATAGATCAAGTGATAGGTTGGATGAATAGTGCAACGAGGTAGGAGTTTCAAAATGTGGGAGTCGAGGAGAAGTTTGACTCTTATGAGACTAGAGTGATTATTGATGATATGACAAGAAGGGGGCCCATAGATGGATAATTTTGACAATATAGTGAAGTGGAAGGGGATAGAATACTAGGATGGGGTAAGTCTAGTAGCTCAACAAGAAAGGGAATAAAGGCAAAGAAGATAGGTTAAATATGCTAGGATGATGAAGTATAACATTTTGAGTGACAAACACTTAAAACACCTAAACCACTCAAATGTATAAAGACTTGGATAATAAAAGAATAACACCAAAAGATAAAGGAAAAGTAGACTCAAAGTTCTTTGTTAAGATAGGACGAAAGTTTATATGCACGTTGTACATGATATACATGCATACAAACATCTAAATATAGATTAATTTCTCACCTTCCCATGATATACATATATATAAACATTAGAAAATAATTTAAATATTTACAAATTTAATTTGCTAATACACATGTGTTGCTAGATGACATATACATGTATTAGAAAAATGACGAACAATTCTTTTCTTAAAACTAGGAAATATCTAGGTATAATAAGAGGAAAATAGTTAAAACATGAAAAAAACAACGGTATATTAGTTATTCTAATATGATTTACTTGGTTTCATGCAACATCACTCATTGACTACATTATCAAATTTTAGTTCATACAATGATGGAAATCCAATTGTAGATGAAAGTAGCCCATTCTTTGTGCACTTTTTCACCTCCGCTAATTATTGCTTATTTTGCATTGTATAAGTGCTTTAGGTGGGGTCAAATTTTTGATCTACCAAAAACTAAGGCAAATTTGTAGCAACAAAAATACACTAGGACGAGCAAGTGTTCTAATGGGTTAAGAACTCTTTTGGGCACTATTTGTGCACCAATTCAAGAAAATAATAATAATCAAAACTAGGTTAGTATTGCACATTTATGTGTTAATGTCTTTGTTGTAAGATTACTCTCGAACTTTTTTTGTAGTCTAAAGTGGGGAATACAACTCATGTACTCATTTATGAGAATGCCACAATCTAATGTCAAACCTATGCCAATCCTTGATTGTAGGCCCCCTCAAGGAAAATTATCTACTAGGACAAAGGGCTAACAAAGCCTCCCTTTACCAAAGGCACCTCTAATGTCCTTTTGAGTTGTTTTCTGTAAGGGTTACTTATCTAAAATATTGTTTGGGAAATAATTTTTCACCATGATCGATGTTTTTGGAGATGTCTACCTATTCAAGTGGGAAGATTTTTTAGCACCATCCCTCAAATGGTGGTCTGTGGTAAAGTGGAGAATGAATTCAAAACCATGTTTGGAGCTAATGTTGATAACCATACCACTCTGTTGAGGTTGGTTACTCTCATGAATAGGATTGTAAAGGACATATGTAAAGACAAGGGGAAGTTGTTCAAGATGAAACATGATCAAGTATAAAGGTGGATGACTCCCCCCTAAGATTTTACATAGTGAACCCATGAACAACATTTGAGGGATTTTAGCACGGTTGAAGACTCACCCACACCCCTCCACCCAAAAAATATCAACCTACTTTGCTTGGTGGAGAAGGAAATGATTAATCAAATAAGAAAATTAAGGTGCATAAAGATCGGTGTCTTCAGGGGACAAGATCCAAAGATGAGAGGTTCTTTAGTGAGATTGTCCAAACATAAGTAAATTGCAAAAAATCTTACCCTCAAAGAAAACCATAGATATAGGAAATAAGAATACTATCCTAGAACAAGAGAGGGTTAAATATCCCTAGTAAACAATATGATTTAAGATAGTGTATATTGGAGAAAAAGGTTGACATACTCCTTCTAAAGGGCAATAGCTATCCAAGTAGGAGGATAGACTGCCCGGATGCTCGCCCTTTCCGTCCTTTCTGACACTATAGTGTCCTTCCTGCAATGACGCCTACACGAACATACTCTGCTGTCTTTTCACACTCTTGCGAATACGCCCCCTCTGCCAAATCTGACAACCACAAACTGGCGGTGAAAAATAAATGTTAGATAATTGTTTTTTTTTGCCACAAGGAAAGAAATGAGGGCGGTGCCCAAAAAATGGGTTGCTCATGTTTTTGAACTTAGATTAGATATTAGGAGTAAGCTATTCGTAAAACCTCTATCAAATAAATTTGTGATATGTTGTTGTATGTTAGGTGCAATGAAGAAATACACTGTTGGTTTTGTGATGCACAAAGTTTATTTTGTTAAGTTAAAATTCTCTATTTTTTTCCTTGATTTGGTAATGTATTTGATTCGTATTCATTTAAACATTTAGGTGTGTGACTTTTGTGATCCAACTTTATAATTTATTTTCTAAATGGCATAATTTTTATGTTTTAATATTTGAGACATTTACAAATATTTAAAAGGAAATTTTTCATGTTTGAGATAAATATTAGTTTAATTTTACTAGTTATTGTTCTTAGAAAATATTGTTAGTGCATTTAGATTTGCTTGATGTAATTGCTCATTTGAATCTATATAATAAGGGTCAATAATTCTAAATATATAGTTAGAATTACATTTCAAAAATTTAACAAGATTTATAACATTTACTAAATTTATTTTTATATTTAAAAACAAATGTTACTAAAGTTTGTCAATTATAACATTATTGAATTTAATATTAATTTTTAAATATGTATTAAAAAATTTGTCAACAAATGAGTTTGAAATTATTAATTAATATAAGTTTCAGTTTGAAACAATTAAATTATTTATGTATTTTTAAAAATATAATAATCTTTTGAATAATTATATATATTTATATATTTAGCTTAAATATATAATAAATTAAATAATATAAATTTAGATTTACATATAACAAAAATATTTTAAGCATGGTTTATTCATATTTGACATTTGAAATATTTGTGAGTAATTTTTTCAACATAATTATGTTTATTATTATATTATGTAAAACTATCATAATTTCATTTAAATTTGTTATGATATATGTTGAATTTTGAGTTTTATTTTAATTTTTTAAACTCTTTTTCCTAATTTTATCATAGATCTTGACACTTTTTCAAATATGTAGTAACATTGAAAATGAGGCTTATTGTACTTGTAGGCTAGTACTATTGCATTCACTTTTCTTAATTAGTTTTGCAAACTTCCACTAATTATTTCTACCTTGATTCAATATTTCTAAAGTTTATATAGTTTTTATCAATTAAAAATATTCTTAAAAATAACTTATCATTATAATTGGCTCAATACATTAGGTGTTATATGACCAATTTTATGGAGTTCCCTCCATATTACATTTCTTAAGACAAGACACATTACAATTAACAAATACTAATCTATAAATAATAAATCTACAAGGCAAGAACACCAAAACCACTATTGTTTTTATTAAACTACATTAAGAGATGATAGTTAGAGGTGCAATATGTTAATTGAATTTGTAAAAGGAAAGTGGAATTTTTTTGAGTAAATTAATTGACACTTGTAAAGACAATATATCTAAACTTTACCATCTCCATAGCTGCATGAACGTTATAGATATACATCAAAATATAAATATGGATTTTTTTCAAAATACAAGAATTTTACAAGTACTAAGACAAAAATAGTTTATTATCTTTTTGTTTCAAAATTTAATAATAAAATTATAATATAAAATTAAGTAGGCATTCTCATTAATTCTATAAATATAATATATTAAAAGTGAGTTAATAACTTACCCTTCTCTTCATTGTATTAGAATGTACCAAAACATATTAAATTAGGTTTATAAGTAGTGCATGTTAGAGAGTAAGATAATCTAATTTATATATTAATTACGAAATTTTGGTATTATAAAATGAAATAATTTGTAAATACTCTATATAAATATAATAGGTATAATACAATAGTATTCTATAAATATAATAGATATAATACAATTGTATTAACTATAATAGTCTATTTTATCTAATTGAGTTATTTTATTTAATTGAATTATTTTATTTAATATGTTTATATTATATAAAATATAAATATCAATGTTATAAAATATTTTTTAAAAATTATATTTAAAATTTTTGACAATATTGTTATCCTATTAATACAAATTTTGATAATTTTCAACAACTATTAAAATCAAAGATATTTTTCTTGTAAAATTAAAATTACATTTATTGTTGGTTAAATTATTACACTTAGTAATTCTATAGCAAATTACACTTATTAGTAAGTAAACTTTATATTTGTCAATGTTTTAATTGATTTTTTGCCAATTTATGAATGTTAACATATAATTTTCACTTTTTAAATCCTCTCTCACAATGACCCTCATTTATATTGTCTTATACTTAGCAATTTACAAGTTAAAAATCTTTGAAACTATTTTATACTTATAATTTTTAATAGTTACAAAATTATAATATTTTGTAAAATCATATACATTTATTTAAATAATAATAAACAATTTTAATATAAATGATATTACTATTTATTTTTAAATCTATTTTAAAATTAATTAAATTATTATAAAAATTTTTTAAAAAAAAATTGTTAATAAAAAAAAAAGTTTTTTAAATATTATTATTTCTACTTAACTAGGCACCGTGTTATTGCTATAAAAAATTGTTCTAATTTTTTTGTTAATTAAAAAATTATAATTTTTTAGTTATTATTATTTTACCTATATATTGTTAAAGACAAGTACTTATGAGTGACTTGTTATTTATAGCAAATTATATTATACATACCAAATTAATTAATTTTTAATTAATGTAATAGAATTATAGACATCGTAATTTTTAATGTGGATAGCTTACTCCTAATATCTAATCTAAGTTCAAAAACATGAGCAACTAGTTTTTTGGGTACCGCCCTCATTTCTCTCCTTGCAGCAAAAAAAAACAATTATCTAACATTTATTTTTCACCCCCAATTTGTGGCTGTCAGATTTGGCAGAGGGGGCATATTTGCAAGAGTGTGAAAAGATAACAGAGTATGTCTGTGTAGGCGTCATTGCAGGAAGGACACTATAGTGTCAGAAAGGACGGAAAGGGCAGGCATCCGGGCAGTCTATCCTCCTGCCTGGATAGCCATTGCCCTTCTAAAGGAGGCAAAAATGACCAAACAATATTTTAACATGATTGTAGATTAAATTTGTCTAGATACACCCTATGTCATTGGCGATGCTCATGGTGCTTCAAGAGAGATTTTATCATGTGGGATCCTAAGAAGACCAATGGAAACCTAATAAGCTTCACTCCCAACTTCTTAGCAATCACCATGTTTGTTGGTGATATTACTTTGAACTTGGTCAATGTTTACACACTAGATACCTTCTTAGGTAGAAAAGTTGTTTGGGAAGAAATCCCAAAGATACTCATGAAGAATAATGATTTGTATTAGATGGTAGTTAGTGAATTCAAGACACTTGTATACCCTTTGGAGAAATTTGGAGGTGTGATGGGTCATTTAGATAGCATGGTTGACCTGGCTGATTTCATCTCCAAGGTTGCCTCTTGGATAAATATTTATATGGGTAAAATTACACTTAGTCTAACAATAAGAAAGGGAATGACCTTATTCAACTAAGTTTGGGTATTTTGTGTCTGTGGATTGGGATGTGGGATTTAATGCTACTTTGGTGACCCTCCTGAGAATTGTTTCAAATCATAGCATAAATATCTTCAATTAGGAGGAGAAATAGTAAAGGACCCATCCCTCTCATGTATGAGGTAGTGTGGATTCTGCATACTAAATTTTATAACCACATTAAAGAAAGGTAAAATAGACCTATACAAGGATATGCAATGCTTATAGTTAGTAGGAAAATAGACATTATAGAACCAATGTGAAGGGGTGGAACAAATGGACCTTTGGGGGAAAATTTTCACTCAAAGAAAGGATATTAGATTAAGCCTGAATCAAACTTAATAATGAAAAATAGGGAGGAATCCTAGGAAATATGAAAGGAAGAAGAGTCTCTAAGAGAAAAATGGAAGGATTTTTTGAAGGAGGATAGCTTTTAGGTGCAAAGATCAGGGATCCAATATTGGTTAAAAAAGGGGACAAGAACCATGACTTCTTCCACAAATCTACAAGTAGACATGGGAGGAGAAACATCATGCATTATATAAAACATGACATGGACCAAGAGGTTTAAAATGATTAGTATATATGTGTGTTGGCTACTAAATGATACAAAAATTATTTTATGTGAGATAAATATGCTAATGGTACAACTACAAAATAATGTCTTTAATGTTGGAAACCAATTCTCACCAAGAGGATAATTCTCTAATTCTAGCCTTTGTGATTAAAAATTAGGTGGAGCTTTTTATATTTCCCATGGGAGATTGTAAAACCCTAGGACCTGATAGTTTTCCTTTTTCTTTCTTTCAAGAATTATATGAAATTGAAAATTTTGATTTTACAAGGGTCACTATGAGTTTCTTGAGAATTGGGAAGCTTCTGGAAAAGGTTAACAATACCTTCATATCCTTGATTCCTAAGGTCCCATACCTAAAAAGGATATACCAATTAGCTTATTCAACACCATGTATATGGTTTTCTCCAATGTATTGATCAATATAATCAAACCGTTCCTTTATAAGATAGGATTAATACCAACCAAAAATGATTTGTGGTACATAGACAAATCATTGATGTTGCAATGTTAGCTTATACAATTATCTACAATGGATAAAAACATTTCTCTAGGAATCATTTTAAAGTTAGATATTTTTGCTTATGATTCAGTGAGATGAGAATTCCTTTACAAGGTGCTGGAAAAATTGGGCTTTAATGATAAACTAATCTAGATCAGTAAAACTTGTATTAAGAAGACCAATTACTCTGTTATGGTTAATGGAATCCCTAGAAAAAAGTTTGGAGCTAGAAAGACATTACAAAAAGGGGACCATTTCCTTCTATATATTTATGTATTTAACTTGGGTAGGAACTTCTTAAAATTAAGAAATATGGGTAATCTTCAAGGAATTAAGGTGAGTTCTACCATGCCTGTTAGTGTCTTATTACAGTTTCTAGATGATATCGTCCTCTTTGGAAAAACCTTAGTTATTAAGGAAAGAATATGGTATACCTTCATCAATTGTCATGTAATTGAATATAGAAAATATATTAATTATTAAAAAGTAACCTCTATTTATTTAACATAAAGGCACACATGTAGGGAAATATTCATGGCATTCTTGGATGTAAACTTGTCTCCCTATCAGGATGCTATTTTGGTCGCCTTCTTACTACCAAGGAGTTATCTTCAACTTTCTAGAATTCTATCATTGAACAAATTTATAAGAAAATAGTGGGTTGGAAAGGGAAACTTCTAATATTATGAAAACTCCAAATCTTGGGCTCTTCTCTACAAGGTATACCATTTCACTTCCTCTACCTCTTTAGAGCTAAGAATTATGCAGCTAGACAAATAGAGAAAATATAAAGAACATTCTCATGGATAGTTATAAAGGAAAAAAAGAGAATGAACTTGGTAAACTAGAACATGGTGTACAAACCTAGGTGGATTAGGTATTACAATGCTTATTCTTATGGAAAAAGTGGGATAAAAATTGGTTCTCGACCAAGATAGCTAGTGTGAGATTATTAGTGCAAACTATCTAAATTATGAGATATATTATTATAATCTCTCTTATCATTCTTATCTTAGGGGATTCTAAATATGGAACAACATCATCAAAGGGAGAATCATAATTCAATCATTCTTGAAATGGATAATTAGAGATGGAAAACCATATTTTTTTGGGGATATGTGTTGATAAAGGAAATTCTTGTCTTAGATAATTTAAATCTCATATGCCTAAGGAACCTACTAAGTAAGTTTTTGGCCATAAGAAAGATGATTCTATTTCACCTACAAAACAATGGAGGGATACATCCCTTTTTTGCCACTATAGCCACACATTCTCTCCCAATAACTTTAGGACAATCTTTACAAAATTACGATCCCTCTATTTTGTAGGAATGATTACTTCTTCTAATGTAAGAACACCAATCGAGAATTCTTTGTTAAATTGACTTATTATATATATTGGTGACTAAGGATAATCCTCTTGATGTAGGAGTATACTTAGTTCTTGGAAATACTACATCAACCAATTTTATTTTATTTTTTTTCTATTTTTTCTTGTTTAGTTTAGTTTAGTGTTTCATTCGAAATCCTTCTATGTCAGCTTATTTCTTCTTGTAGACCTTTTTGGTATGTTTCGACCATCATGTTTATTCTTTTTAGGGGCTTACATCTCAATCTAGTTCTTCTTAGGGGAGATATCTATGCATTTTTTCTTCTTCATGTTTCAGAACTAGTTAGAGTTTTATAATCTTACAAACAATTTTCTTGGTTTGTAAATCTAATTGGCTCATTGTTTAATGTTCCTAAATGATTGCACAATATTGTTATGGGTTTACACTTAATTTGAAATCTTGGTGAAGATATCTTTATGATTTAGGTCCTAACCTATATTTGGCATCATATTTTTAAACCTTGGGAATGTAATCTTTATTGGACGACCTAGATGTATTATGAATGCCTATATATTGGGGTAATTGATCATTTTTTATTAGTAAAAGATAACAAACAACTTTATTAAATTTTAATTTTTTTTACAAATATTTACCCTTTTTGAAGTGTGTGCACCAAGGGAAAAAGAACGTGGCAGAAAACCCCTAGTATAGCCCAAGATCAAGCCCTATATAGAAGGGGGAGATGGAAGGGATAGGCCTCCATTAGAAAGGTACAAATGACATACCCTTAGAAATACATAAACCAAGCTAGCAGCCAGAGATGGGATATTGCTTGATACACATGCATAGAAAATGAAGCCCGTGGCTATACAGCCACGAAAGTGCCCTTCCTTTACATTTTTTTTTAGAACTTTTCAAAAAAAATTCTAAGTCCTCTCCTTCGTAAGAAAGTGCATTTTCGTGGCTGTATAGACGTTGCCGAAAATGAAGGTCTTGGGTAGGCATACCCACCCTCACAACATATATAATGCAATGCAAGAGATTCAAGACAATCTACATTGAATGAAAAAGAATCTTTTTAATTGAACCTTAGCTAGGAGGAGAAGTATTAGTGTTGGAGCCATCTTCTTGGTTGCCCCAGTCCTGCATGGTCAAAACAACAAAGAAACCAAGCAACACATGTTTGGGTAGAAAGTATTAGAAGGAACCACCTAACTAAATTTTAAAAATATTATAGAAGAAACCATATTTATCTTGAATAAATTGTATGGGAGAGATTTGTAAAAACCAAACTTAGTAACAACTATCCTGCCTCCATAAGGAATGAAACAAATATAAAGGCTACCATAATATATGAAAATAGTGTATCTAATTTTGTCTGTGTTTAGAAGTGGGTTAAGTAACTCCCAGATTATTTAAATGAGATCTTTTCCCATGGAATGGGACCAAAATCAATAGTGGTAGAATCATGTCAGTAAAGATCTAAAGGGAAGGGGAATATATGATAATAAGCGGGGAGAGGGTAAATCCCATATCTAGAGGTAATTCATAATATTAACATATAGTTAAGATACTTACCTAATGAAAAGAAAAAATTTTCAATAAGAACCATAGTCCTACTAATGATTAAAAACATCTTGTACCAAAATCACTGGCATTCCTTGTAGATAGTCCCAAGAAAGGAAACTGATTAGGAAGGACAAGGAACCAATCTACCAACATTCTTTTCCTGAACAAAATGTAATCCTTTCTCCATATACATATGGAATGGGATAAGGATAATAAATCATAGATATTATATAAACATAGATATTATAAACTTCTAGAGAGGGCCAATTAGGGGATTTGATACTAAGGAATTGCTGGTGGGAAATTTGAAGCCTTTGTAATTCCCCGATCCTGTGGTGAGTCATAAGAAACATTTAATGGGGATTAGGGGGGAATTAGGGGGATGCCAAAATAGCTGCTTAAACACAACCCAAACCATAGATAGAGAGATAAAATATAGAAAAAACATTATCCTTGTCTATAGAGGTCTAATAAAAGAAAGTATCTTATTAAACCTAGAAAATTAATGTCCATACATGAAATGCATTCTCGGCCACAACTAGTTAAATATAAAAGAAACATCTAGGAACAAACAATAACTAACCCAATAAATATGAAAATGAGCACAAACTCATGAAATTTGAATCAAAGACATACAAAGCTGGACCAAATAAGCATAAACAAAGAAACCATAGTAGATAATATTAATTATTCCAAAAGTATATAGAACAAAACCATAGCAGGTTTGAGATGTCTTTAAGTATAAATGAGAACTATCATTGCTAAACCCACAAAATATAATTATAGAAGTCTTAAAGAAAATAAAATCCTAAAGAATTTAATTGCCATTAATCTTCCTCAGAGGAAGAATCCATGTTGTAGTCACTTTCATCAACTTGGTCAGCCATCAAGAACCAATCCAAGCCTTGCCATTCTAGAGGGTGACAGACATGCATGAGGCTAAAAAAAAAACCACCCATTCATCCTAATTAAAGGAACCTTTATATTAAATTCTACAACATTCTTGATGATAAAGATAGGTTTTACTTCTACAATCTTGTTGGTGACTCTAAAATTTCTACAATTAGGGATGCATAGGTTAGCATCAATATTACCTAGAATGATCCTGGGCTCAATTGCCAAGTGTGGTTTGAAGATAATATGACAAAAATATTGGATGAAACTTTTTTCTTTAGACACATGTAGAATAGTTGCCACAAACATAGAATCTATCATTGCATTAGATTTTGGCATGTTGTTAAGCAGAGAAAAATCATGGCCAACTACCTTCCTAACAACATGGATAAATTAATCAGAGAGAGGTGTTCATCATCTACCCAATCCTTCTCTTAGTAATGCACCCAAAAAATTATAGGATCCTTTTTCCATTCTTCATGTGGATATTGGTATCAATATTGTTGGTATCTCTAACCATTGTTGTCTATTAGTGTCAACCACATAGTCATTTACAAGGTAGAGTCAGATGGTCATCACTACAAACAAGCTACTATCCATAGGCTGAGTTATGTACATAAGCAATTATGTACCAATCTCTATATGAGCCGACTAAGTGTATGGTCAAGTATTTCAATACAGGCTAAGCCCATTAGTGACCGAGCAAGTATCAAATATAGAAGTGCCGAGTTACATAGTGCGTGTCAATAATAATACACGTCGAGCATCAAAAGAGTAATATAG
The DNA here is from genome assembly GCA_028749045.1 of Cupressus sempervirens. NCBI lineage: Eukaryota > Viridiplantae > Streptophyta > Pinopsida > Cupressales > Cupressaceae > Cupressus > Cupressus sempervirens. The sequence continues at coordinate 218,519,006 of CM053784.1, read as the reverse complement.
GCTGATCAACAATAATATCGAGCATCAAAAAATAGTAAAGAATGAGTAATGTAGAGTTTACATAAAAGTCAGAAATCAAACATAATTTGAGATAATGTATTTTACAAGCTGACCTAGAAGGAACATTTAAAGATTGTAGAGGTTGTTATAGAGAGTTTTACACATGTTAATGACATGGATTACATGATCAACGATTCAAATGGAGAGTCTATTATGGAAGGATCTAGAAAAATCTTTATGAAACTCTTTAAATAGAGATGATCTTAACCTGGAGTGAGATAAGAGTGTGAGATAAGAGCATGAGAGAAGCATGCAGAGTAAGAGAAAGAGTAGAGATGTGTATGCATGCAAACAAGGTGTAAAGTGAAGAGTTGGGATCAATTAGAAGTAAGTGAATGGGTTATGTTATCATCTAACAGAGAAAGTGACCTATTCATGGAAGTGAAGTGAAAGGGAAAGGAAAGTAATACCAAGTTAGAGGAGAGGATCAATTAGCAAGGAGAAGATGAAAAATTAGCTTGCACTAGAGAAAACTAAGAGTCGGGTATTCAATTAGTTTTAACCAACTTGAATTGGGGGAAATCTCTTAACATAGTGGTCTCAAAAAATCTTTGTAAATCTCCTAACAGAGTCCTTACTTTGTTGTAAGTGTTAAATCCTCTAACAAGGCAAGATCTAGCAGTCTCTCAAGCTTTTAACACTCATAGGGAAAATCATATCTTATGAACAAACATTGTAACCTTAACTGGTTAACTTTATTACTATAGTAGTGGAGATTTTTGGGTGTCATCCCCACCCCAACTTTACCTTCACCTTGGAGGGATTCTAGGTTACAAATATTGTGTTATGTGTTTCATTTTCATGCATGTGATTGATTAGATTTACATTACAAGTTTTACATGCACAAGTTTATTGATAGATGTGAGGAATGAGTTGATGAAAATTTTAAGTGTTTAAGATTCTGATTCACCCCCCCTCTCAATATATTTTTATACTATTTACACCTCCATAAGTCAATACACATTTGCTGAGAAGATTCAAATTTAGAAACAATGATAGACGATTTGAAGGGAAAAAACTATCTAAAAAAAGTGTGGACAATCTATAGTTAGATGAAGAGTAGAGTAAATACAATGTGTAGGAGTCCAAAAAATAATAGCACCTAGGTCAACGAGAGGGATCACACACTTCAACACACCACTTCTTGCAAGGCTAATTATTTTAATTTTCTGGATAAATGTGTAAGCTTATGGAAATGGTATGTCATAAAAGGGTAGATAATGATTAAAGGAAAGGGTTATGAATTACTAATAAGAGGGTTTGAGATCTTAGGAAAAGTTTAGGATGCTAAAGTAAACTAAATTTGATAGTGGGGTATGAGGAAAATATTACATTTAAAAGTTGGAGAGGGGTGGGTGGGTGGGTGGGGGGGTTGATTGATATGGGTGTATGAATATTTTTATATAAAAAAAAGTGGTTTATCGGGACCGATGCTCTATCCAATCTAGATTTAAGAGTCAAATTTGGAGTAAATTTATTCCTAAGAGCATTTAGAAATATTTGAGAGCCACCTTCTATGATCAAATTTTTAATATTAAGTTGTTTTCATGTCAACAAACCTTCTACCATATCCTCAACATCTGTCACATTGTTAGTAGTAATACCAATGGGTTTGGAAAGTCATCCACAAATATTTCCATTCCAATCATGTAGAATACATTCTATACCTTCTTGGTATGGATTACCTTTTTAGGATCCATAAAAAATGAGCTTTTTCCAGGTTGGAGGGGGTAAAATCCATATACATTCTTAATGACATTTTTTAAATTCAAACCTCTTTGACCAAAAAAGTGAGAGGTGATAAAACCAAACCACCCCTTTTTCATTTGAGAGTCACATTCTGGAGAGAAGTCCTCATGCTCAATATAGGAACACAATTTATTGTTAATATTTTCCACAATATTGGCCTCCATTTTATTACACAAAGAGGTAATACTCATTTCTAACTCCTAGAAGATTCTTTGATTATGCTCTTTCCATAATTCCTAGATTAAGATAGCTAGGGCCAATTTCCAAAGTGCATCATATGTGATCTTGATAGATTTGGATGACCAAGCTTTTAGATGATTTAAAAGGTTGTGTTGATTCTCAAAATTATTGGTTGAATTCATATGAGCCTTGACTTCTCGATGCTATGAATCTCAACACAATCTTGGCCAACTTCAAATACTAAAACTTAATAATTCAATCTTCATACTTTAGGCTCTGCAAAACCTAGGTGGTTGTACCTATTTATATTTCTTGTGATGAGTTAAGGATTGCTAATACAAAATTTATAACTAATACTCTTGAGTTGGAAAGAGTATTCTCAAGGAGAAATAAAATGTGTGTATGCTTTGAATGTGTATAAAATATTGTAAATTGTGATTTTTCTTTCCATTTCTTCCCTCGATAAATTTTAAAATTAGTTATGAATTTTGTAAATTTTGTCTCCAAAATAATCACTTTGTTCAACAACCAATGAAATGAGTCCAATTGGAAATTTTTTTCCTCCTTGAACCTAGTTATCACTTCTTGCGGTAATACTGCAAATTCATGTCTCCACTCCTCCAATTATTTGATATTACCCTCTTCATCTAAATCTTCATATAAAGATAAAAGAGTACTAGTCCCTTCTTCTTGTTGAGGCATGGGTGTAGAGAGATTGGGACTTGATCCTATAATAGCATATTTTCTCTTTTTGGATTGAGGAGGAGGAGGTGTTTATTTAACCTTCCTACCCTTTTCCTTTTCAACATATTTTTGATACAATTTTTCAAAGTCTTTGATAAATTTACCAATCCTAAGAGCTTTCATGTCTTCCTCATTATGAAAACAAGGAAAAGCCTTACATAATCTTTGATCCTCTATTCTAGACAAGACATTCCATTTTTTCAATCTCTGGTACACCTCTTGTAAGTCATTACGGTTTTCAAAGATAATATCATCTTCTAGTTTTAGTTGATGTACATGCCATCCATTTTTCTCATAGTTCTTGTAGTAGGCTCATAATGATTGGCTAAAATATTTATGAGCTTTGTGTCTATAAACACAATAGGGACTACAATTTTACCTAGATCTAATCTCTATGGGTTATTTCTAGGTTCCTTTCTATCCTTGTTTGCATAAAAATACAAAAGCAAAGATCTACCATGCAATGGAAGGTTAGCTTCCCTACAATCTTTGCATTTATTATCGAGACAAACATTGACCACCATAAGAAGAACAAGGAATATTTACAATAGCATATTATGTATTAACTTCTCAGTATGTTCTTCCTTTGATTCTTTAGCACTAGTGTCTTTCTTCACTGGTATTTTGTCTTGTAAATTATGACCAAGGTAAGAAAATATTTGAACTTACTATTTTTTCTACAATTTTCCAAGAACACCTTCAAGATTTTGCCACCAACTTCTATCTTAGCTCCATTGGTATGCTCAGTATGGAGAGACTCATTTTTGCCAAGATAATTAATTCATTTTATTCCTCATTTATTATCAATGACTTTTCACACATACATCCACCTCATAAATTTCCCAAGTTGTTTCATGTCCAATTACTCAAATTGTACTTTAAGTCATTAAATTAATGGTTTGACCTTTTAAAACTTTGAGAAATCATCTTTTCCTTTTCACATATCACATTTGAAATCATCTTAAAAATTGCAAATATTTGGAATCTCCCAAGGCATCTCCAAATGGTCCTCTAAAATTGTAATCTCGAAACTTCCTTTTTTAGTCATTAGCAAAATAGTGATAAATCACTATCTCGTGGGCTTTCAACAAATCACCTTCTGTAATAGAAAAGTTATCAAAACTTTGTGAGCCATGCATTTTCTCATCTTCGAAGTACCAATATTTTTCTACTTCATGAATATCAAGACTTCCTTTCTCCTAGATAGAAAAAATGCCTCACTACCTTTTGAGATTTTTTTTCTAGGGTTTACCATGTTGAGATGTGATTGAAAAGATCATTATTGAAAGAAGGAGATTGTTGAAGAAGACTATGTGTTTCAATCATTATTTTGTCACTGATGTCAAACCTACTATTTGTTGGTAAGACAACTGCTTATAAGATTCAAGTACTATGACTTAGTTGATTGATGAAGAGGTTTTGATCAATAAGATGTAACAAAAGCACCTTGAGGAAATGTTGAGTTATGATTATGTAATGAAATAAAAGGATTAGTGAAGACAGTGATGACATGATGTATTGATAATCTACTTAAGGTTACAAAATGTTGGCTACACTTAAGAAGTTTAGAAGAACAAGTTACACAAAGTTTGTCTGCCAAGCTTGACCAAGTGGATAGTAGGTACCCAGAAAAGTTAGTGTAAGCCAAGTAGAAAGTCAGTTGGAGCCAAGAAAAAAAAAATTCTAGTGGATGCCAAGCAAGAAAATGGATGCCGAGTAAAGTTTAGTTGATGCCAACCATCAATAAACTTTAGCTGATGTCAAGTGATTTTATAGTTGATGCTGAGCAACATAGTATGTGTTGAGCATCAGAAGGTTGATAACGCTGAGCTGTTGCATTATGTTAAAGATTGAAGATTCATCAAATCTAAGCTGACGAGTTTGTTTTCTTGAAAATTGTAAACCAGGAAGAAGATAAGGATGATGAGCTGCTGGTATATAACTTGATGTAAACCATTTTTAGGTGAATTCAAATGGATTATAGGAGAAGGTTCTAGAAGAGATACAAGATATGAGGTAGATACATTGTATCCTACCTAATCTATCTGAACCCTAAATTGGATGATGCAGAAAGAGCAGAAAGATATCCTAATTTCCTATTTATAGGAATGTCTGGTCATGAAGCAAAGTTGTCATGTGCGAGAACCTTAGGAAGAGAAGGAGTTAAGGGTTTTGCTTCATCAAGTGACCCAAGAGAAGAGTCTACAATGGCATGCCAAGCAAGAAGGCTTAAGGAGATGAATGCTTGCACGGTGAACAAGCTATCAGAGCTACAAAATATGAAGGCCAAGAAGAATTGAGGATTAAATAGAGATCTATAATCTACAAGAGAAGTTGTAAGTTGTGTCAAATCAGAGCTTTAATGTTACTCTCTAAAAATTCTATTAGTCTAGGGTAAATCCTTTGGATAAAGGTTGGCCTAAAAATCATTTGTAAATTCTTTAACCAGGTGGCATTCCAAGTGAATGGCCTAAAGTCCTCTAACAAGGCTCACTTCTATTAGAGTGACTAAAATCCCTTAACTAGGTCACATTTAATAGTGTGTATTGTAACCTTTAATAGGGTTGGCCTTTCACAAGGCATCACTTCAAAAGAGTGAAAATGAGTAGCATGTTACTGGTGGTTTTTCCCAAATTGGGTTTCTATGTAAATCATTGTATCAAGTGTATTGATGAATCTATTATGTTTCATGCTTTACATTTCTGTAAGTTGATTTGACAGTAACCTACAAGTTTTAGTGATTGCATAATCTAGTAGGATGCATGCATGGGTATGAATGTTTTATGGGTTCACTAAGTTGTGAAAAGTTTTATTTATACATCTAGACCTTGGATAACTAATTCACCCCCTCTCCCCCTCTTAGTTATTCTAAAGGATTCCAACAATTGGTATCATATCCATCTGCTTAAGAGGACTAGTTTCAAGGTACTAGAAGCACAAAGATTGAGATGTCTAAAACAGAAGTACCCAAGCTCAACAGAGATAACTTCATTGCATGGAAAAGTTTGATGAAGCTACACCTTGGAGGACTTGGAGATAATGCACAATCTACCATTATAGTGGAACATGTTGATCCGGTTGGAGCCCTAACTATTGAAGATATGAAGAAGAAGAAAGAACACAATCAGGTGATGTTGGAAATTGTCTCTACCCTAAGCTATACCAAATTTGATGATATCAAAGGCTATGAAACTGAAAAGAAAATGTGGGATGCTCTAGCCACCATCTATGGAGGAGACAAAAATGTTTAAAGAGCCAAATTTGAGAGTCTCAGAGATAAGTTTGATGATATGAGAATGGAAGAAGGTGAGAATATTGCTCAAATAAAAGAAGTTGTTAGTGCAATAAAAGGAGATGTTGGTCATATTGATGATGATATTGTGATAAGTAAAGTCTTGAGAACACTACTACCTATTTATGCTATTAGAGTTTCTGTAATTCAATAACTAAGATGTATTCCAGGAAATGATTTAACCCTTGAAGGTTTGGTAGGTAGACTCACTACTTTTGAGCTATCTAACTTTGATAATTACAAACTTGAGAGTCTTGAATCTACTTTCAAAGCTAAGCTGTTATTAAAGGACTCTAATGAATTGAAGTAGAAGAAGATGAGAAAGATAAAATATGTGTCTAGTGACAATGATACAGATGAGGAAGATGTTGAACAATTGGAAGCACTACTGGCAAGAAGATTCCATAGAGTTAAAGGCAAGTTCAAAGGTAAGTTACCTGTCATTTGTTTCAATTGCAATGAGGTTGGTCATATTGCTACAAGATGTACACAAAAGAAAAACTATAGAGATGGCAACAAGTACAAAAGCATAAAAGAAGATGAAAACAAAGATTACAAAGACAAAGGGGAGAAGTCATGCTACATTACTGAAGAGGAAACTAGGGATGATTTTGATGAACATGATGATGAAATGGTGTATGTTGTAATGAAGGACAAATTTGACGAAGATGAGGCAACTGCACTTGTGACTTGTGTGAACAAAAATGATAGATGGATCATTGATAATGGATGCTCACATCACATGATTGGAGGCAAAAGTAAGTTCATTACCTTAAATTGTCATGAAGGAAATAGTGTAAGATTTGGTAATGTTGCACCATGCTTAATAAAAGGAAAAGGTTCTATCAAACTCACAAACAATATTTCATGTGACAATGCTTACATGTTGAAGGACTAAACTATAACCATTTGAGTGTGTCACAAATGAATAATTTGGGATGCAAGGTTGAATTTGGAAACAAGACTGCTAAGATATATGACATGAATGGGGAACTAATTGGAAAAGGTGATCAAACTAGAAGTAATCTATTCTATCTTGATATAGAGGATGCCACTTGTCTTGTTGCAAAATTTGATGATGTATGGATTTGGCACAAAGGTTATGTCATGTTAATTTTGATAACTTGGTTAGTATCAGTAACATGAAGAAAGTTGGAGGTTTACCTAAATTGAAGAAACTTGATAATGTAGTGTACAAACAATGTCAGTTAGGAAAAATGAAAAAGTCAAGCTTTAAGCGTAAAGCTTATACCTCTAAAGAAATACCAGAGATTGTTCATACTGGCTTGTGTGGACCAATTGAATGAAAAGCTACAAAGGAGTTAAGTACATAATGCTATTTGTTGATGATTATTCTAGGATGATGACAATTATGTTTTTGAAACAAAAATTTGATGCTTTTCAAATGTTTAAGTGGTACTTTGAAAGAGTTGAAAAAGAAACAGGTAAGAGTCTGAAATGCTTGAGATATGATAGAGGAGGAGAATTTACATCAAATGAATTTTATATTTTCTGTAATAAAAGAGGAATCAAAAGACAGATGTCTACCGCTAAGATCCCTCCACAAAATGGAATACCTAAAAGAAGAAACAAGTCTATAATGGACTATGCTAGAACACTCATGATGGAGAAGAATGTTTCTCTAAAATACTGGAGAGAAGCTGTAAGTACAACTATCTCCACCTTGAATTGTGTACAAATCAACAAAGGTACTCATTCAACACCTTTTGAACTCTGGTATGGATATGCACTCAATGTAAAATAATTTAAGGTATTTGGAAGTAAGTGTTACATTCTTAAAGATGTTAGGAATGTACAGCTTGATGTAAAAAGTGAAGAAGGTATATTCCTTGGCTACTCCACACGAAGTAAAGCTTATAAGTGTTTAAATGCTAACACTAACAAAATTGTTGAAAGTGCAAATGTGAATTTTGATGAATATATAGAAGTACATGAGGCTGAACCTATGAACGAACTAGAAGGATAAAAATAATTTGTATACTTTTATGATGGTAGGCCTACTAAAGAAGATGTTGCAAATCAAGTTGGAAACCAACAAAAAATTTCAGTGACTTTCAAGTCACATCTTGTAAATGTCAAGTTACATTTAGGAACTAAGATGCATTCAGATGCCGAGTTATAGAATGAAGTGGGTGCACATTCCGATTCTAAAATTAGTACACATGAAGGAGATGCTAAGATACTTGACAAAAATATACATAGTGATTTTGAGGCTAAAAGAAAAAATAAAGAAACAAGAGCTGAGTCATGATTGTCCAAATATGTTAAAAGACATCATCCTGCTGATCAAATAATTGAAAATAAAGACGCTAGGCCAATGACAAGAAATATATTGAGAAGTGAATCATGTTTGTTGAGCATGAAGGAACTCAAAATAGTGAAAGATGCATTAGAAGATGTGGACTAGTATAAAGCCATGGAAGAAGAGATCGAACAAATAGAAAATAATAAAACATGGAGTCTAGTTCCTAGAGTCGAAGAAAAAAATGTGATTGGCACCAAGTGGGTATTCATAAACAAGCTAGATGAAAATGGTGAAGTCACAAGAAATAAAGCAAGATTAGTCTACAAGGGATATGCACAAGAAGAAGGAATTCACTATGGGGAGACATTTTCCCTTGTTGCTAGAATGGAAGGAGTAACAACTTTGCTTGCTTATTTTGCATACAAAGGTTTCAAAGTTTATTAGATGGATGTCAAATATGCATTTATGAATGTCTTATTAGGAGAAGAAGTTTACATAGAATAGCCAAAAGATTTTTTTGATGTTAACAATAAGAACATGGTAAGTAGACTTCACAAAGCTCTCTATGGTTTGAAACAAGCACCAAGAGCATGGTACACAAGACTTAATACTTATTTTGTGAAGATTGGATTTGAAAGGACTGATGATAACAACAATATGTTCATAAAGAAAGAGAAAGGAATAGGGATTTTGTTATCTAAAATATTTGTTGATGATAACACATTTGGAGGACAAGATGCTTTATGTAAGGATTTTGAAAATCAGATGAAGCAAGAATTTGAAATGTCTATGGTTGGAGAGATCAAATTTTTTGTGGGTTTACAAGTCTATCAGATGAAATATGGTATATACATTACTTAGTCAAAGTATGTCAAAGAAATATTAAAGACTTTTGGATTAGAGGATTCCAAACTAGTAAGTACACCTATGGTGATAGGACACAAGTTGTCAAAGAATGATGATTTTGCTAAAGTGAATCAAACATTATACAGGTCTATGATTGACAAATTGAAATATGTAGTACATAGTAGACTTGGCATTGTATTATCTATAGGGATAGTTGCAAGATTCTCTGCTAATCCCAAGGAAAATCACTTAATGGCTATGAAGAGAATAATGAGATATTTGAAAGGAATAGAAGAGTTTGGTTTATACTACAAGAAGAATGAAAATTTTGAATTGAGAGCCTATTCTAATGCTGATTGGGCTGGAAACATTGATGACAGAAAGAGCACCAGTGGAGGAGCATTTTTCTTAGGCAAGAGACTAGTTACATGGACTAGTAAGAAAAAAAGTTGTACTTCACAATCTACTACTAAAGTGAAATATGTTGCTGCTTCTGTAAACTGCACAAACATTGTATGGATCAAATAGCTATTGAAAGGAATGAAGGAAGAGATCACAAAATCAATGATACTTTGTTGTGATAATACAAGTGCTATCAATATATCAAAGAATCTAGTTATGTACACAAAGACACAACACATTGCAATCAAGTATCATTACTTGAGAGAGTTAGTTCAAGATAAACAAGGTGAAGATGGAATATGTTAACACAAAGGAGAAAATTGTTGATATTTTCAAAAAAAATTACCTTAGGATGCTCATGAGTATCTAAGAGGTAAATTAGGGGCGATACCCCTATCAAAGGCTATCTAAGTAACAAGAGGAGTGCCCTGCATCAAACAAGATAATGTTCATATGTTACAAATTGATGCAGATGATCTTACTTTAGGAGCTGCCTAAAGTAATCACAGAGTAAAACTTCAAATCAGTCACAAGTAAGGTGATAGAGGGAGAAACTAAAGAAACTTCAAAAGCTTATATCTGTATCTTTTAAGATGACAAGTTTTTGGTATATGTCTCTGGCATTGTTGTCAAAGGGGGAGAAAGTACATTAAACTGATCATCATTAGAGGAAAAAGTCTTAAACTAATCTGCTGATCAAAAAGGGAGAAAGATCATTATCAAAGGGAGATAGTGTAAAAGCTGAGAAGTGCTATTGATCTTAGAGGGAGATCATACGATTGCTAATAGAGGACACATGTTTGATAAGGGAGATAGAGAAGAATGTAAGAAAGAGGGAGAAGTCCTAATCTACTTAGCAAGAGGGAGATATAAGAAGAAAATTAGAGGGAGTTATAAGAAAGAGTTTTGTAACCTAATCAAAAGATGGAAGTTTCTTGCTGATAGAGGGAGAAATTTTGATACAAGTTTTCTTTTTGGTATTTTCTTATTGTTTTAACCCAGTTAGTTTGGTTGAACAAGATGTTCATCATTTGATTGACTTAGTTGATTAGTTTAGTTTGCCATCAATGCCAAAGAGGGAGATTGTAGAGATATGATTGAATAGATCATTATTGAGAAAGATTATTGAAAGGAGATTGTTGAAGAATACTATGTGTTTCAATCATTATTTTGTCATTGATTTCAAACCTTCTATTTGTTGGTAAGACAATTGCTTATAAGATTCAAGTACTATCACTTAGTTGATTGATAAAGAGGTTTTGATCAATAAGATGTAACAAAAGCACCTAGAGGAAAGATTGAGTTGTGATTATGTAATGAAATACAAGGATTAGTTAAGACAGTGATGACATGATGTGTTGATAATCTACTTAAGGTTACAAAATGCTAGCTACACTTAGAAAGTTTAGAAGAACAAGTTACACAAAGTTTGTTAGCCAAGCTTGACTGAGTGGATAGTAGGTGCTAAGAAAAGTTAGTGCAAGCCAAGTAGAAAGTCAGTTGGAGCCAAGAAAATGCAAATTCTAGTGGACGAGAAAGATAGTGGATGCTGAGTAAAGTTTAGTTGATGCTGAGCATTAGTAAACTTTAGTTGATGTTGAGTGATTTTATAGTTGATGCCGAGCAATGTAGTATGTACCGAGCATTAGAAGGTTGCTAATGCCAAGCTGGTACATTATGTTAAAGATCGAAGATTCATCGAATCTAAGTCGATAAGTTTGTTTTCTTGAACTTGTGAACTAGGAAGAAGATAAGGACGATGAGCTGGTGGCACAGAACTTGATGTAAACCATTTTTAGGCAAATTCAAATGAATTTTAGGAGAATTTTCTAAAAGAGACACAAGAGATGGGGTAGATACATTGTATCCTACCTAATCCATTTGAATCCTAAATTGGATGATGGACAAAGAGTAGGAAAATATCCTAATTTCTGATTTATAGGAATGCCTGGTCATGAAGGAAAGTTGTCATGTACAAGAACCTTAGGAAGAGAAGGAGTTAATGGTTTTGCTTCATCAAGTGACCCAAGAGAAGAGTCTACAATGGCATGTTAAGAAAGAAGGCTTAAAGGGTGAAAAAGCTATCAAAGTTGCAAAGTATGAAGGCAAAGTAGAATTGAGGACTAAATAGAGATTTGTAATCTACAAGAGAAGTTGTAATTTGTATCAGATCAAAGTTCTACTGTTACTCTCTAAGAATCGTATCAGGCTAGGGTAAATCCTTTGGATAAAGGTTGATCTAACAGTAATTTGTAAATCCTTTAATCGGGTGGCATTCCAAGTGAATGGGCTAAAGTCCTAAAATCCATTATCCAAGTCACATTTAATAGTGTGTATTGTAACCTTTAACAAGGTTGGCCTTTCATAGGGCATCACTTTAGAAGAGTGAAAAGGAGTAGCATGTTATTGGTGGTTTTTCTCAAATTGGGCTTCCACATAAATCATTGTGTCAAGTGTGTTGAATCTATTATGTTTCATGCTTTACATTTTTGAAAGTTGATTTGACAATAACCTACAAGTTTTAGTGATTTCATAATCTAGTAGGATGCATGCATAGGTATGAATGTTTTATGGGTTCACTAAGCTATGAAAATATTTATTTATACATCTGGACCTTGGATAAAAGATTCACCCCCCTCAGTTATTCTAAAGAATTCCAACCTACCAATGGATCTTTTTGGGGACATATGTCATCTCGAGGCATGATGAGATCCCAGTTATCTCCTAGAGGAGTAGACCATGATCCTTGATGTCTACCTCTATCAAAAAATTTGTGTTTTTTATGTAACATCATTTTTTCCTAATTCTATTGCTTCCACATCTCCTTTTTATGTATCTTGTAAGTATGGTTTGGTTACTCAATGAATCTTTACAATTGCATGACATTTCATTGTATGAATGGTATAATTCATATTTTTTGAGAGCCTTTACAATCTCATTGTATCCTTCTAATAATATATTCTTTATGTTAATATATTTTTCTTCACAGATGTACTTCAAATATGAGAAATATCCAAGTATTATTTGGAAGAAATACCATTATTTTCAACACTTTTTTGTCTTCTTTTCTTGTGTTTACTAATTTTAGATTGTCTCCTACACACAAGCATGCATTTTTTATTTTAACAATATTCTTTTTTGCAATGATATTTTGTCATGGTAATTCTTGTTTGATCTCGACCTTTAGTTTTTAGGAAGTTAAAGTATTGATATTCATCTATATAGAGGCCATGCTATTCTAGAGTACTATTATCAGAACCAACTTCATCACATTTGGGTCACCTATCTGTAAAAAAAAACATTTGTGAAATTTTTTTTTCTTTTTTTTGGATCTTCTTCTTATATTCTGCCTCTAGTAACTTTAAAATTTCATCTTTATCAAGAGTTTCATTTTCTATTTGCATGAATTAATTTTTTTTCCTAAGTGTGTTTAGTTTGAGAATCATCTGAGATCTCTTATTCATCTATATAGAGGTCATGTTATTTTGGAGTACTATTATCAGAACCAATTTCATCACATTCTGGAGATCATTCATTTGTGTAAAAACAACATCATTTTTTGGGATGTTCTTCTTATATTTTGCCTCTAGTAACTTTGAAATTTCATCTTTATCAAGAGTTTCATTTTCTATTTCCATGAATTGAATTTTTTCCTGGGTTTGTTCGATTTGAGAATAATCCAAGATCTCTTGTTCATAGCTTCAATTTTCTATGCTATCATCTTGAAAAGTATAGAGAGACCAATTTTCAAGTGGTAGCAATGATGGGACACTCCCATAAATTAAATATTCATATTCATTCTTGGCATCCCCCCTCAAGGATCTAGCAAAAAGTATCATTATGTTACTTTCATGGTATATTTGATTCCTATCTATAAAAGCATAGAATGTATTTAGATGATCAATTTCTAATTGCTGCCACCTTCCATAAATATTAGGCACATCATTGATCAAGGTTGAACATAATTTATCTAATTTGTAGATGAAATTTATTATATATAATGGTATGAGACCATTAGGTATTAGTGGTTTTCTTTGTTATGTATACATAAGAAAAAAAACTTCTACCTTTTTAAGTTTCCAACAAAGCCACTAAATACTTTAAATAGAGTTGCCACCTTCTTTGAAGGAAATTACAACTGGATCTTCTGGATTCTTCCCTCCAATAGAGTACACTTTGAGAAAAATTTCCTACTTCTTCTCTTTTTGGTCTTCAAACTTGAAATTCTAGGTAACTTAACAAACTAAATTGTAATCAACTCTCCCCAAAAATTTTGCCAATTTGTTGGTTTGATTCCTACGATTCTATCCTACTTAATATTGGGAATATCAACACAATCTTGGCCAACTTTAGAGACTGAACTTAATAATTCAATCTCCACACTTTAGGCACTGAAAAACCTAGGTGGTTGTACCTATATTTCTATTTCTTGTGATGAGTTAATGATTTCTAATGAAAAATTTATAACTGATATTATTAAGTTGGAAAGTGTATTCTCAATGAGAAATCAAATGTGTGAATGCTTTGAATGAGTAAAAAATACTGAAAATAAACTTATCCAATACTTGTTGATAGAACTTTATTGATCTACAACTATATATATATCAACTTACAAGAATTATGCAAAGATCAATCCTTAATCTACTTGGGCATAATAGTGTCAACCCCCCCATAATATTATCATCAAACCCTTAGAGACTATGTATAGTACCCCATCAACTATTAGATAAAGAAATTGTAAAGGTAATCCCTAGTCTAAATGAATTTAACCCCAACCAAAGGAGACTAATTTAGATAAACACCATAGCCTAGTATGTATATATCTGATAATTAAGATCATGCGTTACTCTAACCCATCAGAACAATATCATAGATCCAAAGGGATAATGAAAAACATGAGAAATTAGAAAACCATATGTGAAAATAGATGGAAAGAAAGCATCATTATATTAACTTCATTTATAAGGAAATATAACAGAATAATTTAGTTGCATATCCAAACAAGTAATTGCATAAAAAGGAAAATTACTTCATAATGTATTCATTGTAAAGAAACATATTGTATTGTATTTAAAAAAGTATGATGTCTTATGCCATGTCTTAAATATTTTGATTCTTAAATAGAGCTCATGATACCTTTTCTCATGAAAATGAAAAGGTGCATCATAGGTTCAGACCTCTTCATAATATAACTAACTAATAACTAAATGAGTAACAAAAAAAAAAACTTAAAACATGAAAATAATTTCAAACTTCTTTAATTTTTTCATCTCCCATGGTTGCTACATCTTCAGGCACATCTTCAAGAACTTTCAAATAATCCTCAATCCATTTAGAATTTTGAGCATGTGTAGGCCATACAAATTTTGAGACTATTGGAGCAAAGACTTGTAGATCAATCCATTTCTTCTGTCAAGCAATTTTAACATCTGCTATGAATTTGTCTTTTTTTTTTTTTGCAGAATAATCACTTCAACAACCTATGAAATGAGTCCAATTGGAAATTTCATTCCTCCTTAAACTTGGTTATCACTACTTGGGGTAATATTACAAATTCATGTCTCCAATCCTCTAATCATTTGATATTATCCTGTTCATCTGAATCTCCATATGAAACTAAAGGAGTACTAGTCCCTTCTTCCTATTAAGGCATGGGGGTAGAGGGATTGGGACTTGATCCTACAATAACCAATTTTATCTTTTTGGCTTGAGGAGGAGGAGGTATTTGTTCAACCTTCTTACCCTTTTCCTATTCAACATATTCCTTATACAAATTTTCAAAGTCTTTGATACATTTACCAATCCTAAGAGCTTCATGTCTTCCTCATGATGAAATCAAGGAAAAATCTTACATAATCTTTGACCCTCTATGTTGGACAAGACATTCCACTCTTTTAATCTCTAGTGTTCCTCTTGTAAGTCATTACGATTTTTGATGTTATCATCTTCTATGTTCAACTGATGTGCATACCATCCATTTTTCTTAAAAATAATGATTCTTAAATAGAGCTCTTGATACCTTTTCTCATGAAAATGAAAAGGTGCATCATAGCTTCAAACCTCTTCATAATTATAACTAACTAATAACTAAATGTATAACAAAAAAATAACTTAAAACATGAAAATAATTTCAAACTTCTTTAATTTCTTCATCTCTTGTGGTCGCTACATCTTCAGGGACTTTCAAATAAACCTCAATCCATTTGAAAATTTGACCATGTGTAGGCCATACATATTTGGAGACTACTTGACAAAATTCTTGTAGATCTATTGACATTATGGTCAAAGTTTGTTTATTAGTGACTCACATTTAGTCAATTAGTTAAGTAACTATCAAGCTTATCTTACAGTTTGTAGTGTTAACTAAGAAAAATAGGTACTACCAAGTTCGAGAATCATTATGCAGTTCATGCTGAGCAATATTTACTGAGTTGATCAGTGACAATGCTAACTGGGCTTCACAATATTAACTAAGTTACATAGTGTCAACCATAGTCTCCAGTGTTTACCAAGCTTGAAGTATCAGTGATGTGAATATAGTGTTGACTGAACCAATCTTTGTCAAACAAGTGATTCAATTTATACCAAGCTCAAAGTATTAGTGTTGACCAAGCCATGCCGTGTCAACCAAGTGGTTTAGTTTATATGTCAAGTTTCATAGTGCTCACTGAGTAACCAATGCTGACCAAGTTTAGGTTACTTTGAAGTGATTTTTATGAACTAAGATTCTACATCGACCAAGTGCATGATGATGTCGAGTGCTAAAAATGGTTGTCGAGTATCAAAACCTCACCGAGTTTGTCTTTAGAATTTGAGTGCCAATAGTTGGGCCGACTTTGTGATCTTGATGGAAACATATGTTGTAGCCAACTTTGATGAATTTTAATTTAGATTGGTATATATGTAATGTATTGTATCACATCCAAATAATATATAGAAGAGTGCATGATGCAAATATAAAAATAAGAAGTGTGAATTGAAAAGGCTACAAGCAGTGTAAGGGAGAACAAATATTTATTTATCACAACAAGGTGATCATTACATTTCAAAGGAATCTCAACCAAAAAATCAGAGTTGTAGATCAAAGATCAGCCACTAGTTCATCTTAGTAGGTGTATCATCCAAATCCTTTAACTAGGAAGACTTAACAGTATTTGAAAAATCTCTCGAGTGCATACTTGATTGTATGTTTTGTAAATCCTTTCACAAGGTAGACCTAGCAGTCCTCATTTCTCCTAACATGGTAGATCATCATAAGTGATCAATTATAAGCCCTAACTGACCAACTTTATAATGCAATACTAAAGCTTGTGGGTATCATCCCCACCTCAGTTTTACTTTTTATTTGGAAGGTTTCTAGGTCACCATATCTTGTGTCAATATGTTATGAATGTTTTAATACTTTCATTCTTTCATGCATGCAAATATATCAGAATATATATCAGAATATTTTATGAAGGATTAATTAGTGAAATAAGTTGAAGTTTTATTGGTTCCTGATTCACAAACCTCTCCCCACCCCTCTTAGTAACCTTTCCTACCTCACATTTCCAACAATTGGTATCATAGTATTGTGTTTCTCAAATAAAAAGTTTAAGAACTTGAGGAAAGATCAGAGGCAATGGAGGTATACAAGCTAGATAAGTTTAATGACAGTGAAAAGTTGGATCATGAATTGGCTATTGGGAATTTGAAGAAAGAAAAGGAAAAACTCTCTCAATCGTTGAAAAGAAGGAAATATCTTGGAGTAAAAATGAATGATAATCTCTACACTAAAGAAATAATTGATGATATTTGTCCTAAAAGGAACTTAGATGAAGTTGATGAAGCAATCAAAGATCTACTTGAAAAAAATTCCAATCTTCAAGAAGAATTTAGAAAGCTAAAAAGAGAACAAGAAATCTAGTTAGTAGGACTATGTGAAGTCATGGAAGAAAAAGACAAAGTCAAATAAGAGATAGAAGGAGAGAACAATGAAGTTTAACATCTATCTCTTCAGTAGGAAGACTTCATTGATCAAATCACTAATGCAAATGAAGAAATCATGAATCTAAGATCAGAGAATGAAAGATTGCCAAATGATCTTAAAATTGAGAAGCAAACTAATGAAAGAATGTTGAAATATCAAGTAGACATGATGTAAGAATTTGCCTTAGGGAAAAATTCACCCAAGAGCTAAGAACTCAAACATAAGAACAATTGTAGACCATAAAGGAGTATGATCAGAATAATAATGTATTCAATTCAATATGCACTAAAGTACACTAAGAGTGACTATATATAAAGGCCACTAAGATGCATCTAGAATGCCTAAGAATTAGCTACATGATAAGTCATACAACCAGGCACATGTCCACTAGATATTGGTTATTCTCCATGAAGCACAGAAGTAAATGTGATGATGAGAGGATAAGCCTACAAGGGTGTAACATGCAAATCTATGTTGTAGACAACATGTGCTAAAAGGGAGTGCAAATAACTATGTTCTCTACATGAAAACTCAATTAATGATGCAAACTCCAGTGTTGTAGACACCATGTGTTGAATTATAGTTGCATAGTTCTATGTTGTCAACATGACAACTCATAAAGATATGAAAACTCCTAAGTGTCTCACAAAATAAATAATAAAATAATGTATTAACTTAAGTAAACTTAAGTAAGTGTAAATAGTAAATATGTATTTACACCAACACCCCCCCTTAAGTGAAACTTAGGGGAATGCCCTTAAGCTTATGAAAACTAGGATGAAATGCATGATGGGTCCCGACTACTAGACCATGTTAGGTACCCATGTACATAATGAAATGCAATCTCTCATAAAAAGGAAAAAGATGGAAAACCTCATGGGAAAAACCCTCCCCCAAAAAGAGAGATGAAAAGCAAGATGCATGGATGGATGGAGTAATCAAGACCCCCCATTATGACATACATCTAGTATATACAATAGTGAAGAATGAGAAGAACAAGATCTCATAAGATGAAAAAGTTACCCCCCCCCCCCCCCAAATGAAGAATGCCAACTAGTGATGGCTGCTTCAAGGAAGAAGCTAGTCCAAGACTAGTGTTGAATGACATTCCTCCCCTTTGGAAGAAACAAAGGAAAAGGTACAATCTTGAAGATGTGTGGTGGCCTTGAAACCTACTCAAGTGTCCTTATGTTGATGCTAATGATCACCCCTTCCAACTATGCTAAAAAGAACGAATGCAGATATGGCAAGGATGTCTATAGAATCTATCCCAAAGAACCATTAGTCTCCTCAATTGATAAAGAGACCTCCGACAAAAACTATTCATAAAGATCCACAATCACACCAACCTGTAAAGTTTGATCATGTAGAGAATGGACATGAGGGTTAGAGTGAGCCCTCACAACAATTGTAGAAGGATCATCTTCATCAAAGAGAAGATGTAAATCATCAAGGATGTCTCCCAAGTCTGCTATGTGTGACTCCATGAACAAACCTACAACATCTACCATATAGTCATCCACTACCGCTAGAGCTAGAAGATTATGTATACCCTATTGTGTTGGACATATCATTGTGGCAATGTATGCACGTGGACTATACTGATGTGATGACCTCTCGCTGCAGCTGTTGATAGAACCCCACGTGTCTGAATCTATTGAAGCACTATTGCTAGTGTCACTATCAATTTCCACTATGTATGAAGTGCAGAGAGGATTAGAGGATAAGTTGGGTGAACTTTCCTCCAAGTGAACATCCTTCTCCACAAAAATCTTGTGTGTCTTTGGATCCATTAGTCGATATGCCTTCATTCTATCTTCATATCCAATGAAAGTACAAGATCTAGGTAGACATGCCTTGCATTCCCTAGAAGATGGGTTTTCCCATGCTGGACAACTGAAGACTCTGAAGTGACTCACAACTAGTTTTCTACTGCACCATGCCTCAAAAGGTGTCTTACCATCTAGGGAATTATGAGGAGACCTGTTAAGCATGTGAGTAGCACTACTAATGGTTTTAACTTCAAGTGTAGAATCAAGAGACTTGGATTTTATCATGCAACTTGCCATGGTCTTAAGAGTCCTAATCCTCAGTGCTGCAACATCTGTCTTGTGCAGACTGATTGTTGGTGGATTCTAAAGATCAATTCCCTCAAGTTTGCAAAAGTCCTTAAGTCTTCTATCCACATATCTACTTTTGTTGTCTATCTATAAAACCTTGATGGCTTTCCTTGATTTGTGTTCAACATGAATCTTAAAGGCTTGAAGCTTATCAACCACTTCATTCTCATGATGAAGGAAATAGACCCATGTGAAGCGTGAAAAGTCATTAATGAAAGTAAGGATGTAGCGGCATTGGTTGACTGGAGTCATTGCAAAAGGACCTGCTAAAATCACGTGAACTAATTGGAGAACAACTGGAGTTCTTGAAGACTTCTATTTATCATACTTCTCCTCAAGATGCATATCCACTGATGATGATGAACACTCACCCTTAGAAAATTTGATGTTAGGTAGACCTTTGACCATGTGTTTTGAGAAGAGTTGTTGATGATAGCGAAAGGCAAGATGACCAAACCACTCATGCCAAAGATTGATGTGTGAATTAGAGTGAGTCAACAAGGCTTGAGAAGGAGACTTAGGCACAAAGTGGGAGAAGGAATAAGGCCTCTTGTCATGATTGACTTTCCCCATTGCAACCAATGAATCATCTTTAAGACTTCACACCATCACTGAATCTAGAAGGAACTTAACTTTGTGACCATATCCAAGGTGAGTGATTTGGTAAATTGAGAGGAGACTGGAGCTAAGGTTTGGAATTTAGAGAACATCTTTGAATTCCCCATTTTCCATTTCCACATGTCCTTTTCCTTCAACTTCCATTTTTGTATCATTTCCCACAAAGATGTGTGGTACCTATGACTGCTTCAATGAAGAAAAGTCTCCCTTTGAAGAACCCATATGATAGGAGGCACCTAAGTCAAGTATCCATTTTGAAAAAGAACTCAAATTTTCCATAAATGCTTGCCCTTTTCCCTTTGAAGAGGTTGGAGTTAAATCCTTGGAAGTACCTAACACTTGAATTTTGTTCTTCTTGAGTAGATTTTCTAACTCATTGATTTGGTTAGTCTTGCAATGGTGCTCATCATGATTTGGCTTTTTGCAATATGTACAAAAAAGTTTGTCCTTCTTTTCACTATTCCCCTTCTTGTTAGAAGAAGAATTGCCTTGCTGTGAGAAAGATTGTTGTGTCTTGGATTGTGGTTTTTGCTTCCACTACTTCTTCTTGTTGTTACTAGAACTTTTCCCTCATTGACTTGATTGGTGCTCATCACTAGCCACCAATGCTTTGGTCTTTGATGTCGTGAGAAGTTCCAAATCTATCAAGTGAGATTGTTCAACAATCAACATCTCTACAAATGCATCAAATGTAGGCTTTTGGTAAGAACTTCCCATGGTCAACCTGTGAGTATTATAACTCAAAACAAAGGAAGCATACTTTGAAGGTAGCCTCTTCAGGATGTGATGAATCAACTTGTCATCCTTATGGGATTTCCATAATCTTTAAGTAGTGCCCTATACTCATTGGCTTTGTTGATGTAATCTTGAATTGTGTCAAAGTTCTTTGGATCCAAGAGAAGTAGATCATCCTCAATTCGAAAACCCTTTTCCTCATCCACCTTACCATACAATGATTCAAGTTTGTCCCATGTAGGTTTTGATTGCTTGAAACTAAAAATGTGGAAGAAGAGATCTCTATGTACAAAATTCCTGATAATTCCTAAAGCCTGTTGGTCTTATTTTTGCCAATTAATGAGCTCTTTAGCATCAGTGGGTTTGGGTATTGTACCATCAACATAAAGATTGTAACCTTTTTCCATTAATCTACTCCATGCAATATCTCTCCATGTAGAATAATTATGCGAAGTTAGAAGTGGACATTTAGGTGAACCCATGATGCGAAAATGAAGAGAGCACACAAGAGAGATACAAGAACATAGTACAACCCCCCGTTTCACTCAATCAAAAGACCCCCCACAAAAAGATGCTTTTGTCACTTTATATGTAGTGTGTGTATAATAGGCCACTTGTTAAAATGTACAAAGTGGACTTTCTAATTTTTCTTTTTATAACTGCCTTTTGAGGCCCAAATTTTTCACTAAGCACTATAGCTCAGATGTACAACAATTCTAAAAAGTAATAAAAGCTTTATAATGTAGAAAAATCCTTAATTCTGAAAGTGAAAATTTTGTCCACACAACCCTAGAATCTAATTGTAGATTTGGAAAGTAGATGAAAAATAGCACACTTTCAAAAAAATGGAACCTAAAAAAGTGTTGAGATGAGCCCGTACAGAGTGTTTGAAGTTGCAAAATGTAGGATTGAATAGGAACAATCACCAAAAAATGCAATTTCTAAAAAATCCTTGCACTAAAACTAGAAAAGAACACCACCACTAGAAAGTTCAGGAAATTCTACACAATTTCAAAAAGAATTGCACCTAATTTGGAGTCCAGATGAATGAGTTATGGCCTCTCAAAATCAGGCTGCCAAACCAAAAAGCACGTTGAAGAGGGGTCTGGAAGGAAAATTGCGTACTTAAATTTGATGGTCAAATAACCATTGTAGTAGTTATAAATTGCCTGGGAATGACAATTAGATGACTGTCAAATTTAACATAGTGTTCTACTGATGTCAGCAAAAAAATGACTCCTCTACTAACATGGATGTACAGATCTAACTAGTAGTAGGGATAGACATGTGTCACCATACTATTAGTCCACATGGAAATAGACTCAACATACCCATGGCTGATGTGTCCTTTGTTCAGAGTCCACATGGAGTTGGCCTTGGAGTTAGTGCTTGCTTACGACATGCCATGTGGAGGTCTTGGGTCCACAGTGAGGTGATGTGGATTGGAGACTAGGGGCTAGGGTTCAAATTTTACGAAGCACTAGCAATGGAGCAGCAGTTGCCAAAATAGTAAACAATCACTGAGAAAGTGAAAGTTGGGCCAGAGAATCCTATTACGATGCCAGAGTTTTGAAGGGTCACCAGGAGTTTGAGTTCATGACTACGGGAGTCCACGTGGCGAAGTCATTTGTGCCTCGAGTGGCAAAGGGTTTGTGCCTCTGTGAAAATGATGTGGTAGTCCACGTAGATCCTCATGGCATCAGGGTTTGAATTGTCACTAGGCACCAAAAAATAGGCAGGCTCAAAAAAATCTATTATTGGCCAGGTTTCTTTTGCCTTCGGCCATGAACTCGAAGGAGATTGTCATGGCCAGAGTTGAAAATAGCAGTAGGCCGGAAGAGCTGCTAGAAAGTCTGTGCACTGACGAAGCGGGCTTGGAAATTTTAGTCCCACATACACCCTACAGATGGGTTCACTAATGTTTAAAAGGCACACATGCAAACATAAAACAAAATAAACCTTTCAAAGAGTGTTGAAGCCAGTTGCGGGTGGGTGTTAGCCACTGGCTAGTAGAGTCTAGTAGGGATTCCAGAATTCGGATTGTCCGCTGCCAAAAAATACTATGATGAAGCTAGCCAATAATGAAGGATATACCTTGTAATAAAAGAATATTCCTCCAAATTGTAGGGCTGGGATGTGACTACCTGGTTCTGAATTTTTTTTTCCTCGCTAGCCCGACTAGGCATTTTTTTTAATGAAAAAACAAATTTGAAATAATTGTAAAGATTAACAAATCAGAATTGAATGAAATTGCAAATCTAAAATATCATATCCATATTGCAAATCGGGGCCTTTGGGTGCCAATTTGCAAATTTTTTTTTCCCTCATGATCGACTTTGGCCTAGGGTAGGAAACTTTATAGCCAATTTTCACCGAATCAACATTCTAGATGCAATGGTGAGGTCAGTTCTCGCTCTAGCCACTCCCTATTTCTGTGATACTCTAGATTCGTGCTAAGGTGCTAAAGCAAGAAGATTCTTTCGAATGGCTATGTGAAGAGAAATTCTCCAAGCTTTGGTACCATGTAAGAATTTTCCTTAGGGAAAAATTCACCCAAGAACTCAGAACTTAAACACAAGCACAACTATAGACCAGAAAGGAGTATGATCAGGCTAACAATGTATTCAATTCAATATGCATTAAAGTACACTAGGAGTGCCTATATATAAAGGCCTATGAGATGCATCTAGAATGCCTAAGAATTAGCTACACGATAAGTCATACAACCAGGCACATGTCCACCAGATATGGGTTATCCTCCATTAAGCATGAAAGTAAGTGTGATGATGAGAGGATAAGCCTACAAGGGTGTAACACACAAATTTATGTTGTAGACAACATGTGCTAAAAAGGGAGTGCGAATAACTATGTTGTCTACATGATGTAATACCCCAAAATTGGCTCATTACCGTGATACCAATTCTGGTCTATCTAAATCAATTCTAAAGTCCTATTTCACTAGCCAAATTCTTATTTTGATTTTCGCTACTTGACTTAATTGTCAAATGCTTAAAACCCTAATCTGCATTAATCAGACTCTTTATTTAATCCCTATAGTACGCACTCATATTAGCCACGTTAAACCTATTTGATTTCAATTTAATTTAATCTAAAGTATTCATACTTTATTAAATTAAGTTATCTCCTAAGGCTAATGTACTATGGAATTAAATTTATTTAATTTAATAAATATGCCTATTTTAATTAATTAAATTTTTTTTTTTAATTAAATAGAAAAGCTATTTCTAATTAATTAAGCAAAGTTATTTAATTAAATAGGAAGCCATTCCTAATTAATTAAATGAAGTTATTTAATTAAATAAGAAATGTGTCTCTAATTAATTAAATAAAATTATTTAATTAAATAGAAAAGGTATTTATGAGAGCATATCTCATTTTATTAAATTAAATATTCTTTCTAATTCTTCTCTTCAGTTCAAAAATGGAAATTCCTAGTTCACTGCTGATCAAATTAGAAGTGACCCAGATCACTTGCTTTTACACTAAAGTCTATCTGAGCTGACTGACTCTTACACTCAGATCTGAGTTAGTTAACTCCTTTTAATTTGGAAATCTTCCACCTTAACTGAACCTCATCTTCAATCTTGACCGTTGATTGAAATTGATCTCAATTGTTGATGGATTCTGGGAAAATCTATTTAAGAGACCCTCATTTCTTCATTTTGAGAGGATGACTTGAATTGCTATCAAAGTGCTGTTGAAATTTATACTCACATTTTCTCACATTTTGCATACACTTTCATCCTTAGTTTAATTCCATTTAGCTTAACTATGCATATGTTAATCTAGTTTGCTTAATTTTGTTCTTAGATTAAATGCATATCTCATCATAGATTACTTTGCATTCTCACATAGATTAGTTTCATATCAAATCATTCATTCTTAGAGGGTCTGGCTACCTACTTGATTTTGAGGATATTAACAAGCAAAATCACTTTAGATAGAAGGCAATAGGTCGCTTTGCAGGACAAATCTTGGATTAACAATCTCATGTTCATTCTAGGATGAATCCGCATACAATGACCATGTTGAAGTGTGTGTGTTAAACAGAGGCCACATATTCACGCATACATTTCTGGTGCCCACCATGGGGCCAAAAAAATCAATTTCTCAGGCCTTTTCTGCACTTTTTAAATCAGTTTTCAAGCTCTTTGTCTGTATAGGTTCAAGAATCTTCGCGCGAGGATTTTGAATCTTTGGGCGGAGATTATTTTCGGTTCGAGCAAGAAAGTGCCCAAGCACATGAACTTTCGCGTGGCACCTTGTTTCTTCGCGCGGGCTGCAAAAAGATTTTGCATGGCTCTGTCAGAAATTTCACACGAGATCTTGTGATAGTAGATTATGTTTCAAGCATTTTTATTTCACAATTTATTCAGTCTTCTTAACGTACTTTTCTTTGAATTTGTGTTGCTCTGCTTCTCTAATTTTTTGCAGCTTAACTGTTGTCTGCAGGATGATTTGTCAAAGATTCCTCATACAACCCACTCAAACATGGACTAATAGTTTGCTTGCAAGATGCTGTCAAAGATACATTTTTCGAAGAAAAATTCTCGAACCCACAAAACAATGTGTCTTATTTTCTTGTTTTTCAAACTAGATTAATTAGGGCTTGTGAACTTCTTAGGGTGCAAGACAAAAGAATAGGGGATTATGCTCTTCACCACTTGGAGGTCATGACCAAGAGTGAATCAAAAATCTAGACGCTTTCAAAAGATGACATTTCGACCGAGGAAAGAAACTTAGTGGTGCTCCCAAACGAAGCCTTTAATGAAGGGATGATGATTTCCTTTTAAGGAATCAAAGTCTTAGAATAGGCCAAGGTGGGATTCATTAAGCTAAGTTGGTAATTAACTTGTTTTACATGTTTGGGTGAGAAAGTAAGGTAGAGAAGTATGCTCTTTCCCCTTGAGGGAAATCAAAAAATTTGACCCTTATGATCAAACTATATATACTAATATGTTAGCAAGTAATACTAATCTATTAAGAGAACAAAGTATTAACTAAAAAAGATTAATATAACATATAAGAGGGACTAAAGAGGAACCCCTAATTAGGAATCTGAGCCAAATGAATGGACTCTCCCAATAGGAATTTAGCTCTTTGCTTGGTAGATGAGTCTAAGTAGAGGATTGGTATGTATGCTCATAGGCTTCTCAAACTAGCTTTAATGGTGTTCTTGATGGATTTTGGCTTGGGTGAATGGATTTGATGTAAAACTTGCTCTCAAAATGGCATTATAAATTTAGCTCAAGGATTGTGATGAAATGGCTTGGGAGGGGATTCAATTTATAGGCAAAGGTCTTGAGGGATGGAGGGCTAAGATGCAAGGATGGGGAAAAGATCATGGAGGGCTCAGATTGCATGAGAGGAGAGCACATGGATTATGCTTCCCTACAGCCAATCAGGGAGTGACACATGTCATAGGGTGAGTGGATGAAAGAAAGGGCGACGATGAGTCAACAAAGGTGGCTCAAGGCCTTAAATGGCCCTCATAATGGCCTTTAAGAGCTTTTAAGGGCATGTAAGAGCATTGAACGCTTATGGTTGGGATAAAGTTTTATGGTTGGGATATTTTGAGGGAGGAGACTTTGATTTGGTTTAGGAAAGTCTTCAGCTCACTTAGGGAATGTGACAAGGTTAGGAGGGGGATTAGGCTCAGGTTAGGATTAGATTAAGGATGTTAGAGATGTGCAAGTGGATGGCATTAATGAGGGTGGGTGAGTTAGTGGCTAAGCTAGGTTAGTATGGGTGGATGGGGTGGATTAGGCCAAATGGAGGATTAGGCATAAGTTAGGGGTTATTAGATTTGAGGGTTTTATTTATCAAATAGATTTATTTAATAAATAAGGTTTTTCGAATTAGATAGGAGAATAGGATTAATTGATAAATAATGGGTTATTTGATTTATCAAGTAGGACTATAGATGATTAATTAATTTAATCAGCTGGGGGATGGAAAAAGGATTAATGAAATAGGAATTTAATTAATGATGCCTATTAGAGATAGCTAAATAGGATTACCAAAGTGGTGTAATCAATTTTTAGGTGTCTACACAAACCACCAGTCTGAGTCAATCCTTTAGAGGGCCTGCTAGAGTGATCCAACCTTCGGGAATGACCCAAGTGAGCACACTCCATTCGCCAAGGATTCTAACTCACTATAATCAAGATGCTTTGTAGAGAAAAAGACTCCAAAGCTGGATTAATTTCTTCCCCTTAATTCTTGATATCGCATATCAAGGGGAAGCTCTGTCTATGCACTGGTTAGCACCGACCCCTGGCTTGCTAAGCAAGTAGTGTGCACTTTCAGATGCTGGTGTGGGTTGCTGGCCTCAACTCCACTTGCAGAGCCATAGAGGATTAATTTGAATAGAAGCCAAGTAAAAACCTCTTAGTTAGAAGCCATTCGGTTCATCTCCGAAAGGAGGCATAATCTTTGTGCAAGTAGAGGGAAGAATCTCTCCTATAGAGCTCACCATAGGCATGCTACTAGATGTTTGAAGGTGGTATACGTGCTCATCCCATGCCACAAGGGTGCTCGTTCAAAATATACTATTGATTCCTTTGAATATACCAAAAACATGGGTGCCCTCTAGGGGGTGAGACGATTGTGTGAGGTACACGTATGTGCATAAGATGTGGGACAAAGGTTTTGCCTTCTCTACCAATTTTTGTTTCTAGGGATAAAGCATGTTTGTTATCGAGTCCTAAACATGTCCAAACTTCCTCAAACAAACTGAAAGTCAAGACTCCCCTGTACCTCTGAGTTGCTTTGCCCTCAGTTGGATTGTATTTGACTACTGCTTGCTTACCCTGTCTTGTTGAAACCACTTTCCTTGTTCAAAACCAAATGTTGTTTAAACACTTGAAAATCAACCTTGCTATCTGTTTGAAATTTTCCAAATGAATCAACAATCTATCCAGATAGTCTAAAAATCTCTTCGAAATCTAAACCTGTTGTTAATCTGGTCCTAATTTTCACGGAGACTTTTACTTTTTTGTGTGAGAATTCATCTTTTTGTGCCAACCCATTTAGGTCTTCGCGCGAGATCTTGCATACACCCGTGCAAACTTAAACCATTGTCATGAGTCTTCGCATGACCTGTTGAACTTCTTCGCGTGGCTTGGAGAGAATCTTCGCATGAAATTTTGCTCTAAAACTGTCAAATTAGTTAGTTTGACCAACCTATGATCTTGGTTGAGTCAGTTTCCTACACTGAGTTGTCCTTTTCTGTCTTAAAATAGTCCTGAAACAACAACACTTTGCTTAGCAGAATATTTATGTCTCGTAATTTGACTGGTCTCGTCTCTTCAGTTATCGTTTGTCTTCATCTCTTAAATGCTTGTCATACTCCGTGTTATGATAGTCATAACCTTTGGCTTTTCTAGCCTTCAAATCAAACTACTTGTGCCTTAGTATATAGCATTCTTGTCCTACCCTATTGAGACTTAGTCTTAGCACAATACTTGTCTAGGTTTTTGTTCTTTGCCCTCATCTATGACTGTAGCAACAAGGAGTGGAAACATGTTTTATCCCCATAACCTTAGACGTGGTCGTGCTAGGGGTTGTAATTGTGGTAGAGGTTGCTTACCTTTCATTACACAATCTGTGTCTAGTTTAGCTAGTGAGGCATCTTCACGATCTCCCTCACCTACCAGGTCACCTCGAAGTTGGAAAACATTTTCCATAAACTTACAACAAATTATGAATCCTTTATATCAAGAGGAAATTGAGATAGGTAGAGGTCCTATATCACCAAACACGATGTCTGATTCCTTTTTTAGAGGACCTTTTGAAACACAACACACTGAAACTGAACACGTTTCTACAAATCATGAACCTGAACATGGTAGTCATAGTAGACATCAAGAACCACCTAGGAATGACAAAGAGAAAGAGAAAGACTATGAAACTGATGAGGAATAGGAAGAGGTGGAAATACTCCCTGAACACATAGAAAAATGTCGAAGAGATTAAAACTTTCAAAAAGTCATGGGAATCCTACTCAATGAAGAAAAAGAAAAGTACTTTCTCAAACTTGCCCAAGAGGGAGCTAAGCTACCCTCTCATTTTGATGTGGAAACCATTATCACACCTAAAGAAGAAACTGAGACTTCTAAACTCCAAAAACTATTAAAAATTATGCAAGATCAACTGGCTCAGATGATGCATGAGAAGGAGAAACCCACAAAGACATACACATTGGACACTCTTTGTTCATTTCCATTTGACAAAAGCATAAACATGTTGCCTTTCCCATGAGGCGAGCTAGCCAAGTATGACAAGTACTTTGGTACTATAGATCCCCAAGATCACTTGTGGCAATTTGGTGCTTTGTCTATGGAGTTTATACACAACCAAACATACCTCATGCATTTATTCCCTAGAAGCCTAGGTGGTCAGGCTTTGGAGTGGTTCTCACATTTACCTCCTAGTATCAAGACATTTGACGAAATTGCCAATCTATTTGTTTAGCAATATTCTCATAACATACAACACCTTGTCAATATTCAAGATTTATGCAACCTTAAACAGAAATTTGGAGAACCTTTTCTCACATTCCTCCAATGGTGGAGACAACTGTACACTAAGTATTCCCACTAAATTCTAGAAACAGAGAAGCTTGACATTTTCACTGATAACCTCCTACCTGATTTCAAATATAAAGTCCAACTTCAAGGTCCATGTACCTTTGAAGACATGATCATGGAGGCTATGCATATCGAAGAATTTATGGTCAAGAAAGGTGAACTTACTCTTCAAAGGGACATAAAAAAAGGTTCCACTTCCAACAGAGATAAAACCAAACATGTCAACAAGAACCCAAAAATTGTACATGATGGAGTCGTTGACAATGTCACACCCAAACCTGCTAAAGTGGCATTTAATCTCACAGATGGCCTCAAAGTGGCCAAAAATGCTGAGAAACCTCCTCCTGAAAACAAAACATCCGGGAACAAATCGAGAAATTCTTGGGCCACACGCCCTAAGCGAGAATATAACCCTTGGGTGAACCTCAAGATGTGGTTTACAAAACATTGCTACAACATAAGCTTATTTCACCAATGGATAATCCTCATCCCTATGATCCGCAACCACATCCACCATGGTGGAATGAAACCTCATTCTATGAGTATCACCAAAATAAGGGACACAAAACTAGCAACTACATAAACTTGCGCCATAAAGTCTAGGACATGATTGATGCGGGTGATCTCGTGGTAGATGGACATAACAAAAACTTAGATCACAAGGCATTCGAAGAACCTTTCCCAGCTTATGAAAAATGAGAGACTTTGAAACCACAACCCTACAAAAAGGTCAACTATACATATTCCAATGATGACAATGTCATTCACATGGTTGAACCTGTGGATTCTGAATATTGCAATGTTATTACCATTAAGGGAAAGCAAGATGATGAAAAACCCAAGACACCATTTGTCTTAAGGGGCCCTACTCTCAATGCAATGGATAATACACCCTCGCAACACTGTGCTAATGCTGTCACGCATTCTCGTGCCAAGTTGGTGCTCAAAGGCCCTGAGACTCCTACTTCAGATCCTAAACAACACAAAGACAAAGCCCTAGCTATTCCATCTAGCAAAGGTGCAAAGCCCACAACAAACTTCACAACAACTAGTTATAGTGTTCTCGATCAATTGAAATGAACTAATGCTCATATTTCCATCTTTAAGCTACTTAAATACTTGCCTGCTCATAGGCAGATTTTGGACAAAGCCCTCGCTGAGGCAAATGTTCTTCAAGATCTTGATCTTGAGTGATTTCAATCCATGGTAGGTCACCTGACCTCGCCTTATCTCATGACTTTCTCCAAGGAGGATGATAACTCGCTGAGTTACCCACACAATCAACCCTTACATATTGAGGTTATGATTCTTCAGATACGTGTTCATCAGGTACTCATCGATAATGGCACTGGCCTAAATATTGTCTCCTGCTGGTCTCCTTAGACAATTGAATTATTCTAAGGACTCTATTGATCCTCAATGTAAGATCACTATCAAAGCATATGACAAAGTGGAACGAAAGTCTCTAGGTCTTGTGGTTTTGCCCATTCACATCGGTCCTATAGAAAGGGATGTCACCTGTCAAGTGCTTGACATTCCCTTGGCTTACAACATTATGTTAGGACGGCCATGGATATATGAGATGCGGATTGTGCCATCCACATACCACCAATGCATCAAGTTTCCATTTCATGGCTCCAAAGTTACTATTCCTACCACTACTAGCTATACCTACAATATGCTCAAGGTTGCTGAAACTTTCATCCTTGCTAATCGTGAGTCCACTGATTATCACGACAATAAGCTGAAACAAATTGAGCAGTCATTCAAATTGAAAGAAACTGGCATGGGAGAGTATCACATTGAACCAGTGTTGTCATTAACATCTCTCCTAGAGTCTCCTCGACATTATGGGAGACCCTTAGAGGCAAAGAAGCCGTTCGTGCTGATGCCCCAAATGAAATAAAATAACACTTTTGTCAAGGCTACAATTCCCTTAGAAGATGAAAGTGAAAATAGAGCCATTTCTGCATGGCTTTATAGAGAAGAGGCTCCAGTGGATCTAATAGAGCAAGCTCAAGAAATCACTCCTGAGAAATATGGGCCTAGTCTTAGGCTTATGAAGCATTTCAGTTACAAGGGAATTGGCCCTATTGGGTGCAATAACAATGGCCTAATTGATCCATTCAAAGAAAGAGTTTGAAGCAACCATGATACAACTGGCCTTAGGTTTAAGAAGGTTCCTTTTTATTTGGGACCAAATAAATTCATTCCAACACCTGAGAGTTCATTTAAAAATGAGTCACAAGCTAAGTTAGACACTCAAGAGGAAGAATCTGATGATGAGGATTCCTATCCTCATCCTATCCCTTATGATCTTGCTAAATTCTTTGCTAAGCCAGATGACTTTGTGCCATGTGTTAGCACTGTATCAATACTGAGCAACTAAAATATCAATCAGAAAAGCGAGAATCTAGGCAGTCATGTTGTGTTGAGTATTTGTGTAAGAACCTAGAGGATGAAGGTGACTATGTCCCTATCACTGTTCAGGAGTTCTATAATCTCTCACCATGTAGCACTGATTCTAAGGAATATGAATTTGACTCTCTTTCAAAAGTGACTACTGATAAAGACATTGATCAAGTGCATGTCTATGAAAACCATATCGAAGTGGGTGAAACATCTATGGTTAGGTCACATGGGTCGGATCCAACTACTGTCCTAGAGTCATCAATTACTGACGTTTGTACTCAAAGGCATTTGAACACACATGTGGACAAGGTCATTGTAGGTCTCAAATTTCTAGTCTAAGCACTTAATGACTGTACTGTGAATGCACTTGAACCAGTGACTACTCTCTCACTCACACATCCTGAGCTTATAGACTGGAACCCCAATGCATCTAGCGAAGTCCCCACATTCCCGAATGACTATGCTCTCGCCTGTTACCTAAACGCTATCGAACCTATAACATCTTCCACCAATGAGCAGAGTATCAACATGACTAAAGCTAAAATTAAATATCTCAATCATACAATTAAAAAGAAAAAATGCAAAAGGTCCGATGGTGAAAACCACATTGTGGCAGTGTCAGAACCCAAAAAAGTAAAAACAAAAGATGTATCCAAGGGTGAAAACCTTTCTAAGGCACCTGTGGATTAGATATTTGATGCACTTCCCAGTCACTTTTAGGAGAAATTATCAGTGTTGATAGAGCCGATGTAGCCAATTAACTTGGGCATCGAAGAATATCCCCATATGATACATCTGGCACAGTTACTGTCACCTGAAGAAAAGAAAGAATTCATTGCCTCTTTCAATAAAAAGAAAATAAATTTTGCTTGGACATAATCTGACATGCCAGGATTGGATCCTGATCTTATCATGCATCACTTGTCTATAGAACCAGGCATCAAATCAATTAAACAAAAGCTTCAGAAAATGTATCCTCATGTTGCATTGCTCATCAAAGCAGAATTGGAGAAACTTCTAAAAGCTGGTTTCATCCGTGCAATTGATTATGCTGAATGGATATCCAACATTTTTCCAGTTTCCAAGCACGATAAGTCTATTAGGGTTTGTACAAACTTTCGTGATCTTAACTTGGCATGTCCTAAAGATGACTTTCTGCTCCCTAATATTGATATGATTGTGGACATGATGGCTAGCTATGAGATGTATTCACTTATGCATGGTTTTTCTGGATACAATCAGATAAAAATTGTGCCAGAAGACTAGGAGAAAATGGCTTTCACATGTACATGGGGAACCTTTTGTTGGAATGTGATGCCATTTGGTTTGAAGAATGCTATTGCTACATATCAGTGAGTTGTTACTACAATTTTCCATGACATGATGCATAGAACGGTGGAGGACTATGTTGATGATACCTTGGTCAAAAGTGCTAAATGCAATACTCATCTGCAAGATTTGGGGCCCATCCTAGATTGTATGGAAAAATTCAGTCTTCGACTCAATCCTAAGAAATGTGCATTTGGTGTCACATTAGGAAAGTTGATGGGATACATTGTTTCTACAAAAGGAATTGAAGTTGATCCAGAGAAAGTACAAGCAATAATGGACATGCCACCACCTTAGAACATCAGTCAGATGAGAGGACTACAAGGAAGGCTTCAATCTATTCGCAAGTTTATTTCACAATTGGTGGATAGATCACAACCCTTTACAAAGACCTTACATAATGGTGTGAAATTTAATTGGAGTCAGGATTGTGAGCAAAGCTTAACATAGATCAAACAATATCTTGTGAATCTGCCAATTCTGATGCCTCCCATCCATGGGAAGCCTTTTCTTTTATACATCTCGACAACTAAAACATCTTTGGGAATCCTTTTGGCTTAGGAAGACGATAACAACAAAGAAAGAGCTATTTATTACTTGAGCTGAACACTAGTCTCTTATGAGAAGAACTACAACATTATTGAGAAAGCTTGCTTGATAGTTTTCTTTGCTTCCCGGAAGTTGAGGCACTACATGCTTGCCCACACTATGAGGCTCATGGCTAAAATAGACCCACTAAATTATGTTCTTAGTAAGGTAGCTCTCACAGGAAGATTGGTTAAATGGGTTATGATAGTCAGTGAGTTTGACATCCAATACGTTGAACGCAAGGCTATCAAGGGATAGGTAATTGCAGATCAGCTAGCTGATGCACCCATATAAAGTCTTCTACCAATGAACATTGATTTCCTAGATGAGTCGATTCTAACACTCACGCACCACACATGGGTTATGTTCTTTGATGGGTCTTTCACACAACAAGGATGAGGCACTGGATTACTCTTCATTACACCACAGAGATACTCAATGCCCAAAGCATACAAGATTATGTTTCCTTGTACAAACAACATTACTGACTATGAGGCTAAAATTAATGGCATGAAAATTGCAGCTGAATGGAGAGTGGATTAGTTAGATATCTTTGGTGACTCTCAGCTTGTCATCAAGCAGGTTAATGATGTGTACCAAACAAAGAATGAGAAACTAATTCCTTACAAGCACATGGTTGATGACTTAAAGAATTATTTTGCACACATCACCTTCCAGCAAGTTCCACGAGCAGATAATAAAGTGGCTGATGCCATGGCCACTCTAGCCTCCCTGCTACAAATGCCTGAAAATGAACACTACCTAGCCTATGACACCCCTGATTCTAAGATGATCTATTCTGTTATAGGACAAGAATCATATCACTACTATCACATTTATTCCTACCTTTGCAATCAAACCATTCTAGAAGGTATGACCAAGAATGTGAAATGTTACCTAATTCATAATGCTTCACATTATGTCATTATTGCTGACGATCTGTATAGGAGAGGTCTTGATGGAATGCTCCTTAGGTGTTTAGAACTTGAAGAGTCCAAACATGCACTAATTGACATTCACGAGAGCATTTGCAAATCTCACTCCAGTGGCCTGACACTAGCTTGCAAACTCCTTCATGCTAGTTAATACTGGCCCAAAATAGAGCAAGAAGCTATCAAGTATGCTAGATCCTACAAGCAGTGTCAGCTACATGGGAATCTCATCCCCACTCCAGCCAGAGAGCTGATTCCCTCTACTACAACATGGCCATTCCGATAATGGGCATTTGACTTGGTGGGATAGATCCACCCAACCTCCTCGAATGGACATAAGTTCATTATCACAGCTATAGATTATTTCACAAAGTGGATAGAGGCAATACCTCTCACAGTTGTTAATGGCAAAACTATAGCACTTTTCATCACAAACTACATCATTTGTAGATATGGTGTGCCATCCTCAATCACTACTAACAATGGAGGACAATTCAAGAATAAAGACCTCAAGGAATTATGCAAGAAATTCAAAATCACACAACATTGGTCTTCCATTTATTACCCCCAAGGTAATGGCCAGGCTGAGGCATCCAATAAGGTGATCCTTAAAATTCTTTATCGCACAGTCAGCAAATCAGGGAGAGACTGGCATCTCCAGATCAATCCAGCCTTGTGGGCATATAGGACAAGCATCAAAACTCCAACAGACATGACTCCCTTTGCTTTGGTGTATGGCATGGATGCTGTGCTTCCAATAGAGGTCGAGATTCCTACCTTGAGAATATCTATGAAGGTGCTTATCACTGATGATGACTACAGGATAGCTCAGCTTCAAGAGCTTATGTTACTAGATGAGCTTTGACAAGTGGCATGTGATCATTTGTGAGCATATCAACAATGAATGGCAAGAAGCTACAATCGGAGGGTCAAGCCACATGACTTCTAGCTGGGTGAGCTTGTCCTAAGAGAGAACCCTAAGAATCAACAACAACGAGTACAAACAGGAAATTTTGAATCAAACTGGCTCGGTCCTTACATCATTACTGCAATATATGGATTTGGAGCCTATTAGCTTTTGACAACCAAAGGAGAAGTGCTTAAAGAACCTATCAACACTCTCCACCTGAAGCAGTTTTATAGTTGATTTGATATCAGTAAGCTCTTTGTACATATCTATATGTCCTGAAAAAATTCTAAAAATAAGAAAAAGTCCTGAAAAACATTGTTACCCTGGCGAAAACCTAGCAAATAGGCACCTTGGTAACACCAAAAAAAGTGAAAAATCTCAAAAATACAAAAAAATTCAAGAAGAAGAAAAATACAAAAAAATCAAAAAACAAGAAAAGTGCCATTGGTGAAAACCTGGAAATAGGCATCATGGTAGCAAAAAAAGGAAAATCCTACCAAGAAGGTGAAAACATGGTAAACAGGCACCTCTTGTGCCCAATGCTTCATCTTGCAGTGCATCTTTTGGCTATTCTGTATAGTCGCTTTCATGCTTTTGCTTTCCAACTTTTCTTGCTTTCTGCTCATGTATCCATGGATTGAGTCTTGTTATATCTTGAGGGAATTCTCCTTCAATGTCACTATTGTCGAGATTCTCCTTATAGAATCTCCTTCACGACAGTCACTAGTGGGTCTCACTGCATCTACCTATTGTCGCTAGTGTCACTCTTTTTGAGATTCTCCTCTTAGAATCTTGTTCGCGATAGTCACCAATGGTCCTCATTGTGTCTACCTACTGTCGCCAGTGTCACTCTTTTTGAGATTATCCTCATAGAATCTCCTTTTTAATAGTCACTAGTAGTCCTCACTACATCTACCTACTATCACTAGTGTCACTCTTTCGAGATTCTCCTCATAAAATATTCTTCACAAAAGTCACCAGTGGTCCTCACTATGTCTGCCTACTGTCACCAGTGACACTCT
Source organism: Cupressus sempervirens (assembly GCA_028749045.1). Taxonomy (NCBI): domain Eukaryota; kingdom Viridiplantae; phylum Streptophyta; class Pinopsida; order Cupressales; family Cupressaceae; genus Cupressus; species Cupressus sempervirens. Next base: position 218,482,220 of record CM053784.1, on the reverse strand, counting down.
TTCGAGATTCTCCTCATAGAATCTCTTTCGCAATAGTCACCAATTATTTCAGCTACGTCTGCCTACTATTGCTTGGGTCACATCTCCAAATTCTTTTATGGAAGATCTGTCTTGTGTTAGTCACCAGTCATCTTGGCTATGTCTGTCTACTATTGCTTAGTCCTCTTTAGGTTCTTCATCATGAAGTTTCCTCTTTGACCTCAGTCACCAGTCGTTCTGACTGCATTTGCCTATTATCATCACCCTATCGAAGAGATTTCTTTAAAACATGTTCTGGACACTGACACTTGACATCAATCCCAAAAACATTGAACTCAAAAATGATATACTTGTTTGAATATGTTGAGCATTTTCTTTGTTTTCTTTTTTTTTCTTTATCATATCTCCTCGAGAAACTCGATGATGTCATCTTCAACTAGAGAAATAATGACTGGGGGCATGATCTTTTCTTTGCTTTCTATTTGGAGTTTAGTTCTAATTAGTTGACATATGCCTATAAGAGGGGTGTCCACTATAAGAGCCTCCATCTCGCATTGGATGGCCGAGTGTACCTTGACTCCTTTTATACAAATACATCAATGACATTGGTACTTCTCCTTGTCTGTTGGAGTGAACTCGTCATGCTACAGTATATACTGATACTCGTCCTACTAAGTGAACGTACGAGTCACTGTGAGTATACCTAGCACACTTCTGTCTTAGGTTATGAATGCAAGGGTCGTTGTGGACAGAATACTTACTTAATACTAAGCATAAGATGGATCTCTCGTGTGTTTGGTGTGCTTGTCATGCAAGCAACATTCTGGTCATCCTAGTGTTTATGCTTTGATGCTTATGTTAACTTGCTACATTAAAAGGGACAAATGTTCTAGTCATTCTGGCTTCTTATACCTTGAATGCTTATATTTAATCCCGACAAACCTATAACGTATGTTTTATTCATATTCCCAAAATTGCAATGTCAGTGGAAATTGTATAACATACGAGCTTTGTTCTATATCTAGTGATGATAAATTGTTGAGGCTTGGTAACCAAACCTAGGGTTGCATTTAATATAGTCTTGCATTACATAATTCACATGCATAAGCATGAAATTTGGTTGTGATTCTATTTCTCCCCTATGTGAGGAAAGATTGGGGGCATCTTCAAACATATCAGGTCTCTCCACAACTAAAAAAGCATTTGATTCGTCGATTCGCTCTCCTAAATGGAATACCTATCACTGTCAAGCAAAAACACACAACACTACATGAGATGTCAGTCCATTTCCATATGCATTGCATCCATATACTCATAATATCTACTCTACATGCTCATAATCACATCACATCACATCAGAATACATATGCATTCATATCAAAGCACAACATGTATCTCATCATCATCATATTGACATCTCATGTACATCAAAGTGAAACAAACATAGACAATGACATGTAAACTGATACTCGGCTCAAAAATATTGTAAGTATATCTCAAAAGAATGGGTCAGTACAAAAATGGGCACCACTCGAGTGCTATCGATCAAAATGATAGAAAATGGTGCTGACACACCAATCAATACATAGCCAGAGGTCAAAAATCAAGAACCAGACACAACATCTAACTCTGCCCTATGCTCTCTTCTCCAAGAGGAGCAAGAGTAGGAGCCATAGGCAGAGGAGGAGGTGGTGGCATGTCAGGTCTAGCAAGAGGTCATGCACCTCTCAACTCTCGAGCATATTGTGAAAATTTCTACACTTGCAGAACCTCATCAGGTAGCACTATCAAATATGTAGCAAAGTAGTAAGCCGCCTGAGCCGACTGAAGGCAGATCTCCCCTTGCGCAATCTCCAATCTCTACTCAATAGTCTTGGCGTTCTCTCTCCAATAATCAATCTCTTGCTACCGCTCCACGAGCTATGAGTCTTGGACAGCTACCTATATCTATAGATCCCCCAATTGTCGGGAGGCCTAACGAATCCACTCTCGATAGCATTGTACTATGTCTTGCACCCTAGCCATAGGTTGATCTAGTATATCCTCATCAAGCATCTCAGGTGCCTACTACTGTGGTGGTGCCTATTGCTATTGTGGTGCCTGCTACTGTGGTGGCACCTGCTGCTGTGGAGCCTGCTCCTCTGTCCTCTGCCTCTGCCACCGACCATGTCCTGTCCCACTACCCCTGACACCTAGGTCTAATCCCATCTACCATGGGGGAATTTTCAATTATTGTACCTAGTGCTGAACCTGTGGCTGTACTTGTGGCTATGGTTGAGTCTCCTGCTACTGAGGCACCTGTCTCTGTGCTTGACCTGCCATCCCTAGTGGATCAGTAAAATATGGGAATGGATGGTTGATCAAATGAGCTTGATAGGCTACATCTCTTGCCAGTCTGGCGTATGCATAGTACTCCTAAGAAATATCTTGTGGACAGCCGTACTACCACTGCACCCGTGAAATTGCAAACTACTCTATGATCTGCATCATCCTCCCCAACAGTGACCGCAAGTTGAACACCCAGGGAAGCTCTCTAGAGGCATCATCCCAGTCCTTAGTCTCTCACCAGAGCCACCATACGATGGAGACCAGGTCATCAAGATGTGTCCTCCAATGCTCTATCTTACCCAGGAAGACCTGGGTAATGTGCCCTCAATATCGATAGATGTAAGGCTCCATCAGCTCTTTGGCATTCTCAAAAATTGGCCTATATATGGGAAGATACTCCCAGACCCAAATCTAAAGCACGTATACTCTGGCAGCCATAGTCTTCTTCTCATGGAAGACTATCTCGTGCATCTCATGGTATAGGTGGGCCAACATGCACTGACCCCATCCAAAAATATCTGGTGCCTCCATCATCTGACGGAGAATGACACCCCACCCACACTCTAAACCATGTTGTCCTCTGTTCGGACACAAGAAACAACTTAAGAATATAGCTAGCACAGATGCTAGCCTATGTGTCAGCCTGTATGTATGTATCAACTCATCCCAGCTGATGGCTCTACCTCATTGCAGCTCTCTACCAAATATAATAGACAGTGCCTCTATACCTACTCGGGGCACTGTATCATACAACACTCAGGGCTCCATGGAAAGGAATCTGCAAGATCCTCCAGATGTCCTCTGGGGTGATCGCCATCTCCCCCACTAGAAAATGAAAGGTGTTCATCTTCGAATGGAAATGCTCCACCAAAGCTGTGAGTAAGCCATGATTCACCATCACGGCTGGGATCCGGCATAGTAAGGACAAACCCAATCAAGCAATGTGTGCTTGATTAACATCATCGAGACTTCATAACAACTCTCCATAGGGTGGATAATGTGATCTAAATGAAACATCATCGAAGACCTCTTGTACACACACAAACAACAACGACAAGAAAATGATCAGTACCAAAATGAAATGGCGAAATGCAAATTTTAACCTCTGCTATCACGGGTTCTCGCGAAGATCTCAAAATCTTGCACGAAGTTCTCTAGATCTCGTGTGAAGATTCCTACTTTCTCGTGAAGAATCTCCTTCTTGCACGAGAAATGAAGTCCTTACATGAGAAACAAAGTTCTTGTGCAAGAAGAATCTCATTCTTCATGAGAGAGGTGGGTGTCTCCCATACGAGAAACCTCATTGACGCACGCGAAGAAACAATGCACCCTGTTTCTTCATGCGAGAAGAGATTATCTTCACATGAGAAAAGATAGTCTCATGTGAAGACCATTTGAACAACCTTAAAACATGCTAAAAAATGCAATAAATGACCTTGTAAAGTGTAAAAGTAAAACTACAAAGGTGGGAAATTGATGACTCACCAGTGGTGTATAGCCTATTGGCCGACTATGTTGTCTAGAGCGTTCAAAACGATGATATCTCACATTCACTACCATGTCTCTCTCAGAGCTCAATTCACTACAATACAAAAGCACAAATGAATTGAAAATGACCCCTTGGGCCCTTATATAGCTATTGACCAAATTTTTTAAAGTGCTTTGATTTGCGCAAAAATCACCCCTTGGCTAATTTGACCGTTCTAAATCCATTTTTGGGATCAAATTCGCAATCTGACACACCTCAGTGTCTCAAAAATGCATTTTAAAATTTTGGGGACCGACACGATCAAATGCTTATGTAGTCCAAATCTTTCTGAGACTTTGCGATTCTTGGAATCCTTTCAACTCTATATTCTTCATGTTTTTAAAACTCATTTTGGATATAGTCAACTCAAGTCAACTATGCTCAATTTTGGTCAAATCCTTGGTCAAACTCAGTCATTTGGACCTTGTTATCACTTTGGATCGACTTCCAATTTTCTAAAGATAATTTTGATCTCTTCTATATTCTACTAAACCTTGGATTTCTTTTGTATGTTTCATCATTCTCCTTACATCATACTTCTCTAGTGTGTCATCTTTCGATTTCGCTCCTGAGGGGGCAGGATGATTACATCATTGAATACTTATTGCTCGGGGCATCTCGTTCCCATCTTATGTCCTCATCATTCAGGGCATCTCACCACTAGGGGTATCTTGTTCCCCCCTTTCTAGCATCTTTGGCATCTTTGTCATCTTATCATCATTTGATTACAGGTATTGAGACAATCTAAACCCCGATTCCTAAGGATCAAGCCTCATTCTGGGGATGGTTCTATGACTTATAATTCGATATTGCTATCTTCTTTCAATCTCAGGTATCTAGGTGTTCTATCTAGATCCTTAAAGGTTAAGCTCTGTTCTGGAGACAATCTTTTAAATGCTTTCAATCTCAGGTATCTAGGTGTTCTATTTGGATCCTTAAAGGTTAAGCTCCGTTCTGGAGATAATCTTTTAAATGCTTTCAATCTCAAGTATCTAGGTGTTCTATCTGGATCCTTAAAGATTAAGCTCCGTTCTGGAGACAATCTTTTAAATGCTATTGATCTCAGGTATCTAGACATTTTGTTTGGATCCTTAAAGGTTAAGCTTTGTTCAAGAGATAATCTTTTAAATGCTTATCACTCTCAGGTATCTAGGTGTTCTATCTGGATCCTTAAAGGTTAGGCTCCATTCTAGAGATGATCTTTTAAATGCTATCAATCTCGGGTATCTAGGTGTTCTATTTGGATCCTTAAAGGTCAAACTTCATTCTGAAGAAACCTTTTAAATGCTCATCAATTTTAGGTATCTAGGTATTCTACTTGGATTCCTTGGGATTAAGCTATGTTCTAGAGATAGTCCTTAAAAGCTTATCAATTGGTCTTCGTATCATCAATTTTAGAACCAATCTCATTTTTTGATCCTCGCATCATGCTTTTTGATTTTCTTTGAATTGAACATGCTGCTCGCACATTCATTCAAAGAGGGGCAAAATGTAATACCCCAAAATTGACTCATTGCCATGATACCAATTCTAGTCTATCTAAATCAATTCTAAAGTCCTATTTCACTAGGAAAATTCTTATTCTAATTTTCACTACTTGACTTAATTTTCAAATGCTTAAAACCCTAATCTGCATTAATCAAACTTTTTATTTAATCCCTTTAGTACACACTCATATTAGCCACATTAAACCTATTTGATTTCAATTTAATTTAATCTAAAGTATTCATACTTTATTAAAGTAAATTATCTCCTAAGGCTAATGTACTATGGAATTAAATTTATTTAATTTAATAAATATGCCTATTTTAATTAATTAAACAAAATTATTTAATTAAATAGAAAATTTATTTCTAATTAATTAAGCAAAGTTATTTAATTAAATAGGAAGCCATTCCTAATTAATTAAATGAAGTTATTTAATTAAATAAGAAAAGTGTCTCTAATTAATTAAATTAAATTAATTAATTAAATGAAGTTATTTAATTAAATAAGAAAAGTGTCTCTAATTAATTAAATTAAATTAATTAATTAAATGAAGTTATTTAATTAAATAAGAAAAGTGTCTCTAATTAATTAAATAAAATTATTTAATTAAATAGAAAAGGTATTTATGAGAGCATATCTCATTTTATTAAATTAAATATTCTTTCTAATTCTTCTCTTCAGTTCAAAAATGGAAATTCCCAGTTCACTGCTGATCAAATTAGAAGTTACCCAGATCACTTGCTTTTACACTAAAGTCTATCTGAGCTAACTGACTCTTACACTCAGATCTAAGTTAGTTAACTCCCTTTAATTTGGGAATCTTCCACCTTAATTGAACCTCATCTACAATCTTGACCGTTGATTGAAATTGATCTCAACCGTTGATGGATTCCAAGAAAATCTATTTAAGAGACCATCATTTCTTCATTTTGAGAGGATGAATTGAATTGCTATCGAAGTGCTATTGAAATTCATACTCATATTTGCTCACATTTTGCATACACTTGCATCCTTAGTTTAATTCCATTTAGCTTAACTTTGCATATGTTAATCTAGTTTGCTTTATTTTTCTCTTAGATTAAATGCATATCTCATCATAGATTACTTTGCATTCTCGCATAGATTAGTTGCATATCAAATCCTTCATTTTTAGTGGGTCTAGTTGCCTACACCTTGATTATGAGGATATTAACATCCAAAATTCTTTTAGATAGAAGGCAATAGGCCACTTTACAAGACAAATCTTGGGTGAACAATCTCATGTTCATTCTAGGATGAGTCCGCATACAATGACCATGTTGAAGTGTGTGTGTTAAACAAAGGCCACATATTCATGCATACATTTTTGACGCCCACTGTGGGGTCGAGAAAATAAATTTCTCAGGCCGTTTCTGCACTTTTTACATAAATTTTCAAGCTCTTTGTTTGTACAGTTCCGTACAGGTTCAAGAATATTTGCGCGAAGATTCTTTTCAGTTCGTGCAAGAAAATGCCCGAGTGTGCGAACTTTCATGTGGCACCTTGTTTCTTCGTGCGGGCCGCAAAAATATTTCACACGGCTCTGCCAAAAATTTTGCACGAGATCTTGTGACAGAAGATTATGATTCAAGCATTTTTATTTTGCAATTTATTCAATCTTCTTAACGTACTTTTTTTTGAATTTGTATTGCTTTGTTTCTCAGATTTTCTGCAGCTTAACTGTTGTCTGCAGGATGATTTGTCGAAGATTCCTCATACAACCCACTCAAACATGGAGTAACGATTTTCTTGCAGGACGTTGTCAAAGATACGTTTGTCAAAGAGAAATTTTCAAACCCACAAAACAGCGTGTCTTATTTTCTTGTTTTTAAAACTAGATTAATTAGGGCTTGTGAACTTCTTAGGGTGCAAGATGAAAGAATAGGGGATTATGCTCTTCACCACTTGCAGGTCATGAGCAAGGGTGAATTAGAAACCTATAAACTTTTGAAAGACGACATTCCAACGGAGGCAAGAAATTTAGTGCTCTCCGAAACGAAGCCTTTAATGAAGGGATGATGATTTCCTTTTAAGGAATCAAAGTCTTGGAATAGGCCAAGGTGAAATTGATTAAGATAAGTCAGTAATTAACTTGTTTTGCATGTTTGGGTGAGAAAGTAAGGTAGAGGAGTATGCTCTTTCCCCTTTAGAGAAATCAAAAACTTTGACCCTTATGATCAAACCACCAATCCGAGTCAATCCTTTAGGGGACCTGCTGGAGTGATCCAACCTTCGAGAATGACCCAACTGAGCACACTCCTTTCGTTGAAAATTCCAACTAACTATATCAAGATTCTTTGTAGAGTGAAAGACTCCGAATTTGGATTAATTTCTTCCCCTTAATTGTTGATATCACATATCAAGGGGAAGCTCTATCTGTGCACTGGTCGGCACCGGCCTCTGGCTTGCTAAGCAAGTAGTGTGCACTTTCAGATGCTAGTGTGGGTTATTGGCCTCAACTGTGCTTGTGGAGCCACTAGGGATTAATTTGAACAAAAGTCAAGTAAAAACCTCTTAGTTAGAAGCCACCCTGTTCACCTCCGAAAGGAGGCATAATCTTTGTGCAAGGAGGGGGAAGAATCTCTCTTGTAGAACTCACCATAGGCATGCTACTAGATATTTGAAGGTGGTATACATGCTCATTCCCTGCCACAAGGGTGCTCGTTCAGTGTATACTATTGAGTCCTTTGAATATACCAAAAACAAGAGCGCCCTCTAGGGGGTGACACAGTTGTGTGAGGTACATGCATGCACATAAGATGTGGGACAAAGGTTTTGCCTTCTCTACCAATTTTTGTTTCTAGGGATACAACGTGTTTGTTATCGAGTCCTAAACATGTCCAAACTTGCTCAAACAAACTAAAAGTCAAGACTCCCCTGTCCCTCTGAGTTGCTTTGACCTCAGTTGGATTGTATTCAACTACTGGTTGCTTACCATGTCTTGTTGAAAAGAATTTCCTTGTTCAAAACCAAATGTTGTTTAAACACTTGAAAATCAACCTTGCTATCTGTCTAAAATTTGCCAAATGAATCAACAATCTATCCAAACAGTCTCAAAATCTCTTTGAAATCCAACGCTGTTGTTAATATGGTCATGATTTTTGTGTAGACTTGTACTTTTTCACGTGAGAATTCATCTTTTCGCGTGAGCCCATTCAGGTCTTCGCGTGAGATCTTGTGTACACCTGCGCAAAATTAAACCACTGTCATGATTCTTCATGTGACCGATTGAACTTCTTTGCGCATCTTGGAGAGAATCTTCATGCAAAATTTTTCTCTAAAACTATCAAATCAATGAGTTTGACCAATCTGCAATCTTACTCTAGTCAGTTTCCTACACTAAATTGTTCTTTTCTATTTGAAAACATGCCTAAAATAGCTGCACTTTGCTTAGTTGAATACTGGTGTCTCGTACTTTGACTAGTCTCGTCTCTTCAGTTATCTTTTTTCTTCATCTCTTAAATGCTTGTCATAATTTGTGTTATGATAGTCATAACCTTTGGCTTTTTTAGCCTTCAAATCAGATTACTTGTGCCTTAGTATATAGCATTCTTGTCCTACCCTATTGAGACTCAGTCTTAGTACAGTACTTGTCTAGTTTTTTGCTCTTTGCCCTCATCTATGACTATAACAATAAGGAGTGGAAATTTTTTTTATCCCCATAACCTTAGACATAGTCATGCTAGGGGTCATAATCGTTGCATAGGTCACTTACCTTTCATTACACAATCTATGTCTAGTTCAGCTAGTGAGGCATCTTCACGATCTCCCTCACCTGCCAGGTCACCTCGAAGTCGGAAAACATTTTCCATAAACTTACAAAAAATTAGGAATCCTTTATATCAAGAGGACATTGAGATAGTAGAGGTCCTACATCACCAAAAATAATCTTTGATTCCTTTTTCAGAGGACCTTTTGAAACACAACACACTGAAACTGAACACATTCCTACAAATCATGAACTTGAACATGGTAGTCATAGTAGACATCAAGAACCACCTAGGAATGATAAAGAGAAAGAGAAAGAGTATGACACCGTTGAGGAATAGGAAGAGGTGGAAATACTCCCTGAAAACATAGAAAAATGTCGAAGAGACAAAAACTTTTAAAAAGTCATGGGAATCCTACTCAATGAAGAAAAAGAAAAGAAATTTCTCAAACTTGCCCAAGGGGGAGCTAAGCTATGCTCTCATTTTGATGTGAAAACCATTATCATGACTAAAGAAGAAACTAAGAGTTCTAAACTCCAAAAATAATTGAAAATTATGCAAAATCAACTGGCTCAAATGATGCATGAGAAGGAGAAACCCACGTAGACATACACATTGGAAACTCTTTGTTCATTTCCATTTGACAAAAGCATAAACATGCTACCTTTCCCATGAGGCATAGAGCTATCCAAGTATGACAAGTACTTTGGTACTACAGATCCCCAAGATCACTTGCGAGAATTTGGTGCTTTGTCTATGGAGTTTATACACAACCAAACATACCTCATGCATTTATTCCCTAGAAGCCTAGGTGGTCAGGCTTTGGAGTGGTTCTCACATTTACCTCCTAGTATCAAGATGTTTGATGAAATTGCCAATCTATTTGTTCAACACTATTCTCATAACATACAACACCCTGTCAATATTTGAGATTTGCAACCTTAAACGAAAATTTGGAGAACCTTTTCTCACATTCCTCCAAAAGTGGAGACAACTGTACACTAAGTATTCCCACAAAATTCCAGAAATAGAGAAGCTTCACATTTTCACTGATAACCTCCTACCTAATTTCAAATATAAAGTCCAACTTCAAGGTCCACATACCTTTGAAGACATGATCATGCAGGCTATCCGTATCGAAGAATTTATGGTCAAGAAAGGTGAACCTACTCTTCAGAGGGACATAAAACAAGGTTCCACTTCCAACAGGGATAAAACCAAACATGTCAACAAGAACTGAGAAATTGTACATGATGGAGTCATTGACAATGTCACACCCAAACCTGCTAAAGTGGCATTTAATCTCACAGATGGCCTCAAAGTGGCCAAAAATGCTGAGAAACCTCCTCCTAACAACAAAATATCTACGAACAAACTGAGAAATTCTTGGGCCACATGCCCTAATTGAGAATATAAACCCTTGGGTGAATGTTTAGATGTGGTTTACAAAATATTGCTACAACATAAGCTTATTTCACCAATGGATAATCCTCGTCCCTATGATCTGCAACCACGTCCACCATGGTGGAATGAAACCTCATTCTATGAGTATCAGCAAAATTACAGACACAATACTAGCAACTGCATAAGCTTGCGCCATAAATTCTAGGACATAAAGTGGTTGTAGCCCAAGTTTTGGGTGAACCATGTTAAAGTTGTGTGTTATCTATGTTCTTTGAGTATTCTTCTTTTGTTTCTACATATAACAGTTTATTCTTATATTGTTCTAGACCTATCAAACCCTAACAATATCCACTACTTATGAATAGGTCACTTGCTTTGTTAGATTTCAACATAACCCTTGAATGGATTCTAATCTTCTCAATCCATCATAGTATCATGCTTCATGTTCACACATATATTCATTTTCTTCTTCTCCTTCCTTGTCTCTTTTTGATCTAGGTTAAGGTCATCTCTATTTAAAGATTTCATGAAGAGTCTTCTAGATGGTTCCATGTTTTGCCTCTTCATCATGACCATTGAATACACACATAGGGATATGTGATCCACGTCATGTAAATATTCTATAACAACCTCTTCAAAACTTAAACAAACTTTCCAAGTCAGTTTGATAATTGGTTTACCTAAAACTCTATTCCATTCCTAACTTTTATGTAAACTTTGCATTGCTCGACCTGTACTATTTCTGATGCTTGACATTTTTGTTACTCAACCTTTATTGATCTTTCAATGCTCAACATATATTTTGATCAATACATACTATATCACTTGGTGCTTATATACTTGGAATTTACTTAGTTATTGATAACTTGCTTGGTCTATGATGAGCTTGGTATATATAGAAAATTACTTTGTGACTATACACTTACTCAGCTTCTATAGAACTTTCTTGATACATACTCTCTTATGTACATGTCTTAGCCTATGTAGAGTATCTCAGTCACAATGATGACCATCTAACTCTATCTTGTAAATGGCTAAGTGGTTGATACTAATAGAAAAAAATGGTTAGAGATACCAACAATCTCCCCCTTTGACACTAGTGGAAAAAATACGTTGTCATATTTACATTATGTTGTCATATCAATACAACTTGATAAAATGAGCTCCCTCCCAAGTTTTATGAATTATGAATAATAAATAAATTCAGTAAAACCTTTATACTATACCTATATATCCTCTTTTCTTCTTCAATACATTCTCTCTTCCATATACATTTCTCCCTTGTATACATTTCCCCCTTGTTTTTGAACACTTTATGTCATTGTTGTTGGGGTTGAAACAGTTGAAGTAATCCATGTGTTTCAATGAATTCCTTGTGAACTTTGGTAATCATCCCTAGTACATGATTCCATATGGTTCTTGCTGTAGCCAGAATTTGATTATGTAGTAGTAGTCTTGTAGCTAAATCCATTAGACTCTTAGCCACTGATAAGTTATGATATTTTGTGATAAGATCCTAGGATATTCTTAGTAATATTCGAATGACCTCCAAATGAGGTATCATCATTGCCTAAATCGAGATCAATTTGGATCTCATGGTATTGTCAGGTACCTGAAGCTATGCTAGATCCTATTGACTCTGAGATAACACTATCAGATGCTTTCATCTCAGCTTGAGCCTTATCTACCTATGCCTCTATATTGTCTATAAATCTTGGCACATCTATCAAAATTGTGTAACATTTTGTACCCTATATATAATAATAATCATTATATCTTCTTTTTCCTATAATTGTACCTTCTAGTCAGCTATAGTTATGAAGACTTTTTTCATAACCTTTGTCTCAACTCTTCTTGCTGACCAATCGATTAACTTGTCATTGGATTCAAAATTTTCAGCATTTATTTGATCAATGATGTTTACCAATTGATCAGTGATAGGTGTCTCTTCATCTAAGTTTTGTATCTCAAAAGCTTCAACAAAAATATGCTTTACATCCTGTAGTGTTTGTTGCTGCTTTTGCCCTCCTCTTAACTCTTCTTGTCTCTTCTTTAAAAATTCTTGTAACAAAAGGTTTTTTTGCAAGGTGAGTTTTGCTAGAGAAAATTATGACATCTCAATATTTTCATCAACACTAACTTCACTATTTGGTGAAATATCCTTTATTTCTTTTCTCTTCCTATTCAATGAAGGGGTGCTGCTACTTGACATTGTCTTAGGAGTAGGTGAGGGGATTTCACCAATTAGTCCTACTTGTACATCTATTCTCAAGATAGAAACCCCATCAACTTGTCATTGGATTCAAAATTCTCAGCATTTACTTGATCAATGATATTTACCAGTTGATCAGTGACATGTATGTCTTCATCTAAGTTATGTATCTCAAAAGCTTCAACAAAAATATGCATTACATCCTGTAGTGTCTATTTCTACTTTTTCCCTCATCTTAAATCTTCTTGTCTCTTCTTCTTCTTTGAAATTTCTTGTAGCGAAAGGTTTTTCTGTAAGGTGAGATTTGCTAGATCAAATTATGGCATCTCAATATTTCTATCTAGACTAACTTCACTATTTGGTGAAATATCCTTTAATTCTTTTCTCTTCCTATTCAATGAAGCAATGTTGTTTCTTGGCACTGCCTTAGGAGTAGGTGAGGGGATGTCACCAATTGGTCCTAGTTGTGCATCTATTCTTGAGATAGCAACAATCATTCTTGGTTCAACATTATTTAATTCTTTAGTTTCCTCAATATGAGGTGCTGAAGTAATCTTGTCATTTTCATTAGTTTTTCTATCTTCACCATCTTCTTCATCATTTGTAAGCCTTGACTACTTAGCTTATAGAGTGTTAGGGGTGTCAACATGTATAGGAGATGTGTTTTCTTGTGGACTTAGCACACATGAGCTTTCTCCACTACTATGTTCATCATCAATGTTCATAATCTCCACCTTCTTTGTAGCTAACCATAAAATGATCTTCCATAATAATTTAATCTATTGTTGTACAACTTCCTCTTTATTTTGTAGTATCAAGAATATTATATATTTAGGAATGAATATGCTCCTATATTGTTTCAAAATGTGCCCTTCTATGCTTGTGAGAGACCAGACATAACTTTGACTAGTGTGTCAGTTCTTATCTAATTTTCTACTTCCTCCGCTTATTGCTAGCTCCTCTCTAATCTATCATATATATCCTTGGGTATCTTCTTCTCTATTTCACTAGGGGCTAGTTTTTTATTTGAAATCATTTCTACCATGGCCTCTTCAACTTTATTTCTATCTTCATTATCTAGTGTATCATACTTCATATATATGAAACTAGATAAAACTATAGATCTTCTTAAGTTGTCACATACCTCTTCAATAGTCTTGATTTTCCTCATAGGTGGTCCTTTGACCAATCTCCTTCTTTTGGTTTGAGGTACACTTGGTTTGAAGAATTTTCTACCTCCTTCTTTGCAAACAACTCGATAATAGTAGCTACCCTGGTCCTTAACTTATTTGGTGGTGGATGTGTCACTACCTTCTTCTCATTTTCTCTTCGATCCTTCTTGCTCAGTGACATGAAAAAAATGGGGCTTTACTCTTGTCAACTTCTTCTCCATCATCTTCCTCATCACCACTATCGTGTTCTTCATCTTCACCAAGACCTTGAGTTAATTGCAATGGTTCTTTTCCCTTTCCTAGGGTGCCTATTTTAGCTTCTAGGTCTTCAATTACCTTCTTTCTTTTCTTTTCTTTGGAAGCTCTCTCGATGTTTACTATTATCCTTTCCTTTTCTTCTTCATATCTTCCAAATGGTTTGGCCTTGACATCTATCTCTTAATTGAATAATGCATCAATTTTTGCACTAACATCATTACCCTCTATCTCATATCCAAAGCTTTGTAGCCATGCCTTCCTTGGCTTCACTGCTTTCACAAATTTGTTGTCTGTATCAACAACAAAATAAATACCACTAAAATATTTTGTGACCAATTCCTCTAGAATTCTCATTCATCTTTTCATTCTCAACTTGAATTCATCAAAATATGTATTCATTGCAGTTTCAAAATTGCCTCCTAATTGAGTAATAAACTCATTGATTTTCCTTGTCACTAGTTTTTCTTGTTTCCATATAACATTTCCTACACTAGGAAAATACTTCTGAATATAAAATAATGTACAAATAATAAGGGAACTAAACTCACACATTGAATTCTTTTCCTTCCTTATCAATGATAGTTTTTTAGCTAGTTGTGACATTGTAGCTCGACAAGATCATACTCATGATCTTTCATCACAATATTCCATGCTTGGTCCATGGCCATATATGACACTAGAATTTTTGAGCAATGACTCTCACTGAAAATTCTATGAGTGGGCTAGAAGTACTTGTAATGTACATACCATGTCCATTCGACTTGGATCCTATATTCTTCTCAATTTCTCCTTGGCTAAAGTATCACATGGTTTTCTTCTTATCTATGGTTGGATATCTTTGTGATTTGCATTGGTCCATTATGTAACCAAAACTTCATATCATGAATTCTTCTCAAAATAAATTTGATCCATTCAATAATGAAATTTCTCAAAAATATAGGGCTTGAGTTAACCCTTTCCTCTTGACAGTATGAAACTCACCCTTCAAAGTTCCTTCACTACAAAATGTCTCATAAGCTTCCCTAATTTGAAAATCTCTACCTTCTCTGATTTTGCACATGTAACAACTTCTAACATCATGAATCATGATGAATTTAGGTCGTATCAAGGATAACACACCCATTGAGTCTCCTTTAAAATCAATTTCTAGAATAACACAAAATTTAGGTGGAGAATAGGTGTCACTCTTCACTAGTTGAGTTTTACTAACCTTTTGACTACTTCTAGTGGTCAATGAAGCTACCATGATCAAAGCTAGGGTTTGATGATTTTCCCTCTTTGGATACTTGACACTAGTTCATGCTTTTACTAGCTCAAACTCTTGATCAAATTTGTCTTTGAGATCTCTGATAGCTTCCTAAAATTTCTTAATTGCTTAATCACTTAATCGCTCAAAGCTCTTCAAAAAATTAGATGTAAAGTATGAAGTAATGTATTCAAAATTTGTTATATACCTCATCCATTTGATCAATCATGTTTGCCATTAATGTTGTGTCTTTCATTAAGTGGAATCCAACTAGCATAACACCTCAATCTATTCTTTAGCCTTTGATCTCTATTGGAATGCTCGATCTATGTTGCAATGCTTGGTCAATGCAAACATTTTACTAATACTTGACAACCTTTCGCAAAATTTGTTCTCATACATCTTATTTATGTAGATATGAACTTTTGGTACACATTACTGTAAGGAACTGATGTATGATATATCATTTAAGTATACAGTTCCATACATACCTCTTTTGCTCACTTAGAGATGACATGATCACCTTCTAAATTCGATTGGGGGACCTCAACTCCATTAGCTCCACTATTTCCATCTTCTATTTTGCTTTTCCACTTTTGGTTCATTTCATTTCTCGCTTTCTCAATGTCCACTTTTCCTCTGCCTTTGTCCTTCGTCTCATTTTGTGAATTTACTTGAGTCTTGTAATTCTTACTTTGATGTCCAAACTTGTGACATTTGGAACATGTATTGTTAGATGCACAGTTCTTCTTCTTCTGATTTGGCTAGTAGGATTTTGTTTTTAATCTACATTCAAATGCTCTATGCCCATATTTCTAATAGTTATAGTATCCTTCAAATCTAGCTGTAGTAGGTGTATTCCTCAGTCTTGACCTATACTCATGAATTGATGTCCTTGTTTCTTGTAGTAAAAATAGTAATCCATAAACTTAGGTTTAGAATTTTGCATACCATGTTTGCACTTGGAAAAATATTTGTACTATGACCAATTTTTCCACAGTGATAACATGTTGGTTTGTCTTTTGACTTTGTATTTCTCATTTCTCCATTCTTGGATGATTCTCCTTTCTCAGTGCATGATTGTCCCGACCCATTAGAATAGTTTGATGAATTCATAAGTTCTTGAAATTATTTCATTTCTTCCTTTAGTTTTTTGAATTTCTCCATAGATTCATTCTCATTCTTCAATTCATTTTTGTGTAACTCATTGTGTGAATTGAGATTTGCAATTTCTACATCCTTGTGATTAAGTTTTTGATTTGCAATCATTAGTTGGTTCATCAGATCCATTTGTGTATTTGTGAACTTTTGCACATCTAATATCCTTTCTTCAAGTCTGGTAGCCATTACCCTTTTGTCTTCTTCTACCATAGTCCTATCTTCTTCAACTTTCTCTCTTGGTTCAGTCACTTCACATAGTCTCACTTATTTGATTTCATGTTCTCTTTTCAATGCCCTTATCTCTTCACTGAGAAGTTTGTTCCTTTCAAGTAGTTCAACATATACTTTTTCATTAGGACTGACTGGTTGGAATAGTCCTTCAGTTTCAACTTCTTCATAAGAGTATTTATTTATGTGAATGGCAATTTCCTTTCTCCTTTTTAGGGAATCCTTAACATTTTGTCTTGCCTTCTTAAGTTTTTGTAGTGTGAGTTAGATGTTAATAACTTGATTATCAACAGACTTGTCTAGTTTGAAAGCCTCCATATTCACTACTGCAGTAATAAATTTAACCAAATAAGGTTACAATGTTTGACCATAAGATATGATCTATGTTTTGAGGAGTCTGTCCTATTAAAGACTTAAGAAACTATTAGGCTTCACCTTGTTAGAGGATTTGACACAGACAACTAAGTAAAGACTTTGTTAGGAGATTTACAAAGATCTATTAAGACCACTCTATTAAGAGATTTACCCTAATTCAAGTCTATTAAAATTTATCCTCTCCTTTAATCTAATGATGCTTTTCTTTCCCATACACATTCACTGCTTACGAATAGGCCACCTTCTCTGTTAAATGATAACATAACCCTTGAATGACTTTTGATCTTCTCAATCCATTATAGTATAATGCTTCATGTTCTCACATATAATCTTGTCCTTCTTCTTCCTCCTATCTTTTTGATCTAGGTTAAGATCATCACTATTTAAAGAATTCATGAAGAGTCTTCTAGATGGTTCCATGTTTTTCCTCTTCATCTTGATCATTGAACACACATAGGGATATGTGATCCATGTCATGTAAATGTTCTATAACAATCGCTTCAAAACTTAAATAAACTTTCCAAGTCGGCCTAATAATTATTTTACCTAAAACTCTATTCCATTCTTGAATTTTATGTAAACTCTACATTTCTCGACCTTTACTATTTTTGATGCTCAACATTGATTTTTATTGACCTTTGTAAACCTTCTAATACTTGACATATATTGTCCTCAACACATACTATATCACTCGGTGCTTATATACTTGGAATTTACTCAGTCTTTGATAATTTTCTTGGTCTATGATAAGCTTGATATATATAGAAAATTACTTTATGACCATACACTTACTCAAATTCTATAGAACTTTCTTGGTACATACTATCTTATGTACATGTCTCAACCTATTAGAGTAGTTCAATTGCAACGATGACTATTTGACTCTGCCTTGTAAATGACTAAGTGGTTGATAGTAATATAAAAAAATGGTTAGAGATACAAATATGATTAATCTCCCTAAGGGGATTACCTGAGTTAATGATACCTTCAAGAGTCTCCCATAACTCAAATCCAAGAAAATGCCAACACTTTTGAAAGAAACTAGGTTGGAAGCCATCTGGTCCATGGACCTTACCAGGATGCATTTGAAAAATGGTGGCCTTAATCTCTTCTTTTGACAATTTCTTGGTTAGCATTTCTTTGTGGTCCCTGGTGATAATTTGAGACATATTATTGAAAAAATTTGGAAGCAAAGGATTCTTTTTTATTTAAAATATCATTTAAGTAGGTGACCATCTCGTTGGCCATAGCAATTAGATCTTCAAGGATGCCTCCTTGAGAATCTCTATTGTTTGTGATTTTGTTAAAGAAGCTTCTTATTTTGAAACTGTTATGCAAGAATTTTATATTTATGTCTCTCTTAGAGAGCTAGGTTTTCATAGATTTTTTTTTCCTGAATAGATCTTATTTTGAAAGTGTTGGTAAATAGATTTGTAACTATAAAAATGGCCCAATAGAGTGTATGTGGAAAACTATTCACAACAATTAGATAGGCCCTTGATATGTGACCTTCCTTTGTGTCTAGAGGGGCAACTCCCTCGTATGATATAATTTTGAAGTTTTTTGAATAAAAATTGAAATTAAAATTCAAAAGATGAGAAAGCTCATGATAATGAATGCACCACATGACTTCATAGCTTCCTTGAATTAACATAAACCACTAATAACAAAAATCAAGATCTACGCTTGAGAAGTATTACCAGCACAATAATGATCCAAACATTCATAAACATATGCATAATACCGTGAGAATGCTCATTGCAAAGAGAATCAACATTTATAACAATTTAGATTTAGAAGAAGAGAACTCAAATGCATGTTCCTTTATTTTCTTGCACCAAGAACCTAAGAAGAATTTTTTATTACAAAGACGAAACTTGTACACACTTTCCAAATATTATCTTCTGATCAATTTTTTTTTAGCATAGTGTTCTCTTTTTCTAAAGTTCAAAAAGTCCCTTAAAGCTATGATGATTCCTTATATAGGCATGAAGGTTAAGAACTACTCCTTTGTGGTTAATAACTACTTCCCAAATACGTGATTTGGGTAAGGCTAATTAACCTCTACAAAATCAAACAATGTGACTTGAAACTCAAATTTTTTGAAAAGAATGTGAATGATTGATCTTTGATGGTAGCCATATTATCTCCTCTTGAACTTAAAAAGCTGAAGAAGAATAAAATTGAGCATGTCCTTCTGTTCTTGATTTTAACATTCTAATTTATATGGCCATATCCTTCGAAACCTCATTGGTGCCTTAATTGTATGTTGGTATCTCACTCTGGACTTCCCTCTGAACCTTGACAATTTCTGTCGCACACTTTACATAAGAATTTGATAAAATAGATTAACATATTCAATTGAATTTCCCTATTCTAGTGGGCATTACAAACACATCCATGAGACACCGTTAAATTGTTCTTTATTTAGGAAGAACATCTCCTCTCTATTTCACCAACACTTTTTCCATGTACTTGTGAACCACTTCTAATAAGCTCTTATACAATTTGAATAGCAAGGCAAGTATTCTCAAGATGTTTTGTTAGACACAAGATACTTTGCCTCTCATTTATTCTCTTCTCTTTTATGCTTGGAATCTAAATCTTCACATATTATCATCGAGGATCTTTCACTTGATTACTAAATAGATCAAAGTTTCTTTTCTCTGAAGAGCTTCAATTAAAAAAAAAGAGTATTGAATCAAAATCATGGAGCTATATCTTCTTCAAAGTTGGATTTGTAACTATATTTAGAGTTGTTTCTACCACTTCATGCAATACATTCTCAACTTGTTCTAGCTTTGCTTGTGTAATTGAAACATGGGTCTATTTAGAAGATGAAACATTTTCACATAGGGTAGAGGAATGACTCTTGGGAATGCTCTTTGCACCTTCCACATCTCTTCCATTGCTAGTTATATTCATATTCATTGTCCCTCTACCAGATGAACTATCATCCACTTTCGCTTTTTCTTTGGCTTTGTTTCTCTTGCTTCACTTTGTCTCACTTTCTCTAGCATCACCAACTCTCTCTGCTATAGTCAAAATTTCCTCTACAACATTTTCTCTTTTTGACTGATTTGGAGAAATTCTCACTGTCTTCTCTTATGGCTTTTGAGAAACCATTCTTGGCAATGCAGCTATCCGATAGTTGAAGATATGCATTGGTATCTGCAAGGGGGCTTGGATGGGTAATGGATGGTGTTGTTTGATTGTAATGTGTGTTATCGCATTCAATCATAATTGCCAATTTCCTTCTCAAATGAGGCACAATAGCCATTTATTTGTTTCTGATACATGGCTTGCCAGATTTAAAAATCATCTACTACTTTGGTGAAGTATTTCAATTTCCAATAGTGACATTCAAGATAATTTCAAAATGGAAGTATTTAATGGCATATAATTTGTGGATCTCTCATCTAGGGTTTTTGTCCATTTTGCCTGTCATTTAAAAGTCCAAAAGTTTTCGAGATTGAATTTCCCTCTAGAACTTGGCTTTGTGATTTTCTTTTATTGTTTTGAAGTTTACACTAGATCCATAGATTTCTCATTATATATATGGCTAGGTATTTTTCTACAACACATTCTTCTCAACAATTTTGCTGATCATAGACAAGTCTAAGGGATACGGTGCCAGCAACAACTTTCTATCAAATAAATCAATGCTCATTTCTAATGCATCCACATTGAGTGTTGTGAGTTGGGAGATGCAGGAAAGCCGTGTCCTTTTTCATGTTTCCATGATGCCATCTTTGCCTTTCTCTAAGACTTTCATTAGTTTCAGGTAATACCACTAAAGTTTCCCTGTTGTGTGCCTGCTCTCACTTTCCACGTATCCATTTAAACATTCTAACTTGAACATGGCATTTTACAGAATGTTATCACAAACCTAACTTGTGGTTTTATGTTTCACCTTTATATTCACAATATCTTCATGATGAACATTTGATTAAACATATTCCATGTTATCCATTGATGCCTCAAGAATACAACTTCAGAGGACATTTTGAAAAACATTTATTGTGTTGGTCATAATATTATCTAGCCTCAGATTGATCCCATATCAGGCTTCATAACCAAATGCTTATTCGAATGCTTTACAAAATATTTAGCATGCTGAGGTAGGAAGAGATGACTTTGACAGAATCTTAGACATCTCCAAAGGCAGATAATGTGGTCTTCTCTCTACAATGCATTTGATGCCAAGGTGAAAGATTTGGTTTAATCACAACTAATTATGTTCGTAGGAAGGCACTTCATAACATCCATCCAATATGGCTTATATTAAAACATCTTGACTGTTACTTCACCTTTCAACTCTTGGAAATCTGAACTAGCCCATTACTCACTATGTGGATTCTATTCAATATAGTTGTAGATGGAGGCTTGAGAACTTTGTCAATTTGGAAGCCTTTTCTTCAACTCTACACTATACCCATTGTCTCTACATAGAAACACGTATTTTGGACTTGAATGTTAACCTCTTTTTAAAAGATTAATGGTTAGTGATTTGGTTTCGAATACATGTTTTAACCCCCCAAAACTTAACCTTTCAAAAGGTTAATTTTGCAAACTTATCTTAACCTTTTGATGGAGAGGTTAATATTTCAATGTGAAACATGTGTTTTGGAAACTTTTCTTAACCTAGATTTTGATTGAAAATACATATTTTGGTTCCTTCCATTAACTTGCGACAACTTTTGACTCAAAAGATGGATTTTGATAATTTGAAGTGTTGTATAGAGCTAGAAATGAGCTGAAGATATTTGAAGGGAAAATTTTCTTAAAAAATCTAAGAGTAATTGACCATTTTAATGCTTAAAATGAGACATATTCTAAGAATAACCATAGCTCGAAAAGGCAAGGATTGAGGAAAATTTTGATAACTGAGCAATAGCTGGCCCTAACTGGGGACAATGATAAACAAGGATGAAGCTTGAATCCAGAATAACTAGAACAATGCCTTATCTATTGGGCTATAGAGTCACATGGACTACCAAGAGGGAATGAACACCAAAAATGGGAGAACTAAAAGAAAGACTAGGTGCAACAAAACAACACAACAAACACTGCTATCTAGACTACGTGCAAGGTAGGTTTCCCTACCTACAGTGACTCAAGGTATAATCATGCAATTCCATTCACTAGCTGGGAAAAATAAATACCATTATGTGCTAACATGTGGCAAATTTTAGGTTCCTATTGACTCAAGTATAAGTTTTCTCTTTGAATTCCAATTCTGAGATTCTTAGTATGCTTCACATCACTTGATAAAGGAATCCAAATAACCATGTCTCATCAAAAATATCTGACTTTGGAATCAACTCTACTTCATGTCACATGTCATTGATGACTTCATTTTGAAAGAGTTGAAGGATAAGGTTCTCAAATATATGAATGCATTTATGATACTTTTCTCCACTTAACAAGCCTTCTACTTGAAATTCTAGTGATTAGTCATCATGAATTCTGAAACTTATTTCTGACATCAATGCTCTTTCTTTTCCACGAGGGTGATTGCGTTTCTATTCTCTATGAAATTGTTCCAATATGAATGCACATTTTTGTCACATTGGAACTTCCCATGAAGTATTTCTCCCTCTTCCCCCATCATATCGCTCAAAGAAGAAACAATCATCTTTTTCATTTTGGTGTGCACATCCTCTAATGAGTCTATCTGATCAGGAGAATTGATCATTAGTTGATATTGATGTAAGGGAAATTTTTTTAAAAGAGCATCATCATCTATGCCTTTATCTTCACATTTTTCAATCATTAGATCACAACACATTTCTTCAAGGCCAAGTACTTCTTTAGTGTGAGATACCATCATAATAATTTATTTATCATAGTCTCCACTTGTGAACTTGAATTCTTCAAATTTAGGTTTCATGTATGAGGAAGAGTGAGAACTTGATGTGTCATCTTCTCCTACTTGAAACCCTTCTTTAATTCCCATTTCCATCATACCTATTATTAAATTTTCATCAATGTTTTCACAAGCTTGGTTCATTGATTCTTCTCGATGGCCATCTTCACAAAGTGGGAAAACTTCATATTCCACTTGCATGTAATCTTGAAAAGGATTTCTTGATAACTCATCATATTTCTCTTGAAAATGATCTTCTACTCTTCTGATGATCATACCACTTTCTGAAAACTCCTCAACATCCTCAAAATTAAAGACTTCAATCTCAGGAGTTAATGGACATGTTTGCAAGATTTCACTTGAGGTTATTTCTTCATCAGTGGTAATGGTAGAAGATTGTGAAAAATATTCTAAAGAATTGACTTCAACAATAGAGTTCTCATCATTAATGATTAGGGGTGAATGAATAGGAAGGTCTTCTCCATAGAGGAAGTCATCATCTAAAGAATTGAGGCATTAAGTAGGAATAAAAGTAGTATTGAATTCACCATGATCCATATTTCCCTCATTTTTAATCATATGTTGTGTAGTTCTTGGAGAAACATTTGATATTTCCTTCTCTTTCTCATTAGGATTTAGATGATTGAATACATTCTCTTTGGTTTTAAAATTTTCATAGTGATGCCTTGATACATTAGTAGACCCTTATTCTCCTATAGACTCCATTTCCTAACCATCTTCTTGATTAGACATAAAATCCCCATCTATGACTCATTTCTAACATTTGGATCGAGAGATGTTCTGCCACCAAGAAAATACTTCTTGCATGGGTCTTTTTTGTCAAGTTCTTGCAGTGTTTGAAGTAAAGAAGGATATACTTTTTTAAGATCTAGGTGTGCATTTCCATAGAAGCTTTTAAGAAATTCAACCTGATTAGGATCAATGGAAGCATGATTTTGATGAGCAATAGGTGTAGGTATTGGGGCAGCTTTTTGACTACCATTATCCATTTTTTATTCACATGAAACACTTTTCTGATCAAGTTCTTTCATATGCTCACATGTGGAACTTCTTTTTGAAAATGATTTTGGCTCGTGAGAGAAAAACTAATTATCTTTACCATCTCCTTCATCTATCTTTTGCAAAGTTCGGAGCAAAGACGAATGGATCTTTTCTAGATCTAGTTTCTACCCACCATAGAAACTCTTCAAGAAGCTAGTCTGCTTAGGATCAATGCAAATCTGATTTTGTTGAGATATAGGTGGATGAGAGAAATTTTTAGTATTCTTCATCATTGATTTAGATGAAGCACATTTTTCAGCAAGGCATTCTTTATATGTTGAACCTTTTTCAAATAAAAAATCATGACCATGAGGAAGAAATCCATAATATTTTCCATCATCTTTTTTGATCTTTTGAAAAATTTGTAGCAAGGACGAACCATTCTAGGATCTAGCCTCTTGCCACCATAGAAATTCTTCAAGAAATTAACTTGTATAGGCTCATCGAGAATCTGTTTCTTGGGATATGAAAAATATTCATCATCAATGTCTCTATCACTCTCACTTTCAACTTTCCCTTTGTACCAAACCATGTTTTGAATTCGAACCTCAGATAGAGTTGCCAATAATTAAATCTTTTAAATAGATTTTCCAACCTTCATTCAAGGGAAGGTACCTTTTATCAACCATATTAATGGTTATTATTCACTTGATCTTGAATGTGACCAAGATTGAGCCTATTTCTTCTTGGAATAACAATTATTCCTTGGATCACCACAACATTTGACCAATAGGAGCTCTTCACAAGATTTCCTTGAATTCTTCTTCTTCTTCTAGAACTTGACTTATCTGATGATATTGTTGAACACTTCATCTACACCTCCAAGCTAGAGTGTTCAAGTCTGAAATAATATCTTCCTGGGTGTCTTGGAAGCCAAGATTTGGTTGGAGATCTAGAAAAATGTTCTCATGTGGCAATACCATGTTGTTTCATCATAGGCAACTGATTAATCTTTCTTGTTTTGGTCCCTAGTGGAGTGACCAAAAATCTATTGGTAAACATATTTTTCACTATAAAAATGGCCCAACAGAGTATATGTGGGAAACTATTCACAACAGTTGGATAGGCCCTTAATATGCAGCCTTCCTTTGCATCTAGAGGGGCAGCTCCCTCGTATGATATAATTTTGAATTTTTTCGAATAAATATGAAATTGAACTTTAAAAGATGAGAAAGCTCATGATGATCAATGCACCACATGACTTCATAGCTTCCTTGAATTAACACAAACCACCAATAACAACAATCAAGATCTACGCTTGAGAAGTATTACTAGCACAATGTTGATCCAAACATTCATAAACATCCGCAGAATACCATGAGAATGCTCACTGCAAAGAGAATCAACATTTCTAACAATTTAGATTTAGAAGAAGAGAAATCAAATGCATGTTCCTTTATTTCTTAACTTGTTTGAGCTTTGCTTGTGAAATAGGAACATGGGTCTGTTTAGAAGATGAAACATTTGCACATGGGGTAGAGGAATGACTCTTGGTAATGCCCTTTGCACCTTCCACATCTCTTCCACTGCCAACTGCATTCATATTCATTATCCCTATACCATATGAACCATCCTCCACTTCCACTTTGTCTTTGCATTTGCTTCTCTTCCTTCACTTTCTCTCACTTTCTCTAGCATCACCAACTCTCTCTACTCCTATTGAAATTTCCTCTACAACATTTTTTCTTTTTGGCTGATCTAGAGAAATGCCCACTATCTTCTCTTATGACTTTTGAGAAACCATTGTTGGCAATGTAGCTACCTAGTAGTTGAAGATATGCATTGGCATCTGCAAGGGGGCTCAGATGGGTAATGGATGGTGTTGTCTACTTGTAATGTGTGTTACCAAATTCGATCATAATTACTAATTTCCTCCTCAAACGAGGTACAATAGCCATTTATTTGTTTTTGATACATAGCTTTCTAGATTCAAAATTGTCTATTGCTTTGGTGAAGTATTTTAGTTTCCAATACTGACATTCAAGATCATTTCAAAATGGAAGTATTTACTGGCTTATAATTTGTAGATCTCTCATCTAGGGTTTTCATCCATTTTGCTAGTCATTTAAAAGTCTAAAAGTTTTTGGGATTGAATTTCCCTCTAGAATATGGCTCTGTGATTTTTTTTTATTGTTTTGAAGTTTACTCTGGATACACAAATCACTCATCATATATATGGCTGGGTATTTTACTACAACACATTCTTCTCAACAATTATATTGATCATAGACAAGTCCAAGGGATATGGTGTTGGCAAGAACCTTCTGTCAAATATATTAATGCTCATTTCTAATGCATCCGCATTGAGTGTTGTGAGTTGGGAGATGCAAGAAAGTTGTTTCCTTTTTCATGTTTCCACAATGCCATCTTTTCCTTGCTCCAAGACTTTCATTAGTTTTAGGCAATACCAATGAAGTTCCCCTATTGTACACCTACACTCACTTTCTGCAAATCCATTTAAACATTCTAGCTTGAACATGGCATTTTGTAGAATGTTATCACAAACTTGAGTTGCAATTTCATGTTTCACCTTTATATTCACCACATCTTGATGATGAACATCTAATTAAACATATTCTATGTTATCTATTGATGCATCAAGCATACGGCTTCAGAGGACATCCTAACAAACAATTATCTAGCTGGTCATGAAATTATCTAGCCTCAAATTGATCCCATATCGGGCTTCATAACTAAATGCTTATTTGAATGCTTTGTGGAATATTTAGTGTGTTGAGGTAGGAAGAGATGACTCTAATAGAATCTTAGATGTCTCCAATTGCAGATAATATGATCTTCTCTTTGTTTTTCATTTGATGCCAAGGTGAAAGATTTGGTTTAATCACAACTAATTGTGTTTGTAGGAAGGCACTTCATAACATCCATCCGATATGGCTTCTATTAAAACATCCCAACTGTTACTTCACCTTTCAACTCTTGGAAATTCAAACTAGCCCATTGCTCAGTATGTGGATTCTCTTCAATATAGTTGTAGATAGAGGCTTGAGAGCTTTGTCAAAGTTGGAAGCCTTTTCTTTGACTTTGCAGTATAGCCATTATCTCTACCTTTCATTTTTTTTTATCAACTAAGAGGTTAATAATCATCTTAGAAACACATATTTTTGACTCGAACGTTAACCTCTTTTTAAAAGGTTAATGATTAATGATTTGGTTTGAAATACACATTTTGACCCGCAAACCTTAACCTTTTAAAAAGTTAATTTTGCAAACTTATCTTAACCTTTTGATGGAGAGGTTAATATTTCAAAACAAAACACATATTTTGTAAATTTATCTTAACCTCTTTAAAGGTTAATGGTAATCAAAATACGTATTTTTTTTCCTTCCATTAACCTGCAATAAATTTTGACTTAGAAGTTGGATTTTGATAATTTGAAGTGCTAGACAGAGCTGGAAATGAGCTGAAGATATTTAAAGGGAAAAATTTCTCAAAAACTCTAAGAGTAAGTGACCATTTTAATGCTTAAAATGAGGCATATTCCAAGAATAACCATAGCTCAAAAAAGTGAGGATTGAGGCAAATTTTGATATATAGGCAACAAAAAGAAAGCCAACCTGGTTGTTAAGAAGGAGTTTCTCCTAGAAATAACAATCATTATTCATTTATCTGATAAAGATCTTATTATTAAAATCCTTGATTTCTTTTTCAACGGTATCCAATTCTTCAAATATGTATTTAAATGTATGTTTTATTTGAGTTTTTGATTTTGAGTTGTAGATTCCTTAGTTTGGCAGCAAAATAGAACATTTTTTAGCCCTATAAATATTCTTCATTTCACCAATTTTAAAGAAGAGAGAGGAAATCCTTGTCTTGAAACTACACATTTCTCACATTTGAAGGGGTTTCTAATATTTCTGGCCAGTTCCACAAATTGGGAAGTGGTCGAAACCTATATGGGATTAATTTCAATAGAGAGAATGATTGAAGTTGGGGAGATCACTATAGAAAAAAATCTATCCAATCTCTCTATAATATAGCCAGATCTTGATCTCCTATTGTTCTAGGTATAGATTTCATGTGATGTTTTAATATCAAGAAGGTTGCAGATAGAGAGCCAATTCTTGAATTCTCTCAAGGGTTTGTTTATGATTCTAATTCCTCCTATATTTTCTTCAACATATGTAATTGTATTGAAGCTTCCACTTAAAACTATGCTGTTGTCTTTATGACTAGATAGGTAATTGGATGGTTCATCCCATTGTTTCAAATTTCCAAAGATGGATATGGGTCCATACAAATTAATGAGGAGAAAATAAAGATTAGAGGAGATTTTTCTATCCCAACCACTCATCCAATTCAAATGGTTAAAATTAGGGGTGAAGTCAGTTGACTTCAAATTCCAAGAAAGTCCCCCAGATATAGGGATAAGCAAGATACCACATATTTTCCATATCTCAAACATTTTATTTATGTGGGAAAGTTCTTCAGAGTCCAATTTTTCTCCTAGAGAATGATAATGTCTAATTTACAGGTCTTAAGGATATGCTTGAAGAGGTGCTTCTTGAGACAGGCATTGAAGCTCCTAACAATCCATAATGTAATCTTAATTGAGTGGGTGGAAGGACTTTCCTATTCCCATTGTAAAATATTGAGGTGAGTTTAGCTTGATTACCATATTTTTCATCTCTCCTTTTTAAGTTTTATTTAGATTTTCAACATCTCTTCTTTGAGGTTTTCCCACAATTTGGAGAGTTTCCTCCTTGGATATTATTAATAATTCCAAGGTTAGGTTGCAGAGAAGTGGAAACCAGATCAAAAGATTTTGGGCATGGACCAGAGTCTAACAATTGGTCAACACATTTATGTTAGGCCTTATTGTGGTTTCATAATGCACACCCAATTTTGCCTATAAATGGGAACCCCCTACTTTATTTTTCATCTTTTTAGATCCCTAGTCTGGGGTTTGAAGTCTTTTTTAGGGTTTTTCTTTTTGTTCTTTGCCTAATTTGGGTCTCTGCTTAGAAACCCAGATGTCAAAAACCTGATTTCTAAGGAAAGTCAAAATTTTAAAGATTAGTGACATACTCAGCACACCTCACCAAGTGCACTAGTGCACTAGTAGTAGAAGAAAGCACTTCCTCTTGGAAGTGCATAGCAGCTGCACACCTCCAAGTGGTACACCAGGTCCCAGGTCTATAAAACTTGGGACCCCCCACCCCTCTCCTCACTTTTTTTTTTGCTCCAAGGTCTAGTTCCCCCTGCACTAGCACAACTTCTCAGATGCACTATTGCACTTGGTCTCCCCTCCACCACCTACATACACAACACTAAACATTAAGCATCCAAGGCAAAGGAGCACACATTTTTGCATTAACATAACATAAAACCAAAACAAAATTCTAAGAAACCTAAACCTAAAAAAACCCTTAACATAGTGAAAGGTGCGTAGCTGCACACCTTTATTAAGGGTAAGCTTTCCTCTAAGAGAAGAAAGGGTGCACACATAGTGGACCCACAAGGTGCATTAAGTGCACACCCCATATAATGTTTTGCCTCCCCTTTGCATTTTACAAGGATAGGTGTGCAAGGTGCACACCCTTAATAAACTATTTCATAAGAGATAGTGCACCTATTGCACCTTTGAGCTCTGTGAGGTGCACTCCTTTTTATGGTTTTTAGATGTCTTTTAACAATTAGGGTTTCTGGGTTATATTTTTGTTGTAATTAGGGTCTATGTTATTTGGTTTTCTTCGCAACTAGACTAATGAATCTTGATTTTGTTTAGATTTAATGGCTTCTTTGTCATCCTCCCTAGCTAAAAAGATGGTCCCAAAACCAGTGATTTTCAAATTTCAAGTTATTCCTACAAAATCACACTTCCAAGATGACTATTTAGAGATCTGGGACATTGAATTTGGCCATACCAACTAGAATGTGTTCCTAGTGTTGTGCAATAAACCTATGAAGAGGTCCCCGATGATATTTTCTCTTTTCTGATCAGGACTAGTCAATGCAACATCACACCTAGTATCAGTACAATCCTTAGAGTTGATCATGGCATTGATAGAAAACTATGTCTCCAAAGAAAGGGTTGTCAAGAGTATAATTGGAGAGATTGTGCTAGATCTCTAACCTAAGAACATAGAAAAGGTATTCCATCTTTCAAGAGAAGATCAGTTTATTAGATTGACCTATCACCAGGTGGAAAGATGGTATAGAGAACATGAAGAGGAAGCATGAAAAATCATCCAATCCTCATACCTCATCAAGAAAACTCCCCTCGGATGTAAAGCAGGCAAAGTGGATATGACAGGGGGTTATATGAAAGAGGATATCAGATATTCTATAATATTTTTGAGTAGAGTCATGGGGTTACCAACTTCAAGACACTTGAATATATGGATGGTACACTTCATTAAGACTATCAAAACAACAAAGATACCAATTAATTGGGCTTCAATTCTTAGTGAGAACCTGGATGAGCAACTAGTGACAGTTAAGAACAATTGTAAGTTCTACATGACATCCTATTTGGTGTACCTATTAGTTGCAAGAGAAACTGATTATTTGAGGTTGTTCAAAAAGGGAGACATGCAAGATGTAAATGCATGACCCTATATAGTCTATCCCCATTTGCTGAAGAAAATGATTCTAGAGCACAACAAGGAATACAAGATAGTGAACAATGCCTTTATTTTTGTCATTATTTTGTTCATTGAAGGGATTATGTGAAAACAATGTCAGATGAGGTAGCAACAAAGATTTTAGAAGTTAGTGCCTATTACATCAAATTTAGGAAATTCACTTATTTGAGGGTAGTGGGTACAACTATCAATCCCAAGAAGCTCCTACGTATCCAAGTGAAAGAATTATGTTGCTAGAGATCACTTGACAACTCTTGTCTGCATATGATAGAGTAAGGAAGTAGCACAAGATAACTTGGGTGTAGCCCATTAATATAGGATTATTTAGTGTGGTCTGGAGATAGGATATTCTATCTTTTGAGCTTGAGTGGGATCAGTATCCCTTAGAGGAATATATTTCTCCTCATCCCTTTTTTGATAACATTGGAAGAGTGTAGTACTTAGCAGGAAAACAATTCCAACATGAAGATGCAATTGAGGACAATTGGATGAATGCATAAGGAATTATTGCAGGATGACTCTCTATTTGGCAAGTAGTGCTTTGAAGATAAAGGTTCCTTTAAAGGTAGTGCAACAAGATACTGAGAATGTCCTTGATCCATTGTTTAAAAGAGATAATATTTTTGATTGATCCGTTATGATTGCAGAGATTGATAAGGAAGACAACTTAGATATTAATCGTAGGGCCAAACACGTCATTAAATTGACCAAGGATTAGATCAAAAGAGATTTCAAATTGGATCTGATTCCTCAAGCGGTAGTGTTCCATGCTACAACCCCCCCTGCAAAAGGTAGGGGAGCCAAGGTAATAGTGCCCACTTTCATAGCTCAGTCCTTAGTGAGGCTAGAAATAGTGCACCAACCTGATAGAGAAGTTGGATAATATAGGGCTCAGAAGGGTAAAGGAAAGGGAAAAGAAATTCTTCCCAACAAGCCAAGCCAAAAGAAGAAACAATTCAAGCACTTCCACAACAAGGGATAGGAAATGTACAAGGGTCTGAGAATGTACAAGGGTTAGAGAATGTAGAAGCTATGCATACCCAGGATAATCCTCAAGTGCTACCAGCAAATCAAGGGCAAGGAGGAATTGAAATAGAAGTACAAGAAGTATCTCTACCTAAACAAGAGGTGCAAGTCTCCCCATTAGCTCCTAAGAGAAGAAAGATCAAAAATTTAATTAAGAGGATACAAAAGGTGATTAGAAAGGTTATCCCTTTTCTAATAGTTTTGGAAGTTATTCCAAAAGAAGAAGAAGAGGCTGATGAGGGAAAAGAAGATAACCTCAAAGGACTCATCTTGCTAGGGCCATAGAATTGGAGTGAAGAAGAAGCTCTACCACTATGCCACCATCCATTCCCACTTAGCCTATTTAGTCTACTACTTTCGAGGATGAGTTTTAGCAATGGATTGATCAACAAGAAGATGAAGTTGTCGATGTCTTTCAGATCTCAGATTTTGATTTTATGCTAGTTTTCACTGAGTTGGTGGGAGATAAGATTAGGATTCTTCAACCAATCAACCTCAATAAGAGGATTGGAGTTCATTTCCTCCTCAGTCACAAGGACTTGAAGAAGCTCCATCATCACCAAATCAAGCTACATTTTGCATGGATAAAGGTTTAGCTACTCCTCTCCTTTTGAGAAATGAAGAAGAATAAGTGAAAGTTGAATAGGAAGAAGAGCCACAATAAATACTCACTGATAAAGTGTCAAAGGAAGTAAAAATATGTAAGCAACCTCAACAGACTTCCCAAGGCATAGAGGTGAGAACTATGGACTCAAGAGATATAGAGATTCCTGACATGGATCTCTCACAAAAGGAGAAGACTCCAGAGAGGATTGCTAAGGGGAAGAGCATAACAAAAAAAATTCTTTCTTCATCAGAAGTTAAATATTTGATGGAACATATTCTGTGATGGTTGAGGAAAGAGGTGATTAGAAACAAAAGGCAACAGTATGATATTGAGGAAAAAGGAATGAGAGAATTGATTGAAGCTCTCAGGAAACCCGAGTCACCTCCAAAAGATGCAAGAACACTAGCCTCTTTAATGAGTGATTAGAATCAAGACTTGTTTTCTCATGTTTCTATCTCTCCTCCACATGTAGATATTAAGCAATTGACTCTGAAAGATTATTAAATCAAGGAGGTTATGTTTGGGAGACCCACAATGGACATTGCCAAATTAATGTTGATAATATGAATCAAAGAAGTGTTTAGGTACTTAGAATAGGATGACATAGAATTGATGACTCTTAGAAGCATAATGAGATCCTAAAGGGATATCTAAATGAAGTAGTTGGTCCATTAGATCCTAAAATCTTGAGGAGACTTTGAATGCAACACTTGAGAAAAGGGATAAGGAGACAATGCAACTTGATCCATTTTTGAAAGCTTGTTAGCAATAACGAGAAAGTTTTGAAGAAAAAAGTGTGCAGCTTATACAAGAAAATTTAAACTGCTACACCATATGAAAGATAATGTAGATAACCTGGTGGCCATTTTAAACTAGGATTTTGGGTTAATGGATGAAGTACATACAAGGGGCAAATATCTACAAGCACTACAGTCAACCAAGGGTTAAAGGTATCAGATGTTAATGGAGGTATATACAACAGAAGATTTAGATAAAAATTTATATTAGATAGAGAAGATTATAGATGGAAATAAAGTAATGGAAACATTACACATGAATATTCATAAGCTCAAGGATCAAACCCAAGAGCAAATTTTGGAGGTAGAGAAACATTACAGTGATGCATGCTTAGATATTTTTGAAGATGATTCAAGGAAAAATTGATGACTATAGAGGTAGTTGCTGAATAGTTCTAGAATAATTTTGAAGAAGCTTCTAATGATGATGATATTAGATGAGCATTCCGGATTGAAGAAGCATTACTAGACCTAGATGTGAAACTAGGAGATTTTGCAAAAACTCGCATTGAGGTGGGAAACTATAGACAAAAGGTGAAGGAAAAATATGAATCTTTAGATTTTTTAGATGTGACCCAAGTCACCAAGATTATTGTGAAATTAAAGAGAAAATACCTAGACATAGCTCTGACATAAAGGGGAACAAAACCCAAAAGCTAGAATTTTAGTTTTGACACTTGGTGAAAATTTGCATTTTTTGAACCTACTTTTGAGGTACACAGGTGTGCTAGGTGTACTAGGTGTGCTCCTTTTGAGGTGTAATTTCTCAAAGGTGAGCCACCAATTTTTGAAGAAGTCAGAGGTGCACTAACAATTAACTACTAGTTCTAAATTTAGAGGTTTCCATGCATTGGAAACACATTTTGATGACAGTTTAACTCCTATAAACACCTAATAAAGATGGAGCTTCTATTTTTAGCACTTCCAATCACTCCTACATCATCTAAAGGCTTTCTTCTTCTTATTTTCTCATGCTTTCTTTATTTTAAGACATGTAAAGGCTCATGCATCCACTTAATGTTATAAATATGGATGGAGTCCTACTAAGCACCAGTTAGAGAGTCAGTTTGTACATAAATAGATTTGTTTTATTAGTTTAGAAGTATATGTTTTCATAAAGATATCTCTCACTCTCAACACAAATTGAGGAGAAGATTTCTTATAAATTCAAGAATCTAATATGTATTCTAGGCCATTATTTTGATGCAATAATATATGTTGTTAGTGCTCTCATTTAGAATATAGTTATTCTTACCTGAGTGTGTTATTTTTTTGGATTCTTGTTCATGATAATAATGGAGCCAATGGTTTTGTTGCATTGATTTGATTGTGTGATCTTTTAATTCTAGTGTTTGCTATGGTTTTACAAATTCCACTAATGTACTTACTTCGAGTAGAGATCACCTTATTGTTGCTGCATAACTTTTTGTCTCACATGAGTGCACTTTTCATGGCCTTGTAATTTGATGAAAAGTGAAACATCTTTTAGTTACAGAATTCCCATCAATGATTGCATCAGTGGAACTGAGGAAGCACTACTCCTATTTTCATTGGTTACCTATCGATCTTTTCAACAACTTAACTTGCAAACGTGTTGTTTCTGTGGCTTATGTCCATTAGGAATTTACTTTTCAAGTCATTTTCTTAAATTTCTTGTCACCCTATCTTCCAACCCTTGGTTAAATTAGGAATTCATATAGTTGCATTGTAGATTGCATTCATTAAAAAAACATAAAAATACAAAAGTATATTTCTTTTTGTGTGGTTATTCTTTCGAGATAGCAACCAGATTCAAAATCTTATCTGAATTGGTTAGAACTAGAAAAGGCCTCCCTATGAACAAATACATTTAATCTTCAATTGAGAAGATTCCAGTAGGTTGCAAGATTGCTCAGAACCTTGGAGTTGATCCCAGATTATATTTTAAAGAGAGGAGTTCAAAAGGATTCCTGCCATTAAGCATCATGTAAGACAATAGATCAATAGAAGTGGCACTAGAAGGAGGGCCCTAACTATTTAGAATAGAAGAAAACAACTTGCAATTTCAAAATTCTACATTTGTTTACAAGTTCAAAATTTTTTTGAGCTTCTAAGGTGCACCAGGTGCACTAGCTTTTGAGGTGTGCCCAGTGCACTAGCTTCCAAGGTGCAACATATTTTTAAGAAAGTGTGCTTCTTCTAAGGTGCATTTTTTCCAAAATTGATGCAAACAAGAAGATCTTCATCCATCATCTCCATTTCAGCGAGCTTTAAGATTTGCACCCAGTGCACACGAGTTCCTTGAACTTAGCCATTCTCACAAGCCTCCTAGTGAAAAAAGATTACCTCAAATTCTACCACTTCCATTGAACATTTCATCATCTACCTTAGTTCTACCTCCACAACAACCACTCATTATTCCACCAAATCCTCTGGTGGCCTTTTTAGCAAATGTTGTAGATTCACCAATCAACTTGATAGGTGTACACAATGATCTTCCTAAGAATCTTGAGAAGTTTTTCCCAAGGTTCATCTATGGAGAAACAAGAACTGCCAAAGATCACATCAAGGTATTCAAGGAAATTTGTAACTGAAAGTAGATTGCTAACGAGAATGTGGTTATTCATTTAATCCCTTATTCTTTGGGGAAAGTTGCCATCAATTGGTATGCTAATTTGCCACCTGGATGTATTGGAGATTGGGATACTTTCAAAAAATTGTTCTTGAAATAATTCAAAACTTTCATCAACCCAACTATGATACATCAATAATTCATATCAATCAAAAGAGACCCTGCCAAGATGGTTTCATGCTTCAACCATCACTTTCATATGGCATACCGCAAGCTGGAAATACCATACACTATACCAGTTGAAGCTATAATTCAAATTTATCTAAATTCTATGGATCATCTTATTGCTATTTTCTTGAGAAGACTTCTTGCAAAAAATATTGACACATTGGAAAAAGTCTTTTCAGAAGTGATTACCTTCACTAAGAAAGCCAATCCTAATGGAGGAGGATTGATACTTCTAGCTCAAGCTATTACAACGATGGGAACATATCCTGTTGGAAAACCTGTGATGCCTAGCCAATTCATACCAATGAATCCAATTCTATTACAATAGGAACCTACTCTACAAACCCTGGCTATAACATACCAAGGATATGAACCTCCAAAGGATTCTTTCTTTCAACAAAAGGTAACAGCATCTGCTGAAGCAGACAATAGTTTTGCCTCCAAGTTTGGTCAAATGAAGAAGACCATATCTCAAATGAGCAATGAGCTGACTCACTTAAGGTTTTCACAAGGAAAAAATAACAAATTCCTAAGGAATAATGCTGCTCCTTATAGAAATAATAATTATGGTCAAAACTACAATAGGAATTTCAGTGGGAACAATAATGTAGCAAACAATAATGGAGGAAACAATTTCAATCCTCCTGATCGTAACAATGGCTTCCAAAGACAAAATCAGAAATAGAAGAATTCTTACATATAACAATAACAATAATGCTCAGTATGTGGACATTAATCAGTATGACGATGGTCAAAATGCACTGAACAATGATAGTTCATATTACAATGGAAATCAAGAGATGAATCAGAGTCCACAAACAAACTATAATGTGCCTCCTATACAATTTAATGCTATGCTACTAGAATTCTATGATTCTATACAAAATGCACAAGTCAAACAACCAGCCAGTAAAGAATTCTCTTTTCCATTTACTCAAGAACTAGATATTCAACTTGAAGAAATGCTTTCTTTTCTCAATGACAATTAGAATACTTACAATTTGTGAAGTCGAAAAGAACCTATATAGTTGGGATTCCTCTAGCACTACAACTAACTCCTCTTGACTTGAGAGTGAGTAACAATCTGGTACCAATCAGGCCCCCATATGGAGGACAACAAAATTAGATTCAAGGAAATGTGCCAACGATCATCTTGAAAAATCTTGCTTGGTCTACTCAAAAGTATAGTACAGTGGAAGATTTGAAATGAACAAAGGCTAATATGTCTATGTTTGACATGCTACAAAATTTTCCTCATTAGCAAGAGGCACTGATGAAAACTCTTGATCATACAAAGGTACCCCATAATATGAGTACTATTCCTCAAAAGACAATATCTCAACAAGTCAATGCTTTAGAGGCAATGCCAACTATGTCTAAAGACAAGGTTGAGATGCCCCAATTTCTACTTAGTATCAAAATATATGGGAATAATCTTCATAGTTACCTAATTGATCCAGGAGCCTAATGTAATATTATGTCACTGTTGATAGCACAAAGATTGGGAGTCACTCCTTAGCCCTCTAACTAAATAGTGATATAATTGGATAAAATAGAGATGAAATTCATTGGTGTGTTGAGAGGTGTTTGCATATAGTTGACAGTTGACCCTCGGATTCAAGACATCATTGATATACATGTGATTGATATTCCTAAAATGTACAAACTACTGCTAAGGAGAGAATGGACAAAATTCCTAGGAGGATGGATTTCTATAGATTTTACTTAGTTATGGTTACCATGGAAAGGGTTGAATAATCAAATCAAGATAGATGCAGAGCCAAACTTAAAAACAATGATTATAGAATATAATGCACCTAATGAGGCTACATTCTTATAATTATATTTGGGCTCCTACAAAGTGATGGCTTTTGATACACATTCAACGAGAATATCAGATGATCAAGATGAAAAATCTAGGATTTTAATCCCAAAGAATGAGATCATAACAAAATTCATAGATAGCATGGTGGCTAATTTACAATGTTTAGGAGAAGAAGTTGACCCCAGTATCCTACTTCTCTTAGGATTTTTTTTATTGCAGAAAGTTAGTCACTCAAAGTTTGAATGTTCTTCTTGCGAAGAAGTAGTCACTAACATATTAACACAAATGATGGAAATAAAGAATGGTAACATTTCAAAAGATGAATCTATAGAAATTATAAGTTCTATAAGCTTGTATAAATCAGTGGGAAAGGCTAAAGAGGAGGTTGAAGATCTAAACACATCATATGGTGATATGTCTTCAGATGGTGAAAGTTTATCTTCTCCTCCATTGGGAATGATCAAAGTCCAAAGAAGAAGATGATATGTGAAACGTCAACGATGGACTTCAATAGTCATCCATCATAAACCCAAAAGGAATGAAATTATAGAATTAATTGGAGAAATTTAGAACAAACAAGAAAAACATACACCCCACGTATCAAGAGTTAACAATGGAAAATTGTCAAGCCCACCCCGTGAAAGGCTACAATGGATCCCCAAGAAATAATCCTTTCAAGACCAAGTGAAAGAAAATTTAAGGACAAATAAGCACAAGGTTAGAGAACTAAAAGAAGATTTGATCTGGACACTTCACTTCGATGGTTCCAAATGGAAATTAGGAGCTGGCACGGGCATTGATTTGATCAACCCAAAAGTTAATTCTTTCTAGGCAACATATCGCTTATAGTTTAGATGTACTAATAATGTTGTAGAGTACAAAGCATTGATCCAAGGACTTCTTTTTTCATTAGAGAAAGGAACCATAACTCTCATAGTCAAGTGAGATTCTCACTTAGCTATAAGACAAGTGAAATTGGTATATTCTTGTAATGACAAGAGGTTGCTTGCTTATAGGAAAAGATAATGGGATCTAATGGATGATTTCAAAGCTTTGAACATAAAGTCCATTGCAAGGAGGAAAAAAATATGGTAGTAGATGCCCTCGATATTTTAGCCAGCACATTACAACCAATAGAGAGAACAAAATTGAAAACATTTTACGTAGAATTGGTTGCTACTCCATCTATCCCAGACAATATTACAAACTTCCATGTCTTTCAAGATGATGAAAATATACTTGAATTTATCATGTGCAGTGGCCACTGTAAAGGGGAAGATATTGATGACACTTCGGACAACAAACTTGAGAATAATGAACTTGAAGATAGGGAATGGTTCAGTTGGAACATATTTTTGATCTTGATGAATCAGTGCTTAACAAAAGAATAGTCACAAAAAAGGGGATCAAGGAATGTGATTCATATAATTTGGGTACTAATGAAGATCCTAGAATGGTAAGGATTAGAAAGGTGTGCAATGCACAGGAAAGGGAAGATGTCCTCAAATTACTTATAGAATATAAGGATATCATTGCCTGGAGCTATGAATAGCTAAAAACATATGATCATGAGATTATTATGCATGATATTCCTTTAAAACCAGATGCCAAACCTTTCTATCAAAGGTAAAGACCTGTTAATCTTATTATTGAA
This sequence comes from Cupressus sempervirens, assembly GCA_028749045.1. Lineage (NCBI taxonomy): Eukaryota > Viridiplantae > Streptophyta > Pinopsida > Cupressales > Cupressaceae > Cupressus > Cupressus sempervirens. Next base: position 218,442,888 of record CM053784.1, on the reverse strand, counting down.
CCATTGATAATGAAGGAAGTTAAGAAATTTCTTAATGCCAAGATTATCTTCCCCACTTCACCATTCTACGTGGGTGGTGAAAAATGACTAGAGGGATTCATCTTTTTGTGGATTTTTTTAATTTGAACCTTGCATCTCAAAAGGAAAACTTCCCTTTGCCTTCAGTAGATGAGGTTTTTTAGATTATCAATGGTTCAAAAATGATTTCTTTCTTAGATGGATATTCAAGATATAATCAAGTAATGGTTGATGAAGAGGATAGGCTAAAGATGAACTTCATGACTAAATGGAGAACTTTTGCTTACAGAAGAATGCCTTTTGGACTGATTAATGCAGGGGCTACATTTCAACAAGCCACGAAAAAAGATTTTAAGGGATTAATAAATAGATGTATAGTCATCTCCATGGATGAATTAACTATCTTTTCAAAGGATCAAAACACTCACATTGCTGATCTAAGATAGGTATTTAATAGATGTCTTAAACATGACATATCACTCAATCCCAAGAAATGTTTGTTTGGGATTACTAAAGGAAAGCTCCTAGGTCATATCATCTCTGAAGCTGAAATCTCCATTTATCTCAATAGAATTGAAGCTTCTCTAAAGTTATCACCTCTTCATAGTTGAAAAGAATTTAATTCTTTCTTTGGGAAGATAAATTTTGTGTGAAAATTCATAAGTGGATTTGCAGAGATAGTTCGTTCCCTTAATGCTTTACTCAAAAAGGGAGCAAAAATAGAATGGGTTATGGAGATTAAGTAATCATTTGAGGATATCAAGGTGGCCATCTCCATGGCCCTAGTACTAGTGAGTCTGGATTATGAAATACCTTTCAAAATATACTCTTTTGCTTCAGAACATTCATGTGCAAGGATTCTTACATAGAAAAATGAAAAAGAATATGAAAGGCCTATTGCCTTTATGAGTTTCCCTCTAAAAAATGCCGAGTTAAATTATTCCAGCCTCAATAAAATAGTTTTTTCCTTTAATCATAGGGGTAAATAAGTTTTGACATTATATACTAAGGATCAAGGTATACGTGATTGTGCCTAATTCAGTGGTTAAGACATTATTGATGCAAAATGAACTTGGTGAAAGACAAGAAAAATGGATGGGAATCCTTCAATAATTTGACTTAGAGATTCAACCCATGAAGTTAGTAAGAGGCCAAAGATTATAAAAAATGATAGTGGATAACCAAATCATGGATCAAAAGAAATTCAAATTAGATGGTGAAACAAATTTCAAAGATTAGAAGAAGATTGTAGTATCTCAAATTGACATTGACCAAGGTATAATAACAAATGTCTGGTACAAGATATTGTTTCCTATCTTTTACAAAATCAGTTTCCCAATTGGATGAATAGTTCACAGTGTAAGGGAATCAAAATGAAGTGTGAATCCTACATGCTACATGATAAAAAAATTATACAAAAGGAACTATGAAGGGATTTACTTAAAGTATTTGTGATGTGAGGAAGTAAAGGAGGTTTTATAATAGTTTCACAATAAATATGGCATAGGACATGGTTCAGTAGAGGATATGACCCATATGATTTTAATATCACGTTATCTTTGGCCTACGATATTCAAAGATACTTTTGAGCATGTGCACACTTTCCATATTTGTTAAACCAGTGCTAATAGGGAAAGACATCCTACAATGCCATTACAACCAGTATTTGAGGTACACCCATCACAAAGTGGGGGCTAGATTTCATTGGTCTAGTGAACCCACCCTCATCAAATAGGCACACTTTTGTTCTTATAGCTACTAATTATTGTACATGCTGGATAGAAACATAGAATTTCAAAAATTGCACAACCAAGGTGGTTATGAACTTCTTGGAAGAACACATTGTTACTAGATTTGGGATGCCATTATGCCTAGTGCATGATAACAAATCAACTTTTGCATCAGTATTCCTTACTCAATAGGCATTGGAAATTAGGTTATTATCAAGTTATCTTCAAATTATTATCCATAAGGAAATGGTGTGGCTGACTCTATAAATAAGAACTTAATCATGGTAATAAGATGTTTGTTGAAGGAAAATCCTAAAGATTGGCATACACAACTCAAATATGCACTATGGATAGACTCAGTGAGGGGGACATCTCCATATTTTCTTGTCTATGGGCAAGAGCTAGTATACATTAGGATTCCTATTTTGAAATTCATGAGTGGGTAGGCTGAAGATGTTGATAGAGTATAGATTAGGTTAATGAATCCTTTAGAGATGGATGAAATATGGATAGTTGCTTTGGAGTATATGGAAAAAAAATCAAGTTGTCATGAAAAGATGGTTTGACAAGAGGGCCATGATAAAATCTTTCAGAATATCCAACCTTGTTCTACTCTGGGACAAGGCAAAAGAAAAAGCCAGGTAGCCACACTAAGTTTGAACACTTGTGGATTGGTCCTTATCAGATTGCAGAAATTTTGGGAGAAAATACTTTTAGGTTGAGTTCCTTACAAGGGGAATTGGTTCCGTTGCTAGTCAATAGGAAATTTTTGAAGCATTACTTTGAAGTCTATATATATATATATATATATATATATATATATATATTGCAAGTGTGTTTCTTTTTGGTTGCATGTTTGCTTTTAGTTGTGTGTTTATTTTTAAAGTTGCATCAGTCTAGGGGTTAGGTGTATCCAAGATTTTATCCTGACATATCTTATTAACCACTCTTTTGGTTCTGACTTTTGGGAAGAGGTATTTCTTTGTCAAAACATTTTAATGATTTTTGTTTCTTATACCAATTGAGGAATGGATGTTACTTGCAGTAATAGGGGACTTTTAGTTTTGAATTTAGAATTGTAGATCAACAAGCTCTCAAACACTTAGCAAATTTAAAGATTGACTATCTTAGGTATTTTTGAACCAAGGTTGAAGGAAGCAAGGGATAATCCAAACCCTACCAGGTAAAAAATAAAGGTCTTCTCAAAGGAATTACTAAGATTATTATTTGGAGTGAGAGTTTCCAAAAAGATTTTTTAAAGAGGAACAACGCAAGGGATGTTCACTAAAATTTGAATTTGAGAAATGACACCAATGTCTTGGCCACACAGTCTAAGCATGGTCAAGGTATAGAAAGAAAATTTAAAAAGAAAAGGGTGTTAAGAATGAAAGATTCTACAAAGTCTAAGAAAGGTAATATGACTATAGAGATATGCACTCTAAATAAGTTATCTAGTATAAAAACAATTGTTTCCTCGAAGAATCAAAATGATAACATTGCGAGCTACAAGAAGCAAGTATTCAAAATATTACCCAAGACTTCAAATAAAAAGTGACAACCCATTAAGAGCTCTCAAAATTGATTCTCTCATCTGATTAGACAAGGGATTGATAAAAGGCTTTCCTAAAATTCCCCAACAAATTGACTAAAAAGAGTGGAAATTGTTTCCAAGCTATCAAATTTTTTTAATAGATTATTTTCTAAGATGTCAAAGGAAATGGATACATTGAACACACACTAAACTTGGAGATTCGAGATCCTAAGATTTTGACTATAAAATGACTTGAAATATGCTTGGAGAATTTAGGATTTAGTTGGTGTTTAACACATATTAGAGGATTGTTTGCTGATGAAGAAATGCCTTTGTCATTTCTTCATTTTTGTCACGGCTATTTGTTGTGGTTTCATAATGCACACCCCATTTCACCTAAAAATGGGGACTCCCTACTTTATTTTTTAGCTTTCCATATCCCTAGTATGGGGTCCAAAGTCTTTTTTAGGGTTTTGCATCTATTTAATGATATAAATATGGATGGAATCCTACTAAGCACCATTTAGAGAGTCAATTTGTATGTAAATAGTATTATTTTATTAGTTTAGAAGCATATGTTTGCATAAATATATCTCTAGCTCTCAACATAAATTGAGGAGAATATTTCTTATAAATTTAGGAATGTAATATGTATTCCAGGCCATTATTTTGAGGCAATAATATATACTATTGGTGCTCTTATTCAGAGTGTAGCTATTGTTTTCTGAGTGTGTTATTTTTGTGGATTCTTGTTCATGATAATAATGAATCCAATGATTTTTTTGTGTTGATTTGATTGTACGATCTTTCAATTCTAGCGTTTGCTACAGTTTTATAAATTTTGCTAACGTACTTAGTTCAAGAAGAGATCACCTTATTGTTCCTACATAAATTTTTTTCTCACATGAGCACACTTTCTTTGGCCTTGTGATTTGATGAAAAGTGAAACATCTTACAATTATTGAATTCCCATTGATAGTTTCATAAGTGGAATTAAGGAAGCATTGCTCCTATTTTCATTGGTTACCTATCGAACTTTTCAAAAGATTAACTCATAGACATGTTGTCTTTGTGGCTTATGTCCATTAGGAATTTAATTTCAAGTTATTTTCTTAAATTTCTTGTTATCCTATCTTCATTATTTTCTTTACTAACACTTGGTTAAATTAGGAATTCATATAGTTGCATTGTTAGATTGCATTCATTAAAAAAACATAAAAATGCAAAAATATATTTCTTTTTGTGTCGTTATTCTTTTGAGATAGCAAGAAAATTCAAAATATTATCCGAATTGGTCAAAACCAGAAAAGGCCTCCCTATGAAAAAGTCCATTTATCTTCAACTGAGCAGATTCCAGTAGGTCACAAGATTTCTCACAACCTTGGAGTTGATCCTAGATTAGCTTTTCAAGAGAGGAGTTCGAAAGGATTCTTGTTGTTACACATAATACAAAATGAAAAATCAACAAGCCTCCAAATATATTTGGATCCAGAGGAGAATTTTAGAGAAAAATATTTTTCATATTTGACATTTGATTTAAACTTGTCATATTATAAACAAAATCTACTTCCATGGGGATTTGTTTAGATACATTTTTGGCATTCTAGTTTTCTTTAGTGGCTAGAGTCATATCCTCAAGGATTCAAGATTGGAGATCCTACCATCTTAATAATTATTTTTAGACCTCCTTGTCATTATATGACACTTCTCTGATTAAGTCACTAAGTTGAAATATTCTTGTCTTCAGGTAATTGATGATGACTATAACTTTTTCCTCATTAGTAGCCTCTAAATTATTGAGAGAAGTGGGTGGAAGGATTGGGGGATGATCCAAGAGGGACGGGTGGATCAAATCCATATCCACAATGGATAAAACACATGGTAATTCATGTGATTGAACATTGGTGGAGATAGAAATATCACTACTATCTAAGTCAATAGGAGGGAAAGTGAGGAGAAAGATTTAATGTGATTGATATTAGAAACAATGACTGATTGTAAGGCCAGTTGAGGAGGGGAAATAGATTCCTTGAGTAGGGAGTTAGGGGAAATAAGAGTATGCTATTTATAAGAAAAAAAAAACTCCTCCGTAAAGAAAATTTATAGAGATAGGTTGTGAAGGAGGGTTGGGGGATGAAGTATTGGCTTAAGGGCTTGAAAAATGTGCTAAGGAGAAGAAAATTGGTGCGAGAGATAAATTCAACTAGAATCAATGTTACCATGGAATACTAAGGGAGAAATTGAAGGATGAGTTATCAGTGGAGATTTTGATCCTGGAAGGCTTAAAGCGAGAGTTAATGAAGAGGAGAATCTTATAGTCTTCTTGGGATGATCTTAACTATTCAAAACCTATAAAGGATCCAAAATAATTACCGATGCTCTGTAGAGTTTCACACTTGAGTAGGGAAACTGGGAGTAATACCAAATTGAACTAGGATAGAAATTTTTGCAATTTGAGGGAGAGGGGGTTAAAATTGGAGAGTTATTCAAAAAATAAGAAGGGGGAATCCTTCAAAGCATAATTTCCCTTCTTTTAAAAAGTAATCCTTGAAAGATTCTAAATAAATTTAATTTAGTAAAAAGTATGTTCAATGGGAGAGCTACTTACCTAACTCGTAATGGAATAATCCCACAAATTGACCATCTTTAAAGAGTCTTTCCCATTCCAGAATCCCCATAGTTTGAAGGAGTTCAATGATGCACCTAAATTTGGAAGGGACATAGGGTTGTCTATCTAAGATTTGTTAGCAGGAGGCTTAGGGTTTGAGGAAATAACATTGAAAATTTGATTAGGGGATCTACCACATGCGCTTGAGTCCAAAGATCCTCCCAAATATTTTTTTATTCTCCAAAAGAAAATTAGGGAATAGAGGACGAAAACAAGATTGTCCAAATTCTATTACCTTGTCGAGAAGGGAAGAATTGAAAGGAATTGGTGGATCCTGAGGATATTTCCTATACATTATAGACTAGATGTTTTGAAATTTCCTTGTCATTATTAGAGGACTATGTTACCTACATTGATGAATTGAGTAAAGGGAAACATACCTGGCATTCTAAGGAAGGGTTTTCTTTTGGTTTTCACTAGTCACAAAACTAGAGGTTATTTGACAAGGAATGAGAGTGATATTGAAATGGGGGAAAATATGGAGATCTTCATCCTCCATAGAGAGAATCAACCACCTAGAGAGGTGGGATGACAAATGAACACCATGAATTCTACGAGTGTTACTATTATTGAGTATTTTGTTGTCAATTAGTGTCAAAATGTGCATGGTTATTGAGTCATTATAGTGTTCAAGAAATTACGGAGGAAATGGAAGAACATTAGTGGAAATTGAGTGATATTGTATTCACCGAGAAATTTTTTACCCAAGTCAAGCTACAATCTATACTGAGAAAGTCATTAGTCACTGAGTAGAGTCTATACCAAGCATCAACACGTATGAACATTATTTTTTCTGAGTGATACATGAATGACATCAACATTTTAATTTGTATAGAATGTGATGCAACATGAATACACCAAGCAGGAAAAATGATTTACAATAATCAAGGTGAAGATCACTAAGATTTTCTTGAAGAATGTGAAGTGATTGTTAATGATTCCAAGGCAGAGCCACCCAATGAAAAAGTAAGATGTAAAGGAAGGAATGGATAATTCTAGAAGTGTTGATCATGATCAAAAGACTATTCTAGAAGGTTCTGAAATCTTAATTAGGTGAAGATGTGAAATAACAAAAGAATACTATAAAAGGAGCAGTTGACAACTATTTGAAGTTGTTGTTGATGTTATCATTGAGGATATTTTTATGGAGAATTAAATGCTCCGAGGAAGGATTTGAAGCGACAATACAATAAAAAGGTCAGAAATTGGAGTTAGTGATAGAGGAAAGAGGATTTGAAAATCTATCACGTGAAGGTGATAATCATTAAGCAAAAGAGGGATCTAATCAAGAAAGGTAAGTTCCTTCTATAGGTCATTTATTACTACTTTCTAATCACTGTAGTAGTTTTCTAGGTCCTTGAAAAAGGTAGAATTGACAATTTAATTCATAAAGCTCTTAATTGAGCACACAATTGATGAGTGTTGTAAAATCCTTCTAAAAGGTAGATCCTTATAGATCTCATTGTATACTCTTTACAAAGTAAGTCACTAGAAGTGAAAAAATATTGTAGCCCTAATAATGGAACCTCTTACTATAGTATTGATGGATTTGTGGGTTCCATCCCCACCACAATTTTCCCTTTGAACAAGGATTTCTATGATACCAAATACTTGTGTTATGTGTTATGTTTCATAAGCTTATATTTTTTACATTATAAATGCCAAATAATTTATTTAAATTTCATTTACAAAGAAATGTGATGAGAGAAAATAGTTATTACTGAGTAAGAGAGGAAGCTAAGAAAGGAATAAATTTGATTGAGCAAAAGTCTTAGAGGATTTTGATTCACCCCCCATCTTAGCATCCTATCGGTTGTCTATTCCAACAATTGGTATTAGGTATGTGTTCTCTTGTTAAAGGTTTTAATTCCTAAGTGTAAAGATCCAAGTCATGGAGAAGTACAGATTGGATAGGACCATTGAGAATAATGTGTTGGAATTAAAGATGGCCATGAGTCAAACCAATGAATTGAAGAACAACATGAAACAATTCTTGAATAGGAGAAAACAAATTTACTAGAAAACTAATGAGACAAGCTATCAGGAGCAAGTTATATAAGAACTATAGGATGGAAACATATCTAATGAATTTGATGCTTACATAATTGATCTATTGGAGAAAAACCACAATCTTACCAAGAAGGTTAAATTTTTGAAAAGAGAACAAGAAGTGCTATCTACAAAAATGTCTAAAGTAATGGAAAAAAAGAGAAAAGTTGAAGATGCCAAAAAAATAATGGAAGAAGATAAGAGGAAAATTGCTACATGACTAGATGCAAAAGATGAAGAGATCTCAAGATTAGCACAAAATCACTTTGATATGATATACTAGCTACTTGGTGCAAATCATAAAATTGGTAGGAAGATAGAAGAAATTGTTGAGCTAAGGATCGATAAAAAAATATTGAGGAGTGAGCTAGAGTTTGAAAAAGATTTGATGGATTGATAGAATGAACAAATCACAAGAAAGTATTAAATTACTAGATGAACAAATTAGAGCACATAGGAGACCAAGAGACACATTTGGCTTAGGCTATATTGAGCATTCTATTACTAAGAAAGGTGAATCATCAAAGAAATCCAATAAAAGGAATGTGTACACCAATCTGAAGCCAAAGAAACCAACATTTTATCATTATGGAAAGCCTAGACACACAACAAATTATGAAATGATAAAAAATGGTAAGAACAATGTTATTACTTGGTTTAATTATTATTGTTATCATTGTAATAAGTATGGATATAAAGAATTTGAGTTTAGATCCAAGTTTAATCAATCACATAAGAGGTATGCATTTAATGGTTACTTCTATACTTGCAATAAGTTTGGACACAAGTCTCAAGATTGTAGATCATAGATGAAGCCAATTGGAAATTGAGGAATAAAGGTGATACAATCAATTCAGATTATAACACATGTTATTCATGTACTGCATGTGGTGAGTATGGTGATATTGCTATAAACTCTATGATATTTGGTTTTGGAGGTAGAACTTGAAATTAGAGAAACATTGATTTGGCATGTTACAATTGTCACAAGGTTGGTCATCTAAGAAGAAACTATAGGTACTAAGTTTCAACACCAAATTATGAAAAGTCTAAAAGTAAAGGACAAGTGGGTATAAAAGAAATTTGTGAACTAAAAGAAAAAAGAAAATGAGACATCAAGTGTAACAAATGGGGACACCTCATCCAATTAATTAGGCAAATCCTCCACCTCTAATTAAATCATAAGGAGGTAAGGAACTATGATATCATTGATGAATCTTACTTCAATTCCTAGAATAAAGTAGAATGAAGTCCATATCTGCATAATACATGATGCACGAGGACATTATATGAAATTGAAAATCTTTTAATTACATAACATTAGCAAGTGTTTCTATAACTAAGTTCTAACCATGGTAACTGAGAAATTAATATTTAAGGTCTGATGATGTCTTTCTTGAGTTTGAGTACATCACATTTAATATGCCCTAATAGTAAAAAAATGTAGCTTTATCATATATAATGGGGTTTTAAATTTTGATTGTTTCACCCTACATTCGGAGAGAAAAAGATAAAATTTGATTGATTGGAGAAAGAATCAGTTGCAGAAGAATTGGAAGTGAGAATATATTAGTGAATTCATGAGAAAAGTGAGTGGTATGCAAACTGAGTGAACAATCAAGCATCCAACAAAACCCTACTTAGTGAAAATGGCTTCTAGCTGCACAAATTTGAAAAGGAAAACCAAGGTGAAGGTGAACCCTATGAAGTTGATAAAAAATGAGGTATGTGAAGAGCCAAAGTATAAATTATACAATATCTTTTTTGCACAAAAAGATAAGGTAGGTGTGCTGTCTACAATATCACCTAGGGTTTTACTTACGAATGATGTACGAGCATTTTACCATTACAAAATTGGGGAAGTTAGAGATATTTAATTGCATGAAGTTTATGATAAAATGTGCATTGAAAAAAATCTAGAAGAAGAATTCAAGAACTTGGAATAAACCAGACTTATTCATGTCCTATATTCTCCACAAAATTTAAAACTATTTAGATTAGGGTTGTATTGATAAAATTGCATGACATGTGCATGTGGTTAAATGAACCCTTTAAGATTACCAAGGATGATATTCACATGGTTATGGCATACCCTGTCATTGACAAAGTTAAAACCTTCACAACAACTCCTAAAAATGAGATTGAGGAAAACACTAAGGCCCAATGCATCAACAGAGGAATGAAAGTGGACAGTATTGTGGATTTGGAAATTAAGTTCAATGTATATGCAGTTTCTTATAAAACATTTCAATCTAGCAGACACAACAATGTTCCTTGCATGGATTTTGATTTATTTACAAGATTGTAAAGAAAGGTCACAAGTATGATATTGTTGAGTTACAATTTAGGCAACTAGAAGATAACATGAAAACTATTCAAGTTGCCAAGTGTAATACACACAAATTTGGATCTTTGTTGGTATGTATATTATTTTATATGCAAAATTATTTTCCTAGTGTCAGAGAAGTTAACTAGAAAATAGATACTCTAGTTATTTACCAAATCAATGAGTACATTCAAACACTAGGTAACAATTTTGAAAGTATGATGAATGAATATTTTGACAACTTTAAGGAGAGGATAAACCAAAGATATAGGATACCTATGGACCTAGTTGATAAGTATCATGATGAAATTTGTTTCTTAATTGATATAGACCACACTATTATAAAAGCATTTAAACCAAGAAATACATGGATAAAACTAATGGACTATGATATTAATATAGATCAAGCCACTAAGGAAATTGAAGCTTTGATTGATGAGCTTGTGAACCTTGTAGAACTTGAATTTTGGACTTATGAAATTGTGAAGAAGAATATTACCATGAATCTTGTTATGTTGAAAATGGAGAGGAAAGAAAAAAAAATAATGAAGAAGTTAGAAACTACATTAAGTGAAGAAGATGAGAATAGACTATTGATGATGACCAAAGGGAAAGGTGAAGATGAAGCTGAAAAAGAGGAAAAAGGAAAGGTTGTATATATTGTTGAGCCATACTCATCAAAAGGAAAGTGTTAGTGTAGTTTTTTATTTTTCCTATTTTGATAGGTTTTTCCTACACTTTTAATAATCTCACTTAGGTTAATAAAGCATGTCTTATTAGGTGAATGGTTGTGAGGTGTCACCTTCCTACATGTGAGCATCCACAGCTATCTTGGGAAGATACTTTGCTATCTTTAGTCTGATAGATGGTTGCTCCTCATTGGTTGGTGTTGCCACCTCCTCCCTCTTCCTAGCCTATATAAGCATGATACCTGGCTTGTATTTGCATCTCTTGTTTTTGCACCCTCTTAATGCTATTTTGCTTCCAGCATTTGCATTACTCTCTTGGAGACTAACTCTGTGTTGATATTTTGATTTTGTATCATTTGCATTCATAGTTTAGATATTTACTCTTTGCACTAGTTTTCTAGGTTATTAATCTTATCAGATTCTAACATGGTATCAGAGCTTTTCTATGTGCAAGAGTAGATTTTAGTTTCCTTATTTGAGAGATTCAGGGGGGGCAAATAAATTTTATTGTAATTTTTTGAAAAATGAAGTATGCTCTTCTCTTGCATCTTTGGATGATCCTGAGAATCAGAAAAGTTTTGACAAATACAATTTTTCTCTGGGGTTTCAATCTCAAATCTGACAACCAACTTGCATATTTGAAGTTTTCAATCAGTTTTGCAGGTTCCAGCATGCCATTGATGGACTTAAGAAGCTGATCCAACATTTGCATGTCATATTTTGGTTGTTGGGGTCATTTTTTAATTTTTGGAGCCGTTTTTTACTGTTAAAGGCGTCTGATTTACACTACAGCAACATCTTCTGTACATCAGAAAGAAAAACGCTTTCTGGGTTTTGTTCACAGCCCTGAAAAACCATCTGGGTATCTTTTAGATTTTGCATGCAAGCTGCATATTTTTCAAAATCAAGCATGCAAAGCTACAGCCATACCCCTCTCCGTTGGTAGTCGCAAATTTGAATGCAGTTTTCAAATGTCTCGTTCTTGCTCATACAGACTCCAATTTTGATGATTCTTATTATGAACTTAGCTATTTTTTTGTGCTCTATCCACTAGTGAAGTTGTTTTTTGATTTTCATGCATGAGTTCTTCAGAAATTGCAGATTCTCAGCCGTGACTGTGCACAGTTCTCGTTTTGGAAACTTCGGACATACGACCTCGTATCGAGGTGATTCTTTTTTTGAAAGTGCATGACTTTTCGAGTAGATCGCAGTGGTGCTATTTGTTTTCTTGATTATTGTGCCCAAGTTTCACTTTTAGCATATGCTCTTCATGAGGGTTTGTAATGCATTGAAATCAAGACCACTAAGTAATTCTTTCTAGTGGTAGTTGTAAATGCACTAAAATAAAGTGCCAAATCATATTTCTTTGGGGGGGGGGTTTTTTAATTGAGTAAAGGGGGGGGGGCATTGTCGTCGTTGGGTTCTCTTCCTTCTAGCATTTCTTCATCATGGATCAAATAAATATGCCCATCCTAACTCCATACAATTATTTTGAGTGGAAATCATGCATGACAATTCACTTAAGGAAAGTTGGATTAAATAGGATAACTATGGGACTTGAAACTGAACCTGCTAAAGATGAAGATAAGCCTAAGTGGTTTAACAAATGTGATGAGGCATTTGGAACATTGTGTTTGTCTATTTCTCCTGACTGGCTATTTCACATTGAGTCTTTGGATACACCAAATGAAGTATGGACAAAGCTAGAAACATTATTTGGCACACAAGATTCATTTAGGGGTCATATGTTGGAAAATGAATTAATTAGTTTGAGTCCAGGCAATTTCAACACAATCCAAGATTTCTTCACCAAATTGAAATCACTAAGGCTGCAATTAAAACAATGTGGAATTGAAAAGAAAGATGAACAATTGATTCTTAGTATTCTCTCTAAGCTAAGTTTAGAATATTCTGTGTTTGTCTCTACCTTCTATGCTACTAAGGGTGCACTTGGTACTCAATTCACCATGCCATCTTTAGATGCTTTTGCTATCAATCTCACTCGAGAACAAGATAAGCTAATCTAGATGGGCATTCTTAAGTCCTCTAAGTCACATGCCTTGGCTGCCAACCAAGGCACAAAAGAACAACAAGGACAAAGTAGTAACAACAATAGTAAGGACAAGAAACAAAAGAGTAGCAAGGAGAAGAAGGATCAGATGTTGGTTTCTTCAAAAGCAACTATTGATACACCATCTTCCAAGGGTGATAAGCCTAAGAAAGAAAAAGTTAAATGTGCCTATTGTAAAAGACCTGGTCATGATGAATATAAATGTTTGCAGAAACAACTTGATCACTTAACATACATTCTTGAGAAGAATAATATCAGTGTTCCTGAGTCTATCAAACAAAGTTCTAATGAAGGGTCTAACAAAGAAAAAGAAAATAACAAGGGGAAAGGAAAGGGCAAGGCCCTTTTTGCAATTGCTTCCTCACCATCCACTTGGGTTCTTGATTCGGGTGCTTCACACCACATGGCTTCATCTAAGGAAGAACTTGCATCCTTGGAGCCGTGTACTATGCCTTCTATTTTGATGGGTGATAACACTCTTGTTGAGGTGTGTGGGAGAGGGTCTGTTGATGTGGGGGATGGCACATTCCATGATGTTCCTTATGTACCCTCATTGTCAACTAATCTCCTATCGGTACACCAGATCACTCATACAGGTTTAGGCAAGCGGGTTGAGTTCACTCCTGATTCAGTGGAGATACGTGAGTTGCACAATGATTCTACAGTTGCAGTTGGGAGAGCAGATCATCAGTCACGACTCTATATGTTTTCTCACTTTGTTCCTGATCCTCCTTTGACTATTTTGCTCACTCACTTTAATGATGTGAGTAGATTATGGCATGAGCGGTTTGGCCATCTTAACTTTCACTACTTGCATCAGCTTAAGCAGCAGAGCATGGTCACAGGGTTGCCTTCTACTTTTACATTGGAGTCACTTGGAATACATGATAGATCTTCTGATGGGATAAATTCACTTGAGCATTCTTCTACCTCCATTTTTGATGCAGAGAGTGATTCAAAGGACTCACCTCCTTCCTCTCCTAGTCATCATTCATAGATTGATGATTCTCCTCTAGATTCTCCATCTTCTGGTCCACTTTGGGCTAGACAGACCTTGCATTTTGCAGGTGATTGGGTTGGGGATCCATCAGACACCAAGCAGACTCGTTTACAATTCCAAGATGCTCTACATATCTTCATTGCTTCTGCCTCAAATCCACAATCCTTTCATAAGGCTTCTGGTATTTCTGAGTGGAATACAGCTATGCAGGAAGAGTATAGTTCCTTGATGAGGAACCACACTTGGGATCTTGTCCCTTTTCCTAAGAGAAGAAAACTTGTTTGATGTAAGTGGATCAACCGGACAAAATTTGCAAGCTTTGCTGGAGGTGCGGGATGCTTCATCTTTTGGGGAGGCCTCTTCCTCTCACTTGGAGTCCTAATTTTCTTTGGGGAGTCTCTTTTCTCTCTCTTTTGGGGGAATTTTATGTACATGGGTACCTCATCAGGCTTGACTTGCCGGGACCCATTTCTACATCCACCTAAGCCTCGCTTATGGGGGGGTGTTAGTGTAGTTTTTTATTTTTCCTATTTTGATAGGTTTTTCCTACACTTTTAATAATCTCGCTTAGGTTAATAAAGCATGTCTTATTAGGTGAATGGTTGTGACGTGTCACCTTCCTACATGTGAGCATCCACAGCTATCTTGGGAAGATACTTTTCTATCTTTAGTCTGATAGATGGTTGCTCCTCATTGGTTGGTGTTGCCACCTCCTCCCTCTTCCTAGCCTATATAAGCATGCTACCTGGCTTGTATTTGCATCTCTTATTTTTGCACCCTCTTAATGTTATTTTGCTTCCAGCATTTGCATTACTCTCTTGGAGACTAACTCTGTGTTGCTATTTTGATTTTGTATCATTTGCATTCATAGTTTAGATATTTACTCTTTGCACTAGTTTTCTGGGTTATTAATCTTATCAGATTCTAATAGAAAGAAAATTCTTGTTGTAGCTACCACATCAAGCCCCAAAGCTGCAAGGTCCATAACATGAGCAACACAAGAAGCTACATTACTGAAGAAGGGTGTTGTTAAGATTGCTAAGCCTATAGAACCACAAGTAAAAATATATCAAAAGAGAAAGGAAGTTACCAAATCATCTATAAATGAGGCCAGCACATGTACCAAAAGGAGAAGAAAACTTATAATCAAAGTTGATGATGATGAAAAAGATAGTTAGTAAAAAAATTTAGGTGAGTAGAGAGAATTTGGAATTTCCTTTCCAAAAAGACCAAGAACCATAGAAGAGATAACCAAGAATATAATCAATGGTAAAGGATTTGGTGACTTCAAATATTATAGGTATGATTTGATGAGTGAAGAAGACAAGAAAAAGGTTTAAGAAGTAGTGATGGTCATAATGACAAGACTTAAGTATGTGCCCCTAGAAATTGGAAACTAGACCACTAGTGATCTTTATCAAAGGCTTGATACTAGGTGGAAATATGCTCTAAAATTTGAGAAAGAGGTGAGAAGTAGAACTCTAGCTCACTTAATACAAGATTTGGGTTTAGAAGATGAATAAGAAGCTCTAGAGAAGAGTAAGAATAGATTTATAAGAAAGCATTCACAGTTTGGTTTCACATTCACATTATCCTATTAAGGGCCTAAGAGAGTGTATTTCTTGGTATTACATTCCTCTTTACAACTTGGATTTAGGATCAACACCCTTCTTCCTTTGGGTCCTGGCTAATCTAATTTGGATGAAAGTGGGATCATACATGGAAATAACCATCTTTCCCTCACACACACACACAAATATTTGAATGGCTTAGTGCCCTATAAAATGGAGGCCTACATCTCATTAAAGTGCTTCCATTTTACCACCAAACATTTTTGTGAATCTGACATGAACCCCCTATCTTTTTGGTGTTGGATTATTCTTCATATCTTTTCCTCTTATATTGGGTGTTCTTTACTTTGGTTAGATCTCAATAGGTTTTCCTTTTGTGGTATCTTCTTTTTATGAGCTCAATTATACAAAGTCCTACTTATATCATTTGCATTAGGAAAAGTCATAGAATCATGGATTTGTTTGATGATTCTCACATTTTTTCTCATGATTTTAATCCTATCATGGAGCATAAATCTTCTCACTTATCTCATGATGAGGATGATACTTTAAGAGTTCCTCCTTCATAAGTTGATAATCTTTTTAGTGAATTTGACAAATTAGAAACTTGGTTTGCTCGAAAAAATTAAAACCTTCATAGCGATGCTACTATTGAAGCTCTTAAGAAGCTTGTTAATAATGATGACAATAACCTTTCTATCTAGTATGGTATATCTCAAGTTTTTAATTTTGAAAACGGAATGAAAATAAAGTGACTAAGAGGGGTGGGGGAGGGGTGAATCAAGAACCAATAAAACTTCTTCTATTTAGATTATCTAATCCACTTCCATGTATGAACATAAAGTAATGAAGAAATCAACACCATAAAACTTTGACACAAGATATGGTAACCCAAAAACCCTCCAAGTAGAAGGTAAAACTAGGGTGGGGATGACATCCACAAGCTTCACTAATGAAGTAATAAAGTTGGCTTGTTAAGGCTTACAATTGATCACTTCTGGTGATCTACTCGATTAGGAGTATGAAGGACTACTAGGTCCACCTTGCAAAAGGATTTTACAATACAATGAAGCATTTTCTTTGCTAAGAGACTTAGCATAAAACTATCAAGTACACCTGGTTAAAGATTTGATTGATGCACCTATTAGGATGAATCATCAAGATGATCTCTACAATGCAACTTGATTTTTTGAATAAGATCCTTTTAATAATATAATCACTTGATTGTGATGGATGAATCTCTAATTTTGTCTTTGTACAGCCCTGTAGTATGATTGCATATTCTACTCCTTATTTGCTTCTTGCATCCAAGATAAAACATATATCTTCTTCTCTTATAATATTACACACTTAGACAAATGAATTTATCTTTCTTATATATTATTCAACCAATAAATTTATATTAAGTTAGCTTCCACAATATATATCCTCATTAAAAATATATATACCTTAAGGTCAACTCAAGTACCAATGCTTGGGCAATCCAATGCATTTGATCTTCTACCATCACTCAGGCAATTTGATACATTTGATCATTTGTTGTTATTGAGGCAATACAGAGAGCTCACGTGATTTTGAACTTGTTAGAAGATTGATTGGAAGCATGAATATTGATGATATTCCTATAGGGGAGTACTACAGATATTTTACTATGATGATATGTTACATTCATGATTGTGTTTGTCATTGATGTCAACATAGCAATTTTCTGTGGTATCTGACAGAAGAACAGTGGAAAGATCAAGTTGGTGTGGATGTCTAGTTGAGAATTCTAACTACTTGAGGTTATGGGAGATACTTCTAATTATTTGGTATATGCAGTTAGCATCAAAAAAAGAAAGGATAAGTCTGGAAGAAATTTTTGGTGATATATATTCTGAGATAGAGTTTTATAGAGGCATGTTTTGGTAAACTTGTTATATCTCTTAGAAGATTTGATATTCTAAGGATCGAGGTTGAGGACATGAATAAGAAATATTGGCGATGATGTGGCTAAATTTTCTTGTCATAATATTGTGTGTGCAGTGAGTTATTCAAGTTGCAAGGAAAAAGATTAATGTTATCGCTAAGTGTAACATGTTCTTAATGTGGTCATATAATAATTAATTGAGAAGGTCTAACAACCGACTCAGGGAATTTTTTTGAGGACTTTGTATAAAGGAAGGACATTTTCTTTTATCAAGTATGACATGAATTATATTGATGCAAAATATATTGTAAGCAGATAGAGAGAGTAGAATGTGAAGTTAAGTAGAGCAGTGCAGAATAAAGGAAACTTCATTTCCAAGGTTTTACTCAGTGATCCAAGGTTTGGTATTTGAATCCAAGGTTCATGACCTAGTCTAAAATTTTTGATAGTGATTGGTTTAGTTGATAGAACAAATGAAAGAGAAATAATTTAATAAATTACTTGTTTGAGCAGTGAGATCTCCTTGTAGTTGAAATTACATGTTTGGGAAATGGACTCATCTTCCATACACTGTACTATAACTCCTAACAGGGTTGGAATCTCCTAACAGGGATTCAAACTCTCCTAATAGGGACTCTATATACTAAATGTGGTAATAGACTCTTAATAGGGTCCATCCTCTAACAAGGAATATTTATATTAGTACATCATCTTATGGGCATCATTCCCATTGGGGTTTATCCTCTGATCTTGTGTAATTGTCTATGTGCATTTTAGCATGGTTGTTGTTTACTTTGGTTGAATGGTTAAGTTTGTTTAAAGAAGATAAATGTTTTAATTATTAGATAACTAACTCACCTCCCCACCTCTCAGTTATCTTGGTGAAATATTATTTCTTACAATTGGTATCAAAGCATCAGGTCCTTAAAGGAAAAGTTTAACAACTTTGGGAGTTCCATGGCTAACATGTTCAGGAAATATAGTCCAAAGTTCAATGGAACAAATTATGATAGCTGGAAGGAAAAGATGAAGACATATTTTTTTTGTAAGGGTCCAGGGTATTGGATCTTCACAAAATCAAAGAGGATGATCATTGTTGAAAAGGATTTCAAAATTTGCACCAAGGCAGAAAGAGATCTTTTCATGTGTGACATGAGAGCTAGAGAAGCACTATTGATCACACTTCCTAAAATTGAGTACAAATAGGTAAAATCACTTGCTACTTCACATTTGATTTGGATAGCTTTGGAAAATAGTTTTGAAGGTGATGCACATTCTAAGAAATAGAGGCTACAAAGTTAGATTTGTGTATTTCAAGATGCTAAATGATGGAAGATGAATTTGTAAGAACATATATAGGCAAGATATCATAAATTACTATAGGTATCAAAGCTCAAGGATGAACCAAAGAAGATGATGAGGTTATATGGAAGATATTGAAGACTTTAACACCACCATTTAAGTTAGCACTTTAGATGATACAGTTATTGATATCTTGTACCAAAAATTTCACAAAGGAGTCATTGCTTGGAAGAATTGAAGCATTTGAGAATGAGCTCAGACAGTCCAGAGAATTGACTAGAATAGAGATAGTTTTCAATGCCTTGAATATTCAACCTAGTCTATCAAGGAGAACAAGTGCTAGAGGAGATTTTGATAGCAACAACAAATCTGAAGAAAACAAAAAGATTGAAGAAGGAGTAGCCATTTTGGTAAAAAGAGAAAAAGGACGTAAGAAAATCTTTAAATGTTTGACTTGTGATGAATATGGTCATTATGCATTTAAGTGTCCTAAAAGAGAGAAAAATTAAAGTGAAATTAAAAGTCTAGAAAAGATAGAGAGTGTTTGTATGCAAACGAAGATAATGATTCTAATGAACAAGCATTAAGTGTTAATGATGATGAAATTGGATTTGTGGCAATTAAAGAAGAAAGTCCATAAAAGGTAGCTTTGGTGGCATAGGTTGAGAAGAAATATAATTGGATAATTGATAGTGGTTGTTTACATCATATGACTAGTGAAATGAACAAGTTTGTTGAAATCAAAAGTCGGGATGGAGGAGTTGTCAGAGTTGGAAACAATGCAACATGCTAAGTTAAAGGGATTGGATCTATAACTCTTGATGGTAAAACTAACACTAAGGATGTATAATTTGTTGATGGTTTAAAGCATAATCTTTTGAGTGTAGGACAACTAGTAGAAAAATGTTGAGATTCTTTTTAGAATGAGGAAAATGATGTCGGTCTCTAAATCCAAAGGATTTTAGACTTGCCTGTAAGAATTTGGTATAGCTCTAATACCATGTAAGAATTTTCTAAGGAAAGAATGAAATGCCAAGATCCAGAAGCTCGAGAGATAACACAAGAGAGAAAAGCTATGACCAAAGGAGAATGGATTAATTAGTTAACTGGGTACCAGATAATTGGATAAATACATCATAGAAGAGCCTTGTATATAAAGGCAATCAAGATGAATAGGATTCATGCAAAGAGATAAGCATACCAACTAAGCACATGTTCACCAAGAGTGGATTATCCTCCACTATGAATGAATTTATGTGCACCAATGTGAGGATAAGAATACAAGGGTCTATCTCATAAAGAGATGTAGTAAACAACATGTGCTCAATTGGAGTGCAAACTACTATATTGTCAACATGACAACTCATATGAATATGCAAATTCCTAGGTGTCTACATGACAACTAATATAAAAATGAACTGACCTAAGTATACTTAAGTAAAGTGTAAATGGTAAATACTTATTTACACCAACACCCCCCCTTAATTGAAACTTTAAAAAATGTACTTAAGCTCACAAAAGCTAGATAATAATGCAAGATGGGTCCCAACTACTAAGTCGTGTTAGGTACCCATGTACAATATGCTAGTGCAAAAGATATGCAATGTAATCTCTCATAAAATGGAGAAAGAGGGAAAACTACATGGGAAAAACCCCCCTCCAAAATGAGAGATAAGTACAATAAGAGAAAATGAGACAGAAGACCTCATGTGAGGAAAAGATCCCCCCCATTAGAGAGAAGAAAAGGAAGATAGACCAAGTAACCCCCCCCCCCCCCCCCCCCCCCCCCCCCCTCAATGTAGAATGTACACCTATAGTAGATGCTCCAAGCTTGATGTAGAAACTATGCCATGAGTGTAGAACAACATTCCTCCCCTTAGGAAGAAATAAAACCAAAATTTTATCAATGAGGCCTCTCCCATCTATAGGAAGAAACCTCAAAATGTATGAAATCTCTAAAACCTACTCAACTGTCCCCATGTCAATACTAAAAGGTGCCTCCTCCATATCATGTGTACTATGCCACTCTACTAAAAAAGAAAAATTAGGCTCAACTAAGGATGAATGTAGAACATGTATAAAATACTTGAATATCTCCTCTAAAAATAAAGTGACCTTCTCCAACTACTGTATCAAAGGATCTACCATCATGTCAACCTCGAATGAATGATTAGGTAGAGAATGAAGATGAGGGTCAGCATGCTCCCTCTCAACAACTAAAGAAGGATCATCTTCACCAAGAGGATGAATGTCATCAATAATGTCTCCCAAATTTGCAATGTAGGACTCCACCAAAAAACTAGAAATTTTTGTCAAGTAGTCATCCCATGGAACTAAGTCTGGAAGACAATGAATATTTTGTTGTACTTAATCACTTGAATCCATGGCTATGAGAATAAAACTATCATCAGGAACAATAATAGATGCAATATCAATAGGAGGAGAAGAAATGGATGGCTCAAGAACTTGATCATATGTGAGAACACCCAAGTTCAATTATCCAAAGTTCTCCTCAAAATCTAAATCAATAGTAGAAGTGTGATCAAAATATACTGAAGAATCTAATGAGAAATCATTTTCATCATCATGAGCAAAACTTGAGATGTAGTATAGCCTAGATGTATGATCAACCACCCTTGTAATAATGATCTCTCTAGTCTCCAAGTCTATGATACAAACTAAATCAGGTGTGAATTCCACAGTCCTTCTTCTATCTCCATGAGTGAGCTGATAGATGGAAAGAAGAGTATGACTTAGCTGAGGTACACACACCAGATCTTTGAAGTATCCCTCCCCCTTATCAATAGTTCCTTTCCCAATCACATTCATGTAAGTATGATTTCCCATCAAAATAGGTGGAGTATGGTAAGGATCAAATGATGAAAACATAAACTATGAAGATGCCATATGATGAGAAGCCCCTGAATCTAGAAGCCATCTTCCTGAATTTTGACTTGAAGTAGCTACTAAGGCTTGCCCTTTCCGCATGTGATCCTTTCCTTTATCAAAATCTGAATGTGAAGAAGATGATGAAGTATTCATTCTTGATGGTAGACGAATTTGATTCTTTTAAAGAAGATTCTTGAGTTCATCTATCTCCTTCTTATAACAATGATGTTCTTCATGTCCATTCTTCTTGCAATATGCACAAGTAAGAAACTCCTTCTTGGATAATTTACCCGTATTGTTAGATTTGTCTTATGGTGAGGAGGTTGAGTGTTCTTTCTCTTATTGTGAATTTTTTTGCCATGATTTTTACTTCTTGTTAGACCCTTTTCCTTGATTTCCTTTACTAGCCACCGATGCTTTGGACTTTGAAGACTTAAGAATCCCCATACTCATCAAGTTTGATTTTTCTACCAAAAATATCTCTGTGAAGGAATCAAATGAAGGAATGGTGTAGGAAGAACCTAAGGTCAACTTATGAATGTTGAAGCTAAAAAAATGATGCATACTCTAGAGGAAGTTTTCTCATCAAATTATAGATCAAATTTTCATCCTCTATGGTAATTCCACAATCCCTAACCATTGACCTTAGCGCATGTGCCTTGGCGATATAGTCTTGAATTATGTCAAACTCCTTTGGACCTAATGACATGAGATTTTCATCAAGTTCAAAACCCCTAGCTTTGTCTACTTTTGCATACAAGCTAATAAACTTATCCCATGCTTCCTTTATTATTTTACTATTATCAATATGGAAGATAAGATCTTCATGTACATACTTCCTCAAAGTACCAATAACAACCTTATTTTTATGATTCCATTCTTTAGTTTATCAAGATTAGATGGTGCAACCATGGTTACATGAACATAATCAATTAAACATTTCTCCATCATTTTACTCCATGCTATAATTGTCCATGTGGCATATTTATGTGGAGTTAAAAGTGGAAACCTAGGAGAACCCATGATGCAAAATAAAAGAACACAAGAGAAAGAGAAGTGAAACAACTCAAGACACCACCCCAAATCACTCAATCAAAGAACCACACCCCCCCCCCCCCCCCCCCCCCCCCCCGCCCAACCAAAAAAGAAGGATAATTTTGGCACTTTAAAATTAGTGCATGTAAAACTACCACTTGTCAAAATGAACCAAAGTGGACTTCCAATTTTAATGGTTACAACAATAAATATGAAACTATATCAGACTCAACGAGATAAGACACAAGACCTCTCAAGGATCTAATTAATTACAAGTGCCAAAACAAACCAAAAATGACCAAATGTTGAAAGTACTATGTCTACTCAAAACTACTCCAAACTGATACCAGATCTAGAAAGTAGACAAAAAAATACACTTTCAAAAAAAATAGCACTAAATATGTGTCCATATGAGCTCAAACTAAGCCTCTAAATTTGTAAAAATTGGGATTTGCAATTTTTAGAAAAAAATCATGAATAGACATTGCAAACAACCTACAACAATGTGTAGATCATGAAATTCTACCCCAAAACAAAAAAAATTGCTCAAAAAAAGAAGTCTGTATGAGGGAGATATCGTTGTTTGAAAATCACCTCTATAATTATTTTTCCTAAATCGCTTTCGTCACACCTCCAAAAATCAAATGACTCTAGATTTCACCTCAAATGTTCAATTTTGATGAAACAAAAGTCGATTTGGGTGGTTTTTTGACCTTCTGAATGTGATGCCAACATCTGAATTGCACCAACAAGCTCTAATCTTGATCTACAAAAAAAAATCTCTCCAATGGATATACAATGAAACTCCTATGGCTCTAATACCATGTAAGAATTTGCCTTAGGCAAGAATGAAATGCCAAGATCTAGAAGCTCAAGAGATAGCACAAGATAGACAAGCTATGATCAAAGGAGAATGGATTAATCAAATAATTGGATAAATACGTCATAAAAGAGCCTTATATATAAAGGCAATCAAGATGGCTAGGAGTCATGCAAAGAGATAAGCATACCATCTAAGCACATGTCCACCAAGAGTGGATTATCCTCCATTATGCATGAATTTATGTACACCAATGTGAGGATAAGAATACAAGGGTGTATCTCATAAAGAGATGTAGTAGACAACATGTGCTCAATTGGAGTGCAAACTATTGTCTTGTCAACATGACATCTCATATGAATATGCAAACTCCTAGGTGTCTACATGACAACTAATATGAAAATGCATTAACCTAAGTAAACTTAATTAAAGTGTAAATGGTAAATACTTATTTAAACCAACATTACCTAATTAAGAGGATTTGAGTAGATCAGAACAACAACAATAACATAGTATTACTTGGTATTCTTAGAACTTAGATATTTTTAATCTATGTTGCCATTAATGCCAAAGGGGGAGATTGTTAGCATGAATTTTGATGATACTACAATGGGGGAGCATTGAGCATTGGAAATATTGATATTTTACATTCATGACTACATTTTTCATTGATGTCAACATAACATGGTTTCTGTAAATATTAGCTGATTAGAAGACATAGATCTTGATGGTGCAGACAATGGTTTAATTGTCTAGTGATGTGCAGTTATGGAGATGTTCAACACATTGTCCTGATGATGTGGTCAAATGTAGAGAGTCTGACTCAAATAAATGCAAAAGATGTACTTGATTTATAGAGAACAGTTTAGAGATAGAGTATTGGGACAATAGTTCTTGATGGTTGTTGGCTATCTTACACTTGAGATGTAATAAAGAGATGTGCAATTAGGTAGTAATAGAGGATAGTCAAGTGATGATGTTAGCAAGTGCACAAGCCTTAGCATCACATGTGTGAATTTTTGTATAGACTATGAGTTGATAGTGCTATTATAACTGTAATTAATTAATTATCTTATTATAATTAATTTGGAAATCCTCAAGACTAACTCAAAGATTTATTGTGAAGATATTTGACAAAGGAAGAATGTTTTCCTTGATTGTAAGTGTGTCTATTGTTGCAAGAAGTGTGAAGTGTGAAAAGGAGAAGAGTGCTTACTGAATGCATGTAAGAGATCCAAGGGATTATTGGATGCAAGATTCAAGATCTAGTTACAAGATCAAGAGGAGTAGAGGTCCAGTTGACAAGACAGAGAAAAAGAAAGGAATGATGCAGTATTATTTGTCAAGGAATAATACATAGATCATTTGGATAGTGGGGTCATTGGTCTTTCCCTTGAATATGTTTAGGCAGTGGGTCCAACTAGCTTCCACAACTCCTAATAAGGTTGGACTCTCCTAACAGGGCTTCAAAGTCTCTTAACAGGGACTCATATGTGCTGAATGTTGTAACAGACTCCTAACAGGGTCTATCCTCTAACAAGGAATATTTATATTAGTACATCATCTTGTGGTTACCATCCCCACCAAGGTTTTCCCTCTGATCAAGGGTTTCCCTAGTTAACATATCTATTCTTATTGTGTATCAATATCTTGTTGTGGCTTTAGTTTATACTACTCATATGGTTAAGATTTTTAAAGTTGATAAGTATGATATTAGTTGGATAACTTATTTACACCCCTTAGTTATATCAATGGACTATATATTCTAACAAAAAATTGGAAGGCTTTGAATTTGGTAGTCTGACTATTCTCATGTTTTTACATTACCTTCTTGATTTATATAATGAAGAGGTTAGACATGACACTTTTTAGAGTTTTCTCTCTAATGTCCCTTTTAGCTTTAACAACATTCATCCACCTTTGAGAAACTAGCTTTGATAGGACATCAGGAACTTTCCCTTTCAGCTCAATAGGGTCATATTTCCATTTAGCCATCTTCTGATTAGGGCATCTTCAATTTGTTGTTTCTCTTCAATGCTTCTACTTTCATACTTGATGCAATTGAAACCTGTCATTCTACTTCCTTCTCTAAGTCTCTTAACTTGTTGTATAAAGGATAGTGGAGGCTTCTTCAACTAAATTATAGGAGTGTTCTCCTCTTCATCAAATGCATCCTGAAGCTTTAGCTTCCTCTTGGATTTCTTGGCAATAGTGAATGCAAGGGTAGCTACCTTCTTGGGTACCCTTGTATACACTTTTCCCTTTTTCCTAAGAGGTTCTTGTTACTCTTCCTCCTCTTCCTATTCCTCCTGTTCTTCTTCATTTTATTCCTCTTCTTCTTCCTCTTCCTCTTCATCTTTTCCTTTAGTAAGCATGAGAGGATCACCTTTCAATTTCTTCTTCAATGTCTCCATCCTCTTCTTCCCTCTTTTGAAAAGTTGAAGAATCTCTATTTCTAGAGACATCTTGGTCTTTTCTTCTTCATAGGTGCCAAAGTGAGTTTCCTTAGGGTTATAAGGCTCATTGAGAAGAGATTTTATGGTATCCCTTGTATCATCAATATTAATCTCATATCCTAGGGGTTTCACCCATGTACTCCTAGGAATGACTACCTGAATGTGAGTGTTATCATAGTCAACCAAGAAGAAAATGTCTTGAGCATATTTCTCAACCAACGGTTGAGGTATCCTATACCTTCTCTATATCTTCTCCTTTAAATTTTCAATGTATGCTTCCATTATTCCATTAAAATTCTCTCCCAATTCTTGAAGGAAATCATTGATTTGATAAATTACAAGTCTTTCCTTATTCTAGACCACACTACCTTTGGATGGAAATGATTGTTAAACATAAAAGAATAAGCACATGAGTAGGGATCCAAACTTACATATGTTTTCCTTAGAAGCTTAGGTGCTCTCCATGTTCTTACTAAGTTGGTTGAGCTATAACTCGATAAGGTCAAATGATAGATTGTTCTTCACCACCTTGTAAGCCAAGTCAATGACTTCACATGGGACACTACTTGATCTACTTGAGTTGTAGATCTCATGTGCAATGACATGGATCCTAAATTTTATTTGCATGTCAGTGACATTTTTGAGCTTCATTCCCTTGCCACCCCATTCTTCTAGGGTCTTCTTTGTTAATTCGCCTAGAGCTAGGGTTTTTGTTGTTATGGGTCTATCCAACATAGGGTAACCTATTACTTGGTGAATTATTTTCTTCGTAATCATCATAGGTTGCTTGAGCAAGAAGGATATGTGAGGTACTCTACTCAGAATGAACCTGATCCACTTGATTTTGAAATCTTTTGATTATTCTTTTAGAAGTTATGTGATATACCATTCTTGACAAGTGCAGTCAGTAACAAATTGCAAAAGGTAAATGAAGACATGAAGGATAGTGCAAAACAATTGAAGAATAACTCAAGTACATCTTCTATGCACTAATTCTGAGTAAGGTATGATTATGTATTACAACATGAGTGTTTACAAGAGGAGAGCAGCATTAGATCTGAAATAAATGAAATTCAAGTCTTACTTGTACAATATCTTGAGGTAATCTAGATACAGTTAAAGATTTCGAGATAATTAGTTGCGGCCCTAATCTTATTAATTGCAGATCACATGACATACCTGACAACCAAGCTATTGATTGAAGTGTAAGCAATCAATCTAATCAAAACCAATTGGGACAACACAATGGAAATGCTGAAGATGCACTAGAAACATTTTCTTGATCATTATGGATTTCACCCCCAGTAATTTTTATGTATTATGTTATTTTGACATGAGTATAAAAAAAGGGGGATATTATGTAAAAGGGAATAATGTGATATATATTTGTATGTATATATGTTTGTTTGTATTATGTATATATTTACAAAGATATCAAGAGTTGGTATAATACGAACAAAACCATTTTTGAAAAATATTTTTAAAACTAAAAGATATACCAAGAGGAAGCATATGTATAGGGGGATTTTATGCTTAAGAAACCTTTGTATCAAGGTCAATGTTATTTATATACATATTTTTTTGACACTAATGTCAAAGGGGAGGAATGTTACTACTATTGAGTATTTTCTTGTCAGTTAGTGTCAAAATGTGCATGGTAATCGAGTCACTATAGTTCTCGAGAAATGAAGAAGGATATGGAAGACCATTACATTTGTACCCAAGCTCTAGTGGATACCGGGTGATACCATATTCACTGAGATTTTTTTTTTACCTAAGTGAAACGACAAGTTATACTAAGCAAGTCGATAGCCACCGAGCAGTGTCTACACCAAGCGTCAACATGTATGAACATTGTAATTATCAAGCGATACATGAATGCCATAAAAGTTTGAATTTGCATAGAATTCAATGTGACACATATAAATTGAGTAGGAAAAATGGTTTACAATAATCAAGGTAAAGATTTGCTAATAATTTCCAATAAGAATGTGAAGTGATTATTGATGATTTCGAGGCAACACTAACCAATAGAAAAAGGATATTAAGGAAGGAAGGAATGGATGATTCTAGAACCATTGATCATAATCAAAAGACTATTCCAAAAGGTTATGATACCATAATTATGTCAAACTAGGAAATGGTAAAAGATTACTATAAAAGGAGCTATTGATAACTATTTGAAGTTTTTCTTGATGGTATGGTTGAGGATATTTTTATGGAGAAGTAAATGTCACCAAGGAAAGATTTGAAGCAACAATACAGGACAAAGGTCAAAAGTTGGAGTTAGTGACAAAAAAGAGAGGAAATTTTGTGAATCTATCATAGGAAAGTGATAATAATTGAGTAGACGAGGGATCTAATATAAAAAAGTAAGTTAATACTAGAGGTCATTTGTTGCTACTTTCTAATTGTTGTAGTAGTTTTCTAAATACTTGAAAAAGATGGACTTGATAGTTTGATAAGTAGATCTTTTAAATGAGTAAACACTTGATGAGTTTTATAAAATCCTTGTAAAAGGTAGATCCTTGTAGATATTATTGTATTCTCTTTATTGAGAAAGCCACCAAAAGTGACAAAACATTGTAGCCCTAACAAGGAAACCTCTTATTGAAATAGTGATGGATTTGTGGGTACCATCTCCACCACAATTTTCCCTCTGACCAAGGGTTTCTCTGATACTAGATACTTGTCTTATGCATTATTTTTCATGAGCCTATATGTTTTATATAATTTATGTTAGTTTCATTTACAAAGTAATGTGATGAGAGAAAGAAACTATTACTAAGCAACAAAGGAAGCTAAGAAAGGACAAAATTTTATTGATTGAGCAAGTTTTAGAGGATATTGATTCACCCCCACCCCCATCACCCCCCCTTCCCCCTCTCAGCATCCTATCTATCATGTATACCAACAAGGAGGTGTGGCAGTCACAAAAGAGAAGAGTTTGATATTGCTAACTCATCAAGGTGCAATTGATCCTTAATAGAGTGTTAGTGGTAGAATAAATATCATAGATCC
Source organism: Cupressus sempervirens (assembly GCA_028749045.1). Lineage (NCBI taxonomy): Eukaryota > Viridiplantae > Streptophyta > Pinopsida > Cupressales > Cupressaceae > Cupressus > Cupressus sempervirens. Next base: position 218,413,803 of record CM053784.1, on the reverse strand, counting down.
AAAAGAAGGATAATTTTGATTTCATATAGTAATTAGGCCTATATGCCTATTGTGTAAGCCTACATGTTGTTGACCAATTATATTTCAAGTTATGAATTTATAATATATAAAAATGTTAGATCTTGTATTCTATCAGTTTCTTGTGCTTACTTCTATTGTGCAACTCTTTCTACATAGCCTAGACTATTATCCTTGAGGACTCTCCCACCACAAATATGTCAAGTGGTATCAAATACAAATTTTTATTCTCACAGTATAAAGTTTTTGTTCTTGATATTGTGAAGCCCTAGAAGTACTTATTATGGGATGATAGAGAGAATATTTGGCATGAGGATGTTCAAATATATCTCCAAGAGGAAATGATAGAGGTGGAGCATAAGGAGATGCAAATTAGTTGTGATGGACATGTTGGGAGAGATTGCAGCATAATTAGAATTTATTAAATCATAGAAAATAAGAGGTTGACATGTTGATGATGCAAGTGATGAGGAAGAGGAATAAATAATGGAGGAAGAAGAACCAGAAATTGATTAGGAAGATTAAAAAACTCCTAAGTCCCTAAGTAGGGTGAACACCAGAGAAAATTTGAACCCACTGGAGACTATGATGGAAAGTTGGACTTAGACGAATTACTTGATTGGTTTATAGTAAAGGAGAAAATAATTTTATTTTGAGGGTACACGTGAGGATAAGAATATAAAGTATTCTTTTAAAATTTTGAAGGGACATGCATCACTATAGTGGGAACATTTGTAGACTAATAGAAAGTGAACAATATTTGGTGAACTTTAAGATTGAATTTTATCATGATGAAGTTCTATGTGATATAATTCATATGGATGTATGCCATATCTTGAAAATGGGATGAAACAAGTTTTGTTGCCTTTAGAAGAGATTGGACTAAGAGTGAGATTTTTTCTAGCATTAGAGTTTGTTTGGTTAAAGGAAGGAGATTCCTAGATGGTTTGAGAAATAAAAGTATGTGTTATTCTTTATTCCTAAGAAAACTAATTTGAAATTAGGACAACCATATAAGATAAATAATTACTAGAAGAATATGAGGACATAATATTAAATAATGTACCTAATGTATTAACACATGCGAGGAGTGTAATGGATACCCTACAAATAGCTCTGATACCACTGTAATGGACACCATGAATGCCCAAAAGCTGAACCAAGGCTGAAATTATATTAATGCTGAGAATGTTGCAATCAATTACAAAGAGATGTATTCCAAAGGCCAAACCCTAATGGAATGACGTCTAGAATGTTACAATAGAGAATGAATGTCCTCTATTGCCCAAAATAGAGTGTGATTCACACATCCAAGCTCTTATCAAATGCAAGTCATAATCATCTGATACAATAATCTGATGCTCAACAATGAGACTTTCAGCCCTATTTATCCTTTTCTTCATCCTTCTGGAAGGAACTAAAACATTAATTAATTGCAAGAGCTAGAAGCTTCCTCCTTCCAATAATTAATGCATTCTCTAGAAATCCCTCCCTAGCAATAATTAATTAAATCACGAGAGGCTTCCGTCCTTCCAATAATTAATACATACCTTAGAAACTATTAATATAAAGTTACCTTTTAATTTTAATTGAATGACTTTAATTTTCTTATCCTCCACTTAGACTTTGGAGAACGTGAGAGCTAAAAGATGGGATCATTACAAATCTGCCCTCCTTGAAATTGCTTGTCCTCAAGCAATTAAGTAACATAATGAACTCCAACCTCCACCTAGATCCCAATTGAAGTAATGCGTGATATCCATATAGACATTAAACAAACTACAAATGAACATCATTAAGACCAACCACATGTCCTGCAAGTTAGCTCCCAAAACTTGTGCTGATGAAGCATAAGTCTGGATGTCACCAGAAGGCAGCTCCATAGAAGATCTATGAAACCTCTTCCTCCCAACTGCTGCAACACAAAATTAAATCTTTGTAGATGGTGAAAACTAAGCCCAACTCCACTCAGGTGAATGATTAGCCTCAAACATCAAATTGTCATAATACAATGTTGTATCCATGTTTAACATAGTACTATCCCAAGAGTGAACATTAACACTTTGTTGATCGATAGTATAATATGACTCTGTCACTATATTGCTCACCTCATTAGCAATAACAAGTGTACTATCATCAGAGCACACATCTACAACCGCATGCTTACTGCCAAACTCCTCATTGGATGGTTCAACTGACATAGAAGTGGTTGTTGATATGACAGTTCCCTTGCATTCTGCTAATTCCACTATTGCTAAATCATCATCCCTTGACAAGACTTCATATGTGGTCTCCTAACTTTGCACACGTCTCTACTGACTCTGCCGAAATGCCCACATCACCAACATCATATCTGGCTGGCTCTATACGTGTCTCGATCCCACCTGAGAAATCGACTACCTTCTGCTCTGGAGCAACATACAAATCGTCAATGTTGATGCCCATCTGTCTAGCCATAAGCTGCAACATCATATCCATTCGCCTATTCTGCTCCTGTTGCATCCTATTCTGCTCCTGTTGCATACGTTGCCCCTTCTCTAATGTACCCAATAACTGTTTGAACATCACATCTTGATCTGGACTAGTATACATCTTTATCCGGCTATCAATATGATCTCCATAAGATGGCAGGACTTATAGCTCTGATACCACTGTAATGGATACCCTACAAATAGCTCTGATACCACTGTAATGGATACCCTACAAATAGCTCTGATACCACTATAATGGACACCCACGAATGCCCAAAAGCTGAACCAAGGCTGAAATTATATTAATGTTGAGAATGCTGCAATCAATTACAAAGAGATGTATTCCAAAGGCCAAACCCTAAGGGAATGATGTCTAGAATGTTACAACAGAGAATGAACATCCTCTATTGCCCAAAAAAGAAGTGTGATTCCCACATCCAAGCTCTTATCAAATGCAAGTCATAATCATCCGATACAATAATCTGATGCTCAACAATGAGACTTTCAGCCCTATTTATCCTTTTCTTCATCCTTCTGGAAGGAACTAAAACATTAATTAATTGCAAGAGCAGGAAGCTTCCTCCTTCCAATAATTAATGCATTCTCCAGAAATCCCTCCCTAGCAATAATTAATTAAATCACGAGAGGCTTCCGTCCTTCCAATAATTAATACATACCTTAGAAACCATTAATACAAAGTTACCTTTTAATTTTAATTGAATGACTTTAATTTTCTTATCCTCCGCTTAGACTTTGGAGAACGTGAGAGCTAAAAGATGGGATCATTACAAGGAGTATCAATAAATTTATACGTATCTAATTCTTGGAGATAGCTTTCCAAATAAATCCACACACTAGATAAAATCAATAGATAATGATGAACTAAGTAGACAGGGACAAGATTTTCTAAGGAAGGGTTTGATAAGATAAATTTTGAGTCCTTGAAAAATTCCAGAAATATTTAAACCTAAGAAGAATGGAGAACATGGAATGTTTTATAATTCTAGTGAAATAGACTAGATCATAATGAAGTAACAATTTTCTTTACCTAGTATGGACACTATAATGGATTGTTTGATTAGAGCTAGAAGTTTTTCAAAGATTTTATTGAAGAGTGGATATCATTAGATCAGTATTAGAGAAGGTGATGATTGAAGACTACATTTAAGATAAATGAAGTATTATATGAATGGTTGGAGATGCCTTTTGGACTAAACAACACACTGATTACTTTCACAGGGTTGATAAAGGAGGTATTGGAGATATTCTTGGGTACGTTTGTGATTTGTTATTTGTTAGAATCTGATAAGATTAATAACCCAAAAAATTAGTGCAAAGAATAAATATCTAAACTATGAATGCAAATGATATAAAATCAAAATAGCATCATAGAGTTAGTCTCCAAGAGAGTAATGCAAATGCTGGAAGCAAAATAGCATTACGAGGATGCAAAAACAAGATATGCAAATACAAGCCAGGTAGCATGCTTATATAGGCTAGGAAGAGGGAGGAGGTGGCAACACCAACCAATGAGGAGCAACCATCTATCGGACTAAAGATAGCAAAGTATCTTCCCAAGATAGCTAATGGATGCTCACATGTAGGAAGCTGACACCTCACAACCATTCACCTAATAAGACATGCTTTATTAACCTAAGCGAGATTATTAAAAGTGTAGAAAAAACCTAGCAAAATAGGAAAAATAAAAAACTACACTAACACCCCCCATAAGCGAAGCTTAGGTGGATGCTAACCTAGCAAAGTTATGAAAGTAGGAAAATGGGTCCCGGAAACAAGGCCTGATCAGGTACCCAATACAAGAAAAAGAACTAGATGAAGGAAACTAAGCCTCCAATCTAGGAAATGTCCCAAAGAGGAGAACAAAAAAGAGCATGAAGCATCTCCAAAGCATGAAGCTGCAAACACTGTCAGAAGAAACTGCTGGAACCCCCATTGAAATAGTGCATGACCAGGTAGAGAAGACAAAGTCTGAAGAGCTTATCAATCGAAGAGGTGACCTCCAAAGGTAGGAATGAATGAGTGTCTATATAGTAGATGAACCATCTCACCGAAATGCATAGGTGCCTAGCCACTGCATCCGCCTAGTACATAGGAACAAAAACTGAATATGTAGATCACTCAACCGAACCAAAGAAGTAATAGAGCCAATAGGTGAACCCCCCCATAATGTTGAACAGGGAGAGGGGTGACAGGAAGACTGAAATGCAATGCCAAAAACATCTGCAAGAAAAAGAATCAGGAACACCAATAGTGCAATAGAAGTACAAGCACAGGATAAAGGGCGGTGTCACCGACACACTGCATGGGCTAATGTCGTGGAAGAAAAATTCACTTGACAAAGGTGGATGAGCACAAAATGGAAAAACATCATGACCCCGCATGGCACTTTATAAATGAGTGCGAGTACAAACAAACACAAGGTGTACAAGATCCCAGATATGCAAAAGTAGGCACTTTATCTCAGTGTGTTTACAGAAAAAGGAATGCAACAGAATAGAAGCATACAATGCTCAGAAGTTAGAAAGAAGAGTGAGCCAAAAGAACAGAAGAAGAGATTCCAGGGCCTGTAGAATCCAAGTAATCCGCCAAAGTGTGAAAGTGCAAAACTCGAAGGAGAAAGAACTTGGAGTAGAATCTGGATAAAAGACCTTTGCAACTGAATAACTCATAGAACCAGCTTTCCAACGATATCTGGCGAGCCCAGAAAAGAGTCTGAATGAGCGAGATATGGCTCCCAAAAGGCAAAATAGAATATCTACCTTTGACTGCCAAAACAGGCAACCAGACTATAGAAAAAATCAAAAAAACTTGTACCATCATCTCCGTCTCAAAACTAGCTTTTCGACAAATTTTTTGGATCGAAAAAATAAGTCTGTATGCTCAAGTTATGGAAGAAAAATCGATAGGGCCTCCTCATGAAGAGCATATGCTAAAAGTGAAACTTGGGCATAATAATCAAGGAAACAAATAGAACCACTACAATCTACTCGAAAAATTATACACTTTCAAAAAAAGAATCGCCTCTATATGAGGTCGTATGAGAAATTTATGATCCTCCGAAGTTTCCAAAACGAGAACTGTGCACAGTCACGGTTGAGAATCTACAATTTCTGAAGAATCATGCATGAAAATCAAAAAACAACTCCACTAATGGATAGAGCACAAAAAAATAGCTAGGTTCATAACAAGAATCATCAAAATCTGAGTCCGTATGAGCAAGAATGAGAAATTTGAAAACTGCATTCAAATCTGCGACTGCCAACGGAGAGGGGTATGGCTGTAGCCTTTCATGCTCGATTCTGAAAAATATATAGCTTGCATGAAAAATTTAAAAGATACCCAGATGGTTTTTTGTGGCTACGAACAAAACTCAGAAAGCATTTTTCTTTTTGATGTACAAAAGATGCTGTTGTAGTGTAAATTGGATGCCTTTAACAGTAAAAAATGGGTCCAAAAATAAGAAAATGACCCCAACAACCAAAATATGACATGCAAATGCTGGATCAGCTTCCTAAGTCCATCAATGGTATGCTAGAACCTGCAATACTGATTGAAAACTCCAAATATGCAAGTTGGTTGTCAGATTTGAGATTGAAACCCCAGAGAAAAATGTTTTTGTTAAAACTTTTCTGATTCTTAGGATCATCCAAAGATGCAAGAGAAGAGTATACTTTGTTTTTCAAAAAACTACAATAAAGTTTATTAGCCCCCCCCCCCCCCCCCCCCCCCGAGTCTCTCAAATAAGGAAACTAAAATCTACTCTTGCACATAGAAAAGCTATGATACCATGTTAGAATCTGATAAGATTAATAACCCAGAAAACTAGTGCAAAGAATAAATATCTAACTCTATGATGCTATTTTGATTTTGTATCATTTGCATTCATAGTTTAGATATTTATTCTTTGCACTAGTTTTTTGAGTTATTAATCTTATCAGATTCTAACATTATTTGGATGAAATTTTAGCTTTTAGAAATGAAAAAGAACATTTTTGCATCTGAGGTAAGTTTGGTAGAGGAGAGAAGAGAAGTCATTGATAAAAATTTAAAAGTATACTTTCACAAAGGAAGAACTATTATACTTGGGATTTTTGATATCTTTAGATTTTATAGATGGACCCTGAGAAAGTAAAACCAATTATTATGAATAGATCAAATTTCAAGGGGGTGAGGTGTTGGAAAAAATCTATTCCCCTCCCAAATGATGTGAAAAATCTCTTTATTAGAGTGTCTTAAAAAAGCAAGCTAGATGATGTATGAAACCCTAATTTGGAATTGGTGCCTCTTTTGTACTTTAAGGTGTTGGGTATCCTATTACAATTGCATATTATGCTCCAAGAAGGAGTGGGGAATAGACCAAAATATTTAGAAGTTGAATACAAGCTAAATGACATGGTAGGGTAGTGATACTTACTACGGGGGCATTTCCAAAGGGGACATTAATTACTATTTATGATGTATTCCTTTACCTAGGAGGCCTATACATAATCATATTGATAACAATAATATTAAAGTGTACCATAATATGATGAGATGACATAATGTGATTGACATGACCAACAATTTCATTTATCACTACCCCCCTACATAATGAAAGGTAACCTACATGTTTTGTATTAATAAGACTCCCACTTATTGAGAAATATAGCACAAATGAGTCTATTTTTTTGGGGGGATGGTTATACTATTTCATCCAACTAGATATATAAACATTTCTCCTAGCTTTAGATCTTTTTATGTTAACATTAACTTTTCTTTTCTATATCAAGAGTTATAATTCTCATTTTAGAGTTGATTACCCCTTGTATTATGTCATTGTTTGAGGAGTGAACACAATTGCACTACGTCGAATAAACCATACAAGTTTTATAATGCACCCACAATGTGGTACATCCACAAGGAGGTTGTGGTTACCAATTTCATTTAGTCAATTAATGAGTTTGATTAGGGAATCTCCACCCAATTTTATAGCTCTTGGGATAACAAGTGGGTTTTTGTTGAGGATATTTGTCTTGAAATCAATGAATATCTCATTGCCAAAGTCATTAGGATTTTGACTAAGAGAAAAATTGGAAAGTTACCAATCAAATATTTGATAACACTAGTCTAAATAGGTTCTTTAATGGTAGTATGATGTTGGTAAAGAATCAAGACAAATGTGATAGGACCGGTTTCCCTCTTCCTTACCTGAGTTCCCTCTTCCTTACCTGACTAGGCTTAATTTATGATTATAAGGTACCTCATCCTATAAGGTCATTTTAAAATTTACAATTATTATAATATGTGTCTTCTTAATCTCTTTAGGAATCATGAAATCATCTCATTTCTATTATTCCTCTTAAACTATAATGAGAGCTTTGTGTTTGATGTCAAGGATAGTGTTTGTTTGGGTAAAAAGATGATTCACTTGCACCTAGGCCTTTTTGTAGGATTTATAATTTTCATTTGATCCTCTACCCATATAAACTTAGATCATTTTTTATGAGACCCCCATGATGCTGATCATAGTAGAAGCTGAAAGGAATTGACTTCTAATAGCTCCACCCATAATTATGATAAAGTGAAGGAGGGGCTTGTTAATTCTAGTACTAACATGCCATTATGTGAGGAGAACCCTATTTAGGATAGGTTCAACATGGATTTGAGCTCAGATTCATAAATCTTAAAGAGTGAGGTGGATAGTTTTAAAAAATAGAGTGATCAAGGTGGACAAAAAAATTGAAGCGATTCCAAATTTAAAATTGAAAAACTTAATCTACTTGATGCAATGAAATATTATCAAGCATGATGGAAAAGTGAAAGGAAACTGTAAAATTTATATTTATATTCATCACTTAAAATTGGTCTCATTTGTTACATTATTCTAATCATACTATTTAAATTAGTCTCTTATGTTGGGTACTTCTTTATCTTTTGGTGCGAATTTTCATGGGTATAGGCTGGTGAACTATGACCTATACTTATCTAGTTTATTAGTTTTCTTCTAGGTTTCTTTTAATACTATTTCTATGTTAGTGAATCATGTCACACACTCTTGGGACTTGTAAGGGTCAACACCCTAGTTTCTTAATGCCAATTAATAATAATAATCTAAAAAATAAAAATAAAAATCTAAGTACATATTACATATCTAGAAATAAAAATTAGAAAGAAATTTCTCAGTGAAATTTAAGCTTGAATATGTGGGACTATATGGATAGGTGACCTAACATGGAAACTATTTGATATAAGTATCTAACTATGATCCCAAATTATTATGTCACATAGATAATCTCCCTAAATTTTGATTGGAAAAGTGTTAGACTATGTTACTAAGCTATAATGTTTAGGGTTATCTACTCTTTCAAACTTTAAATCTTTTTGTATCCATCCAATCTTTTTGAATCTACAATTGGATAAATCTTTCTCAACTTTGAAAGATAAAAAAATGTTGGACTATATAGAGTCTTTCCTTAGTCAAACACTAAGCAAGAATTAACCTCTTCTACAATAATGATTATTAGAAAATGACAGGTTACCCTAGTAGTAAAGGTGATGAATCTAAAGTAAAATGCTAAATTAACGATTATACTTGAAGCTTGATGAGTTTAATACTCTTTGGATATGAGCTTAAGTATTGATGCATCAACATGACAACAATAAAAGACAAATCATGAAAGATCCCTTGCATTAATATTTGTGTAATGTTCTACTTGTTAGAGAGATATAAAAAATGTTTTCTCATAATTTAATGTTTAGGCTTAGATGTGTGAGTTGTGAGTGATTTTATATGAAATAAATTACAAATGATGATCATATATATATATATATATATATATATATATATATATATTTCTTGAAGTATTTCATTAATTAGGCTATCCCCCAATGACCATATTCTATATTGACATCAAATAAAAACTTGCGAGAGCCAACATGCTAACAAATTCAACTTTGGGCCCGATTTGGAGGATAGCATTTCAATCCACTAGGACTAGAGTTCCTAGAATTATAGTTCACCTAAAATGGGTTGGGAGGGTAGATAATAGGGCATGTGCAGCTGAAAGTGTAGGATTTGATCATCTTATGAAAATATGACTTATTTTGGCCATGAAGAAACCAAATATAGGCATAGAAACAAGCTACAAGGAGACACATCAAGGAAAGGGCCTACAAGGGAGTGTGAAATTGTAAGGTGTTACAATTTACAAAACTATAGTGTGATTCACTTTCTTATATTTTGTATTCATTCAGCTTGTATACGAGTTTTCTTATTTTACTAACTATTTTTAATTATCTTATGCCTAGTTTAGTTTCCCCTAGTTGTTTTAAACTCTTTCCAATGTGTTTTCTTAAATTGATTCTTTATTTGATTTTATTTTCCCACTTCAAGTTAATTTCCACCTGTCAATTTTTCACTCTTAGTGTTTTTAACCTTTTTCCATGTCAACTCATTAAGTCTCATTTCCTAAGTCTAAAATTACCTATTTTTGGCCTTGGAATCTTGTATCTCAAATCTTATTGTAGGTTATAACTACCACCTTTTGATGCTCTCCTTTAACTTTGATTTGTCATAGAAATTTGAACTTCTTCAAGCTAAGTAACAATCTTGGTAGCATGTAGTTAACAATCAACCTAGCATTTTATTCAACCAAATTAAATATTTGAAAGCATGAGTGTACATAGAGGTTTCTTAAGGAAATCTAGTCTCATCTTTAAAAATTCCTTAAATTTGTATTTTTCCCTATATGTGTGTGTGTGTGTGTGTGTGTGTGTGTGTGTGTGTGTGTGTGTGTGTGTGTGTGTGTGTGTGTGTGTGTGTGTGTGTGTGTGTGTGTGTGCGTGTGTGCGTGTGTGCGTGCGTGCGTGCGTGTGTGCGTGCGTGCGTGCGTGTGTGCGTGTGTGTGTGTGTGTGCACATGCGTGTACACAAACACACACACATACAAAAAAATTGTTATACTATATTTGTATAGTGGATTTCCTTTTACATTGAAGCTAACAATATTTTTTACTAGTTCAACCAAAAAGTCTCAATTCGTCTCTACTTTCTAATATTATTTTTTGTATTTTTATATAATATCAAATATATTTTCATTGGTTTTACTAATAACTCAGATCTAGTTCTCATCCAATCTACCTATTCCTTTCTTAGCACCCATGTCATTAGTTTCCATATAGTTATCTTCTCCTCTATTTATGATTTCTATTAGTCATATTCCCTTATCACCTTCTTACCCCCTTTGGATCAATGAAAAACCTTGATTGAAGTTTTACTTCATTTAAGTTGTTGAACTATGATATTAATCATTTATGTACTTTTTCAACTCTAATGCATAAATTATAGTTAATATCATTCTAACTATTTTTTAATCAACCATTGTCAACTATATTTATGAACCAACCATATGATAATATATGATAGTATTTTCAATGCGATAATTCATTTTTTAATGTCTTATTCTAGCCTGAACACAAAGATTAAAGAGAAAAGCCTAATCATGTAACATAAAATTAATTTAAGGTTTAACGTTAAATATTTATACAATAATAATTACATGTATTAATTTTGATACTAGTATTTTATAATATAAATCTAAGAAGAAATTACTTATCAAATTGAAGAAGCATGTACAACCTTACGATCACACTTGCTGAGTGGTTATCATATTTAGATGATTTAGGCTCAAATGATGTTTCATTCTTTGTTTATAAAAGATTGTTGTTGATAAAAGATGTCTCAAATCTTTTAAATTTATTTTAAGATTTATTTTGTAAATATGTTAATGGTAAAATTCTAATATCTCAAATATATATTAAATAATACATTTTAAAATATTTATATAATTTAGTTATATTTTAATTTTCCAATTGTTAAGGTTTTACATTTATTATATTAATATATATTCTTAAAAAGTGAGCATTTATGAATTTTGTTGTGAACTCACATTGCTCTACATAGAAAAAGTGGGATCAATAATAATCGTTTTTTAGGGGACCAAACAATATTTTAGTTTGAGGTTATCCAAGAGAAAGAAAGACTTACTCGGGAACCATATTACATAGAATCAAATTTTTACTATTATATTTTTTTAGTCAGTGTATTTTTTTAACATGAATGAACAATTGAAGAGATTTTAATTTTTTTTTATACTGCATATATTTTTCCAAGTGCATTTTTCTAGCATGGATGAATAAACGAAGAGTTTTAAATAGTAATTCAACATCAATAGTAATACAACAATTGTTATTTCTATCTTAAATACCATCCACAAAATTTATCATTATTGTACTTGTCACTATTGCATTCACTTTGCAAGATTACTCAATTAGTTCAACATCAATCCACCAATCACAAACAATGATTTTTTAATTATTAAAATATTTCTAAAGTTTTGCTATTAATTTATATAGTTTATATTTTATAAAAAAATTATGATTGGTTGAATAGATTTTGTGTTATAGGAGCCCTTTTTTCGAAGGTTCTCCATATTGCAATATTTTCGACTAAAATTTATGACAAAGAACATGGTTAATATAAATTGTGAAGTTATTTTGCACAAAATCAAATAGTATGTTGAATTAATATGATTATTACTTTTTCTCCACGTTAAACCTCTATTCAATATTTTTTACTAAATACTAACACTACACTTTACTTTTTTAAACACACTCATGCTAAATTTGAAACACCTTTTACATACTATTATAAATTCTAAATAGAAATCCTAATTATATTTAAATATTCAAAATATGAAATCAAATGCAAAACCTAATTTTGTCTATGACTCATTTATTATATTATTATATTATTATTTTAATTAGTGTAGTATTATAAAACAAAACTAAAATTATAAAATAATTTATTTATTATAAATATTTTTTTACTATAATTATAATTAATGGCAAGTACATGCCACTACGTGGCACTTGTTTATAGTGTCATAACAAGTTCATTTAATGATTGTATTGAATATTTAATTATTTGTTCATGATATACACAATTAATAGTTGGAAAGATTTTTCTTATAATTTATATTGTATTATACCATCCATTTTCTATTTTTCAATTAATGTATGCTAACTAAATTGTTTTTTTTCTTTTAAATCACAATAAAAGCATCTATAAGATTCATGCTTCTTTCCTACACAAGAATTTGAATTCTTCTAACCTCCAAACTCTTAATAGAAATTCAAAACAATAATACTATGAACTTATCATAAACTTAGTATTTGAGCTCGATTTACTTTTGTAGAGTTGAACTTTTTTGTTTGCAAGTACAAGAAATTGTATTGTGTAGTTTTTAGAGTAATTTTCTAAATTTACGAAAATTGTTTGAATTTTTTAAATAGAAGACCTATTAAATTGTGATAATGAATTCTATAATTGCCTTAGTTTTTCTCTTTTTGAAAAAGAGGGGTAAAAATTTATTAAGACAGAAAGGATTGCAACAAGGAGGGCTCAACAAGGAGCTTTGTCCTTAGCAAAAAGTTCATCAAATTCTTGTACCATCTGAAAGGGAAGTTGCCCCCTATCCATAATATTTCAGCCCAAAGCATGACCAAAAGCACATTTGGCCAAATAATCAACAGCTCTATTCCATTCACAAGGAATGTATGTAGACCTAATGAACTCAACAGAGGTACAAAAAAGGAGAGTTTGATTAACAACAGTAGCCAACTGCCAATAAACATCCTCAAGCTCTTGCAAGGAAAGCAAGTTCACCACCACTTGGGAGTCAGATTCACAAATAATCTTGTGCCATCCCCGCAAACAACATTGTTCCATAGCATATAAAATGGCCTGAGCCTCCATGAGATTGTTAGTATAGTGACCCTTATGCATTGAGAAAAAGAATTTAACTTCACCAAAACTACAACGAGCCACTCCCCCAATACCAGCAGGCCTGGATTCTCCAGGGAAGAACCATCAATGCTAATTTCAGAACTCCATGAAGAGGAGGAGTCCAATGCCCCTCCCGATTCACCTACCATTTTCTCTATTGTTGAAGCTGCTTGGGCACTCTTTGACAGCATTGAGCTGCAACCCCATCTTGAGGATGAAAATTGAGACAATTGTAGATAGCAAGATTAGCTGGATCTATACCCCCATCTAGCACACACTTCAATTTTAGGATTATTATGGAGGTCTTTTTGGTGGATTATTTGTGAACATGACAAAGTCAATTTCGAATTTATTTACTAGTAGCGTAACTATTGACAAAATGAGCACAACATTTTTGCTCTTACTATTTTCAACCTTAAGACAAATACCATTATCTATAACACTTCTCCCTCTCCTTGTACAAGTATATCTTCATAACCATTGCATCTAGTTTAAGTGCAATTGATAGTTGACAATTTAGTGCTATAGATTGAAGGGACACTCTATTGTAAAATCCAATCAGTCAATTTCTCAAGATCGATACCCTTCTAAACCACATCTATATTAATAATCTCGACTTTTAACCAAAAAAAAAAAAAGAAAAAAAATCAGTTAATCTAAAAATATAATATCCTTGTTGAGCTCTAATTGTTGTAATTCTTTCTATTTTAATAAAATTTTACCCCTCTTTTTTCAAAAAAATATAATATTCTTTTAATCAATTTTATTCAACTACAGTCCCTGAATCCTTCTTATCCTTTGTTAGATCATTGGATCAAACCACCGTTCTTTTAAAGCCATACTTTTCTAATATGTCATTCACACCCACACATTCTCATCCATTAAAAATACCCATGTTATCTTACATCTAAAATGACTACATCAATGTAGGTAAGCAGTCATGATTAATTTATTGCCTGCTCATTTATATTCACCACTAACTATAGAAACTTCATAGAATATATAAAGTTAAATTCTGTGTACTGATGATTGCGATAACTCACTGTAGAAACTCCAAATAAGATCAGATTACAGCTTTTATTTTCTGACATAAAAAAGAAAAAGAAAAAAAGTGACTGAGATAGCTGTTGATTTATTCCATTCTCATGATATCTTTGGAAAAGAAAACAAGAATTCATAGACATCTCAGCTTTCATTATTATATAAATACTGAAGCTTTTCGACAAATGTACTGCTTTTGCTTTTTTGTGGCCTTGTTTTTCTCTCATTCACTGCAAAGAAAACAACGTATAATTGAATGGTTGAAATGTCACTTGCATAAAAATAGCTTTCAACTCTTTGTCCTTTTATCATGCGTTATATGCATTCATCATAAAGTCCTCTTCATTATTTATAACTCTGGTTAAACAAATTATAAGTCTGGTCATGATGAGACAAATTATAATTTAAAACCATGCATTTAGTTTGTTATGTTCAATTTGATCTGACAAGGACAAATATATATGTTAAGGCCGCTTATCTAAAGGAATTCTCAATGAAATACAGTGGTAAATTCCATAATTGTTTCCGAGTATATTGTGACCTGTAACAACGAGGACTTAATGTCCTCGTAGAAATCTATGCAAAATGTTGAAGCATGGATAGAGTGTACCAACTTTGAAATGGAATGTGAATTAATAAAGCACTACAAAATGCGTAGTTGCATTTACTTTGTCGAAGGTTAGGGGAAAGGTTTTAGTAATTGTATGAGGGTTAACATATTTTAATAGTTGCTTTTTTTAATATTTTTTAATATTTCTAATTGGTTTATTTGTACAATCTTATTTGAGATTTGTGAACTATTTTTGAGACATTAGTGTAGTGCTACTGGGATATTTGTCTATAAGAACTGATGATTTTGAGTGAATGGTTATTGACATAGTTGGGTTCATGTATCATTGACACCTTGAAATGGCCACATTTTCACCCTTCATGAATCAACATAATCCATCAATGTTAAATCATCTCTCTCTCTCTCTCTCTCTCTCTCTCTCTCTCTCTCTCTCTCTCACACACACACACACTCTCTCACACATCTTTCCCCTCAAATGTAAACCCTACCTAAGGTGTAAACCCTAAACTCTACAACTATAAGCTCTAAATGCTATACTAGAAATATTTCTCCCTCTCTCTTTCCCCATCTCAATTTCTCTCTCTTGTCTACTCTCTCTCCAACTCCTCCTCTCTCTACCTCTCTCGCACATCTCTATTGCTCTCTCCTCCTAACCTTAAAACCTATAGCAATAATCCAAACCCTATCATCTTTGCCTTCTTACTCTTCTCCCTCTCTCCTTATTTTTCATCTCTTCATTGTTCTCACCTCTCCCCCATCTCTCTGCTCTTTTCCCTAAACTCTAATGTTATTACATGATTCCTAATTGGGCTTATAGGTTAAATTTTTTATCACTTTTATTAATGCATATTCTCCCCAAGTTATTCAATGGGGGTTTGAGTGCACAGTCTCCAAAATGGGGTTAGTGGGTAGTGCTCCTTATGGAGTCCAATGCCTTTTATTCAATTACAAAAGTGTTAGGAGGTACCTTCTATTGACTAACATATTTTGACCATATTTTTGTAACCAACATAAGTCTTGATAAAATAGCTTAGGGTTTTCACATGATAATTTTGTTGCATTTTGCAACGATATTAATGTTAGGAAACTATGGGTTAATAATGAAAAATTGCATATTTTTGGTGTACACCATATATGCCACATGCACCATATGTAGAGCACTTTCTACATATGGTGTGGACCTAACATGCCCCTAACTAATCTACAATTCTTATTGGGGGGGCTAGTAGGGGTAGGCCTATAGTTTGTGAAGCACCGTATTTGGTGCACATTCTATATGGTATGTGCATTTTTTTATTGTTTTAGGTCCTTGGGCATCCAACCCAAAGGCTTTTGATAAACTAGGTATGAGACTGTGATATTGCTATCAGGATTTAACTGTGTAATTTTGAGTCAAACAAGTATGAGACTATTTTTCAACAAACATACCAAAATGCATAACTTTTTGTCTATGCTTCCCGTTAAGTTTCTATGTGGTTCAAAAATGACAAAATTAGACAATAAGATATTATAGCATTCTATGTTAGCTATCTATCCATATGATTTATTTTAAATTTTGATTACGCTAGGCTTTTCATCTCTAATTTCTTTTGTAAGTATGTCTAATTTTGTTAAAAACCAACATGTACTATTTTTAGGTATGACTGATTTCTTTTGCAAGTATATTTGATTTGAAACAAGTTACTTTTTTATAAACTTGACTCCATTCTCTATACTTTTTAAATAATAAAAATTTATTAGTTCTCAATGACTTCTAGGGGGGTCATATTCAAATTTCACATTTTTGGAATGTGTTTGCTTCGACAATTCATAATTATATGTTAATGAAATAATTAGCAAAAAAATCCAAGATAAATTATTTGGTGCTAGCTAACTTCTCACCACAAAGATTAAAAAATTCAACAAAATAGTTAACATTTTAGGGGGCACTCTAGACACTATGTTATATATTATTTTACAAAAATAGAATACCAATTTTTGTACTCCCCCTTTTTAGGACCTTAATGTCAACCATTTTAAAAATAAATTAATAGTGTATAAACTCGATTCAAATTAGTACAACTCTTGTTCTTCTCATGCTTCAAATTTTGGGTCTACATATCTTCGATTTATCACCATTTTTTTGCTAATTATTTCATAAAAGAGGTCCAAGTATCTTCAATAATTTATCACCATTTATCACCACAGATGGACCTATGCATGGTGCTCCATTTTCCCTATTTCCTTCCATCTTGTTCCTGAGATCTTATGCCCTCCACCTGAGCTTTCTGAGGTTCCCTTGTCACCTTCTCTAGAACCAAGTCAACCCAAGTCAACCTGTACTAGTCAAGGTCAACCCAAGTTGACCATGGCTAGGTCAAGGTTGACTAGGTCAACCTTGACCAAAGAGATTGTGGGACCTAAAGCCCAAAAAGCCTCAGGGTTTAATTAGTGAACTCTCTCTCTTTAGTCGACCTACATTTTTTTCCTGCCCAAAAATCCATATATAAGGAGGCTTCATTTCACACCTATACACTTCAAGATGCTTTCCAAATACTTCAATAGCTACATTTATACTTTGCATTCAAGGAGTTAAAGAATTCATAGACTTTTCAAACATTCAAGCAAGGGAGATATTAACAAGCATTAAAGGATCCTTTGAGGGCATTTCCTCTTCAAGATCTAGCAAAAAAAATTCCATCAAGGGAGGAGATCTACATTAAAAAATTCATCATCTTCTACATTGACGCACACTTACATCCATGACAACATGATGATATTATGGTGGATCCATTGCAAATTGTGGAGGTACCCTACATTCACATAGCAAGTTCAAGGTCTTGATCACTCTACAAGGCAAAATCCTTATTGAAAAGGATTTATAAGCAAGGTAAATCCTAACATTTATCTTTTTTTAGTCATTTACATTTACATTTATCATTTCAAGGTTGATTCCTGAATCCAAGGCTTGACAAGGGCAAGCCCTCATGTACCAAACAAAAAATATGCCCTTCATGTTCTGTGTATAGGAGTAGGATAGAGGAATTGCAATTGTGGATATGAAATTAACTCCTTGAGAGATTTTTCGAGAAGTTGGTTTGACTTTGTTACAACTCTGCCATTGGTAAATGGTGACCTCATGAAATCTTAATCAATCAGGTTACAACTAGGTCAACCTAGACCCTATTATTTTTCTAGAAAAAATGGTTTATGGTTTTTTTCCACTTTTTTATTTTATTCAAGAATCCATAGTCAAATATTTGGAAAGAGGATCAGATCCACACTTTTTGGAGCTAAATTAATCTTTTACTACATGTTTCAAAGTGAATCTTTCATACTTTATTTTCTTTCATATCTTTATCTTAGATCTATATCTTAATTGGGTTGATTGTGTATGCTTAGCATCTTGATATACTTTATTCAATCATTTGGTTCAATTTTACATACACATTATCACACACAAGTCAAATAGTGTATTTCCTTGTATTGCATTCTCCTTTTCAATTCAAATTTAGAATTGGCACCCTATCTCTTTTGGGTTTTGTTGATCTAATTTGGGCTATACATAGGAATTATATTTGGTGATTATCTCTTTCCCTTTACATATCCTTTGAATGGCTTAGTGGCATAAAGTGGAGGTCTACATCTTATTTTAAAGCATCTCCCTTTTACCTCTAAATAATAAATACTAGCAAGCACTGGGTGAGACAAGAGATTATCAAAAGACGATATTACTTTCATTCATGCCAAAGGTATTATAGTAGTATGGATGATAAAATCATCAACTTTACTAATCCTCAAATAGTCAGTATCCCTCCTGCTTATAGAAAAATGTTTACATTTAGGGTGGGAAAACAACTCCAAACCCTAACTAACTCACTAACTATCTTAAGTACAATAATTTATTGCTACTTACATGCAGGAGAACCCATGGAATGAAATATAGTTATATTACAATTGTCAAAGTAACATAAATATTTGGGAAAAGAAAGTGGAGAGTTCTCGAGGGAAATTTGATCTCAATGGTGATATTTACACAATTTTCCTATCAAGTCCTTGCTAGTTATCTCCTTGAGATGTCCACTAGGTGATGAAAGAACTCCACCTCTCTGACAACCTTAAATGCATAGAGTATATGAAGGAATGTGTAGGAAAAGTAGAATTCTCTATCATTATTCATTGCTCACTTGCACCATTAAATTTTTTGTCAGCCACTAACGATGATGGATGTTAGATTGTGGTGACTGATCAGGAAAGTACTGTACATACTTCATAAATAGTGGCCGACATGGTAGCCGACATATTATGGCCGACATATGGCCGACATGTTATAACCCTAAAGAGGTTTAATACTTGTATAAAAGGACTTAGGGTTGGGTATTTTTCATTATGTTGTGATGTGAAATTGGTTCTTGCAGCGGTATTGAGCTGTAAGGGATTACGGATTGTAATCAGGTTGTAATCACTGGATTGTAATAAGATCAGACTTACTGTTTGGTGGACGTAGCCCAGGGATTGGGTGAACCACGTTAAATCTTGGTGCCTTGTGTTCATTTTTGTGTGTTCTATTATTTTCTGTTATTGGTTATATTTGCATGTAGTTTTTCTTTCTGTCTGTGGTTTATCCTAACAAGTGCTATCAGAGCGAGGTTTTTTTTCAGTTATCCTCTATAGGAAAGTCTCACGATTAAGTGGGAGTCTCGCGGTTGAGTAGGAGCAATGGCGGATGAGGGTAAGTTGAGGGTTGACAGGTTTAATGGGAAAAACTTCCAATTATGGAAGATGCAAATGGAAGACTATTTATATCAGAAGGATTTATGGAAGCCATTGGAAGGCAAAGCCAAGAATCAGGGAACTATGTCAGAGGCTGAATGGGATCTTTTGGATAGAAAGGCACTTGAAAGCATTCAGTTATGCTTGGCACCATCAGTGGCATTTAATATTACAAAAGCAAAGACGACAAAAGATTTGATGAAAACCCTAGCGACACTGTATGAAAAGCCCTCCGCTTCAAACAAGGTATTTCTAATGAAGCGTTTATTTAATATGAAAATGGTAGAAGGTGAATCTGTTGCAGATCATTTAAATGACTTTAATACTATTACTAGTCAATTATATTCTGTGGGTATCAATTTTGATGAAGAAATTAGGGCTCTCTTGATTTTGTGTTCTTTGCCTGAAAGCTAGAATGGCTTGGTAATGGCGGTGAGTAATTCTAGTCCTGGATCTAGTACCCTAAAATATGATGATGTGATCGGTGTTGTTTTGAGTGAGGAAACTCATAGGAAACCCTCAAGTGGATCTACATCAGGAAGTGCTTTGAATGCACAAAGCAGGGGCAGAACGACTGAAAGAGGAAGTAACTCTAGAAATCGTGGGAAATTAAGAGGAAAGTCAAAGGGGAGGAGGTCTCAATTGAGAGGACCAAATGATTGCTGGTACTGTGGGAAACCAGGGCACAAAAAGAAAGATTGCTGGAATCGAAAGAAAAATGAAGAAGATAAATCAGATGGAGACAAGGAGACAAATGTGGTAAGTAACAAATCTGAAGAGGATGCTTTGCTTCTGTCTTTAGAGAGTGTTGATGATT
This sequence comes from Cupressus sempervirens, assembly GCA_028749045.1. Lineage (NCBI taxonomy): Eukaryota > Viridiplantae > Streptophyta > Pinopsida > Cupressales > Cupressaceae > Cupressus > Cupressus sempervirens. The sequence continues at coordinate 218,393,288 of CM053784.1, read as the reverse complement.
CATTGGTTTTAGATTCTGGCGCTTCATTTCATGCTACACCTCATAGAGGTTATTTCATTGATTTTGTCCAAGGGAATTTTGGGCTTGTTTATTTGGGGGATAATGAACCTTGTCAAATTGGTGGAAAGGGAAAAATTAAGATTAAGTTGTAGAATGGGAATCATTGGCTACTACATGAGGTAAGACATGTTCCAAAGCTGAGTAGGAATTTAATTTCAGCAGGGCAACTCGTTGATGAGGGTTGTGTAGTTACTTTTAATGATAAAAATTGGAAGGTTTCAAAAGGTTCCCTTGTAGTAGCAAAAGGTGTGAAAGTAGGCACCTTATATCTTTGTACAGGTCATATTGTTCCTTCTACTTTGATTGTTTCAGAGAAAAATGAATGTTCAGGAACAACTACTGCAGTTGAGCAGGGAGAACAAATAGCTACTGTAGATTATGATACAGCGTTGTGGCACAATAGACTTGGGCACATGAGTGAGAAAGGTATTAAAGTACTTCATTCAAGGAAAGTTTTACCAGGTCTGAAATGTGTGAATATGGATTTCTGTGCAAGTTGTGTGTATGGAAAACAAAAGAGAGTGAGTTTTGTAAAGACGGGGAAGGAAAACAAAAAGGAGAAATTAGAGCTTGTGCATACAGATGTATGGGGACCAGCCCAGGTATCTTCCCTTGGTGGCTCTCATTATTATGTTACATTTATTGATGATGCAACTAGAAAAGTATGGGTTTATTTGCTTAGAAAGATATCTGATGTATTTCAAACTTTTAAGAAATGGAAATGCTTGGTTGAAAATGAGACTGGTAAGAAATTAAAATGTCTCAGATCTAATAATGGTGGTGAGTATTGCAGTCATGAATTTGAAGATTATTGCTCCACTAATGGTATTCGTAGACAAAAAACTCTTCCAAGGACTCCACAGGAAAATGGAGTGGCTGAACTCATGAACAGGACTATAATGGAGCGTGCAAGGAGCATGAGGTTGCATGTTGGGTTGCCCTTACACATGTGGGTGAAGGCTGTCAATACTGCAGTATATTTGATTAATAGAGGTCCCTCTACTCCTTTGGGCTGTGGTATTCCAGAGGAAGCATGGACTGGTAAGAAGGTGAGTTATTCTTTTCTCAAGACCTTCGGTTGTGAAGCTTTTGCTCATATAGACTCTGAAAATAGAACCAAGCTAGAAGCTAAATCAAAGAAATGTGTCTTTATTGGATATGGCATTAACGAATTTGGTTATAGGCTTTGGGATTTTGAAAATCTTAAAATTGTTAGAAGTCGGGATGTCATATTCAATGAGAAAGTCTTGTACAAAGATCTGTTGCAGCAACATGAGAAGAAAAAAGATGATTATGCAGTGCTGGATGATACTCCAAAAGCTAATGTTCCAGCCATTCCTCATGATGTGCAACAACTGCAACAACAAATACCACACACACCAATAAATGTTAGACGGTCAACAAGGAAAATTAGACCTCCACAAAGGTTTTCTCCCTCTTTGTATTCTATTTTACTTACTGATGCTGGTGAACCTAAAAGTTATGATGAAGCTGTGCAGGTGGATACTAAGATTCAGTGGGAGTCTGCAATGAAAGATGAAATGGACTCTTTGCTGAAAAATAATACATGGGATTTGTGCAAGTTGCTTGCAGGTAAAAAGGCTTTACAGAATAAGTGGTTTTATAGGTTGAAAGAAGAGGAAGGAGGTAAGAAAATATTTAAGGCCAGGTTAGTTGTAAAAGGATTTGCACAGAAAAAGGGAATTGATTTTGATGAGATATTCTCTCATGTTGTTAAAATGACTTCTATTCGTACTGTTTTAAGTCTTGTGGCTACTGAAGATTTGCATTTAGAGCAGATGGATGTTAAAACAGCCTTTCTTCATGGTGATTTGGATGAAGAAATATATATGGCTCAGCCACAGGGTTTTGAGGTCAAAGGTAAGGAGAACTTAGTGTGCAAATTGAAGAAAAGTTTATATGGCTTGAAGCAAGCACCTCGGCAATGCTATCTAAAATTTGACAGTTTTATGCATGAGCATGGATATAATAGGTGTCATTCAGATTACTGTGTTTATTTTAAGAGGTTGGATGATGATAGCTACATTATTTTATGTTTATATGTTGATGATATGCTTGTAGCTGGGTCTAACATGGATCATATTAAGGGGCTGAAACGCCAATTAGCACATGCATTTTCTATGAAGGATTTGGGGGCAGAAAAAAAAATCCTTGGTATGAAGATTTGCAGAGATAGGAAGAATATAACATTGACGCTATCTCAAGCTGATTATGTTGAGAAGGTGTTGCAACATTTCTCTATGGAGAATGCTAAATCTGTCAGCACACCTTTACCTGGTCATTTGAAATTGACTAAGGAGATGTGTCCCAAGACATAGGAAGAGGAGGATAAGATGTCCAAGGTACCCTATGCTTCAGCTATAGGAAGTTTGATGTATGCTATGGTATGCACTAGGCCAGATATTGCACATGCAGTGGGAGTCGTTAGCAGGTATATGAGTCATCCAGGATTTGAGCATTGGAATGTTGTCAAGTGGATTCTCAGATATTTGAGAGGGACATCCAATAAATGTTTACACTTTGGGGGCTCTACTACTGATTTACAGGGCTATGTTGACTCAGATTTGGTAGGGGATATTGATACCAGGCGGAATACTATAGGTTATGTCTTTACTATTGGTGGGGCAGTCGTGAGCTGGGTTTCTAGGTTATAGAAGATTAATGCTTTATCCACTACAGAGGCAGAGTATGTTGCTGCTACAGAGGTAGCCAAGGAGATGATATGGCTTTAGTTCTTCTTGGAAGAATTGGGACATCCTCAGAAGGATAATTATTTGTTTACAGATAGTCAGAGTGCCATTCATCTTGCTAAGAATTCAGCTCTGCATTCTAAGACCAAACACATACAGTTGCGGTACCATTTCATTCGGTCAGTTTTGGAGGATGGACAGTTAAAGTTGGAGAAGATACATACCAATGAAAATCCAGCAGATATGTTGACAAAGGTTGTAACAAGGGAGAAGTTGAACTCCTCTTCAGCTTCGGTTGGTCTTTTAGACTGAACATGAATAAAAGAACGGTAGAGTCCAGGATGGTTTGATCCAGTGGGAGCCCCATGTGGTAGTGGTATTGCTACAGGATCAGTCTCCAAGTGGGAGATTTTTTTTTAGTGTGGAGCCTGATCAGTCCCCAAGTGGGAGATTGTTAGATTTTGGTGACTGATCAGGAAAGTACTGTACATACTTCATAAATAGTGGGCAGTGGCCGACATGGTAGCTGACATATTATGGCCGACATATGGCCGACATGTTATAACCCTAAAGTGGTTTAATACTTGTATAAAAGGGCTTAGGGTTGGGTATTTTTCATTATGTTGTGATGCAAAATTGGTTCTTGCGGCAGTATTGAGCTGTAAGGGATTACGGATTGTAATCAGGTTGTAATCACTGGATTGTAATAAGATCAGACTTGTTGTTTGGTGGATGTAGCCTAGGGATTGGGTGAACCACGTTAAATCTTGGTGCCTTGTGTTCATTTCTGTGTGTTCTATTATTTTTTGTTAAACACATTTAGCAGTTAAAAAGCCAAACCTTAGTCGATAAGATGTTTGGGTCCAAAGCTTTGGGTACCAACTACTGCAGAATACAAGCTTTCCCAATCATACTATGAGAATGAAGGAATCCTGCAGTTGTAACTTCATCTTGAAGAGTTGTGGTGCTTCTTAAAGAAGTTACAACTCCCTTTGAGAAGATATTTAGTCAAACCAAGAAGACCCCATGATGTAAAAAAATTACTTTAAGTGAAATCCACATCGTGCATCGGTCCATGTCACCATGCAAGAGGCACTGGATGTAGAAGAGGAAGCCTTGTTGACCCTGAAAGATAGACATTTCAACATCTCTTTTGAGATGGTCTAAACTTATAAGCACCCTTCCTCTTGTCCACTAACTGCTCTCTTGATTTGATTTTTCTAGATGCTCCTCATCGTGTGTTGGTAACTAGTCCTTCCATTAGTAGGACCTCAAGACTCTACTAGCCTGGAACCATAGGAGAACCATCTTCTTGCTTTTGGTCAACGATGTCCATCTTAAGAGACACCCCTCATCTTTCAGCATTTACATTGGTTCCTACCCCATTTTTGGTACCCAAGAGTTTTTCCCAGTCCTCCAAAGCCAAATTCCATTAGCACCTATGAGGACCGGTCATGCATTAATACCATAACTTCTTTTTTAAATATTTAAGTTCACTAGACTTATGATTTTTTTGGTTCCTAGGACCTTGTGCCCTCCCATCCTTTTTTTAAGACAAACAACCATATGGGAGGGGATGCAAAAACCCAAAACCCAAAAATAAGAAGAATAATCTCTAGTGAAGGAAAAAGATGGTATCCATAAATCATAACTTAGAAGTGCAAAAACTACCTTTCATCGAACATTGAAGATGAGATCCTTGAAACCTGAGAACATGAAACATTAAACTAATTTAAGCACACATAGGCAGTTTCAAACTTATAAAATACCCCATTCTTCATTCTTTGTCAAAATCCCAAATCATGTTGTCTAAATTTTTTTTAAAGGAAATGTCGCTTATAATGCTAAGTTGTCCTAATGTCATTAACAAGACAATTATTCAATATTCACTTCTGTGACACATGAGACCAATTAATGCTATGTATCTTGGATGTGATAGACATTCAAATTCAAAATACCTTCCAACTTGTTGTGAATGATGCAAGGCTATCATTGTAAGGGAGGATGATTTTTCTCAGTGAGCTTTTAGAGGCAAGAACCACCTCTTAGAGTCACCCAAAATTATGAAAGAGCAGCTAGTGTAGTGCCAACAAGCCACCACCACCCCACTAGAATTGAGGTCACAAGTGTAAATCTAATGATGACAACTTTGAACTTATTGAATTGATGACACCAACTAGACACGGGCATGAAGGCGTGTCTACAACCCTCTAGCCAATTCAAACATAAAAAATGACCTATGAGATCTAACCCCATATGGAACCAATGACAAAAATGGATTCCAACGAATGACCAAGAAAACAAGAAGCCCTTGATGACTAGGATGCAAGTTGTCCTCCTGACAGGGTTGACACCCCAAAATAAATTCAAAGCGACAAAATTACATCACCCAACAAAACCTAAAGAAAAATAAATATCCCCCTCATGGAACACAACCTTCAGCATGAATGTAAGTCACCACAAGAAACCAAAACCTATGATACTGAAATTCTTTAATAGTGTACACCATTCATTTACTCTGTACAAGATGAGGGTGGAGTAAAAAAATATATGCCTCATGACAAAAAATAGTGAAAAAAAAAAGATAGAAACAAATCCACAAAACAACACCCCAGGAAGAGAAGAAAAAATAAGGTAAACAAAACAAACAACCTAGGGATGAATACAAAAATGGTGGAAAAAGAAGAGAGAAAAGAACACAAACTGCAAAGAAGAATGGAGAAAAAGGGGAAAACACCAACCTCAAACATCAAGCATAAAGACACCATGATGCTTGGACATGTCCTAATCCAAACACAAACCAAAACTAGAAAGACCCACCAAGAATTTTGTGGAACTTCAAACAATCAAATGCAGACAAGGTGGCAACCCAAAAAACACTTTTGTTTGTATAACACAAGCATAATTACTAAAAAAAGTAATAATTAAACCCTTTAGGTGTCTAAAATAACATGTCAATCATAGTAATTAAAGCCACATTTATTTTACTTACTCTATGTTGATAAACCTTGCCATGTGTTAAACTTGAGACCATAGAAAACTTTTCCCTTTGTGCATAACAAAGGGAAAGGGTTCCTCATAGGTTTAAAAGTTACTCTTCTTATCAACCTTAGCCCTCGATAAGGGGATGGGGATCCTCACTTCCTTCTTCCACACAAAAGAGACTAGCATCCTAGACATGGATGTGGGAACCCAAGGACCAAAAACCAAAAATTGCAATAAGATACCTCAAAAGAGACAAGATAAAAAATGAAAAAGAGGGGACCCAACTTTTTGCTTGCAAAAAATAGGGAGGGGTATATAGGGCATGAAAATACCTAAATTTGATCTCATAAATGTTTAATCTAATATAGTCTATTCTATAATATTACTAATTAAATATTAAATATTAAATTAATTTGTGTCCTCATCCTAGTTAATTAACTATAATCAAATTAATTGTTTGAATAACAATAGATAGTTAGATAGTTCATTGAGCTCTGTTTCCCTATTTATTTAAATAAATTCAAATATCTTTTTAAATTAATTCCTAAACTCCCCTTTTGATCAAATAATCTCATTTAATCAATTAGGAAACATGGCTAGTGACTTTAACCCCAACCTAACCCTTAGCCTTACCCTTGACCCATGGTTTAGACTTAATCAAACCTGTTAACACTTACTAATCCTTCTTGATTAGCTAATTACCCATGATTAGTTAATCTAACCCTCCACTCATTCTCTCTCCTCCCATCATACCCTCCATATGATCCTACTTTCCCTCCCAATCTAATTGTAATCCAAGCCTAATTATCCCTTGAAAATTTGCTCAACTTTAATCATGAGGATTAAGAAACTTTAGCTAAAAATAAGTCAATTCTTGCCATACATCTTCCATCCCTCATGTCAATATTAAATGCACATACACAGTCCATCTCTTACACCTTTTTCCTTGTTCCCTCTTCCCAAAATGGTCACCTTCCTCAAGGGATTGAATTATTTTAGAGAATGTTATAATTTGACACCCTTTTCTATTTATGTCAAAGTGGGAGAGAGTATATTAAAAACATCCATCTTAAAGAGATATTTCCTAATGGTGGAGAGTTATGTCAAAGGGGAAGAATTTATTTAGGATATTAATAAATTTGTATCAACAAATGCTACTTTTGATTCATGTTTTTTCACACATATGTCTTCATCAATGCCAACAAGGATATTGGAGGGATTTTGTATTAGAATTGGTGTTGTATGGTATGATTGACATTAGGGTTTTTTCTTTGATGTCAACATATGCTCATGAGTCGTAGAGATTAGTTGGACATACTATGATTTTGGATGTTACATGCAATTAAACAAGGTACTATAGACAATATATGACATTCCTAAGTATAGAATCTTTGAGATACATTTAGAGTGAGGGTAGACCTTGTATCTACAGTCATAAAGATTTATGTGTTGATCTAATGTGTTGCAAGGCCTAGAGAATCCCCAAAGGAGATTTCCAAGCCCCCAAAAATAACCATTCAACAAAAACACAACATAGGAAAACAAGATCTGATACCAAAGCCCAACTCTTTATTCATAAAATAACTGACTACATGTAATGTGTTAGGTTGTAAGGCCTTCCTAGTTACAACCAAATACAAAGAAAGTAATAGTTCTACAAGATCCCTCAAGATCCAACCGAAACTCTAGCTAGCCCAAATCTATAACAACAATCTAGTAGAAACCCCAAGCAAGATTTAAACGTGTGCTCACAAGCCACCAAGAAATCTCCTTGCTTCCCAATCCCTCACTCAGCTACTAGCTCTTCTCACAAATTTGTAACTCCAGATTCATTCCTTGAATCTCTTCTCCTCTCTCTCTCTCTAAGTGATTAAACACTACCCAAACCCCTCTGTATATACTTTTATGACCACAATTTGGCCTATTGTAAATAGAATCGTCTAGAAACCCAATATGTCATAGCCAGCTTACAATAAACATTAAATGCACATATGACAAATAATGAAGTATCCAAATAGGTCCCTACACATCCCATGACCGATCCACATCATGATCACATGTTATGCATATTAGATGCACCAAGACAGCTGATCAAATTCCTAAGAACACCATTTGGTGAGCTAAACCACCGAGCGTCAGCAAAAACCACTAGGCAAAATATCAACTAAGTACCACAATTACTGAGCTCCTTTTGTCATTGGGTTTCTCTAGAAATACTACACCCCAAGAACTACCCGATAATGATCCAGTCTCACCTCTTCTTTAATTGAGTTCACCAGATCCAAGATCAAAACCACTCCAACATACAAAATTTCCAACTACCCCAAGACGCTCATGCATTAAACACCCTAAGTGTGAAAAGATGTCCTAGTAGTTGGAAGAACATCTTCCAGGATCGAGTAAGTAAACCCTAAAGTAGTTTTTCACATACATACCCTCCAACACATCAACTTGTACACTCTTTCCTCTATTCCATTTCTACTAATCCTTTCCAAAAACATACGACTTATTACTCTATCTCTTTACATCCTTACTTGGTACACCATAGGTTTTCTTTCCACGTTGATATCTATTCCTCTCAGAATCCTATAGCTCTACTCACCTACCAAAACTTAGATTCCTCCTACCAAGTTCTTTATTTGACAAAGGAATTGGTGAAAATCCCTTTCACTCTTCTCAACTATAAATAAATTCTTGACACGATCATGCATAGCTTTGGAATCATACTTCTAAGGTCTACCAAGTAATATATGACAATTACTCATGTCTACAATATCACAAAATACTTGATAAACATATTGCCCAATCTAAAAATTAACAAGACATTGTTCCCTTACTTACAAATTATTCTCATCTTGAATCCAACCAATCCTATAAGGAGATGTATGTCTCACTCTATTCAAACCAAGTTTCTAAACCATCTCTTCAAAAACTAGGCAGTACTACCACCATCCTCATTCACATTCCAGAACTCACCAATAGGCTTACAATGAGTCTTGAACAAATGTAACGTCTCGCTAGGGAACCCAAAAGAAATTAACCTAAAGATTTAATAAGTTTTCCAAACTTTTTTTTTTGAAAGATAATAAATAACAAGAGATAATATAGTGGAATCAATAACTCACATACATACAATCATCATAAACAAATTACATCTCTTAAGGGTCCCATGATGATGAATCATATATACAAGTAAGTTTTATTAATACTAAAGCCAATACACAACAAAAAAAATCAAAGAATTATTACAAGTACAATTCCAAATTCAATAATATATAATTACATAAGATACCACTTGGCAAAATCAAAATGCATAATCATTCATTATACAAATCATAGGGTATGAAAAGCTTAAAGAATATATATCAACAATAGAATACATCATCTCATAAGATCTCTAATAATCAAGTATAGTAAAATAGAATATAACCATCCAACAGAAATGCAAGATCACAAAGAAAGAAAAAATTTCACGAGCACATCCCACAAGGACATCCAGCTATCATATCTCAGTGGTATAAGTAAAAAGCACTACCACCCAACCTCGTGGAACCTAGATGGCCCACTCCCATCATATTGAGGTGATAATATCAAGTACCATAAAGGTATCAATCCACAAGTCATAACCAAGATCTAGGTTAAGGAAAAATTGATAGCAATCTATCTCAAATGGTACCAAGACACAAGTATCATCTAATCCCAGAGGCAACAAAGACACATAGGAAATCTACTATGCAAGTGGGCAAGTGTCATTACATAAGCCAACTCTAAGGTTACCCTAGCATCCTCTTTGGACTTTGGTCCCCTAGTGTTTCTATGTGGCACTAGTATCCTTTTGTGCATACAAGGCATACTAGCGAAGAAAGGTCACAACCAAGCATTCTCTCTACTCCCATCCTAGCCGGTACTAGCACTCAAGGCATGGGTGAGGAAAAAAATAACTCTTATTAATTCATTTTACTCCCATTTAATAAAATGTTATCACTTATTAAAACAACTTACAATAGGTTATCGAGGAAACCTCTCCACTTCCCAACGAACACATAGATTACCTACTCTAGGCTTATAAAAGTACAAATCACAAAATCACAATTTTCACCTCAATCCTTTATAAGCAACTAGAAATTTCCTATAGATAGAACATAGTATTCATCTCATTCCTTTACAAGAAACTAGAAAGCACCTAAAGATAAATCACAATAATCACCTTAATCCTATACAAGCACAAACATCTCTGAAGAAATCAACTAAGACAGTTGGGAATCACAATTTCCTCAAATTCATTCTCAACAGTGTTACTCGGCAAACACTAAGTTTTGACACTCAGTCATCACTTAACACTTGGTCACTTTAAAAACTTCTAGCTCAGCATTGACTAACTTTCTTGGTTGATAATGATGCTCAGTCAATACTAGATTTTCTCAACACTTACTATGGCTCGGTTGACACTAGCATCACTCAATATTCCTTAGTCTTTTACTCTATTGCTCAACTTAGCTTAACTTTATTGATATAAACAATCACTTTGTCTAATCAAAGTCTAACTAATAAAATGTCCATTATAGATTCATTTTCATAACTCAACCTTTCCTCAAGGTGCTATTGTTATGAGCAATTTCTCAAATCCTCTTCATCAATAAAATAGATATGAAATTTAGATTAGGTAGTAATATGTCTTACCAATAGATTTGACATCAATGACAAAACAAGTATCCCAATTGTAAGTTTCCAACAATTTACATGGGTTTAATTATCTATGACCTAACAATATTGATGAAACATGTTTTTTCTATGAATCTTGTTTGATGTGCCTATAGGATGAGGGGAGGTACTCATAGTCACTTCTATTAGAGATCTACATGACATTGCATACCCCCTCCTCGTCTTCTACTAGCTTCCTATGTCTCTCCCTCTATGTATGTGTGTGTGTATGTATTTATGCATATATTTTATCATCTCAATGATGCAAGGTTGACATTGACCCCACTTGGATACATGACTCTAAATATTTATTTAAAATTCTCAAAAGTTGTTGCTATGTAGATATATTCAAGGTCTCCACAAGTAACTCCATTTGGAATATAATCATCATATTTCTTAATTAGTATTCATTCTTATCTATTATAGGGTGTAGGTGTGATGTTTTGACTAATGACTTCAAAGTGGAACTGTTGCCTTACTTTGACTTTATTGGTTTAGTGAGCTTACACTTTCATTCTTTTGGGTTTATGATTTGTTTGACCATTTCATTTATTTCTCCTCCTTGAGATGATTCTCAGATGATCTTTTCTATGTTATGTTGAGGATGATTGTTATGCTTTGTTAGGAGTTTGGCTTCACTTTCTCTATTTACTATGGTTGACCTTGTTTGATCTTTTGGTTTTCTCTATGTGTTTTATAGTTGAGTGTTATGGCCTCTCTAGATTATTAAGTTTAGTTTAAGGAGTGTAATTTTATTCTATCTGGGTGTTATATATTATATTAAACGTACAAATATGTAATAATATTAATGTTGTGATCCATTACTTTATAATCACATAGATTATAATGTTTGGTATTTGATGTGCATGTGCGCACACACACATACACAAGTTATATGTAGTTATATTTGCATGACTACGGATATTGTGAACAATGTATATCTTGGGATTAAGGTAAAGTATAGTATTGCTAATAATTAAATATTACTTAATGCGAGGTATGGTATTCTTAATTATGAATTATTAGTAATATGAATAGGTTAGATATTGCTTATATATTATATGCCAGATATTATAAATATGTGTATCAATGATTATAAAATTACTCATTATAGTCATATTTATATACTATATACCTTTGAGTTTATAATTATATATTTATTTATTTAATTATGTAGCTTAGTTAGTGGTTAGTTGGGGGCTTGTTACTTTTGGCAAATCAATACATATAGATTCTCTTTTTCTTTTCAAGGGACATAGGGTGAAACCTTGAGGAGAGCTTGGTGATATATTTTATGGATATTTTGGAGAAAACTTATGATACGTGAAGGAGAGTTTCTGAGCATATTTCTTTAAAGACTTATAAATTTCTTTGCTTTTGGGGAGAGAGTAAAATATGATATTTTCATGAGTTGGGAGAGGAAATTGTTTCTATGGAATTGAATCTACTTCTCCCATGGATATTTATGAAAGTGAAGCGGGATTGAATGATGTGTCACAAGTTGAATTTTTCCTCCTCTCTTATCTTCTTCCTTCTCCTTCGGTTGAATATTCGTACAACTTGAGGTATGGATTGAATTTTTATTGTATTATTTATCTTATAAAATATGGATATATTTATATATTTTCATGATATTCAATGCATGTAATTTTCATTACTAAGATTTATTGAAAATTATGAGTTATTTAATTTGAAAATTGTCATGTATTTTCCTAGGGTTTTTAGCAACTCATTTTTGGAGATCTATTATTTGAATAATCAAAATTAATCCTAGGTTCTTATCGGTTGATATTCTAGAATGTAAATTCAAAGATCTCAAATGAGTATCTCCTTGATTTCCTTTTTATGGTTGAATTGATGTCCTATTATAGATATTTTAGCAGATTATTCCTATCCATTCTTCATTCCACTTTTTCTATTAAATTTATTTCTATTGTATAGGTTGGTATAATCATGTAATAATGCAAATTTGATATCATAGATGGTCCTATGTATTATCTTTTATTTTACACTATTTTGATATATTTGTGTTATATTTTACGAAAGTTGCAATTATCTTAGTGAAGACGAGTCTAAACCCTAACTAGGGTTTTATGTTTTAGATCAAAATACATTGTTAGATTGTGGTGACTGATCAGGAAAGTAATGTACATACTTCATAAATAGTGGGGTTCGAGGCATCACCCCGAAAAAAAAATTTGGGCAGTCGCCGACATGGTAGCCGACATATGGCCAACATGTTATAACCCTAAAGAAATTTAATACTTGTATAAAAGGGCTTAGGGTTGGGTATTTTTCATAATGTTGTGGTGCGAAATTGGTTCTTGCGGCGATATTGAGCTGTAAAGGATTACGGATTGTAATCAGGTTGTAATCACTAGATTGTAATAAGATCAGACTTGCTGTTTGATGGACGTAGCCCAGGGATTGGGTGAACCATGTTAAATCTTGGTGCCTTGTGTTCATTTATGTGTGATCTATTATTTTTTCTGTTATTGGTTATATTTGCATGTAGTTTTTTTTTTTTTTTTTTTGTCTGTGGTTTATCCGAACAAGTGGTATCAAAGTGAGGTTGTCTTTCAGTTATCCTCTACATGAAAGTCTCACAGTTAAGTGGGAGTCTCACGGTTGAGTGGGAGTGATGGAAAATGAGGGTAAGTTGAGGGTTGACAGGTTTAATGGGCAAAACTTCCAGTTATGGAAGATGCAAATTGAAGACTATCTATATCAGAAGGATTTATGGAGGCCGTTGGAAGGAAAAGCCAAGAATCAAGGAACTATGTCAGAGGCTGAATGGGATCTTTTGGATAGAAAGGCACTCGAAAGCATTCAGTTATGCTTGGCACCATCAGTGGCATTTAATATTACAAAAGCAAAGATGACAGAAGATTTGATGAAAACCCTAGCAACACTGTATGAAAAGCCCTCCGCTTCAAACAAGGTATTTCTCATGAAGTGTTTATTTAATATGAAAATGGCAGAAGGTGGATCTGTTGCAGATCATTTAAATGAGTTTAATACTATTACTAGTCAATTATCTTCTGTGGGTATCAATTTTGATGAAGAAATTAGGGCTCTCTTGATTTTGTGTTCTTTGCCTGAAAGCTGAAATGGCTTGGTAATGGCGATGAGTAATTTTGTTCTTGGATCTAGTACCCTAAAATATGATGATGTGATCGGTGTTATTTTAAGTGAGAAAACTCGTAGAAAATCCTCAGGTGGATCTACATCAGGAAGTGCTTTAAATGCACAAAGTAGGGGCAGAACGACTGAAAGAGGAAGTAACTCTGGAAATTGTGGGAAATCAAGAGGAAAGTCAAAGGGGAGGAGGTCTCAATCGAGAGGACCAAATGATTGCTGGTACTATGGGAAACTAGGACACAAAAAGAAAGATTGTTGGAATCGAAAGAAAAATGAAGGAGATAAATCAGATGGAGACAAGAGCGCAAATGTGGTAAGTAACAAATCCGAAGAGGATGCTTTGATTTTGTCTTTAGAGAGTGTTGATGATTCATGGGTTTTAGATTCTGGTGCTTCATTTCATGCTACACCTCATAGAGGTTATTTCATTGATTATGTCCAAGGGGATTTTGGGCTTGTTTATTTGGGGGATAATGAACCCTGTCAGATTGTTGGAAAGGGAAAAATTAAGATTAAGTTGCAGAATGGGAATCATTGGCTACTACATGAGGTAAGACATGTTCCAAAACTAAGTAGAAATTTAATTTCAGCAGGGCAACTTGGTGATGAGGGTTGTGTAGTTACTTTTAATGATAAAAATTGGAAGGTTTGAAAAGGTTCCCTTGTAGTAGAAAAAGGTGTGAAAGTAGGCACCTTATATTTTTGTACAGGTCATATTGTTCCTTCTACTTTGATTGTTTCAGAGAAAAATGAATATTCAGGAACAATTACTGCAGTTGAGCAGGGAGAACAAATAGCTGTTGTAGATTCTGATACAGCGTTGTGGCACAATAGACTTGGGCACATGAGTGAGAAAGGTATGAAAGTACTTCATTCAAGGAAAGTTTTACCAGGTCTGAAATGTGTGAATATGGATTTCTGTGAAAGTTGTGTGTATGGAAAACAAAAGAGAGTGAGTTTTGTAAAGACGGGGAAGGAAAACAAAAAGGAGAAATTAGAGCTTGTGCATACAGATGTATGGGGACTGGATCAGGTATCTTCCCTTGGTGGCTCTCATTATTATGTTACATTTATTGATGATGCAACTAGAAAAGTATGGTTTTATTTCCTTAGACAAAAATCTGATGTATTTCAAACTTTTAAGAAATGGAAATGCTTGGTTGAAAATGAGACTGGTAAGAAATTAAAATGTCTCAGATTTGATAATGGTGGTGAGTATTGCAGTCATGAATTTGAAGATTATTGCTCCACTAATGGTATTCGTAGACAAAAAACTCTTCCAAGGACTCCACAGGAAAATGGAGTGGCTGAACGCATGAACAGGACTATAATGGAGCGCGCAAGGAGCATGAGGTTGCATGCTGGGTTGCCCTTACACATGTGGGTGGAGGTTGTCAATACTGTCGTATATTTGATTAATAGAGGTCCCTCTACTCCTTTGGGCTGTGGTATTCCAGAGGAAGCATGAACTAGTAAGAAGGTGAGTTATTCTTTTCTCAAGACCTTCGGTTGTGAAGCTTTTTCTCATATAGACTCTGAAAATAGAACCAAGCTAGAAGCTAAATCAAAGAAATGTGTCTTTTTTGGATATGGCATTAATGAATTTGGTTATAGGCTTTGGGATTTTGAAAATCTTAAAATTGTTAGAAGTCGGGATGTCATATTCAATGAGAAAGTGTTGTACAAAGATCTGTTGCAGTAACATGAGAAGAAAGAAGATGATTATGTAGTGCTGGATGATACTCCAAAAGCTGATGTTCCAACCATTCCTCATGATGTGCAACAACTACAACAAAAAATACCACACACACCAGTAAATGTTAGACAGTCAACAAGGAAAATTAGACCTCCACAAAGGTTTTATCCCTCTTTGTATTCTATTTCACTTACTAATGCTGGTGAACCTGAAAGTTATGATGAAGCTGTGCAAGTGGATACTAAGATTCAGTGGGAGTCTGCAATGAAAGATGAAATGGACTCTTTGCTAAAATATAAGACATGGGATTTGTGCAAGTTGCCTACAGGTAAAAAGGTTTTACAGAATAAATGGGTTTACAGGTTGAAAGAAGAGGAAGGAGGTAAGAAAAGATTTAAGGCCAGGTTAGTTGTAAAAGGATTTGCACAGAAAAAGGGAATTGATTTTGATGAGATATTTTCTCCTGTTGTTAAAATGACTTCTATTCATACTGTTTTAAGTCTTGTGGCTACTGAAGATTTGCATTTAGAGTAGATGGATGTTAAAACAGCCTTGCTTCACGGTGATTTGGATGAAGAAATATATATGGCTCAGCCACTGGGTTTTTGAGGTCAAAGGTAAGGAGAACTTAGTGTGCAAATTAAAGAAAAGTTTATATGGCTTGAAGCATGCACCTCGGCAATGGTATCTAAAATTTGACAGTTTTATGCATGAGCATGGATATAATAGGTGTCATTCAAATTACTATGTTTATTTTAAGAGGTTGAATGATGATAGCTACATTATTTTATGTTTATATGTTGATGATATGCTTGTAGCTGGGTCTAACATGGATCATATTAAGGGGTTGAAACGCAATTAGCACATGCATTTTCTATGAAGGATTTGGGGGCAGCAAAACAAATCCTTGGTATGAAGATTTGCAGAGATAGGAAGAATAGAACATTGATGCTATCTCAAGTTGATTATGTTGAGAAGGTGTTGCAACGTTTCTCTATGGAGAATGCTAAATCTGTCAGTACACCTTTACCTGGTCATTTGAAATTGACTAAAGAGATGTGTCCCAAGACACAGGAAGAGGAGGATAAGATGTCCAAGGTACCCTATGCTTCAAATGTAGGAAGTTTGATGTATGCTATGGTATGCACTAGGGCAGATATTGAACATGCAGTGGGAGTCGTTAGCAGGTATATGAGTCATCCAGGATTTGAGCATTGGAATGTTGTCAAGTGGATTCTCAGATATTTGAGAGGGACATCCAATAAGTGTTTACACTTTGGGGGCTCTACTACTGATTTACAGGGCTATGTTGACTCAGATTTGGCAGGGGATATTGATACTAGGCGGAGTACTACAGGTTATGTCTTTATTGTTGGTGGGGCAGCCGTGAGCTGGGTTTCTAGGTTATAGAAGATTAATGCTTTATCCACTACAGAGGCAGAGTATGTTGCTGCTACAGAGGCAGCCAAGGAGATGATATGGCTTCAATTCTTCTTGGAAGAATTGGGACATCCTCAGAAGGATAATTATTTGTTTACAGATAGTCAAAGTGCCATTCATCTTGCTAAGAATTCAGCTCTGCATTCTAAGACCAAACACATACAGTTGCGGTACCATTTCATTCGGTCAATTTTGGAGGATGGACAGTTAGAGCTGGAGAAGATACATACCAATGAAAATCTTGCAGATATGTTGACAAAGGTTGTAACAAGGGAGAAGCTGAACTCCTCTTTAGCTTCAGTTGGTCTTTTAGACTAAATGTGAATAAAAGAACAGTAGAGTCCAGGGTGGTTTGATCCAGTGGGAGCCCCATGTGGTAGTTGTATTGCTACAGGATCAGTCTCCAAGTGGGAGATTGTTGTTTAGCGTGGAGCCTGATCAGTCCCCAAGTGGGAGATTGTTAGATTGTGGTGACTGATCAGGAAAGTACTGTACATACTTCATAAATAGTGGGGTTTAGGGCATCGCCCCAAAAAAAAATTTGGGTAGTGGTCGACATGGTAGCCGACATATTATGGCCAACATTTTATAACCCTAAAGTGATTTAATACTTGTGTAAAAGGGCTTAGGGTTGGGTATTTTTCATAATGTTGTGGTGCGAAATTGGTTCTTGCGGCGGTATTGAGCTGTAAAGGATTGCGGATTGTAATTAGGTTGTAATCACTGGATTGTAATAAGATCAGACTTGCTATTTGGTGGACGTAGCCCAGGGATTGGGTGAACCACGTTAAATCTTGGTTCCTTGTGTTCATTTCTGTGTGATCTATTATTTTTTCTTTTATTGGTTATATTTGCATGTAGTTTTTTTTTTTTTTTCTGTCCGTGGTTTATCCTAACATCCATAACTTCCATTCCCATCATTAGATTTTCATATAAATTTTAGGAAAATTATATAGGGATTTTCTTTTCATTATCACTAAAGAGATTGTATTAATTATGTTATGTGAAAGATGTGGGTTATTGTTCAATGATGCTATTTTTGGTATTTAAATATTGTTTGAAATAAACCAATTTTTGAAGTTGTCAGGTATTAGAGGCTTGTAGGACCTTAAAAAATGATTTTAGGACCTTATTTTTATTCATTGGTCCTTTATTACATTGAATATTATTTTTATATCATTTATGGTTCATTTTAATACCTCATCATGAGTTTTGAAGGCTAAATTAAGACTTAGGGTTGTCAAGTCGACTAAAACAACCAAAGGTTTCCTAAACCTAATCTATGTATGTATTGATATTATTATCTATTTTATAACTATGTTTATGAGTTAGCTATTCTTTAATAATATTATTTAAGTGTAGAGGTCTAGGCTCTCTAGTTGAGTGTCTCATTGTAGATGTTAGAACCTAAAGTGACCACTAGGAGATTCAATATGGTGTGGGATTGAGGCCTAGAATGGCTACTAGGGTGGATCCTACCAATGACTTTTTAATAAGTGAAAATAATAATTAAATAATAAACTAAGAAAAGGTGGGATGCAAACACATTAATCAAGATATTTAATATTATTCAAGGCCTTCATATGTCTCATTGGAGTACCAGGGTCATTTGTAGCCACTCAAGAAGGGTGAAAAGTGCTAGGGGCCATGACTAATAGGGTGGATCCAAAAAGAAATGGCGTAAAATTAATCTCATCTATTTAGTTCTCTAGAACCCTTACTCATTAATTGTGTACCTTTGGTAGTCCTTTTCTTGCATTTTTTTTCTCTACATTGTTCTATGTTTTTGGGAAGGGTACTACCACCTTAGGAATATCATAGTTATCACTATTAAAAATTAAAGTCCACTTATATAACTGATTATGGGATAAGGGGGTGTATTAGTTTCGCACTTTGAACAACTTTCTACCCAACTATGGATATCATTTACAAACCTTAAACTTGAAAATATGAGTAAACTGAAAAGTAAAATGATGCACAACATAAAAAAACTCTTTACACCATATTATGTTAACTTGGGAAATCTTGGCCAAGGGAAAACCCTAGTGGGGATGGTACCTACAAAATGATCCACTAATCAAAAGTATCTTATGAAAGATATTTGACCTTGTTAGGAGTCTATTAAATTCATATAGTGTATTTGTCCTTGTTAGAGGAATACACATTGTTAGAAGCCTCAATTCTGTTAGGAGTTGTAAGTAAAATACAAAATACAAGCTGACCTCACTGCCCAAACATGCATATACAACTGTACAAGATATATCTAGATAGATACAAAAGCTTGATTGTATTGATATCTTCTAAATTTGATTAGTCCTTGTAGTTCCTTCTTATCAAAACATTCATATCTATTCTCTTCTTTGTTATAACCATCGATTCACATATTCACAATATCATCATAGTGTACATAATTCAATCATATCATTACAAGACAATTGGAAAGTTTGCTAATTCAAAAAAGAAAATCTGTTATAGCAAAAACTTAAGTCTCTTGGGCTTAACCTTATTCGCACATTACCAAAACTTGAAATTAAACATTCCATGTGAGGTTTAATATCTACGAATACATCCTCACCTTGTCAAGATCTTATTTTGACAAGTCAAAACAATTTGTTGACTAAAATCCTTATACATTGTTTGTCGCTCTATTCTACAATGTTAAACCAATCATCTAAAAATCTTCCCAAAGCATACCAAAAAAAAAAATCATAAAGTTTGATGGCCTGAATAACATCCTCTATGGTTCCCAAGCTATTTGCTTCTAAGCTCACATACTATTATCCATATTTTATGAAGATCGCTAAAAAATACTCTACCTGTACCCTATAATCCTCTCTTATACTTAGACAATTTTCTTAGTATCCTTATACAAAACTTAATTTTTAAATTTGGTGGTCTCAATGCTACATTGTGTTTCCATTAATGACAACACTTAATATACTATCTTAGCCAAATCGCCAACAGTAACCTCTTGTGTGGACCTTGGTTTCTATCTCCTCTCTCAAGGGAGTGGGTCTTTTTGGTTCTATGTGCTTGGGTGGTTAAATTTATCGAGGTACTATTTGTGGTCTCATGGATGATCCTTGTAAACTTCCATTTCCAAATTAATTATTGAAGATTTTATATTCAATTATATTATTTAATGTTGAGATTTATTTATGTATATGTGTTCATGTAAATGCAATCTCCTAAAAGGATTCATACATATATGGCTTAATGATGTATATTGATGTAATTCAATTTCAAATAAATATGAAAAGTGAAAGGGTATCTCTAGGAGAAAAGAAAGGGAAAAGTGGGTGTGTTGAAGTATTTTAGAGCTTAAAGATATTGTTCTAATAATGGAATTCTTTAAAGTAATTATTTATATTTTTAAAAAAATGGGCCTAGGAATAGTTTGGCTATGATGTATCTAAGTGAATGAAAGAAAAGAAAAAATATATCATATTTTAACTAAACATCCAAGGATGTATTTCAAATGATATAGTATGGAAATTAGACTTGTAATCTAAGGATAGATATGATATGATGGATGGGGAAACTAACTTGATTTGATAAGTCAATTATTACCTTATGATTTACTTGTTGGTCTCAAATTGGTTTTAACAATTGAGTGTCAACACACTTAAGAAAATTCTAAAGTTGATGTCGAGTATAATATAGATGCTGAGCTATAGTATGTGTCAAGCTAGAAATTCAAAAGGTGTTGAGTTATTCAAGTGTCGAGCAAGTTTCAAGTGTTGAGTGGAAATTGATGCTAAGCTAGTATATGTGTCGAGCTAGTATAGGTGTTGAGCAAGACAAAGTTACTATAGGAGCCAAGCAAGATAGGAATCCTATACGAATCAAGCATTAGCAATCAGTAAGTGTTGAGTAACACAGAATCAGCATAAGAGTTTGTGCCCTCACAAACTTAGATGTAAATCATTTTTAACCCAACTCAAGATGAATCTCGAAGGATCTAAAAGATAAGATTGAATTTGTTCCATTTCCTATGTAATATGCATGCAACTAATCAGGAAATATGGAAAGAATTGAGTGGGAAAAGATGGATGAATCTCAATCATAGATTCATACCTAACCTTAAGTCTTAAAAAATTTATAAGGAGGATGAAACCTCATAATTCAAAGAGCAAGTAAACTGTAAGAGGTCATGTGGGAATGCATGAGTGAATGCTAGTGACGTTTTGGAAGGGGTGAGAAGACTTAGAGGAAGAACATCATTGCAGAATCAATTGGTCAAGAATAGAGTATCAACACTTTGAATAGAGATATATCAGATCAAGAAGGATCAAATTAGATTGAACAGAACAAGGATCTGGACTCAGCAATTGAAGATTGTAGGTCATCAAATCAATACATTCTATTATACTTTCTAGCCATTGTATTAAGAGAATGAACATCCTATGAAGATAGGTTGATTTAATAGCCATGTTGTAAATCCTTTAATAGGGTGACATTCCAAGTGAAAGTTTGTAAATCCTTTAGATAGGTCACTTTTAATAGGGTGTAAAGCCTTTAACAAGGCAGGCCTTTCATAGGGAAAACCATTGATGGTGGTCAAACTTTGTAACCTTAACCAATTACATATTGTTGCAATGATAATTTGTGGGTGTCATCCCCACTCTAGTTTTACCTTCTCATGTTGGAGGGTTTTTGGGTGATCAAATCTTGTGTTATCCATTTTCATGCATGTATTTACTTTCATGTTAATTAGATGTGTTAGATGCATGTGATTGATTTGAGTTAAAAAGTTTTAGAGGTTAAAGTTTGTTACTTCTGATTCACCCCCCTCTCAAAAGTAAATCTTCCCACTTGTAAATTCTAACAATTGGTATCAGAGCTTAGTTTCCACAAGGAGAAACCTTACAGCTTGAAGAAAAAGATTTGAAAATGGAAGTCTAAAAATTTGGGAAGATCATAGAGAATTAGGAAATTAAGATACAGCTCATTCTACATTCTATGGAAGAAGCTAGGGAAAAATTGAAGACATTCGTAAAGAGAAGAAGAGAGATTGTCGTAGCTAAGAATGATACATAGTACAAGGAGATTGACACCTCTAAAGTGTTTTCAAATGGATATTCCAAGGAGTTTGATGCAGCAATAGAAAATCTGATGGAGGAGAATAGAGCTCAAGCAGAAGAAATCAGAACTCTCAAGATTGAACAAGAATATCAAGCCATGATGTTTTGTGAAGTGATTGAACAGAAGAAAAGAGCCATTGAAGATAAGGCTATGATAGAAGATGGCAAGAAAGAAAAACCTTGCTAATAGATTAGAGGAAAAGTCAATTGAGCTTGCAAGAATTTCCAACATGTAGCTAGACACCTTAGGCCAGATGATGAATGCACATCATGAGTTGAATATCAAAGACATTGAGATCTCCACACTGAAGATGAAAAATGATTTGAGAAGAGAGAAGGAGATTATAGAGAGCTTCAACAAACCTAATGAGGCTATCAAGTACTTTGAACATCTACTGAAATCACCAAGATCCAGTAATGACACTTTAGGACTAGGATACACTAACACTAAAGAAGGTGAGTCATCAAAGATTGCAGAAGAAAGATGTGACAAAGGTAAGAACACAAAACTCACTTGTCATTTTTGTGGTGAAAAGGGACATACCTCTAATGTGTGTAGAAGCAAGAACACTAATCAGCATGACAAACCTAAAAATATGGGTCACTGTCACAAGTGCAATAAGAAAGGTCATCAGGCACATGACCGAAGGACTAGAACCATTAGGACACCAAGATTTGAAGGCCATTGCTACAATTGCAAGAAGTATGGACATAGAGCTTTTGAGTGTAGATCAAATTCTATGTGGACACCTAACCAACCAGCAAGGTCAAATAATCATGGACATCATTACAATTCGGACTACAAAACTAGGCATAGCTATCACTACTGTCAAGAGTATGGACACATCCTTGAAAATTGCATAAGAACAAATTTTAGAGGAAACTATAGTAGAAGATTGAGCCAAACTACATGCTTCATTTGTTTGAAGACTGGTCACATCAGTAAGAACTACCCAACAAGGTCAAAGGCACCCAACTCAGAGTTCAACAAAGGAAAAGGAAAATTTGATGTTGAACACATTAGAGGATAAATGAATAAAACATGGAGGAAGAAAGATGGAGGCAGCACATCCAATGAAGAGATCACTTCACCCAAAAGATCAAGTGGTCACACTTCATCCAACTAAACAAAGGAAGGTATGTGGAACTGATATACAAAGTTTTATCATACATCAATTCCTAGATAAGTAAGTACTAAAAAGGATAGATCGGCATGAATAGAGATGCAAAGTTAAAACTACAAGTTTTCACAAGTGTTTTTGAGTAAGAAAAGTTGTCCTCAAATGCTGAGTAAAATCCTAGTATATGTTAAGTTGTTTTCCAAAGTTAGTAGGAGCCAAGTGATTAGTTGTACTCGAGTTAGTAGTGGATGCCAAGTGAAGGTGTCATGCCCAAAATACGTGGGCAAAAACACACCAAATTTTTTATTTGAGAATAATTAAACTTACTAGGTTCGCTAGGGTACAAGAGATTGATAAGCCAGTTAAAAAAATAAATCAACTCACTCAAAACATAATTGTCATCTAATTAGAAACATATGAAGATTAACCATTTAAAACATTATTGAGCAAAATATTAATGAACGATATATAGTATTAATTCTAAGATTGATTGGGTGGAGTATAAGTCTAATTGTTTTATAGCATAAAAATCAAGAACTAATTTCTACTATATCATGTAATATAATAATCCCAACTATAACTAACTTTATTCTAAAGCTAAATCATTTAAAATTTGAGAATTATCCTCGAATAATAATAACATTAATTATATAACTAAAATTGAATGAATGAAATCTTAAACTAAAACATACTAAGGCAACTAATATTTAAAACGTTTATACTAACCAAACTTATACTACATTACTTATGAATCTAATATTTATTACCACTAAACTTTTAACTAAAATAAATATTAAAACAATCAATGCAAAAGCAACTAACTAAATTTGAAACTCACTACAAATCTAATATCTAACCAATACTAACACTACATTATAATACTAACAACTTAAATGATATCACTAATCTTAACCCTATACTAAACTAAAACTAATCCTAACATTAATACTAACCTAGCATTAAATCTAACTAAATCTTAAACTAAAATAAATTAAAGAAAAAAACATGATACTTAAACTAAATTTACTTGAAATATACTAGAAGCTTTCTAAATAACAATACTACTAACTAAAAAAAAATGTAACTAACATTAAAATAAACTAAACTATGCTAAACCTACCCATGCAATTTCCATCCCAAATCCCTAACACCCCATACCCCCTTACCACCCGTGTGGTGCCCAACTAAAACATTAACTACCCTTACTCCCTATGACCTCAGTGCTTCTCAAGCACTTTCCAAAGGCGCTCTGCCCAAAGCAAACAAGTGCAGACCAACCTCAAGTAAAGACCCAAGTAAAGTGGCGACCAATGGTAATAAGGGTGGAAGAAGACTCAAAGAAATAACACTTCAACTTGCTCCCTCCATAATCTGCTCACAAGAATCTAGGTGGCTGCGAATTTTATGAGAGATGATTGAGGACTGCACCATCATTAATGTGCTTGACATGTGGAGGACAAGACTTCGCAATTCCTAAAGTCATAGAAGACTTCTCCCATACTTAAAATAATGAAATTGCAATCACATACAACTTTAATGCCAAGGTAAACAAAGTCTGCGCCAAAGGGGATGGGAGCAACATTTATGACAAAAAGTTTTATGGGTAGATTTTAGGATATTTAGGATACTAGGTTATAAATTATTTTATATTATTATTTTTTTGAATGATATTAGTTATTTTATGATATTTAATATATAGGAGAATCTTAAAAGATTCTTTGTTACCAAAGGGAGAATTAAATTTGTTCTCCATACAAAAACCAGAGAGTTTTCGCTCTCTTGGTTCAAATTTTTTTGAAGTCTTTATTTTTCTAAGTATAAATTTTGAAGTTGATTTATTAACCAAGGGGGGTTTTTTTTTTTTCAAAGTAAATCTAATAGGACTTGTTACAAACTAAATATACCAAGAATTTAAATGATTTGTTTTAACAACAATGTAGGAATTGTTTTGTTTTCAATAATCATGAAACTGAACCTACATTCATAACATAGTTTTCGTTTCAACATATATGAAACTTGAATTTTTCCAAATTAAACATCATCATTTCATATTATTTTTTATGTGCATCCATATGACCAAAAATTACAAAAATCTCATGAGAAGCAATAATACTCAAGTGCTATTTTATTGACAACCTGATTCAAAGGCTCAACCGAGAAAGAACCAGGAAGAAAACCTAGCATCGTTGCCATTACAACAAGGTTATTGAATAAAATTTACATAAGATTCCAATCCCAAAATTACAATAATCCAATTAAAATTTCCTTCATGACCCTTATCAAGGGACCTATATCATTTTCTGCAATACATTGCTAAGATCATGGAGGGAACAAAATTTGACCTAGTGACAAACAAACATAACCAGAAACTAAATTAGACATTCATATCCATACTAGGTTTCCACAACAGGATTCAACATTGAATCAAAACTAGGGAAAGGTTGTTTTTCCAACAGGAGATGTCAGACATAACACCAAAATAGATGCCCAATCAGGGCTATAATTCAAGAACTTTCGTTCTTCCATTCTTACATGCCAAAACTCATACAAGTTTTGTGCTGACAAGTAGGGGTTCATAACACCCTACCCTCTCCCCCTCTTCTCATCCTAAGAAGAGACTATACACGGTTGGAGTCTAACTGAATACCTTTCTCAACATTGGCCACTTCTGCCCTATCCAAGGGTGAGTAATGCCAAAACACCCATACAAAAAAACTTCAAAATTCAAACAAAAACATGAAAGAAAAGCATTCAAGAAAACATAGTTTCAATCCTTCCCAAACATACCCAACATACATACAAGCATACCAACAAACAATCACAATAGCATAAGCATGAAACAAGCATGAAAAATCTGAACAAGGGAGATAAAGAACTCCTACCTTCACAAAGAGGTTATGGTAAATGATCAAATTGAGAAGATTTTTTCCTTCCTTTCCTTCAATCTTCCAAGACTCCTCTCTAAAAGTAGAGATTGGGTAACAACCAAAACTACTCCAAAAAGGGCCTCTAAATAATATCCAAACTCAACCACCAAAAAGGGCAATAACTTCCCCCACTCACCTAAAAATCTAGAAGTTTCTAACTGAACCAAGCCCAAGGTTAACCTCCAAGTGGAGTTGTGGTTATTCAACTCATGGTAACAACTTTCAATTTTCGCACAAAGTCAAAAATAGACTTTTTGAGTGACCTCAAAAGTCAACAAAAGGGGCTTAGGGGGTGGAAAATTCCCCCAACCCATACCCATACCCCTTGGGTATAAATATTTCATGTTTTAAGGCCTTAGGAATTGATTTGGGACCCAACAAAAGATAGGAATAATTAGGACCATCTAACAACTTCGAAAATGCAGATTAAGCACTAATCTGGAGTAGGGGTAACTAAACTCGATTAAAAACAAATTAGCAAAAAAAATGAGACTAACTTAATCCGACTTAGGTCCAAAGGTTAATCTGACTTAGGTCCAAAAGTTACACAGTTAACCCTTAACTGGCATGCTGGAATGCATAAGCAAATTCACGAGTGTCAAGTGACACTATAAGAACACAGTTACGAAACATTAACATTTACTGATCATGGAAAGATACATTCATACATCTCACAAAATAATTAAGTTACGAACAACAAGGTTTCCACAAATAGCACATAGGGATCAATTATGTTCCTCCGTCGGGTTTCTCGGCTAAAATATCCTGCACACTCATTGCACACATCAGTAGTCCCATAAAATCACATGCACATATGTATATACGTATCAGGAAATCACATAAATTAACACATACATCTTTCAAATCAAATCAGGGTTTTCTCTCGTCCTACTCATTTTCTTAATCATTAAAATTTCATAATCAAAGTGTTAATCCTGAATTTACTTATTTCATCAACATAAATATTCATAAAACATTAAATGACGAACTCAGATATCTAAAAGTAAATATCACACAACATGAAATAATATAATATGTTCAAGTATCCTATAATGTCTCAACATCTCGAGTCGCGAGTATCAAAATAATAATAATGTATCATTATGCTATGATGGGTCGAGGCGAGGCCTCACAGAAGGGAAATTTTTATTGAAGCCGAGTAAGTGAAACTCCAGTATATGTCAAATGTTGGAAAGACAATGGAATCTGAGTAAAGAAAAAATGCTTAAGGAGCCGAGTGGATAGCTATAAATGCACTAAGCATTAAATGCTATGAAACAAGGGTATATGGTCACATTTTGACTCATTTTTCACCATTACGAGCAAAGAGCAAGGACGAAGAAAAGCGTAGAATGATTTTCAAGTAGAGAATCAAGCATTTGAGTAGATTTCAACTGAGATTTAGCATAGTTTCAACAATTCAAGGTATTTATACCTGTGTCGAGCTATGCAGTTTCAAAATTTCTTTGTGTTGAAACCCTAGATTACACAAATGGCTTCTAGTTCTAGAAAACCCTAGGAAAAAGAGTTGTTTGAAGTTCAGTTAGTGTCAAATGAAGTTAAGCAACCCAATTTTTGACCTATCCCTGATGTTGTCTATAAAAGTGACCCTATCGGAGCCTTGTCCGTAATTCCTCCTAAGGTTGTAATGGTCCAAGATGTTAGGAGATGCTATAACTACAAAATAGGTGCTATTGGAGACATGGAAATCAGGGAGGCATATGACAAGTTGTCCAAGAACGGGGTCTTGAAAGAAGAGATTCAAATTATTGAGAAGGGCTTAACTTGTGCCCTAGATTTTCCTACTAATTTTAAGACCAAATGGATTAGAATTGTATTTAGTAGGATACATGATGGTAGCTTATGGTTAGAAGACAGGCCAATCAAAATATCAAAAAGGATTATTCATAGGGTAATAGGGTATCCAACCCTAGATCAACCTAAAACCCTAAGGAGTGACTCCAAAGAAGCTATTGAGAAGAATAATGGAGCCGAGTGGAATAAGAAAGGCATAACCATTGATACTATTAAGGATCCTCTTGTTGATTTTTCTGTCAGAGTCATATCCCACAAGTTTTATCAATCTAGTTGACTCAGCAGTGTTCCTCGTATTGTAGTGGGCATTGGTTATAAACTTGTTAAAAAGGATCATACTTATGATCTAGTTGAACTACAACTACAATAGATCAATGAAAATTTGGGAGCTATAAGAAGAACAAAGGGAGCTCAATGTAAGTTTGGTGCAATTTAGATATGTATATTCTTCTATGTACATAATGAATTCCCTTCTTATGGAAAGGCTAGTTAGAAGACAAGCAGGTCCATTGTAGCCCAGGTGAATGAATACATTGAACAAATGGGAGCCAATTTTGAAACAATCAAGACCTGCTATTTTGAAGAATTCAAGAAATCAATGAAATAGAGACTTAGGATTCCAGTCTCACTTATGGAGTAGCATATAAATGATATTTGTTTTCTTGTTGATATTGACTATACCTACATCCAAGTAGCCATACCAAGGGTAAGATGGCTTAGGCCACTTGGCTATGAGATAAATATTGATGAGGCATCTGCAGAAATAATAGTTCTACTTGCAGAAGAAGTATATAAAAGTGCCCAAAATTTTGGTACATATGATATAGTAAGATCTAAAGTAGATATGGAATTAAAGACTACTTCTACACTCAAGAAAAAGGACAAATTAGTCAAAAAGCTCAAGGCTAAATTTGGAGAAGGCATAGTAGAAGCAGAGGAAGAAGAAGATGATGAAGAGGAAGGTGAAGATGAAGGAAAATAGGGGTAGGAGCCACTAGCACTAACCCAAGGCATGGGTGTAGATGTTGAAGAAGCAAAAGGTGTCGAGGAGGAGCAAACCAAGGAAGCATCTAAAGCAAAGGCAAAGAAGAGGAAAGCATAGAAACAACCTGTTGCTTAACCCAAAGGCAACAAGAAAGCAAAGCCAAGCCCAGAAAAACCTACCACAAGGGCAGATACAAAGGCTTCAACAAAGGTGTAAAAGGAACAAGAAAAGAAGAAATCCATAGAGCAAGAAGGACTAGTAGAGAAGAAGCAGAGGAGAAAATATGTGGCACCTCCAGAGTCAAATGAAGAAAGGACATAGTCAAATGACAATGGACAATTCAGAGTGGTAAGTCACACAACTAAATATAATTTGGAAAACATTTGTGACAACATTAGGGACAATGCAAACTTGTTAGGGCTTAAAGGCATTGATTTCAATAAGTTGACAAGAGACGAGAAAAACATAGTGGAAGAATCAGTATACACTATAATGGAAAAGTTCAAAAATACTCCACTTGAACTTGTAACACTATGCCTAAGGAGTTATATTCCATTATAGAAAATAAATGGCATTATTGTCTAAACATGGAAAAAGAAATAAGAGAGTCAACATTGGCTCATGTGATGCCTGAATTGACAAAAATTCAAATAAGTAAGACAAGTAAGAAGCATGGGAGCAAATTTGCACCCAAATATAGAGCATTCAATATTTTGCAATATAAAATTGAAGATATTCTGAAGAAGTCCATTCTCATGTGGAAAGTAATTTATGGTCTCCAGACAAGTAAGGAAGGACAATAATATCCCTTTGAGGGAAGGAATGATGAAGATAATGAAGAAGAAAATGAAAAGGAAGAAGAAGGAGAGAAAGAAAAGACAGATGTTATAGTGGAGAGCGAAAGACAAAAAGATGACATGATACAGCAATAAATAGATCAAAGTGTGCAAGACACACAAATACCACCTCCTAGCCCTCCACATGTAACACCTACACCTGTAGAGATAGTAATTGTAAAGGATGTTCCCGACACTTCTAGTCAAAACATCAACCCATTGACTACAAAGGACCTTAGAAAGATCCTTCACCAAAGTACTTTGCAATCACAACTATGTACTAATCTAGTCTTGGTGAGTGTAGAGGAACCTCATAAAGTTGTAGTTGAGATTACCAAGGAGAAGGGGAATCCACAAGAACCACCTTTACATACTCCAACGCCTACAAGTGGTCAACCACAAGAGCAAGCAGCACAAGATGCATAAGCTAGGGTTGACACCACAGTCACAGTGACTTCAACTATTGAGGAACAAGTAAAGGAGCAAACAAGACTGAAGGATATCTCTATTCCTACAGCAAAAATTCAAGGTGCACTCCCTCAAATCACTATAATTGATCAAGGCAGAACTAAAGAGGACAAGGAAGAGAGCCCTAAGGAAAAGGAACAAGAGGCAATTCAAACATTGATAAATTTGCCTACTATAGGGGCTCTCACTGAAACAACATAGCAACTGAGCACTGATGTAGTACCTCTACAAATATCAGCACCAGGCTTGAGCTCTACCAAGGTATCAAGGGTACTTCACTATGGGGACCCTATACTTGATGAGGAGATAGTCATTCCAAGCTATGACTATAAAACTATGAGTATTGATCAGATTAATGAAGTGCAAGAGGCACTAGAAAAGAAGAAGAAACAAGAGATACTCAGGAATGAGTATAAACAAAGGCAAGCATTGATAGAAATTAAAGACATCTTTCTTGATGCATTCAGCTTGCAAGTACCTGATGAGACAAAGCCCATAATGGAGTAATTATCCAACATAGTGGACTAGGTACAGAATGAAGACCTAGATACCAATGCTAAATTGCTTGAATGGTCTAAAAAGAAGTTCCAGATGAAGGTAAATGAGAAAATATCTGGTGAGATAGCACTTTCTCAAGTAGAACTGGCAAAGAAGGTAGAAAAGGTGAAAGTAGTACTTGAGAATATATTCTTGTTGTACTCCAAACTGTGTGATTCTTCATACTTCACACAAGAGACCAACCAGAGGTTATTGAGCTTAGAGAGGAACCTTAAAGTATCTAGCATGTATCTACCAAAGTATCCATCTCAAAGTGAGAAGCATTTTGCTACAATGCTTCACACACAAAAGGAATTAGTTGTATTCATAGTAGATGAGGCAAACACCAAGGCCAAGCTAATACAAATCCAATCTACCATAACCCCTCACATGGAAGTTTTGCAAAAAGAAATGGCCTATGCAGAGAATGTCTTGAAGAAAGATTCCAATCTTTCTACATTGGAAGGCCTAATACACCTTTTAGCAAAGACATCCATCCAGCTTAAAGCACTAGAAATTGCATTAGACAATTGGGATGCGGCTTTGAAAATCATTATGGAGGTAAACAAATCCTTTTTAGCTAAGTATTCAATTCATTCATAGAACCCTTTGACATAAGTGCATAAGAGTTTGTGCCCTCACAAACTCAGAGGTAAACCATTTTTAGCTAACTCAAGATGAATTTTGAAGGATCTAAAAGATAAGATTGAATCTATTATGTTCCATATTTAATCTGCATGCAACCAATTAGAAAAATGGAGAGAGTGTGTAACCAATCAAGAAATATGGAAAGAATTGTGCAGGAAAAGATGGATGAATCTCAATCATAGATTCATACCTAACCCTAAGTCTCAAAACTTTTATAAGGAGGAAGAAACCTCATAATTTAGAGAGCGAGTAAGTAAGAGGTCATGTGGGAATGCATGAGTGAATGCTAGTGAAGTTTTGGAAGGCATCAGAAGACTTAGAGGAAGAACAACATTGCAGAATCATTTGGTCAAGAATAGAGTATCATCACTTCAAATAGAGATGTATCATATCAGGAAGGATCAGATTAGATTGAATAGAACAAGGATCTAGAATCAGCAATTGAAGATTGTAAGTCATTAGATCAATACATTCTATTATATTTTCTAGCCATTGTATTAGGAGAATGAAAATCCTATGAAGATAGGTTGGTTTAATAGCCATGTTGTAAATCCTTTAATAGGGTGACATTCCAAGTGAATGTTTGTAAATCCTTTAGATAGGTCACTTTTAACAGGGTGTAAAGCCTTTAACAGGGCTGGCCTTTCACAAGGTAGACCATTGATGGTGGTCAAACTTTGTAACCTTAACCAGTTACATATTGCTACAGTGATAAGTTGTGGGAGTCATCCCTACCTCAATTTTACCTTCTCATTTTGGAGGGTTTCTGGTGATCAAATCTTGTGTTACCTATTTTCATGCATGTCTTTACTTTCATGTTAATTAGATGTGTTAGATGCATGTGATTGATTTGAGTTAAAAAAAAATTAGAGGTTAAAGTTTTTTACTTCTGATTCACCCCTCTCTCAGAAGTAAATCTTTCCACTTGTAAATTCCAACATTACTGAATGCATTTAAATGAGTGTAGAGTAATAGAACAATTTATACCTCAATGAATGCTTACCTATGACCTAATGGTTAAACAAAACTAATGAAAATGATAGACTAGTAGATTTATGAATTCAATGATTAGTTCTAAAGTAATGGCTTGAATGGATAAATCAAATCATAATAGTTAGTTAATTGAATTACATTTAACTAATATGAGAACAATAAAATGATCATAGACTAATAAGACTGTAATTCAATTTATATCTTTATGGATGCAAATAGGTTTGATGATGTTGATTTGGTAGCAACTTTAGGCAACTTGTTGGGACTGGTTAGTAAGTAATCTTGCATTTGAGCTTTGTAAACAAGTGATTATTTATTAGAAATGATGCACATCTCATCGGTTGATTAAAAAAATTTACTTGTATTTTTAGTAGTTAGATGGCTTGTTCTCTCAGATTCCCAAGTGGGGTCTTACATCATGTGCAAACTCCAGTTGTCTCAAATACATATTATTATCTTTTATGTTATCCTAAATAAGCTTAACTAAAGTGTAATTAGGTGAATAATTAATTACACCAACACATATGAAAAAACTTACCATACTCAAAACATGTATGTTAAGAAAGAGCTTAATATCATTGTGGTATAATTAAAAAATTAGATCTAAGCTTTTTTACATATTTTTAATAAATTATATTTGGGCATATATAATCTATGTCTAACTCTTTAGGTCTGATGCTCTCATCATGGAAAAGAATACAAGCATGCTATAATGCTCTTGTGTTATAGTTTGGTATTGATCAAACCTATGGCTTGTCACTAACAAGATAAAAGTGTTCTTGCATTTTGTTGAAGAAGTATTTCAAATGTTTCGTCTTCATCTTCAAGTTAAATTCATTATCTTCGTCAATATACATACACAAAATAAAACATTCAATTAATGATTTATAGTTGAATTTTTATTTCATGTATATATTAGTAAGATGCTTGAGATTAGTTTCATATCCATAGGAGTTATAATGTAGATTTTAGAAGATCTTTATATCTTTTTTTGTAGTCAAAATTACATTATCAATAGGCTCATGCCGGTGATTCTCTCTCTATTTCAATCTCTTTCTCATTGTCTTCCCTCCCTCCCTCTCCCTATCCCTATCCCTATCATCTATCTCTTCTCTCTATTTGTCCTCTACATGCTTCTATCTATATTGGAAAAATAGAACAACATAAACAAAAATAGAGAGAAAGAACTTTCATTTTATTTTTTTATTGAATAATAGATTCCAATTTATACAATACTTTGACTCAACAACATTCCTAAATGACTGATAATTAGATTGACAACAAACTACTTCATGATTGAAAACACACATATAAACTTGACCCTAACTAAAACTTATGGACACCTAACTCAACACATCTACAATAAGAACTTGATTCAAACTAAAACTCTTTGACTCACAACTAAACTAAACTTGTGTTGCTAGCAACTCAATAAGGATTGCCACATGTGCAACAATTATTATTGACTACCATTGGAACATTAACTCTAACACCCCCACTTAATGTGACAACTAAAGGAAACATTCTCTAGAAATTATACTTTGAAAATATGGCATAGAGGATTAAGACTTTCTCATAGTTATGCAACTATCATCCAGCTTTGAAACACCATTGGTTACACCATCTCCACATGAAATGTCTCATAAACAATGCCAAGCTTCCATAATTTTAGATCTCCCCAAACTATTGGACTCACCATCTCCATGTGGAATGCCTCATAACCCTCATAAAGGTATAGCTTCTTCGATCCTTTAGCACCTCAAACTATTCAAGCACCTATCTAGACTCTACCACATCTTTTCCTATTTTTCAAAGCATTGATCTCTTCAAAATCAAACAAATTCTTGAATGAAATCATAATAATATGATTGTTCTTCTCCTAGCCTAATCTTCTTAACAACTTCTTCTCTAACAGATAAAACTTAATAAGAAGATAGCTCTGATACCATATTGGAAAAATAGAACAGCAGAAATAAAAATGGAGAGAAAGAACTTTCAGCTTGTTTTTTATTGAATAATAGATGCCAATTTATACAATAGCTTGACTTAACAACATTCCTAAATAACAGCTAATTAGATTGAGAAAAAACTACTTCATGATTGAAAACACACATATAAACTTGACCCTAACTAAAACTTATGGACACCTAACTCAACACATCTACAATAAGAACTTGATTCAAACTAAAACTCTTTGATGAGCGTAGCTAAACTAAAATTGTGTTTCTAGCAACTCAACAAGGCTTGCCACATGTGCAAAAATTATTATTGACTACCATTGGAACATTAACCCCAACACCCCCACTTAATGTGACAACTAAACAAAACATTATCTAGAAATTATACTTTGAAAATATGGCATAGAGGAGTAAGACTTTCTCATAGTTATGCAACTATCATCTAGCTTTGAAACATCATTGGACACACCATCTCCACATGAAATGTCTCATAAATGATGCCAAACTTTGAGACTTTAAAATCTCCCCAAACTATTGGACACACCATCTCCACATGGAATTCATCATAAGCCCCATAAAGGTATAGCTTCTCTAATCCTATAGCACCTCAAACTATTCAAGCATCCATCTAGATTCTACCACATCTTTTCCTATTTTTCAATGCATTGATCTCTTCAAAATCAAATAGATTCTTCAATGAAATCATAATCATCTAGTGGTTCTTCTCCTAGCCTCATCTTCTTAACAATTTATTCTCTAATAGAAAAAACTTAATAAGAAGATAGCTCTGATACCATATTGGAAAAATATAACAGTAGAATCAAAAACAGAGAGAAAGAACTTTCAGCTTATTTTTTTATTGAATAATAGATACAAATTTATACAATAGCTTGACTCAACAACATTCCTAAATGACTACTAATTAGATTGACAACAAACTACTTCATGATTGACAACACACATACAAACGTGACCCTAACTGAAACTTATGGACACCTAACTCGGCACATCTACAATAAGGACTTGATCCAAACTAAAACTCTTTGACTAAAACTCTTTGACTCACAACTAAACTAAACTTGTGTTGCTAGCAACTCAACAAGGCTTGCCACATGTGCAACAATTATTATTGACTGCCATTGAAACATTAACTCCAACAATCTATCCACCTATCTCCATTCCCTCTCTTTGTTTATCTCCTCTCTCCCTTTCTATACGAACCTCGTCATCACTCCCTCTCTACTATTATCTCCCCTTGCTCTCTACCACCTTCCCTTTGTACTACTCGCTTTCTACCCTCTTTACAAGCACTACATAACTTTTCTTCCCCCTCTCAATTTAGAACTAAAGAGTAGGGAATATAAATAGATACAAAGAGAGCTCTTACAAAAGTGGAGATGGAGAAAGAGAAAATATGCAAAGAAAAGGAAGGAAGATAGAGTTATGAAATGAGAGGGGAGAGAGAGATGGAAGTATAGAGGGAAGGTTGTAGAAGAGAGAAATGGAGATGTCAGTAGAGAAAGTGGAAGAGGAAGAATATTGAGAGAGTGAGATGGGAAATAGGGAATAGATGGATATGTAGTTTGACTCAATCACCCCAAGCCTTAGTGTGAGAATGTTATAATGCACTTATGTGGTGCCTTGATGGGGGGCAAAAATTTTAGTAACAACTTTTTGGTACCACATCCTGGTGCATTTACCCATATAGCATGTTAAAAAACATGACTCATCGTAAGCCTGTTTGAATTAACTTGATATTCTAATAAGAGGCCCCCTTTTATAAGCATATACATGGGTGGCCCATGACTATAGACATCATGCTACATAATTGCATGCTTTGAATCTCTAATAAATCAATTACTATGCATTCCACTTCATTTTCAGGGTGAACTATAAATAAGGATGTCTTTGGTCTAGAGTGGGGAGAGGAAGAGAGAGCATGGGCATGAGCTTCACAAAAGAGCTTAGTTACAATTGACATTTTTTTAATGTTGATCTTGTTTTTCTTATAGAGGTTGAGCATAATTAGTAGAAATTTGATAATTATATTAAGATTTCTGCATATCCTCCTCGCCCTTGACTGCAAAAAGACCATTTCCATCAATAAATTTTATTTCATAAAAAAATTTACAATTTCATTTTGTACCAAAGATGTGATATTTATATAAGAATAATCAAATAATATACTATCATATTTACCAATTAAACTACAACCATTCACTTATCTAGAAGTAGCTAACTGATATAAACATCACCAATCTTAGCATCTTTCCAAAACATGTAAGAATCCCTCAATAAACCTTTCTCTTTCGTTTTTCTTCTAATCTTTTGATAATTCACATGTGACCTACGGACATGTTTCTTTTAAAGACATGGTACTATATCATCTATCATTCACACGCTAAAATTTATGTGCCATGAAATTTGAAGACAAATTGTTTAGCAACGTTTTTCCTGCTCATTTCTTTTTACCAATGACTGTAGAAGCCCCACATAATATACGAAGTTCAATTATGTGTACTGGTGATTGTGAAAACTCACTGTAGAAATTCCAGACAAGATCATGCTCTACTTGTTTAAAACCTTCCTTTTCTGACAGAAAGGGAGCGGTGCTCAATAAAATGGCTCAGATAACGGTGTGGGTTTGGTGTAGATTTATTCCAAGATCAGAACTTGTTTGGAAAAGTGAAAGAATTCATATAAATTCGACCAATAATTTATATGCACAAACTGAAACTTTCTAACAAATGTACTGCTTTTGCATTCACTGAAAAGAAAACAACACTTGCATGAAATGTCACCTGCGTACAAGCAGCTTTCAGCTCTTTGTCCTTTTATCATATGTGACATATATTCATTATAAAGTCTATATATATTCTTCATCTATAACTTTGGTAAGACTTCAGACTTAGAGGAATTGGTTGGTGTGCACTGCATCATCTATATAAGTCTTATAATTGTTATACATGCATTCATTTCTTTTGTCCACTTTGATTTGAAAATGACAAAGACTTCTGTAATGGGTATCACTCAACATCGATGGTGAGTGTTTCACCATGATTATCTCAAGGTTGGTATTTTTTCCTTGTGTTTTCAGCGTTTCAGCTCCCTACTTTCCAAGTGAATATCTTAGACTCTTTTCATCCATGTGAATAAATGGAGTCCTTAAACATGGGAGGGGAAATGACTTGTTACTTCACTCCCTATTAATTAGAGTTAAGAAGTAAAATATAGGTATTCATTGATGGGATTATAGAATTGGGATATTTATTAGTTGTCAAAATAGGATTCAAAATGTACACAAAATACTTGTAGAAAATGTTTTGGAAATTCTTAAGTAATTATAGTTTATAATGATAAATTATACTTTGTGATTATAGAAAAATAAAAGCTTTGGATGTATGTATGTATGTCATAGTTGTACAATTTGAAACAAATCTATTAGAAGAACTTCAAAAAATATTGAAGTAAATATTATTTGAGGGTGTAAAGTGAGAGTTAGGGCGAGACAACCTTTTTGTTTGGATCAAAATGGGAGCTTCTAAATAGCATACAAGAATAACTATAATGCATGTAAATTGTTTGACTAATTTTTTTTAAAGACTATATCACACAGATATCCCAAATGCAGGAGATTCACTCAAAATGAATATGTTTGGTGATTTTTCTAAAGCAATTTTCAAATACCATCATGGCCAAATTCTAAATAGAATGTAGCTTAATGTAGAAACACAAAGAACAAAGAAGTTTATTAAATATTGTAGTTATATTTACTTTTGTAAACATGCATACAGAATTTATCAAATGTTATAGTTATAATTGTCATTGTGAAAAAGCATACACAATGTTAAATCATGAGTTGTTTTGATGAATGAAAACAAATCTAATTGCAGTTGTGAATAGTAAAACACAAGAAGGACTCAACTTTAATTAAGCATCAACCCAAAATGAACAGAAGATGTATCTAAAGAATAGAGACACAAATTAAAACAATCAAGGAGAACAAATATTGGCAAATGCTTTTGATAGGAGCATGGAGCTAGGACTTGGTTTCAGTTGGTAGTCACAATTTCCCTTATGGAAATACATACAAAATGTTGAAGTTTGAGTTATCTTTGCTATGTAAGCACTCTTGATCATAGTGTGGGTCTGAGTCCAATTATGTGTCAACAAAAAATTTGAGGGAAACATGTTTGAAGAAGAGAGATAGAAACCAATAAAACAAAGGGAACAAAGAAAACTAGCAAATTATTTTGACAAGAATGTGGAAAG
Source organism: Cupressus sempervirens (assembly GCA_028749045.1). Lineage (NCBI taxonomy): Eukaryota > Viridiplantae > Streptophyta > Pinopsida > Cupressales > Cupressaceae > Cupressus > Cupressus sempervirens. The sequence continues at coordinate 218,354,910 of CM053784.1, read as the reverse complement.
ATTTTTAAAAACATGTGTCTCGACCTTGCAAATAGTTCCAAAACAAGTTGACATTTTTCTATGTGTTGGCCTTGAAAAAGAGAATATTAATTGTCAAAAGATTTCTTGTCCATTTTATATTATGGGAGGGTCATTTATAGAGATTCTATGACACATTTCAAGACAATTGCAAGGTCAAAAAAAGGGGAGAATACTTCGAGTATGAGAGACTATTTTTAACTCAGGTTCTTGTCTATCTTGGGCAATACATGTTAATGATGGGAAAGGAGGTTTAGCACATGGTTTTGTAAACCACAAATGGTTTCTAGGTTGTGAGAAGCCTATTAAATGATGGCTTCGAGAGGAATTTGATCGTTGAGTTTAGTATGCAAGATCGAATGCTAAAGGATGTTATTGAAGTTCCTTCAAGATTGATTTGAGGTGATACTCCTAAGAGAACTTACATCACAAGTGTGTTGTAATTTTTTGTTGATTTTATAATGTATAATATAGGTTTTGGAGTGTGGGGTTTTTCTCCTATAAGGTTTATCCCAACATAAATCACTATTTTATGTGTTTCTTGAAATCTCTGTAATAGCTATAATTGAAATTTACATAACTAACCTCTCAAGATTAGCATAGCGAGAACTTACGTACTCCTTTGCTTCCTTTCAAAAATAAATTTTATTTTTGGAAGAACCCAAGGCCAACAATAGAGCTAGGTTACTAAAAGAAGATTTGAAGTGAAAATTTAATCCAAGGCCTCATAAGAGGAGAGGGAAGAGAATGGAATGTTCTTTTATTTTTTAAAGAGAAAACTTAGCCAAAATATTCATAAGCACAATATCAATTTTATCGGGATTATAAGGACAATAGGAGCACATCCAAATGTTTGCATTCATCACATTTGTATGAATGTGGCATTTTTTTTACCAACCACAACGTAGAATTAATCATATACTTTGAAAGATGATTAAGATATATTGAAAAGGCTCGACAAGATAGGTTCATATATCCAATCTGCAAAAGGAAGTAGTTTTTTAGCCTTTTTTGTACCAAAAAAGGTGGGCAATAGATATACTTGTAGATTATGAGACTTAACAAGAACTAGATTCTCATGTACCATTCTTTTATGTCTTGATATGCTACTTGACATGATCTTGTGAATGATTATTAAGTTCTATGTGAATTAATTTATGATTCATGGTAACTCAAATTAAAAGGTACTTCAAAATTTAGACAAAGAGGTCAAATGATGTAAACTATGCCAGTTAGCACCTAGCAATTAAAAATGACACATCATGGTTGAACAAGAGATTGTGTTAGAAGCTCAAAACTTATATCAATGCATTTATATTTTATGGATATTTGGTTATGATCATTTAGAGTCGTTGGGAAATTTTTTTTTAAATATAGGCTTCATGTTTTCCTTCTTTGGAAAGATATTGAGTTTTCCTAGACTTGTGTGTATCAAACCTTGTTTCAAATAATGATTTTTAAAATTTATTTTTTAATCTTTCTCTTCTAATGTTCTCTTTCCCTAATGATGGATCGTAGAGTTTGATCTAAAATGTTGGCTTCAAAACTTAACACTATTAGATCCATAAGAACAAACTATGAACATTATGAACTATGGAAATCTCATGTGTATAAAATTATAATTAGTTACCATTTTATTCCTAAATGAATACTTTGAATAATGTCATTTGAATCATAAAGATTATACAATTTTATATCTTCCACCACTATAGTCTATAATGAATATTGTATAATTGAGTGTTGTCAAACATTTTGGTAATGGAAAAGTACATATTGATAAACCAGATGACATTTGTGGATATCTCCAATCCTAACAAAGTTTGAGATGTCACACAAAGTACCATTTATTTATAGCTATTTTATAAGTAGAGAAGCTTAGTTGTATTTGGTAGAGGAATTATCAATGTTAAAGTATAATAAATTAAAGATGTAAAAGAAACTTAATTTAGTATTTTGACAATCAACTAAACTATTTTAATTTAAAATTCTAATTTTTAAATCTTAATTTGTTGATTTCCTTACATTTTATCTATAGTTGAATTTTTAACTTGAGCATATTTTTATATGCATTATCTGCTTCACATATGAAAGTTCCCTCAAATTAGATCCAAATGTAATAGATGCTCAAAAAACATGAATGATATCTTCATCACTTGAAGACTCCAAGAAAAACAATGTGATGTAGGCCCTTGTGCTAATCTCTAAATTAGTTGTAATTGTTAAGAAAAGGGCATTGGACATCTTTCACAAGATTTTATTTATTATAGTGTAGTTGTAAATAACTTTATGTGACATTGGTTAGATAATTTATGCATGTTTATGTGATGTATTTGACATTTGAAAAGTTAACATTAAATAAATGTCACTATTATTGGTTTTGTATACTCACTCATTTGGACCATATAATTTTACTTTACCACTTAATTGTTTTGTGTGAGCTTGATTCTATAAAATTAAGCATATATATAGTGGTTGTGTTGGGTATATAATTACCTAGTTATTGGACTTGATTGTCACTTATATTGAGCTCTCTATTTGAGTGCATATGTGAAGCATAGCATGGGAAATGTGGTCACATGCTTAGATATATGAAGGATTCCTTGACAGAGCTTAATATTTTTAAATTGTTCATAACAATCTTATAAGTGTATTGTAATGTTTTTATAGTATAATAATACATTGAATGTAGATGCTTTGTGAGGTTAGGTTTATACATGGTGTTATGTTGTGATTTGTCTTTGCTCTTTGCATGACATTTATTTTGTAAGCATGTATACATTTGTTTTTTCATGGAATTATGTAGTGTTAGTAAATAGATTTACCTTCAAAAAAAATCCTTATAAATTGACTTCAAATGCCCAATCAAGAAGATGCAATCTTCAACTAATAGATGGGTAAGATATACAATGATTAACTTCCCTCTAAGTTATCATGGGAACAACTCCATGTGTAAGATTTTCGACGAATCTACTACACTACAAAAAAATGCTTTGAACCAGAAAGAAAGAAAGGTAGTTTGTCCTCTACTCATAACCATGACATAGATGTTAAATAATGGATTCATAAAACAAAGAGAGAGGAATCATGAAGAGTAGAAAAAAATTGCATGATGACCATCCCTTTAACCCTTTTATGGCTAGAAAATAATGCTTAAACTAAATATTTCATCTCCAAGAATACAATTACATAAGACTCCAAAGATTTCATGGTAACCCCAACTATGAACAAAACAACATTTAAAGACAATTAAACAAACTCAAAAGATCTTCTTTAAATAAAGAAAAATGTTTAAACACAAAGGTTTAATGCACATTCTCCTTCTCTCTTCAAATAATAGTCATCATGGGCCTTTGAATAGAGTTTCTCGATTGTTTGTGTAGAATGTGGAATTGTACATTTTGATCTTTCTTTAAGAATTACAGAGATTGGGCCTTCCGGCATATAGATTAAAATTTTTGATGTCTTTAATCAAGGCCTAGTATATCTATACTTCATGCATTTCATATCTATCACACAACCCTTGCAATAATCTTGAAGGTGGCATTTAAATTATTTTTCTGTGTTAGTTGTTGAAAGCCACTCCTTTGAACCAAGATGACTTTAGCTCAACTGAATGAACCATATTGTATTGGGTTGAACCATTGAACGAATTGAACTATTTTGAACTTAGTCCAATGAGGTTCAACACCCAAGAAGAGTTGAGATAAAAATTTCAAGCAAGGATTAAGATGGGGAAGATTCGCATTTTGAATTTTTAAATCTGAGTCCATATATATGGGCTAACATGTCTTAAACAACTTGATCAACCTAGTAAGTTTTCCAAATAATAATCTACTCTAAAAAGTGGTGATGGTCACAATAATGATGCATAAAAAATTGAGTTGGTTTGTGGCATCAAATCATTTCAATTTGAATCATTTAAAAGTGTGGTTTTATCATAAGTTGGTAGCGTCAATTATAGTTCAAAATTTATACTAAACAAAGTTTCTAAGGTCTTCTAGCTAAAGTTGGTGAGGTTACAAATGATAGACTTCATCCCTATCTAAAGAAAAACTCAAACACAATATCATAATTTTCAAACCAACTATATAACATGTCGCTGATGCAAGAGCATCTTGGGTCTTTGACCAATCTTGCATCAACCAAAAATATATCTTATTTCCTCTACCCATATGTTCATCATGAAGTAGTTATTGATGTTGTTGGTGTCATGTTTTGTGTAGCTAACATGTTGATGAGGACCTATCCTTGATCCTCCTAAGAATGCAAGCTTTGATCGTTTGTATTTCTCAAGTTGTGAACCATTCTTTACGGTCTCTATTTTGGTGTGTTGTTTCATTTGGTGTGGTTTCTTATGTTAACATGATGTGTTACAAATTTAGGAGCTGACTCCTAGGAAATGTGTGGATTTTTCTTCAAGTGTGCATTGCCTTATGTTTCATTTATCGTTGGTTTTGGTTTACACTTCCTTGCTTGGACCTATAATGTAATTAAATGCTTGACTAGTCGACTTGTTGCTTAGCTTTCTATATAAGAGCTTGATTAGAGATAGTTAAAAGGCGGCAGATAGAGCAAGGATGATATGAGAAATGAGAATTAGGATAGATGTGATTTTAGATTTCTAACATTGTAATTTCATTGTAGATGGTCGAAACTCGAATGGCCTCATAGTCAAGCATGTTGAAAGACTTATTTGAATTATTACACCACTATGGTTGTCAATTGTTGAGCCTATGTGATTCTTATTAATTGAACCCAAGTAAAAGTCTTGATTCTTGCCTCATATACATTATTTTATGTTGCTTCCATTTGTAACTCTGAGCAAGGTTGGTTGGAAGCTTGAGCAGAGTTGATCCTGCTTAATTTGCCTCCTCCCTATGTCAGGTGGTATCAGAGTGTGTTCTTTCTTGAGGATTGGATCATGGGGAACCTTATTGGATTGGTTGGTTGTAGGGTGGCAGATCTAAGATCTGGCCTATAACTTGTAGAAGGTTACGATATTGCAAGAACTATTGTCAAGATGGTTCATGACAGAGGAAATGTTGATAATGCTATAATGGATATGTTGAGGCAGACTGCAACCAGACTTGAAGGTGTGGAGACATCCCAAAGAAGAGGATTACATGTTGAAGATGTTAGTGATGAAGAAGAGGCAGCACCTAACCCTAATCCTGAACATGAAGTTGAACAAGATGAAGAAAGGCTTCAAAAAGTCTTGTTTAGAGAAAATACTAGACCTGTTGCTGAAGTTTCTTATTATGATAGAAAATTAAAAACTATTGTGGTATTAGATTGGATCTCTAAAATGGAAAAGTATTTTGAGTATGAAGGTACTCCTAATAAAAATAGGTTAAGATAGAAGTTACAAATTTGAAAGGTCATGCATATCTTTGGTGGAATCATTTGCAAGCTGATAGGTAGAAGAGAGGAAAGGAAAAGATCAAGACATGGATGAAAATTCTTGGAAAGATGAAGAAGTTTCTACCTACATATTACCATGTTAGGTTGCTGAGGAAGATGCAAAATTTGAGGCAAAAAGACATGAGCGTAAATGAATATACAGAGGAATTCTACAAACTAGATATCAGATCTGGACCTGTAGATGAAGTGGAAAAGGTGGCTAGATACGTGAATGGTCTAAGAATATCAATACAAGATGAGATCGGCCATGTTAAGATGGATAGCATGGAGGAAGTGCATCAATTTGATTTAAAGGTTGAAGAAAGATTAACAAAGAAACATGATCAAAGATAGAGAGGAAGAGGAGGTAGATTTTAGAGAAGCAGAGGAAGAACTTAAGGAGAAAGTTGCAGATCTGATAGTACAGTGCAGGATAAGGAATGGAAGGATGAACCTATAGGTAGAAGAGGTAATTACTCTAGAGTAAATTATATCACTACTCTAGGAATAAAAATAATAGAAAAAGGGAAGAAAGATATTGGTTTAAGTGTACTTATTACAAATGTTGAGAAGGTGGTCATAGAGCTTTTGAATGTACTAACTCTGAAAAGAAAGCTGGAGGTAATAGAAGAAACACTTTGGCTTGTGAAGAAGTTGATGAAACATCTAATGAACCTGAGAAGGGTGAAAAATTGATGGTAAGAAGAGTCTTAGAGAATGAAGAAACTGATGAAGAACCTATTCTAAGAAGTTTATTCAAGACCAAATGTAAGATCACTAAAAAATATTGCAAGGTAATCATTGATAGTGGAAGTTCTGATAACTTGGCATCTGAAGAGCTAGTTAACAAATTGTAGTTATAGAGATTGAGACATCCTAAGCCTTACCATGTTACTTGGATCTAGAAGGAGCATAAATTACTTGTATGTGAACAATGCCTTGTCAAAATTAAAATTGGGAATTATCATGATGAGGTCTTGTGTGATATTAAGCCTATGGATTGTTGTCATATTCTTATGGGTAGACCTTGGCAGTATGATAAACAAGCTTTGCATGATGGTAGATTGAATCAATAAACTATTTGGGTGGATGGAAAGAAACAATTATTGTTCCCTTTAGTAGAAAAGTTGAATGAAAATCATTGTACTAAAGTCAAAGTATGTTTAGTTGAGGGTAATAAGTTTGCAAGTGAGATGAAGGAACAAAATGTTTGTTATGCTTTGATTCTAAGGAAAATTGAGAAACAAGATGAATTGGAACATGCACCTGAGATTGAACCTTTGCTAACAAAATTTCAAGACATCATTTATGATAATGTACCTAATGGTTTGTCTCCTATAATAAGTATAAGTCATTATATAGATTTGATGCCTAGAGCTAGTTTGCCTAATAAAGCACCCCATAGGTTAACATCTGATGAGAAGATTGAGCTAAATAGACAAGTCCGGGTTGGAGAGGGGATTGATTAGAGAAAATCTGAGTCAATGTGTTGTACCTATGGTATTGGCACCTAAGAAGAATGAAAAATGGAGAATGTACATTGATTCTAAAGCTATAAACAAGATAACAGTGAAATACATATTTCCTTTGCCTAGGATGGATGACATAATGGATAGTTTGAGTGGAGCAAAATATTTTACAAAGATTGATTTGAAAAGTGGATATCATCGTAATAGAATCATAGAAGGAGATGAATGATAGACTACTTTTAAGACTATTGAAGGTTTGTGTGAATGGTTGGTTATGCCCTTTGGTTTAGCTAATGTACCTAGTACTTTCATGAGGCTGATGAATAAAGTTTTAAAAAAATTCTTTAGTAAATTTGTTATTGTGTACCTTGATGACATTTTGAAATTCAGTAAAAGTAAGAAAGAGCACATTAAAAAAATCAAACAATATTGTAGAGATTAAAAGAGGAAAAGTTGTTGATTAATTTGAACAAATGTTCATTTATGAAAGAAAAGATTGTGTACTTGTGGTTTTTTAATTTTAGCTGATAGTTTGAAGGGACCCTAAAAAAGTGAGAGTAATTCTTGATTGACCTACACCTGAGAACATTGGAGAGGTAAGATCATCTCATGGATTGGCAAGTTTTTATAGGAAGTTTATCAAGAATTTTAGTTATGTTTGTAATGCTATGACTAAGACTATGAAAGGAGATAAAGGGGATTTCAAATGGACACATGGAGCACAAAAGAGTTTTGAAAAATTGAAGCAAAAGATTGTAGAATAGCCTACATTTGCTTTGCCTAATTTTAATAAAAAAATTCAAGTTGAATGTGATGCTAATGAGAGTGCAATTGGAGCTATTTTTAGTCAAGAAGGAAGGCCTGTAGCTTTCTTTAGTGAGAAATTGAATGATGCTAAGAGAAAATGTTCAATTTAAGATCAAGAATTCTATGCTATTATTTAAGCTTTTGAGAAATGGAGACATTATCTGATGCCTAAGGATTTTGTATTGTACACTAACCATAAAGCTTTACAGTATTTGGGAAGTAAAAATAAGTTAAATCAGAGACATATGAAGTGGGTTGAGTTCTTATAATTTTTTCCTTTTCATTGAAGCATAAGAGTGGACAGTTAAACAAAGTTGTTGATGCCTTGAGCCAAAGAATAAATTTGTTGACAGAGATGAGAGTTGAGGTTCTTGGTTTTGATGACTTGAAGTATTTGTATGAGACTGTTATGGATTTTGCAGAACCTTGGAAAGTTTGTAAGGAACAGACAGTGAATGATAAATGGATTGATTATTTCATTCAAGAGGATATGTTGTTCAGAGGAATCCAGTTATGCATACCAAGAGGATCTATGAGAGAGAACATTATAAAAGAGAAACATAGTGGTGGACTTGCTAGACATTTTGGGATTGATAAAATTGTTAAACTAATTTCTAAGAGATACTTTTGGCCACAAATTTACAGGGATGTGTAGTGAATAGTTAGAAGTTGAAGAATTTGTCAAGTAGCAAAAGGAACCAATTAGAATGTGGGATTGTATTCACCTTTGCCTTTACCTGATAAGCCTTGGGAAGATGTGAGCATGGGTTTTGTTCTTGGATTGCCTAGAACTCAGAGGGGTAATGATTCTATTTTGGTCATGGTTGACATATTTTCAAAGATGGCACAGTTCATACCTTGTAAGAAGACCTATGATGCATTGCATATAGCTGAGTTATTTTTCAAGGAGATAGTAAGATTGCATGGTTTGCCTAAGACAATTATTTCAAATAGAGACACTAAGTTTACTAGCTATTTTTGGAGAACACTTTAGAAGAAGATGAATACAAAGTTGAATTTTAGTTCTACATTTCATCCTTGAACAGATGGACAAACTAAAATAGTGAACAAAAGTTTGGGTAACTTACTAAGATGTTTAGTTGGAGATAAGCCTACTAATTTGGATTTAGTTTTGGCACAAGCAGAGTTTGCATACAATAATTTTGTGAATAGAAGCACTAAGAAGACACCCTTTGAGATTGTTATTGGATTTCATCCTAAAGGAACCACGATGTTGAGAGAATTTCCTACTGAGACAAGAAGGGGTGTTGAAGATGAGGACTTTATAATTTTCATAAAGACTTTACATGAGGAAGTAAAAAGGAATTTAGAAGACAGTAATCAGAAGTATAAACAGAGAGTCAGTAAAAGAAAGAGACACAAATCTTTTGAAGTTGGTGATGAGGTTATGATTCATTATAAGAAGAAAAAAATTCTAGTTGGTACCTTCAGTAAGCTAAAAATGAAGAAGCTTGGACCTTGCAAATTTTTGAAAAAGTTCAACAGTGGAAATGCCTATGAAGTTGAATTACTAGAAGATATGGATATATCACCTATATTTAACATTACAAATATCTTTGTGTACTATGAATCAGAAGATGAGAATGGCAGTAACCTAGATTATCCTAGAAAGCAGAAAGAAGACATTGAAAATATTCTAAATAGCAAAGTAAGCAAGATTACTAGAGGAAAGGATTACATGGAATACCTAGTTCAATGGAAAGATAAACTTGTTGAAGATAGTTCATGGATTACACAAGTTGAGTTGGATCTTTATGATTCAAGTCAATATATGAACAATGCCTGATGTAGAAATTAGTTCTTTATTAACCTCAGGTGTTTGATGCAAGAGCTTCTTGGGTCTTTGAGCAATCTTGCATCAACCAAAATATATCTTGTCTTTTGTACCAATATATTGATCATGAAGTAGTCATTTTTGTTGCTGGTGTTGTATTTTGCTTAGGTAATATGTTGATGAGGACCTATCCTCCTCCTCCTATCATTTGTATATATCAAGTTGTGAACTGTTCTTTGTGGTCTCTATTTTGGTGTGTTTCCTTCTAGCAAGGCATGTTGTTTCATTTGGCGCAGTTTCTTATGTTAATGTGATGTGTTACAAAGTTAGCAACCAACTCCTAGGAAATGTGTTCATTCACCTTCAAGTGTGCATTGCATTATGTTTCATTTAGCATTAGTTTTGGTTTACTCTTCCTGGCTTGGACCTATAATGTAATTAAATGCTTGACTAGCTGACTTGTGGCTTAGCCTATTATATAAGAGCTTGATTAGAGATAGTTAAAAGGTGGAAAATAGAGCAAGGATGATATGAGAAGTGAGAATCAGGATAGTGTGAGTTTGGATTTCTAGCATTGTATATGGCTAAAACCTGGATGGCCTCACAGTCGGGCATGTTGAAAGACTTATTTTAATTATTACACTAGTGTGGCTACCAGTTGTCGAGCCCTATGTTCAAATGTGATGCTTATTAATTACACCTGAGTAAAAGTCCAGATTCTTGCCTCATGTTCATTATTTTATGTTGCTTCCGTGTGTAACTCTGAGTGGGACTTTTTGAAAGCTTGAGCAGGGCTGATCCTGCTTAATTTGCCTCCTCCCTACGTCAATTGCTAATCTTGAGTCACTCCAAGTTAAAAAGTAAAATTAAGTATAAGGATTCTATCATTAGTCTTACTTAAACAATCAACGTGTTTTAGTCATGGTTCCTTCCCAATCTTGAAGGAATTTCAATAGCGACCTTTTATTTTCAATTAGAATGAGTTGTATCTTAATAATTAAGCAAAATTAGTGAAGATTATCGGACGGCTTAAACATCACACACTAAGACTTGATTCCTAGACTAAAAGTGTTATATAGTCAAAGTTGACTTATTCCTTATAAGCTTAACTTTTTCTAAGTATGTGATGTTTAAGAATGATTGGAGATTATAATACATTTTTTATATGCAATCTATCAAAGCTCAATTTTTGAAAGCATGATAAAACAAAACAAATGAAGTCAAGACCATGTGCTACACCAATTTTGATAGAATAAATATCCTCCATCTTTAAGTCTTAACAAAAGAGATATCAAGATAAAATTGTGCTCCCAAGTCAAAAAAACAAAATAAACTCGCAAATAATATCAAATTTTATTTTAACAAACACCACAAGTGCAACATGCCACCTTTGTTATAAGACTTAAACTTTGAACTTATGTGAAGCTTTAGGGCCTGTTTGGCAACAAGAATACAAGCGGAATAGGCATATGTAAATTCTTACAATTTTGAATTCTTCATTTGGATGCACCAAATCAGAATTGGAATACGAAATAAAATAGGAATACGTTTTCCAATTTTGGCCCAAAAATGAGGTTTTGCAATTCCACCCAAATAGGTGTTATTGGAATACGTATTCCTATTCCACTTTTATTTATTTTAGAAAACATAAACTTTGGGGTCCACAAATTCCCCATCAAATATTCGCTGAACCAAACACAGAACAGAAATACGTAGCCCCATTTTCTATTCCAGAATACGTATTCCAAAATAGCTATTCCTATTCCCCTATTCATATTCCCGCAGCCAAACTGGCCCTTAGATTATGAACTCATTGTCTTACGAGACTAAAGTAGTATCATCTAAGATCACAGATAACCAAAACAAGTATCATTTGACCAGAATTGGGTACCTATATATATTCCTTAAGACTGTTGATCAATTGAGTACATTCTTCTTGCTATGAGTACACATTGAATATATGATTTGGTTTAGTTTCTTACATGCCACCTGAACATCTTGAAATGAAGAACAGTGGGCAATGTACTGTTTATATACAATCACATGATTCCAACAAGTCTTTCACTGATTCTTCACGGTCTCCCAAACTACTATTTCGATCGACTTGGGCACTTCCTTGCCTTGTCCTCTCAATAATATTAAATTTTCATGCTTTGAATCCTTTCAAAACACTATTCCAATGACCTGAATTTCATTTGTTCAATCAACCAACCAGTCATTCACTGCTGTCTGTCGCATTTCTCAGTTTGACTTTCTTTCATTTAACTTTTGCTATTCTTAATTTGATGGGACTTAAATAATAGTAATTTATGTATGGAATTGGAGGGAATATATTCTCTATCCATTCGATCAACTGTTGATCTACAATTTTGAATTCAAACTATGAATCCAACGTGGTATCATTAAATGGGTATTTTGAATTCAAACTATGAATACAATTTTATGACCTTTTTGGAAGAAGGATCAGTAATTGACTGGAGTCTAATAGTTGATCATTCACTTATATATTGTCGAGTTTTATCATATGTTTGTACTGTATATTATAATTTAACAATTTATATGTAAATCAAAAAATTTCTAAATTTTGATAAAAATAGATCAATATATGAACACATGAAAAATAGAACTATGAAAAATAATTTATTTTATTATATATTTGTTATTTAAGTATAAAGTAGTTTTTCTAATGTTTTCAGTCAGTTCTTGTTAAAGTCATTAAACATAAACATTATAGAACTTAAAAATCAATTGTTTCAAATTCAATTCTAGTCAATATCTATTGTCAAAAATCACATTTTTTTCTTCTCGCAACTATGAACAGTATTATAGAAGAGCATGTTCTTGATACACTTAGCAAATAGTGATTTCCATCTTTTTGCAATAGACCATCTACACTTGTAGTGTTCATCTAATTTTTGTAACTTCTTGTTGAATTTATATTTTTCTTTATTTTCTATTATCACAAAAAAAAATTAAAAAGTATGTTATTTATTTATCTTTATTAGGTTAATTTTTTTAATAAAAAGTATGTTGTTTCTAAGTCCATTTTAGTGTAAGATTTATTTTTATTGTCATTAAAGAAACAAAAAGTGCTCAAAAGGGTTGGATGAATATTTTGAAGTTGTAGAATTTATTATGTAATCGAGGAGTTTTATACTTCGAAAGGAAATATCTCAATGAAGTATGTGGGTCTTTCAAATTTCCTTTGGAGATTTTTGAAACAAAAATTTGATACAAGGGAGTTGTTGTTAAGACAAATTTAATCATTGTTAATTTCTTTGAGAGGGTAAGCCATCTATGCTTCCAAGGCAATTCCCTCTTGGGGATGGAGGAATCTTTCCCCCCCAAAATTTGTTTTTCTCGTAGCCATCAAAGAAAGTGATTTGAAGATACAAGGAAAGGAACCCAATTTGAATTTTCAAAATTTTAACAATCTATCTTACTCCAATGGAGGGACATTTATGAAAATGATTTGAGAATTTTTATTATTCGCCAACTTTCAAAAGAAATTCACGTATTCATTAATGACCTTTGTAATGGACATAGCTTTAGCCATATCAGGGCCTACTAAAATGATGGGTATCGTATGACAATAAGCAGTGGGTAAATAAGTCAAATACATTTGAGTTTGATTCCCATGACAAACGTACGAGAATAGATTCTCTATAAGAAGAGAATGAGTTACATGTGTTAAAATCCAAATTAGATAGAATATCTAGTGTATTATCTTGATAATTTAAGTTACTTAGCCCTATTTAATTTTTTTTATTTAGAATTCCAAAACATTTAACTCGCTATGCTTTATTTTGTAGTTTCAAGTTTCCTATAACTACCCCTATATTTTTAGGACGGTAAACTCTCTACTAAGCTAAGAGAGGGATTTTATGCTTTTCATTTTGTTTAATCTATGCAAAGGAAAAATCTTGATGATGCCTACAAATCATTCAAATACCCTTTGGGTATTTTTAATTTACATATTAGATACAAAGGAAATATTGATATAATAAATTGAATCATTGTTAATTTCCGTAAAAGGGTAATCCATCTTTATTTCCAAGATAATACTCTCTTGGAGATGGAGGAATTGTTTCTTTCCCAAAATTTGTGTTTCTTAGAACCATCAAAGATAGAGATTCCTAGATACTTACATGGGAAGGAACCCAATTTGAATTTCCAAAATTTTAACAATCTATATTGCACCAATGGAGGGACATTCATGAGAAAGACTTGAGATTTTCATTATTCACCAACTTTCCAAAGAAATTCACATATTCATTAGTGGCCATCAAAATAGCCATATTACTCCTACCAAAAAGTAGGGTATCATCTACAAATCAAGTAGTGGAAAAATGAGATAGATACATTTGAGGTTTTTATTCCCCCTAAAAGAAGATTGGCACTACCATCCTAATTACATTGCCCAGTCCTTTCACCATTGAGATAAAGAGAAATGAAGATAAAGGGTCTCATTTCATTATACCCTTTGTCAATGCAAAGAATCCATAAGGGACTCTATTGAGAAAAATATAAAAAATCTAGTCATGGATAAACAACATATGATCCATTTGGTCCACTTGACAAAAAGGCCAAGTTTTCTTAAGATAAAGGAGAAAATGCCAATTGAATTGGCCATAAGCCTTCATCATATCTAGTTTTAAAATAATGGAGGAAGTTTTCATTGTAGTAGAGTAAAACCTTATGTGCAATGATGGAAACTTTTGAAGTTTCCTTCTGAGATAGGAATTCACCTTGCTTTGAATAAATAATAGAAGGAATAATCTTTTCTAATACTCTAGATATAGCTTAACTGAATATCTTATATATTTCAAAAATTACATAATGAAACAGGGAAAAAAACTTTCAAAATTTTAGGAGCTTCAATTTTTTTATTAATAGTTATGATAGTTGTATTTTACTTCTTTAAATAGTTCTATTTCTTCTAAAATCATCAAGCGCTAGAAGAGTGTCCTTAGCTACAAAATCAGAACACGTCTATAAAAATAATACAATAAACCCATCCAGTTCTAGAGGTGTATTAGGAGCCATATCAAATACAATCCCTTTTGATTCTTATAGAGTGAATTTTTTCATTAAGTACTTGTTAGGTTGATCTAAAGCCTTTTGAGGTATGAACCTCAAAGGGTGGGCCAAAGGGGTTGTATTCTATACATAAAGGAGTTTTTTGATAAAACTGAATACTTTTTTCTCAATGTCTTCCTTGCTAGATAAAATTTTGTCCTCAATGTCCAAAAATGATTAATTGATTTTATGATGTCTTTTTCAATTTTGTTGAGGCATGTAAGAATTTCATATTTTTATCTCCTTTCATCAACCAACTCTCTATAGAGTTGTGTTTCCAATAAACTTCCTTACAAAGAATGATTTGCTCTAGCTCTAAACGAAGTGATTTTTAATGGTCAAAGGAGGTTAAGTCCATGCCTTGGATAATCACATTATCATTCAATTTGGTAAGTTCTTTTTTTATTATGCATTTTTTCTAAGAAAATATTCTTGAAGTGGGTAAATATCTATTCTTTAACACTGATTTAATAAAGAAAGATTCTTTAACAAGTTGTACATACATGTTCCCTCCACATAGGGAGCACTAAGCTAATAAAATTTTGATATACAAATGATTAAGACACCTTGATACCACATAGAGTCAATTTTGAATGATTTGTGATATTCTCTATCCTCAAAAATATTAAAGAGGATGGGGAAGAGTGATCGAACCTCAAATTGGTAATAATCCAATACACGTAGTCCAAAGAGGACAAGAGCTAGTTATTAGGTATGAGAAATTTGTCCAACCTCTCAACATTTGAGAGAAATATTCCCTCTTGTTGGACCATGTAAAAGCCCATTTTGAGGAACACAATCAAGTCAGTATCTAGGATGAAACAACTAAAATATTTGTTTGACCCTCTTATTAGAATAATGCCCCCAAGTTTCTCAAAAGTATTGCAAATCACATTTAAGTCCAGTCTATATGTTATCAACTCATTTATAAGAAGTTAAGAGACCAATAAGAGCTGGTTTCAAACCAAATATTTAGAAGAGATTTTCATTGGACTTTATATATTAGAAATTCAAAATTAACGTGTAATAATCTACTCATAACTCTTACAACTAACAATTACAAAAAGGGGGAAAAAAAGCTTTTTTTAAATCTCCTCATAGAATTGTCTAAACTTAGATGTCCTTTTGATATGAAGGAATGGATAATTCTAATACTATATAATGAAAATGTCCCAACTTTTTTAAAAAAAAAAAATTATAACAAAACAACATCAAAAATAAAAAATCTATAATTGACACTTAATAAAACTTTTTTTTGGAAAAAAACATTAAGACTCCTAACCTTCTGTAAAATGATTCTTATTAAACTCGAGGAGAGACATTTATCTCCCTTTTTCTATAAATTAATTTTTACAATGAAAGTTTTCTTGGAGATTCCTTCTCTATGCAACAACTGAAAATGACTTGGCCAACTTTAGAAATTTTGCAGAACGTGTGAAAATATTCCAATAAATCTTCCTCTTTCGTATAAAGGTTTCTTATCTTTTGGTAATTGACATTTCACCTGCAGTCCATTAGATTAAATCAAGGCATACTTCTATAATCAGTCATGAATAAAAGCATATTAGCTTTTTGCCTACCCATTTCTTTTTCACATGAAACTCCAAAGAATACACATGCGTTAAATTATGTGTGCTAATGATTGTGATAACTCACTGTAGAATTTCCAAACAAAATAAGTGACTCAATTTACAACTTTTATTTATTCCAAGGTAAAGACGTCTTTGGAAAAGAAAACAAGATTTCATATAAATACCACTTTTAATTTTTATGCAAACACTGAAACATTTCAACAAATGTACTGCTTTTGCTTTTATGTGGTCTTGTTTTGCCTCATAATTCACTGAAAAGAAAACAGCACTTGGATGAACATAATTGAAGGGTTGAAATATCATCTGCATATAAACAGCTTTCAAACACTTTGTCTTTCTATCATATGTGACATATATTCCTCATCTCATCTATTTATGAGACTTACATGAATTAGTTGGCATGCAGTGCAGCCTGGTCATGAGACAAATTATAATTGTCATCCATGCATTTAATTTGTTTTGTCCATTTTGATTATGAGTGTAAGGTGAAGTTGATTTTTGTAATTGTTTAGAGTACATTTATCATATGTAATAACAAGTATTATAATTATTTGTAGTAGAAATAATAATATTAAAAAATTATAGCATTTTTAATGGACGGGACTATTCTCTCTACAAAGTGTACATTGATCAATTTTCAAAAAATCAAAAACATCATGAATTTTTCAGAAAATTTCAGCATTTGATCTTCATGATCTGCATAGTTTGTAGTCGAACAATATAAGAAAAAAAAGATTGATTTTGTTTTGTCTTTAATAGATTTTTTTAGGAGATTGGCCTATCCCATCTTTAATTAACAAATATTTTAAGAATAATTTTTTTTTTAGCAATAATATAGTATCTAATTACTAGAAATAAAAATATTTTAAAAATCATAGCTTTTTAAGCTAACAAAAAATTTCTTAATATAGTTGTGGCAATAAAAAGATTTTTTTAGTCATGCTAATTTGAATATTTATTCTTTATAAATTATAATTAATTTAATTGATAATATTTTATTTTATTTGTATTATTTCTTAATTTTAAATTTTAATTTATTAATATATTATTTAATTATATAGATCAATTGATTTGGCCAATGAGTTATTCAAAAAAAAAAAAAACAATTATAGACTTCAAAATATAACATTTATAGTATAGCAAATATGATTTTTTAACAAAATAAAAGAATCATTATGTTGTGATTGGTGGAAAGGATTGGTTTTAATCACTAGTTAACATGAGAAGTCCATAAAATGACACAATAGTACTTAGCCTAGGGCAATTACTAATAAGGTCAAGTTTAAAACATAATGTGGATTAATGTAGAAATATAAAGAAGAATGAAATTTGTCAAATTTGCATTTGTCTGTGTGAAAAATATATAAAACTTTAAATTATGAGTTTTTTTATTAATCTAAATATTTTTGTTTTAAATTGTGAATTAGAAAGTATGGAAAGGGGTGAGATTCAATTATTGATCAATCAAAAAGGCAAGCAAAATAAATTTCAAGATAAGATAAGATAAATCTATTAATGTCCAACAAAAGACCACCACGGGTCTAAGGGACTACGAGCATACAACCAAAGAAGCACAGACAACAAGACACCAAATGTTGTCTGGGAAAGAGCAAGCGAGAAAAATAAACAAAGCAACAAAGGAGCCAATAAGAATGCAAGAACTAGGAATCCTTCCTCTACTGAAAGAAATCCAACATTGAAGGAGACAGATCTGGGCAGGAAGGACCTATGGTCTGTCACTGCGAGTTGCGGGAGTGGTGTTGTTGAAGAGTAAGAGTAGTAGTAGCATTAAACCTGGTGCAGGGTCTCACTAATCTGGAGTGCCAGCCATGGGGATATTGGAGGCACTGGAGGTCCACTTCACCCCCTACATCAGAGACAAGGGGGAGAAGAAGGTGGTTATGAGGGGTTGATCCAAGGCCTTCTGGGGGGTCAAGCATTGTAAAGTGTGGTCCCGAAACTACATCATGTCCCTGAGATAGAGTGCCAAACACCTCTGATTCATATAAATAAAGAAAGCCATGAGAGAACTACACTCTTTGAATAGACAATGGAATCTCCCTCTGACATAAACATAAAACCTAACAATAGAATATCCCTCTAGAAGAGAAATTAAAACCAACAAAACATAAGGAACAATAAAGATTGCCAAATGTTTTTGACATAACCATGGAGCTGAAAATAGGTTTTGGAAATAAACTAAAACCAATAAAAGACTCAAGATATAAAATGTGATTTGAAATTGAAATTCACTAGTGGTCTTATAAGAGGAGACCCATGGGAATGGAATTATTTTCCATTTTCTGAAAGAGAAACTCGATGAAAATCTTCATAAGAACAACATTCATTTGAACCTAGTGTTATAAGGATCTTAGGGGGACACATCCAAATATTTTCACTTGAAAGAGTATGTTAGATTGTTTTTCCCACCACAATGTAGCATTAACCATTAAATTTGGCTGCTAAACTTTATTGGCGATAGTGCTCTAGACAAAATCAACTTTGGGCCCTTATAATTTCTCTGAAATATTTCAAGGGTGTTGATCCATGTTCTAAAGTTTGTCACTTCCTTTGGAAGGTTGTGGCTCTATGGTGTGGCGCACTCTTAAGAATGGTGCTCAATTAGTTAAGACCTAGGTCTTAGAAGGCTCTGAGGCTTTGTTTTGCTTTGATGCTTGGGATGGCAACCCTCCTATCATGTCTATGTACCCTGATCTTTAGACTCAATGTGAATCTTTTCTTGCTACTAGATGGGATAAGGTGGTTCATTATAAGACCCCTTATCACTTGGTCCTTTCTGTTGGGTATAGATGGAAGAACTCTTCATATTGGCCACCTGGGGGGTCAAAGGAGGACCATTGGGAGCTCTTTAGGATTTTGGCATCTAGGGAGTGTTGCTTATTGCTAGTGTTAGATGTTTTGGTTTGGGGTGGCACTCTATCTGGTAGCTACTTTATTTATGTTGGGTTTCAGAAGCTTACTAGACAATTGTTTGGAGATGTTGTGGTGCCTCAGTGGAAGCCAGTTTGGAATAAATTTTCCTGGTCTAAATGTAATTTCTTCATGTGGTTGGTGGCTCATAACCAATGTCTTACTTGGGATAATCTTTGTAATGTGGATTTCAGGGCCCCTCATTTTGTGTGTTGTGTGGCAATGGAGAGGAGTCTATCTCCCATATTTTCTTCCATTGTTCCTATTCTACCTACGCTTGGTGGAATGCTTGGAGTTTCCACTGTATGCATGCTTCCTCCTTGTCTATTTTCTAGGATTGTTTGGGGAGTGCCCCCACTAAATCCTTTCCTCTTAAAGTTGTGTAGGTTGGTCCTTCATTTATTCTTTGCCATATTTGACTGGAGAGGAACAAGCAAATCTTTCAAAATGTTAGAACCAGAGCCAAACAACTCTAGTGGTAGATTTCCTACCCTCCGCATGAAACAATTCAAGCCAAGTGTGTATTAGATGGGGGTATGGCTCCTATTGACCTTTCCATTTGCAATTGCCACAATTTTCATCTTTAGGGAGGGGTCTTTGTGGTTGCAGGTCAATGGTTTCATGCTTTTCTCAGACAACCTTGATGATAGATGAAGCGACGAGTGAATCGTGAGGGGCATTGGACTCCTCCACCTAGAGTTTTAAAAGTCAACACTAATGGTTCTTCCCGGGGAATCCAAATCCTATTGAAATTGGGGGAGTGGCTCATTGCAGTTATGGAAAAGTCCAATTTCTTTTCTCAATGCATAAGGGTTTCCATACTAATAATCTTATGGAGACGCTAGCCATTTTACATGTTGTGGAAAATGTTGTTTGAGGAGATGGCGTTGGATTATCTGTGAGTCTGACTCCCAAGTGGTTGTGAACTTTCTTACTTCGCAAGCGCTTAAGGATATTAGTTGGTGCCTAACTTTAATTGTTAATTAGACTCTTCCCTTTTGTAGTTCTCTGGAATCATTTTGTTTTATATGCATCCCTCAGGAGTGGAATGGAGCTACAGATTGCTTGGCTAAATAGGCTTTTGATCACATGCAGGATTGGAATGCTACGGATAGGGGGCAGCTACCCTAATAATTGTCTCATAAATTTGATGACCTTGTTGATCAAGATAGAGCTCGTTGCTGAGCGCTTCCTTTTGTATCTCTTCTTGCCTTAATATAATTTTACCCCTTTTTTAGTGAATTTCAAAAGTTTAAAGACAATTTGAAAAAACTTGTAGAAATAAGGTCTATTATATGAGATTATATTATTTCAATTTGAATCCATTTGAAACTATAATTTTCAATTGTAAGTAAGTAATACTATTTATAGTAAAAAAAATATATGAGTTAAACAAAGTTTCAAAAGTTTTAGTTCTAATTGGTGAGGTTACAAATGAAGGGCTTCATTCTTGTTTTAAAAGAAACTCAACACAACATCATATATGTCCAAATCAACTATAACATGTTAATCTTAGACTACTCTAAGAATCATACATTAACAATTCGTAACCTCAAACTTTCAAAATTTCTATTGAGAAAAACTCGTTAAAAAGAAAATTTCTCTTTGAGGGTTTTGTTTCTCCATTTTTTTCTCATTACTCTTATGTAAATAGTTGACATTTGTTTTTTGTAGCTCACAAAACGAATGAAGTCCATAATTTTCATTTTCAATTGAAATGAATTGTAGCTCAATAGTTAAGTACAATTGGTAAAGATTAAAGTATATTCATGACTTACAACATCTAGCAAAGTTCAAACTTAAGATATACGTTAAAAGGATGAAGTCAAAATCATGTTCTAAATAGAATAGATACCCTCAATCTTTAACTCCTAGTGGAAACACTATCACAATAAACTTATGATCTCATATCAAACAATGAACATAAGAATGACATCAAATGTTATTTGAAAAAGTATAACATGCCACATGGTTAAGACTTCCATTGGATTTTTATGTCGAGCTTTAGATTATGAACAAAGTGTTCTTATGAGACTATGAATCATCTAAGAACACATAGAACAAAACAAGTTTCATTTGACCAATATAATTTCTCTCTTCTCCCCTGCAAACTGTATTCATGATTTGATTTGGGTGCATTTTCCTTGCAATGAGTACAAATTGAATAGGTATATGATTTGATTTGGTCTTTTTAGATGCATTCTGAGGATTTTGAAATGAAGAACAGCGGTTATTGTACTGCTATGAATTCACGTGATTTTAAAACAGTCCTGAATGATTCTTCACACTCTCCCAAACTACTATTTTGATCGACTTGGGCACTTCACTTTTCATTGTATTTTCTTGCTTTGAATCCTTTCAACTACTATTCCAACGATCAAAATTAGGTTGATTCAATCAATCAATCAGTCATTTATTGCTAAGATTCAGTCATAGTCTCTCTCGTTCCTCACTTTGACTTTCCTGTGTTGAACTTTTACCGAGATTTATGCAAGTTTTTGCTATTCTTAATTTGATGGGACTTAAGTTATAGTTGTTTCTGTATGAAATTGGAAGGAATATATTCTCTATTCATCAGATTCAGAAATTTCGAGTTCTGTAGCTTTTAACTGTTCATCTACCATTTTTGAAGGCATTAGAAAGATGAGAACAATGTATCCAAAGTGTTATCATTGGTTGGTATTGATTCTTCTTAGGAAAAAATATTGGTTTCTTACATAATGTAAGATATATCCAAATAAAGTAGAAGTGCTTGAACGGATTGAATATTTTTTTAATGTAGAATTTGTTGTACTGTGAGTGTGCTATTTTGTTGTAAAATTTTGATTTTGAGAAACATATATATTTTAATTAATTAGATCATTTTTAATATGTAGTTGTGATATTGCTATCGGAATTTTAGTGTGTATTTTTTTGAGTCAAATTTATTGATTCGTGTTTTAGGAATAATGATTTACATGAATCTATCTCTCATGATGATGAATGGAACACTTAGCACTCATTCAATCTTGGTAATGGTGATAGAGGAAAAAGAAAGGAAAGGAGGTTTTATAGTCCATGACACTATGCCATAGTTTTTGGATTTACATATGGTGACAGTGATATGGGACTACCTCGTACTCTTTTTCGAGAGGCGCTTGGCGCTACAAACGAGGCATACATACCTTACCCCCCAGGTGAAGCACTGGAACTTCCCTCACCCATCCTAGTGCTACTCCAACTCAAGCGCACTTAACTACGGAGTTTCCTCCATGGTTAAATCCACTCTACTTGCAGCCCCATTTGCAAAACCTTCACCAAGTGTTGTGTTTTATCAATAGTTCATTAGAAAGCCACTTAAGCCATTTTCATTATTCAATCTAAAAAAATTGAAAAATAACTAAGTTCAACTTTTAAAAAATTTGATTGTTTTCTTAATAATAAAATACTATAGTGGAGTAAAGAGAGTTTTGTGGAGAATAAAAAACAATTACCTTCAAGGTAACACCTATGAAAAATATGTGACAAATCAAAGATTTGAATATGTCATAGAAGGTGTTTCTTAATTTAAATATTTTGAAAACTATTTTATCAATATTATTTTTTATTTTTTTTAGTATGAAAAAGATAAAGAAATGTTATGAAGATTGAATTATTTTTAAAATTGATATAGTAATAAGTTGAAAATTAAAAAAATAATATATATATATATATATATATGAAAATATTTGGAAGAAAATAAATCAAAGGTAGAGGAAATGAAATCCAAACATAATGAACACTTTAATGAGATAATCATGGCAAGCACCTATGTAGCACTAATAAAGGTTGCTTACAAATTAAGTTTGTAATTTTTTAGACGGTAGTTTTGCATTGAGATGTATGCCTAAGGCTTATGTGGAGGTAATTACATAGATTTGGGGACTTACAATTGATGCATCTTTGGGGATAAGGGAAAGCTTTTAGACTCATCATAACATGAGAATCTAGGGAATGGGGAAGCATGTTTGTGGGTGGTTCAAACTTTTTTAACTCACATTAAGGAGAAATACTCGGGCTTCACTTTTAGGTTACTTTTAGAGTTTTATTATTAAAAGATCTTTCATTAAAATAATGATGGTTTTCGAGTTTTCTTGTTTAAAAATCTAAGAATGGCTATGGTGGGGTATGATGATGATTTATTTATCAATTCTTATGGAGTATTTTTTTTTTTCATACGTTACAGTCGAACATTGTGATTGAAATAATTGATAGGAATAAGGACAATGAAATGTCAATTGATAGGAACGTGGACAATGAAATGTCTTCCCTTGTTGACATTGAAGTGTTTTTTTTTTTTAATGTCTATTTATGTCCATTTAGAAGTTATATTTTTCATTTTTAAAAGGATTATTTGTAATTATATAAAAGAAGTTTGTTATGGGGTTTTTTTCATTTAGGGTATATCGTGTTTATGGATTATTTAGGGTAATATATCTTTTATGGAATTGTTTCTATATAAATGAACATAAATTGGATTTGATAATTTGGTTTTTATAAATTTGAGAAATTTCAATCGTATTCTAACAATATGATGAATACATTAAGATACAAAAGGAATTGGAATATATGAAAGAACAAAAATCATATTCTTTAGAAGAAATCAAATGTTCATATTTCAAGTCAAGAAAGTAACAAATAAATATCTCAAGACTTTTATCAACATACATCTTCTCATAACTATCTAATCTAAATGAATGTTTTATAAATTCTTGCGACAATGGTTTTTTTAGATCACAACAATGTTTGTATGAGAAAAGAAGTGACTTGCCTAACTAAGGGTTTTTGGATTACATGGATTGTTCATTAAGCGTGTTAAAAAGTTGTCAAAACTAGCTAGAACGAGTTGTAAAACCTACAATAGGATTGATGGTTAAAATAGCAATAAGTTGGCATTAATCCTCTTTTGATAAGTAGGAGATATTTCCACAGCGAGTCAAATTGTGATATTGCTATCAGGATCTAACTGTGTAGTTTTGAGTCAAATTCATTGACCCATATTTCATGAGTAGTGATTCATACATGAATCCAACTCTCATGAGAATAAATGGAACACTTAGCACTCATTGGATCTAGGTGATGCTCATAGAGGTGAAGCACGAGAACTTCCCAAGAGGTCACCCATCCCAATACTACTCTTGCTTGAGCGTGCTTAACTACAAAGTTTCCACCATGGTTAAACCCACTCTGCTTGCAATCTCATTTGGAAAATCTTCACCAAGTGCTATGCGTTATGAACCATTCATTAGAAAGCTCCTTAAGCTCATCAAGTGATAAGTAGGAGATATTTCCACATCAAGTCAAATTGTGATATTGCTATCACGACTTAACTGTGTAGTTTTTTAGTCAAATTCATTGACCCATATTTCATGTGTAGGATTCATGTATGAATCACTACTCATGAAATATGGGTCAATGAATTTGACTCAAAAATAGTTAAATCCTAATAGCAATATCACAATCAATCCGTCATGGATGACAAAACATCTGATCTTATGAAAAGGGACCAAAGTTCATTGCCAAAAATAACAAAAATGGTAATTATGAAAGCTTATTGTAATTAACAAACACTTATGTGTCAAAGATACATGTAAGAAATAGTTATGAATTAAACTTTGTTGTTGATGTCAAACACTCCTAAAACCAATGAAGCGTCCCATTGATTTGGCATCGTTGATTCAATATCTAACTAATTACAACTCTAAATAAGATATAACATATAATTGGGAGTGTTTTTGAAGATATATATGTGGCAAATTTAACATCAGTATTTTGAATCACAGTAGGTTATTAATCTGTTTTTAAGACCGTCTTGTACAGGATGGGAAGAAATCTTCAATGTATTCTCTGTTAGAATAGTCTGTCATTGTTTTCCACCACTTATTTAAGTTATTATAGCTTATCCTTCATAGTTATTCGATGAATTTACTTTTATTAAGTTATACGATATTAGCTTTTAAAATAAAATTGAAGGCTCCCATGCCATTCTCGTAGTATTATCTTTTACAATCAATTTATTTGCAATAAAATTATATGTTAATTAGCCTTCTCTCTTTAGCTTTTTTTCATCTCATAATCTTTAATTTTTTATATTTATTTTGTTGTACTATTTTGTAAATTTAATTTATTTTCAATCTTTTAATTTTTTCCAATGTAGGTTATTCTTTATATAAATCTGCATCTTGTACTATCAAATTGTTTGCAATTCAGTTAAATTTAATAACAAAAATAAATTGAATTATAAGAATAAATGTGATTCAATTTACTGATTTATATTTGTTATTAGTAGTACTAATGAATTTACTCATTTATATTTATTTTCCAATCAAAATTGTCTTTGTATTCTCTTACCTAGAGGACACTTTGGTTTTTTCCCTTTTTCCAAATGCAACACTTAGTTGCATCTTGTAATATCATATTGTTTGCAAGTCAGCTATATTTAATAATAAAAGTAGATTGAATTATAAGAATACATGTGACTCAATTATTTATATTTTTTATTAGTAATAATAATTAATTTACTGATTTATATTTATTTTCCAATCAATTGTCTTTGTATTCTTGACAGGATTAAAACATATATCTTACCTAAGGGTACACTTTGTTTTTTCCCCTTTTTACCAAATGCAACACTTAGTTTTTTGACCTTTTTCCATATGCGCACTGCTGTTTTTTTTCCATTTTTCCAAAACACTTTTAAGTTTTCTTCCTTTTTTCATGTCACTTTTTCCCTTAGTTTGTTTTCCCTTTTTCCAAATGTCCATTTTTCCTTTTTTTTCCCTTTTACCAAATGCCTAGTTTTTTCCCTTTTTTCCAAATGCCCATTTTCTTCCTTTTTCCAAATGCATTTTTTCCTTAGTTTGTTTTCCTTTTTTCCAAATGCCTTTTTTTACCTTCAAATGTCTATGCATACTTTATGTTTTAATTTAGCTATATAACCAATATCAACTTAAATTTTAATTTAAAAAAGTTGGGAAGACAATAAATATGTTAGAGAGAACTTTCAATGTAAATAGGTACAATATGAATTTTGGCTGGTGTTTATTTTAGCTCAGCTTACAGGAAAATGTTCTATGATAAGCCAACTAAAACACCAATAATACAAAAACAATTGACGGATAAAAAAAGGTATTTAGGAAGAGAAAAGTGTGTTCACCTAGGTAAGATATTTTTTTAGTTTGTTGTAAATGTCTCCCTTGGTAAGTTACACATTTTAGTGTGCTAATTAGAGGTTGCCCATTTTCAATAATAGACAGAGTCTCAAATAAATTATTTATTATTCCTTTTACTTGATAACCATAATCTCTTTAAAATTTTGTTTACACCAAAAACTAGATTTCTAATTTATAAGAAATATTTCAAATAAAGTCTATATTTATTATTCTATTATTTATTTTACTTCTAACCATCATCTTTTAGAAAACTATTCAGAACAAAGACTAGAATTCTATTTTTGTAAAAAAACCCCTTAAAACTTCCAATGAATTATTCTATTATTTCTCATACTTATTAATCATGCTCTCATATAATATTGTTATTGCAATTGAATTTCCTAATATCTCTATAAGAAACTCTACATCTATCTTATAGATAACTTCCAATATAATATCATATTACTCCATTTACTTGTAATGAGTGTACCCTACTAAAATTCTTCTTCTTCTTTTTTACTTCCTAACCATTATTTTTAAGTTCATAGTGACTAAAGAAATTATTTAATATTTCATAATTAAACTCGTGCTACATTATTTTTCTCTTTTTTTGTTTTTCCCTTTAATCATACTCTCTTGAATAATAAATTTTATTAGTATTTCTTGTTACATTATTTTTCTCTCCTTGTTTTTCTTGTTAATCACACTCTCTTGAATAATAAATTTTACTAGTATTTCTAAACCTTTTACAGAGAGCATAAGGCAAGTCTAACTTTACACACAACTCCAAGGCAACCCTACGAACAAGCCAATGCAAGATCCCGACTAGGGTTATGAAGAGGTTGGCACTTCCACCTACAGGTGCTCGATCACTCGAAAGGATAGGAGGGTGGTTTGGAGAAACTTTGACAACTCCAAGGCCAATTTGGGGATCAAAAGAGAGATTATTCGCACCCAGGTTAGAGAGAATGAAGAAGGCCAAGGAGAATGATTATCCTCAGTGACATTGCCAGGGAGAATCCGAAGATGGATGTCCTAAATAATGCTAAGAATAGTGTTGTGGATAGCTACAAGACCACTAAATGGCTCTACCATGAAATCCTCGAGCTCAAACACAGAGTCAACGTGCTAGAAAGGGAAACCTACAACATCAAGAATAGGGTTAATGAAGATGAGCTTAGCAAGGAGAAGAAAATGGACACTTTCAATACTCATTCCCTTGAGATGGTGAATACCTTGCAAGGCATTGCCAAGCAAAATATCAACATTCTCAAGGAAAATGAGAGCATCAAAAGGTTCATCCTCTTTGGGGATGATCCAAATAATGGCAAGGAACAAGAACAGGAACAAGACATCATCCTGAAAGACAAGCCTTTGGATGAAGGTGCAAGGAAAAGACCCAGGTCTAGCACCAAGAAGAAAGATACACCGACTTCTGAGCAGGAGCCTTTGAAGATGAAGGAGTAGAGCAAGCTGTTCCAACTCGAAATCAATGCTACTGAGATGCTCAAAGACATCGTCGGACGTGTCATGGCCTTTGGCGGCCTGTCCTGGTTTTTTGGCACTTCTCCCAAGCTTTTCCCTGTTTATTGTTTTAGGGAGGAGTTGTTTTGCTTTCAGGCACTCGATTGCCTTCTTCGTTTAAACTATTGACTACTTTAACTATGTATGGAGTTTCAAGACCCTTTTAAAGCCTTTTTTCCTTAATCAAAAACTTTACATGTAACTCCTAATTGTCCTAAGCTTTCATAATTAACACTAATTGATATTATAATGATAAGAACCTCTCATAATTAACACTAATATATATTATTAAAACTTCTCTTCAGAAACAAATTAAATACATCAGTCTCGTATGCAAATCATCAAATTTCCTAACTTTTCATGGTAAATTCTATAACAAACCAAAAAAAAGCATCAATTCAAGTGTCAATCTTAGCAGCTTCCACAATGAAGTGTACATATATGCTGTAGACAATATAAACCTCCAATACATTATAATATCCTTGCTAGACCATGCTACTGTCTACATCGAAAGCTATCCCAATATCTAGCCTTCCTCACTTGTACATCTCCCTCATTAATTATAAAATCATCCGCTCCATTCTTTTATTCTTCAGTTAATTTCCTCGTTCCTCGTTCATCGCGATTCCCTTCCCATCTTGTTTTTTTTATAGTCGAGGAGGGGTTTTATCCTTCATTTCTCACAATTCTTGGACTATTCTTCGTATCTCACTATTCTTGCATTCTTTCATCATCTTTCATCATCTCACTATTCTTGCATTCTCTCATATGATGGATCAGTGATAAAAAATATTGATACTTAAAAAAAAACATACACAATCCAATCCAGAAGCATTGATTATGAAAATTTCAAATAAGATTAAATATCTTTCAATTTTATTTCAAATAAGATTTAAAAAAAATACACAATCCAATCCAGAAGCATTGATTATGAAAATTTCAAATAAGATTAAATATCTTTTAACTACCAATTGTACTACTATAACTGTCAAAATTCTCCCAGAAATAGAAATAATCCATAAGCTAATGATGGACAGTAAAAACCCCACAACCATTATCCCATTTAGCAATATACAAGTTCAATACTTCTACTAAAATTGCAAAATACACCCACCATAGCTTCAGGAAACATATTGTTCATCATCAAATAAAAAATTCAGGGTAAAATTACTACTATAAAGCTCTCACCAAGTTTACAACCAGAAGGATTACCAGTGTGGAAGGATACACTCCCCTGTTAACAATTATATAATTATCTATCTACAGACTTCACTTTTTTGGATTATATATTGATGGGTAAATCCTAGTTTTAGTTTTACCCTTTTATAGCAACTTATCTAGCTAAGATCCCAAGATCTTGAAAAAAAGTGCTTTCGAATCTTCACAGCTATGGCAGCTTTACTCTGCCATGGCGCGCCTTTTTGCACAAATTACACCAACTTGTATTTTACTCTCCCAGCTTTAAGCGAATTAAAAAAGCTATTTAACTCAATTTTCCAAGGTAAAATTAAATTTTGCAGTGACGAATTTACAGGGAACACAAAACATCAATCTCTTTCAATCCCATTTGTGTGAACCAATAATGGAAAACAGAGGAATATAACAAATTTAGGCCTGTAAATAGCGTCTGTTACAAGACAGAAAAATCATAAAAAAGAAAAAATATTGACAGAAGAAGACATGCATCAGTGACTCAAGAGAGAGTTGGATGCAGAGATCTTGCAAATCCATTAATGGTGGAGTAGCTCTTGGAACTGAAGCCCAGGCATCCGAACAGTCCCTGCCTGTAGGGCAAATAAGTCTTACGCCGCAGCTCCTCCGCCTGAGCTCTATTTGCGGTGTAATGAAGCTCATGAGCGGAAACTGGAACCCTCCTGCCGCCATTAACACTTCTGGTGGTCTGGTTTCCAGAATTTGCGACAGAATTTGAAGGATTCTTGTTCTTTACCTTAAATTTCTCAGTATTCTTGGCCGAAGATGAGCCTGAGGCTTCATGAGGCGTTTTCTTGGCGGAAGCCTTTGAAGAAGATAAATGCTGTTGCTTTGCAGGGCTGCTGGAAAAAGAAAGCGCCCAAAGCTTCTCTCTGGTGTGGCCTCTGCCCTCACTCTTACTCCTGTAAAGAAAATCTTTAAGGCTCATCCATCTCTTCGACCCGGATTTTCCCTTCTTAGCCGAAGCAACGGCCGCAGCTTCGTCATTTTTAGCCTTTTCCTCATCTTCATTCTCCTCCAATTTCGCCGCCTCTGCCTCAGACCCCGGAGGATGCCATTGCGGTGAGCTTCTCAAAGGCGAAAGAGATCTAGTCCGCCTGTGCCGGGACTTGTCACGGCAAAGCCCTCTCTCACGGCACCTCTCAGTCCTCTCCTCCTCCAGATCTTCCCCCTCATCTTCCAGATCGATAAGCGGCCTCAAAGCCTGGGGTTTTTCCAGATGCGCACTGAGCTTCATAGGTCGAATCAGACCATTACAGAAAAGCTCATCCGCCGAAGCAGCGCCTCCATCAAACTCAGAAAAGCGGGCACTAAACTCGAAATCCGAACCAGAGCCGCTAGGAGAAACATCGGCCCGAGAAGCAGCTGAATCTTCCTCCATTTTCAGACTCTGCTTACGCGCAGGCG
The DNA here is from genome assembly GCA_028749045.1 of Cupressus sempervirens. Taxonomy (NCBI): domain Eukaryota; kingdom Viridiplantae; phylum Streptophyta; class Pinopsida; order Cupressales; family Cupressaceae; genus Cupressus; species Cupressus sempervirens. The sequence goes on along the minus strand of CM053784.1, from coordinate 218,324,507 downwards.
ACCGAACAGGGCTAGCAGGAGCGCTGAAGAAAAATCCGGCACGGTGACGACCAGGGCTAGAAGGTGCGCTCAAATAAGGAGGCGAACTACAGGCACTCTCATACACACAACAATTTCCACCGCCATTGTTGCCCATGACAGGCGATCCAATCCCAACCACCCGCAACGTCTCCATTTGTAATCGTTCTCCTCACAGATACACACAAATCTCACCTCTCTGAATCACAAAGCTCATGAAATACACCGATTTTGAGACTTCTAGAACGCCAGAACACTTGCAGAACACGCAATAATGGCCGCCATCGTCGAAATCTTTAATCCCAATCCAAAAAAACATGGCATTTGCTTATCATCATCCTCCCCCAACAGTCTATATCATAATAAAACTCCAAATCCTGACAGGCTTGCAGACGGTCACCTATAAATTACTCTAGAAGCCTTAATTAACTCTGGTTAGTAAACCCGGGGTTAAGAACGCGGTTAGCCTCTCACGTGCGAAGTGTGCGGATGTCATGTGCCCGTTTATGCGATGGCGATATTACCGAGATAGTGGGCTTCATTAAAACTAAACTGTGTAAATTTCATTGTCCGATTAACGGCTCAGATGAGATCCGGAGAAGTTGGAATGAATGATGACCGTTCGTACTCTTAAGTGTGCGAATGCATGTAGTCCTTGTTATTAAATATTGAATTAAGGAGTTTCTGACAGTTTGCTTATGGGGTGTTTATTGTTGTTAAACACGTAATGTGAGGTCACGTCTAGCAGCGACTTTACCAAGTCAAACAAGATATCAAGGTGGTAGGGACCTTAGGTCTCTTTTATTTTGGTTATTTAATTCTCTCTACAACCTAGGCAATTGCACGGAAATCATATTAACATATATTATTTTGTTTTATTTTAACTCTGACATTATGATTAGATCTTAAAACTTGGTATTAGAAAGGTTAGTCATCCTAAATTTTGATTCTTATTGTTGTACATAGGGTTGAAGAGTAGTTGGGTCTTTTTGATGGATTAGATTGTGTATAAATTTTTATTTATCAATGTTTTGAATTATGTTTTGTAATTCATTGTCAAGATGTCTTAGATCAAAGGAGAAGTAGCATCACTAGTGGAGTGTATTTCAATAATCGAACAGAGATTAAAAGCCCACTAGAATCATTTATAGGTCAATAATCCATATTTTTTGAAAAACAATTGGTTAAAATTTAGATGAAATATGCAAGTTTATTATTATCGATAGTGCATCATTATTGAGTCATTTGTGCAAAACTTGCATGATTACTAGGGCATTTGTGTAAACATATTAGATCAATTTGTGCAAACTTTTAGTTCTCTAAGCAAATGGGTAATGATGCGTAAGGGCTCATGTTTCAGGCAATATTGGCCACTTTTTTACCTTTTAACACTCGGAAATTCTACAAGGAGCATAGTTACTATCGAAAAGGTAAAAAATATTTTTTAAGCAATTAAGTAGCATGTGAAAACAGCAAAAATAAAATCATTGAAATCTTATGCAGAGTAATGTTTTGGCTATATGGATGCAAGAAATTAGCTAAAATGGCTATGGTACATATCTCCTAATAGTCATTTGTTTTACTAAGTACTTATGGGAAAGAGAGGTTTAAATAGTCATCCACCCTAATTTTGTTGGACACAACTATTATCCACACAAAGTAGCACTATCCTACCATAGAAAAAAACAATTTTGTGTATCATGGTGAATTTTCACATAGTTTTCATTGATTTACATATTTTCACATGGTTTTAACTGGTTTGATCCTCATAATCTTTCTCTACAAAAATCATGGAAACACGTTGTGTTATGTCGATTTGTGTTTTTACAATCATGATATTTTGTGTGGAGAACAATTGAGCTAATTTTGTGAAACATAAAATTTGATGATGATAATTTTGTTATTCTAAATTTCAATTATCACTATTCAAGACATGGTTACATATTTGTAGTTTGAGCTTCTTCATGTACTCTAATTCTCTATATTGGTATTAACTTTCCAATTCTACGCACTTGCATTTTGACCTATGAAATACTCTTTTGTCTTAGTAAGCACTTGTATAATTGGGGGAATGATAAAGGTTTGAGACTTATTCATCCCAAAAAATGTGCAACCTTTGATGACGAAAAGTTAGTTATTATAAAATTGATCATCTCTCTTGTTTATTTGTAATTTGGTCTTTTGGTGTACTTATATTCTCTATATTATTGTTAACTTTTCAATTCTTTGCACTTGCATTTTTACCTATGTAATACTTATTTGTCTTACTAAGCACTTGTACATTTTGGAGAAAGAGAAAGGTTGTAAGAGCCTTACTTTGTGTAGCCTCAAATTTGACAATGACAAGTTTATTACTCTAGCACTCTTCTAGACATGGTACACATTTACAACCGGGTGTTAATGATGTACTTTTATTCTCTATATTGATGTTAACTTTTTAAATTTATATGTTACCATTTTCATTACCTATGTAATTCTCATTTGCCTTATTAAAAATGTGTACAAGTAGGGGAAAGGGAAAGGTTTTAATCAAATATCATAAGCCTCTTAATTAGCATTTTGAATTTCAAATGTATTGGGGTTTCTTTATATGAAACTTAAGAGCTTATAGCTATTGTTTTGACTTTTTAGTAGTTATCAAAACATAGTTTGATTTTCTATGCACACTAAGGTCAAAAAGTTTTCATCTCAAGGTGTTGTCTCAAACATATAATTTATTGCTCTAATAATTGTTTCCTTTCACCACCATAAAATTTAGATAGTTTATCCAATACATATTTCTTTAACCAATGTTTTGATAAATACTTTTGCATGCATGCCCCAATAATTGTGTACTATGGGTACCACTAAAGTTAAACAACTTCAATTAAAAATAAAAAAGTTTAACTACTATATATACAAGTGGCTAGTATTGGTACATGTGAAATATTTGATTGAACTTTAAATTATAATGTAAGAATGAATATTTATTGATATAAGGTGGTTAATGGGTCTTTGCCCTTATGTTATAGACATAGGGAACCCCTTTTTTATTCATTGATAAGAGTTAAGAAGCTCAATATTGATATATAAGATGCCTAAATGATACATTAAAGTATAGTATCTATTGATGTAAATGTTGATGGGATGCATGATAATCATAATTCTTTGATTCAATATCTTCCAATCAACCCATAAAGTATTAATGGTATGAACTCATTTTTGATCAAGTCCCTTCCTTATATTAAAAAAAATACAATAAAGTTAAATATTCACAAAAAAAGGGGGCCGAGAGAAACAGGATCACCCCGCAAGTTCATATGGCCAAAGGCCGTCTATTAACTATTCATAAAAAAAATCAAAAAACATAAAAAATCCTCAAGTTGCAAACATAGCACTAGCCAAAGGAGGAGGATCCTTATCATCAGAACCTCACCCAAGGGTGGGGTGAGTAGATAGCTTAAGGGGAGCCCATCTATCATCAGCAGTAGCAGCATTATCTTCATCTTTCTCTCCCTCAGGTTTGGGAGTAGAAATGGCTAAGTCCAACCAAGGAAAAACCCACTCGGGATTTGAGTGCGCAGAGGGCCAACCAATAAGAGGAGTAGCAAGAGGAGCCATTGGGGACCACCCTGAGCCAGACCTTCAAGGAGGCGAGGCAGAGCGGTGCCAACCACCAAATCCTCCAGAAGAGTAGCATTGACCAAAAGCACCACTACTAGGGGAGCAGTGCAGCTGAGAGTGAGGCATGAAAGAGCAACGAGCATAATTGCTATGTCCTCGATGGCGACTGTGAGGAGGAGTATGATCGCCAGATGCCAAATCCGACGGAACACAAGCTACCATACAGGGGGCATTTCCCTAATGAGCCAAAAGCTCCTATAGGTGAGCCATCTCCAAAGCCACTTTATTTGTTTGTACTTGAATCTGCAACATGAAATTGTTATAAATACATGCTTTAGCATACATAGAAACATTAATGTCAAGTGTGTTGTTAGCATAAATAATTGCATTGCAATCTTTCCAAATGGTAAATAAGATCTCCAATCTGAAAGCATGCCATATCTAGGAGTACTTGAAGGGTATTTGAGTGTTATCACTTAGAACAACCATATGTCAAGAGAAAGGTTTTAGGCGGAAGGGGTGAAAGAGATCATGGATCCATCACCATTAACACTAAGCTCGTCTACATAACCAAAAAAATGTGTAAAAAAGTCTTTAGTTGACCACAAAAAGGGCAACGAGGGTCAAGAACACCCAAGTGCCGCAGTTGGGGGCCCAAAGGCAAGCCCTGGAAAAGAATACACCAAGCAAAATATGTAATTTTAGGCTCAATAATGGCTTGCCACATAATGGAGAACCTATGACTCCAAGTACGGTGAGAAGATTGCAAGTGCCATCGTTGGTTGAGAACTTCAACCATGGGCAGGTGAGGAACCAGCCATTGGTAGCCCAGCCTAGGCTTATAGCTGGTTACTAGGGTGTTTGGATACCACTTCCAGTCTTTCCACCGAGGGCAAGAGGACTGAATGCCCACTTTATGTAACAAATGTGGAGGCACCACAGAAACTAGAAGATCAAAAGTCTATCGATCTAGACGAGTGAGCCAAAATTATACTTTCATATCCTCCCACGATCATAAGCTCATAGTAACTCTGGAGAAAATATCTTTAGGGGTTCTTATGCCACGTTTAAGAAAATATAGATCACTAGCCCTATGCACCTTAGCTAGGGGAACACCTTGGATAGCAAATAATGGTGACCACCAGAGATTGTGTTGGTTCATAGAGAGCTCATCTTTGAACCCATTACCAACCCAGTGAAGCCAGGGCTTAACTGCTTCCCAAGATTTCCAAATACTCTTGGCAACAAAAGTGCCCTGAATCTAGATAGGTTTAGTGGTGACAGAAGGGTTTGAAAACCAATCCCCTTCCAGGCTGGCCGGTGAATCGAAAAGTCTAAAGAAATGCATTATCTTAACAAAATCTTCTAGGCTTCATTGTCGAAAAAGAGCTCAAATCACCCATTTGGCACATAAAGCAATACCTTTCTTCTAAGCGGACAACAAGCCTAGGTCACCAGACTCTTTGAGAAGACAGCAAAAATCCCAGGCAACTCTATGAAAGCCCTAGTGAGAAGCATTTGATACCTAGAGGAAATCACATAATAGGTGCTCAAGTTTAAGATAAGAGGCCTTTGAAGGAGCCCAACAGGAGGAATAGTACACATGGGTGGCGGCCAACACTTTGGAACAAATCTGGAATTTTCCTGCAAGGGAGAGAGGTTTGGTGATCCAATACTCTAGCTTCTCTATTCTTGCAAGAACTACATTCTAGAGCTCAATGGCTGAGGCTTGGAAGGCAAAAGGGATGCCCAAAAAATGAAAAACTTCTCCATGCTGAAGCCATTTCCATTGATATTACCCAAGCCAAGCAGGACGAGGAAGGGAAGACTGCCTGTAGCAAAGGGTTTTGTGCCACTGAATAGTAGACCCTAAGGTAAGATAGAATGTGTCAAGACATTGCAAAGTAGAGGCAACATTCTCCTCATCCTCAATGAGAGTGAGGAAGGATCCATCTACAAAATGGCCATTTAGAAGTTGATTAGGGGAATTTGGGAGGGAAATACCATGGAACCTCCCTTGTGAGATGCCATTCGCGAGAAAATACCCAAAACCTTTGGCTACCAACACATATAAAGAGGGTGCCAACGGGTAGCCTTGTCAAATTGAATGATAAAGCCCAAAGGCTTGAGACTAGCAGCCATTAATGGAGATACAAGAAAAGGCATCCCCAAAAAGCATTTGGAATAACTACATAAATGTAGGGCCAAACCCAAGCACCTAAAGCATTGCAAGGATGAAAGGTCGCTAAATCTGGTCATAAGCTTTGGCAAAATCAATCTTGAGAGAGATGGTATGTTGCTTGGAATGTTGAGCCCATTCCATCCCTTCCGATTTGATAAAACTTGTCTATTCAGGGCAAATGAGCTGAGGAAGAAGATGACAAATTTTAAGAGAGAGAGAGAGCCTTGGCAATGATCTTGTAAGAGACATTCAACAAAGTGACGAGCCTCCAATTGCATATATCTTCAGGGTCACCTACATTAGGTATGAATTTGATATTCCCCTTATTAATATATTGCCTAAAGAGTGAGAATTGTAGGCCTTAAGGTAAACCTTATGCAGGTATGGTCCAATCTCATCCCAAAAGGTTTTGTAAAATTTACAAGGGAAACCATCACAACTAGGGGCCTTATCGTCCACCATGGAGAAGACAACTTCGTTGAGGTCCGCTAAAGTGAGCTTTTGCTTGTAGAACACATATTGTTCCGGAGCAAGTCTTTTAAGAGTGACATCCAAACAAGCCTGCAAGGCTTGATTCTAGGCTTTCGAAGGACCCTGCGCCGTGAAAACTTTTTCATAGTGGCGAACGAAAGTTTGGAGAATGTCAGGAAGCTCACAAAAGGAGTGTTGACCATCTTGAATGCATTTGATCCCCACTACAGAATGGCAAGCCCTCAACGCATTAAAAAATTCCTTGGAAGCTTGATCTCCAACCTCCAGCTAGTGAAGGCGGGCCTTGAGTTGAGCTCCCCGGGCAGTATAATTGTCTGCAACCTGCTTCTAAGTGGTGAAGGTTGGCAAGCCAAACCTGGCAATCCATGTCAAACAGATTCATAGCTAGAGCTTTAGTGGCTGTACAAAGATCTTTGGTAGTGGCCTCATAGATCTCTTGTGGTAATTGGCCAACTGCCTCCCATAAATGCGAAGAAACCTTGCAGTATGGGTGATGGCATCATTCCACCAATGAATCCACCTAGATTAGGAGTGGGGGCTAGGTTCAAGATTCTAAGTTTGTAAAATATGAGCAGCGGTGGGTGGATGTGACAACATTGAAGTATTAAGGTAGAACTAAGTTTTATAATTACGAGGAGGGGCAAAATGCCAACTAATGGAGAAGTGGATGGGAAAATGGTCAGAAAGAGTCACATCAGGGAGTGGAGTGACAGGTAGCAGACTCGTGTTAGAAAAGGAAAAAAAGGACTGAGCAGAAATCATAGCATGGTCTAGCCTTTTAAGAACCCTATCAGATCCCTCTCAAAAGCTGGACCATGTGTACCAGATGCCATCAGTCCGATGACGATGAACATTGGGATCAAAAAGACCCAGCTTGTTTCGCATGTAAAACTAGGCTTCTCACTCTCCAGCTGACCATCAAAAAGGTAGAATGCCCACTTTATCAATAGCCATCTCAACCATATTGAAATCTTCATAGAATATCTAGGTGGCAGGCAACAAAGAATTAGCTAGCCACCTCCACAACTGTGAGCGCTCAACCACATAATTAGGAGCATAGACATTGACAATGCCAAAAGAATGATTTTGAAAAGACAACAAAATCCAAACAACTCTCTGCATGGGGTCAAAACCATGGGAAATAACAAAAGGGAAAATCCAAGGGGAGAGGAGAGTGACTACACCACCTCAACCAGCTTCATGCTAAGAAGCAAAACTAACACCATCCAACCATATCACATGGTAGACTAAGTTGAGAATAAACCCAGAGAATTTGACTTATTGTAGGCATAGAACATCAATATTGCCAAGCCTATGCTTGGTATCACAAACTAGAAAATTTTTCTAGGGAGGTCTGTTAGCCCCTACACATTCTAGGAGAGAAAATTCATTATCAACTAGCTTGCATATTCTCCTCGTCCCCAAGTGAGGAAAAGTTGTTATGCAAGAAAGTAGAGGATTCAAATGAGGGGTCACCCAAAGTGATGGCTCTTTGTTTATCCCTAGTGAGAGAGACTACATTCTAGCCTTCAGGGTTGCGAGAGCGACGAGGAGACGAAGAGGAAATCATAGATGTTGCTTGAGGCACACGAACCCAAGCAGCTTGGACCTTCAGCTATTCTATCCCCTACAATGTAGGGTTTGAAATAGGCGGTGTCACAACCATGGGAACCTTAGGTGTCATGGGCACAAGAGGAGCCACACCAGAGCTAGGACGGTTGGGTTCTTGAGAAACAAGGCTTGGCTTAGCAATGCCCTTGCCTTTCTTGCCAACTGTTGTCTACTCATCTTTTTTAACAGCCAAAGCTGGCTTGGGTTCTTGCACCGAAGAGCGATTGCGCTCAAGAAGAGGACAATCCTTTATCTTATGGCTAGTAGATTGACAACGAAAGAAAATATTTGAGAGATTCAGGTAAAGCACCTTTTGGGTAAAGGTGGTAGCACCAATATGAATTTCCACATATTCTTTAAGGTCCCTAAAGAGGTCGACCTCAACACAGACCCTTTGTTGAGGGCAGACATTGAAAAATTTGTTCGGTTCTACACAAATCACTTTGCTCATACTTTGGGCAATTTCTAGGAGGAAAGACTAGCAAGGGATGGGTAGCCTAGGGAACTCTACCCAAATTAGAACCCTAAGTTTGTGGTCATCCGAGATGCAAAAGTCTCGAGACCATCTCTGAAAAATAAGTAGAGACAAGCAAACTATCCACTGCTGATGGCTAAAAATGCTCTCAGCCTGGGAGGGGTTACCAAAACTAAACAAAAAAAATCCCTTAATGAGGCTTTGATCCCCTTCAAGACAAATCCACTGGGGGGTCCATGCCTTGGTGACCCATTCACGCAACATGCTTTCAGATGGAGTGCGACCCAAAAAGTACCCAATAAGGGTTTGGGTTTCTAGCCATTGAAAAGCAGATTCAAAAGCAAAAATATTCAAAACTAGGTCAGGAGAGGAATTACCTCGTGAAATACCTTGGGCACAAATATGGGCAGCGTTTGCTCAGCAGGGCTATTTTTGCATGTAGCAACAATTCTAGCACCAACAGCAACTGTTGGGCCAGAGAGGGTCATGACCATTATATCCTAAAGTAAATTCCTGCACTAAATGTAGAATGATAGATAGTGAGGCAAAAAGGGCTTAGACGCAAACTGTACAAACCCTACCAGAGCACATTTCGCAGACCCTAGCAGAGTGACAATGTTAATCATGAACTCATTTTAAAATAAAATATCATTGGTATTCAATTTGAAGTATCTAATATGCAAAAGTATGAGTTATTTTCAAATATTTAAATTGTTCAACTTAGAATAGAGGGAAAGAGATTTAAGATAAGAGGACATGATCATTGGGTGGACATATCTAAGGGATAGATTCTGACTTGTAACCAAGTCCAAGGCATGAGAATGACTAAAAAAAAGATTGAACTTGACTATATTCTATTAGGATAGGATAATAGCTGTTAGATTTTATATTTTAGGTAAAATTATAGACAAAATAAAGATAAATTGTGCATTGAGACTTTACATTCACTAAAAGAAAAATATTAATATCTAGTACAACCAATATAGAAATAGTAAAGGCATTCTTATTGACATCAAAAAGCTTACAATAGAAAACCTTATTAAAAATGAGATCTTAAATAGTGCATGTAGATCCTCAAATGAAGATCAAGATCTTGTCATGGAAAAATTCATAGAAGATTTAAATTTTAGACATTAGCTATCATATTTAACACCATAGATTTGAATGACATCATGAATTTAAAGTAATCAAGGATAAGTTTATAATATGCACATGATGCACTAATTAATAGAAATGAACATTGAGGAGAATTTCTATAGTTTTCCCTATTAAATTAATTTTTAAAAAATTAATTGTGTGGTTAAAAATGCTTTTAAATGGAAAAATTATGAATATTAGTGTACTGCCTACTCAGAGTTTTATGTTTAGTTCATATTACCAAACTCCTTTAGGCTATTTTCATGGGTGCATTGGTTATTTCAGTGATACTTGAGGATATGGATGTATGATATTACATTATGATTGATTTATATGTCATGATCCATCGGTTAGTTTTGAGACATTATGTGTTTCAGTTGATGATTATGGTCATTTTCATGATGATGATCTATATGTTATGATGTTATGTGTATTCATGGATTTATTAGTTATTGACCTTGAACTTGCATATGTATGGATAGTGTATATGTTTTGCATTTATATTTGATGTGTCTAATGTACATATTTGTAGTCACCTTCTTCCAAGATCTACATGATACATTTATCCTTGTCATTTTAGTCACCCACTTGTGGGATCATCTTTTATGTAGGAATATAGGTACTGAGCATCAACTTCATTGATTACCATGATGTATGTGTGATGTCACAATATCTTAATGGTAAGGGAGGGGAGATAAAGTTCAAGTCCAAATCCCAACCTAAGACATTATTTTTCCTAAAATAGTGGACAACTATTTGATTAACTACCCATCCAAATTAATTAAGGTGACATGAATTCGTGAACCCTTCTCTTGAAGTGGTTATCACATTTTTGGATTTAGCCAATATTCTCTCTCGTTGCTTGTCATGTAGTTTGATGTGGGTTTTGGCATCTAAATAGTCAAGGAACTAAACAAGATTAATTAGATGATAAATTAACTATATTTATTTAAGATTGAAATATTAAATATAAGGATATTTAATTAATGCTAATTAATTAAATACTTATATTTATCTAAGAAACTTGATTGAAAAGTCTAATTATGGAATTTTGGAGTTTAATTAAATAGTAAAGCCCAATTGAAATTAAATGCAATTTAATATAGTATTAATTAATTATCAATTTGTATATTATTAGTATGCTATAAATATTCATTATTAATTAAGATATTATTATGTGATTTAATTGTGCATGAAATTAATAAAGTGAGTCATAAAAATAAATTAATAATGTTGAATTAATTGCAAGAGAGAGATGTGTTCTTTCTTCTTAGGATTGTATGTTTGGAAACTATAGAGGGATAGGTTTACTTTATTATAGTTATTTTTTGGTCATTTTAGGCACACGGGTTTACATGTTTTGGGTAGTCTATTTAGAACTTAAAGAATTGTTTTAAATCTTAGGAGTATTTTGGAATTTGTGTGTTGGCCATGGTTATTACAAAATAAACTTATGGACTTGAGGTAGGATTTGGGAATGTTTGCCAATATTTCCTTTCAAAAAGAATGTCTTCCTTTTGTTTGCTAGGTTGTCCATGAATTTTGGTGTTGAAATGATGAATTGATCTTGTTGTGAATTAAAGGAAGAAAACAATTGATTTGGTTTTTCCATGTTCTTTTGAGGAATTTTGGAAGAGGAATTATTGATTTCTAATCATGGAAAATTTTGGTAAAAAACACAATCATAGAAACCCTTGTGTTCAAATCAATCATAGAAACCCTTGTGTTCAAATTAGAAAAAACTATGTTACATTAAACATGTCAAAAATCTAGGGTTCTCTTGAGAAAGCTCACAAGTAATATTTAGAAAATATAAGTTCTTCAATTAGGGTTTGAACAAATACTAATAGAAAAATTCTAGAGACATCCTAGATGTGGACACTTTTAGTTTGGAGGATGGAGAAATTTTTGCTATGCCTGATGAATCGAAATGCTAGAAAGATACAATGGACATCATTGAGGCCAGAACTATCAGCAAACCATGATGGGATCCCAAATAGAATATAAAAAACCTAGAAGGAAGCCAAACTATTGCAAAAGAGTAGAGGACATTTTGGATCCAAACCAAACTTCTATCAAAATCTTATATGACAAGGTCCAAGGGAGGCTCCTCCCTTTAAAAGCCATAAGGATCCTCACCTGAAACATTAGGGCCATGAATGCCCCTAACAAAAGGTGCATGATCAAGCACCATATTATTAAATCCTTTATGAATGTAATCATGCTCCAAGAAACTAAATTGGATTCTTAGATGATGGAAGAGTTCATCTCTCAATACTTTGGACAGTTTGGGTTCGCTTGCAGTTCCAATGGAGCCTCTGGAGGATTATGTATTATAGGGAGGAACAATAAAGTGACAATCTCCTTGGTACCCACTATAAATCTCTCCTTCCTCAAATGAACCATGACTTCATCTCCAATATGAAATTCCTTATACCTCCTTTTCACATTTGCCTTAGCCCGGTATGGTGTATTCATCTCTATAATATGCTTCCTCACCTCCTCATGGATGTTCTTCAAATGTTCAGAAAAATCCTCCACTTCAACACTACTTATCTTTTCTTTATTCAAATTCCTCAATTTAGAAGCATTTCTGGGACTACTCCCATATATAATCTGGAATGGTGATTTACATGTATTCATATTGATAGAATTATTGTATGCAAATTCTTTCTATGGTAAAATAAAATCCCATCCTTTTGGCTTACCTCCAACCAAATACCTCAAAAATCTCCCCAAACTCTGATTCACAACTTCTATTCATCCATCAATCTATGGATGATGTGATGAACTAAACTTCAAATTTGTCTACAACTTCTTCCACAATGTACACCAAAAATACCCAACAAACTTGGCATCTTGATTTGAAACTATGCTCTTTGGTAGACCATGTATTGTCACCACCTCTCTAAAAATAACTTTGCCACATGAACATCATCACTAGTCTTCTTACAAGGAATGAAATGTGTCATATTTAAAAATGTATCAACCACCATAAATATTGGGCCATGCCCTCACTGAGTCCTTGGTAAACTTAGAATGAAATCCATGCTGACATCATCCCATGGCTTCTCAGGTACAAGTAATGGCCAATACAACCATGTATTCTACTTCACTCATTTCACCATCTAAAATACTCTACAACTCTATAGAAACTTCTTGACATCTTGTTGCAACTATGGCCAATAATAATTCTCAACAACCAAAGTAATGGTTTTGTCTCTACCAAAATGTCCAACTAATCCTCCACTATGCTTCTCCTTGATGAGATTCTCCCTCATATAACTTATAGGAATACACAACTCACTTGCTTTGAACAACATATCATCTTGGATTATGAAATCCAACTACTTTGTCCTATCAATTGTAACAGATGTTGGTGTAAATAAGTTTTTACTATTTACACTTTATTTAAGTTTACTTAGGTTAATGCATTAGCATATTAGTTGTCATGTAGATAACATAGTAGTTTGCACTCCAATTGAGCACATGTTGTATACTACATCTCTTTATGAGATACACCTTTGCATTATTATCCTCTCATTGTTGCACATACATTTATGCACAATAGAGGATAATCCACTCTTGGTGGACATGTGCTTAGTTGGTATGCTTATCTCTTTGCTAACCCCTAGTCATATTTGTTGCCTTTATATACAAGGCACTTCTTTGTTGTATTTATCCAATTATCTAGATTAATCCAATCATCTAATATCTATTCTCATTTGATCATCATTTGTCTCTCTTGTGCTATCTACTGAGCTTCTTGATCTTGGCATTAAATTATTGCCTTAGGAAAATTCTTACATGGTATCAAAGCTATACCAAATTCTTACATGGTATCAGAGCCATAGGAGTTTCATTACATAGCCATTTGAGAGATTTTTTCTTTATAGGTCAAGGTTGGAGCTTGATGGTGCAAATCAGATATTGGTATCACATTCAGAAGGTCAAAAAATCTCCCAAATTGACTTTTATTTCATCAAAATTGGACATCTAAGGTGAAATCTAGAGTCATTTGACTTTTGGAAGTGCGACGATGACGATTTAGGAAAAATAATTACAGAAGTGATTTTCAAATAGCAATATCACCCTCATACAAACTCCTTTTTTCGAGCAATTTTTTGTTTTTTTTTGGGGTAGAATTTCGTGATCTACACATTGGTATAGGTTGTTTATGATCTCTATTCCTGAATTTTTTTGAAAATTGCCAATCCCAATTTTTACAACTATAGAGGCTTCGTTCAAGCTCATATGGACACATATTTAGGAGATATTTTTTTTTGAAAGTGCATAATTTTTTGTCTACTTTCTAGATCTGGTATCAATTTGGAGTAATTTTGAGTAGACATAGTACTTTTAGCATTTGGTCATTTTTTGGCCTATTTTGGCACTTGTAATCAATTAGATCCTTGAGAGACCTTGTGTCTTATCTTTATGAGTCATATATAGCTTCATATTTGCTATTGTAACTATCAAAATTAGAAGTCCACTTTGGTTCATTTTGACAAGTGGCAATTGTACAAGCACTTAGTATAAAGTGCCAAAAATCTATTTGGGGGGGTTGCATTGATTAGTACATCATGGATGAGGAAGATTTAATTACCTTGACAACACAAAACTATAAGCAATTGAGTGAATTAGTTCTCACTTATCTTAGTGAGCATAATGCATTGCCATATGTGAAAGGACTTTCATACAATGGTGACACTGTTGCAATCATTTTTTGTGCACTCTTTCTACATATGGGTATAGAGGTTATGGATTCACTTGATGACATGAAGTCAATTGATTTTTATGATATTTGGATCTATCTTTGGGAGATGTATGGAGATCCACATGTTCCTCCATTCCCAAAAGATATTTTACCTCTAGTTGCAGCTACTAATTATCCTATTGATATTGCATCTATTGTTGCTCTTGATGATACTTGTATTCACACAGTCTTGGATTCACATGATTCAGTGCAACAAGATATTCATTGTCTTCCAGACTCAGTTCCTTGGGATGACTTCTTGACAAACACTGCAGGTTTGTTTTTGGAGTCCTACATTGAGGATATGGGAGACATTATTGATGATATACATCTTCTCTTTATTGAGGATGATCCTTCTTTAGTTGTTGTGAGGGAACACTCTAACCCTCATGATTCTCCACTTGATCTTTCTTTTGAGTTTGACATGATTGTGGATACTTTCTTACAGCATTTGTAGGATGTCCCTTTCACTTTAGAGAAGACATTTGAGTCTTTGGACATTGCTTTACATAAATCTCAAACTTCAATTAAGATTTCAGATTGCATGGTTGATCATACTCATGTGTTGTAGATTCCTATGCAGTTTCTTGAGACAAATTACATTCCAAGAGTTCTTCCTATTGATTGGGGAGGATTATTTTGTACACCCATGACACCATTTATTCCTCAAGGGAGAAATATCATTCAGTTTTCATGGTACAACATCTACATTGATCCAGGAGCATATTTCATGGGTATATATTCTACATTGAAAAGGGGGCTTCTTTGCTTCTCTTCCTACTTCTTCTTTTGAGGAGGCATCTTGGTCTTTGGAGTTTGATCCACATTCCAATATGGATCCTTTACCATTGGTTCCTTGTCTATCACCTTCTTCTATTGGACTTGATCTTGATTGGTTTGTGACACCTTTAGTAGTCAAGGACATGGTGACACATCTTCAGACTTCAGAGACAACATACTTCATATGGATTCCCCTTCCATCTTCCTATCCACAATGAGAAGGCTTCTTGCATTTGTATTTGGTGTATCTTCTTCCTAAAGGGAGAAATGTGTTTGTAGGCATTGGATTCTCTTTTGTCTTCAAGCACTCATCATTCTTGTAGGCTATCATTCACTATAGGGGAGAATCATTTCTCCTTATTTCCTTCTTATGGAGGGATTCTCTATTGTATATGTATGATGTATGTCATAATGGGGGGGTCTTAATTACTCCATGCATCTTGTTTTTTCATCTCTTTTTTTGGGGGAGGGTTTTACCCATGAGGTTTTCTCTCTTTCTCTCTTTATGAAAGATTGCATTGCATATCATTTGCACTTGCAGTTTGTACATGGGTACCTAACATGGCCTAGTAGTCGGGACCCATATTGCATTATCATCTAGCTTTTGTGAGATTAAGTGCATTCCCCTAAGTTGCACTTAAGGGGGGGTGTTGGTGTAAATAAGTATTTACTATTTACACTTTTCTTAATTTTATTTAGGTTAATGCATTAGCATATTAGTTGTCATGTAGACACCTAGGAGTTTGCATATTCATATGAGTTTTCATGTAGACAACACAGTAGTTTGCACTCCAATTGAGCACATGTTGTCTACTACATCTCTTTATGAGATACACCTTTGCATTCTTATCATCTCATTGTTGCATGTACATTTATGCACAGTGGAGGATAATCTACTCTTAGTGGACATGTGCTTAGTTGGTATGCTTATCTCTTTGATGACTCCTAGTCATATTAGTTGCCTTTATATACAAGGCACTTCTATGTTGTATTTATCCAATTATCTGATTAATCCAATCATCTGATATTAATTCTCATTTGATCATCATTTGTCTCTCTTGTGCTATCTACTGAGCTTCTTCTTGGCATTGAATTATTGCCTTAAAAAAATTCTTACATGGTATCAGAGCTATACCAAATTCTTACATGGTATTAGATCTATACCAAAATCTTACAACATATTCTGTACAAACCTTACAAGTTTCACTAAAATTAGGATCCTTTGGATACAAATTCTAGTTCATTGAACCCAACCACCTCAATCTGCATCTTTGTTAGCAAAATTTGTCTTCTGCTAAGAGCATCTGCAACTTTATTAGACTTCCCATTTGCATGTTTCAAAAAAATGTATAACTCTACAAAAACTCAATCCATTTCAAATGCCTTTGTTCAATTTTCCCTAACTATTAAAATATTGCAAAGCTTGATGATCACTATATAGAAAAAATCCTTAGGAAGGAGATAGTGTCTCCACTTCTTCAATGCCTAAACTATGGCATAAAATTCCTAATCATAAACTAAATACTTTCTTTTGGCATCATTCAACTTCTCACTAAAATAAGCAACTGATCTACCTTCTTAACTCAAAACAATTCCTATTGTAGTACCATTAGCATCACAGTCTACTTGAAATACCTTATTAAAATATGGAAGTACTAAAATAGGCTGCTCTGTAACTTTCTATTTCAACAAATTGAAACTCTTTTCTACTCCTATAGTCCACTTAAATTGTTTCCTATCCCCTTTGATTTTTTCAGTCAAGGCTCCATAAATTCTATTAAAACCTCTAATAATTTTTTTGTAAAAGCTAGCAAGTCATGAAAAGATCTTACCTCAATCACAATTATTAGTGTAGGCCATTTAATGATAGCCTCCAATTTCTTAGGGTCCATTTTTAGATCTTCTACTAAAACTAAAACTCCCAAGTACACCAACTCCTTCTTCATAAAACTAAACGTCTTCAGATTTATTAACAACTTTTCTTCACTCAACTTATCAAACACCCTACGAATATCCGTCAAATTCTCCTACAAAATCTTACAAAAGATCAATATATCATTAAGGTAAATAGTAAAAAACTTACCCAGAAACTCTTTTAGTGCCTCATTCATGAGTTGTATGAAAGTACTCAGTGCATTGGTTAGCCCAAAAGACATGACTAACCATTCATACAATCCTTCCCTTATCTTGAAGGTAGTTTTCCACTCATCCCCTTCTTTGATGTGAATCTAATGGTGACCACTCTTTAGATCTATCTTTGTGAAACACATAGTTCCGCTCAAACAATTCATAATATCATCCATTTGCGATAATGGAAATTTGTACTTGATTTTGATCTTGTTGATAGCTTGAGAATCTATGCACATCCTCCATTATCCTTTTTTTTTTTGGGTGCTAATACTACTAGTAAATCACAAGGACTCCCCTTCTACAACAACTCATGCACTTATCTATTTAACTCCTCACTTTCTTCTAGTGTCATTCTATGCATTTCCTTCTTTGGAAAATTAGCTCCTAGAATTAAGTCCATTTGGTGACTGATCTTTCACACTCATGGTAATCCATCAGGAATATTATCTGATATAATATCTAGAAAATCTTCTAATATATTTGCAACTTTTGTAGGCACCCCTTCTACTTTTTAAACCATATTTTGGAATTATAGAAAAACACATATGCTCATGCTTCATACACTCTAGGAAATTATTTGCATCAACAAAACATACCCTATTAGCACTACATAACTTTTCATCTATGTCTTTTAATGGTTTCAGCTTATGTTGTTTCACTCCATCCTTTGTCAGAGTGTACATATTTGCACGCCCATCATGTGCAACATGCCTATCAAACTATCATGACCTACCCAACAATATATAACATATGTCCATAGATACAATATCATATAACACCCCATCCTAGTGTTGGAATCAATTATTCAATTGTATATTATCATTGATGTTTACATAAATGTCTATATTAACCAAGCAATATAGAGTTTGTAGTATTAACCTTGTATATCTTAGTATTGACTGAGCAGTCAGGTAATGAATACTTTCCAATATTAACCGAGCGATTGGTTAATGAAAGGATTCTATTGTCACTTAGGTTTGCACCCTTGTCCAAAGCCTATGCATGAGGACAACCTAGTGAAACATGGAAACAACCTCCAAGCTGTGGGACTTGAACTATGAGGTTGAGTCTCTGAAGAAGGCTGACTTCCTCTTACTATTAGGATGCACCTAACTACTCTTGGAGAGGAAAAGGGAGAAGGAGAGCATGAAATCAAATCTACCTATTCTAATCTAAAGAGGTGATGCACCAAAATAGAGTGTTCAGACCAATCTCTGCCCATATATGCACTATTGAACCTGAATGAAACTAAAGATATACACACTCAGACTTGCTTTAATCTAATAATCACATGCAGATCAGAAAACTAAGATGAATGACACAAGGAAAGAAAGATTCACTTATATTATCATTCACAGGATAAGGAGATACAGTCATGCAGATCAGAGATCTCTACAAGACATCAGTGAGAGGTAAAGAGTTCTTGCACTTTCACACCAATGGCTGAAGGAGATAAGGTAGAATATCATTCAGTTCAGAGGCAAAGGGAATTTTTACACTGAAATTACAGAGCAACAACAGAGAAAAGTCAGAGAATGATTGACCTGAACAAAATCTACAAAATTTGCCTTTATAGTTTAGGCATAACTGAGATGTCCTCTAATTGTAATTACTTTGCAACAACTTGCCATTAATTCCTACAAGGAACAATCATGGAGAAAATTTGATCTGGATACGAATCCAGATGCGATGATATCTAATCTTTTGTGTCAAATAATGCCTTGAGAAGATAGAAACGACACCATTAAGCTACTCTGACCAAGTAGATGGATTGGATTGGAGGGGTGGAGTGTTTTCTCATGTTTAGCATTCATTTCTTGGTGGTTGGAATCAATCATGAAGATCATATTCGTGTAAAATCATGGCTTTCCCCTATTTCTAGTTCATGAATCAGCATGGTCAGCAAGTCAACATAACCCTAGCACTGGGATGAGCCACGTGGACCAATCAGTTTACCTCATTTTTCCACCTCGCAGGTCTTCACGCGGTTGACCATGCCTTTCTTCACTAACCACGCTGGCTCCTCAAACCCTAACCGTGATAGCTACAACATAACTGCCAGCCCTTATCTGTCAATCCTGGTCAAGCCCATGAAGACACATGTCATCTAGGCGCTATGTCGCTATGCATATCCTTTGAGCAACTTCCCATAGCGAGATAGTGCCCAACATTGATTTTCCTTAGATCTGACGATTGTGGAGACTCATCGTATTATTTTGCTTGCCTTTAAACTTTTGGGCCCACGAAACACCTCAGCATACCCGACATCTGACTCAGCCCGAACTGGTACCTTTCCTGTAGCTTTATAACACTCGGCCCCACTGATCCACGTGGCAAAAGGGCACTATGTCACTATGCGTAAAATTCTTGTAGCTTTCCATAGCAAGATAGTGCCCGCTATTGTTCTCCATGAGATCAACGATGGCAGAAGATCTGTGCTTGCCTCCATAAGGTTTCTGATCCATGAATCCACTGGCAACCACCTGGCACATCCTGGCATATCCATCTTGGCGAGAACTGGCCCCACTGATCCACATTATGGCTACCCGCTTTCTTGTAATATTTATCTTGCATGCACCTTGATTTTGTAGGAAAGCCTCAGCCGTGGATCAGATCACATCAGACGGTGAGGACTTATCCAGTACCTAGCTGTGAGGAGGGCGGGCAAATGACATCATCTGGGACACGTGCCCTCCACTTGCTTTCTTGCATTTTTTTAACTTCCTTGCACTTTGATAATGTGAGAATGCGCCAACCCTTGATCTGTGAAGATCTGATGGTGCATAGAGATCTGTAGAACTACATATTTGTTAAGCTAGATGGGCCAATGAGATGCCTTTGTCATACTTTGACTCATCTGACAACTACCACGGAAGACAAGCTATCGATACCTTCTGAGAAAGTGGGCCTATTACGTCAACTGAGTAAGGTGTCACCAAATCCCTTCCCCTCATTATTTAATTTCCTCCCATCTCCATAATGCAAGAAAGCGCTAGCCCTTGATCTGGGGAGATCCGACGGTGCCCATAACTTGTAATTTCTAGACTTGCATGACTACACTCTGCGACACCACCTGGACACATGTCAACAACCCGCTTTCTCACATTGTTAGAAGCTCCGACAAAGCTCAGAATGTGGGGAAGCGAGCACCAATAGAATTGCCAGCTCAGCCAGCCACCTTCTCCAACCTGCGGCCCACAAAAGGAATATGGATCCACCGTATTTTCCAAATTTTTTTGCAATGTTATTTTCTGCCTGGGTGCTATGTCATTAACGACGAGGAACATAGCTTTTTCAATAGCGCCATGGCACCCACCATGGATCTGTCAAAGTCTGGTGCTGGAGAAATAAAAGGAAAAGGAGGACCCACCATGACACATGGCTAAAAAAGGCTTTCTCGCATTATTTAAGGGTCGTGCATCTTGATAATGCGGGGAAGCGGGGAACCATAGATCATGGAAGATCTAATGGCATGGAAAGCTGTACACTAGCAAAAATAAAACATAAGGTTTTATCATTCAATTTTTTTGATATCTCCTGGGCACTTAAATAATATTAAATCTGGGAACTAGCCGTTGGGTGGGGTTGAGCATTTGAATTTGAATTTTTGGCGAGAGACAAAAATGACAACATTTCTGGTGACTCACAGGGGATGCTAGCCTGCTATGCATAAGACCAGTGGCCTAAAGCATCCATTGGGCTATAGAGTAAAAAAGATGTGGATCCTATGTATACTGTGAGACTCTAACCCTACCTCTGCGGCAACAACAAAATACTAAAGAAACTTTGTTTCTGCAACTGGAACTAGAAAACAAAAACTTCCTTCTGCAACCTTCAAAATTTTGAAACTTGTTGTCTCACAGAGAGACAACCCTGTGCTCGTGCACTTCTTGGAAAATAGGAAACCAATAGAAAGAAAAACTACTCTAATATGTACAAATATTTACAAAGAGAGGGGTCAAACAAACCCATTGACTGGTTTTCTGAAATAGTTGCCCTTCCTTATCAACTGGTTTCTTGTTCCATACAAAAGGACATCCAAATGGATCAGCAGGTATGACAAGCACACTACTGCATAAAATATCTCTTTCCCAATGCTGAAAATAGTGAAGCTTTCTAGCACAGGGGTGTTACCTTGTGAAGAAAAACATACCTGCTCCTCCTTGTGATAATCTTCCTCATGCTCTAGAATGAACATGACTGGGGGCAACTTGCTAATTTTTTGTAGAGCTAGATACCTTATAGGGAATCGTCTTGATGGTGTAGGGCCAGAGGAATCATCCTTGACCACTTGACTATGCTCTACAATGATATTCTTCAACTAGTTTGGAAGTGGCTCCTCCTTTTGATTTTTTTCCGCATCTTGTTCATGCTGCCCATGAACCACTTCCTTTGGATCTACTAGTATGGTGTGATCTTCCACTTGTTGTTGTTGTGGAACATGCTCCTCATATATAGGAGATATTGATTCGATATTCATGGAAGAGCAAAGAGCATCCAACTCATCCAAAAGATCATCCTCATCATTGATCTCCTCCATTGTAGTTTTGAAGATATGCATAGGTTGGGGGAAAACGTCATGTAGGTTAGCATATTCCTCCTCAAGGAAAAAGTTATCCTTGAGGCCTTCTTGTCTGTCCTCCACATCATAAAGGGTTGTCTGCTGCAGCAAATGATCCTCTTCCTCCCTAGTAGCAGATCCTCATTCACTGGCAAGGGCTCAAAAGCCATGACTTTCTCCTCAAGAGGAGGAATAGACTTATTTTCTTCTTCTTCTTCCTCAACAAAAGAAGGAAGCTCTTCAGATAAGAGGGTTGGGTCCTCTTCCTTTGGCTTAGCAGCCTCCTCTTTGTTCTCCTCAGTAGACTGCAACTCCTCACATGGAATCCTTGTGGGTTTGGATTCACTCTCCCAAAACTCTGTATTTGAACCATCAGAAGTCCATACAACCAGCCCACCTGGAAATAATCTAATAGTAATAGGCTCGGGGGGTTCATGACTAGTCCAACTCTCTCTTATAAGGGATGGAGGGGCTACAATAGCAGGATCTTGTGAGGGAGGGGGCTTCCTAAAGCTTGGGATGACATATTTGGGAGAATGGGGGGTATCTACTTCCTTGGCTTGAAAATGAGCTGACTGGAGCCTCATTTCCTACCCTCTTGCTGCAACAACTTGCCATACAAGGTTCTCCTCAAAATGTCTCTATTTCTCCCTCTCTTCTTTCTCATGTTGGAGGTCGGCCTGGTAGGCCATCTCCTCCTGCTGTCTCTCAAGTTCTTGTTGCCTTGCAACCTCATCAAGCTGCTCATCCATCTCCTCAAGTTGTCTATCCCAGGCCAATAACTGCTCATATCATTTGTCTATCTTCCTATCCCATGAATCCATACTCTTTTGGAATCCCAACAACATATCTTTAAGTTCTTCAATTAAGGATGTTGGGACTAATGGAGTAGAAGCAGGCAGAGGGTCAAAGTTTTGAGTAGCTTGGCTATAAACAGCTTGGGGTGGAGATTGAAATTGGCAATATGAGGGCTAAGGAGTAAAATTTTCATGATATGGGGGGGAATAATGGCTATTTCTATGAAATGAATCCATAACAAAGTTTTCATAAAAGCTACAATTTCATAGAAAACTTGAAAATCACAAAAAGATCAAAGGTGATCTTTACATACCAGCACTGTTTCCATTTGAAACCAGTAGATTTGCACTAGAGTTTCCATGGTGTTTGATTGGATGCCTCCAAAGGCTAATGGCACTAAGAATAACACCCAAATTATTAGTGTATTAGGATCAACTAGCTAACTAGCGGACTTTAAATCTTTTGACTAGTGTCCCACCGGGCGTGCCAAAAACTATTGGTATGACTGGTGGAGGTTCTAGAAACTAATTTGAATCTGACTATTTGTCCCACCAGGCATGCCAAAAAAATTTGTCACTTAGGTTTGCACCCTTGTCCAATACCTATGCATGAGGACAACCTAGTGAAACATGGAAACAACCTCCAAGCTGTGGGACTTGAACTGTGAGGTTGAGTCTCCGGAGAAGGTCGGCCTCCTCTTATTATCAGGATGCACCTAACTACTCTTGGAGAGGAAAAGGGAGAAGGAGAGCATGAAAGAAAATCTACCTAATCTAATCTAAAGAGGTGATGCACCAAAATAGAGTGTTCAGACCAATCTCTACCCATATATGCACTATTGAACCTGAATGAAACTAAAGATATACACAGTCAGACTTGCTTTAATCTAATAATCACATGCAGATCAGAAAACCAAGATGAATGACACAAGGAAAGAAAGATTCACTTATATTATTATCATTCATATGCCAAGGAGATACAATCATGCAGATCAGAGATCTCTACAAGACATCAGTGAGAGGCAAAGAGTTCTTGCACTTTCACACCAATGGCTGAAGGAGATAAGGTAGAATATCATTCAGTTCAGAGGCAAAGGGAATTTTTACACTGAAATTGCAAAGCAACAACAGCGAAAAGTTAGAGAATGATTGACCTTAACAAAATCTACAAAATTTTCCTTTATAGTTTAGGCATAATTGAGATGTCCTCTAACTATAATTACTTTGCAACAACCTGCCATTAAGTCCTGCAAGGAACAATCATGGAGAAAATCTAATCTGGATACGGATCCAGATGCGATGATATCTGACCTTCTGTGTCAAATAATGCCTTGAGAAGACAAAAATGGCACCATTAAGCCACTCTGACTAGGTAGATGGATTGGATTGGAGGGGTGGAGTGTTTTCCCACGTTTAGCATTCATTTTGTGGCGGTTGGAATCGATCATGAAGATCAAATTCATGTAAAATCTTGGCTTTCCCTTGTTTCTGGTTTGTGAATCAGCATGTTCAGGAAGTCAACATAACCCTATCACCGGGATGAGCCACATGGACCAATCAGTTTACCTCATTTTTCCACCTCGCAGGTCTTTACGCGGTTGACCATGCCTTTCTTCACTAACCATGTTGGCTCCTCAAACCCTGACCGCAATGGCTACAACATAACTGCCAACCCTTATCTGTCAATCCTGGCCGGGCCCATTAAGACATGTGTCATCTAGGTGCTACGTCGCTATGCATATCCTTCGAGCAACTTCCCATAGCAAGATAGTGCCCAACGTTGATTTTTCTTAGATCTGACGATCGTGGAGACTCGCCGTATTACTGTGCTTGCCTTTAAACTTTCGGGCCCACGAAACACCTTAGCATACCCGGCATCTGACTCAGCCTGAACTGGTACCATCCCCGCATCTTTATAACACTCAGCCCCACTGATCCACATGGTGAAAGGGCGCTATGTCGCTATGCGTAAAATTCTCCTAGCTTTCCATAGCAAGATAACGCCCGCCATTGATCTCCATGAGATCAATGATGGCGGAAGATCTACGCTTGCCTCCATAAGGTTTCTGATCCATGAATCCACTTGGCAACCACCTAGCACATCTTGGCATACCCATCTTGGCAAGAACTAGCCCCACTAATCCACGTGGCAGCTACCTGCTTTCCCACAATATTTATCTTGCCTGCACCTTAATTTTTTGAGAAAGCCTTAGCCATGGATCAGATCACATTGGATGGTGAGGACTTATCCAGTACCTAGTTGCGAGGAGGGCGGGAAAATGACATCATTTGGGACATGTACCCTCCACCCGCTTTCTCGCATTTTTTAACTTCCTTGCACTTTGATAATGCGAGAATGCGCCAACCCTTGATCTATGAAGATCTGACGGTGCACAGAGATCTGTAGAACTGCATATTTGGTAAGCTAGATGGGCTAATGAGATGCCTTCATCATACTCTGACTCATCTGACAACTGCCACGGAGGACAAGCTGTCGATACCTTCTGAAAAAGTGGGCCCATGACGTCAATTGAGACAGGTGTCGCCAAACTGCTTCCCTGCATTATTTAATTTCCTCACATCTCCATAATGTGGGAAAGCACCAGCCCTCCGACGGTGCCCGTAACTTGTACTTTCTGGACCTGCATGACTACACTCTGTGACACCACCTGGATGCGTGTCAATAACTCGCTTTCTTGCATTGTAAGAAGGTCTGACAAAGCTCAGAATGCAGGGAAGTGGGCACCAATAGAATTGCTAGCTCAGCCAGCCACCTTGTCCAACCTGCGGCCCACAGAAGGAACACGGACCCACCGCATTTTCCAAATTTTGCTGCAATGTTATTTTTTGTTTGGGCGCTATGTTGCTAATGACAAGGAACACAGATTTTTTGATAGCACCATGGCACCCACCATGGATCTGTCAAAGTCCGATGCTGGAGAAATAAAAGGAAAAGGAGGACCCACCATGACATGTGGCCAAAAAAGGCTTTCCTACATTATTTAAGGGTTGCGCATCTTGATAATATGGGGAAGCGGGGAACCATAGATCATGGAAGATCTAATGGCGCGAAAAGCTATACGCTGACAAAAATAAAACATTAGATTTTATCATTCAATTTTTTCGATATCTCTTGGGCACTTAAAATAATATTAAATCTGGGAACTAGTCGTTGGGTGGGGTTGAGCATTTGAATTTGAATTTTTGGCAGGAGACAAAAATGGCAACAGATTCCTACTAGGAATATTAACCAAGTGGTCAGGCATTGAAAGAGTTTAGTATTGACTGAGTGGTCAAGCAATGAAGAAGTCATAATGTCAACCGAGTGTTTAGTTCTGGTGTTGACTGAGTGATATCAGATTGAAACTACAAAATGTTTTATTAATTGAGGTTGACTGTTTGGATGTTTATTGATGTTTTCAAAGGGTTTTCAAGCCAAAATTTCCTAGCTTATGATATATAAGAAAGGTCAAGTTGTGAGGACAAGTGGAGTATCAAGATGAATATGTGAGAGAAGGCAAGGAAAAGAAGGAAAGTGTAAAAGTTAAGTTGCAAAGATACATCTGACCAAGAAGGATCTAAAAGTCAAGCTAGAAAAAAGATCTAAATTAGAAAAAAAATTTACTTCTTAAATTAGGTTAAATTGATGTTGCTTTTTAACCATCGTAGTAGTAAACAAATCTCTTAACAAAGTTGACTTAACAGTCATTTTCTAAATCCTCTAACGAGGTGACATTTCTAGATTGAAGTGTTTGAAGACCTCTAACCAAGCCATTCCTAACAAGGTGAACTAAATCCTCTAATAGGATCATACATATAGTACATTTTGTAACCTTTAATAAGGTTGGCTCCTAACAGGGCTCACTTCAAAAGAGTGATAATTATTGTGACTAGTTGCAAGATTATTTTTCCTAAATTGGGTTTCCACGATGTCATCTACATTCATATTATTTACTTATGCTTTATATTTCTGCAACTAAGTCACTAAAGGATAAAACAAATTAATACATCTTAAGATTACTTTTTTAACCAAGCTTCAGTTATATTCTAGTGTTGACAAAGCTATTCAAGTATTATATGATAAGTGAAAGATTATCTTGACATCTAAGGAACAATGATTAATTTTTGTGGTAACTGATTCACCCCTCTCCTCCAAGTTACTCATCTTACATTTCCAACACCTAGTAGCTTCCAATCTTGAATTTCACTAAGCATTTCTCATTGGCCATGACATTGTGGTCATCTTGCACCCAAGTGATATGGTATGGACATAAGCATTTCTACCTCTTTAGTTTTAATGTTGTGACCATTTTTTATGACACTAGATTGTCAGTCTTCCACCATCAATGATCACATCACAACACTTATCTTCACATTTTCACCTTGTGTGAAACAAGATCCTCCTTTGATCAAGTTCATTCTCACCACTCAACAGGACTCTTCTTTTAACTAGGACATCTCCTCTTTTTGCATCTTTAGAATGTGATGATTTGGCATCTTCATCAACATGTGTAACATTGACCTGGCCTTCAGTTCTATCAGTCCTTCCTTGGCACTGGAAAGATTCAAATGTTCTATGCCCTTCTTCTTCATAGTGAAAACATTTTCTAGAGAAACCTCATCTTCCAGATCCTTGCCCTTTGCCTCTTCCTCTCTATTCCCTATTGTTATGATCATTAAAGTCATTGGAATTGGTTCCCCTATAGTTATGACTACTATTTTTTCCCTAATCCTTGGTATTTTGATCATCATTTTGGCCTCCATAAGACCATCTGCCAAATCTTCCACCGCGACCTCTTCCACTATTCTTGTTATCTAACTTCTAGTTCATCTTTTTCTCAACTCTTAGGGAAAACTGGTCCATGTCTTCAATATTGTTCATTCAGATTAGACTCAATTCCTCTTGAATACTTGGCCTTAACCCATTAAGATAATGTACAACTTTCTGCTTGTCATCTTTTGAGAACTTGATAGAAATTTTTGGTAGACTCTTGAATAGATTTTCTTGATTTCTTCAACCCTTGCATTTTCTTTAGCAGATCAGGCTTATAATCCACAAAAATGAATTTTCACTTCACATTAGCTATCATCTGGTCCCATCTTGTGATTTTTTCCTTCCCTCTTTTATTTTTCTCCAACTGAATCTATTGCCACCAGATTATTGCATGACCCTTCAGTTTGGCCTTCGTAAACTTGACCTTATAAGGATACTCAATATCTTCATAGTCAAAGTATTCCTCCAACTCAATAATTCATTCAATCAACTCCTTTGGGTTAAGATTTTCTAAAAAATGTGGGAACCTCAAACTTAGGTCTTTTTTCGATCTTGGAGATGGCTCTAAAAATCCTCTCTTTGGTACAAGAGCACCTAGGGAAAGGTAAAACCCTAAGCCTAATTTTGTTTTGTAAATGGTCCAACCAACCATTGTGGTAATAAGGACTAGTAATAAAGTCCCAATATGTGTTTAGGTGGTTTTTTTTTTAATAGGTTTTTGATTAGGAGTTTGAATTTGTCAATTAGGTCCTGATAAGGGGAAAATTACAAAAGTTGCTCTAAGAGGCAAAATGGGGTAAAATAATTGAAAAGGAGACAAGGAGTATTTAAAGGTGATCCTTATAGGTTCTAAGGTCATCCAAGGAGGATTGGTAACATCTTATGCAAATTTGAAGAGTTTAGGAGCAAAATTGCAAAAATTGTCAAAAAGTTGAATTAACAACTTTACAATTTTTGCAAAATTACTTGACAACTTTTAGGCAGTTTTTGCAAAATCAATGAATTGGGTAGTTATGGTTGGAACTATAGGCTAGGATGGAGGATTAATTTTATTTAATACTTTCCCAAATCATTTTGGAGGTGTTGGAAGACTAGATGTACGGAAACCACCTGTAGTAGGACAATTTTGTGTATCTAAAGCGTAGTTTTGGAATTTGTTTGAAGTTTTTGGATTGAATAGAGGACTATTTTTGAGGGAATAACATCTTGAGTTCATTTTTTGAATCTATGTATAGTTATTTTTATTTCAAGTAAGTTTTTTTTATAGGGTTTTGAAAATTATTTGTTTCTTGTGAACCTGTTGTCCAATTTTGTGCTGCAGTTATGAAATGGGCTATGGCTTGAGTGTCCTTGGTCTAAAAACCATGGCTCTTAGAGACCAAGAAATAGCCTCTATACATTTTTTAAATATTTCTTGTAGAGTTTTTGGAAGACCATTTTCTATTTCTACAAGCGAGCCCTAGGCAAGTAGACAAGTTTGGCAAGGCGCAAGGAGAAGCTTGTAAAGCAATTTGTGCGGAACAATGGATTGATATGGATAAATCTTGACTAGGAAATGTCAGAGACATGTATGAAGGTATTAGAAATCAAAGGAGGAGGTTGGAAAGGGAGTTTGACACCTGTGGATAAAGAAACACTAACATTGCCCTTAAAACCCTTGAAAGTAGGGTTTTTTGAATCCGTATTGTAGGGACATTACTGGAGGCCAAGACCTACAAAACATTCAATGGGTGATCATGTAAAAAAAAAGTATAGTATACACCAAGGTGCCTTGTTAAGGGATTTTTTGAGTTATAGAACTTTCCTTGTTTCTAGGAGGGCTAAAAGGGGCTCTTAGGGCTACAAGGCCTAACTAGTCCATATGAAGGGTTATGAGGGTAAGCCTTGGAAATTTGGTTTAGAATGATGGGAAATGAGCCAAGAAACAAAGTGGGAGGGTTCAATCTTGTTTTTGGAGTGGTTGGTTCATTTAGTGAAGTTTTGATAAACTAGGCCAAAGAATGCATATTGGGTGAACATGGGAAATGATATTAAATTTTGAACTGTTGGGAGAGCTTCTTGGGTAAGGGGATAGTATAATGATCTTCTAGGTTTGGGTTGGGAGAGAAAAAACTATAGCAGGATAAGAGTATCCCAAGAAGAGTGAGAGAGCTCTTAGTTGAAGTAGCTCCTTGTCACTCTTCTTCTGGTTTCAAAATTGCCTCTTCTTGAGCATATTCTTCTTCTTCCCCTTCATCCTCATTTTCATCTCTTACAACAAGATTTATTTCTTTGCACATTTTTAATTCCAATGCTTTTATTTATCTCTGGAGGGCTCTAAAATGCTCAGGTGTAACACCTACAACTCTTCCACCACACTCTCTTTGTAGAGGCATTTTTGCGGTTTCGTTGAAACACTAGTGCAAACTCCCTCACAATTGATGATTTGTCTACATGCTCAACCTAAACCACAGTCCTAGTGCAACTTCCTCATAGTTGGTGGTCTATTTACACACTCAAGAACTCCTTCTTTGATACCACTTGATGAAGGGTATTCCCCTTAGTACCATAAACACATAACAAAAACAAATAATTAAAAATAATTGGGAAGAACAAAATATGGACTTCTTATTATCATCACAAATGTGGAATTACATTGTTTTGAAATACAATATACAAACATAGAGCCAAAAAATACTACCGACCATTGCCTAAACATCACTACAAGCCTTCCTTATATAGGAAGATTTTCACAACTCGGGAAGGTTCTAGACATTAACCCTAGCCCTTGAGGTTGACAAAACCCCACTTAAAAATTATTTCCTAGATTATTACATAGGGTCAGCCCTAATATAGTTTAAGGTACCCCAACTTTTAGAGGCCATAACTTTCAAATTGTACATATGATTTTCAACTATAAGTACTTATTGGAATCATCGACTTCTGAACTACAACGCCTAACACATGCAATTGCCTGTCATCCTAGGTAGGACCCTATTCTTGAGCCTCTAAGGCCTTCAAATCTAATCTCAAAGCTTTTGTACCCAAAAACCTCAATAACATCCGCAATACATATGGTATGGAAATACAACTCCATTATCAAGCTGATATGACTAAGATGAACCTCCACCTATGAAATCAGAATATTATGAGATTGTATGACCCACATACTAAAAATAGTATAATAGTAACTCTGTAGTGAAATAACCTTTATAAAAAATTGTTGGTCTTAGATTGGTTTTGACATTTGAGTGTCAACACACTTAACCAATTCTCAAGATGATGCCGAGTATAATATAGATGCTGAGCTATAGTGAGATGAGTTAGAAATTCAATAGGTGCGAAGTGAAATTTAGGTGCTGAGTGAAGTTCAAGTGCCGAGTGATAAGTGATATCGAGTCACTATAGATGCTAAGAAAAGTATAGATTCTAAGTGAAACAAAATTTCTATAGGAGCCGAGTGAGACAAAATTCCTATATGTGTCGAGCATCAGCAACTAGTAAGTGTTGAGTAACACAGAATCAACATATGAGTTTGTATCTTCACAAATTCATATGTAAAGCATTTTTGAGCCAACATAGGATGAATCTTGAAGGATCTTGAAGATAAGATCAAATATTTTGCATTACCTATGTAATCAGCATGTAGCCAATAATAAAAATGGAGAAAGCATGCAATCAATAGGAAAAGTGAAAGAATTGAGCGAGAAATGAATAGTGAATATTGATCATAGATTCGTACCTAACCTTAAGTCTTCGAAGCCTTTAAAAGGAGGATGAAACCCCATTGTATGCATGAGTATGAATGGTGTATGGGTGAATTATAGCGAAGTGCAGAAGGGTGTAAAGACTTAGACAAAGCAAAGAAACATTGAAAAAGTTAGTTGATCAAGAATAGAGTATTAAAATTTCAAGGAGAGACAAATTAGATCAAGCAAGGATCAGAGTAGACAGAGCAAAACAAGGATTTGGAATTAGCAAAAGAAGATTGAAAGTTATTAGGTCAAGACATTCTACTATACTTTCTAACCATTGTATTGTAAGAATGAAAATCCTATGATGATAGGTTGGCTTAGTAGCTATATAGGTTTAATATCCATATTGTAGATCCTTGACAGGATTGTAAATCCTTTAACATGGTAAAATTTCAAGTGAATGTTTGTAAATCCTTTAAATAGGTCACTTTTAACAGGGTGTAAAGTCTTTATTATGACAGGCCTTTCATAGGGCAGACCATTGGAAGTGGTCAAACTTTGTAACCTTAAACAATTACATATTGCTGCAGTGATACTTTGTGGCTGTCATCCCCACCCCAATTTTACATTCTCACTTTTGGAGGGTTTCTGGATTACCAAATCTTGTGTTATCCATTTTCATGCATGTCTTTACTTTCATGTTTATTAGATGAATTAGATGCATGCAAATTTTTTCAGTTAAAAAGTTTTAGATGTTAAATTTAGTTACTTTTGATTCACCCCCCTCTTAGAAGTAAATCTTCCCACTTGTAAATCCCAACAATTGGTATCAGAGCAAGGTTCTCACAAGGAGGAGCCTTACAACTTGGAGCAAAGATCTAGAAATGGAAGTCTACAAACTTGGGAAGATCATAGAGAATTAGGCAATCGATATACAACTTAATCTACACACTTTAGAAGAAGCTAGAGAAGAACTGAGAAAATCCTTAAAGAGAAGAAGAAACATTGCCATAGCTGAGAATGATAAATAATACAAGGAGACTGACACCTCAAAACTATTTGCAAATGGAGATTCCAAAGAGTTTGATGCAACAATAGTAGACCTAATGGAGAAGAATAGTGTAATGTCCCCATTTTAGCAGTTGACCAAGTGTGTGCGCGTTAGCCTTGTTCTACATGGTCCCGAGGGCTAACGAAGGGTTTAATGGGATCTTGGAGTGTTTTGGCCTAGTCATTTCCAGTTTGGGCCAAAACGAAGTTGATTTACTTAGTTTCAGGCATACTTACTATTTTTAGTAAGTCGGCAGGACACAGTGCAGGTCAATTTTGGAGATTGGACTCGATACTCCTCGGTGAGAGCTTTCCGATGAGCTATCACTCGCATTATTCGGAGTTCGATTGCTAATACATTTTAATGCCTGAAGTTTTATTAAAGTAACGTCTAATTTAATTGTAAAATATTAAAGTGTTACTTTAATATATATTTTATGGTGATGTGTACCCAAGGGAGACATAAGGGGTATTTTAATATATGTTTTATATTACACATCTTTTATCCCACATTGCCCATATGAGTTGAGGGGACCCGTGGGAATAGAATAAAAGGAAGCATTTGTGGCTTCATTAGACAGGTTGAATATGAGAAGAAATTGGTGTGTGAGTTGCAGCTCCGTTCTTGGCATTTGAGGACGTCTATCCTCTCTTGTAACATTCTAGACGTCATTCCCTTGGGGTTTGGCCTTTGGAATTCTTTGTTATTGGCTTCATTATTAGGCAGTTTAGTTGCATTTCCGGCTACAGGTAGATTTGGTATTTTGCTCATATCTTCTTCACTACTTGTCTGACGCTTATGCCGCTTTGAGGGAATGGTATTATGAAGGTAGTGGACTGATTGAAGGACAAAGTATTGTAGCAGCAAGTTCGAAAGCATGGGCTGGAGTATTATGTCAATACTGCTGAAGTAATTAGTGAGTTGATAAATCTGCCATGTATTTGGTTTTATGAATTCTGAAAATAACATTTTATTAGCAGCAGTTCATTTCCACTTTGCATATCATTGTAGTTTCTTTCTTGTTTATGTTGTATGATACCAATTCCATGCACAAAACACAACAAACAAATAAACATTTGATTTCCGGAGTTATAAGGGGTTTAAAACATTAAACAGAGAAATAAGAAGTTGAATGCAAACTGTTTGACATAATTCCTTTCAGCAATTTGGTTTAGTTTTTTTAAAAATCCAGGGGTGCTCACTACAGTGGTATCAGAGCTATAAGTCCTGCCATCCTGTGGAGGTCTTATAGAGAATTTGGAACAGCCGGATAGAGGGAAAAAGTAAGTAAAAAAAAAACACAGGCTAAGCATTTATGTTTGAGCATGCGACAGGGGTCTTATAATTTTCGCGATACCAGAGCAAGACAAAATAGGATTTCAGACTTGCAAAGCAAACAGTCTAGTACATCTGTGCAGGGGGACATTGAATTCAACCATACAGACACAGAGGAGATATTCTGTGATCAGGACAATAATATGGGTGATCGAGATGACAGGAATACAGGATTAGGCGGAGGCAGAAATGCTGGTCCAGATCAAGGGGAGGTACTGTTCCGACAGTTACTGGATACATTAGAGCAGGGGCAGCGTATGCAGTAGGAGCAGAATAGGCGAATGGACATGATGTTGCAGCTCATGGCTAGACAGATCGGTGTCAATATTAATCCAGGTGATGCCAACAACAGAAACAATAACAACGAGGGAAACAATAACAACGGGGGAAACAATAACCATGAAGGCCAAGGCAACAACAATGGTCCTGAGAATAACATTAATGGTAATAATGGACACGGTAACAATGGGAATGAGGCTGATAACTTTAGACACGTTGCACGCCTAGCACG
Organism: Cupressus sempervirens; assembly: GCA_028749045.1. Classification (NCBI taxonomy): domain Eukaryota; kingdom Viridiplantae; phylum Streptophyta; class Pinopsida; order Cupressales; family Cupressaceae; genus Cupressus; species Cupressus sempervirens. Next base: position 218,290,620 of record CM053784.1, on the reverse strand, counting down.
GACTGTGAGCTCGAGACCTCTTCTACCCACTTTTCCACCCAGAGATCCGGTTCATCCAGTAAACGAATAGCAGATTACCGAGTTACAGGATCAGTTCAGGAGGGACTGGGAGGCTAGTGGACCAGAGTTTCAGGCGGATATTTCTCTTAGAGATTATATGGACTTGAGGATGAGACACATGCCTAAAGCAGGAGGGAGGAATCAAAACTTTGAGCTGAGGAAGAAAGTTGGAAAACTTTCTTTACCTTATTATGATGCTTCAGGGAAGATGACTGCACGAGCTTGGGTGCAGAAGGTAGATACATACTTGCAGCTTAATCCTATGCCTGAGGAGGAGGCTATCAAGTATGCGGCTATGCACTTGGATGGCGTTGCACATGAATGGTGGCATCATGGCATGGTGACTTTGGGGCATAATCAGATTACATCTTATGAGGAATTCACCGAAACATTGATTGGGAGATTTGACACTAAGGATCCCGAGTTACATTTCAAGGAGCTAGCACAGTTAAAACAGTCAGGTTCTGTGGATGCTTACATTGTCGAGTTTTAGCGCTTGTCTGTACTTGTTACTGATATCTCTCCTAGGAGATTGGTGGTGTTATTTTGTGATGGTCTTGCTGATCCATTACGAGGTTGGGTGAAGGGACATGATCCACTCACGTTAGCTGAAGCAACTAAAAAGGCACGAGATTTAGCCCCTTCGGTATACAAAGGAAAAAACCATTCAACAGATTCTTCCTACCGCAAGGACAAAGACAAAAAATCATTTCAGAAAGAGTATAGCAAACCCAAAGAAGGATCAAAAGGACTAGACAATGAAACCTTGAATGAACTTCGAAAGAAGAAGCTGTGCTTCCATTGTAGAGAGCCTTGGGACTTATCTCATAAATGTTCTCTCAAGGCTAAGGCAAATCAAATGGAGTATTTTTCAGCAGAAGAGTCAGAGTCAGAAGGGGAGGATCAACACTCCGATTCAGATGAGGGTAACACTATAGAGGAGAGCAACATTCCTAAGGATGATAGATCGTTGGCATGCTTGACAGGGGCCCAAAAGGCAATCACATTTAAGGTCAGGGGTACTATCCAGGGGCAGAAAGTGATATCTCTTATTGACACTGGGGCTACACATAACTTCATAGATGCACAGTTGGTAGCCAGGAGAGGGTTACAGAAAGAGGAGCATGATGGGTTTAGAGTCATGGTGGCTAACGGTGATAAGTTATTATGCACTCGGAAGATATCTAATCTTCGCATCAGGTTTGGAGATGGCTACGAGTTGGAAGATGAGTTCTATGTTGTGGACATGGGAGATTATGATGTCATCCTCGGCATGACATGGATGGCTTCACTAGTTGAGTTCACACTCAATCTAGCGAAATTGGAGATGAGATTCCAGCATGAGGGGAGAACTGTGGTACTTAGAGGGCTTTCAGATGGAGGTTGCAGAATAGTGTCCTTGAGGAGAATGCAGAGACTTTTTCGTCATGATGACATAGAGTGGGCGACAGAGTGCCACATTATGCCAACTTCACCAGAGCCACAAGAAAAGAGTCATCCACTAGATGTCCAGAAGATACTTGATAGACACGCTAAAGTATTTAGCGATATTCCTCATGGGGTTCCTCCTGACAGAGGGATGGAACATGTTATTGAGCTCGAGGAGGGAGCCAAACCAGTTATGATTACTCCCTATCGTCATCCTAAGAAACACAAGGATGAGATAGAGAAGGCGATTAAGGATTTGTTGGAGATGGGGCATATCAGGCCCAGTAAGAGCCCTTTTGCTTCAGTAGTAGTATTGGTAAAGAAGAAGGATGGGACAATGCGCATGTGCATCGATTACAGGGCACTGAATAAGAAAACAATTAAAAACAGGTATCCCATTCCTAGGATTGATGAGCTGATTGATGAGTTGCATGGGGCATGCTTCTTCACCAAAATTGATTTGCGATCCGGATACCATCAGATTAGGATGAGAGCAAAGGACATTGAGAAAACAGCCTTCCGATGTCACTATGGCCACTTTGAGTTCATGGTTATGCCATTTGGTCTAACCAATGCACCTGCTACATTTCAAAGTTGTATGAACCAGGTATTCAGGAAGCAGCTGAGGAGATTTGTCCTGATCTTCTTTGATGACATCTTGGTCTTCAGTAAGACCTGGGAGGAGCACTTACATCATCTGGAGGAGGTGTTATCTATTCTGGAGAGAGAGTCATTGTATGCCAAGGAATCTAAATGTGAGTTTGGCATGACTGAGCTCCTTTACCTGGGGCATATCATTAGTGCAGATGGCGTTCGGGTTGATCCCGAAAATATTAGAGCTATTGTAGAGTGGCCTACTCCCACAAACCTTACACAGCTTAAGGGATTCTTTGGTTTATGTGGTTTTTATAGAAGGTTTGTTAAGGGATTCTCACAGATTGCTACACCCTTGACAGATCTTACCAGGAAAGGAGCCTTCGTGTGGACAGGGGCAGCACAGAGGTGTTTTGAGCATTTCAAGCAGGTAATGTCTTCATGTCCAGTTCTAGCTCTACCGGATTTCACAAAGCCTTTTGAGCTTCATTGTGATGCATCAGGTGATGGGATTGGAGCAGTATTGATGCAGGAGAAGCATCCCATTGCATTCGAGAGTAGGAAGCTCTGAGGAGTTGAGAAAAGTTATTCTGTCTATGACCGGGAGATGTTGGCCATAATGCATGCATTGGCCAAATTTTGATCATATTTGGTAGGTGGACGTTTTGTGATCAAGACTGATCACAACAGTATTAAATACTTCATGAGCCAGTGTGATCTTAATGACCGGCAACAAAAATGGGTGACTAAATTGCAGGCTTATGACTTTGACATAGAGTTTGTCAAAGGTAAGAAAAATGTGGTGGTTGATGCCTTATCTCGGAGACCTGACTTATGTGCTCTGGCAGAGATTTCAGGAGATTGGAGAGATCGGATTATAGCAGAGTATGTCGGAGATGCTTGGGCTTCTGGATTGATTTCAGGTACCATACAGGATGATCGCTATGAGGTGATAGATGGATTGATCAGAGTTCAGGATAGGGTTTATTTGATTCCGTCATCACATTTGAGAGAGGCGATATTGAAGGCATTTCATGATGCACCCACAGCAGGACATCCGGGGGTCTTCAAGACCTACAGGAAGATCCGAGAGCGGTTTTCATGGAAAGGGCTCAAGGATGATGTTCAGAGGTATGTCAGGGAGTGTATGGTTTGTCAACAGAATAAGGGAGAACACACATTTCCTGCAGGTTTATTACAGCCCTTGCCCATTCCTGATAGGAAATGGGAAAGTATTTCGATGGACTTCATCACTGGTTTACCACGAGTGCAGGGAAGGGATTGCATCTATGTGGTGGTGGACCGCTTGACGAAGTTTGCTCACTTCTTTGCTATTCCGTCCACTTACATAGCAACACAGGTGGCAGATCTTTTCTTTAAAGAGATATTCAGGTTACATGGGCTGCCCAGATTCATTGTCAGCGACCGGGATAGTAAGTTTATGAGTGTTTTTTGGCAAGATTTGTTTAGGTTGTGTGGTACAGATCTTACACCTAGCACTAGTTATCATCCGCAAACAGATGGGCAAACAGAGATTGTGAATAAATGGGCGGAAGGATATTTGAGGAACTATGTAACTACACAACAAAAGGCTTGGATCAGATGGTTGCATATGGGAGAGTATTGTTATAACACCACTTATCATATGTCCATCAAGATGACTCCTTTCATGGCACTCTATGGTTATGAAGCACCTAGCTTCATGGATTTAGTTTTGGGGGACAGTAGAGTGCCCAAAGCCAAAAACTTATTGCAGGATAGTCAGGACATCCTGAAAGTGCTCAAAGAGAATATACAACAGGCCCAGAATCAACAGAAATTGTATGTTGATCAACACCGAATAGAGCGTAGCTTCGAGGTAGGGGATATGGTTTACTTGAGGCTACAACCATATAGACAGTCATCGCTCAAGAAGAGCGGAGCTGAAAAGTTGAAACCTAGATTTTATGGTCCCTACAGGGTGATTCGCAAAGTGGGCAAAGTCGCCTATGAGCTTGAGCTTCCAGAGGGCAATCGAGTGCACAATGTGTTTCATGTGTCTAGGCTTAAGAAAGCCATTGGTCAGAGTGTAGTGCCTTCTGCAGATTTACCCCCTTTGGATGAGGAGGGGAAGCTTGTGTTAGTACCTGAGGCTATTGTGGATACCAGAGATAGGAAGCTTAGAAACATGATAGTGAAGGAGTATTTGGTCAAATGGAAAGACCTGCTGGAGGAAGATTCTACATGGGAGAGTGAGCAGGTTATTCAGCAGGCTGGACTGAGGTTGCTTGAGGACAAGCAATTTCAAGGGGGGTGGACTGTAATGTCCCCATTTTAGCAGTTGACCAAGTGTGTGCGCGTTAGCCTTGTTCTACATGGTCCCGAGGGCTAACGAAGGGTTTAATGGGATCTTGGAGTGTTTTGGCCTAGTCATTTCCAGTTTGGGCCAAAACGAAGTTGATTTACTTAGTTTCAGGCATACTTACTATTTTTAGTAAGTCGGCAGGACACAGTGCAGGTCAATTTTGGAGATTGGACTCGATACTCCTCGGTGAGAGCTTTCCGATGAGCTATCACTCGCATTATTCGGAGTCCGATTGCTAATACATTTTAATGCCTGAAGTTTTATTAAAGTAACGTCTAATTTAATTGTAAAATATTAAAGTGTTACTTTAATATATATTTTATGGTGATGTGTACCCAAGGGAGACATAAGGGGTATTTTAATATATGTTTTATATTACACATCTTTTATCCCACATTGCCCATATGAGTTGAGGGGACCCGTGGGAATAGAATAAAAGGAAGCATTTGTGGCTTCATTAGACAGGTTGAATATGAGAAGAAATTGGTGTGTGAGTTGCAGCTCTGTTCTTGGCATTTGAGGACGTCTATCCTCTCTTGTAACATTCTAGACGTCATTCCCTTAGGGTTTGGCCTTTGGAATTCTTTGTTATTGGCTTCATTATTAGGCAGTTTAGTTGCATTTCTAGCTACAGGTAGATTTGGTATTTTGCTCATATCTTCTTCACTACTTGTCTGACGCTTATGCCGCTTTGAGGGAATGGTATTATGAAGGTAGTGGACTGATTGAAGGACAAAGTATTGTAGCAGCAAGTTCGAAAGCATGGGCTGGAGTATTATGTCAATACTGCTGAAGTAATTAGTGAGTTGATAAATCTGCCATGTATTTGGTTTTATGAATTCTGAAAATAACATTTTATTAGCAGCAGTTCATTTCCACTTTGCATATCATTGTAGTTTCTTTCTTGTTTATGTTGTATGATACCAATTCCATGCACGAAACACAACAAACAAATAAACATTTGATTTCCGGAGTTATAAGGGGTTTAAAACATTAAACGGAGAAATAAGAAGTTGAATGCAAACTGTTTGACATAATTCCTTTCAGCAATTTGGTTTAGTTTTTTTTAAAATCCAGGGGTGCTCACTACAAATAGAGCTCAAGTAGAAGAAATCAGAACACTCAAGCTTGAACAAGAATCACAAGCCATGATGCTTTGTGAAGTGACTGAATAGAAGAAAAGAGTAATTAAAGATAAGGCTATGCTAGAAGAAGACAAGAGAAATCTTGCCAATAGACTGGAAGAGAAGTCAATTGAGCTTGCAAGAATTTCAAACATGCAGATAGACACCCTAAGCTAGATGATGAATGCACATCATGAATTCAATGTCAAGGACATTGAGATCTCTACAATGAAGATGCAAAATGAACAACTGCAAAATGACCTAAAAAGAGAGGAGGAAATTGCAAAGAGCTTCAACAAACCCAATGAGGCAATCAAGTACTTTGAGCAGCTACTAAAATCACCAAGGGCTAGCAATGATACTTCAGGAATAGGATACAGTAACACTGAACAAGGAGAGTCATCCAAGACCATAGAAGAAAGAAGTAATGAAGGTAAGAACACTAAACCTACTTGTCATCTCTGTGGTAAAAAGGGACATACCTTTAATGTGTGCAAGAGAAAAAACACCCATCAACATAACAAACCTAAGAATGTAGGTTACTATCATAAGTGCAAAAAGAAAGGACATCAAGCACATAACTCCAAGACTAGGACTATCAGAATACCAAGATTTGAAGGTCACTACTACAATTGCAAGAAGTATGGACATAGAGCTTTTGAGTGTAGATCAAAGCCTATTTGGACATCTAATCAGCTTGCCAAGGGAAATAACCATGGACATCACTGCAATTGGGATTACAACACCATGTATAGCTATCATTACTGTCAAGAATATGGACACATTCCTAAAAATTGTATAAGAACACACTTCAGAGGAAACTATAGTAGATGGTTGAGTCAAACCACATGTTTTAGTTGCTTGAAGACTGGTCATGTCAGTAGAAATTGCCCAACTAGGTCAAAGACACCCAATTCAGAGTTTAACAAAGGAAAATAAAAGATGGATGTTGAACACATGAAAGGAGAAATGAATAAGACTCAGAGGAAGAAAGATGGGAGTAGCACATCAAATGAAGGGATCACTTCACCTAACAGGTCAAGTGATCACACTTCATCAAATTAAGCAAAGAGAAGACATATGGAATTGATTTACAAAGCTTTATCATACATCAGTTCCTAAATAAGCAAGTACAAAAAAGAAGAGATCAACATGATTAAATATGCAAAGTTAAAATTTCAAGATTTCACAAGTGTTGTCGAGTTGCTCTCAAATGTTGAATAAAATTTCAATACATGTCGAGTAAATTGTCAAAGATAGTAGAAGTCAAATGATTAGTTGCAGCCGAGTTGGTAGTGGAAGCTGAGTAAAAGGAAAATTTAGTAGAAGCCAAGTAAAGAATACTCCTGTGGATGCCAAGTGTTGAAAAGGCAATGGAAGTCGAGTAATGCAAAAATCCTTAAGAAGCTAAGTGGATAGCTAGAAACACACTACACATTAAATGCTATGAAAATAGGTATATTATTACATTTTCAATCATTTTTCTTCATCGCAAATGAAGAGAAAAGATGCAAAAGAGTGCAGAATGACTCCAAAGTAGAGAATCCAATGTTTAAGTAGATTTCAATAGCAATTCAACATGATTTCATCAAATTCAAGGTAGTTACATTTGAGTCGAGTTATGCAATTTCACATTTTCTTTGTGTTCAAACCCTAGATCGCACAAATGGCTTCTAGCTCTAGGAAAATACAAGGGAAAGAACCGTTTGAAGTTTAGCTAGTGTCCAATGAAGTAAAAAAACCTAATTTCTAGCCAATCCCTGAAGTGGCATATAAAAATGACCTAGCTGGAGCCCTATCAGTCATACCCCCTAAGGTAGTTATGGTTCAAGATGTGAGAAGATGTTATAATTGCAAGATTGGAGCCATAGATGATATGGAGATGAGGAAGGCATATGCCAAACTATGTGAAAATGAAGTTTTAAAGGAGGAATATCAAATTGTTGAGAGAACAAAATTGACGCGAGCCCTAGAATTCCCCACAGTTTTCAAAACTGAATGGATTAAGCTAGTGCTTAGTAGAATACATGATGGAAGCTTATGGTTGGAGGATGGTCCAGTGAAAACTACAAAAAGGGTTATACTTCGAGTGATAGGGTACCCAACCCTAGATCGGCCAAAGACCCTTAGGAGTGATTCCAAGGAAGTAACTGAAAAGAATACTGGTGCCAAGTGGAACAAGAGAGGAATGCCAATTGACACCATTCAAGACCCTCTTGTTGACTTTGCTGTTAGAGTCATTGCACATAAGCTCTACCACTCCAACAAACTTAATAGTGTACCTTGCATTGTAGTAGATGTGGGTTACAAATTAGTGAAAAAGGATCATACCTATGATCTTGCAGAACTGCAACTGCAACAGATTAATGAGAATTTAGTAGCAATAAGAAGGACAAAGGGAGCACAATGCAAGTTTGGTGCTATTTTGATTTTCATATTCTTTTATGTACATAACGAGTTTCCTTCTTTTGGTAAAGATGACTAGAAAACAAATAGGTCTATCATAGCTCAAGTTAATGAATACATTGAACAAATGGGAGCTAATTTTGAGACCCTAATGACTAGCTATTTTGAAGACTTCAGGAAGACCATGAGGCAAAGGCTAAGAATTCTAGTTTCATTGGTACAGAAGCATGCAAATGATGTATGCTTTCTTGTAGATATTGACTATACCTACATACAAGCTACCATAGCAAGAGTTAGATGGTTAAGACCTCTTGGATATGAAATAAATATAAATGAGGCATCAACAACTATAACTGCACTACTAGTTGAGGAAGTGAACAATTGTGCACCACATTTTGGTACGTTTGATGTGGTCATATCAAAGGTGGATATGGAGTTAAAGACTTCCTCAAAACTGAAGAAGAAAGACAAACTTGTGAAGAAACTTAAAGCCAAATTTGGTGAGGGCATTGTAGAAGGAGAAGGAGATGAAGAAGTAGAAGATGATGAAGAAGAACAAGGATAGGAAACACTTGCTTTGACCCAAGGAATGGGTGAGGATGCAAAAGAAGGGGAAGGTTCCAAACAAGAAGCACCAAAGCTAGAGCCAAAGAAGAGAAAAACACAAAAATAGCTAGTTGCATAGCCCAAGGGAAGATGAAAGCAACAAAGCCAAGCCCAGCCAAGCCAACTACAAGGGAAGATACTAGGGCTACAACCCAAGTGGAAAAGGAATAGGGGAAGAAAAAGGCCATAGAGAAATGAGGGCCTATAGAACAAAAGAAGAGAAGGAAATATGTTGCACCTCCAGAATCAGACGAAGAAAAGACAGAGTCTGATAATGATCAATTCAGATTGATAAGGCATTCTACCATGTCTAAATTGGAAAATATTTGTAATAACATTAGAGATAATGCATATTTAACTGGTTTGAAGACCATTGATTTCAATAAATTGTCAAGGGAACAGTAGAACATAGTGGAAGAGTCCATCTACACTATGATGGCTAAGTTCAAGACCACCCCACTTGAATTAGACAATTCAATGCCTAAGGAGCTAAGCTCCATTGTAGAGAATAAATGACATTACTATCTTAAAATGGAGAAGGAAATAAGGGAGTCAACATTGGATCATATAATGCCTAACCTAACTAAAGGTCAAATAAGAAAGGCTAGCAAGAAACATGGGAGCAAATTTGCACCCAAATATAGAGCCTTTAGAATTTTGCAAAATCAAATTGAAGATGTTGTGCAAAAAGTTCACAAAAATGTGGAAGTTAATTTATGGATTAACTACTATCAAGGAAGGGAAAGAAAATACCTTTGAGGGGAGAAATGATGAGGAAGAAGAAGAAAATGGTAAAGAGGAAGAAGGAGAGAAAGAAAAAGAAGAGGAAATAGTGGAGAAGACACAGCAAGGTGAAAAGGAAACAACTAAGGAGCAGCAGCAAGATCAAAGTATCCAAGACACCCAAGTGCCACCACCAAGTCCTCCACATACAGTACCTATAGACACTGTAACTATAAAGGATGTTCCTGACACCTCATGTCAGAACATCAATCCATTAACTATAGAGGATCTCAAAAATATTCTTTGCCAAACCATATTGCAATCACAACTATACACAAATCATGTTTTGGTGAGTGTGGAAGAGTTGCAAAAGGTTGTAGCAGAGATCACCAAGGAGAAGGTGAACACACAAGAACCACCTTCACAACCTCCCATAGCTACAATAGATCAACCAAAAGAGCAAGAAGCACATGATGCAACTGCTAAGGTTGATCACACAGTCACGACAACAACAACTGTAAAGGAGCCAGCAAAGGAGTAGATAGGTTAAGATGTTCCTACAACACAAAGCCAAAGTGCACCTCCTCAAATAATTATCATTGATCAAGGTAGTAGAGAAGAATAGAAAGAAGAGGAGAAAACCCCTAATGAAAAGAGCAGGAGGCAATATAGACATTGGTGGACTTGCCTACTTTGGGGACTCCTACCAAACAGTCGAGCACTGATGCAATACCACTACAAATTTCAGCACCAGGCTTGAGCTCCACCAAGGTAGCAAGGGTACTTTACTATGGAGACCCTACACTTGATGAGGAAATAGTCATACCAAGTTATGACTCCAAGACCATAAACCTAGCTTAGATAAATGAAGTGCAAGAGGCACTGGAGAGAAGGAAGAAGTAGAAGATACTCAGAAATGAGTATAGAAAAAAGTAAGCATTGGTGAAAATCAAAGACATATTCCTTGATGCATTCAGCTTGCCAGTACTTGATGAAACCATGCCCATCATGGAGCAATTGTCCACTATAGTGGACCAGGTACAAAATGAAGACCTAGATACAAATGTTAAATTATTAGAGTGGTATGAAAAGAAGTTTAAAATGAAAGTCAATGAAAAGATATCTAGTGAGATAGCACTTTCACAAGTGAAATTGGCTAAGAAAGTTGAAAAATTGAAAACAATACTTGGGAATGTATTCTCATTGTACTCCAAGTTGTGTGATTCATCATATTTCACACAAGAAACCAACCAAAGAATATTGAGCTTGGAACAAAATCTTAAGATTTCTAGCACACAGCTACCCAAAGATCTAGCTCAAAGTGAGAAGCATTTTGCAACAGTACTTCACACCCAAAAGGAGTTAGTTGTACTAACAACAGAAGAGGATAATATTAAGGTCAAATTGATACAGATTTAATTTGCCATTACCCCACATTTAGAAGTACTACATAAGGAATAGGCCTATGCAGAAAATGTTCTGAAGGAAGACCCAAATCTTTCTACTTTAGAAGGCCTAGTACATCTTGCAGCAGAGACAACCATCCAACTCAAATAACTGCAAATAGCATTAGACAATTGGGATGCTTCTCTGAAGATGATCTTGGAGGTAAATAAAACATTTTTGGCTAAATATTCCATTCATTCTTAGGACCCTTTGACATAAGTGTCAAAAAGGGGGAGATATAATATTTTGAGGGAGATATTAAGATATTAGGATATAATAAGAATGGGGGAGTAATACATTATGTAGATATGGAGGAGATATAACCAAACAGGGAGATATAAGATTTTGAATTTTTGAGGAGAAACAAGGTGATACAGTCAAAAGGATAAATTGCAAGGAGATGGGGAGCATATACAGAGTACAAATAGACTAGAAATAGGGTACACAGAAATAGAGGCAAAGGGTATCAAACATATCAGCATCAATACACATCAAAATCATATTTTATCTGATTTCTTCTATTTGCGTTATGTATTCCTTCTATAGGGTTCTTTATTTATGGATTTTTGTTGTTACTTCATGATCAAATGTACACATGAAATCAAATTCCTTTTGATATTTTCTTGATTTGGAAATTTTTAACTTAACTCCAATGTAGTTGGAGTTTCACCTCAACTGTTATAACTGGGTTATGCCTTATCTCTTTAAGAGTTGTACATATTTCTAGGGTTCTCTGTTTGCATTTTGTAGCAACATTATTCTTTGTAAATGTATTTCCTTAGCCTCCCATTAATAAAATATCTTTGCTCTTACATTTTCTTTTCATTCATTAGTAGGTGCATGTATCTTACCTCTCTTTGAATGTTTATTTTCTATTTTTGTTGATTTTTATGTTGTGTTTAATTTGTTGGTAGTTGTTGTTGTAGTGAAAATTCATTTCCTTTTAGCATGTGATCAGTTCTAACTTACATGAAAGTTATTGGGAAGTAGATTAGAGTTGAGACTAGTGTATATTTAGGTGTCTCATTGATAATTGGATTCATAGGAAGAGTTAGTAACCATATTTCAATCCAGTGCACCACCTTTCCCTTTTAACATTTAAATTTCATGCACTTCTTTTTCCCACACAATTTTAGTTTATGTGCATCTTGATTGTAAGTAAGCCAACCCTCTCCAAAGATTTAGCCTCAAAAATCAAGTCCCACACTTGGAGGTTGTTTTCATGTTACACGAAATTGCTTGAGGGTCATACTTCAAGTATGAGTACAAAGTTTTGTGTCAATGGTAACCATAGTGGAAAGTTCTACTTGTTGAATTGCAATTGTTTGTGCTAATTTTCTCCATTGCCTTGTTCTCAAATTTCTTTTACACTCACTCTAGCAGATTCTCCTGTACATCCACATCAAGAGTATTCACCTTTTCAATTAATATAGCTAGTTGTTTCAAAAAAGGTGTATTTCCATCTAAGTTAGTATATGGTATAACTTTCAACAAGATATCTTTGACATCAACTCAAAATTGTTTGTTCTTTATAAATTCTTTCCTTATCCTATCTTGCTCTATCTTCTAAGTACATAAATTTCCATATTCCTTTAGAGCATTAGGATCAAGAGTGCATGGGTCACACTTAGGTATAAAAATAACTTCATCCAAAGTTATATGATTGATCTTTGATGTCTTCTTTTTATTCTTCTTCTAATACTTTGGTGTTGCAGTGCTAGTGCTCGATGATGCCTTGAGTGGCATTGGAGCATTCTTCTCCTATTTTGACTTTTTAGAATCCTTTTCTTTCTTCTTCACTCCTTCTTCATTCATTTTTTTTGTGGTTGAGTGTAGAACATTTTGAACTTGTGGCACACGAGGCTTATCCTTAGATGGTTTCTCTATGTTCTTTTCTAGTTCACCTTGTGGTATTTTCTTGGGTTGAGCATGAAGTCCTTGCCCCTTCAATCCTTCACTTGAAGGTCCCTAGGATTTTGGACTATTTTTGTGCCAGTAACACAACCATCTTTTGTACTATCATTTGTATCTCCATCACTTTGTGTGGCACAACCATTACCACCATCAATTTGTTTCTCAGTCTCCTTATTTTCTCCTCCTTGGTTTCCTTGACCTTGTTTCTTAGTATCTACATCCATGGGATCATTAGCAGGAAAATAATGTAAATAATCATGAAAATTAATATTTACATTTGATGGTTCTATTTGTGCTTCTAGCCTTGTATATGCCTTGATTTTCTCAATTACATGTATGTAACCCAATATATCAACATGAGATGACTTGGTGTGTGGCTGAGCTTCATGGTTAGGTTTTGTATCTACCATCACATCTTCTTCCTTATTCTCCCCTTCACATGGATCTTCTTTAGTTAGATCTTTAACCATTACATTATTAACTAAATATGTCACCATATTATGTACATCCTCAACTACATATTTAATAGAGACATTTTCAAATTCATCTTGCTTATTATCCAATGCAGCTTTTGATTCAAGATCAATGTCAACTACTTGTATGGATTCCTTGTGGTTTTTCATATTATAAATATATTTCCATACCCTTTTCCCATCTACGTCAACATCTCTCAATCTACTTATTAGAATTTGAAATCCCCCATTCTTTTGCATGAATGTTTTATGATATTTTTGCACGACCTCTCTCATTTTTGGGTCTAATAAATTTGGCATTACAACCACCTATGTACTTTCCCTCATATATCTCTTGGTATCAAGTGCATACCACCATCTAGTAATGATCTTATTGTACATTTCCTCAAGGATCATACTTTCAATCTCAAGAGGTGCATACTTGAATTTGTGCATCATGTCAATCAAATCATATTCAATCTTTTGCTTATCCTCATCACTCAATGTGTTGTACTTAATATATTTAATTTTTGAAAAACTTCCATTTTCCCTTAAGGAATTACCCATCTCATCAATAGTTTTGGATCTCTTATTTACACCAACTATGAATTAATTGACATCATCTGATTCAATATTATCATTTGTCTTCCTCAACTATCAATTTTATTTTTCTTCTTTTGGTTTTCTAGCTTGAGGATCCATGAAAATCCTTCCTCTTCGAATATACCTTTGTTTGAGATTATGAAGTCTTGGTTGTTTTAAAAACTCCTTTTCTTGCAGGTGGTGTGGCAAGTGTTGCAACTCTAGTCCTAGAGCATGTAGCTTTTGGACTCTACGGTGTAGCAAGATGTTTTCTCTTCCCTTTCTCATCCTCAAGAGCTACCACCTTATTTTCCTTTAGCTTCTTCTTCTCCTACATCTTCTCCTTTTCCCTCAGTTAACATGAGAAGCAATTGTCCTTGTCCTTCATCGAGTGCCCCTTCTAGGTTGTCTATCATTTTTCTTGTCTTTCTCTCTATCCTAGGATCTAAGAGATCAATCTTAATTCTTTTTTTAGTTTTCTCACAAGTCCCAAAGGAATTTTCCTTTATGTTCACTAGCTCATTCAACAAAGCTTCAATAGCCTTAATGGCCCAGTCAATGTTCATCTCATACTCCATGGGTTCTAACCAACTAACCCTCAATTCAAGTGCTTGAATTAATGTGGTATTAGTATCAACAAGGAAACACATATCATCATGAAATTTTCAACTAGCTGGGGAGGTATTCTAAACCTTTGATGCATCTTTTTCTTGAATTCATTGAAGTATGTAGGCATGGCATTCTCATAATTGTCACCCAAACTTTCAATGCATTCATTTATCTGATAAATGATTGGCCTCTTAACATCCTGATTGACATTTGTAGCAATGGTAGGGAAATGGTTTTGAAAGTAAATTAATAAACATACCAATATTGAAATGTATTTGCAAGTTTTGGTCTTTGCAACCTAGATGGTCTTCATTTGTTCTTCCATTTGCATCAACAACAACTTAATGAGGTCTAGTTTGTGACTCTTCTTGACTATCTTGAATGCTAAATCTACAATACCACGTGGTACACTATTTGGCTAGATAGATTGGTATATCTTGTATGCAACTACATATGTATCAAACCTTGTCTCTAGATCGGTCATGGCTTCAACCTTAAGTCCTCTACCATTCCATACAACACTGACGTGTTCTTCAAATATTTTTCTCGGTGCAGACCTAGTTACTTTGGCCTTCTTAGTGAAAGGGTATCATATGGACATATGAATAACACCTTTTAAAAAAAAAATCTAGCTCATCAAACCACATTGTAGATTTTTAAACTTTTCATAGTACAATATGAATCCATTTAGTTTTGAACACCTTGGGAAAATCTAAAATGTGCATCAAGCCCTTTGTTTCCAAATGCTTATGTTGCTCTTTAATTTGTCCATCAACATAGAGTTGTTGTTGGAAGTCTTAATTGGGAAACTAAGATAATGAGAGGTGGGAGGTGGGGTGGGGGAGGGGGAGAATTAGGATTTGTAACACTGAAAGCCTTTTTAATAATACTTCAATGCATTTACCACATTTTCCATCCCATATCTAATGCATGCATGACATAACTTCTAAATTAAAATTGCAGCAATATGTAGATCTAATCTATCAATGACATGCATGAAATTTAAAAACATAACAAAAATATTTGGTTACCCATAAACCCTTCAAGGTGAAGGTAAAATTGGGGAGGGGATGACACCCACAAATCTTCACTAATGTAGTAATAAAGTTAACCTATTAGGGTTACAATGTTGATCACTTCTAATTATCTACCATGTGAGGGGTCTGCACTATTAAAGGTTGTTAAGACTATTGCATCTTACATCTTACCTTGTGAGAGGATTTTACAGTTACAACAAAGTAAGGACTTGATTAAGAGATTTACAAAGATCTATTAAGACCACTCTGTTAAAACTGATTCAGTACTTGATCCTCGGTCTACTCTCAAAAGATGGTTTTGGATCTCCTCTCTTTAATACGATATGATATATCTTTACTATTCTTCAGTGCTTGATAAGGTCACTTCCTTTATTTTGTGATAACAAAACTTAACTCTTTTGCCTTCTTCATAAATTTTGCACTTTCATAGTTGATCTTCTTTGTGATCACACAAATAGCTTGCTCACACCTTCTCACCATTTTAAAATAGTTTTAGATTTGCTCTATCTAAATATTTCTTAAAAAGTTTTCTAGATGCTTCCTTATGTTGCTTCTTCATCTGATTGGTTGATCACAATACATAGGTATTTGTGATCCATGTCATAAAACATATAATGGCCTTTATAAAAAACTCTACAAGTATTAAATATCTTGTCCATGTTGGCTTGAAATGGTTTACTTCAAAGTTTGTATCATCCCTAACTCAAATTTCAATTCTGGGTTATTTGACACTTATTGTTGGAAATAATCAAGACTAGCTAGGTTACTGAGAGGGGAGGGGTGAATTAGTAACCTCAAAAACTTTTAAATCAATTCAGCACTTTAACAATATAAATTATTCAACATTTATTCACCTAATCTATTGCATGCATGAGAAAGATAAACATTCATAACACATGAACACAATATTTTGGTGACCCAGAAACCTTCCAAATAGAAAGTAAAACTAGGGTGGGGATGATACCCACAAAACTTCACCACAACAATAAAAAGTTGGCCTATTGGGGCCTACATTGACCACTTCTAATGATCTGCCTTGTTAAGAGCAATTTGGACTGCTAGATCCACCTTGTTAGAGTTTTTACAAACATACAAAGAAGTATGCACTATGTTAGGAGATTTATACAAAGACTATTAAGTCTACCCTGTTAAAGGATTTAGAAAACTAATTCACCTATCAGGATGAAATAGTAGATCTAACTTACAACTTGATTGCTGATTAGATCTTTGAAGTACAGATCACCTCTTGTGATTGATATGTCTTTGCTGCTCCTTAATGACCTTGCTGAATACTCTTCTTTGCTGCTAATTCACATTCACTCTTCTCAGAACATTACATTAACATTCCTTCATGATGCATTACAAATGATACAATACATTACATATATACCATTTCAATAATTACAATTGCAAGGTCGACTAAAACACAAGTAAACAAAATATTAATAAGTGAGCCAAACAGTAGAAAACTTGAGCTCTTCAAGCTAACTTGGTGACCTTCTAATACTCATCATCCATTGCATTACTCAGCATCGTCATGTACTCAATAGAAGTAGAAGCTTGGTCCATACTAATCACACAACGTAGCTTGGAACTCAATAACCATTGGAGACTTGGTAGATATAATGTCACTCAGTAGATACTGAATCCTTCATTTACCTTGCTGTCACTCGGTAAACACTATGCATCCATCACTCAATAGAAACTAGCTACATATCACACAAACTGATGACTTGGGAAACACTATGAAGCTCAATGACCACTATCTATTCGATGAACATATAAGCTTAGTAAACACTATTGAACTACAAACTCACTCGATAGCTTCAGGAATGCTCGGTGTGAACTGCTTAAGTGATAAACTTACAAGGTAACCATTGAATTCTCAGTATAAACTATAGACTAAGTGATGAGCTCGGTAATGATTCATAATTGAATAAGTTTTATCACTAATGACAAATACAACATAATGCCAAAAATCTCCCCCTTTGACATTAGTGACAAAAACACTTATGTATACTAGCATATTGGTTTTTGATTTTTCAAAATTGATCTTTGTAAAGCTACTGTGTGTGTGTGTATATATATATATATATATATATATATATATATCTATATATATATCTTACATATATCCCCCATACATATGACATAATATATACATAGCCTTTCTTTGTACATATATCAATCTATTTTCTCCCTTGATTTCTCCACAAGTTTGTTACTATCTCTTATTCCCCTTGACTTTTACTATCTCTTACTCCCCTCTTTTGACAATAATGTCAAAGAGATATGCAAAATATTCAAATAGAGACACCAAAATGTGAGAGAAATTCAGAGTGCACCTTGAGAATAAGAGCCAATGTCTTATCCCAATTATCTTGCAAAATTTTGTAGGTGAAGAGTGTGACTTGAATTTCTACAGAAAGTTCAATCATATGATTTGCTATGGAAATTTTTTTATCCTGGACTAATGTTTTTGAATATGCAATGTGTTTCTGCATTAAGTCCATAACTGGAAGGATCATATTTTGGATGTCGATTAGTGTAGATTTGATCCTGGCTTCCTCTCTTAGCAATTCTGCCTGCATTTTTTGACAAAAATTTCACCTTCATGTGATGTGATGAGCTTGAACTAGGGTTAAGCTATAGCCTTTGAGCACTTGCTTTCATATCAACATCAATCTTGCTCAATTTCTCCTTCATATCCTTAGTAAAATTTGGTAACATCACAAAGCTTGCCAAAAAGTGATGTTACATAAGTGAAAGATTGTTCAAAATTGCTCAAAACTGTAGATAACTCTACTTGATTTATTGCAATGTGCTCAAGCACCTTATTATCAAACTTCTTCTCTGCCTTCCCTATGAGCTTTTCTTGGCTAGAGGTGTTCTCATTGAACTTATTTACAACCTCTTCCAATTGTAACAAAATATGTTGAGATGATTCAACTTCAACACCTATAGCCTCAGTTATAATATTATTAGCATTCTCAATTATTGTAAATTCTCTATCCCTCTCATCTCTAAGTTGCTTCTTCCTTGCTTTTTGCTCTAAAAGCTGACTGACCAGTCTCATTTCATCAATTGTGGTAGTATCCAAATCTATCTTGGGAATGATAATTTCTTTGTCCAAATCAATATATTCATCAATTGCCTTGCCAGTAAGCAGAAGTTTTAGAGGAGTCTTTGGTTTTACTTTTGAGCCTACTTCTTTGGACTTAAAAATTGAAACAATAGTAGAAGTACCTGGACTTGCAGTAAAAACTTGAATTGGTCCAACTAAAGGAAAACTAAAAGAAGTACAGACTGTATCCAAAACTGATGTGCCTCCCAAAAATGAAGTACCAATAGGTGGTGTACAAACTAGAATATTTACAACTGAAGAGCTAACAGGAACAAACGCTGATGCAATTAAAGCTGTAGTTGACAAAACTATAGAATATGCTGGTAAACTTACTATACAAGTTGTAGTGGAAGTTGTCACAATTGAAGAACTGACAACTATGCATACTGTTGAAGTAGATTGCTTGGGAGTTGATGAATAGGGTTGCAACTCGGTAGATGAAGTGGTTGGCACTTCCATTGTAGATACTTGGAGCTATGAGGTAGCAAGTGTAGATGATATATCTTTGGTGGTTGCAATCATACTTGTTGAAACTGAATACAACCCTAATGATGTAGTATTTTTAGGTGGAGAATGAGGAAGGGAAGAAATGACTTTTGCTACAATTTTCATTGGATCATCTTCTTCTTCTTCTTCCTTGTCTTCCTCTTCAGCTTCTTCCTCTTTCTCTTCATCATCACCCTTCGGTACCTAATAATATTCAACATCAAAAGTAACACATGGAGTGTTATCCTCTTCTTCATCATCATTGTCACCATCATCATCCTTAATTTCCACTAGATCATCACTAGGTTTGTGCAGATGATAGATGTTCTTCCACATGTTTGTTGCATCTCTAACAACATGCTCAATATCTTTGATTAAAATAAAACATGTATAGAATCTAATCATCACTTTACCTTCATTGTTCTTCATGGTTGCCTTGACTTCTACATCTGTAATATTTGATAGTAACTTCCTCAAAGATTGTTCATATATATCTTTTGCTGTCTACACAACAAATTCCCACCTTGGCTGCAATCTTACCAATAATTTCTTTGAGATTTGAGGAGCAATCTAATCCGGGGAATATTTCCATTTTCCCATTTTGGTGAGTACCAACTCCTTAATTTGCATCTTCTCGGCATCAATCCTTATCTCAAATTTTAGAGCCTTGAAGTTTGTGATGCTAGCTCCTTCTTCCATTTGTTTCAATCTTTCTTGGAAGGTGAGTGGGGGCTTGCGGAGCACAACTTCACCTTTTCCTTTTCCTCTTTTGGTGAAAACAACTATGGAGGCCTTTGGTGGAAAATTCACCATAAATGCTAGGTACCATAATGACATAGTGCATGATAGACTATCATCCACTCACTAGCTCGGTAGAAACTTGTGACTCGATGATCAAACAAAACTTTACTTCTCCTGACCTAGCTTGATCGAGTCTGTGACTAACCTTGCTTGGTATGAACTGATCTCATTTGATCCCTTTGTATCTGAAATACTAATTTGGATCATCTACTTTCTTCAATTTGGAACTACTTGAGATGTAGCTTGAAGATGCAGTTCCAGTTCCTCCTTCATGAGTCTAGTTGGAAATGGTGGAGTCACCCACTTCTTGAGTGACATTGCCATCATTTGAATTGTTCTGCTTGGTAGATTTAGGAATCCACTACTGTCTCATCTAATTTTTTATGTTATCAACATTAGCTTTCTTTTCATCTTCAACTCTTCCTATATTCATGCAATTTTTAGTTATGTGACCAATTTCAATGCATGTATAACATCTTACTATTGAATCTCTCTTTCTTAATTGATGCCTTGTACAATCTATGCCAATGTGTCTGTATTCTCCATAATAGTGACATCTACACCAAGTGTTGTAGTCCCAACCAAATATTTCCTCGACAAATTTTTCAGCTAGATTGAATGATTTGGATTTGCATTCAGATGCCTTGTGACCTTGTTTCTTGCATTTGTGACATTTACCTTCAAATTTTGGTTTTCCTTGCATTCATTAGCTTTATGACCATGTTTACTGCAATTGTAGCATTTTCCATTGAATTTTTCTTTTCCATTGCTCCAACATTTGTTTGATATATGATCTAACTTACCACAATAATTGCAAGTAGGTCTTTGATACCTTTGGGCACCTTGTTTGGAAGATTCACCTTCTTTTTTGTAACCATGTCCTACTTTGCCTTTTTGCCTATGAAGATTCTACTCACTTTGTTGATTCAATTGGTCCATATCTGCTTGAGATTTCATCATCCTTTCATTAAGTTGCTTTTCAAAAATTATATAAGCTTTTAATCTTTCATTGATCTCTCTTTCAGTGATTAGATCATTACTTAAGCTTTCATTTTTAGATCTCAGATTCATGATTTTCTCATTTGCATTGGAGAGCTGATTGATAAGACTTTCTTGCTGAATGAATTGACTTTGATTTGTATTTTTCCTTACCTCCAAGTCTTCACTTGCCTTATTCCTTTGTTCCAAGATTTCACACATTCTTATTGACTGAACTTCTTGTTCGCTTTTCAATTTTCTTACCTCTTCTTGCAAAGAGCCATTCTTTTCTAGGAGTTCTTTGATTGCCTCATTTGCTTCATCTAAACTGCTTGAGGGGAAAAAGTCTTCAATCTTTTCTTCAACATACTAATGGTCATTCATTTGTCTTGCAAGTTCCTTCCTTCTTTTTAGGGATTGGGAAATATGCTCTTTTGCTTCCTTGAGTTGAGTTATGGCCATCTCCAGATCTAGCTTCTCATTCTCAATAGCTTTATCAAGTCTGAATATCTCCATTGCCCTTGATCTTTGCTCAAGTTGTCAAACTTTATCCTGAGAGCCATAAAGGTCTAATACCAGTTGTTGGAAATAATCAAGACTAGCTAGGATATTGAGAGGAGAGGGGTGAATCAGTAAACTTCAAAACTTTTAAATCAATTTAGCACTTTAACAATATAAATTATTCAACATTCATTCACCTAATCTACTGCATGCATGAGAAAGATAAAAATTCATAACACATGAAAATAGTATTTTGGTGACCCAGAAACCTTCCAAATAGAAAGTAAAACTGGGGTGCGAATGATACCCACAAAACTTCACTACTGCAGTAAAAAGTTGGCCTGTTAGGGCTTACATTGATACTTCTGATGATCTTCCCTGTTAAGAGCAATTTGGACTGCTAGATCCACCTTGTTAGAGGTTTTACAAACATATAATGAAGTATGCACTCTATTAGGAGGTTTATACAAAGACTGTTAAGTCTACCCTGTTAAAGGATTTAGAAAACTAATTCACCTATCAGGATGAAATAGTAGATCTTACTTACAACTTGATTGCTGATTAGATCTTTGAAGTACAAATCACCTCTTGTGATTGATATGTCTTTGCTGCTCCTTAATGAGCTTGTTGAATACTCTACCTTGCTGCTGATTTGCATTCACTCTTCTCATAACATTACATGTCCATTTCATTAACATTCCTTCATGATACATTGAAAATTATACAATACATTACATTACATATATACCATTTCAATAATTACAATTACAAGGTCGGCTAAAACACAAGTAAACAAAATATTACTAAGTCAGCCAAACAGTAGAAAACTCAGGCTCTTCAAGCTGACTTGGTGACCTTTTGATACTTAGCATCCACTACATTACTCAGCATCATCATACACTCAGTAAAAGTAGAAGCTCGATCCATACTAATCACACAACGTAGCTTGGAACTCGGTAACCATTGGAGACTTAGTAGATATAGTGTCACTCGATAGATATTGAATCCTTCATTACCTTGCTGTCACTCGATAAACACTACACATCCATCACTCAGTAGAAACTAGCTACATATCACACAAACTAATGACTTAGTAGACATTGTGAAGCTTGGTGACCACTATCTATTCGATAAACACTATAAGCTTGGTAAGCACTGCTGAATTGCACACTCACTCAGTAGCTTCAAGAATGCTTGGTGTGAACTGCTTAAGTGATAGACTTACAAGGTAACCATTGAATGCTCAGTACAAACTATAGACTAAGTTATGAGCTCGGTAACCATTGAGAATCAAATAAGTGTTATCACTAATGAAAAATATAACATAATGCTTACACTTACAATCTTTGATACTTGGCATTCATTATTCTTGTTGTTGATGCTTGAAACCTTCTGTGTAACTTGACAATCAATGTTCTCAAACTGCTCGATAATCATTAGGCTTGACTTATATTGAAAATACTCAGCCACTAAAGACTTGCTCAACTCCTATATAGCTCAACATATATATGTTTATTTACAAGTCTTTATATGACTTGACCTATGTAGAGTAGCTCGGTTGTAGTGATGAGTGTTTGACTCTACCTAGTATATGACTAAGTGATGTTTGACACTAATAGACAACAATTGTTAGAGATACCAATAGTTATTTGTATGTATCTTGAAATTATTAGTCACCCATTCACCTATTCTGTAGTGGTAAATTGAATGTATGTCATTGACTAGTAAAATTATTAGGCATATCAATGATAATGCTCCAAATTCATCAATTTTAGTAGTAATTTTATGATGCAACCTATATTTTGGTTCCTCGCAATCTTCATTGTGAATCAATCCCATATTACTAATTGATATAGGAGCTTGTGATCCTATAGGATGGTGTGGTTTGGCTTTGGAGTTTGGGAACTCAGTTGAAGAAGGAAGTGTGACTTGGTCGATACTGAGTTGGTTTGGTTGTTTTGTTAACTGAGTGACTTGGTTAATAAAGACATTCAAAAAAGCTTGGGGCACTCAAAAAATACTGGGAGCTTAGTTTGCTCTAGGAGCTTGTCAGAAGTGTTGCTCAAGTTAGCTCAGTCAATGAAGGAACTTTGTTGCATTGGGAGCTCGAAAATGCTTGGGAATTTGCTAATGCTCTGCTTGGTCTTTCTGATGCTCAGCTTGGTCTTAGTTCCTATTGGTGCCAAGTTTTCTATGATCCAACTTTGGGTATTTAATTTGTGTTTAGCTGACTTGTGGATCAACATATATTTAATGTAAGGGATTTAATTTAATTTGTAATGAATTGGGCCAACTTGTAGCTTGGTTGGGTATAAGTAGGGGGTTTTGTGGAGTCTTTAGGCATTATCATCTAGCTTGGAGAAGAGGATGAAGGGTAGATGTGAATTTTGAAGAGCTAGTAGCTATGGCTTGAGAACTAGAGAATTTCTTGGTGGACCGAGGATACGAGTGTGGATTATTCTTAGTATTCTTATCCAGTTGTGGTTCTAGACTAGTTGGGATTGGGATTGTAAGTTGGATCTTGTGGGATCTTACAAAATTGATATTGTAATTGTTGTTTGTATTTGGACCTAATGCAAAAGGCCTTACAGTTGGGAAAATTACATGTAATCAATTATTTTATGAATAAAGAGTTGTGATTTGGTATCAAATTTTGCATTATTGTTGCTTGTTGTTGTGTTTTTGATGTGTGGTTATTTGTCAGGGGTTTGGACATCTCCTTTGGGGATTCTCTTGCCTTGCACTACATTAGGTGGTATCAGAGTGAAGGTTATTCTTGAGTGTGTGAATTGACTAGTGAAGTTGAGGCAGTTTGCACTAGGATCTTAGGTTGGATAAGGTTGATCTTGTGGTGCTGATTGATCTTTTGGATTGGTAGATCTATTGCTTTGGGTTTGTGCAAATTTTAGAAGATGCCTCCATGAAGATTGGACCATAGGGAAATTGATGATCTTAGTAATTTTGTGTAGGAAATGATCTCAGAGAATATTAGAGCACAATTCAAATATGAGATAGCATTGGTGAAGAGTGACATGATTTCTAAAATTGTGAGTGCTTTAGGTGGTATACCTAGGCATGTGGGTAATGAAGATGGCTATGAGGAAGTGGTTGAAGAATTTGAAGTTACTAGATCTACTAGTGAGGACATAATTGATTGTGTGGAGAGACATATTGGAACTAGGGCTGGTCAGTTTGCTAGACTTGGATCTCACTTGAAGTTGAAGCATAAGATGGAGGTTTCTAATTTCTCAGGTACTTTGACTCCCAAAGAACTGATTCATTGGATTGGTGAATTGGAAGAGTAATTTGAGCTTGAGGATGTTAAGGATCCTCTTAGAGTGAGGTTTTCACAAACTAAGTTGAAAGGACATGTTGCTCTTTGGTGGAAAGAACTACAAAGAGATAGAAGAAGAAGGTGAAATAAAGAACACTAGATGGAGATTGATGGTGACTAAATTGAAGGCTAAGTTCATTCTTGTTGATTATGAACTTGAGTTGTTTAAGAGGTTGCATAATCTAAAGTAGAAAGATATGACTATGAAAGATTATACTGAGGAGTTCTACAAGTTGACTATTCGATTTGGGCACAAAGAATTGTCAAAGGAGAAGGTAGCTCGATACATTAACGATTTGAGATTCTATATTTAGGATGAGGTTGGTATGCTTGATATTTATTTAGTTGAGGATGCTTATCAGTATGCTTTGAAGGCAAAAGATAAGTAGAAGAAGAAAAGTCAAGGTAATGCTAGGGGGAAGGAGATGCAGGATAACTTGGCAAAGGCTAAAGTTGAACCAAAACTTGTTGATTAGAAGAGAAGGACAGGTGGAGGTGAGTTTAGTAGTAATTGTTTTAGATGTTGTGAAGAGGGGCATAGATGTTATGAATGTCCTCATGGTAGGAAATTTATTTTTATGAATGAGGTTGCAATCCAAGATAGTCAACCAGAGCAAGGAGAGAGTTTGCTAACTTGGTGAGTACTAGTTTGTTAGAGGACACTGGATTCTTGTCAGAGGAATAG
Organism: Cupressus sempervirens; assembly: GCA_028749045.1. NCBI lineage: Eukaryota > Viridiplantae > Streptophyta > Pinopsida > Cupressales > Cupressaceae > Cupressus > Cupressus sempervirens. The sequence goes on along the minus strand of CM053784.1, from coordinate 218,265,386 downwards.
TTTGTTTAGGAAATGTTGTAAATTTGGTGGTAAAGTCTACAAGGTCATTATGGATGGTGGTAGTATTGATAACCTTGTTGCTAAGGAGATGGTTTAAAAGCTTGGTTTGAAGAGAGTGAGACACCCTTATCCTTATAGAATTGGCTAATTACAAGGTGAGCATGCTTTGGAAGCGAGGGAGCAATGCCTTGTTGAATTCCAAATTGGGTAGTATAAGGATCAAGTTTTGTGTGATATTGTGGACATGAATAATTGTCATCTGCTGCTTAGAAGACCTTGGTAGTATGATTCTAGAGCTATGCATGACTGTGTCAAGAATGTGTTTCCAATTGTGAAAGGTGGCATGAAGCATTCCCTGATTCCTTTGTGGAATGCAGAGGTCAGTAGAAGGAAACTGAGTATTGGCAACCAAGTTGAGTTGATAGATTCAGAGAAGGTTGGAGATCAGTATGGAAAGTAGACCTATAGCACATTGAAGATGGATATGAAGAAGTAGAAGAGGAACAAAGGAAATAGTTTATAAGTTTGGGATTTATGTGTTGAATCCCAAAAGATGTTCTTTTAGCTATTAAGAACATCTTTTCAAACCTGGGGTGTTTGATGCAAGAGCATCCCTAGTTGGCTTGCAATCCTACACGATGGTGTGGTTTGGCTTTGGAGTTTGGAAACTCAGTTGAAGAAGGAAGTGTGAATCGGTCAATACTAACTTGGTTTGGTTGTTGTGTTAACCTAGTAACTCAGTTAATGAAGATGTTTGACAAATCTTGGGGCACTCCTCAACAAATACTGGGAGCTCATCAGTAATGTTTTCTGAGTCATCTCGACCGATGAAGGAACTCTGTTGCACTGGGAGCTCGATAATGCTTAGGAATTTGTAGATGCTCAACTTGGTCTTTTTGACATTTGACTTGGTCTTGGTTCTTGTTGGTGTCGAGTTATCTATGAGCTAACTTTGGGTATTTAATTTGTGTTCTAGTTGACTTGTGGCTCAACATATATTTAATGTGAGAGATTTAATTTAATTTATAATGAACTAGGCTGACTTGTGTCTTGGTTGGGTATAAGTAGGGGGTTTTGTGGAGTCTTTTGGCATTATTATCCAGCTTGGAGAAGAGGATAAAGGGTAGATGTGAACTTTGAAGAGCTAGTAGTTGCAGCTTGAGAACCAGAGCATTGCTTGGTGGACCTGAGAATACAAGTGTGGATTCTTCTTGGTATTCTTATTCGATTGTGGTTCTAGACTAGTTGGGATTGGGATTGTAAGTTCGATCTTATGGGGTCTTATGTAACTGATATTGTAATTGTTTTTTGCATTTGGTCCTAACCCAAAAGGCCTTACATCTAGGCATATTGCATGTAATCAATTATTTTATGAATAAAGAGTTGTGATTTGGTATCATATCTTGCATTATTGTTTATTGTTGTTGTGTTTCTACTAAGTGGTTATTTGATGAGGGTTTGGATATCTCCTTTGGGGATTCTCCCACCTTGCATAGCATCACTAACCGTTGATCTCTTGCTAGATGTAGAAGTGGACGCCATTGTTGAAAATGGGAGGATTGGGGTTTTGATACATGCTTGTTAAAAGGGTAAAAGCACAAACCTGTGTCACCTTTTATAAAGAAAAAGTATCCTAGAATGCAAACTATTCAACTTTAATGACATAAAATGGTATTTGTGTTTAGAATTTGAAGATGATGTAAATTGATGAAATTTGTGAAATTGGATGAATTTTATGCATGTATGTTTTTAAAATTTTTTGAGTTAGAATTTATTCATTTAAAAAAAAATTGAAGTCCTTTTTTTAACTCTGAAAAATATAGGGTGTAGTTCCCGTCAAACAAGTATATGCAAATCATCTTTTTTTCTCTAATTTTATAATATTTTATAGATGACTTGTATAGTTAGGGGACAAAAATAAATAAATTAGTTTTTGATGTAAATTTTATTTTTTATAAGTACTCGAGGTTGACCTTATTAGAAACCAACATTTTTTTCCTCCCGTCAAAACTTCCCTATCAAATTTACACCTTTTTGAAAAAAAAAAACATATTCTTGAAGAGGACTCTCTCCTCTAGGGTTAAATATAAATTTTAACTTTTTATATGGTTTACAATCTTTTTTTCCTTTTTTCAGGGAGCATCTTATCAAGTGTTAAAATACCTACTTATAATATTTTGAAATTATAACATATTATAACTAATCAAAATACTATGAAATTACTTTGAGATCTATAAAAGGTTATTTTTAATTTTTGAAAAATTGAGTTTTTATAGAAAAATGAGATTTGACCAAAGCTGGTTTAGAGGTCCTAAAAGGCGACACAAATTTTTGCTTTTACCCAAAAATTCTTTGGTTATCTCACTTTCACACTAAATCCACTTGCACAAATAAAATATTTGTCAAATTCACTTGTGCTTTATCCAAATTCAATAGTGCGCACAAATAGCTCAATTTTGCTCAATACTATTCTTTAGTCTCATAAATGTAGGGTGAACAAATAAATAGTTTGAGCCCTATTTATAGTTAAACTCACTTTTTAAGTGTTATGTAGGGCATAATACATGCTTTGTAGTCCTAGCTTAGTTTACATACCATCTTTCTAATTTCTAATCAATTTCCATATGATGCTTGGTAAAACAACACTTGTCTCAACAACTTAGTTTACTCACAATTCATGTCAACAACTTTACATACTTGATTGCCTCTCTTATTTTACTAACTATCATGCTCAGTGTAACTCACTGACTTCACTAACTACCAATTTTTCATGAATTTTCCTAATGCATCTTGCAATATGCAGATATGGACTTACTTTCATTATTACCAAGAGCTGTTGTATGATATAATAAAATTTAATATAGTTCCCATACCTTCTTGTATGATTTAGTTGGTGGAAATGGATTCACCTAATCTATTGGATGAGGTGTCATTGACTATAATGTTTGATGTTTCACTCTCTTCTATCTTCTTTCTCCATGTCTTTCCCATATGATTATGAATCTCATCAACATCAACTTTTCCATTTTCTTTGGTATCTTCTTTAGTAGATGTTGATGCTCGATACCTACAATCTTTGCTTAAATGATCGACCTTGTGATAATTAAAACATGTCATACCATTATTCCTCTAGTTTCTAGGTCTTCCTCTAAAGTGTAATCTCATGCAATTGGCTGAAATTTTACCATATTTTCTACATGCAGTTCAAATTATCCCTGTATTGTAATTCCAATTAATAATATTACCTTGCTTACTCGGTACCTAGTTGGAATTTTTATGTGATCTAAAATCTTGTGCCTTGTGTCCAAACTTATTACATGTATAACAATATCCATTAAACTCATATTTCTAGGGTGACTAATAAAACCTGGATCTATATTCATATGCTTGATAACCATACTTATTGAAAATATAACAATAACCATCAAATTTAGGAGTGACATTAGTCTTACCAACCTTTCCCCTGCAGCCATTGGACATGTGTCCAAAATTTCCATAATTATAACATGTAGGATTCTTGGGATTATGGTTTGCATAGACATTCTTTTGTTTATCTTGCTTTGATGATTCTCCTTGCTTGGTTGTAGATTTCTCAATAAAGCCTAATCTAGTCGTATCTCTCAGTCTTCTTTGTCCTCTCAAATGTTCATCCAATTTCTTCATGCTTTCTTATGATCTTTTAAAACTTTCATTTGCATCCTTCTCAAAATTTAGTTTATTCCTTAACTTTTCATTATTAGATCTCAACCCAACAATTTCTTCCATCTTTTTGCCTATTTCATTATTTGCAGCGAGTAGCTTACTTACCAAACCATAATGGTTTTGGGTCAACCTCATAATTTCTCATCTTTAGCATCCATTCATGTAGTGATCTATCTTTTATCATCCCCATCCATTCCTTTTTCATCCTCTACATGTCTCTTATGTTCCAATATCTCACACATCCTTGTAGATTGTGCTTCTTATCCTTTCTTTAATAATTTTGTCTACTAAGTTAGGGTTTGGTTCTTCTCTGTCAAATCTTATACAGTAGCATCATATTCATTAGATATATTTCCATTAGATCATTCCTCAATCAGTTCTTCTTGATATGACGTGTCACTCATTTGGTGTGTTATTTCCTTGCTTTTGTTCAATGATTGCAACAAATTTTCTCTCATTTCATTGATCTAACCTAAGCCATCTTTAATTCCAACTTTTGATACTTAATTATCTTGTCAAACCTATACCTTTCCATCTTTCAGATATTTTCTCTAGAGTTGTAAGACTCCTTAGAAAGAGAACTAGCTTTGATACCAATTGTTGTAATATTTTAGGGAAGGTAGGATGTTGAGAGGAAGGGGTGAATCAGCTTCATTAAATTTTTTTAAACCCTTTCAAATATGATTTTCCCTTATGATATCTCAATTCAAGAATATGCATTAACTTCATAAATTGATATAAAAATAAACATAGCTATTCTACTTCATCATAAGAATGCAAACATAATCATAAGCATGTAAACATAAACCATAGAATCATCATAGATGACACAAATATTTTGGTCACACAAAAACCCTTAGTTAGAGCGAAAACTATGGTTGGGATGACACCCACAAATCCATCACTACTGCAGTAAGAGGTTGCCTATTAGGGATACAAGTGTTTGTCACTTTTGGCGACTTGCTCTATTAGGAGTAATACAATAGGATCTTCTACAATCCACCTTTCTTAAAGGATTCTCCATCATTATATGAAATGTGCACTTGGTTAAGAGATTTACAAAAAGATTATTAGGTCTATCCTGTCAAAGGGTTTATTTGCTACAATGGTAAGAAAAGAACAGTGAACTTGATATGATTGAATGCAATACACTTTGTTGTTTAGATCCATCTTTTGCTCAAAGCCCTATAACCTTTTGATGACTGATATGTCTAATTTTTTCCTTTCCTGCATGATACTCTTCTATGTAATAGATTCAAGTCTTTATCCCTTCATCATATCCCCTTCTCAACATAACTTGGAACCAACAACAACATCCTTAAAACTATTCTGAGTAGGTCCTTATATAGAAAATATTTGCCTCTTTGATCCATGACCTAATTGTGGCTTAAGAAACTTTCGAAATATGTCATTGATCAAAATCTATGATCCATATTCATCCTTATCACTTATTTTTCTTCCTTTATTCTGTAGGTTCATATTTGGCCTTGGGATCATCATTAATCAAATCTCTGTTCCCAATGAACCTTACCTAATGTTCAACTTGATCCATGTAAACAAATTTTTCCACTCGGTAGAATCAAAATACATTAAATTTTGTGTCATTCCAAAAAATTTTGTGCTTCTTATATAACTCGGTAATCACCTTATACTTGCTCGGTAGAAATACTGACATTTGATGTTCGCATAGCTCGATATTGCTTCTATCGATGTTAGGAACCTGTGTGTTCCTTCTGTTTATTTTGTCAGAGTAGTGTTGTTGGACGCATATGCTTTGTAAGTCGTCCCGTGAGTATATTTTATTATCCCACATGCATAGGTAGTATTACTTTTCTAGATCGTACTCAGTATATAAGAATAGGTTGAGGCCCTTGATGGACACGGACGAATTTATTGTATTGAGTTTGCTCAAAGGAGGTTACCCCCTCGAAGTGGCCTGCGATCAGTAGATTCATTCTGAGTTCTGCTATCACTTTGTATTCTGTTATTTCGAGCATTCTCACGATATTGCTATAAGGAGGTTCTTCACATCTGGTATCAGAGCACTCTCTTGGGCTCGCTGGGTGGAAATTACATCAAATTTTTTTTTTCTGTCGTGGCCTTCAGGTTCCTCTCACTTCTAATATCTCTTGTTATTGCAATAACTCTTTTCAGTTGTTCTGTCTGAGAGGAAGTGGAGTATCTCAGACATATTGTTGCACACCATGGAGTGCGGGTGGATCCTACAAAAATAGATGCCATGAAAACTTGGCCGCATCCTAAAACTCTCAAGAGCCTTCGGGGTTTTTTGGGGTTGACTGGCTACTACCGCAAGTTTGTCAAAGATTACGGGAAAATTGCAGCACCATTGACAGCTCTGTTAAAAAAGGATGCCTTCTCCTGGACCCCTGTTGCTGAGACTGCATTTGAACAACTGAAACAGGCTATGTGCAGTACACCTGTTCTCGCGATGCCAGATTTTTCCAAACCCTTCACTATTGAGAGTGATGCTTGCGGCAATGGATTGGGTGCTGTTCTCCTGCAAGATGACCATCCTATTGCGTTCACTAGCAAAGCCCTCTCTGGTAAGAATCTAGCCCTCTCTACTTATGAAAAAGAAATGATGGCTATTTTGCATGCTGTACAGAAGTGGCGGCCATACCTCTTAGGGAGTCATTTTTGCATCAGAAACGATCACCAAAGTCTGAAATACTTCCTAGAACAACGGGTATCCTCTCCTACACAACAGAAATGGGTCAGCAAACTCATGGGGTATGATTATGAGATCACCTACAAGAAGGGTAAGGAGAATATTGTGGCAGATGCTCTTTCTCGCACATTTGATAATCAAGCTTCCCTTTCCACTATTTCTATGCCCATTCCCAATTGGTTAGCGTCTGTTCAGCAGGGCTATGACAGTGACTCTTCTTTATCTCAAATCATTCACCAGCTAGCCAATAATCCTTCTGCTATACCACATTACTCTTGGGATGGTGCTTCTCTTCGATACAAGGGTCGGCTAGTGCTTCCTCAGAACCCAGCTCTACATCAGGCTATTTTTTATGAACTCCATGCTTCTCCTTCAGCAGGGCACTCAGGCTTCCTCAAAACTTATGAGCGAGCAAGGAGAAACTTCTTTTGGAAAGGGATGAAACAGACGATTCAACAGATGGTGGCTGAATGTGATACTTGCCAACGCCACAAGGGTGAAACGACCCTCCTTCCTGGCTTGCTCGAACCATTGCCCATCCCTACACGGATTTGGACTGATATTTCTATGGATTTCATTGAAGGGCTTCCTAAATCCGGTGGCAAGACAGTGATCTTGGTTGTGGTTAATCGTCTCTCGAAATATAGTCATTTTTGTGCCCTCAGCCACCCCTATACTGCCTCCTCTGTTGCACAAATCTTCATGGACCAGATATTTCGTCTTCATGGACTCCCTTCTTCCATTGTCTCTGATCGTGATGCAACTTTTACCAGTCATTTTTGGACTGAACTGTTTCAGAAAACTGGCACCAAACTGAAGATGAGTTCGGGCTATCACCCACAAACTGATGGTCAAACTGAAATTGTCAATAAATGCTTGGAAACTTATCTTCGTTGCTTCACTTCCGAACAGCAACATCAGTGGGCCAAGTGGCTCCCTTTAGCTGAATGGTGGTACAATACCTTTTACCACACTGCCTCTAAAATGACTCCATATGAAGCAGTCTATGGTCAGGCACCTCCAGTGCTCCTTCCCTACACTCCCAACAGCTCACCAGTCCAGGCAGTTGACATAGTTCTCCGCAGCAGGGATCAGATTCTTCGTACCTTACAGGATAATCTTCACATGGCCCGTAATCGGATGAAACAGCAAGCAGATCAACACCGTTCTGAGCGCTCATTTCAAGTTGGGGATATGGTTTTTCTTCGTCTACAGCCATACAAACAATCCTCCCTAAAGCTGAAAGGGCGTCATAAGCTGGCCCCAAAATTTTATGGGCCTTATAAGGTTCTGCAGAAGATTGGTTCAGTTGCTTATAAACTGGAACTTCCTCCTTCTTCCCGCATTCATCCAGTCTTTCATGTTTCTTGTCTAAAGAAAGTTCTGGGTACCACTATCAGAGCACAAACTACTCTCCCTGAAATGGATACGGAAGGATCCATTATCCTGGAGCCGGTGGCAATCATTGACCAGCGCACTCGCCAGCTTCGCTCTCGCTCCATCTCTAAGGTCTTGATTCAGTGGCATGGCATGCAACCAGAGGATGCTACCTGGGAACCCCTTCTTCAGATTCAACAACAATTTCCACACCTTAAGCTTTGAGGACAAAGCTTTTTTCTAAGGGAGAGGGGATGTTAGGAACCTGTGTGTTCCTTCTGTTTATTTTGTCAGAGTAGTGTTGTTGGACGCATATGCTTTGTAAGTCGTCCCGTGAGTATATTTTATTATCCCACATGCATAGGTAGTATTACTTTTCTAGATCGTACTCAGTATATAAGAATAGGTTGAGGCCCTTGATGGACACGGACGAATTTATTGTATTGAGCTTGCTCAAAGGAGGTTACCCCCTCGAACTGGCCTGCGATCAGTAGATTCATTCTGAGTTCTACTATCACTTTGTATTCTGTTATTTCGAGCATTCTCACGATATTGCTATAAGGAGGTTCTTCACAATCGATCAATGTAGCCTTTGTTCGATGTACATATTTTCTCAGTATATGTAGTTCTCAGTTAATATTGTTTGATACTCCTACTTCTATTTTAACTTAACTCGGTCCTTATGCTATGACTTGGTAACAACATTCATTGACCAATATCCTCTATATTCACAAACTAACCTTTTGCAGTAATGAAAACATTTGGTATATATAGGAGTAATATCCTCCCCCTTTGGTATTAGTGGAAAAACCTTTGTATAAATAACTTCTTGTAACATTCCTCCTTTGTGTTTGCAAAATCTTTTTGTACAAACATAACCTTATATATCCTGACATAAATTAGAATATAACACATACTCCCCCTATAAATATACATATATAACCTTCATATACATAACATTTCCTCTTTTATACACATACATCATACTCATATTCATATTCCCCTGCTTTTGAAACTTGTGCCAAAAGAAACTGAAAAATTGGAAATTCTTCATAAAATATACTCACAATTTACCAAGAAATTGGCTACAAGTCTTCTCCAAGTTATCCATGGTGGAGTTGTAGTTAATTTTTAATGTTTTCAGTACTTTCTTCTACACACATAGCTTAGCTACAAGCTCTACAATATGATCTGCAATAGATAGATTTGGTTGGGATATTAGATCCTTAAAATTCTTAATGTGTCTTTTTAGGAACACAATATCAGGTAATAAAAAATATTGCACTTTATGCAATTTCTTCCTTGTCTTTTCTTCTTCCATTTGTAAAGTAGACTGAACACATGTAAAAAATTTTAGTCAGGAATAGTGAATGTTGTATGACTTCGATTCAACCGTCAATGTATTCACACTTTTCTTCAAATATTCCTTTGTTTTCTACAATTTATCTCTAATCTCCTTTGTGAAATGAGAAGTCTCACACAATTTTTGAAACATCACAATAATTTTACGAACAAGAGCTTCAAGCTTGGTAACCATAATGGAAAGTTCCATTTGTTGGATTGCTCTGTAGTCCTAGCTAAGTTTACATACGATCTTGCCAATTTACACTTGGTTTCCATGTGACACTTGGTCAAACAAAACTTCATTCATCAAATTGATTTACTCATAATTCACATCAATGACTTCACATACTTGGTTGACTCTCTTCTTTTACTACTTTCCATGCTTGGTGTAACTTGCCAACTTTACTAACTACCAATTTTCCATGAGTTGTCTTAATGCATCTTGCAATATGTAGATGGAATTACTTTCATGATTACCAAGAACTTATGTATGATATATAAAATTTAATATAGTTCCCATACCTTCTTGTATGATTTAGTTGGTGGAAGTGGATTCACCTAATCCATTGGATGAGGTGTCACTGATTGTAACATTTGATGCTCTACTCTCTTTTGTCTTCTTTCTCCATGTCTTACTCATCTAATTATGAATCTCATCAACATCAAATTTTCTCGTTCCTTTGGTGTCTTCTTCATTAGGTGTCGATGCTTGGCACTTTCAATCTTTTCTTAAATGACCAAACTTGTGACAATGAAAACATGCCATACTATTTTTCCTCCAATTGCCAAGTCTTCATACAAAGTGTAATCTCATGCAATTAGTTGTAATTTGACCATATCTTCCACATGTAGTACAAGTAATCCTTGTATTGTTAGTCCAATTAACAATATTACCTTGCTTCCTCGGTACCTTATGATGTGCAATCTTGTGACTTGTGTCCAAACTTATTACATGTATAACAATAGCCATTATACTCATATTTATTGGGCGAATGATACAACTTGTATCTACATTCATATGCTTGATGACCATACTTATTGCAATCATAACAATAACCATCAAATTTAGGAGTGGAATTAGTCTCGCCGACCTTGTTCCTACAAAAATTGGCTGTGTCCAAATTTTCCACAATGTTAGCATGAAGGCTTCTTGGGCTCAGGTTTTGCATAGAAATTCTTTATCTATTCAATCCATGACCTGATTAGGGTTCAAGAAACTTCTAGAATACACCATTAATCAAAACCTATGTTCTAAATTCATCCTTATCCTCTCATTTGTCTTCCTTTATTCTATTGGCTCATATTCTGCCTTGGAATCATCATCACTCAAATCTCTCTTCCCAATAAATCTTACCTAATGTTCATCTTGATCCATGTAAATAAATTTTCCCACTTAGTAGAATTTAAATACATTAAATTCTATGTCATTCCAAAATTTTATGTACTTCCTATATAACTTGATAATCACCTTATTCTTTCTTTGAAATGTTGACATTCAATGTTACCATAGCTCACTACTACTTTTCTTGCTCGGTGTAGCCTTCGCTTGATGGACATATCCACTCAGTATATGTAGTGCTCAGTTAATTTTGCTTCATACTTCTGCTTCTGTTCTTTCTTGACTGGGTCCTTATGTTATGGCTTGGTAATAACACTCATCGACCAATATCCTTTGTATTTATCAACTGACCTTTTGCACCAATGACAACATTTGATGTCTATAGGAATGTTAAGTGTTAATATTTACATTTCCATGTCTAAAAGAGGAATTTAGGGCATATATTGGGTTGAACTATTTCAAGTTTAACATCCCTATTAATAATTAAATGATGTCTTAGGTTGTGATATGATTTCTAGTTGAGATGTTCAATCCATGAGCAAATGAAAATATTTTCCTACTTATTATCCATATCTTGGACACTTCATCTTCAATGTGGATGATGTTGATAATCTTGATTATAGTTCAAATTATCTTAAGACGCCTTGAAGTTTTGAAATAAAACACTACACTTTTGAGCTTCCAATTTTTTAGTACTTGTAAAATGTGGTTGACTTACTATGTAGAGCTAAGAAGCATTGAGAACATAATTGAAACTTGTTATGATAATGATAAATCTTTGAGAATTCCTTGGACATAGTCAAACTTCATTGACTGGTTATATGTTTTTGTTCCAAGCTCAAAGAAATACAAGAAACATATGTAATTAGTTAATAATGATGACATAAATTATATTGAATGTTTAACATAAATTGCAATAAATTCCTTAGGAGAAGATTGAATTCTTGAAAGTTAGGACTTGACATTAATGTAATAGTTGTGGTCAGCACAAAGATCGACCTTTGACAAAGGTATTTGATGATTTGATGTGTTTTAATGCATTATAGCGATGATGCATTGTTCATTGTTTTTTTTTGAATTTTGAAATGACCCAAGTGTGAAGTGCTTTTATATAAGCTCTATCTACACAATTTGAAAGTTTTGGAAGAATATTGATGGACAACAATAAGATTAAACTAAGCTAGGGCCAGAATGAACTTGAATTTGCAAGTTAGAGTGTCATATACTACCCTAATAGGGTTGTTGAAATATTTAGATTGTTCAAAGTCATGACTTGACAAATACAATACAACATGAAAATGAGTGACTAATAATTTTGAGTGAAAAATATAAATTCAATTTATAAATATATCAAAATGAATCAAATATCTTTTCATTAAAATATAATAAAATATAGATTAAATATAGAAACAACAACATCAAACATTTCCAATTACCATATTCTAATAAAAACACTTCCACTCTACAATAACAATAATAACTCCCTACTTAAAAATAACTATGCCTATCCATGCACTAGTCAATGTAATAACTAACAACTTTAAATAAACAATGCTTAAGCATATATCACTAGCACATTATAGTCAACTTACCATATAAAGATCCTCTTATAATATGAAAATCTAATATACTAAATACAATGTACCAATATGTTGAAGCTCTTTTAAAAATTTATGTAGACCACTTTCTTACCTAAGAAAGTTGAACCTAAGATAGCATGTGATATGACTTTGGATTCCTTGAATATGAAATATTAGGGGAAATTTTTACATTTTTGTGTTTTCTTGAGAAAGTGTATGGATAGGCTTAAGTTCAAAAAGACACACGTGCAAGTTGCTTCCAAACTTAGGACGGTTGAAACTTAAATGAGTGGGGGACCCACTTAGGATAGGCTTAAGTTTACATTATTTTGGTATTTTTTATTTGTCTATAAGAATATATTATTATTATCAGCAAGTATATACATTTAAGTGGAAGTAATAGTTTGAAGTAGGAGGTTTTAAAATATATTGAAAACAAGCAATTTACACACGGAAGAAGAGCAGTTAGTTATTTATGAGAATTTTAATTTTGATGATAAAATAAAGACACAAATTACACTCTTTACTGATTAAATTATCACATTCTAATATTTTGCTCTAACAAAAATAATAAATTTTAATATATCATTCAAAATAATAATAATTTATTTATCAATAAAGATAACACAATTTTCTAAAATTCAAAATTAAAATTAAAATTCTCATATTAAAAGTAACAAAACTAATTAGTATGTATTATGAAAGGTGTGCTATCTTATATTAAAAAGGACATGTTATCTATTATAATAAAAAAGAAGCTTCCTTGTGATCTTTGGATACTAATTTGGATGCTAAGTGTTAACATTTTATACCCCATTCATGCATGGTTGAGTAGAATAGTATTTTATTTGAAAGATAAATTCCAAAAGAAATCACATGTTTCAAAATTAAGAAGATACTTTTCCCTTGTGGGCGGTTTGAGAATTGGGTGGAGGTCTTAGGAGCTAATAATAATTAAAAAGTCACACTGCATGACTTGCCTACCTATTAAAGGGTTGAAATTTTTAGTTAAAATGTCTTTTCAATATATTTTAAGCTAAAGCTTGAGCCAAAATAAACTGTTTTACCTAATTGAAAAAGAATTTCAGTCATAGGAGATTCCTTTTTGCATGTGACGAACATTTGATGTCACCCACGAAGAAAGATATACATTGGGGATTTGATGTCTACGTATTGACGCAGACTAAATATCTTCAAGGATAATCAAGTAGACAAAAATAATGGGGATTGGAATAATCAAACTTTGAGATTAAATAAAGAAAGTGGTAATGCTTGGTTAGATTTGGGAAATAAAAAGATTTTAAGAACCAATTTGTTATAGTATTAAATTGTAGGATGTATTTAGATGAGTTTTCTTAATTTGTAAAATAATTATAGTGGTTTGATTATGTGAATTTAAGTGCAACTTGCAAGTTTGGTTCCATAGGAAATGGATCATTAAAATATACTTTGACTAATGATATCTTAATTTTGAAGATGTTTCACATACACAGAGAGTAGGTGATATTAATTTTTTTGTGTAAGGATAAGAATAAGAATAAATATTAAGCTCACTACTTAGTGTGTTGTTTAAGTGTTGATACTTTGATTTATGATATATTAATTTTGAAGGTGTTTCTCACACACACACACATGCACGCAAGCACACACACGCACACGCGCGCGCGCGCACACACAGAGAGTAGGTGATATAAATTTTTTTCTCATAAGGATAAGAATAAGAATAAATATTAAGCTCATGAATAAGAATAAATATTAAGCTCACTACTTAGTGTGTTGTTTAAGTGTTGATGTTGTCATAGTACCTACAAAGGTTTGAAAGCTAGGCAATTGTAATTGCAAGCTTGTGCCTGTTAGTTTGTGGTGACTGATCAGGGAAGTACTGTATGCACTCCATAATTCCTTGGCAAAGTTTGGGGCTAGGCCGGGGTTTGAGGGTGATAGCCCCCAACACAGCCGTGGTAATTTTATTGGCATTGTTTGGGCTGATATGTTGTAACTAATTTTAACCCTAATGCGGCAAAAATACTTGTATAAAATGGCTTAGGATTAGGGATTTTCCATAAGGTGTGATGTGATAAATGCTTCTTGTGGCAATATTGAGCTATAAGAGATTATAGATTGTAATCAGGGTGTAATCACTGGATAGTAATAATATTGGACTCGCTATTTGGTGGATGTAGCCTAGGGATTGGGTGAACCACATTAAATCTTGGTGTCTTGTGTTCTCTTTTGTGCAATTTGTTATTTTTTGATATTGGTTATATTTGTATGTAATTTTATTTTTGTTCGTGGTTAATCCTAACAGTGCCTTCTTTGATCTAATCTAGTCGTGAATCTAATAATTAATTATGTTAAATGACGATGTGGTTCCTTGTTTGTGGCCTTACTAGTTCATAACTAGTAGGGTTAGAGGGTGTGTCATGCCAACATCACCAATAGTGTTAATATAATAAAAATACAATGATATAATAATAATATACCATTTAATATATTTGTGCTTTTGTCATGAGTTTAATAGAAATTTGAAAACGCAATAGTATAATAATAATTTGATACTAAGATTTTTTTTTGGTTTTTTAAGAGTTTAATGTAGATTAAAAAATTAATAATAACAAAATTATATTAAAATGTAATAATTTAATTTGTTTGACAAGAAGGTGTAAATTTATTAGCTTAGAAAGAGCAATAAAAAGACTAAGGGAAGTTGACTCACCAAAGAGAGTATAGTATATCAAGAGAAAAAAAAACTCCCTAAACAAGACCCGAATGAGGCCACCACTAACCAATCATATCATCTATGATAATCTCAAAGAGGCCCAACACTAACCAATTATATCATCCATGAAAATGTTATCAAGCACTTGAGCATTATGAGTAGTTGGCCCCAATAACTGACATGCCATCCATCAAGGTTCTCAAAGGCATGTTTAGTTAAATAGTCAATTATCTTACTCCATTATCGAGGATATATTAGAAGGAGTTTGTCTTCAAAGAATCTCTTATTTGAAGAATCTATCTAACATCTTCTGCTATGCTAATTGGCATCCTCTAGTTGAGCCTTATTCAACATATCACTAACCACTTGCGAGCCTTATTCATAAACAATCTTGCTCCATCCCAGAGAACACAATGCTTTCGACATAAATAGGAGGAAAAAATCTTGCGTATGATTACTAGTTACCTTTTATAAAAAAACTAAAAAAAAAATAGCATGTCACAGGCTATCCCTATCAATGCCTCCAATCCCTATATATCCAAGAATTTCACTAGAGGAACCATAAAGTATTAATATTTATATCTCCTTGGAGTGGAGGAGACCACTTACCAGCCTATTGAACCGTATTCTAGTGATGTGAATAATTGTGAAGGAAGTATATATGATATGCGAGCCTTGTGTAATGCAAATTTTGATGTATGATTAGATGAATTGTGAAGTGTGGCAGTGAGATAATATTATATGTATATCTACTCTTGTAAAGAATCTTAATTGTATATTGCATGTTAGGGTAGTTGGCTCTTCTTGCATACATTATATTTGTTTTATCAACTAGTAACAGGGTTGAAGCAACTCCTAACTGTCAGTTTGTGTTGACTAATTAGGGAAGTACTGTACATACTTCGTAAATTCTTTGGGGTTCAGGGCATCACCCCAAAATTTTTTTGGCTATTATTCGCCAATTGGCTATTTTTCACCAATCTATGGTTGATTATTTGCTAATTTATGGCCGACATTTTATAACTAATTTTAATCCTAAAGTGGCAAAAATACTTCTATAAAAGGGCTTAGGGTTAGGGATTGTTTGATTGTGTGTGATGTGAAAATTGCTTCTTGCAGCGGTATTGAGCTATAAGGGATTACAAATTGTAATCAAGTTGTAATCACTGGATCATTATAATATTGAACTTGTTGTTTCGTAGACATAGCCCAGGGTTTGGGTGAACCACATTAAATCTTGGTGTCTTGTGTTCTCTTTTGTGTGATCTATTATTTTTTGATATTGTTTATATTTGCATGTAATTGTTATTTTTGTTTGTGGTTTTATCCTAACAAGTGGTATCAAAGCAAGTTTGTTTTTTCAGTTATCCTCTGTAGGAAAGTCTCATGGTTGAGTGTGAGCGATGGCAGATGAGGGTAAGCTTAAGGTTGACAAGTTTAATGGGAAAAACTTTCAGTTATTGAAAATGAAAATGGAGGACTATATCTATTAGAAGGATTTATGGAAGCCATTGGAAGGAAAAACTAAGAACCATGGAACTATGATAGAGGAGGAATGCAATCTTCTAGATAGAAAGACACTTGGAAGCATTCGATTATGCTTGGCACCATTGGTGAAATTTAACATTACAAAAGTGAAGACTACGGAAGAGTTGATGAAAACCCTAGAAACATTGTATGAAAAGTCCTCCACTTCAAATAAGGTATTTCTCATGAAGCATTTATTTAATATGAATATGGAAGAAGGTGGGATCTATTGCAGATCATTTAAATGAGTTTAACACTGTTACTAGTCAGTTATCTTCTATGAGTATTAATTTTGATATAAAAATTAGGGCTCTCTTGATTTTGTGTTGTTTGCTTGAAAGTTGGAATGGCTTGGTAATGGTTGTGAGTAATTCCATTTCTAGATCTAATACTCTAAAATATGATGATGTGATCAGTGTTATTTTGAGTGAGGAAACTTGCAGGAAAACTTTAGGTGGATCTACATCAAGAAGTGCTTTGAATGCACAAAGCAGAGGTAAAATGACTGAGAGAGGAAATAAATCTGAAAATCGTGGGAAATCAAGAGGAATGTCAAAAGGGAAGAGGTCTTAATCGAGAGGACCAAATGACTGTTGGTACTATGGGAAACCAGGGCATAAGTAGAAATATTGTTGGACTCGAAAGAAAAATGAAGGAGATGAACTAGAAGGGAACAAGGAGGTAAATGTGATAAGTAACAAATCTAAAGAGGATTCTTTGCTTCTGTCTTTAGAAAGTATGGATGATTCATGGGTTTTAGATTTTGGTGCTTCATTTCATGCTACACCTCATAGAGGTTATTTCATTGATTATGTCCAAGGGGATTTTGGGTTTTGTTTATTTGGAGGATAATGAACCTTGTCAGATTGTCAGAAAAGGAAAAGTTAAGATTAAGTTGCAGAATGTGAATCATTGGCTACTACAAGAAGTAAGACATGTTCCAAGGTTGAGTAGGAATTTAATTTCAGCAAGGCAACTCGGTGATGATGGTTGTGTAGTTACTTTTAATGAAAAAAATTGGAAGGTTTCAAAAGGTTCCCTTGTAGTAGAAAAATGTGTGAAAGTAGGTACCTTATATCATTGTATAGGTCATACAGTTCCTTCTACTTCAATTGTTTCAGAGAAAAATGAATGTTCAGGAACAGTTGCCATAGTTGAGCAGGGAGAACAATTAGTTGTTGTAGATTCTGATACAACACTATGGTAGAACAGACTTGGGCACATGAGTGAGAAAGGTATGAAATTAATTCATTCAAAGAATGTTTTACCAGGTCAAAATGTGTTAATATGGATTTCTGTGAAAGTTGTGTGTATGGAAAACAAAAGAGAGTGAGTTTTGTGAAGACTAGGAAGGAAAATAAAAGTGAGAGATTAGAGCTTGTGCATACAGATGTATGGGGACCAGCTCAGGTATCTTCCCTTGGTGGCTCTCATTATTATTTTACATTTATTGATGATGCAACTAAAAAACTATGGGTTTATTTCCTTAGACAGAAATCTAATGTATTTAAAACCTTTAAGAAATGGAAATGCTTGGTTGAAAATGAGACTAGTAAGAAATTAAAAATTTCTTAGATCTGGTAATGGTGGTGAGTATTGCAGTCATAAATTTGAAGATTATTGCTCCACTAATGGTATTCATAGACAAAAACTATTTTAAGGACTCCATAGGAAAATCGAGTGGCTGAATGCATGAACATGACTATAATGGAGTGTACAAGGACATGAGGTTACATGCTTAGTTACCCTTAAACATGTGGGTGGAGGCTATCAATACCACTTTATATTTGATTAATAGAGGTCCCTCTACTCCTTTGGGTTGTGGTATTCCAGAGGAAGCATGGATTGGTTAGAAGATGAGTTATTCTTTTCCCAAGACCTTCAGTTGTGAAGCATTTGCTCTGATTATGAAAATATAACCAAGCTGGAGCTAAGTCAAAGAAATGTATATTTTTTGGATACAGCATTGGTGAATTTGGTTATAGGCATTGGGATTTTGAAAATCGTAAAATTGCAAGAATCAGAGATGTCATATTCAATGAGAAAGTGTTGTACAAAGAACTATTGCAACAACATGAGAAGAAAGAAGATGATTATGTAGTGTTGGATGATACTCCAAAAGATGATGTTCTAGCACTTCCTCATGATGTGCAACAACCAAAACACCAAATACCACACACCCTAGTGAATATTAGATGGTCAACGAAGCTAAGTAGACCTCCAAAAAGATTTTCTCCATCTTTCTATTCTATTTTACCTATTGATGGTGGTGAACTGGAATGTTATGATGAAGTTGTGTAGGTGGATACTAAGATTTAGTGGGAGTCTGCAGTGGCAGATCAAATGGACTCCTTGTTGAAAAATAATACTTGGGATTTATGCAAGTTTCTTGTAGGTAAACAAGCTTTAAAAAATAAATGGTTTTATAGGTTGAAAGAACAAGATGGAGGTAAGAAAAGATTTAAAGCCAGGTTAGTGGTAAAAGGATTTGCACAAAAAAAGGCATTGATTTTGATGAGATATTCTCTCCTATTTTAAAAATGACTTCTATTTGCACTCTTTTAAGTATTGTGGCTACTAAAGATTTGCATTTGGACCAGCTTGATGTTAAAACAACCTTCCTTCATAGTGATTTGGATGAAGAGATATATATGGCACAACCGCAGGGATTTGAGGTTAGGGGTAAGGAGAACTTAGTGTGCAAATAGAAGAAAAGTTTATATGGCTTGAAGCAAGCACCTCGATAATAGTATCTAAAATTTGATAGTTTTATACATGAGCATGGGTATAGTAGGTGTCATTCAGATCATTGTGTTTAATTTTAGAGGTTGGATGATGATAGCTACATTATTTTATGTTTATATGTTGATGATATTCTTGTAGCTAGGTCTAACATGGATCACATTAAGGGGTTGAAACACTAGTAAGCACATGACTTTGCTATAAAGGATTTTGGGGAAGCAAAAAAAATCATTGGTATGCAGATTTGCAGAGATAGGAAGAACAAAAAATTGACTTTATCTCAAGCTGATTATTTTGTGAAGGTGTTGCAACATTTCTCTATGGAGAATGCTAAAGCTGTCAACATACCTTTACCTGGTCATTTGAAGTTGACTAAGGAGATGTGTCCCAAGATACAAGAAAAGGAGGATAAGATGTCCAAGGTACCTTATGCTTTAACTATAGGAAGCTTGATGTATGCTATAGTATGTACAAGGCCAAATATTGCACATGCAGTGGGAGTCATTAGCATGTATATGAGTCATCTAGGGCTTGACCATTGGAATGCTATTAAATGGATTCTCATATATTTGAGAGGAACATCCTGTAAGTGTCTACATTTTGGGGGCTCTACTACTAATTTACTAGGATATGTTGACTCTGATTTGGTAGGGGATATTGATACCAGGCAGAGTACTACAAGTTATGTATTTACTATTGGTGGGGCATCTGTGAGCTAGGTTTCTTGGTTGCAGAAGGTTAATGCATTATCTACTATAGAGGTAGAGTATGTTGTTGCTATAGAGGCAGCCAAGGAGATGATATGGCTTTAGTTCTTCTTGGAAGAATTGGGACATCCATAGAGGGATAATTATTTGTTTACAGATAGTTAGAGTGCCAGTCATCTTGTAAAGAAATATGCTCTAAATTCAAAGATAAAACACATCTAGTTGTCGTACCATTTCATTCGGTTAGTTTTGGATGATGGATAGTTAAAGTTAAACAAGATACATACAGATGACAATCCAACATATATATTTACAAAGGTAGTGACAAGGGAGAAGTTGAATTCCTCTTCAGCTTCGGTTGGTCTTCTAGATTGAACAGAATAAAAGAACAACTTGTCTAGTGTGGATTCTGATCAGTCCCCAAGTGGGAGATTGTTAGTTTGTGGTGACTGATCAAGGAAGTACTATACATCATAAATTCCTTCGAGTTCAGGGCATTGCCCTAATTTTTTTTCGCTATTATTTGGCAATTGGCTATTATTCACCAATTGGCCATTATTAGTCAATTGGCTATTATTTTCCAATTTATGGGCAATTATTCACCAATTTATGGCCAATATGTTATAACTAATTTTAACCCTGAAGCAGAAAAAACACTTGTATAAAAGGGCCTAGGGTTAGGGATTTTTTGATTGTGAGTGATGTTAAAATTGCTTCTTGTGGCAGTATTGAGCTTAAAGGGATTATAGATTGTAATTAGGTTGTAATCACTAGATCATAATACTATTGGACTTGATATTTGGTGGACATAGCCCAAGGTTTGGGTGAACCATGTTAAATCTTGGTGTCTTGTGTTATCTTCTGCGTGATCTATTATTTTTTGATATAGTTTATATTTGCATGTAATTTTTATTTCTGTCTGAGGTTAATCCTAACACTAACAGGGTTGAGACTTTTAATAGAGCCTAGTCCTCTAAGAAGGACTTGAGACACTACATCAATTTGATAGACTCCTAAGAGGGTCAATACCCTTAACAATATTCTTTTTTTTAGTGGATCATTCTGTGGGTACCATCCCCACTAGGATTTTCCCTTGGCTAGGGTTTTCCTAGTTAACAAATAATGGTGTTATAAGCTCTCTTTGTGTATGGTTATATTTATTGTTCAACATTATTGGTTTTCTTTCTTATGCATGTTGTAAAGTAATTAATAATATCCAATTGTGGGAAAAAGTTTATAGAATATTGACTCACCCCCCCTCTCAGTATTATGTATTTCTAACAAAGACCACCCATGACCCTTTGCAAAGAGCTTCTATCAACATGATAGATGATTCCAAATGGTGCATGACATTTCAGTTACCCCATTCATTAGAGCATTGTGTTGTTGCAATGTCTTTTTCCAATTGTTAAGATGGAAATGATGAGCAGCCTGGTCAAGAAGATAATAGTGATGACATAGGTTGGAACATGGTTGAATCTTATTATGATGATGTGTCTGATTGTGATGATGTTGATAATGATGCACATGTTAAGAGGTAGATTCATGATACTATACATGAGCACATTTTCTCAGATGAAGATGAAGTGAATGATGTTGCAACATGATATCTTCAAAAGATGAAGTGGTATTGAGAAGACCTACTAAACAATAAATTGATGAGATAATGGCTAACATGGTTACATAGGTGTAGATAAGGGGTATGTTGTCTAGGAATGATGGTGGCAAAGAAACCAATATTTTTGTCAAGAAAATAGATCCTAAAGAGCATAAGAGAAGTACACCTAAATATGGTTATGATACCAAGATTAAGAATGTGAGCAAGAAATGGGAACCCAAGAAAAAAGATACTTCCAAAATGCCCAAGGTTCAAAATAGTGATAAGAGAAAGGGAGAAGAAATGTCTTCTAATGCAATTATTGAAAGTAAAGAGAAGAAGAACCATGGTCTTGCTAATGTCTCTGGAGAACAGAAGGAGATAAAATGTGTGCAAATAGAGACTCCTCCCATCCCTCTTGTCAATATAGTGTCTATGTTCTCATAGATGATAGTAAAATTTCCACTCTTAGAGTTGTTAAAAATCCTAGAACATAAGGATAAAGCATTAACATGGGTTGGAAGTGTTAGAGATAATGTTGACCTTAATAGTAATCAAATGAAGCTTCTAATGAGGAGAAGGAAATAGTAGAAATGGAGGGTGTTGTGTCTCAAATCCCACCTATGTAATTAGATGATCCAGTAAATTAGTGCTTGGGAAATATTGATCCATTTTCCTTAAGCATTAATGTGAATGAAAAGACATTAAAATATTATATGATAGTCTTTGGTGCTTCAAATGTAGTAATGCCTTTTGAGGTCATGGAGAAGTTAGGATTGAAGGTAGATACTACCCAAGGTAGATGTTGTGTTATGGACCAAAGAGAAGTTACTGTCATAGGGATAATAAGTGCATTGCCTTACAGATTGTGTGCATATCTTGATAAATAATTGACAATGAGTGTACTAGTTGTAGACATTCCACCTCAATATGGTATGATATTGTCTAGAAAATTAAGTGCAAAAATGGGTGGAATCCTTCAATGTTATTTATCTCATGTAACATTTCAAATTGATGACAACTTGGTTAAACATAATAGAGAACTAAAGATATTTACATGATTGAGAAAAATGTTGAT
Source organism: Cupressus sempervirens (assembly GCA_028749045.1). Taxonomy (NCBI): domain Eukaryota; kingdom Viridiplantae; phylum Streptophyta; class Pinopsida; order Cupressales; family Cupressaceae; genus Cupressus; species Cupressus sempervirens. The sequence continues at coordinate 218,242,985 of CM053784.1, read as the reverse complement.
GATGAGATGACTTGTTTTGTAGATATTGATATTAATTCATTCAGAGTTGAGGCCTTAGTTTTGGAGAAAGAGTTTGCGAAATCACCTATTGCAGAAGAAATTGATCTAAAATCAAAGAAAGGAGACTTGTGGACTATGTATTTTGATGTAGCGTGCTACGAGGATGGATCTCAAGAAGGTATTCTTTTAATTTCTCTTGATGGAGTTATTTATAAGTTTTCTTACAACTTGAATTTTGCGTGTACCAATTATGTTGCAGAATATGACGCTTTGTTGTTAGGATTCAGACTAGCCTATAAACATGGAATTGAATGTTTACATATTGTCAGTGATTCTAAACTAGTTATTTATCAAGTAAAATAAATTTATGACTTTTAAAAAAAGAGGCTAAGGAAATATAGAAATGTTGTGTGGGACATGACTAAGAATTTTGATGGATTTGGAATATCTTGGGTGGAAAGCAGTAACGACAAGATGGCTAATCTATTAGCAAATATTGCTCTAAAATATGATGATGTCACATTCACTGGTATGTCAAAAGTAGAAGTACATGCCAAACCATATCTCCCTAATAACATAAAAAAATTGGCAAGTGTTTTAGAATGACAAAGATATATTGAGATTTCTAAATGATGAGGACCAATTCTGGGGTCATGAAATTGATTGTGCTGCATTAGTTGAAACACTATAAGGTAAGGATACCATTTTTGGGAAAGAAGTGGCTTAGTTAAAAGCAAACAAGATTTCAAAGGAATAGTGGTATTAGAGACTATTTTTTATAATCATGTTAGATCTAAGCTGAATGCTAAGGAGCATGATACTAAAGATTTAGAGGAGATTAATCTTGGGATTGAGGATGTACTAGAAAAGGTATATATTGGTAAGAGATTGTCCCCTAGAGTAAGAAAGGCCTTAATTAATATGTTAAGAAAGTATAGGCATGCATTTTCTTGGTCTTATGATGACTTAAAGGCATATAGAGAAGATTTATTTCAACATGAGATCCCGCTAAAGGAATTTTCCAAACCTTATAGGAAGAAGCAAAGACCTATTAATCCAACTTTAGCACCAAAAATGCAAGAAGAAATGAAGTTAAGGGATGCTGGAATTATCAAATTGATAAGACATTCTTCTTGGGTATTGTAGACACTTAAAATTGTCTTAAACACTATATTAATTTATTTAATATTGCCCTTGACATTATAATTATTAATTAATTAATTAATTATATTTTTCATATTCTTCTACTTATTTAATTAAATATATTTAATTAAATAGGTTCACTTTCCTAAGGTATTTGAATTTAATTTAAATACTTCCATCCCTAATGTGTTAAATTTATTTAATGCATGATCCGCCATAAATCCATTTTTAAATAAATCTTATTTATTTTATTCCCTTCATCTCATTAAATTCTGTAAACCTATGATTAAGTTAAATCTTATTTAATCTGGTTTTAAGACTATCCTAAAATCTAGTCTACACGCATCACTTTCATCCTTCTAAGTCTACCCACTACTTAATCCCACTTATTTATCCTAAACACCTTGCTATACCCCTTTTCAATCCTAAGTGTGTGCTCACACATGTGTGAGGAACACTCACACTTCCCACACCCCTCACACTTCTCACACCTCTTACACCTTTGTCCCCCACTCCTTTCTTCAAGTTTTCTCACACATGTGTGAGAAAATTTTGAATGTTGACCACTTGCATGGCTTGGTGACATGTCTCCCATGTGGCACCTATGTGGATGCCACATAGATGCCACCTCACCAAGTCCTCTCTCAAGACTATAAATAGAGCCCTTGTCTCAAACATTATTCATCTCTCTCATATGCATTGTTATCATGCTAGTTTGTCATTTTGAGCTTGTTAGTGATTTTCATATTTGCATACTAACCTTTGGTAGTTGATAGATTTCATTTCATCTTGCATTGTTAGATTAGTTTTTTTTTTGCATCCACCTCCATATCCTTTGAATGCTCTCAAGCATGGCTACTCCTATAGCCACTGTTTGAAGTGTTCTCCCCTCATTTAGCATAGTTCCATTATCATATTTGCATTTCATATCAAGAGGTTCAATATAGTTGTGTTTTGGGTAAGCACATCAACATCCCTCCAATCTAAAACATATGAACAAGGCCTCGTATCGGTGCCTTTGTTGAGTTGTTTGAGGTTGCATGAGGACTTGTCTTTTTAATTGCTTTGAGTTGCAAAACTCAAGCATAATATTAATTATGTTTCATCTTGTTTTGAATATCTTGATATACATGTATAACTAATGTGTGTTTGTTTTCTCTTGCTTCCAACAGGTTAAGTTTTCTTGCATACATTTTGGCACACTTGGTGGGACACACATCCCTGATTTCCTTTCAAAAATTTGTGAAAAACCATAACTCATGGCCAATAACCCACACATTATCATCTACGTTGAATGCAGTGTCATCCGTGTTTCATCATCTCCGCAGATCAACGTTTATGCAGACTAGCATTTGTGCAGATCAGCATCTCCACCCTTACTATTTTGAACCACCCATCATGCATTAGAATTTAGTTTTGGTGTCTACAAAATTTATTTAGTTGTCTACGTCATGGGCATATTTCAAACTAAAAAAATTAAACTATTGTCTACATGGTGTACTTTGTCGTCTATGAGCCATAGTTCTATCATCTCTGACCCATAGTTTTATCGTCTGAGTTGTGTGTTGGGTACCTTTTGTCGTCTGCAAGTTTTAGCATCTTGAAACCAGAACTGTCATCTACATCTGAAAAAAGTACAATAGACTGCAAATAGTACATTATTTCCATCTATTGTCTATGTATTTCAGTGTTTGCATGTTCTGTCATTTGCACATTTTAGCATTTGCAAAGTCTGGCATCTATGCATTTTAGCGTCTGCATTGTTCTGTCGTCTACACTTGTCAACTGTCGATTGTGATTTTTGAGAGATTAATTAAATTTTAAACACATTATTCACTGATTAGTTGTTTTCAGAGATTTCTAATAAGTTTACATTACAGGAAACAGACCTTGGAGGAGTTAAAACAAACTCATAGTGATTTTTATCACTTAGGAAATTTGTAGTGATTTTTATCACTTGTAGCATTTAAAGGGGTTAATGCACTTGTATGCCATAACCATTTGTCTTTTGAATTAATGTTGCAAATTAACATCCAAAATCCAAACACACTCTTGAATTCTCTAAGGTAAAAAATTATATCCAATCTTGAATGCCTTAAGGGAAATTAACTCCCATTTTATTGGAATGCATGTTTAGAATAGTCAAACTCACTCTTGAATGCTTTAAGGGAAATTGACATGCTTTCATTGGAATGAATATTTAGAACAACAAACACACTCTTGAATGCCATTAAGGAATGAACAAGCCTTTCATTGGAATGCATGTTTAGGATAGTCAAACTCAATCTTGAATGCCTTAAGGATATTGACATGCTTTTCATTGGAATGAATATTTAGGATAACAAACACACTCTTAAATTTCTAAGGTTAATGAAGCTTGTGATGAAATATTCAGATTTGGTGCTTAAAATGAACTCACACACTCTTGAATGACTTAAAAGAAATTGGTTTCATTTTTAGCAATTTGTTTATGCACACACTCAATTTAATTTTTGTTGACGAATCCACACTCTTTATTTATGTTGATGACCTTGTTAAGTTGGAAAAAACAATGCATGCTTAAACACAAGTGTCTTCAAGAGTAGATTACAAAACTTAAAGCTTTATTTGGAAAGAACAAGTGTCTTTTAACCCCAAGGTGACTTACATATTCTCTCCTCTCACACCTTCGAGTGATCTTGAGTGCACAAGAAATAAGTGGTCTTGTTCTCTTTTTTTAGGAGGCCTGCTTGGGGATTTTATCACCCGTTGGGACAACCTCAACTCTAGTGTTCTAGCAGAGTATAAGAATCGGGAGGTGAATCAAAAGACACCTCTCTTGGAAGTTAAATCTTGTCACTCTTGGATAAGCCCTAAAGAACTTTATACCTTTGGGAAGTGAAGGCAAAGATTTGGGTTACCATCTCCCCCTGACTATGTGGCATTATTTTCTTTCATCTATAAATTTAGGCCTTATGTACCTTGTGTATATCGAGGACACCCTCTAGATAATCCTTGTACATCCTAGTGGCAACCTTATTAGGATTGTTGATGTGTTCAACGTGCTTGATTGTTTAAACATCCAAAACCAACACCAAACATAAAACAAATTACAAAAACAAGTGAAATTGTTAGCTAAACTTTCAGTGAGTGAAACAGCGGTAAGTGGGTTCTCTTGACTCATAGTTATGTTAAGAAGTCTCCATATTTGGTTTAGCATTTTAAATTGGTTGAGTCTAGTTATAACTTGTTGCAAATTTTTTGTTCTTGAAATTGGGTCTTGTTTTGTTCCTACCATGACTGACAAAGTCAAACATAAGAAGGTGAAATTGTCCAAACTATTTCCCTACAAGGAAAGGAAGTGATAAAGAAATTTGATATGCTATAAAGACATCCAGAAAGAAGAAGCTAAAGAAGATCATTATGATAGAATTGAATACAATGCTAAACTTCAAAATTGGTCTACCTTCCCTGGAGTGAACCCAAGATTTTTGTTCCTAATAAGTGAGGATTGAGTTAACTGTATAAGTGACCACCACACCTTCATTTTCCACATCTACTCCATTTCCCAAATTTCTAGTCTTCCATTTGCAATTTTTCCTCTAAAGAGCTTGATCATTTGAACTTGAAAACTTTGGCATAAGAACACCTTTTGAGATCACAACACTAGAACTTTTATCCATAAGCAAACATCTATTACTTACTCATTTGGGATCACAAGTCCATCTCCAAATAGTGGCTAATCAATTTGGTGTCCTATCTTGCCTCAAGATCACTTGACCATCTTTGGTATGAGAAAGATACTATTATCGTATAATCACTCTTTGTTTGCTAAATCAAGATCTTTTGTTTACATTTAGGTTATTGGCCCCTTTTATCACATAAGGTTCAACGACTCTCCCACACATTTTTCTCCTTTTTCCATAGTCTTTCGCCCATTGGTTTGGTCACTATTGTATGGTACATACACGATCCAATAGATTCACATTTAATTCTATGTCTCATTTGTTAGAATCATTAAGGCAAAAAGAGATGGAGAATCCTTTTCCTCCACGAACAACCTGATTGGGGGGGTACATTTCCCTCTAGTTTGAACTTTGGCATGCCTACCTTAACATCCACACAAGAACTAGAAGATCCTTTCTACAATACCACTTTGGGAAGTAATCCACAAGATGACAAAGAAGTATACCAAGAGGAAGACCCTATTGACAACAACAATATCCCTAATGATGTCTGAACATTTCTTGCAAATCCATACAATGTGGAAATGATGGAAAAATCTATTAGGGCAAACAAGACTAAAATCTTCCTAAACTTGGTTAAAGATGGTGTTAATGTCCCTACAAGTTTTGATGAGAGAACCTTGTTTAGATAGATTATGAAGGGTGGTGCTCCCATATTGCCAAACACAACCCAAGCATCTGGCAAAGGACCCACATTGACAACTAGTGCTATAACTACATCAAGTGGCACCACACAATTGACATTCCAATTAAGTGCAGAACATATCCAACAAATCATTAGTGCTATGCCCAACATTACTAGCACTAGTCTTCTTTAGTCAACCATGACATGTCCAATTGTATGATGCTTAAACATTAGGCAAGTGTCTACTTAACAGATGGCAATTCCAATACAACCAATGTATTTCTCTTATTTGCAAATTCCAACAAGTACGGTGAAAACATCTATGCCAATTCCAATGATTGCATATCAATACATTGGCCAAAGTGGAGTACTTCCACCACCTCACAATATGTTTGGGACTCCTTACAATTTGGAAGGTGGATTTATGAATTCCCAATAGTCACAAATGCAACCAAACCAAGATCTAGCCTAGCAGTTGCATGAACTTCAAAACTTGGTCCATACCATGAGCAACAAAGGGGTGAAGGATTTTTCTTTTGAAGAAATTTGCCCCTTTCCATTTGAAAAATCTACTAGCATGGTCCTGTTTCCACCAAAATTTGAGATTCCTAAATTCAAAAAATACACGGGAGAAACATGTCCTATCACACATCTCAAGGAATTCTTCATTTTATGTCAAGAAATAGCCTATAGTGAGGATTATCTTAAGAGGATCTTCACATGAAGTCTTGGAAGCCCTGCACTAGAGTGGATAATGAACTTACCCAAGAGTTCCATTACATCATTCAATGACTTAACGGGAAAGTTTGTAGCACAATACTCCTACAACATTGAGCATCATGCCTCATTAAGTGATTCATGCAACACAAAACAACAAAATACAGAAACATTTGCCAACTATCTACAATGGTGGAGGCATCTTTCTAATCACATGCCTTATAAAATTGAGGATTCCCACCTTGTGGATATATTTATCAAAAAATTGATATCAGAGATGTCTTTCCACATGAAGATGGCTAGTCTTGAAGACTTTTCTACATTAGTCAAGAGAGGCAAGAACATTAAAAATGGGCTTTTAGACAAAGGTACCATTAAACATTATAGTTCATCATCCTAAAACAATGACACAAACAAGAATAGCAAACCCAAATTCTAGTCCAAGAACAAAGGTGTCACACACGATGGTGTCACTAATGTTAAAAGTGTACAAAACCTTCAAGGAGGGAACAACAACAACAACTATCATAACCAAAACAACAATAATTCAAATCATGATAACCAGAATCAAAGCAATTAGCAATCTCACAATCAAACACATTTTTTTCCTCACAACAACAACAATACCAACAACAATTACAACTGTGACTATGATCACAACAAGAAGTTCACTAACTTTCGTGAACCCTTAGAAGCCATATTCCAAAAACTAGTGGATCACAATTTGATGATATTTCCCAACACACGACCCTTTGATGAAAATCAATCCAAATCAAAATAGTATAGGGAAAATGAATATTGCAAATACCACCGCATCAAAGGACATGAAACAAACAAGTGTATAAAACTCAAAGTCTTCATTCAAAATCTTGTCGATGATGGACAAATTGAGGTAGAAGGAGGACCATCCTCTAAAAATGCTAAACTGAAGATATTTCAAAATTCATTTCCAGACCACAACAACAAAAACAACAATACAAACAATGCAAATCGAGCTTCCACATCAAATGTATTACACTATGATTATTATACTAACCACATATCAGGGTTTGACTCCTTGTGTGGTAAAATAGAAACCAATGATATATGTAGTTTTGACTCCATGTGTGGCCGCATTGAAGAGGTAGACACTCATGTGAATACCCTTGTCCTACAAGTAGTTGATTGTGATGCAACCACTCAATGGGGAAGAATCATTTTGCAAGCCACCACTCCCAACCTGACTAATCCATCAATTTCACATGTACCTACTACTCCATCCACCTCACAAAGGCCTAGTTCTTGCTATGATGTGTTGTCCCAGTTAGGTATGACTCCTGCACGAATATCCATTCTTGAGCTCCTCACTACATCACCCATCCATAAAGAGATTTTGGAGACTGCTCTTTTAGAGTCTTATGTTCCTAAAAACATTAATGCCTCTCAATTCACCGCCATGATTGGAAACCTTGCTACATAACAACACTTTTTTTTCACAGACAAAGATTTCCAAGGTCTTAATCCACACCACAATTTGTTGCTCCACATTGAAGTCCTTATATAATGACATAAGATAAAAATAGTCTTTATAGATAATGGATCCAGTTTGAACCTTCGTACATTGAAGATGATTCATTTCTTGGGACTTCTAGAGGACCTCCTAGATATCAATAAAAGGATAACAATCAAAGCATATGATGAAAGAGAAAGAGAATCAAAAGGAGTTATCATGTTACCACTAAAGGTTGGGCCAACTGTCATAAATATTGAATGCCATGTCCTAGACTTGGATTTGTCCTATAACATTTTTCTTGGTCGACCATGGATACACACACTAAAAGTAGCACCATCTACATATCATCAATTCTTGAAATTTTCTCACCAAGGAAGAGAGGTCACGATTCCAGGTGATCCTACACCTTTTGCCTTTTGTAAAAGATTGGAAGGTGTACAACAAATTTTTGTCCTATTAGTGAGTTTTCTAAGGTTATACCTAAGCCTCTCGCCATAATAGAATCACCTTCCATGATAGTGCCAGAGTTATCCAATAATGATTCCAATTTTCACAAAGGAATAGAGAAGGTTGAAGATACTAAAGTCAATACTATGGGAAAGACGGTTACTTTTGCTGACATAGGAATGGGAGAGTATAAGTTTGAAAATGCCTTCTGTGTTGGACAACTACCACTCTCCCCTCGTTCCTTTGGAAAGCCTTCAAAACTACCACCTTCTACAAATAAGGATACTATGCAGGTTAACAAAACAACATTTGAACATTGGGGTTCACTTAGTGATGAACATATGGAATCTAATGTCCTAGATTGGCTATATTTTGATGGAAAAGATGAACTAGTGGAATTCCCCAAAGATAAACATGTTAAGGCCCCTCCCATCATCAAAAACATGGGATATCATGGAACTGGCCTTGGACCTAAAGAAGATGGAATCAGGTAACCCCTTGAGGCTAATAGCTATCCTAAAGGACGTTGTTTGGGCTCCATTAAACCCAAGGTGTCCTTTGTTGACAACTATTGTATGCTTGAATTTGATTCTAAGACTGAAGAGGAGTAATTCTTCGAAGTACCATTCCAATACATTGAGGATGACCTCGATAAACATGCCCATGCCATTACCATAGCTGACCTTTCATCCACTAACCTACCTCTCACCAACCTTGACATGATAGATTGGGAGCTTCAAGAGACACCACCAGCCCTCGATATCTATAAGTTTGATGAAATAGTAATGACACTCTTTGGCCTTAGGAATCTCCAAGATTACAAACATGAGATCCAATACAATGAGGAAGCCTACTTTGGTAGCCAAGTCAACTCTCTTAGTCACAGAAGTGAAAAAGAAAAGAAAAATGGAAAGATAGAAGAAACATCCTCTAGTGAAAACTCTTTTAGGAAACTTTTGGATGAAGAATAAGATAAAATAAAGGATGCATCTTTTGGTGAAATTCTCTACGAGGTGCCAGAAGAGGGAGAGGTTGACTTGCCATTTAGATCTTTAGCATTAGAAAAGTAATCTATTTTGAATGAGGACACAATTCCAGTCAATTTGGGTACCAAGGATAATCCACAAATCACCTACATTGTAGTTAGCTTAAGTTCTGAAGAACAAAAGGCAATGACTGAATTGTTGAAAAACGGTAAAATCAATTTTGCATGGACATACAAAGACATGCTTGGTTTAGACACAGATTTGGTTGTGCATCACTTGACAGTTGATCCCAAGATTAAACTTGTGAAGAAAAAGTTGCGCAAAATGCATCCTAAGGTAGCACTTTTAGTCAAAGCAGAATTGCAAAAAATGTTAGAGGCAAAGTTTATCCATCCTATTGATTACCCTGAGTGAGTCTCCAACATTGAACCGGTAGGAAAAGCATCTGGGGGCATCTGTGTCTATTCTAATTTTTGAGATTTAAATCTCGCATGTCCTAAGGATGATTTTCCACTTCCTAACATAGACATCATAGTGGATTTTACTGTTGGACATGAGATGTTTTCTTTAATGGGTGGTTTCTTTAGTTACAACCATATCAAAATTGTAGAAGAAGATCAACATAAAATGACATTTACCACCCCATGGGGAACCTTTTGTTATCAAGTCATGTCTTTTGTCTTGAAGAATGCCGACGCCACTTATCAACATGCAATGACTACCATATTCCATGATCTTCTACATGTCATAATGGAGGACTATGTTGATGACATCCTAGGAAAATCAAAGACATGTGACTCCCACATTGATGTGCTCACCACCAGTTTTGAAAGGTTGGAGAAATATAAAGTGCGCCTAAATCCAAAGAAATGTGTCTTTGGGGTCAAATCAGGCAAGTTGTTAGGTTACATCGTGTCAAGAAAAGGTATTGAGGTAGATTCCACCAAAGTAAAAGCCATCATGGAAATGCCTCCACCTACCACATTGAAACAACTCTGTAGTTTGCAAGGAAATTTACAGTCCATTAGACAATTCGTGTCCTAGTTAGCAGATAAGGTCCATCCACTTCAACATTTGCTTCACAAAGACACTAAGTTTCAATGGGATTGCCTATGTCAAAAAACATTTGAACAAATTAAGGCATACTTGGCTAATCCTCCAATTCTGGTCACCCCAATTGTAGGACGACCATTGATCCTATACATTTCAACCACTTCAGTTGCCTTACGTGTAGGAAACAAAAGGGATCGGGGGTAGGAATTTTGTTTGTTACACCATAAGGAGACCTCATTCCTAAGTCTTATAAAATTTCATTCCCTTGCACAAACAATATAGCTGAGTATGAAGGATTAGTCACAGGGCTACATCAAGCTATCAGATAGAATATCAAAATCTTTCTTGTCTTTGGAGACTCACAATTGGTCATTAAACAAGTTATAGGTGAATACCACACAAAGGATGAAAAGTTGTTGCTATATCATAGGATAGTTGAGGATCTTAAACAATACTTCATAGAGATAGTCTTTCAATAGATACCAAGGGCTAATAACAAAGCAACAGATGTTATGGCTACCATTGCCTCCATGATTTCCATGCCTGAATATAGTCCTAAATGTGAGTTTCTTGTTGAGAATCTTTTTACCTCTACTTATGAGCAAACCGATTCAGAGTTGGTGTGTGAGATTATTGCTCTTGAGTCTCCATGGTACGTTGACATTTTTTTCCTATCTCCATCACAAAACCATTCTCATAGCCCTCACTCCAAATCAAAGCAAAACCTTCATCTGTCACACTGCCCGATATACCATCCTAGGTGACACACTTTTTCGAAAACACTTTGATGGAACCCTCCTCCAATGTCTCAGTTTAGACAAAGCTAGAATGAAATTAGAAAAGGTCCACCAAGGAATTTGTGGTGCCCATTCCAGTGGCCTTACATTAGCAAAAAAGATCCTTAGAACGGATTACTATTGGCATACTATGGAAGAAAATGCCTATCATTTTGTGAAGAGATGTGTTCCTTGTTAGCATCATGGTGATTTGATACACGCCCCTACCTAAGACCTTCAACCCACCATCACCCCATGGCCCTTCTCCCGCTGGGGATTCAATCTTGTTGGTCAAGTATACCCAAATTCTGCCAATGGCCACAAGTATATTATTGTCACCATTGAGTACTTTACAAAGTGGGTTGAGGCTATCCCATTTACCTACACCACCAGAAAATAGATTTAAAAGTTCATCTTGAACTACATTATCTATTATTTTGATATACCTCAAGATATCATGACTGATAATATAACGCCTTTCAAAAATTAGGAAGTTACCACATTGTGTAGAAAATTTGAAATCACCCAACATTTTTCCACCAAATACTACCCCTAAGGCAATGGCCAAGCTGAAGCTACTAATAAAACTATTTTGAAAATCCTAAAGAAAATCATTGACGCAGCTAGTCATGATTGGCAGCTCCAAATTGCTCCCATCCTTTGGGCCTACCATACCTCCATCTGTACCCCTACATGAGCCACTCCATTTTCCCTTGTTTATGGTTTTGAAGCTGTCTTACCCATTGAAATTGAGCTCCCTTCTCTCAGAATCTCTCTCAAGAATTTGATGTCTGAAGAAGAATACTAAGTTGCTCACTTGCAAGAGTTGCAACTCATTGATGAGAGATGCTTCAATGCCCTAAACCATCTCTACATGTATAAAAAATGTCTTCAGCTTAAGTATCACAAAAAAGTCAAGCCACAAGAATTTGAGGTGGGTGACTAAGTTTTGGAACATAACATGAAGAATCTCCAAAACCATGAGAAGAAAGGAAAATTTGAAGCTACTTGGCTTGGTCCATTTATCATTACAGCCAAATATGATTCTGGGGCATATCAGATTGCCACTTCAGTGGGAGATCTGCTCCTTGAGCCTATAAATATCCAACATCTCAAGTGGTTCTATGCTTGAGCCTTGCAGTTCCTGTATAGTGTTGTTATAGTCCCACAAAAATACAAAAAAATTAGAAAAATCAGAAAAATAAAAAAAAATTCATAAAATGTTCCTGAAGAAAAGACTAAAAAGAAGAAAAAGTTCTTGAAAAAAGTATTTTGGTCCATTATCTATAAGGCTCGTTTCACTTCACCCCATTCCACCATTTCATTTCCTTTTGTGCAAAAGTCCTTATCTAACTCACGCTTTTCATGCATCCAATAAAAAAGACCTCTTGTCTGTGAGGCTTCACTTCACGTCCATTTTTTAGAAGACCTCTAGTTCATGAGGCATTTTTCGTTGAGTGCTTGTTCCAATCCCATTACACTAAGCTTTTCCCACAATAGTGACCACAATAGAACTTAAAAAAAATCACCTTTGAGACTTAATGATTCAGGAAACTAGTTCTTTTCACAACCCTTGCCAAAACAAATGATTTGCGATAACTGACATCAAACAAAGATGAATCCTTCCTATGACATTACAATATTCACCTCTAGACCTTAACGTTCTTGGCAAGAGCTATGAACTGAATGATTACTTGGTCATGAGATCTCTTTTTGGTTGATTTTATTTTTTCTGTTAGTGGAAGCTTGTTATGGTGTGCCTTGATCTTCCATATTTTGGTAACACCTGAATGGCTCTCATTGACTACATGTTTTGTTTGTGGTATGAGCTATTTTTGAGGCTTTAATACATATGTGTGAGTTTTAAGTTATGTTTATGCGTTGTGCAATGGGGGCAATGGGTTAGTACACATTCCACCAAAGATTCCTAAAAAGACTTTGGGTGTGCCTAGACCTCTCCACGACATATATGACATTTTTTCCATCATGACTATGCAAACTACACCTATTGTCCTAAAATCTTTGTGGTCTTGTGCATCTAGTCCATGCAAAGGTGCCTTGACATTTAGACTTCTATAGCATATAATTCATAAACTCTTTTACAAAATCAAACTAAGGTGTGCTCTTCCAAATAAACACAACTGAATCTCTTGGTATCATGTAGTTAGGATTCATGTAGTCTAGGGTTCCATTGAGCCCTACTTGAGACAATGGTCTTGTTTATTTCCCACTCCTATGCTACACTACTTGGTTCCTACAAGTGAGGAGTTTTGACACATTTCCATTCATTAGGTTCATTCATATTACATTTCATATTTACATTCTAGGTTTCATCATTTCACTTTACATTCATTAGTGTCTTTTTTAGGGTACATTCATTGTCACATTCATTAGGCATTTCATTTATTAACTAGATTACATCATTAGTTCATTACATTATTTCATTACATGCATCCATTTTAATCATCATATCTAGTGACATATACATCATAAAAACATCTCACAATACACATAGTGCATCCATACATGTAAAAGCAACATAATGCATACATCTCATAGTCACCAACAAACTTGCATCATCCACATGTTAGGCATCATATATAAATCATATGCAATATCACATCACACACATTCTGCATCACAAATGTTAGTATTCACATCATAGATATCATATGCATAAACCATAATCATACATGTACACATAGGCCCATCGAATCATGTCATATATATATCAAAAAATAAATGTCTGTTTATAGTCCGTATACAAAACAATCATATAGTCTCATCATATACAAATGCATCCTTAAAAACTCGCTGCATCTGCACATATCTATCAAAACTGCTCACTGTACGAAATCAGGCAACTGGCTATGAGGGCCTTACCCCCCTGTATCCCCCCCTTATGGAAGTCGACATTGTCCCATATACTTCTCTGACCTATCCTTGTTTCCTATGGTCCACGAGCTTGAGGCTGCCTAAAAATCTGGCTACCATTGATCAATAGGCATGCCATCATGATATAGCGACTTGTAATAGGCCACCTCCTATACTGCCTGTGTCTTTTCTCTGCGGGTTGACATAGCCTCCTGCATAACTACCACAACTGCCACAGGCTATAGCATCTATCTAGCCAAATCTCCCTACCTACGATACTCATCTAGCTGGTCCTAATGGGTGTCTTGCTCTTCTCATAGGGTGGCCACCTCTCCCTGGAGGGTCTCTAGCTCTATAGGCTCATCGAAATCCACATGCATTTGGAAATTGACAAACTCACCTGCATCAATACGTGCCTATAAGGCTACCGAGGCCTCTTGTGTTCTATTTTCCCTAGCCCTTTGTGTTTGCACCTTTGCCTCTAAGGCCGCCAAGGCCTACTGAGCAGTGTCTGCTCATGCCTGCTTGACCTATACCACACCCTGGAGTTGGGCAACCTCTATATGAAGATTATCCAGCTCTACCTTGACCATATCTCGGTCCTCTATTGGCCACTATCCCTATGCACATGGTGGTACCTATATCTATGGCCCCTGTGCTAGTGCCTTTGCTCATGATGGTGCTGGTACTGGTGCCTATACTGGTGCTGGTGCTCTCCTCGCACAAGCTCTGCACCCCTGTTGTGCCCCCTATGCTGGAAATGGCATCACTCCTACCTGCCCTTGATCCCCAGCTCTGTCCCCCTCTCCTTGTGCCTACTCTACTAGAGGTGGTGTTCCAGGCACTATCAATCACACTAGCTGATGTGTTGTCCACCACTGTGCATAATCTGGTGTCATCCCAATGTCCCCCTGATCCTATCCATGTACCCAAGGCACTAGCTACATAGATACCTAGGAAGTCCATGCCAATCATAGGTTGGTCCCATGACCCCATAACTTGCCATACTCTCGAGATACAATAGGATATAGAAACCTATCCGAGACTGCATCTTGCACCCTGCCAAACTGCCTCCACACCCTAGAGGGCATATATCTCATAATCATGTGCATGGACCTCTTGATGAGCTAGTAGTCTATCTAAGTGTATGGGAGATACCTCTGATCCTCTAAGTCATCCTCTCCTCCAACTGCTAGCACGCTGCCCCACCACTCAACACAGTCATACGAGGTCCAATCAAACATGATGATCTGATTGATGCAGTGGCACCAAAATCCCACAAAATCTATGGAGGTTTACTGAATGAGTGACCTATATCTACATGCGAACAACTCCCTAGGATGTCTAGCCTCTCATCTAGTAATCAACCATGTAACATTGATGTGCTCCCACAACTATACCATCAATAATGTCAAACCTGACCCCATGGTCCTCTATGCCTTGTAGGCACACATGTGTAAATCATGATACATCTCTGCCAAAATGGTCTGGCCCTAGCATAACATTGCATCGTCATCTTGTAGTAGGGTGCTCAACACCTGTGTCCATCCAATATGGGAACCATGCCCAACATGGTCTGGCACCATCCTCCAGATGATTGATGTAAGGTACATAATCAATCGTGACAATCTCTGCTCTAATGCCTCCTGCCATGTTAGCCATGATATCTGAATAGGTAGTCTCTACCATCACCTCCCAAAGAACTCCCATAGAAAGGAATTTGTGTCCTTTAGCATGTACTCTAGGTACATCCCATATATGGGTAATCATAGTATCTGCCACACGTCCAATAGAGTGACAGTCGCTTCTCTAGTAGGCAGATGGAAATTGGATGTCAGAGTATGCCATTACTCAATCAATGTTGACAACTATGCTGAATGCACTCTTAGATCTGGCCACTCATGCATGTGCTCTAGTTTGCATAGCCTAACTTGTCCCCACTTTTCCTCCATGAGTCTCTCCTCCAGTACCATAATTAATGGATAATGCTCCCTCAATCAAAATATCATCGTCTCCTCTTGTAGTATGGACATGGAGATGGTCAGTTTCCTTTATCTTATGCCATCCCTAGTATAGGATATCCTCCCCTATTCTCCGTCGATTTGTCCTAATCAGAAAAGACATCAATTCATGTATATGTTGATCAGCATAGACATTGATCTACAAGGACATTGATCAGAATAGATGACAGTCAATAGAGATGCCTTCTCAACATCTTTGATAGCTGTGTAGACACTGATTTCCCACTGACGACTGCTAGTTTGTCATCTATAGAGATGACAACATGTCGATGATCATCTTCACTTTCCTTTTTTCCCCTTTATTGTCTATGCAAATGATAGGATGCATCCTACCATCTACATAGACCTCTCGTACCTATTTTTTCATCTGTGTAGATGACAGAATAGATCCTATTGTCTCCATAGATGTCAGGATAGATCCTATGATCTCCACAAACATCGCAATCTCTTCTTGTCATTTGCATAGATGATAAGATGGAGACTATTGTCTCTGCCTCGATCACATTTTTGGCCCATTTTGGGTGCCATAAATGCTACCTAAGCTAAAAATGAAAAATTGATAAGGTGGGTTAGTCGACTCACTGGTGGGTCTATCTCTGCCAGTCTATGGTGATCCCAGATGTGCTCGCCAAGTTGTAATCTCTTGATGGAGTCCATCCTTCACTCTGGTTTTCTACTTTCTAGGTGTACAAATGACCCTTCCTTGAGCCCCTTGGAGGCTTATATAGGCCCTCCAAGGCCCCTTTTTGAGCCTGTGTCTTTTCCAAGTCGCGTCCATCCCTTGTTTGCCCACAAGTCATGCAATGTCTTCATTTATTCCTTTTTCTTTCTCATTTCCTTTCTTCCAAATACCTTTTCATGAAACTTGCCCACAATTTATTTTTTGTGCTATTTTCACGTGGGGGCACCCTCCTCCTCTATCATCACTCCTAGGACTCCTATCCTCTCTAGGACAATCTATATTTTTCTTTTCTTTGATATAATATCATTCCAACATCACATCAAAGAGGGGCAAAATGTAGACAATTAAAATTGTCCTAAACATTCTATTAATTTATTTAATATTGCCCTTGACATTATAATTAATTGTATTTGTCATATTCTTCTACTTATTTAATTAAATTTATTTAATTAAATAGGTTCACTTGTAGAAAAAGGGATTTGCACAAAAAAAGGCATTGATTTTGATGAGATATTCTCTCCTATTTTAAAAATGACTTCTATCCACACTGTTTTAAGTATTGTGGCTACTAAAGATTTGCATTTGGAGCAACTTGTTGTTAAAACAACCTTCGTTCATGGTGATTTGGATGAAGAGATATATATGGCACAACTAGAGGGATTTGAGGTCAAGGGTAAGGAGAACTTAGTGTGCAAATTGAAGAAAAGTTTATATGGCTTGAAGCAAGCACCTCGATAATGGTATCTGAAATTTGATAGTTTTATACATGAGCATGGATATAGTAGATGTCATTCAGATCATTGTGTTTACTTTAAGAGGTTGGATGATGATAGCTACATTATTTTATGTTTATATATTGATGATATTCTTGTAGCTAGGTCTAACATGGATCACATTAAGGGGCAGAAACACCAGTTAACACATGCCTTTTCTATGAAGGATTTGGGGGAAGCAAAAAAAATCCTTGATATGAAGATTTCCAAAGATAGGAAGAATATAAAATTGACTTTATCTCAGGCTGATTATATAGTGAAGGTGTTGCAACATTTCTCTATGGAGAATGCTAAAACTGTCAACACACCTTTACCTGGTCATTTGAAGTTGACTAAGGAGATGTGTCCCAAGACATGTGAAAATGAGGATAAGATGTCCAAGGTACCTTATGCTTCAGCTATGGGAAGCTTGATGTATGCTATGGTATGTACAAGGCTAAATATTGCACATGCAGTGGGAGTCATTAGCATGTATATGAGTCATCCAAGGCTTGAGCATTGGAATGCTATTAAATGGATTCTCATATATTTGAAAGGAACATCCTATAAGTGTCTACATTTTGGGGGGTCTACTACTAATTTACAAGAATATGTTGACTCTAATTTGGTAGGGGATATTGATACTAGGCAGATTACTACAAGTTATGTATTTATTGTTGGTGGGGCATCTATGAGTTGAGTTTCTTGGTTGCAGAAGGTTAATGCATTATCTACTATAGAGGCAAAGTATGCTGCTACTACAGAGGTAGCCAAAGAGATGATATGGCTTCAATTCTTCTTGGAAGAATTGGGACATCCACAGAAGGACAATTATTTGTTTACAGATAGTCAGAGTGTCATTCATCTTGTAAAGAATTATGCTCTAAATTCAAAGATAAAACAAATCCAGTTGTGGTACCATTTCATTTGGTTAGTATTGGATGATGGATAGTTAAAGTTAAACAAGATACATATAGATGACAATCCAGTGGATAAATTTACAAAGGTAGTGACAAAGGAGAAGTTGAATTCCTCTTCAACTTCGGTTGGTCTTCTAGACTGAACATAATAAAAGAACAACTTGTCTAGTGTGGAGTCTGATCAGTCCCCAAGTGGGAGATTTTTAGTTTGTGACGAATGATCAGGGAAGTACTGTACATACTTCATAAATTGTTTGGGGTTTGGGGCATTACCCTCATTTTTTTTGGCTATTATTTTCCAATTGGCCATTATTCGTCAATTGGCTATTATTCACCAATTTATGGCTGATTATTCACTAATTTATGGCTGACATGTTATAACTAATTTAAACCTTGAAGCTGCAAAAATACTTGTATAAAAGGGCCCAGGGTTAGGGATTGTTTGATTGTGTGTAATGTGAAAACTGCTTCTTGTGGTAGTATTGAGTTGTAAGGGATTATAGATTGCAATTAGATTGTAATCACTAGATCATAATAATACTAGACTTGATATTTGGTGGACGTAGCCCAGGGTTTGGGTGAACCACATTAAATCTTGGTGTCTTGTGTTATCTTCTATGTGATCTATTATTTTTTGATATTGTTTATATTTGCATGCAATTTTTATTTCCGTTTGAGGTTAATCCTAACACTAACAGGGTTGAGGCTTTTATTAGGGCCTAGTCCTCTAAGAAGGACTCGAGACACTACATGAATTTAATAGACTCCTAAGAGGCTCAATACCCTTAATAATATTCTTTTATTTAGTGGATCATTTTGTGGGTACCATACCCATTGGGATTTTCCCTTGGCTAGGGTTTTCCTAGTTAACAAATAATGGTGTTATGAGCTCTCTTTGTGTATGGTTATATTTATTGTTCAACATTATTGGTTTACTCTCTTATGCATGTTGTAAAGTAATTAATAATATCCAGTTGTGGGAAAAAGTTTACATAATTTTGATTCACGGCCTCCCCCCTCTCAGTATTATGTATTTCTAACAAAGACCAACCCTGACCCTTTGCAAAGAGCTTCTATCAACATGATAGATGATTCCCAATGATGTATGACATGACAATTACCCCATTCATTAGAGCATTGTGTTTTTGCAATGTCTTTTTCTAATTGTTAAGATGAAAATGATGAGTAGCCCGGCCAAGAAGATAATAGTGATGAAATAGGTTGTAACATGGTTGAATCTTATTATGATGATGTGTCTGATTGTGATGATGTTAATAATGATGCACATGTTAAGAGGTAGATTCATGATACTATACATGAGTAGATTTTCTCAGATGAAGATGAAGTGAATGATGTTGCGACATGATATCTTCAAAAGATGTAGTGGTATTGAGAAGACCTACTAAAGAATAAATTGATGAGATAACTACTGACATGGTTACATAGGTGTAGATAAGAGGTATGTTGTCTAGGAATGATAGTGGCAAAAGAACCAATATTTTTGTCAAGAAAATAGATACTAAAGAGCATAAGAGAAGTACATCTAAATATGGTTATGATACCAAGATTAAGAATGTGAGAAATAAATGGGAACCTAAGAAAAGAAATACTTCCAAAATGTCCAAGGTTCAAAATAGTGATAAGAAAAAGGGAGAAGAAATGTCTTCTAATGCAATTATTGAAAGTAAAGAGAAGAAGAACCATGTTCTTGCTATTGTATCTAAATAATAGAAGGACATAAAATGTGTGCAAATAGAGACTCCTCCCATCCCTCTTGTGGATATAGTGTCTATGTTATCATAGATCATAGTGAAATTTCCACTCTTAGAATTGTTAAGAACCATAGAACATAAGGATAAAGAATTAACATGGGTTGGGAGTGTTAGAGATAATGTTGACCTTAATAGTAATTCAAATGAAGCTTCTAATGAGAAGAAGGAAATACTAGAAATGGAGGGTGTTGTGTCTCAAATCCCACCTATGTACTTAGAAGATCCAGTAAATCAGTGCCTGGGAAATATTGACCCATTTTCCTTAAGCATTATTGTGAATGGAAAGACATTAAAATATTATATGATAGACTTTGGTGCATCAAATGTAGTAATGCCTTTTGAGGTCATGGAGAAGTTAGGATTGAAGGTAGATACTATACAAGGTAGATGTTGTGCTATGAACCAAAGGGAAGTTACTGTCATAGGGACAATAAGTGCATTGCCTTATAGATTGTGTGCATATCCTGATAAATAATTGACAATGAGTGTACTAGTTGTAGACATTCCACCTCAATATGGTATGCTACTATCTAGAAAATGAAGTGCAACAATGGGTGGAAGCCTTCAATGTTATTTATCTCATGAAACATTTCAAATTGATGACAACTTGGTTAAAATTAATAGAGAACCAAAGAGTATTTACATGATTGAGAAAAATGTTGATGATGAGATGACTTGTTTTGTAGATACTGATATTAATTCATTCAGAGTTGAGGCCCTATTTTTGGAGAAAGAGTCTGCTAAATTTCCTATTGCAGAAGAAATTGATCTAAAATCAAAGAAAGGAGACTTGTGGACTATGTATTTTGATGGAGCATGCTGCGAGGATGGATCTCAAGAAGGTACTCTTTTAATTTCTCTTGATGGAGTTACTTATAAGTTTTCTTACAACTTGAAATTCACGTGTACCAATTATGTTGCAGAATATGATGCTTTGTTGTTAGGATTGAGACTATCCTATAAACATGGAATTTAATGTTTACATATAGTCAATGATTCTAAATTGGTTATTTATCAAGTAAAATAAATTTATGTGTTTTAAAAAAAGAGGCTAAGGAAATATAGAAATGTTGTGTGGGATATGACTAAGAATTTTGATGGATTTGGAATATCTTGGGTGGAAAGAAGTAATGACAAGATGGCTTATCTGTTAGCAAATATTGCTCTAAAATTTGATGATGTCACATTCACTGGTATGTCAAAAGTAGAAGTACATGCTAGAGCATATCTCCCTGATAACATAAAAAAATAGACAAGTTTTTTAGAATGACAAAGATAGATTGAGATTTCTAAATGGTGAGGACCATTTCTGGGGTCAGGAAACTGATTGTGCTGCATTGGTTGAAACACTAGAAGGTAAGGATAGCATTTTTGGGAAAAAGTGGTTTAGTTAAAAATAAACCAGATTACAAAAGGAATAGTGGTATTAGAGACTATTTTTTATAATCATGATAGATCTTAGCTGAATGCTAAGGAGCTTGATACTAAAGATTTAGAGGAGATTAATCTTGGGATTGAGGATGTACCAGAAATGGTATATATTGGTAAGAGATTGTGTCCTAGAGTAAGAAAAGCCTTAATTAATATGTTAAGAAAGTATAGTCATGCATTTTCTTGGTCTTATGATGGCTTAAAGGCATATAGAGAAGATTTATTTCAACATGAGATCCCACTAAAGGAAGGTGCTAAACCTTATAGGCATAAGCAAAGACCTATTAATCCAACTTTAGCACCAAAAATGCAAGAAGAATTGATGAATTTAAGGGATGCTGGAATTATCAAACTGATAAGACATTCTTCTTGGATATTGTAGACACTTAAAATTGTCCTAAACACTATAATAATTTATTTAATATTACCCTTGACATTATAATTAATTAATTATCAATTAATTATATTTGTCATATTCTTCTACTTATTTAATTAAATATGTTCACTTTCCTAAGGTATTTGAACTTAATTTAAATACTTCCATCCTTAATATGTTAAATTTATTTAATGCATGATCCTCCATAAATACCCTTTTAAATAAATCTTATTTATTTAATTTCCTTCACCTTATTAAATTCTCTAAATCTATGATTAAATTAAATCTTATTTAATTTAGTCTTAAGCCTAGCCTAAATTCTAGTCTACACCCGTTGCTTTCATCCTTCTAGGCCTACCCACTACTTAATCCCACTTATTTATCCTAAACACCTTGCTAAACCCCCTTTTAATCCTAAGTGTGTGCTCACACATGTGTGAGGAATACTCACACTTCCCACACCCCTCACACTTCTCACACCTCTTACACCTTTGTCCCCCACTCTTTCTTCAAGTTTGCTCATACATGTGTGAGAAAACTTTGAATGTTGACCACTTGCATTGCTTGCTTACATGTCTTCCATGTGGCACCTATGTGGGTGCCACATAGATGCCACCTCACCAAGGCCTCTCTCAAGCCTATAAATAGAGCCCTTGTCTCAAGCATTTTCCTTCTCTCTCATATGCATTGTTATCATGCTAGTTTGTCATTTTGAGCTTGTTAGTGATTTTCATGTTTGCATACTAACCTTTGGTAGTTGATATATTGCATTTCATCTTGCATTGTTAGATTAGTTTGTTTTTTTGCATCCACCTCCATATCCTTTGAATACTCTCAAGAATGGCTACTCCCATAGCCATTGTTTGAAGTGCTCTCCACTCATTTAGCATAGTTCCATTATCATATTTTCATTTCATATCAAGAGGTTCAATATAGTTGTGTTTTGGGAGAGCACATCGACATCCTTCGAATCTAAAATACACCAACAGGGCCTCTCATGGGTGTCTTTTCTGAGCGGTTTGAGGTTCCATGAGGACTTTTCCTTTTGGTTTCTTTGAGTTGAAAAACTCAATCATAATATTAGTTGTGTTTCATTTTATTTTTAATATCTTGATATACATGTACAACTAATATGTGTTTGTTTGCTCTTGCTTCCAACAAGTTAAGTTTTCTTGCATATAGGTATCTATTCTTGTCCTTGTTGGGAAGAAAAATGGAGATATAAGGTTATTTGTTGAATTAAAAAATTTGAACATATCCTCCTTAAGGGACAAGTATGGCTTGCCTGATATAGAGGCCATTCTGCAAAGAGTTACTAGGACATAACTAATGTGAATGATGGATGGTTTCTAATAGTATAAGACTTCTTTTACAACACCATAGGGAACATATGTATATAGTAGAATGCTATTTGGTTGAACCAATGTTGGTGCTACTTTCCAGAGAGCCATGGATGTGGCTTTTGTGGATTTTATAAAAAAACTCTAGTAGTATATTAGGATGACTTGATAACATATTCAAAGAAAGAAGATGATCATTGCATGCATCTTGAAAAGGTATTTGTTAGAGCCCTAGAATATGGTATTTCTTTGAATCCAAGGAAATGTATTTTTTTAGTTACTAAAGGTTAAGTTTTAGGGAATAATGTTTGGAAGGAAGGATTAAGGATAGATATTAAGAGAGTAGAATCCATTGATAAAATTCAAAAGCCAAAGAATGTAAAAGGCATTTAGTGATTCTTTGGGTAGATTAACTTTTTGAGAACATTTGTTACAAAATTTGTAGAAGTAGACCCATCTCTACAATTCTCTAGATAGGTTCTGAGATTAGATGGGATGGTGAACCAATCATTGTTTTTCAAAAAATAAACAAGCAATTAAAGATGCCCCTATTTTAAGAACCCCTTATTACTCAAAGCCCATGCACATTTCTTTTGCTTTATTGCAATAGTCCCTATTACGAAAAAATGGACTTGAGCAACCCATTGCATTCTTTAGAAAATCCCTTCAACCTATAGAGTTGAAATATGAGATAAATGAAAAATAGGCTTATGCACTTGTCAAGGCTATTAAAGCATTTAGATGTTATCTCAACGTAGCTACTATGATTTCTTTTGTTCCAAGTGCTGCAATAAAATTAAGATTCTCACAACAAGAAGTGTTAGGAAGAAGATGCAGATGGATCAATAGGATCCAAGAATTTAATATCAAAATTCAAATCACCAAGTTGGTTAGAGGATAAGGACTTGCAAAATTAATAGCAGAAACAAATTTAGAAGAAAATTAGATAAACCAACTTGATGATGATTGAATAAGTAACTTGTTGGATATGGATGTTTGTAAATGGTACAAGGATGTAATTTATTATTTTCAACACATGAAGACTTCACTGGAGATGAGTGATAATTAGAAGAGGGCATTGAAGTTACAAGCCATTAAATATGTGATTATTAGAGGAGAATTGTGATGGAGAAACATGGAAGGTGTATTATTGAAATGTGTTGATGAAGAATAGTCATTCAAGATTCTAAATGAGAAACATAATGGAGTATGTGGAGGCCATTTTATGGCTAAAACAATAGCTCATAAATTTATTAGGGTTATATTCTAGTGGCTTTCATTGTTTAGAAATGCACATGAACTTGCAATGAAATGTGATGCTTGTCAAAGATTCACAGGAAAGTTGAAGTTATTTCGTGACCTACCATTAAGGCCAATGGAGGTACAAGCACCATTTCATAAATGAGGATTGAGCACTTGTGGATTCAAGTAGCAACATATTATTTCACAAAATGAGTGGAAGCAATCCCTACTAAAAGAGAAACTAGTAAGGTGGTGATGAACTTTATCCTAAATAACATATCATCAAATTTGGTTGAGCTAAAAACATTATCATAGATAATGCTATGTGTTTCAGATTAGAGGAATATGAATGTTTTTGCAAGAAATATAGAATTACAAGATCTACATCATCCCCATATCATCCTTAAGGAAATGGGCAAGCATAATCTAGTAATAAAAGCCTATTGAAAATCATTAAAAAGATTTTGAATGAAACAAGAAGGCTTGAGACTCCAAGTTACCCTTAGCACTATGGGCTGACACTAGGGTAACAATGAAGAAAGAAATATGTTGTGCACCTTTTGACTTAGTTTATGGAATGCAAGCTAGATTACCACAAAACAACCTAAATGGGACATATAAATTTATCCAAAAACATGATGATTATGTTATAGATGAAATACAAATAAGACTTGATGAGATTCTGCAACTAGATGAAACTAGAAGAGAAGCCTCTACAAGAAATGCAAAATTGCAATTACAAGTAAAAAATCTATATGACAAAAGGAAATTAGTAAGGAATTTTGAATAAGAAGAATTATTAGTACTTTGGAATCTTAGAATGGAGGATAAGGGTAAACATGGGAAATTTGATCCTATTTAGCTTGGCCCATATATGATTCATGAAAAGTGGGGATAGGATTCATAATTCATCAAAGAGCTATCAGGAGATATTTTGGAATTTCCAGTTCATGGATAATTCCTAAGGAAGTACTTATGTTGAGGGTACTTTTTGTTCCATGAACAGTAGTTTTAGGGCTCTATACATATGTAAATACTCTATATTTTATAAATGTATTGTGTTCTTCCCTTGATTTTATCAAGTGTTGCTCTTTGAATAAGTTGTCACCTTGTCAAGTATGTGGTCTACTTCTCTAGAAATACTAAATTTTTACATGGATGCATGCTATCCATTATCCCCAGATAGAGCTATTGATGGTTTGAAATTTCACCATCCTAAAAAAAATTGTGAAGCATTGTGAAAATCAAGTGAATGTATGTAATTAGGGTTTTCATGTATTCTATTGCAGAGGTCTTAGTTGAAAAACCCTAAATTGGTTAACCAGTTCCCTAAGTTGGGTTACCTTTTTTATTCATTCTTTATAGATCAAGGTCATGTTGAAATATTTTAACCATGGCATAAACTCAGTCAAAAAAAAATATTCTATGGTTGACATTCTAATTTTCTAAAGTCCTATATCAAAGTGGGAAAGCATAAGTATGAATGGGAATATTCCATATCCTTTCCCGATCTCACAACTAAGTATGAGAAGAGCATTGTAAAAGCTACTATCCAAGTGTTCTGACCTTACATCTAGAGGCTCACACATATCATCTTAAGAGGGTTTTGATTAAGGTAAAATTATGTTATGATCTTACACCTAGAGTTATGAATGTACGGTTGTAGGTCTTTTTAGTAAAGTTGAAAATGTGTCTCGAGCATACAATCCAAAGGTTAAGTGTAGCTTTATAAGAAAAATTCCTTAAGTCTTAAAGTGAGTCATGATGATATGCTCTTAAGGAAATCATAAAAGTGCAAGTCATGTTTTAGAAGTCATTTGAAGATACACTTTGGTCTTAAGTGTAAGTGCATAAAACACTTTCCTTCAAGAAAGAAGTCTCTTGATCTTATGCTCTGAAGGAAAGCATAAGGTCATAAGTATGTTTTAAAAGTTGTTTTATGCTATGACTAAGGGTTAAGCATAACATCATAAGGTTCACTTTGATGCTTCCTAGAGTTATGAAAAATGTTGAGCGAAATATTGATAGTCTATTATGAAATAGTTACAATGCTATGATGAAGGTTGCTAACATCCATCATAAGTTCATGACTTAAAAGGACTTTAACTGTTAAAGTTCCTATCTAGTAAACTATTGAGCATAAGAGTGGAGGTTTCCAACAGTCAAGTTTGTGGAGTTACAAAGAAAGGAAATGTCCAATGAGGCATACAATCAGAAGCCCTAGTAAGTCAAAGATACATGAAGTGATTTCATAGAATATGAAAATGATAAGGGTTTTCAACCAATCAAAAATTTTGGCATAAAATAAGAATGCTTAGTTGGATGCTAGTGTCACCAAATTTATGAAACAACACTCTGACTATGAAATTTGAATCCTTGTGCATGTAAGCATTTAATAAAACAAATGAAATTGATGGAGTGTGCTTTTACATAAAGACATTCTCTGCAACCAAAAAAAGTACCAGCCATCAAAGTTGAAGAATTATTGAGTTGTAGAGTGCTTGAGCTTTTAGATTGTTTAATTTTTTCTTGAGAGTTTAGGAATTCAGAGCTTATTTGTAGAGAGAAGATGTCTAAAACTGGAGGTGATGAGGCATGTTTCAAGGATGTAGAAATGGTCTAGGCACCATCATAAAAAATGGGTAAAAATAGGCAAAGGAAGTCGAATATATATGCAAATGAGTGGGCTAGGCTCCTACTAGAGTCATCAAATGCAATTTCAAAGAATGACCATAGTTTCAATGATCCAGACATAAACTGTAGAGATGCCATTTTCACAGATACAAATGGGTATTGAATTGTTTATGTTTTTTTACAGTAATAGATTCAAGAAGCCACCAACCTTGAACCCATGGAGGAGGAATTTGGAAAATATTATCTTTCCTAAAGTGTATGTTGATGTGGAATTGTTAAAATCCCTAATAGAATGATACAATCCTACAACCAAATCTTTTCATAAGCAAGATGAGAGCATATTATGTACTCTAGACCGTCTTTCTTTTATTGAAGCCTTTGGGCTTGAAGGGAAAATGAGTGTAGAGGTGGATATTGAAGACTTTTAGGAGAAATTTGAAAGGAATGTCAAGCTTTATACTAGAAAGTTGATGATCCATCACATTCCTTATGAGATAAAATTAGTTGGCAACATCCCTAAGAAGGTGGATAAGATGCTCCCTGTGAACAAATTAAAAAACTATATGTAAAATACAATCTATGGTTTCCATAAGGCACTTGAAAGTGATGGATTAGATATGGTGTATGGGGGACCCTACCTCATATCCTTGAACATCCAAGACCCCTTCACAAACATTGAATATGATTATGTGAAATGCATCATTGAGGAGATGCAAGAACATATTGCTGTAGACTAGAGGGGAGAATTTGGAAATTTCAAATTTCATCATTATTCATTGTTGATGCATCTGATTCTATATAAGAATTTTAGCTACTTCTATACTAATTTCATTGATTAAACATCAAAATTTATTTGAGACTTTATAGTGCAACTATTGACTAGAGTATGGGATAGACATTTCCCTTATTCTAGTTCTATTTCATTTTTGAATAATTTTAGCTCTATTGTCATGAGAATGTTGGGTGCCCAACAATATAGAATCTCTAAAATTTTAAGGAGAATATTAAGTCTTGCATGGTTAAAAGATGATGCTAAACTATATTATAATTGGGAAGATGTCTTTTATTTCAAAACTTTTCAATCATAAGAGTCTATGCATGCCCCCAACCCCTACACATACTACCAAAGTATAGACCTATTAGGTTGGGGATAATGGAATTTTTATGATAGATCATTATGATGGATAGGGAGTACTTAGGCCTTGAATTACATAAGAAAACATTTTTGTGTAGATTCTTTAAGATTGGTGACTTTACTATTGGCAAAGAATCTATTGATAAGATTCATGAATTTTAAAGGTAGTATAATTTATCTCCTACACCCTATAGAATTTATGATCCTGAATATGTAGTTAGTAATTCTTTAAAGGCAATAAGAAATTACACTCTCCCAAATAATAAGGAATTACCTCAAGAGAATATAATTAGAAACAATCTGATTGAGAGTGATGTGGAGGACATATTGAGGAAATTGAAGATAATCAGAGAGTGAAGAAGGAGATGAAGGAAAAGGAGCCTTGCTTTAAGGGTTTTCTTTTAGAAGTTACCTATCCATTTAGTCTTGAAAAATTGTGGCAAAAACACTATCATATCATGTCACAATTGCCACAAGAATTAGGAGAGGAAGATATAGTAAATCCAGACTCTCCAAAGCCAAATGTAGAGTTGGAAGAAGAGGAAGACCAGCTTGAAACATCTATATGGGTGGCAAAGTGAAATAAAAGGAAAAATATTATCCATATGCCAAAAAAAGTAAGGAGAAGACATTGCAAATGATGCCTAGAAGAAGCTAGTATTTTTTTGTCATAGGAAAAATTATTTGTAGGAAAGAGTAAAGAACAAAGAGATCCTTTACATATTTGTAGTTAACTGTAGCAAGGATGGATGATAGGATCATCCAAGATGAATTTTTTAACAAGATGAAAAGTTTATAAAATTAGAAGAGTTTAAAAGATTCTTGTATTAAGTCAAACAAAGTGAATTAACTTTGATGTTGAAACCAAGGGAGAGTAAGGAGAAGACAACAAAACTTATTAAGAAACTCTTGGCCTATGATCCAAACAATGAGACCATGGTAGTGAATGAGGAAAAGGATCTAGTATAGAGAAGTGGCATGTTGTTGGTGCATAGGTAGGATTTGGGTATAGCCTATACTGAGAATGCAATTTGCTGAGCAATTGGAAATAGAGAGGCATCTCCAGAAAGAGAGGGAGGAAGAGATAAGAAAGTAATAGAAGAAAGAGAAAATTTAATCAAAAGCATTGTTTCTTTGAAAAGGAAAAATGAAAAGGTTGTAGCTCCTTGGAAACTAGTAATGTTGGATGATGTTGTTGATTTGAGAAAGGAGCAAGAACCTTTCTTGAGTAACCAAGAATTTGAAAAGGAAGCCCTTGTTGTTAGACAGGTGAAAAGTTACAAAACCATACCAAATGAAAATAATGAAGATAAAAATATAGGATCCTCTATTGTTGAGAAGAACAAAGGAAAGAAAAAGGTGCTTGATATTACAATCAATGAGTCCATAAAGATAAAAATCACTCAAGCCACTATGTTAGCCTCTAAAATAAAATTGGAGAAGAAAAGAAAAGATAGGGAGGAGATGGCAAAGGAATTAGAGAGAGTAGAGAATGAGGCTTCTATTTCTAAAATGAAGGGGAATTATCAATTTCTCACAAGCACTTCAAATGTCTAGACAACAACTACTCCTGAAATAAGTATGCCTTCAGGTTCCATTGCAAAAAAAATGCTAATAAGATTGTTACATTTTATGTTCCCCATCTTCTCCAAAAGTAGATACTAATGTTAAGATGGTCTCAAGAACTATTACAAATAATAAATCTATCTCTAGTGGTAATACTAGGGTGGGTACACAAAGGAGACCAATCCAATTAAAAGGATATATGCATTTGTGTTTTAATGCGATCCTTGATTATCCAAATGTTATTGTGCAAGAATTGTGAAAAAAATTGACTAAGTTTTCTAGGAATAATGTTGTTACTTGTGAAGATTATTAGAGATGTTTCTTAGAATTGTTAAATGATGATGAAGTTGAGCATGAGGATGTAGTTATGAAATTATTTGTGTAGTCATTAATTGAATATGCATGAGAATGGTTCAAAATATTGCCTAAGGGATCCATATCCTCATGGAGAGAAATGGAGCATTTTTTAAGGAGCAGTATGGTGATAAACCTAATGCTAGTTACATTTTGAGTGAATTCAATAATATAAAGAAGCTCCAAAATGAATCTATCCTTGAATGTAATACTAGATTTCAGAAGTGGATGTACAAATTATTTCAAGTTATGAGACTTGATGATAAGGTTTGGCTTACCACTTATTTTAATTCTTTTGATGGTAAGATGGGGTACTTGTCCTTAGTGCTTTCTTCTTTGTATAGTGTGTCATTTTTCTTGAGTGCCATCTCCTTCCTTTGATCCAAGAACTTCCTAAGTTTCTCTTTAGCAATCTTGACCTATTCCAAGGCAATCTGTGAATCAAGATTTTTGTTCTCAGTAGTCTTTCCCAACTTATATGATTCCATCTCCAAGATCTTGTCTCTCAAGTCGTTAAACTTCTGATAAGAGAACCAACACTCTAATGCCAATTGTTGTAAATCTAATCAGGAAAGTAAGATACCAAGAGGGGGGGGAGGGGTGAATTAGAACCTATGAAACTTTAACACTTCACACAAGTATCAAATCTGATAGCTTCACCATAAAATTTTATCTCAACAATATCATATATCAAATGAACATTTACTGCAATGTATAATTAGATCTAGCATCTAATAGCATGAATAACTCACAAACATGTAAAGTAACTCATAAAACATAAACACAAAGATTTGGTTACATAGAAACCCTCCATTATAAAGGTAAAATTGTGGTGGGGATGATACCCACAAATTTTCACTACTTCAACAATAAATTTCTCCAGTTAGGAATACATTTGATAACTTCTAATAATCTACCCTATGAGGGGTATGCCCTATTAAGATCTTACAAGACTTATGCAAATTACCTTGATTATAGGATTTAAAATTACAACTAAGTACTCTGTTAAGAGATTTAAACCTTAATTATACCTCTTAAAATGTATCAGTACTTGATCCTTCAGTTTACACCAATATGCTGATAAGAAATCTCCTCTATTCATAAATTGATCACCTCTCTAATTTGATATGTCTCTACAACTGCACTTCACCACTCTTCTTAGTGTCTATAATCTATTTGATCCACCTTCACCGTTACATGCATCCAATTCTTCACACTTCTCATGTACAAAACAACCTTATGAATTAGATCATAGATCCCCCTTAAATAGATGACTGGGTAAACCTTCTAGATCCAAATCAACAATCTAGAATCAATCCTTTTCCACTTAGACTTTCCAATTTTTTGAATGGAGGAATCCCTTGCCCAGAGATTAATTATCCTCAACAAAATTCATAATCACCTCCTTAACCAACACTTTGATCTTTAAAACATACTTCTAGCTCGACACAAATTTTTAAAATAGATTTTAGTGACATTCCAAAAAAAATGTAAAACCATGTTACTCAACACTTAAAACATATTGGCACTTGGCATAAACTATTTCTTCATGCTATCCCTTGGCCTTCACTATGCTCAATATTTACTAAATAACCTATTCTATGTAACAGTTAGCTTTAACTAAACTCTAACTAACTCGACATTCATTGATATCTCTAGATTGCTTGACAATCATGTGAATACTTGGTGACCATTAGCACACTCGACAGTAACTACTACTCAGTACTTGTCTTTGAATATTTAGAAGTCTTCATTCCTTCACTCGACTTTAGTGATGACTAAATAATCTTGCCTTATGAATGACTAAGTGTTTGACACTAATAGACAACTTGACTTAAGGATTAACAATAATGTGTTGTTCAATCAATACATGAAGTGAAGAAGATAGTTGGATGAAGCTTAGAGTTGGAACAAATCAAAAGGATAAGCTTGAATAAGTATTAGTATTGGTTGGTCAATGATGGGGCTGAAGTAGAAGATTAAGTAACTTTAGTAGAAGTTGAACAAAATAGTTCAAGCCAAGTGAGTGTTATTGCCAATAAAATGTGTGAAGAAGTGTTAGTAGCAATCAAACATAGTAATGGCTAAGTGAGTCTGTTGATGTTGAGTGAGACAATACAGTGTATCTCAAGATGCATAGTAATGACCAAGCTGAATAACATAGTGATTTTTGAGTGACAAAACAAGTTACAATTTGAGAAAGAATTGAATTTGAGGCCAACAAAGCTAATTTTTTGGATGAATCAAAGAGCTTGAATGATAATGAATGATGAGATGATGTATTTAATGCATGAGGAGAGTTTGTTTAGTGATAAAGAGAAAGGATTTGATTAGAAGTTTCTAGAAGAAGAATGAAGAAAAAATGATGGAAGGATTCGATGAATCTTACCTAACCCTAAGATCAATAGTGATGTTTAAGTAGAAAAATATCAAAATTACTTATTTAAGGAGGCATCAGAGATGATTTCTAAGGTTGGTTCATTGTTAATTGAGAATATTAAGGAGAAGATATGAAGAACCTAACAATAAAGGATAAGTGTGGAGAGTTGGTGAGTTATGATTTCTTGAGGAGATGCCAAGTAGATCAATAATGGAGATGTGAATGGAGGCTAGAAAATGAACCACTGATGAGCAAACGAAAATTTGAGTTCACAAAGTGAGTTGTACTTTATAGATCAAACTCAGTATTACATTCTAATCATTGTAGCAGTCAAAATACTTTAATCAAGGTTGACCTAACAGTCATTTTGTAAATTCTTTAATCAAGGTGACATTCTAATGGAATGATCCAAAGTCCTCTAACAAGGCCACTCCTAACAAGGTGATTAAATCCTTTAATAGGGTCACATTTAATAGTGTGTTGTATAACCTTTAATAGGGTTGGCTCTCAATCGAGCTTACTTCAGAAGAGTAAAAAATTGGTAGTAACATACGTGGTTGTTTTTTTCCCAAATTGGGTTTCCACATTAAATCCTGGTGTCAAAGTATGTTTTACATGTGTCAATGTTATTTTTATGCATGCTATATTTTTATAGTATATAATTAATTGGAAGTTGACATGTATAGGAAATAGAGAGTTAAGAAATTACATGAGAAGTTAATTGGCTGATGATATGCTATATGGGTAGAGTTATTTTATGAGATGTATTAAGTTGTTTGAAGTTAGTGAAAGTTGAATTGGTACATCTGGACCTGAGGATAATTGATTTACCCCCCTCTTAGTTATTCTAAATCATTATAACAATTTCTATAAGATCCTTGGTATGTGCTCTAAAAAACTGAATCAATCAAACACTTTATTTGGTGCTCTAAAAAATTGAATCACAAGCACTTCATTTGGTTATATAAAAATTGAACAAGAGAATCATTACATTTTAAATTTGGGCTCCAAAATCAATAAAAAAAAGTATTGAATAAAGTTTTAAAGATAATATTATGACTCACACTTAAATTTGAGCCTAAAAATCAATCACAAAAAATCTTGAATGTCTTAAAATGAATGAAAAAATGCTATGACAAACACTTCAATTTGGGTCTAACACAAAACGCAAAATTATCAAATAATTAACGATAAAACATCATTATTGACTAATCAAATATTTTCTTTGAAGATTTAAATTTTGTGAAATTCAAATTCCAAAAGTGAACATATATGGTTAATCACAAGTGTCCTTTTTGTAGATAGAAAATACTTAATCTTCAATTTGGAAATGAACAAAACTTCATGGTGTGTTTTAAGGAGTGTTTCTCAACACTTCCTTGAGATTGTATTTTTTTAAAATTAGATCCATTAAATACATAATGTGACCTAATTTTCTTTCAAGAGAAATGTGATAGCCTTGTGGTCCACTTCTAGAGAGGCTTGTTCTTTGGAAAACAAACATCCCCTTTAGAGAACAACCTCAAGCTAGTAAAATCCCTGGACAATATAGAAATAGGAACTGAGTAAACTCTCACTTCATCCCCTCAAGCTTAGGCAATGCTTCTTGATGGTAGTCTAAGGTAGGTGAATATTACTATAATTTTTGCATGGTCAGCTAGACTCTTGACTGAGTCACACACGTACAAACTAATTGGAGAACTCCAAAGCTCTTACTACAAACCAACTTTTCATATAACCCCTTATCCTTGGGATGTCACTCATGGTGTAAGAGAATATAAGGCTTCTTAGAAGTTACTCACCATTTGTATTTTCCTTGGTATCAAAATAAGGCTACTTGGGCTTCATCTCTAAGAGTCCTCAACCCTACAAGAAAGGGGGCTTCTATTTTCCATGCCTTGAAGGTTTGTTGACATGTTATTTTTTTGATAAAATCTTTTATTAAATCATCTCTTAGGTTGAGAGGGAAACAACACACAAGAACCAAAAAAATCAAGATTGGGCTTGAGTTTTTGCAATAGCTGCATCAAATTCATTTGAGTTTTTGTGCTCAAATAATCTAGTAGTGTCTTCTTCTTGATATTGAGTGTCATTTTGTTGAATGGACAATTCATTTCTTCTTTTCAATGAATGTTGCAATTCATCTCTTACCTCCTTGAGTTGATGTAGGACAGGTTGTACTTCAATCTTCTGGTTCTCAATAGTCTTTGCCAATTTGTAGACTTCCATCTTCAAGATCTTACCTCCAAAGTTGTCAAACTTTCCTTTGTAGAGAACAAAGCTTTGATACCAATTGTTTGAATTAACATGGGGATAGTAAGTTCTAAGAGAGGGAGAGGGGGTGGGGTATGAATCATC
The DNA here is from genome assembly GCA_028749045.1 of Cupressus sempervirens. Classification (NCBI taxonomy): domain Eukaryota; kingdom Viridiplantae; phylum Streptophyta; class Pinopsida; order Cupressales; family Cupressaceae; genus Cupressus; species Cupressus sempervirens. The sequence goes on along the minus strand of CM053784.1, from coordinate 218,208,184 downwards.
ACATAATTTTTTTACCTCTAAAACATTTTACCATACATCTATCTCATAACTTAACATGTAAACTAAAATATGTAACCATTCATCACATGCAAAGCATAAAATAAATTAACACATATCACATAAGATTTTGGTTACCTAGAAACCCTCCAAGGAGAAGGTAAAATTGGGGTGGGGATGACACCCACAAATCTTCACTACTACAATTGTAAAGTGTGGCCTATTATGGCTACAACATTTTGATCATTAACTATGATCCACCCTATGAGAGGTATACCCTATTAAAGTCTTACAAAGACTGTTAGGTCTCACTTTGCTAAAGGATTTAAACTCACAATTAAGTAAGAACTCTATTAAGAAATATATAAAATCCTATTAAGAGTACTATGTGAAGATATTTACTCTATATCACCTGTTAGAATGATCCAACACCTGATCCTTCAGTTAGCACCTTACTACTTGATGTCATATCTCCTCTTTATTGGTAATCTCTTGATCCTCCTGATTAGATCTATCTTCTCTTTACCTTTCACTACTTGTCTATGTTCCTCTTAGATTGTTTCTTCATTGCAAAACTCTATCTTAGCCATCTTCTCCATTCTTCTTTCACACTAGATACTCTTCTTAGTATCCTCCTTCAAAATTATTTTATAAACATCATTGAGATGAAATTAGGTTAGAATCAACAACTTTGGTTGATCCATATTACCGCCTAATATTGCTTCCCTCAATCTGATTGGATGCATGCATTGCATAGGGATGCTTAATATGACTCTCTCCTTATTCCTTATAATAAAAAAATCATGTTCATGATAGCCAAAAATGGTTTACATATAAGTTTGTGTCATTACAAACATCTATGACATAAACTATTCACTTGACATCCATAGGATTTGATGCTCAACCTTCACTGTGCTCTATATACTGATAATCAACTTCTGAATAGCTTTGCACTCTTTTTGCTCAGCACGTAAATCACTCAACACACTTTGATTGCTTGGCACCTAAGTGACTCAACACACATTGTCTTCTTGGCACATACTAATTCTCAGCACTAACTACCATATTACTCAACATGTATTTCCTAGAGATTTATGCTTGACATGCTCTATTCATTTGGCTCACACTAATCACTTGACTTGCTCTATTCACTTGGCATGCACTATGAATTTGGCTTGCACTATTCAACATTATTTGCTAAATAGTGACTAAATTCTTTGACATTGCCTTGTGAAAACCAAAATGAGATTAACATCTCACACACCCACTTTTTGGAATTCAACCAAGTTTGGATTTCATTTATTCTATTTACATAAGAATCTATATTAGTCAATGGTACAACCAATTTTAGACCTGACTAAAGGATCCACCCAACTAAGTGCCCCCATCCCTTAGGATAACCAACCATCCAACATGTAGCTATTAGTACATGCCACACCATAACAAACCACCGCATCACAAGTAGCATCCATCAACATTCCTATCACTATTGCTACCGTCACACAACCTACATCCACCCTATTCAAAATTGTGAGACTCATCATCTCCCAGATATTTTCTTCCATTGTTATCTCACAAGTGCAAGTGTATACATCATATGCCATACCCATCAGTAGTACCACCTTGTCATTTGAGAAAATCTCTTAAGAAATCCCATAATTCACCACAAGCATTTTGCCAAAGGGGCCTAACAATTAACTCCATTTTCTATGTAGATCTATTACTAATCCATTGACCCTCATGTAAGGTATAACCATCCCATTTCCACTTGGACCATAGGAGTTAACACAGGTAGAAATAGAGGTCATTAGCATCCCAACCATCAATCCCATTGTAACTACCTTCTACACCTAGCCACAACAACCACACTACCACCATTGTAAAGTTAACTACCACCCATCACTAATTACTTTGCCTCCCCTAAGAAATGACCAAATTGTACCACTATTGTAATAGCCATAGATAGGGGTAACCCCTTGTTGGAACTACAATTGTTGAATAATTTTTATGTTGTCATTGATGTCAAACTTTACTTGTAAGACATTTACTAATAGTGTAGAGTGCCATATCATTTGATTGATGAAGAAGATTTAAAAAGAAGGGATCATGAGATGACTTATCGAAAGGTTGAGTTAAGATGTGAAAGTGTGATGAAATTATAATGGGAACTTGATAAGATAGTATGATAAAATGATGAGTTATTTATTTATTACAGTAAGCAAGGAAGAAAGATTAGTTAAGAAGAAAAAGAATTAATTGAAATTGTTGATCCTTAAGGAAATCATAGTTTTGTCAGTTAGTGAAAAATACTTAGACATTCATAAGGAAAGGTTGGCCGGTCATCATTGCGATTGAGTCATCTTATACAGACTGAGAAATATAATGAAGGACTTGTATATATTTTACTTTATGTCAAGGCAATAGTTACTGCTGAGCAAGTTATGGTCGCTGAGTACTCCAATATTATAAAATTTGTTAGAAGAGAAGTATATAAACTGAGTGTATTATTATGTTGATCTTGATCAAGACCGAGTAACAAAGTGTGTGTTGAGTAGAGCTGAAGTCGAGTGACAACATGCAAATTTAAACATGGCTAAGTGTTAGTAGCACTAGTGTTGAGCAAGTCAATTTTGACATGATTGTTTGTAATGGCACAAACATTGAGGTAAACCATTTTTCCATGCTAGAGATACTTTTATATGATTAAGGAGTTAGTTATGGAGGTGATTATGTGTTCCAAGGAGGACCTTTAATCCCTATGCAAGAAGTTCAACCAATCAAAAAATTGCAAGGACTAAGCACTAAAAAGAATGAATCTAGATCATTAATCATGATCTAGAAGCTTCACCTAATGACTATTTAAGAAGTGATTGTGATGAATTTTTTATTATGTTTTGGTTTGTATGTGAAGTATGAAGGTGAATTGGGAAGAGCAATTCATCATTGCAGAGAAGTAGTGAAATGCAGAGTTAGAGACAAATCAGATTAGAGAGGTGACCATTGATTGTAAAGAGGAGATATGTTATCAATATTGTAGTGAAAATGAAAAGATTAGGTAGTGATACATTCTAACAAGTGTTTTAGGGTGTAAATCATTTAATAGTGTGGTTTAACAGACCTTTGTATATTTGTTAACAAGGTACTCACTTAGTTGTGAGGTAAAATCCTTTAATCAAGGTAGAATATATAAGTATTGTAAGCTCTTAATAGGGAAGACCCCTCATAGGGTAGATCATCAAAAGTGATCAAACTTATAGCCCTATTAGGTAAAAATTATTTCTATAGTAGTGAAGACTTTTTGGGTGTCATCCCCACCATAGTTTTACCTTCACCTTAGAGGGTTTCTATGTAACCAAATATTTGTGTCATGTATTATGAGTTGTTTATGTATTTTGAGTGTTATTAATGCAAATAGATATTAGATCTGATATTATATTATAGTGAATGTTTCATTTGGTTTATGGTAATGTTTAGATAAGGGTTAATGGTGAAGTGATTATATATGATTCATGTTTGAAGTGTTAAAGTTTTAATAGAACTTGATTTGCCTCCCCCCTCTATGTATCTTACTTTCTCATTAGATTTAGAATAATTGGTATCAGAGATTAGCTCTCTTGAGAGACAAGATCTTGAATATAGAATCCTATAAGTTGGGAAAGACAATTGAGAATAAGAAGATTGATTTGCAGATTCCTTTGGAGCAAGTCAAGGTTGATAAATAGAAACTATGGAAGATATAAAAACAAAGGAAGGAGATGATAATAAAAAAAAATGAAACACAATACACAGGAGAAAGTGTTGAGGACATATGCAATGAAGGAGGATCAAGTGACATTGACGCAATAATATAATATCTACTAGAAAGGAACAACAATCTAAATGAAAAAATAAAAGAATTGAAGAGAGAACATGAGATGATGTTAGTAAGCTTATGTGAAGTCACTAAATGGAAGAATACAGATGAAGATGAAAAATCTAGGACTGAAGAAGACAAGAGAAAAATGACTGTAAGGTTAGATGAAAAGATTACTGAGGTACAAACTTTGGCACATAATCAATTTGACATAGTCAATCAATTGTTAGGAGCTACTCAAGAGAACACAAGAAAGTAACTTGAGATCATAAATCTAAAATCTGAAAATGATAGATTGTAGAATGAGTTAAAAGATGAGAAGGAATTATATGAAAGAATGATCAAACCTAAAGAATCAATAAGAATTCTTGATGAGAAGATGAGAGCATAGAGAAGACCTCATGATACTTCTAGACTAGGCTTTACCATGCAACGAGAATCATCAAAGCAAGGAGAACAAAGGAATGCAAATGAAAGGAACAAAGAGCCTAATTGTTATCATTGTGGAAAACTAGGCTACACAACAAATGTTTTCAAGAGCAAGTTTGCTAAGTAGAGCCCTAAACTAAAATTCAAAGGTTATTGTTTCAATTTCAATAAACAAGGATATCAGGCACATGAGTGTAGAACAAAGGTTAGTAAGACACCATTTACTTCTAGATTTGAAGGTTTTTTGTTATTCATGTTAAAATTATGGTCATAAAGAACAATATTTCAAATCTAATGCTAAGAAGAATTGGACACCTAAGAATCAAGGAAATGTACCTAGGAAAGGTAACAAGATTAATTGGGATTATAATACATGGTACAATTACCATTTATGTGGAGAGTATGGTCATATTGATTGCATAAGGGCATATTTTAGAGGAAAATCCAAAAGATGGATGAATGGTGGCATAGTTTGTTACCGCTATCATAAGGTTGGTCACTTAAGTAGAAACCATATCAACTGAGCACCAGTATTCAACCATGAACAAGAAAAAGGAAAAGTAACAATTGGAGTTGAACAATTAAGAAGCCAAATGAAGGGAAAAGGAAGAAGGAAGAAGGAAGCAACAATAAAAATGGTATTGAGACCACCCAATCCAATAAATTAGGTGACCCCCCTACTACAAAATAAGAAACAAGGTATGTATAGAACCATGACTCAAATTGCTAAATCTTACATCAATTCCTAAGTTTGAATGTATTTTAGTCCATATCAACAAGTTAAAAGATGCACAAAGACAAAATTTAATGTTTGAACAAAGTTGTGTTTACACCAAGTTGAACTGTTAGTATTGAATGAGTGTAGTATTAAAAATTTTCTAAGTATAAAGAGGTCGAGTAGTAGTTGTGACCAAGCTGAGGTTTTGGGCGAGTTGATGGAGTTTGGAAGTATGATAACTGAGTTACTCTGTATTGGATGAGATAGTTGTATGTCACTCTCTACAAGTATGAAATATTATTGAGGCCTTAAAATTTGAATTCTGAGGTATATAATGGATTTTTGAAGTCATTTTGAGCTCAAAGAATTTTTTTTTCAAAGAGAAAAGAGAATTTGAGCACTTAGAGAGAATTTAGTAAAGATTTCAAAGAGATTCAAAGTGGGTCATTGGAACTCATTTTGAATTATGAAGAAGTTGCAGTTGTTGAGTTACATAGGAGTTCATGATCAAAACCCTAAATTCAAAGAAATGGAAACTAGGTCATCATGAAGTGTAAAGAAGCAAGGATTATAGGTTAGGAATTCTTAGTTAGTTAAGAATGATGTATGTACCCTACCTAAGTATAAGGGAATTGCTAAAATTGTGATGAAGGGTGATTCCTCAGGTGCCCTATCATCAATTATGATTCATGATGTAAGGTCATGATATATGTGAAAAGTTAGAGGAGTGGGAGATTATGAAGTGAGATTGGAATATGAAAAGTTGTGTGAAGAAGGGGTGCTGAAGGAATAACATGAGCATATCAGAGAGAAAGGATTGAATCATGTTCTTTGTGGATGGGGGGATGCAACCATTTGATGCTTAAACATAGGTTACCCTCAAAAGGAGTACCACCATATAGATAAGAACTTAATTTGATATAAAAATGCTAGGGACCTGTCATGGTTACCAAGAACATCAAGGACATGTCACTGATATTGCATATGACTAACTTGCAAGGATTGCCCCAACATCACACATGAGTCCAAATGGATTCATAATGGAAATGATGCTTGGTAACCCACACACATGTGATATTTCCCAAGTGTACCATGCAACCACAAGTGATCACATATTTGTATATGTAAGGGACACATCCGACCAGCTCATGGGTAGAATGATAAACAAATTGAAAACTGATCAAGTTCTCCCTCTTGAATTGTCTCATTCATAACACACCATGATATAAAAGATCATAACAACCTTGAGGAGAAAAAAAAAAAATTTCTTAAAAAAGATAATAAAAAACCAAAATTGAAATCCCATATCAAAAGAAAGAGTAAATCCAAGGAAAATAACCTTTTTCCAAAGAGATCTATAAGAGGGGATACTGGTAGACCAAGGTTGGACACGAGGAAGGATGCATCCTACAAGGACCTATTGGTAGCACCTAGAACCATGATTGAGTAGAAAACTAAAATATTTAGGAAAATACTTTAATGATAAGGGATCTTGCATAAAGACTTTCAAAAGAGAATAGCTAAGAGAACCAAAGATCCTAATCAAACACACTCACACAAGAATTCAAATGTGCACAATGGGACCAAGTAATGATTAAATACAAGGGGATATGCACAACCAAAAAATCAAGGTATTTATATGGACTATTATTTGAAATTTCAATATCGTAGGATAGAAAAAATTGTATTATACAACTAAAAATCTTACAATGAGGAGATAGACAAACAAACTAATATAGTACAATTGTGAATTACAATTTTTATGGTACAATGTGAAAAATACCATGATATAGTACACTAGATTTTCTTTTTGAGATCAAGAATTAGGATAGTATTGAATGTTTCCTCTATCATGTGATGTTGGAACACCATGTGGATATGGGTAGATGGATGAGTGGATGATATGGAGATTTGGGATGATATTTTGATAGATAATAGGTGGGTCCAAGTGCACATGGTTTCTATTTGTAGGTTGTCATCATGGTACCTACTAAAGATGCTTAAATTTCCAAGTTTTCACCATTGGACACTTGTTTCTCTTTAATATTTCTCTTTTCTTTTTTGATATTTTGATATATTTTTTGTTATCATCATGTGCCTAAATTTCTAGGTTTTCACCATGATGATGATTTTTTAAGGACATTTTATCTTGTAGGTATACTGAGTGGTTAATTTAGATGGGGATGATCCTTTTTTTGAAATTTCATTTGAGTTGGATGTGATATACAACTAGGTGCTCATAAATTTGCTGTCTTCTTTTATCATGTAAATCAAGCTAGGTGAGTCCAACATCTAGATAATATTTGTTACATATTTTTTCTTACAAGGATATACACAAGGAAGGGAGTTCAACCTCTAAGGGTAGGACTTATTTCACACCATGGACTAGGGAGTATGGGATTTCACCCATGGAAGTGCAATTATGAGGTGCAATATTCCCAAAGGGATGGGTTGATTAATAATTCTGATGCCAATTATAAACAAAATCATTAACAAATTTTTTGAGGATCTTGAGAAGGGTTTTATTGGTTGCCTCATTTTGATCATTACCTTATGTGAAATATAGGCTAGAAAAGTGATGGTGGATGCAAAGGGTAGAGAACAACTCTTCCATGTTGAGACTCTCAAAGTTTCCTATGTGGTATGTGAATATGGTTGTAGGGATATCGAAGTGAAAAATAATGTGGTAGAGGATAAACTTGGATATGTGAGCTTGCATGGCATTGACAAGAACAACTGCTTCAATCCACTTGGAAAAATAATTTGTCATTGTGATAATCCATTTGTGTCCTTATGAAGAAGAGGGTATGATCACCGTGACAAGGTGGAAACCCTAGTATACAAAAGGCCATGATGGTGCAATGGGCTATAGATGTTGTGTTGGGGCATGTATCAGGTTTGAATGCTCTTGAAATGGTATACACCTCTTTCTAAACTTAGAGGCATCATGTTCTAATGTGGGGCAATAATACCCAACTCTTAATATCTTCCTAGCTAGGACAATGTTGCTCATTTAGGCACCACAAAGTTTGTTGTGTACCTCTCTTAGGGCCATCAAAACCTTGTTTGAGTTGAAACACCTATAAAGGATATCGTGATAACCTTAGTGAAAAAGGTTCTGGCATTGGGTTTGTGTGAGGTGGGAGATATGATACCATCTTCAAGGTAAGCATATATCTCATGATACTATGGGGATTAGGACCAACTAGAATAAATACCATCATTAAATCATTGTTCTCAAATGAAGGCGTATGTAATTTCTTGACCAAGAAATCATATTGTGAATCTTGTTGGAATAATGGATCTATAATTTTTTGATGAATAAAGGAATTTATGGATTCCATGTTCATTAGTTATACTATTTTTCATTGATGTCAAATGTTTAGTGTAATATTTTATCTTGTTACGATATATTTAAAAAAATTATATTATAAGGAAACATGAGAAGGGTACCAAGAAAGAATAGTTAAAAGGAGACTTATTGGGTAACCGTTGGAATACATAATGGAAGCAATGCTAGTGATGAAGTATCATATTGGGATATTAGAGAAGAAGACTTATCGGTTAAGTGAATCTCTTATCAAAGTAGTGTGAAAAGTCAAGTCAATATTAGGTTAAAGAGATGAAGATTGTTTGAGAAGTTTCGACATATACAAATGTTATTATGATAATTGGATTTAGGTTTAGGTTTTGTGATATACATAAGAGGAAGAGGTGGGAAAGAAAGAGGGTATCATGATTGGAAGACATATGGATGGAAGAAGGAAGTATAGAAAAGGTTGGTGACAGAGCTATTAGAACAAAAAAGCATAAAGTGAATTGAGTTCATAGAGAATAGTTAATGGTATGTTATTATATTAAAGAGATTTGAAGGATTTGATAAAGTAAGGAAGTGCAAACTACAAATAATTTTTGTTTCTATTACCTTCTTACCATTGTAATAGCTAAAATACCTTGAAAGGGTGGCCTTAATCAGTTTGTTGTAAAACCTATAACAAGGTAGTATTCTTAGATTAGAGTATTGAGATATTTCAGAAAGTTTATTCCTACTAGAGTAAATATCCTAATAGATCTAGAGGAAAATCCTTTAACAAGGTACACTTGATAGTTTTTTGTAACCATTAATTGGGCAAGCTCTAACATAGTGCATTCTAGAAGATTACAACATTTGTGAGTACTGTTATCACACTATGGATTTGAACCAAATTAGGTTTGTATGAGATAAATGTTTGTGTTATTATTTTATAAATGCTTTTATAGCTCTGTGTGATTTTTTATGCACTTAATTGATAACAATGTTATAGGTTAAACTAAATCTTATTGGTGAATAGTATGGAAATCAATTAAAAGTTGTAAAGTTGGTGATTATTGATTCACCCTCCCTCTCACTAATCAATAATATACCTAAAATTGGTGTCAAATATTTGGTCCTTACTTTGGAAGCCTAACTACTGAGGAAAAAGATCTCAAGATGTATAGGAAGGAAGCACCTAATTTTTACAATTATGAAGATGATTTTGGAATGTAGGTAAGTAGGATGAAACTACACCTATAACAACTTGGAGATAATGTAGAAGACTATCTTACCATAGAATATACAAGACCATCTGGTCCTCTTGATGATGCACAAAAGAAAAAAAACTTATCACAAAAAATAATAATGATAGAACTACCTAGTTCTTTGAAGAGCTCTGAGTATGTTGAAATTTAAAATCTAAAGACTATTAAGGAAATGTGGGAAAGACTACTTAAGCTACATGGTGGAGATGCTCATGTTCCAGAGACCAAAGTAGAAGGACTAAAAGGAAAACTATATACCATGAAAATTAATGAAAATGAGACCATTGATCACTATATGACAAGAATAAAAGAGATTTTTTTTGCAATCAAAGGAATTAGAGGAACAATTGAGGAGAGAGAAGTTGTAAGTAAAATGTTGAGGACCTTACCTAGGTGATATGAAATTAGAGTTTATGCCATACAAGAGCTAAGAATGATTGATAAGATCAAGATTACCATTGATTCTCTTATCCATAGACTAGAAATGTTTGAATTAAGCAACTATGATAATAGTTAGTTAGCTAGTAAATTAGAATTTCAAGCTTTAGCAAGTGAAGAACAAGACCAAAGAAGAAGATTTGTTGATGATGGAAAATATGAAGGACTAGAAGAATAAGAGAAAGAGTTGGAAGAGATGGAATCCTTGATTTCTAAAATATTTCCGAAAGGAAAGGGTATATATAAAGTAAAGATTCTTATTTCATGTTGGAATTGTAGGTAAATTGGTCATTTTGCACACATGTGCCCCAACAAACCAAAGAAAGAGAAAAACAAGAAAACGTGAACTAGTATAGAAATAATAAACACTTAGAAAAAAAAAGAAAAAAGGCATGTTACATATATGAGGATGAAGATAATAAAGATGATATTGATGGAGATGATGAAAAAATAGTTTTTGTTGTTGCAAAAGAAGATCCATCTAATAATAAGGTTTGTATCAAAGAACATAAGGTAGTAATCACAAGTATGGACAAGAAAAATGATTAGATCAATGATAGTGGTTTCTCTCATCACATAACTATTGGAAGTATTATTGGGAAAAAAGATATTGAGAAGGGGGAAGGGGGGGGTGAATAGGGATCTTTAAAAAGTTTCAGTAATAAAATAATTAACTATATTCACACCTAATCAATCTCATATCTTAGATCTCATACCATATAATTATAAACTTGTAATTCTTAAATGAAATCTATCTAAGCATAACATCCATGAAAAAATAAAATCATAACACAGATTTTGGTAATCTAGAAACACTTCAAGATGAAGGTAAAACTAGGGTGGAGATGAAACCCACAAATCTTTACTACTCAAAAAACAAAGTTCACCTGATAGGGCTATAATTTGATCATATCTGATGATGTACCCTATGAGGGGTCTCCTTTGCTAAAAGATTTTAAGACTATTAGGTCCTACCCTGATTAAATTATTTTACACTTATAATGTAGTATGGACTCTGTTAGGAGATTTAAATAGGTCTATAAGAATCACTCTATTAAGAGATTTTCCCTGACTTAATCTATCAATACTATTTTAGTAATTGATCCTTTAGTTTTCTCTAAAATCTATTTACATATGTCCTCTCTTCAATATCTCAATTTGATCTCCTTATCTGATATGCTCTATTATGTTCTTCATTGCTAGGTTTCTATCTCTGATCTCCTTTCAAACTTAGCCTTCCTTCGCTTTGTACTTATCTTGTTTACTCCTTCACACCCACTTCCACTCACTGTTATGATCTTAGGGTTAGAACTCTTTTTAAATATATAATTGTAGAAAGTTCTTGATCATAGTCAACAATCCAAATTTCATCCTTTTATTATTTGAGCCTTTTCATATTTTGACTGGTTAACCTTCTTTTCCTGGGATTAATGCCATCTAACAAAATGTGTAATCTTCTCCTCAACTATCTCTAGAATCTTTAAATGTCATGTAGAAGTTGGCTAAAATGAGTTACATAAGTGTTTGTGCCATTACAAACTCATATGTCAAAATTGGTTTACTCGGCACTTGAATGTTCTGATGCTCGATCATAACTAACATTAATTCTATCTTTTAGCTTCTATATGCTCGACATATACTGACTCACTCGACATTAGCTAATGTAGTCCAAGGTAGGAGAATCTCAAAAGGAGATGTCCAAACCCCCACCAAATAACCACACATAAAAAACACAACAACAAAGCAATAATAATGAAAAATATGATACCAAATCACAACTTTTTATTCATAAAATAACTGATTACATGCAATATACCTGAATGTAAGGCCTTCTAGGTTAGGGCCAAATACAAAAAAAAAATTACAATATTAGTTCTCTAAGATCCTACAAGGTCCAACTTACAATCTGAATCCCAATTAGTCCAAAACCACAACTAGATAAGAACACCAAGAAGAATCCACACATGTACCCTCAAGTCCACTAAACGATCCTTTGGTTCTTAAGCCCCAACTACTAGCTCTTCAAAGTTCACATCCTCTTCTCCAAGATGGATCCTCATAATGCCTAAAGACTCTACATGACCCCCTACTTATACCCAACTAAGCCATGAGTTAGCCCAGTTCATTACAAACTAAATTAAATCCCTTACATTGAATATATGTTGAGCCACAAGTCAGCTACAATAAAAATTAAATACCCATACATAAATTAAATTCCAAAAGATGACTCACAAAAAACTTGATACCAACAAGAACCAAGACCAAGCTAAGTGCTAGAGAAAACCAAGCTGAGTATCAGCCAAACCATAAGCAATGTTGAGCTCCGAATGCATGTCGAGAAACCAACATATGTCAAGCTCCATAGAGCATGCTGAACTCTATAGAGTATTTCGAGCTTCCAATGATGATCAAGCCTCCTTTAATGACCAAGCTCCTCAACTACGTGACCAAGCACCACTATTAGGTGACCGAGTCCACAACATTTAACCAAAATACCTCCAACCATGAAAGATTGCAACCAAGCCTAGGATGCTCATACATCAAACACCCTAGGTTCAAAAATATGTTCTCAGTAGCTAGAAGAACATCTTTTGGGATTTAACACATAAATCCCAAACTAGTTCTTCACATACATATCCTCCAAGTTGTCAACTTTTACACTCTTTCCCTAGTTCTTCTTCTACTTCTTCAAATCCATCCTTAGTGTGCTACAGGTCTACTTTCCATATTGATCTCCAACCTTCTAAAAATTTTCCAACTCAACTTGCATGCCAATACTTAGGTTCCTCCTATTGAGCTCTTCATTCTGGAAAGGAATCAGGGAATACTTCCTACCACCTTTCTCAATAGTAAACACATTCTTGACACAATCATGCACATCCCTATAATCATATTTCCAAGATCTATGAAGGAACACATGACAATTGTTCATGTCCACAATATCACATAGTACTTGTTCCTTATACTATCAAATCTGGAAATCGACAAGGCATTTCTCCCTCACTTCCAAATCATGCTCAACTTGCAACCAGCCAATCCTATAAGAATAAGGGTGTCTCACTCTCTTCAAAAAAAGTTTATGAACCATCTCCTCAGCAACAAGGTTATTAGTACTATGACCATCCATAATCACATTGTAGACTTTACCACCAAAATTACAACAAGTCCTGAACAAACTAGTCCTTTGACAAGAATCTAGTGTCCTCTAACCAACCAAGACTTGCCAAGCTAGTAAACTCTCTCCTTACTTTGGTTGATTGTCTTGGATTGCAACCTCATTCAAAATAGCAACTTTCCTACCATGAGGACATTCAAAAGATCTATGCCCTTCTTTACCACATCTAAAACAATTACCACTAAACTGACCTTCACCTATCCTCCTCTTCTGATCAATAGGTTTTGGTTCACCTTGTGCACTCAATTTAGCCTTTGCCGAGTTATCTTGCTTCTCCTTCCCTCTAGCATTACCTTGAATTTTATTCTTCAACTTATCTACTACCTTTAGATCATATTGATAGGAATCCTTAACTAAATAAATATTCAGCATACCAACCTCATCCTAAATATTGAATCTCAAACCATTAATGTACCAAGCTACCTTTTCCTTTGACAATTCTCTATGCCCAGATTGAATAGTCAACTTGAAGAAATCCTTGGTATAATCTTTTGTAGTTGTATCTATCTTCTTTAGATTCTACAACCTTTCAAATAATTCAAGTTCATAATAAGTAGGAATGAACTTAGCCCTTCAATTTAGTCACCATCAACCTCCAACCAATGATCTTCATTTCACCTTCTTCTTGGTCTCTGTGCAGTTCTTTCCACTAAAGAGTAGTATGTCCTTTTAGGTTAGTTTGTGCCAACCTCACTTTGAGAAGATTCTCAATATCCTTAATCTCAAAGTAGTCTTTCAATTCACCAATCCAATCAATTAGGTCTTTAGGAGTCAAAGTACTTGAGAAATTAGAAACCTCCATCTTATGCTTCAGCTTCAACCGAGATCCAGGTCTAGCAAACTAACCAACCCTAGTTCCAATAGGTCTCTCCACATGCTTAGTTCTATCCTCACCACTAGACCCAATAGCTTCAAAGTCTTCAACAAATTCCTCATGGCCATAAGCAGTACACACATACCTAGGTATACCACCTAAAGCACTCACAATTTTAACAATTAGGTCACTATTCATCAATGCAATCTCAAATTTGAATTATGCTCTAATCTTCTCTAACGTTGTTTCCTCCACAACATCACTAAGATCATCAGTTTCCCTAGGGTCCAATCTTCTTGGAGGCATCTTCTAGAATTTCAAAAACCCAAAGCAATAGATCCACCAATCTAGAAGATCAATCATCTCTACAAGATTGACCTTCTCCAACCCAAGATCTTGATGCAAACTACCTCAACTTTGGTAATCTATCCACATACTTAAGAACAACCTTTTCTTTCATACCACTTGATGTAGTACAAGGAAGGAGAATCCCTAAATGATATTTGCAAACCCCCAACAAATAACCACACAATGAAAAAATAACAACAAATAAATAATAATGCAAAATATGATACCAAATCACAAATCTTTATTCATAAAATAACTAATTACATGCAATATGACCGACTGTAAGGCCTTCTAGGTTAGGGACAAATACAAACTACAATTACAATATTAGTTCTGCAAGATCCCACAATGTCCAAGTTACAATCCCAATCCCAACTAGTCCAAAACCACAACTAGATAAGAACACCATCAAGAATCCACATTTGCACCCTTAGGTCCACCAAGCAATCCTTTGGTTCTCAAGCTGCAGCTACTAGCTCTTCAAAGTTTGCATCCTCTTCTCCAAGATGGATCCTCACAATTCCTAAAGACTCTACAAGAACCCCACTTATACAAAACTAAGCCAAAAGTTAGCTACAACAAAAATTAAATACCTATACATAAATTAAATGCCAAAAGTTGGCTCACAGACAACTTAACACCAACTAGAACCAAGACCAAGTTGAGTGCTAAAGAAAACTAAGCTGAGTATCAGCCAAACCATAAGTAATGCCAAGATCCTAGAGCATGCCGAGCTCCTAGTACATGCTAAGAAACCAACATATACCAATCTTGATAGAGTATGTTGAGCTTGTAGTGATGACCGAGCCTCCTTTAATGACCGAGCTCCTCGACCATAACTAGACCCTTCAGTGACCAAGCACCACTATTTAGTGATTGAGTCCACAACACTTAACCAAAATACCTCCAGCCATGCAGGATTGCAAAAAATCCTAGGATGCTCCTGCATCATTAACTAAATTTTGAAATGCTTGGTCTCTACTATGTTACTTGACATCTCTATTGGGGTGCTTGGAAACCTTTGACTTGCTCAATATATGATAAAATATAAATAAATCATCATATGAAATGTTATTACCTCACCTAAACTCACTATCTCATATTTTGTATCATATTTATCTATCATCATCTATGATCAAGGGGTGCTATCACTAGGTAGTAATCCCTATAGTTGTTTTCCCTTTGAACATGATCTAGGTCCTATTGAGTGGATTTAACCTATTGTACAGGTGGAAAAAATAATGTCTCTTTTGGTATGAAACTTAGTAGTTGTGTAAGAGATTGAATAACCTCTTGTTCTTTGGGTTTCTCTGTCTCTCCCATCTCTTTCTCTTCTTTTTCCTTACTCGCATCTAGTTTAACATTTGTGACATGGGTAAATTCTGGAAACACAATTATTGCCTTGCCCTATTGCTCAAAAAACTACTATAATTGATGTGACTTGAAAGTTGTTAGTCTTTGCACTTTCAATCATCATATAATCTTGTATTTGTAATAAAACTAGATTGGTAAAAGGTAGAGAGGGATATGATGCATCTAGTGTAGCATATTTCAAATCATCCTTAGTCAATACCTTTTGATTCTATGGAGATGAATGAGGAATTCCCTCAATTGTGACAACATCTTGTTGTTCACACCCTTCTACTAATTTCCTTATCAATTCTGCAAGTTTTAAAACTTCTTCTACATCATCTTGACCTTCTAGTTCTCCTTCACCTCTTCCTTATTCTTCTTCACCTTCTTTGTTAGGTGATGGAATAAGAAATCCAAATGCTTCCTTCCATATAAAATCTCTCTCTCTCTCTCTCTCTCTCTCTCTCTCTCTCTCTCTCTCTCTCTCTCTCTCTCTCTCTCTCTCTCTCTCCCTCTACTTTATGAGCCTTATTCTTAAAAACTTTGTAAGCCCTCTCCTTAGGCATAAATCTCTTAACTAATTCTTTCAGGGTTATGGACATATGCATCTTTCCCAAATCTGGCATTGTTTGGGCTAAAGTGGTCTCCTTGATCTATCTTTTAGCGAATAATGGCCACTTCCACTTAGCATCTACTTTATTGTATAAATTCTTAGGGATGCCTTCACCTAAATCTATAGGTGTAAATTTAAAATGTATCATCATATCTAGCATAGCTATTTCAAGCTTCTCTTGATCATCTTTATTTAAAGAATCAAAATTAATTGTCTTCAATGCTGCTATACTAGTGATTCTTTGATCATCTCACATACTTGGTCAATAATCATTGGAGGTGATTTGGGTACAATCTAAAATTTCCTGAGATCATTAGACTCTATTTCTTCTTCATCTTCCTCCTCCTTAGGTGTTATGACCATTTTTCTCCTCACTCTCTTAGGTAAGCTTTTCTTTTGTGTTTTGGCTAACTTCCTCTTTGTTGGGGTATCTTTCTACTTTGTAGTTGGAGACTGAGATTCCTTTGATCTTATGATTACTTTTATTTTTTACTCTGGCTCTAATGTTGTGATAACCTTGATTACAACTTTCTTTAGATTATCTTTCACTTTTGAATCAATAATCACTATTTTCTTCTATTTCATTACCTTGGGCTTCGAAACAACTAGCTCTTTTCCCTTTGATGATTCGACTTCAACCTCATCTTTAGATTCCTCATTCTCTCCTTTTCCTTCAGTGTTCTAAAGTTTACCTTTGCCAAGTTTTCTATCAAGATCCCCAACCATCTTCTTCTTTTCCTAGCCATCTTGGGTACTTTTGTTTCCATCATCATTTTTATCTTGGTTCTCATAAGTACCGAATGACTTGACATTTGTGTTAATCTCTTCAAACAATAATACAGTCACTACTGCTATAACTTCAACGTTAACTTCATATTGCATTGGCCTCAACCATGTAACCCTTGGTAGTACTTCTTGTGCATAGATAAAATTTGTATCTACCCTAAAATAGATATCTTCAAAATAGTTATCTACAACCGACTTAGGTATCTTCATCCTTTTTTTCATCTTGTTCTTGAATTCTTCAAAGTAGTTATCCATTATAGCTTCAAAAATTTCTCCCAATTGATTGATCAAATCATTTATTTACTCAATATATATTTTGTTGCTATCCAATGAAATTGTTCATACCGTGAGGAATGAATTTTGTAAATAGGAAAATATATAGACAAGTAGGGAACCAAACTTGCATGAAGTATTCTTAACTTTGATTATTGTTCCAATATTTTTAGATAATTATTGCAGTTGTAGCTCGAAAAGATCATATATATGACATTTCTTTACAAATTTGTACCCTAAGTCCACTGCAATGCAAGGTACGCTATTCAATCATCTTGACTGGTAGAATTTGTGCATGATCATATGTATTGCAAAATCTATGACCGGATCTATAATCCCATTGATTTACATGCCATGACCATTCTATTTCACCTTCATTTGTTGCTTGACAACATCCTTTGCAAAACTTATCATTTTCCTTGGTTTGTCCAAAGTAGGGTACCTAGTAACTCAACAAATGATAGCCTTGTCAATCTTCGCTGGTCTACCCTCTAACCAAATATTCATGTCATATACTTGGCTCAATAAAATATTTATCCACTCAAGCTTGAAAACCTTTGGAAAGGATAGGGCACAAGTCAACCCTTTCTCAGCAACTTTCTTTTTCTCATCTCTTAACACTCTGTTGTCACATAATTTCTCATATGCCACTCAAAGTTCATAATCTCCAATTTCTTCTACCTTGTACATGTAACATGATCTTACATCATGAATCATCAATGCTCTAGGTGGGATTGATGAAATGACACCAAACTCATCACCAGTCAATGCAATGTTAGGATATTTCTTGAAATTTGGTGGAGGACACTGATCATTCTTCATAATTTGTGCATTGTTCTCCTTCAACATGTCCTTCATAGACACATATGCAGATGATTCCATTTTTGAACTAGGGTTTTATTAAATTTTCTTCATTAACTTTGAAAACAACTTAATTCGACACCAAAAACTTAACTTATTGTGATCTTTCAATTTTCCAATGGCATGTTGTGATTCACTTGTTATGTTGCTAAAATTGCCTTTATAGCCTTTTAATTGTTTGTGCACTAAAAATCACTTGGTAAAATGAAAATGAATGTCAAAATTTGATATATATCTTCAATCTTGTCCATTTAGGTCTACAATAAATGTGTTTGTACTCTGGTAGATGCACTACAGTTGGCTTGGCCTTTCATGCCTCTCTTCATTAAAATACTTGGTTAGTATTACTTTTCTCGGTTAGTAACTATTTTGTTCGGCTAATACATTAGCTCGGTCAGCATAAGCTCTTGGTCTATATTGAAATTCTTGACCAATACAAACTATATTACTGATGCTCGACAGTTGATAGTGAAACATATTCCATTACTTAATTCTTCTCTAAGATTTGTCCTAATGAATCTTGATTCATTCTGATGTGAATTTTTACTCACATATTTTGTTAGGAGCTTATGTATAATTGATGCAATGCAAGGTAGGAGAATCCTAAAATGACATATCCTAGCCCCTAACAAATAACCACAACATGGAAACACAAAACAAATGCAAGATTTGATACCAAATCATAACTCTTTATTCATAAAATAACTGATTACATGCAATGTGTCAGATTGTAAGGCCTTCTCGGTTATGGCCAACTACAAAGAAAGTAATAGTTCTACAAGATCCCTCAAGATCCAATCCAAACCCTAGCTAGTCTAGATCCACATTTTGGTAGAAAACTCCAATGGAATCTCAACTTGTGCTTGCAAGCCCTCCAAGAAATCTCCTAGTTTACCAAGCCTCAGCTACTAACCCTTCAAAGTTTTCTCCACCTCTTCATCCTCTTCTCCAAGATGGATGAATCCTCCAAGCTTCCTTAAGAGTCCACAAGACCCCCTACTTATACGCAACTTTAACCACAAGTTAGCTTAATAAGCTACAAATTAAATAAACCCTTACATTAAATATATCACTAAATGAATTTGTACTCAAATTTCGATGAGTTTTGATCAAAATTTTGACCCAGGTTGGTTGAAATTTTGACCAAGTAGTTTGTCGCTATTTTTCTTGTCAAAATTTTGACCAACTTGTAGGTTGGTCAAAATTTTGACGAATACATTTTTCAAAAAGTCTTTGTCTCTACTCACTCTGATTTTCCATTTTTGGTCAAAATTTTGACCAAATATTGGTTGAAAAATTTCAAGAATTAGTCAAAATTTTGACCAATTCTTGGTGGACAACTTTCAAGATTTTTTTGAAATTTTGACCAAATATTATTAGAAAAATTTGAAGAATTTGTCAAAATTTCAACCAATTCTTGGTGGAAAAATTTCAAGAATTGGTGGAAATTTGGACGAATTCTTGGTCAAAAACTTTCAAGAACTGGTGGAAATTTTGACCAATTCTTGGTAGAAAACTGTCAAGAATTGGTCAAAATTTTCACCAATTCTTGGTCAAAAAATTTCAAGAATTTGTAAAAAATTCCACCAATTTTTGGTTGAAAACTTTCAAGAATTGGTGGAAATTTTGACCAATTCTTGGTAGAAAGCTATCAAGAATTGGTCAAAATTTCAACCAATTCTTGGTGGAAAACTTTCAAGAATTGGTCAAAATTTTGACCAATTCTAGCCCAACCCACAAACACGATTCCATGGTCATGACCAAAAGATTGGTTGAAATTTTGACCAATTGTTGGTGGAAAACCATAAAGAGATGGTCAAAATATTGACAAAACTAAGAGGTTTAAAAAAAAAAATAGAGTGGATGAATCCCCCAACGAATGCCTACCTATGGACTCTCTCTTAGATCATCTTCTTGGACTAGCACAATTTTAGAAGAGGCTTAGTAGTGATTGCCATTCTATAGCGCATCTATTTAATGATTTTGAAGTTGATCTAATGGTTAGACTTCATCTAGCATTAGGTGGCTACTTGGCACTCTACCAATTTGTTATGAACCTATCATGGCTAATGGGAGATTTGATAACAAAATCTCCCAGTGACCCTCCAATAGAATCAGTGCTAGTGTTCAAGAAAGACACATTTTCTAGATTTTGAATTTAACATTAGCATCCTTTCTATTTGAGGGTTGTGAAGAATCTTGATTGCTATGCAAGGGCTCCCCAAAGTCATCTCTATGAAACTTCATTAGCACAATTTTTAGAATGGTTTGATAGTGATTATTGTTGTGGTTTAGTAGAAAGTGATCTAAAGGGTGAGCCATCATCTAACAGTTGTGCTGCTTATCATGAGTGGTGAGAGAGCCATTTCCAAGAATGAGAAAAGGATGAATGCAATACCAGATTCCAAATGAAATCAATGACATCAGATCTATAAGAGTGGAATGAAGTAGCAACCCATTTTCTATGCACAGCTTCGTAACGATGCTTTTCTTTCTCACTCCATTGGCACAAATTTGGGAGTGTGGTTTGATAGTGGTTGTTGTTCTAGTGTGTCATTGCAATGATCTAGAAAGTGATGGTAAGTATAGAGCTTGTATCTGGCACTTGGGATGTTTGTGCAAGTGAGTAGGGGACCTTCTATTATGCAAGCTTGGTTAGACAGAGCAGAGCTATTGGAACCATCATCAACCACAGATGAATCATTAAGAGCAGAGTTTGAATCCACGAACCATTAGGGGCATCAAGTTTGATATTCTCAGGGAGGTCCATCAAAGAATCAACCACCATGAGGATGCACATGAAGATCTTTCATGAAAACAAGGTTTCAACATAAATGAAAACATTGTTGTGTGCAATCATAGCACACTACTTTCGACAGTGGGATCCAACCTGGTACTATCTGCATGTTGGTATTCAAGTCTTTGGATTCATCTTTGGGGTGGTCGGTGTAGCTCTTGGAGTAGCATTGTATAATAAATTAGATTCCAATGTCCATGCACATAGAGGACTTGGAATATTCATACTTGTGTTAGGTATCCTTCAGGTTTGTTAATAGATCTGTATATTTTACTTTTTTCCTATATTTTTTAAAGAAAAAGATATTAATACTCTCTCATTCCAACACTCATGGAAATGTGAAGATGGTTGTTTTAGATTGATAGATAAGTGCAAAACCACCACCTCTACCACCTCCATGGACACCCCCAAAGTTTCTTTCTATATGGCACATGCCATTACATACTAAAGGCAACCTTTAACATCAGAAAATTAGTTTGCCTTTTGCTAGGCATTGTAGAGATGTAAGATTGCAGATTGTGGCTTGAAAATTTTAGTTCACCTGAATTTGTATATCATACCACCCACTCCATCATTACTCCTATGCCAACCCCTCACTATCCCCTTACCATCAAAAAATTAAAGCCCTTGGCCCTCCCACCCTTGTGTCCCCCCATCTCCCAAGCCTCATGGAACTATGGTTTTGGCAGATTTTTTCATGGAAGAATTTGTAAATTTTTAATCTAATTTTTGCCCAAAAAATAGGGGGTTTAATTTCTAGGCTGATTACCTGAAACTTCATGCTAGTTGCTCACTGAAGGGTTTGACTTTTTTTTGCTAGATAAAATAGACTATTTTCCAAAGTTTGTTGGAGTTGACTTTAAGATCATTTTTTGTGCATTTAGAAAATGAGAGGGATTACTTCTTAGACATTTCAAATATCACCAAAGTTGATCTCAATCCTTCTTCACATGAAGGGGATAATCACAATTTACAAGTTTTAGCAACTAAACTAGTAGTACGAATTAAGAAAAATAAACATACTAAATATCAACTTAAAGAACATGTAAGAGTCTTGATTTCTTCTTTCAAATCTATGATAAATAGTTCAACTTAGCCATTGAATACAGTAGATAGTTGTTTTGATCTCAATTCAAAGAGCAATAAGGATATTATTGGAAAGATCTACAAATAATAGTCCTATGGAAAGTAGAAAAATGATCAAAGAATAATAACAAATAGCCTTAAATTTATTGGGGAAGCAAAAATATATACAGTGAAATTGATATTATTGATATTAAGAGAATGAAGGTCAAAGAAAAGATAGAACAAACAAAAATGAGTCTATATGAATTAAAGTTCATAAAGACCTCAAAGAAATGATTACAACAAGTAATGATACACATGTTGCTAAACAAGTTTTTTTGAATGCCAATGAGAACATATGCCACCTGTGGTAAAATAAATATAGTATGGAATATGGTTGGACTAAAATAGGAAGTTTTAGAGAAAACTAAATTTTAGAAATGCTACAATCAGCTAAAGGTTGAAATGCAAATGACTACTTGTCAATTAGTTCAAATGTTCAAGCAAAGGATAATTCTTTGGTTATTGATGTTGATACTATCAAGGAGAGTTTCACGGTGATGATAGAAAAATAAAACTCTGATAAATAGGTTTTGATGTGGGGTCAATAAGGAAGCCTATTAATATTGAAGTTGTTATTGCTCATTGTGTTGCTCATGTTTCAATGTTTTGATAACAAAATGTAATATACCAAACATCAAATGACACAAAATCACAATGGTAAACAACCTTATGAATAGAGAGCAGGAAATGATATCATGCAATATTTAGATGCACTTAGATACAAAATAATAAGTAGAGATAACTTTATTTTTTTGGAACTGATATGATAGTATACACAATCACCCCAATAATTTATTATAGTATGCCATTGAATATAATACTTGATTTGATAATGTATTTTGTATGAGATCAAAATGATCAAGGATGATCCTTTGTATGATGACAATGAGGTATATATTAAGCAATCTCCAATAGGTCTCCATGCCCAAATATGATTGTGCTTCCAAATATTGTGACAATGTTGAGTCCAAATATGTATAATGTAGATCAAAAAAGCCTTCCAATTGCCAAAGTGGTTGAAAATGGATTTATAGTTGTACAAATATATCCCTGGCTTAATAGTCACCTAAATTTATGTCTCCCATTATGGATATTGATTGATGTGTGTAAATGTTTAATTGATCACCCTAAATCATAGATATTATTGCTTGGTTGATGCTAAACTTGACCTACAATCATGCTTGGAAGGAAATTGCTATTGTGGTTCTATATCATCAGATACTTCGATATTATTGTTAGGCACCTTGCGCACACATATACATATGTATCTACCTTTTCCTTGGGTATAGTCAACTCCAAGTAGGATCAACTTTACCAATACATTTCTAAGAGTTGATGTGTGACCATGAATAGCCAAAAAGTGTGGGTTAAAGTAGTATTTTTTTGAATTCTAAATATTGCATGACTTGTTTATAGTAGAGCTGGGCATATGCCTTGCACAATCACATCATAATACTCCAACTTTTGTAATGTATGTTTCTCTAAGAATGATCTGTAATGTTGAGACCCTTCAATATCACTATTGAAGATCAGTTGCTACTATTTTTTTCTAATGTTGATAGATAAGTATCCCCCAGATGTGAGAGATATGGGTCTGCAAGATGAGAATGAATTTTGGTTAGTCCAATAAAGTTGTAGAGTGATTTCATCTTATTAGAGAAACTAGAAGACTATGGGGGGATATTTCACCTCTGAAACTACTTCTCCAATCATCTCTTTAACATGAATAAAAATAAAATTAAACTTTTAAAGATAATCTCTGAAATGATGCCAATGAACAAACAAAGAGATTAACAAAATTTGAGATGACTAGGTCCTAAATCTCAAGAAGTGGCCCCAGGTGGCACCAAGGAAAAGTCTATACTTAAGCTTATCTAAAGTATGATCTGGGTTCAATGATCTTATTAGTTGCCAACCTCATCAACATGAAGATCATGATATTGCCCTTGATTAAATCGAACTAGTAAGGTTCACATAATAGACAGGGATTTCATGTTCTGACATGTCCATTATATGATATTCCACATATTGATCACAAATTTCCTTTAATTAATATTCTACAGAAAAATATGGTATCGAAGGAAGTATGACATAGATTTAAAATATTACTTTAGCAATGATCAAAGAACATAATTTTGAATAGTATCAAATATTATTAATGATTAATTTAAGCAAGGAGAATACTTGGTGGACTGTATATTAAGGTAGAGCGATCATCATAATTACTATAATATCCATTTATTATCATCGCTTTTAAAATAATGATTATTTGGTTTCAATCAGCAAGAGAGTAGATCAAAAATCACTTTGTAAAGAATGACTAATTCATTAATTAAGTCTAAAATGGATTAGTTATTTGATCAATCAATAGGTGCAATGAAGAGCTTCACATTAAGGCTACGATGAAGAGATGCCACTCAATCATTCCTATCATATGATATTAAAAGTGGATTGAAGATCATTCCAATCATCATCAAACATCTTTTCTTATTTCTAGTTGACATCCATTTGTGGACTGTTCAAGTTGAGCTTCTGAAGGCTATAGGCTTAAGGAAATCCTATACATGCCTTACAGTTTAAGAACTAAGTTTTGTATTTCTAAAACTATATATTTTTTACACTAGAATGTGCAATGTCATCAATATCATATACTGCATGTGATCTAGAGTGTCTACCAAAACCCTTCAATTTTTTAGATCTATCTAATCCAAGTTTCATTTCATCACGTTGACAATACATTAGAGGCATCTTCCATCAATAATAAATCTACTTCCTAATCATCTTTTTCTAGGATTCAATAATCAAACAACAATTAATCAATATCTATCAAGGCAATGCCATACCTCTAACAATCTTCCTCCAAGCTTACCATTTAGTGTCCATTTATTAGGTTTTCAACCAACATCCATTCAATAAATATGATCTACCTATATACACACATATTATTAGCAATAATAAATCTTTTATCATCATCCTCATGTATTAGTATTTTCACATTGTCCTACACACAACACAAATATATTCGCATTATCCATACCCTATCCTTATCTTGTAATACAAATACACTTATTAATCCTTTGTCTATCAACATCCATCTTACATTACTCTTCCACCAAGCCTTGTATGTTGCTCACATCAACAAGGATTCATTTACCACCCATATCAGTATTTATGAACAATCATTAGTCCCATCTACAAATATTGATCAAAATCATGAGAGTAGAGTTCTTAGATATTCTTCAATGCATAATAGAATCTTACAACAGTGAGGCCGCAATCTATACCAACATTGACAAAGAACTTGTCTTTCCATCACTATCAACCATAAACTATGAGTCACTCATCAAATTTTTTTTATAGAGAAATAATCACCTAGTATGCAAGAAAACTTTTGCATCTACTTTTTCAATCTGAAGTGTCCAATCATTATTCAATTGAAAACTAGACCATCACATTCAGATGTCATATCAATTGTATTTACTAAAACAATAAAATATTGTTCAAGTTTGCTCCATGTTAAAGCTGGTTGGAACCTTTTATTTTTATTTTTTAATGTTAGCAACTTAATTATTCTTTTAAAGACAATGATTTATGTATAAGTGCCAAGATTAATGTATTGATCCCACAACCTATATTGATAGATGCCCCTAACATCATAGTGCTTAGTTATGAGTTCCATACTTCTTAAATCATCTTTGAACAATGTAATATAGGGAAAATGCTCTTAAAAAAAAATCCATTTCATAATTTAGTGTCTTACCACAAAAATTGGATGTGCAGTCCACACATGCAGTGCTGGAGAAGTTGTGACAATTCCTCATACCATTTTCTTGACATTAGGATCTAATGCTGCCTTCAAACATGTATTTTATGAAAGTCAAGGTGAGTAGGTGCTAGAAACATTTAATAATCATATTCATAGTTAATAACTGACAAGAGGTAGAAAAGTAATGTGTTTAATTACTTCAAAATTGAAAACTAGAATTAGTAAATCCAACTTGATGGAGCCTGGATTTTCATCAAATTTAGAGTCTCCATTTATGAAGACATGTTGGAGATCAATGTAGTGTCTTTAGATCACTACTCAAAAAAGAGCTTGTTTATGGATTTCTATTTGAACACTACATAGATGTGAAATTTGCATGCGGCATTGACATATACAGAGAATTAATATGTTGAAAGGACATAAACAACCAT
Organism: Cupressus sempervirens; assembly: GCA_028749045.1. NCBI lineage: Eukaryota > Viridiplantae > Streptophyta > Pinopsida > Cupressales > Cupressaceae > Cupressus > Cupressus sempervirens. Next base: position 218,181,844 of record CM053784.1, on the reverse strand, counting down.
ATAGAGATGAGAGTATTCATTCTCATGGAAAAATTTATGAGATATTAATTTGCCTCTTAATCTAATAGGTCTGATCTATCATAAAGGATATCTTGAAGATTTATATCAATTATAAAAGACATGATGGTCTCAAGAAAGCATGAATTCAGAGATGAGTGTATTTAGAGACTCAACCATATAAGAACAACCTTCAGCAATAAAAGACACAATTAAACAATAGTGATAGTTTTGTTTGGAGGTATTAGTTAGGATCAGTCTCATGGAGCATAAAAAAGATGAAGTACGTATATAGTTCAAAAAATATATCAACTAAAATCTAATAAGCATCAGGTTTGTTCAAAGTATTCAGATGCAAATATAATTGATGTACTACCTGATCTTCACCAGACCAAATCATTAAACTTTGGTATGAAGATGCCTTCTACAAAAATTAATTCCTTATCAATACATAGCCAATTATCTCTTTGAGGATATGTGTGAGTATGCAAACTCTAGATGGCATGGTGATATTTCAAACAATAGTGATAGCCAAGAAGAAACCAATTCTAGTTCTCATACTATAATCGATGAAGTCCAAAATTTTTTACTTGTTTCAGAGAAATGTGGAAATGATTATAATGGAACAAATCAGTATTTAAAGAGAAGATATTCCAATCAATCAAATTATATACCATTATAATGGAAAAAATCACATATAAAATACCATTCTTGTGGCTGCCCATATTGAGTACACAAGATTTCAATAATATTAACTATAGAAGAACATTGTTTACATAAAAAAATTAAATGTTTCACTTTGGATCAATGTATACGTTAAAATGTTTTACATATTGAGTTAGTTACTAGAAAAAGATTAATGATCTCTCTATATCTATATAGATAGATAAAAAATATAATATTTTTTGGGGTTATATAAAAATCATGGCATATTTGAAAGAGTGAACATAAGTTGTTCATTGTTAAGTGTTCTAACTAACCAATAAACTCTGAATTACATTGCTTGTCAAATATCAAACAAAAATACCTTCTATTTATCTAGAAGCTGAATGTTGAATAACATTTAATCGAGAAGCCCTAAAAACAAAATAAACATTTATTTATGTAGCCCCTGTGGCTAAAACAACCAAATGGAAGGTGTCATGGAAGGAGACATTTTGGGTTGGATCAACATGTAATAGATGACATGTCTAAAATAAATACATGATGTCTAAAAACTAGTTGGATACATGGAAAAACACTAGGAGGAACAAAAAGTATTGTAATGTAATTGAGAAGAAACATATTAAAAATAGTACGAGATTAAGCACTAAGGGGTTGTAGGAAGATTATCATGCCCAATTCTTGGACTATGATCTTTTACCACAATGTAAATCATGAATGAAATTCCATCTAGAATTATACTACTCACACTCTCTTTAGTGTTTACAGATTTTGCTTCAACTTTAATTCTAGAAATTCAGTGAAGAGGAGTACCCTTTTGTTTAAGCTCATGAGCATGACACAAGGACAAGGAATGAAGGACACAAGACATAAGTAGGATGAGGCTAACAAAAGAAAAAATATGAGTGAAATGGATCTCCATCTCCTAGCCAATTCTCAAATAATCTCTCCCAAGAACACAAATGTAATAGGGTATTAAACACCATAAAATTAGCAAGCAACTTCCATACACCCCATCTATCTTGAATACAATCCAAAATGGTAAAACCATAGAAATTCAAAATGGAGGAACTCAAGAAAAACTAAAGCAAGATAAATTGTTACAATTTTCAAGAGATCAACATTCCATCTCAAATCAAATCTATATTTTAAAGCAGTCCAACACCCTAGGCTAAAAAAAGCCTGAAGAAAAATATAAGATAAAACTAGCTTAATAATAGTAAAGAAGACAAGAAGAACAAGGGTAGCTCCCAAAATGACTGTATTAGCCCGCTTATTTTATTTTCTATTTTTTCTATCATAATATTAAGTATAATAAACCCTACTTCACAATTACAATAGCTTGTGCAACTAGTATAGATATTAAATCCCCATGATTGAGAAATCTCTTCTAATATCTTGTTCTGTAAATAAGATTTTATGCTTAAAATAAAATAAAATAACTAAATTGTCATATTCTAGCAGTCAATAAAATAGTGCTTTTCTACTATTAGGTGGGTTCCTATGGGGGGGAGGCTTAATTTTTATTTTTAACGAAGAGGTGGTCCCATGGAGAGAAAAAAGGATTGCTACATTTTAGCCTTGCATATTGAAGTAGGTGAAAATGGGGTGGGGCAAGAAATTGCCCCACCAACGTAGGAATGTTATGCGCCGCTTGTCAAACATGTAAATGTAGATTTAATTTATATTTTCTTAACATGTTTTAATTATGCATAGATTATCGAAGAAAAAGATATGGTTTCATGGGATCACCAACTTCCCTAAACTTTTGAGCTTAAATTATTAGTAGAACTAGAGTACAAAATTCATGGGACTGTTAGCTATAAAATATTTCTTAAAAACTTGAGTAGTTCTAGTTTTATCATTTATGAAGCCCTATTCCATTAGAACCTAGCCTCATTTATCACTAATGGAATGCCTTTGAAATCCTTCTAAATCTGACAAAATCCAGGGTTTTTGTCTACTAATTCTGCAACAAGTTTAGGGGGTTTTCCTCCTTTAATTTCTAACCTAGAGGATTTCATCCTCATGCTGTTTGACATTTAGTTCTTGCTCCAAATGGAGTAATAATCAAAGGTTTATATTATTTTTTCATTCACTCCCTTCTCCTTGTTTGGCCTCTCTTAAATAGGTCTTTTGTCCAAATCTTGCTCAATATAAACTTTAATTAAAAATTTACTTTATGATAGTATTTATTCCATCTGTTATTCTATAATTTAATTTAATTTAATTTTATGATTGACATAAATAAAATTTGATTGCATTTTCTACATGGGAGAAAACATCTGCTATTCATATTTCTACATCTAGTCTGTGCATACTTCCAGGCTATAGACATGGTTCTTATGGTGAGAGCATAACATCTAGGTTTAATGTTTGAATAGCGGACATCACATTGATTTGTGAGAGAATGTAGAAAATAAATTACATGAATATGAAGGCCTATGTTAACTTTGCCACCCCAAAATGCGTTATCTTTTTTGGAGCTTCTTTCTTCTCTACCTCTTTCATCTTCCAAAACCATCTAAAAGTGTGAAAAATTGTTTCACCCTACAAAAGGATCCTTCTCTTTTCCTTATGCATAGTGAATGTGTGTCACCTTTTCCCTCCTTTCCAGTGCATGGTAGCCAACCATATTAGCTTCTTAGAAAACAAATTACAAATGCAGTGTGGACATAACATTAAACTCATAATTAATGGATCAAGAAAGATTACAATTGAGACAAGAAAGTGTTTGATTTCCTTTACTCCCTTGACCCCCCTTAACCCCTTGCAATCTTAATATGTTTATTTTTATAGCAGACATCCACCCAAAAAAATAATCTACTGATAGCTATAAAAGGCTCCACCCATAATCCCACGAGGAATAGCAATTGAAGTAAACATCTTTCATGGGTAACTGCTAGTTACCATATTTCTCACTTGAAATAAACAACATAAAAAGAAGAAAGGCTAGTCATGTGGGCCCTAGATAATATTATAGAAATGTCTAAAATCTCCATGTGAATGGGTAAGCTAGTCTAGCATTTAATGAATAAAAGATCCATGATTCAGGCCTTAAGGATATCTAAGGACATGACAAACTAAATGTCACATCCTTAGTGGTGGTTCCACACAAGACAACATTGTTTAAAGAAAAAAATGACAACTTTAGAGAAGGGTAAGGGCCCCAGTCTAACACATGAAGCACCAATTGTTGTCCAAAGTTAACTTCCATAGGAACTCTAATGGTCAAGTCAACATGTGATCCATAACAAGGAAATTATCACAACTAGTAAGCTAAAAAATAGAAATGGACAAATACAATCAAAAAACATATGCTAAATTAGAGTAAAAACACGAAAAGTTGAATGGTCACTATTTTTGGGCTATGCAAGATTGCCTGGGTACCTAGATGCTTTTTTGTCACTTTGGGTTCACTAGGCTCCTAGGAACTTAACCTATGGTTATAAGGCCCTAACCCTTACTCAAATTCCTTACTAGGAACACTTATATGCTCTTTGTACTTCCTCAAAAAGGACATAAAGTTGATCCCATTTTACACTTTTATATGCTTGTATTTCTTTGAGACATGGGTTACAATGTTATATCTGAATGAACAACTATGTTCCTAATCACAAAACATGTAGTTGAATAGTAACCAATAGGGTTTTCGAGAATAAATATGGAAGTGATTTAGAACACAAGTGAAAACTGAGGATCTCCTTATCTCCTCACCATTAGTTTGCTGCATCTGTAATCTACAAAATCATTGTACCCATTAGTATGTCCAAGCATGTAATGTTCCCTTCTATGCTTAGGCATGTTATAACCAGAATTAAGCCCTATCTAATATACTTGTGGCCTAAACTAAATGGACTAAGTTCCCTTGAATCAAATCTATGTTAGTTGATTATTCAAAGCAAGGAGAGTTATACAATCACCAACCATATTAAGCAAACTTCCTATTTATGATCCTTAGCATTGATACTACCTCTAACACCATTTTAGTTCAAGAAGAAGAAGATTATTCTGTAACCAAGTTTCTTAGATATCAATCATAATAGGTTCCCTTAAAGTTTAGAGATCCAAACCCTTATCCTATCTTCAGACTATACCCTTAAGGTTTTAAAGGGATGCTGACCTCTACCCTATCTTAGGAATCAATCCATTGGCTAGATTTAGAAAAGCATCTCCTTGGAAGCATGTTAGTCGCTTCCTTTTCAAGTACTAAATGGTATCAAATCTGGACATGGACACACACGCACACACACATGGTATCAATTTTGGATAAGTGTACAATTCAAGGAATGATTGACTTTGACATCTTGTATTTTGGATGTTTTGAACTTTGAAGATAGAATTATATTTCATTAGTTATGCTCATATTTTTGTCATGTTGGATTGATGCAATACATTTTCCTATGACACATGGTTCTAGAATTTGTTGGATGCCATATACAAATGGTCATTTATTTATCTTCAATTCATTTGTATTATATGATATGGTTTCTACTTCATGTTATGTTGTTTACTTACACCTCCAAAACACTTCTATGTGACTTTAGATTGATCTCACTCAATTATGGGGAGGCATAAGAATTATCTCAAATTTGGAACCTCAACTTGAACTTATGAGTAGTTATGAGTGGCCTAGTTCATATTTCATGCAATCTTCTATTCACTATGAGTGATCCAGTTCATATTTCATGCAATATATTTTTATGTGACGGTATTCAGAAGTCATCCACTATGTATTTAATTTTGAATGGTGGATTTGAAACAAAATATAGCTTACTGGTGGAGGATGGCATGAAGAGAAATAGGAGGATGACTTGTATTGTTACTATTTGAATTGTTGACAACCTGCTTCTAATTCATCTGGTCTTCCTCGCTTCACACATGCAAAGTGAGAATAGAAAAGACCTAGGTTGCAAACACCTCTATTTTTTCATTATATATTGAGAGCTTCATAGATTTCATCATTTAAATGTAGCATGAAATAAATAGGGAGCAATATAAATTTTGTGTGAGAAGCAACCCAACATTATCCAACATACAAATATATTTCTTAGTAGAAATTTTGTTCAAAGGTAAAGTGTTGGTAACACGTGAAATATAATAATAAGCAAAGTAAAAACCAAAATAAGATGGTCACATACCATCTATGTGATCTCCACCAATGGAAATGCTAGTTCCAACTACCATGACCATTGTCATTCCAATTATTACAGCGAATAAGTATTCATATTTTCTACCAAATGCCATTTTTGTAAAAGAAAAAGGTGTAAAATCATATAAGCTTATGATGAATTGATACAATTTTTAGAGAATAGAAGATTTTCTAGAGAATAGAAATATATGAACATTTTTACCAAATACTATTAATCTTGTTGAACTTCTATGTTGGATCTTTCTTGTGTGATTAGAATATATTTTTACTCTACACTAATTCATTTCCATGTTAGACACAATGAAACATGGATGCATATTGATTCATCTTAAGTTCAATGAGGATTTGAATTTAGACCATCCACACATATTATGACCTTTTTCAACTCTTCCAAACATGTAAAAGGTGAATAAACCCCTAAAATGTGATGTGATCTTCATTTTCATTCATTTTACAAACACATTGAATGAAAAATGCAACGAAGAACATTAGTAAACATTTTGTCACCCAATTATGGGTTAATATGCTCATTTTTCAAATTAAAAACAACTTTAAATGTTATCAAATGAAGGTTACCTTTAAACATTGCATACTCACATGTTGCTTTCTCTGCTACCATTTTTGAATAACAATACCAATTCTGAGCACCAAAAGAGAACGAGGAGAAATTAGTTTAATAAAGTTGGAATATGGATATAAGTTTACAAGTCTTTCCATGGTATACAAATAAAAAGTAAATGGGTTACCTTGGTTTGTATGCAATAATGAAGGTTGCTCCAATAGTTCTCATCAACTATGGTTTGCGAATTTCTTATGGGGTAGAGGTTGTTCAGAGCAACTGTCAAATGACTACTGGAAACTAGAACACTAAGGAGGGCTATAATTACCTAATTAGGAAACAAATAAGACCAAAGACAAACATCTATTTGAAATAAAGACTATTTGTATGGTGGCTTGTGGACTGCAACACCATCTAATATCATATGGGAGTTATGGTAGGAGAGAAATAAACACATTTAAAAAAATAAAAGGATAGGATAGGAACAACTTAATGACAAGATGGAGGCTACCATTATCAAGATTGTGAATAATAGAATATTGAATATGAAAAAAGTGGTAGAAAAGATGACTTACTAGGATGAGAAGATGAGAGGTAGATGGATTGGGTTTAAGATTCCTTGGTATGTTAGTTTGAGCTTCACTTGGTTTTGAGAATACTTTAATATTCTCTACTTAACAAGGCCAACCATGTGAAGGTGGAAGCTCATTTGGCCTCATCCCCCTCCCCCTAACATCAATCTAAATTACCCATTATCATCTAATTACATACTTCATTCATTCATTCATCCATTTATGAACTATAACATTCAATCAATACAATCACATAACATTCAGTAATATGATATAAAATTCATTAATACACGATACTAATCAGGACGTCATTAACACATAATAATATTCATTAAAATGAATTAAAAATCAATATTAATATGCAACATTCATAGATAATTACTCAAAATAAAGTTCTTTCATTATCAAACAAGGTTTATCAAAGAGCATTTTAAAACATCATTTCTTGTTTCTATTTTTCTTAGGTCTATTAAGAAAAAGGTTGATAGGAGCATCAATATCTTCCTCATTTTCATCCTCTTGTGGCACATGTAATGCCAAATTATGATGCCTCCTCCTATTTGGAGGAGTAGAAGGCTACTGCACTAAAGGGGGCTCTATTGTAAGAACAAGTAAATGGGTTTAATTGGCATACTCTTTTTCTTTTTTAAACTATTACAAGTATTTAATTAAGTAATACAATGTAACATGCATTTTTCTTACCTAACAGTGCCACATCATGTACATTAACATTTTGATCCGCCGTCACATCAACATGTTAAACACTTGGAACATGCTCCTTTCCTTCACCATGATGTTCAACATGCTCTAAAATATTCAAAAGAAGGATACACATCAAATTGCACTTGAAGATGTTAAATTGTATTCATAATTGCATAATTAATTTCCAATAGAAAGTTAATACCTCCACCACTATAATGCACATCATAGCCTTCATCATGAGTTGGTTCTATGATAGGATATGAAGGCTACAATGAAATGTTATGCCCATTGTTATGCAGTTTATTTATGTTCAAAACTAACAACAAGCAAGAAATTTATCAACTATTCAATTTGATTTACTTTTCATCTGACCAATTTACCTATGAGATCTCATTTAGTGCACTAGATTCTTGGGCAAGGCTTTTAGATTCTTGGCATAGACATGAAACCATGACTTTATAGCCTTCCTTCAAGGAAATTTTTTTATCTTCATCTATGAGCTCCACATTGAATTTTGTGCCTTGTATTTTTTGCTTAATATTGTCAGTTTTTCATGTGTTGTTTCATTAAAAAAAAATATTTGCAACATTATATTAAAAAATTATATGAAATTTCATTGCTGCTACTTACAAGTCAAGACTATAGATTCATATAGCCACTAGAGCCAGGTTTGTGTTGGCCAACCTTTTCTAGTCTCACATTTGTAGCCACAGATGTGTCCTACAATCTATGACAGTTTCAAACATGTTAGATTATATATTTAGAAAGATCAATAGTTAGTGCATGATTACATTGTACTTAATGCTATCACGACATACCTTCTTTTTCCTTGTGCTGGATTATTTCCTCTATTTTCACGTAGCCTTTTCTCCTTTGCATCTTCTCCTAGGTATTGGGTCTCAAATTAGCCAAATTTAACACTCACCCATGTGCAACCTTGTTGATAGCATCAATGTTTAGTTAGGAGGATATACTTAGCCTATTGATTGAAACATGTGCACTTTATGTTCCTTATTTTGAAGGATTAATATATTATGTAATTATTGGATGGATTGGCAGTAAATTTAGAATTATTAATGGATTATATATATGGAATGCAATATAAGTAACTATGAAATTGTGTTTAATGTGTCTACACCATCTGCATGATGAGAAGTTGCATTTTCATGTTGCTTCAGCTATATAAATTTCAATTGTTGTATTTGAAGTTTATTCTAGTGAGAAACTAACAAATTAAATCATACTAGAATCAAGGGACTTATCTCATTGTAGAAGTATATGTGACTATTCATGTACTAAAGAACAAATCGAGCCTTGTAATGTCTAGCGTATTTGGTGCAGGGCACTCTAACCATCTCCCATGGAATCTTGAGTCTTATTTAATATATTTTGAGTCTTGATAGATTAGGAATTAATTGTTTCATATCATGTTATTAGGTGTTCAAATTAAGGTCATGTTGACCAATTTCATGTTTTAAGTATTATGAGTCATAGTGAGTAAAAATTTGGAAAATGCCATGCAAAGACATAAATGGAATATATGATAGTGTCAAGACATCATAAGATGATGATAAAATTTTTAAGGTACCTAATAAAGTATATTAGAACATAAAATGAAAAATGTGAAAATATGTAAAAATTGCCAAGAAATGTTGTTAGCATTTTCTTTGCAAAATTACCAAAGTCTAGAAGGTGAACAATCATTCATCTTGTTCGAACTTCTTAGGGAGGTGAAAGGTCTTATTTGTTGATATAAAGAAATGTAATTTCATTTGGAAAAAGGGTATAGAGAATAAGAAGAGATGTGGAATAGAAACATGTAGATTATGATACATAACTTTGTATAATACAAGTCTATTTTTTTTGGAAATCTGCATCTTTTGATATTTGTTTACAACATTATGTTCTTACTTACTTTCTCATGTTTTTAATGATTATTAAAATTCCTTGTGAATGTTATTGAAGGTGTGGATCAATATGAATGCAACATATCATGAGTTAGTAATATGGTTCTATGTATTTATGGGTTGAGCAACAAATTATTTGTAGTTTTTAGAATTGTTATTCACAACAGTTGCATTCTTTTATTATATAAAGTTTTGGAGAACTTAAAAGGAATTTGGATGGTTTATATTTCCCTCCCATTAAGTAGACACCTTATATTGATTCCTTAAGTTGTGAATCAACATATTAATTGCTGTCATATGCAATAAAAAAATTGTGAATCAACATTTTGCAAAAAAAATTGTGATAGTGTTTTGGTTAGAGTTGCCCATATGAAAACTACTATACATTCTTAGAGTAAAAAGGATACTTGAGGAGAGTAGAGAAGAAAAGAAATGGATTCATGGGGGTACTTACCTTATTTAATAAGGAAATCTTCATGATTACACGAGTTTGTAAATTCTGTCATCTACCAATGAGTGAAAGCCCGAAAGTCAGATTCTTGACATTGACTTTGACAAGGTAATTTTGTTTGGAAGTTTTTGTGTTCTTTTTTTTGGAGAGTAAGTGAGGTTAGAAAGAATAGATTTGTTGTTAGGCTTCTTTGTTTAGACTCAGCTTGTAGATTGTTAATTTGACTAAATAGTGGGAATCTATAGTCTTCGAATTATGTCAATATTAGTAAGAGATATCTCAATCTTCCTTTAGTTTGAGAGGTGTTTTGGAGAATTTGAGTTCTTAATAACCTTACAAGGGAGGCTATAAGGTAGATAAATTTTTATTGGTGTTGTGAAGCCTCTAAGGTGTCTAGAACCTTATGAATAGTGAAGGTACTGTATTGGCAATGAGTTAATTCCTTTGGAAGCTTATAGGGATATGGTGTTGATAAAGATCTTGGACGTGCGAGGTGATGGAAGTGTTGTGTTGTGAGGTGTGAGAGGTTGTTGTCTTATTTTTTTTTTGAAGGTATAGGTAGAGACAACTGGAATAGGTGAAAGTGGCACAAGGAATACAACATTCACCTTGTCTCTAACCTTAGAGAATTGAAGGGGATAGCATATTTTATGCTTAGGTAGGCTTGGAAGAAGCCTAGCCTATTTTGAGAGTTTTGTATTAAAAAAAAGTATCATCTCCACCATTACTTGTATTAGTATTGCATATAGTCAAGTAGATAATATGTATGCTCTTCAATGAATACATGGAAATCAAGCTATGAGATATTATGTGAATATGCCTTTGGCTTGGTTGAGTTTGGTAATGTGAAAAGTAAACCTAATTTAAAATAAATCACACCCATTAAATTAGGTTCCAAAATCAAGATTGGCACAATGTTTCTAACAAGAAATAAGATGGGTAGGAAGATGCAATTTGTCAAATGCTAAAAAAAGAGTTGGGTAGTGTGTAAAAAGAATTATTGAAAAGAAATGGAGTTAGAAAAAGATGAAGAAATGAAGTGAGAAACATGACAAGAAGAGAGAATGCTAAGGGACAAAAAGAATCTTTGCAAGCATTAATGAAGGAAGGTGAAGCATACTTGAGAAGGAATTTCCTTTTAATTAAAGATTCAATGGTTTTCTCAAGATTGAATTAGATGAATAAGAGGAATAAGGCACACTCGAGTAGAGAAATAGCAATGAAAAGAATGGTTTTGGAATGCTATGAGGAAGTAATCAAGATAAAAAAATATGGAATGGCATTGCTATTAAGATATCAATGATGTGATTTGACTGTTGGAGTAGTAAAAAAGAGGGATAATGATGTTTGACCAATTCTAGAATATATTGGGAAGGAATGTTGAATCCTTTGCATTTCTAAATGAGAGGGATTGAAGATGAGGATTTTTCAAACATTTATTGATCAAGAAGTTTCACAAAAATGACTTCTAAGAGACATGCTTATATGGCATATAGAGATAGTGAGAATTGGTAAGGAAAAAAGTCTTTTCAATGTCATCGCTTCCTAGCTAGGTTCCCACTGCTTCACTTGCAGGCCTCATAGTGGTGGGGCCAGCATGGTTGATTATGAACTCTCCAACTAGTTGTTCCTCCATTCCATCTACCATTTTTAAAATCTTAGTTACTTGTACAAGTCTTGCTGCCTCTTTCTTTCAGAACATTTATCCAACTTTCCCAAATCAATTCTTTCACACGAGACAAATTGTTAGCAATATTCGCCATATTCAGGGTCAAGATTGTCACATATACATTGTTCAAGCTAGTCTTCTCCATAATAGAAAAAAACATAGGTCTAATAAATGGACAACCCTTCGACAAGTTAAAACAAGTGTGGATATACAAATTCAGTATGATTTTTAGAAGAAAAGTAAACAACACCATCAATGGTTTTAATATTTCACAACCTTCAAAATAGGGTAGGCCTTGGGAATAAAACCTAAAAGAAAACTCATAGCAGTAGCTAGTTACATTATCACACAATTCCTCACAGTAGTGATAAAACTAGGAAAAGTTATGGAAAACAACAGGTGAAGTTTGAAAATAATGAGATATGAGAGAAATGAGATCATCTTGCCATGCTTGGATTACAAGGAGATGTCATCATGGAAATCCCTCACTGCTGCCTTTGCTCATTCCCAATCCAACCTACATGACACAGAAACACAAATAAAAAATCCAAAGCTTAAGATCTAAAAGCACAAATGTATGCATCAAGCCTTGGAAGAGAAGATGAACCTTAAAAAATGGAATTCCTCTAGCTCCACGCCCAGGTCTGAGGAGTTCCACTCAATGTATGTCAACTAATCTCTATAAAGTGAAAATGGGAAAAACCCTAATATTACCCACAAATTTGTCAATGTTACCTGATGTGCAAATGAAGCCCCAATTTTGTTGCTTCCACTCAAAATATAACATACAACATAATATAATGCATATACTTTTTTCTTTTTTTATTATGACTTGAGTTGGTCAAAATTTTGACCAACTTGGGAAAACTTAAGAAATTTTTGACCAACACGGGGATACAAACAAAAAAAAAAGATGAAATCATAGCTTTGGTAAAAAAATTTGGCAGAAAAACAAGTGCAAATGTACTAGTGCATGTTGAGCCACAAGTCAACCTCCAATAGATATTAAATAGAAAAATGCCTTATAAGGCTTACAACATAAATCAAATGCACATTAGAGAGACAACCAAGACCTAACTAGGTCCACACAAACTCCTAGATCGATCCACGTCAGAATCACATGCTACATGCATTAAATGCACCAAATCATTCAAGGAAATCTGTAAGAACTCCATCCAACAAGCCACATTGTCGAGTGTTAGCAATGCTACAGGTGCTAGCAACCTCCCACAAGCATTTTCAAGTTCTATAGGTGTTGAGAAACCAACATACATTGAGCACTATAGTGAGTGACAGGGAACAGTAGATGCCAAATCGTTTGAGTGATTGAGCCCTTCAATGACTGAGCACCTCAACCAACACTACATCCAATAACAACTAAGCACCACTCCTTTGGTGATTGATTCCATAACTGATAGCCAAAATCCCTTGAACATGTAGGATTGCTAACAACCCTAGGATGCTCATGCATTAGGCACCTCGAGTTTGAAAAGATATTCTCAGTACCTAGATGTACATCTTCTCAGATTCAACATATAAATACCAAACTAGTTCTTCACATAGATATCCTCTAAGTCCTCAACTTGTACACTCTTTCCCTTGTTCCATGTCTTCCATAGGTTTTTTTTCCATACTAATCTCTAACCCTTTTAGAATGCTTCAGCTCGAATTAGATGTCAATACTTAGATTCCTTCTTTGGAGCTCTTCATTGTACAAAGGAATTGGGGATTGCTTCCTACCACCTTTCACAGTTGAAAACACATTCTTGACACAATCATGTAGAGCCCTGCAATCATACTACCATGGTCTACCAAGAAATAAATGACAACTATTCATGTCCCTAATATAAAAAAACACTTGATCCTTATATTGCCCAATCTAGATATCAAAAAGGTACCGCTCCCTCACTTTGCATGCTCACCTTGCAACCAGACAATCCTATAAGGATAAGGATGTCTCATTCTCTTTGAACCAAGTTTCTAAACCATCTCCTCATAAATAAGGTTGTCTATGTTACCACCATCCATAATTACCTTGTATACTTTATCACTAGCCTTACAACAAGTCCTAAACAAACTAGTCCTCTAACAAGATTCCATTGTCCTCTTACTAATCAGTACTCACTGAGCTAGTAAATTCTCTCCTTGCTTAGGTTGATTGTCTTAGACTTCAACCTCATTCACAATAGAATTTATTCTATCACCAACTCTAGGACATTCATAAAATTTATGCCCTACTTCTCCACATTTATATAAAGTATCCTTACACTCACCTCTACTTGAGAAATTATAAACCTCCATCTTATGATTGAAATTCAACTAAGATCTAGGTCTAGCAAACTGACCAGCCCTAGTTACAATAGGTCACTCCACATGATCAGTTCCATCCTCACCACTTGATCTAGCAATTTCAAAGTCTTCAGAAAATTCCTCATAACCATATTTAGTTCCACATGCATAGGTACACCACCTAAAGAATTCACAATTTCAAAAATCATGGCACTCTTTATCAATGCCATCTTAGATCTAAAATTGGCTCTAACCTCCTATATTTTAGATATAAAATCTATTTAAACCTTCTCTGAGATCCTTTGTTCTACAACATCAATGAGATGATCAATTTCCCTAGGGTCCAATATTCTTGGAGACATCTTCCAAGATTTTCACAAAACCCTCTACAAAAAGTTCACAAATCTAGAAGATCAATCAACTCCACAAGATCAACCTTCAAACTTCCACCCTTCACCCAAGTCCTGATGCAAATAGCTTCAACTTTGGTGATCTCTCTACATGCTTAGGAAAAACTTCACTTTGATACCATCTAATGTAGTGCAAGGTAGGAGAATACCCAAAGGAGATGTTCTAGCCCCCAAAAAATAACCACATAATGGAAACACAATAAAAATGAAAGATCTGATACCAAATCACATCTCTTTATTCATAAAATAACTGATTACATGCTATGTGTCGGGCTATAAGGCCTTCCCAATTATGAGAAATTACAAAAGAAAGCAATAGTTCCACAAGATCCCTTAAGATCTAATCCAAACTTACACTCTGATAGAAAACTCCAAGGAAATCTCAACTTGCACTCACAAGCCCTCTGAGCAATCTCCTCATTTACCAAGCCTTAGTTACTAGCCCTTCAAAGCTTACTCTTCCTCTTCATCCTCTTCTCTAAGATGTATGAGTCCTCCAAGCTACCTTAAGACTCCACAAGACCCCCTACTTATACCAAATTAAGCCACAAGTTGGCCTAGTAAGCTACACATTAATTAAACCCTTATGTTAAATACATGTCAAGCCATAATTTGGCCTCCAACATATATTAAAAACCAAAATTCATTAGAAGGCTTATAAAAAAAAAAAAAAAACATTAGAGAGACAACCTGGACCCAAATAGGTCCACACAAACTCCCAGATTGATCCACATCATGATCACATGTTACATGCATATAATGCACCAAATCATTCAAGGAAATCTATAAGAACTCCATCGCACAAGCCATATTGTCAAGAATCAGCAAGACTATAAGAACTACCGGGATCCCACAAGCATTTCTAAGTTCCATAGGTGACAACCAACCAACATATGCCAAGAACTATAGTGAGTGTAGAGAAAGAGTAGATGTTGAGCTCCTTGAGTGACCAAGCCATTGAATGACTGAGCACCTCAGCCAACACTAAATCCAATAACAATTGAGCACCACTCCTTTGGTGACTAATTCCATAACTCCTAGCCAAAATTTCTCCAACACGTAGGATTGCAAGCAACCCTAAGATTCTCTTGCATCAATAATATATCATTTAATTATACAATCCCTCACATACCTCTTTCCTTAGTTGGATGTGGTGTGATCACCCGATCCATTAGATTGGGTGATCTCAACTTCACTTGATCCACTACCCCCAACTTCTACTATCTCTTTCTATGATTTACTCATGTCAAATTTCCCTTTTCCTTTGTTACTTTCATTGTTTGGTGCTGGTGCTTAGGTCCTACAATTCTTACTAACATGCCCAACCTTAAGCTAATTGAAATAAACTACGTTTCCATTCAACCATTTCTTGTAATTTCCTTTAAAATGGGTCTTAATGGAATTCTCTAGAATTTGACCACACTCACCACAATAATGATAATTTTACCATGTTTTGCAATCCCAATTGTAAGAGTTACCTTACTTAGGTGCATGTATTTATCTTTTAGATGTCCAGTTAGATTTTTCTTTGGATTTGCATTCATGACCTCTATGTCCATATTTTAGATAGCTGTAATAATGTCCTTCAAATCTAAGTGTAGTAGGTGCATCACTTTTCTTTGACCTGCATTCATGTTCTTGGTGTCCTTGTTTCTTGCAATTAAAAAAGTTACCAATGAACTTAGGTTTATGGATTTTCATACCATTTTTGCTTCTACAAATGTTTTTTGTGTGTCCAAGTTTACCACAATGATGACAATTAGGTTTTTCTTTGGATTTTTAATTTCTTTTCTCACCACTCTTTGATGACTCTCCTTTTTTAGTAGATGAATAGCACTTGATATTTCCTAGACCAAAAGTATCATTGAATGACCTTGGTAACTCATCAATTCTTTAAAGTATCTAATATATTCACTTGGTTTATTCATTCTTTCCAATAGTTCTTTCTTAGATCTAAACTCATTCCTTGGTTGATCAGTCTGTGATCTTAGATTTGTAATCTCCATGTCCCTTCTGTTCAACTCCTAATTTACAAGTAACAACTGATTCATCATATCCAACTAATTGTTTGTAATCTTCATCACATGAAATGATATTTCTTCAAGTTTGGTAGAAATTTTTCTTTTGTCTTCTTCTACCATGATCTTTTCTTCATCAACTTTATTCTTTTTTTCAATCAGCTCACATAGTCTTTTTGATTGAATTTCCTATTCTCTTTTAAGTTCTTTGACTTCTTTACCTAGAATTTTGTTCTTATCTAATATATTTGCTATAGCTACATCACTACCACTAGTATTTCCATTGTTTAGAATGTCTTTGACATCAACTTCCTTATATAGTGTGTCATTCTGCTGAATAATAATATTTTTCCTTTTCTTTAAGGATTTCCTTAACTCCTCTTTTTCTCCTTCAAGTTGGTATAGTATGATATGGATTTCAATCATCTAGTTCTCAAAGATCTTTCCCAATTTGTATATCTCCATTTCGAAGATCTATACTCTCAATCTGTTAGACTTATTTCAAGAGAACAAGGCCATGATACCAATTGTTGGAAGTCTTATTGGGAAACAACATACTAGGGGGGGGGGGTGTTGTGAATTGAGATCTTTAAAAAAATTCATTGATAAAACAATTAACAGTATTCACACCTAATCCATCTCATATCTTATATCTTACACCATATAATCATAAAATTTTAATGCTAAAATGAAATCTATCTAAGCATAACATCCATGAAAACGTAAACTCATAACACACATATTTTGGTAACCCATAAATACTTCAAGATGAAGGTAAAACTGGGGTGGGGATGAAACCCACAAATATTTATAGCTACAACAACAAATTTTTCCTATTAGGGCTAAAATTTTATCATATATGATAGTCTACCCTATGAGAGGTCTGCTTTGCTAGAAGATTTTAAGACTGTTAAGTCTTACCTTGATTAAAGGATTGTACATTTCTAATGAAATAAGGACTTTGTTAGGAGATTTAAATAGGTCTGTCAGAACCATTCTATTAAGATATTTTCCTTGATCAATCTATCAAAATTAATTTAGTACTTGATCCTTTAGTTTTCTCTGAAGGATATTTAGGGATCTCCTCTTTTCAATATCTCAATTTGATCTCCCTATCTAATATGATCTTTTATGTTCTTCACTACTAGGTTTCTCTATTTGATCTCCTTTTAGATGTAGCCTTCCTACCTATGTACTTAGCTTATTTTATCCTTCACACTCACTTTTACTCAGCATTGTGATCCTAGGGTTAGAACCCTTTTTAAATAGATAATCATAGAAATTTCTAGATCATAATCAACGATCCATATGTTATTGTTGTGTTGTTTGAGCCTTCTACTTTTTTGATTGGTTAATCTTCTTTTCTTGGTATTAATGCCTTCTAAAAAAACCTGTAATCTTCTCCTTAACCATCTCTAAAATCTTTAAATTTCATGTATAAGTCAACTAAAATGAGTCACATAACTATTTGTGCCATTAAAAACTCATATGTCAAAATTGGTTTACTTGACACTTGAATGTTCTGACACTTGGGCATAACTAACATTTATGCTATCACTTAGCTTCTATAAATTTGACATATATTGACTCACTCAACATTAACTAAATTTTCAAAATCTTTGTCTCCACTATGTTACTCGACATGTAAATCAACTCAGACTCTAGTAGGGTGCTCAACAACCTTTGACTTTCTCAGCATATGATAAAATATGAATAGGTTCTTTAGCTTAGCCTTCTTTGGATGGCTTAGTCACAGTGATGTGTTAGAAATACTTTAGAATAATTGAGAAGGGGGGTGAATCAATTATTCAAGGTCCAAATGTCCTGTTCAAACTGTTCACTAAGTATAGTGAGCCCATTCAATCATTTATTCATCCAAGCTTTAACTTTTTTAATCAACAAGTTATTGTAAATCAAAATGTAAGCATAACACACAAGAAATAAGCACATAACACAATGATTTACATGGAAACCCAATTTGGAAAAAACCACCAGTAACATGCTGCTCAATTCTCACTCTTCTGAAGTGATGCCTTGTGAAAGGCCTACCTTGTTAAAGGATTTCAACACACTATTAAATGTGACCTTATTAGAGGATTTAACCATCCTGTTAGAAGTGGGCCTAGTTAGAGCACTTTAGAACATTCACTTGGAATTCCATGCTGTTAAAAGATTTACAAATGGCTATTAAACCAACCTAAGTCCATAGGATTTTCATATTTAATACAATTGCTAGAGAGTATTAGAAAATCTTTGACTTGACTACAAGATACAACTTAACTTGCAGATCTCAAATCACTTCTCAGCTCATACCATTGCTTGGCCTTCAATCACCGCAATTCTGATAGCTTTCCCTCCTTTCAAGATTAGTTTCCTTAAGTCTCCATGCTCAATGAACTAGTGCAATCATCTCTTCATGACCACTTGTAGAAGTAGAGCCTCTATGCTCTTCCTTCTCCTAGATGTCTTCTCCTGGACACCCTTTCAACCACTTCGTCGGTTTGACTATTTAGCAACAACAATATCAACAACATTTTCTTCTTGGTCTATGATTCCTTAAATAGTAGTCTTGGAGTTCTTTTCCTGCTCGATTCTTCCATTCTTTAATTTCAATTTGTATGGATTAGGTAGGATTCATTGCATCTAACCCATATTTTGTTTCCTCTAGAAACTTCTTGAATAATCCTCTTGAATTCTCCCAAAAATAGTTTGCATAGAATTATGTGTCACCAACTCATCATCCTTATCATCTAACTCATTCAAAAAATTCAAGGTAACCACTATGTCAGCTTAGATTTGGTGAATCTTCGTCATTTGAAATGATGTAGTAGCTCAACACTATTGAAATACTAGTGCTTGGTACATACTGTGTTACTCAACATCAACTGTGTTTTTCCTGATGATTGGCACCTAAAGATTACTTGGCACCAACTAAGATTTTCCTGATGCTTGGCACTTGAACTTCACTCAGTACCTAAAGATCAGTTGACACACACTAGAATTTCTTGTTACTCAGCTCCAACCGAGAATTTGCTCAGCGTCAACTAACTTGCTCGGCACCCACTAATGATCTTATTTTAAGCTTTATAGACAACTTCGTTACAACTTCTTCCTCTAATGTTTCTAAGCGTGACCAACCTCTGTATCTTTAAGTATGTTAGCAATACATAATTTAACCATTGACTTAACTGATCCTTGCACTTCATTACAACATCATAACTCAACCTTTCTCTTAGGTGCTTTTGTTACATCTTGTTGATCAATTCCTCTTCATCAATCAACTAAGTGATAGTACTTGAATCTTATAAGCAAATGTCATCCCCACAAATAGCAGGTTTGACATCAATGGCAAAACAATGATTGAAAATATTATTTTAACAAAAATATTCCTTCATTGCAAAAATCTCCCATTCAAACACAAGCTAACTAGGTTAGAACAGTAAATCAAATGCCAATAAATAAATTGTAACTTCACATCTCCCTTTACTATTCTAATTGCTTCATTTCTGCTTCTCCCTCTTAGCTATTGTATCCTTGTTCATTGTTTTTCTCCCTCTATATTGCTCATCTTCTACTATAATGATCAACATCTGATTATTTCTATCTAGTTCTCCTTCATTTGATTACATCCTATTGATCAGTTCCTCACATCTTCTCCCATTGATCAGTTTCTTACTACTTCACCCTCTTTGACAACAATGCCAAAGATAGATAAATGTCTTAGTATGCAAGTGTAACTTTTGTAGGTTCATTCAATTTCTCCCTTTGTCACCTTTCTTGTGACTGATTTGGAACTTCAACACTTCAACTACTCTAGGCATAAATCCTAAAGTAAACATCCTCTGTATCAATGTGTAAACTCTTCAACATTCAACTCATTTGATGTAGGGCATTCTTGCTTTTGCTTCAAGTAGCCTTGGCTAGGCGTATCACCCCTAACTTAGCTCTAAGATTCTCAAAAGCATCTTTAGGTAGTGCTTTTGTGAAGATGTCATCAATTTTTTCCTTTGAGCTAACATATTCCATCTTCACTTGTTTGTCTTCCACCAACTCTCTTACATAGTAATACTTGATTGCAATGTGCTTCGTTTTAGCATGCATTATAGGGTTCTTTGATATGTTGATAACACTTGTATTATCACAATAAAGTATCACAGGCTCAGTTACCTCTTCCTTCATACCTTGCAAAAAATGTTTGATCCATACAATATTGGTGTAATTTATAGCAGCTCCAACATATTCAGCTTTAGTAGTGGACTATGAGGTACAACTTTGCTTTTTGCTGGTCCATGTAATCAACCTTTTTCCTAAGAAAAGTGCTCTTCCATTGGTGCTTTTTCTATCATCAATGTTACCTCCCCAATCTACATCAGTGTAGGCTTTTAGCTCAAACTTTTCACTCCTCTTGTAGTACAAACCAAAATCATCAGTCCCTTTTAGGTACCTTAGTATTCTTTTTATTGCCATTAAGTGATTTTCTCTTGGATTTGCAAAAAATCTTGCCACTATTCCAACAGCTAATACAATATCTGGTCTACTATTTACAACATATTGCAGCTTTCCAATCATTGATTTATACAATGTCTGATTGACTTCAACAGACTCATCATTCTTGGATAGCTTATGTCATGTTGCCATTGGTGTGCTAACTGGTTTTGACTCTTCTAATCCAAATGTTTTGAGTATCTCCTTGATGTATTTGGATTGGGTTACAAATATCCCATGCTTCAATTGATGTAGTTGTAATCAAACAAAGAATTTGATTTCTCCAAAAATTGAAATCTCAAATTCATGCTTCATTTGATCAAAAAAATCTTTGAAAAGAACATTTTTCCTCCAAATATTATATCATCAACAAAGATTTCTAATATCAAAATGTCTTTCCCTTTTTCAGCTTTGATGTACAAGTTTCTATTTTCATCTATTCTCTGAAATCCTATCTTTACAAGATATTTGTGCAATCTCTCATACCATGCTCTAGGTGCTTACTTTAATCCATAAAGTGCTTTCTGCAGTTTACAAACCATGTCCTTGTTCTTCTCATCAAAAAATCCCTCTGGTTGCTCTATGTAGACTTCCTCTTCGAGTATACCATTCACAAAAGCAAACTTAACATCCATCTGGGAGACTTTGAAACCTTTGTATATAGCATATGCAAGTAATGTTCTTATTCCTTCCATTCTTGCAACAGGGGAAAATGTTTCCCCATAATCCAATCCTTCTTCTTATGCATAGCCTTTGCAGACTAGTCTAGCTTTGTTTCAAGTTATCTCACCATTCTCATAAAGTTTATTTCTAAACACCCATTTGGTACCAATCACATTCTTATCAGTTAGTCTAGGAACTAGAGTCCATGTTTTTTTCTTTAGAATCCGATCTATCTCCTCTTCCATGGCTTTTTACTAGTCATAATCTTGTAATGCATCTTTAACTGTTTTGGGTTCAACCTTGCCTAACAGTCATGATTCATTCCTCAGTATATTATTTATCATTGGTCTACCATCCTTGTCACCAATGATTTGATCTGCAAGGTGATGTCTTCTCACATGCTTGGCTAATCTTGGTTCTGTCCTTCTTTCCATGTTTGATCCTTTAGCTTCAGAGTCATTTTGTTCTTCTTCATTTGGTACTCCATCATTCCTCTCATGTATACTATTTTCAAAATCAGAATGTGCATTTTCTACATTCTATAGCTCAGCTTCCGGATGTAGCTCAACATTCATTGGTTGAGACTCAACAGATACTAAAATTTATTGCTGATTCCCAACTTGATTTGCAGCATTGTCTTCAACAATCATTCCTTCATAGAAGTATACAAAGGATCTATAATCCTTTGATTGGTTGGACTCATCAACTTGGACTTCTGCATGCACATCAAAATTTATATTTGCACTCTCCACAATCTTGTTAGTGTTAGTGTTCAAAAACTTATATGCTTTGCTTCTAGTGGAGTATCCAAGGAATATGCCTTCATCAGTTTTTGCATCAAACTTGCCATTTCTAGTATCTCTAAGAATATAGCATTTACAACCAAATACTTTGAAATATTAGGTGAATGGCAATACAATAATTCAAAAGGTGTTGCATTTGTACCTTTCTTGACTTGGACTCTATTTAGTGTGTAGACTACAATACTTACAACTTCTCTCCAGTATTTTAATGCAACAATTTTCTCCATCATCAAGGTTCTAGCACAGTCAATCACTGATCTATTTCTTCTTTCAGCAATACCATTCTATGGTGGATTTCTTGGTGCTAATGTTTTCCTTTTGATGCCTTTGTCATTGCAGAACATTTCAAACTCCTTTGATGTAAACTCACCTGCTCTATCTAACCTTAAGCATTTTAGACTTATTCCTATTTCCTTCTCAACTCTGGCCAAATACCACTTAAACATTTTAAATGCATCAAATTTTTTCTTTAAAAACATAGTAGTCATCATCTTGGAATAATCATCTACAAATAGTATTATGTATTTGTCTCTTGGGTAGCTTTGCACTTCTATTGGACCACATAAGTCTATATGGACTAACTCTAGTACTTCTTTGGAAGTGTATGTTTTTCTTTTGAATATAGACTTAGTCATCTTCCCTAGTTGACATTGTTTGCACATTGCATTTTTAGGTTTCTTCAATTTTGGCAACCCTCTGACTTTATTCTTCTTGCTGATGCTAATCAGATTATCAAAGTTAACATGACACAACCTTTTATGCCATAACCACACATCATCAAAATTGACAACAAGGCATGTTGCATCTTCCATTTCTAGGTAAAATAGATTACTCCTAGTTTGTTCACCTTTTCTTATCAGATTTCCATCAATGTCATAGATCTTAGCAGTTTTATTTCCAAATTCAACTTTGCAACCTACATTGCCTAACTATGATACACTCAACAAGTTTAAGTTCAATCCTTCAACATATATGAATTATCACATGAAATTTTCTCTATGAGTTTAATAGAGCCTTTTCCTTTGATTTGACATTGAGCATCATTACCAAATCTAACACTATTTCCATCATATTGTGTAAAGATAATGAACTTACTTTTGTTTCCCATCATTTGATGTGAACATCCACTGTCTATGATCCACTTGTCATTTTTGTTCACACAGGTAACTAGTGCTATTGCTTCATCTTTATCTTTATCTGATTCATCCTTCATGGCCACATAGACTACTTCATCATCATTCTCATTAGAATCTTTTTTAACAATGTAGCATCTCTTGCCTTTCTCCTTGTAGTCTTTGCTATCATCTTCCCTCTTGTTCCTGTAATTTTTTCCTTCTTTGTAGTTCTTCTTCTATGTACATCTTGTAGCAATATGACCTACTTCATTGTAGTTTAAACATATGATAGGGAGCTTACCTTTGAATTTACCTTTGCCTCTATGGAATCTCCTAGCCAGTAGTGCTTCTAATTGTTACACATCTTTCTCATCTACATTGCTATCACTGGATGCATGTTTTACCTTTCTTCTCTTATTTTTTGATGTCTCCTCCTTAGTGTCTTTTATTGTCATTTTGGCCTTGAAAGAAAATTCAAAGTTCTCAAGTCTATAGTTGTCAAAATTGGACAATTCAAATGCACTAAGTCTTCCCACTATTCCTTCAAAGGTTAGTGTGTTTCCTTGTACACACCTTAGCTCTTGAATGGCTGAAACTCTAATAGCATAGATAGGGAGTAGAGTTCTTAAGTATTTTCTGATGACAATTCCTTATTCCAATCGACCACTTAGACTTCTTATTGAACTTACCACTTCTTTCATTCTTGCAACATATTGAGAAGCACTTTCACCTTCCTCCATTTTCATGTCATCAAACTTTCCTCTTAGGCTTTCTCTCTTTGCTCTTTGGAAATTTTGATCTCTTCCATAGATATTTGATAAGGTTTTCCACATCTTGAATCTAGTGTCACAATCTTTGATGTCATCATATTCTACATAATTAAGTGTAGAGGAAATTTCCAGCATTGCTTGATTGTGCTCCTTCTTTTTGTTCAAAACATCTGTAGTAAGAGGTCCTACTAGATTTATATGTTCTATTCCAATTGAGGTTTGTGCATAGTCACCTATTGATCCAAGGTGCAATTTCATTAGACTCTACCATGCCACAAAGTTATCTTTGTTGAGCTTGGGATCTTCTCTCTTGGACATCTTGATCTTCTTGCTTCTAGTACCTTGAAACTAAATCAGCAAATGGATCTGATACCAATTGTTAGAAATGCTTTAGAATAACTGGGGGGGGGGGGGGATGTGAATCAGTTATTCAAGGTCCAAATGTCCTATTCAAACTTTTCACTAAGTATAGTGAGCCCATTCAATTATTTATTCATCCAAACTTTAAACTTTTCTAATTAGCAAGTTACTATAAATAAACATGCAAGCATAACACACAAGAAATCAACACATAACACAATGATTTACATGCAAACCCCATTTGGGAAAAACCACTAGTAACATGCTACTCAATTCTCACTCTTCTGAAGTGATGCCCTGTGAAAGGCTTACAACACACTATTAAATGTGACCTTGTTAGAGGATTTAACTGCCCTATTAGAAGTGGGCTTGGTTAGAGGACTTTAGAACATTCACTTGGAATGCCACCTTGTTAAGGGATTTACAAATGGCTATTAAACCAACCTCATTCCATAGGATTTTTATGTCTAATACAATTGCTAGAGAGTATTAGAAAATCTTTGACCTGACTACAATATACAACTTAACTTATAAATCTCAGATCACTTCTCAGCTCATACCATTTCCTGGCCTTTAATCACTGCAACTCTGATAGCTTGTCCTCCTTTCAAGCTTAGTATCCTTGAGTCTCCATGCTCTATGAACCAGTGCAATCATCTCTTCATGACCACTTGTAGAAGTAAAGCCTCTGTGCTCTTCCTTCTCCTAGATGTCTTCTCCTTGACACCCTTTCAAGCACTTCATAGATTTGGCTCTTCACCAGCAATAGTATTACCAGCATTTGCTTCTTGGTCTATGACTCCTTAAATAGAAGTCTTGGAGTTCTTTTCCCACTCAATTCTTCCATTCTTTAATTTCAATTCATATGGATTAGGTAGGATTCATTGCATCTAACCCATTTTTTGTTTCCTCTAGAAACTTCTTGAATAATCCTCCTGAACTCGCCCAAAAATAGTTTACATAGAATTATGTGCCACTAGCTCATCATCCTTATCTTCCAAATCATTCACAAAATTCAAGGTAACCACTTTGCCAGCTTAGATTTGGCAAATCTTTATCATTTGAAATAATGTAGTAGCTTGACACTATTGAAATGTTGGTGCTTGACACATAGTATGTTACTCGGCACCAACTATGTTTTTCTTGATGCTCAACACCTGAAGATTAGTTGGCACCAATTAAGATTTTCTTGATGCTCGGCACTTGAACTTTACTTGACACCTCAAGATCACTCGGCACACACTAGAATTTTTTGTTACTTTGCTCCAACTGAGAATTTGCTCGGCTTCAACTAACTTGCTTGACACCCACTAATGATCTTAGTTTAAGCTTTGTAGACAACCTTGTTACAACTTCTTTCTCCAATGATTCTAAGTGTGACCAACCTCTGTATCTTTAAGTATGTTATAAATACATCATTTAACCATTGACTTAACTGATCCTTGCACTTCATTACAACATCATAACTCAACCTTTCCCTTAGGTGCTCTTGTTACATCTTGTTGATCAAATCCTCTTCATCAATCAACTAATTGGATCTTATAAGCAAATTTCATTTCCACAAATAAAAAGTTTAACATCAATGTAAAAACAATGATTGAAAACATTCTTTTAACAACAATCTTCCTTCATTGCAACAATCTCCCTCTTTGATCTTCAACAATGGGCTTTTAAATCAAATTTCCAACATGATGACTATCCAATGTTGCTTCACAAATGACGAAGTGATAGACACTAAGAAGAAACTTGATCTTAGAGATCAACAATAACTAAAGAGAAGGACACATTTGTAACCATGGAACAATACAATGGAGGTTTAGGAATATTTTGAAATGGATCACCATACATAATCAGAGGAAAAGGTACAATCAATTTAACAATTGATATTGTTTTTGATGAATAATATTGGGAAGATGATTTATAATACAGTCTTTTAAGTGTTTTTCAATTTAATAAAAAAGGTTTGAAATTTGAGTTTTGTAATGGAAAATGTAAAATATCTAAAAAGAATAGAAAATTGCTTACTATTAGTAAACAGACAAAAGACAATCTTTTCAAGTCACATGCCTTCCTAGATCATTTTTTGATTGAAAAAATAGAAGAAATTTGGTTATGGCATAAGAGATTGTGTCATGTAAACTTCAATTATCTAGAAAATGAGAGAAAAAAGAAAAGTTTAAGAGGGATGTCGATAGTGCATAAACCTAAGAATGTTGTATGTAAGGAGTGTCAATTTGGAAAAAAATAACTTGTTCAAGTTTTTGAAGTAAAGAATATTCAACTGTGAACATATTGGATCTATTATACACAGATCATTGCAATCATAGTAATCCAAAAAATTTTCATGGAGACAAATTATTTATACTATTTGTTGATGATTATTCAAGGATGATGTTTGCTATGTTCTTAAACAAAAAATCAAAAGAATTTGATAGGTTTAGAACATACAAAGTTAGATTGGACAAGGAAACAAGAAAAACATTGAAATTTCTTAGATCAAATAGAGGAGCTGAATTCACATTCAATGAGTTCAACAAATACTATGAAGAAAATAGAATCAAAAGACAACTGACAACACCAAGAAAACCCAAACAAAATGGAATTGCAAAATGAAGAAACATGTCCATAGTTGAATGTGCATGAACTCTATTGAGCCAAAATGAGGTATCACACAAATTTTAGAGATAATCCATTAGTACAATAATCTATACACTCAATCGAGTATAACCCAACAAATGAGTAAATAAGATGCCATATAAAATATGGTATGGATGAATACCCAATTGAAGCTATTTCAAAATATTTGGAAGAAAATGCTTTATTAAGAAGGATGAAATAAGTATAAAGATGGAAATTGAGTGAAGAAGGAATATTTCTAGGATACTCAACTAGAACCAACACCTACAAGTGTTTAAATTTCAAGATGAACAAAATTGTTGAGAGTGCTAATGTAAAGAAAGATGAACTCTATGAAAAAAATTAAGACAATAGTAGTAGGAAATTAGAGGAATACATGTGATTCTACGAATTGATAACCCTCAACTAAAAACACTACAACAAGAGTGAATTAAAGAGAAAAATCAAAATATCTAACTGATGTAGGAGCACCCTAGGATGCATTTTTATCCTGTATATTTTTCTTTTTCCTTGTTGCCAAGCTCTTAGTGGCTACTGAGCTTTTTTTTATTGTTGAGGTTTCTATTGATGTTGAGTTTGTGGTTGATGATGAGTACATGGTTGATATTGAGTTTGTGGTTCATCTCAAGTTCATGATTGATGTTGAGTTTGTGATTGATGTTGAGTTTGTGGTTGATACCAAGTGCCTATTGGTGTTGAGTTTGTGTATGTGATGAGTATTTCACAGTTCTAGTGTTGCCTTGGTCCCTCTCTGGTCAAGCTATTTGCATCTAGTTCTAGTTTGAGCTGACCTTGCATATTAATTTTGTGATTTGTATTTAATATTTTTTGAGAGCTGACTTGTGGCTTGGTTATTCATTTAATTTAAGGGTTTATTTAGTTGGTAACTTCTAATAGGATGACTTGTGGTTGTACATGTATTTAAAGGGGCCTTGGGTAGATTCTTAGTCATCATGATTTGATCAGGAAGAGTAGAAGGAGGGTTAGAATGTGAAGATTAACATTGAAGATCAAAGTCTGAATTGTAATGTTTTTTGTAACCCAGAAGGCCTCATAGTCAAGAATGAATTTGGTATTTTGATGAATCAATAAAGTGTTTTTCCCTTCTATCTCCTTTGGTTGTTGTTCCTCTTGTTAGGTTTTCCACTGTGTTTACTCTTGCAGGTGGCTTTGGTAGTTGGGTGTGCCTTTGGCCCTAGTTATCATTATTCTCCCTACATTACTAACCTGTTACACTAAGGTGCATGAGGATAATCCATAGTTTGAAAGACATAATTAGAGACAAAAATAAAGGAGTATCAACCATAAGTCAAATAAGAGAAATGAATACAACATGCTCAATATTAGAAATGTAGCTCAAATATGTGAAAGATGCATTAAGGGATAAAGATTAGAAATAAGCCATAAAGGAAAAACTAGAATAAATTGAGAAGAGCAATACTTGGTCACTAGTTCCTAGGCTTAAGGACAAAACTATTATAGGTACAAAGTGGGTTTCTAGAAACAAACTGAATAAAGGCGGTGAAGTAATAAGAAATTGTTAGAATATATAGTCCATCAATATAATTGCGGGGTGGGGGGGGTGAATCAATTATCCAACTAATATAATAGTTATCATCCTTATTAAACTTTCACATATGAGGAATATAATCATAAACCACAAGAAGATACTCATACACAATAACACCATATATGTCAATTAGGGAAACAATTGATCAGAGGGAAACCCCGATGGGGATGGTACCCACAAGATGTCAAACTAATATAAATAATCCTTGCTAGAGGATAAACCTTGTTAGGAGTCCATTAAAACATTTAGTATATATCAATCCCTATTAGGAGACTTTGAATCCT
The DNA here is from genome assembly GCA_028749045.1 of Cupressus sempervirens. Taxonomy (NCBI): domain Eukaryota; kingdom Viridiplantae; phylum Streptophyta; class Pinopsida; order Cupressales; family Cupressaceae; genus Cupressus; species Cupressus sempervirens. Next base: position 218,152,768 of record CM053784.1, on the reverse strand, counting down.
TGTTAGGAGATTCCAACCCTATAAGGAGTTGTAGAAGATAGATGGACCTATTGTCCAAACAACTTCAGGAAAAGATAATTGAATACATTGTCCAAATGATCTCTATATTATTACTTGTGGAATAATAGAAATGAATAGTACTTCTCGTTCCTCTTTCCCTATCCTATCAACTAGACTTCTGCTCCTTCTGATCTTGTAACCATATCACAAACCTCGCATCCAATTATCCCTTGGATTGCTTACTTTCATTCACCAAATTTTTTTCTCCTTTTCATACTTCTCACTAAATACAATGAACACCACAAACTTCTGAGAAATAAGGAAAACATATTTCCTTTATACTATATCTTCAAAATAATTCCTTGAGTTAGCCTTGAGGATTTCCCAAATAATTATAATAAGATAATTAATTAATTCATAATTACAATAGCACTATCAGCTGATAGTCTATTCAAATTCTCACACATGTGACACTAGGGCTTGTGCATTCACTAACATCATCATCAGATTATCTTATGTCATTGGATGACTATGTATCTCTAGATTATATCTCTATTAGATGATATAATAAAAACATCAAAAACTATTTCTTAGGTATTTTGTCTTTTTACTATTCTCTGTAAATCAAGACTATCTTTCATATGTCTTTGACTGAGGTACTACACATTGAACCTTAACTTTAGGACATAGTATCAAATATGTCCATGAACACAGCTCACTTGAAAATCAAAAAGTTATTTGTACAACTAAGATCTCTGTTTGCTACTTTTCCAGTCTTCATAGACTTACTACTATGTTGACATCAATGACAAACACAATCTCCAATTCTTAGGATACTCCCCCATTGTAGTATCATCAGTATTCATGCTAACAATCTCCCCCTTTAGCATTGATGGCAACATATATGAAAAAAATCTAACTTCCAAGAATACCAAAATAATACTCTATTGCTATTGTTGTTGTTGCTCTCATCTTTTCAAATCCTCTTCATCAATCAAATATGAAAACCTCTAGAACATTGCTATGTTTTATATCTTCTTAACATCGGCAATAGTTATTCATATTAAACAACTCACCATACATCATAATTTCTCATGTTGCATATCTCCCCCATAGAGATATTCCTCCTTCTTCCTTACATGAATCATTCTAAATCTCCCTAATAAAGTAGAGATTTCCATGCACTCTGCAATCTTCTCCCCCATACACACTTAGGAGATGTTATGTTTTTCATGCACTTTTCTCCCCCATTTAACATCAATGAAAAAAGCCTCATTATGTCAATTTATTGATCCAAGTCTTCAACTAGCTCAAGTGTCCAAAGACACTATTCAAGACCAAATACTAAGAGTTCTTAATGACTCAACTCATAATTGATACTCCCCCATATAGGAACCATCAACATTCAATCAAAACTAACAATAGTAATCTGTACCACTAGACTGATGTAATCTTTGCATCATCTACTCAGAAGTAGGTAGGGGCATAACCCCAAGCATACCTCTCAAGTACTCAAATGTATCTTTAGGTAAGGGCTTCGTAAAGATATCTATAATCTAATCTTTAGTACTCACATATTCCAATCTAATCTCTTTTTTCTATTGCCTTCTCTCTCAAGGCATGATACTTAATAGATATATTCTTAGTCTTAGAATGTAACATAAGATTCTTAGACATACTTAGTGTACTAGTGTTATCACAGTATATGATATCAAATTTTGTAAACTCAATCCTATTATCCTTCAACATCTATTTCATCCACATAGCTTGATTACAATTGTTTACTACTACAACATACTCTGCCTTAGCCATATTTTTTGAAATACAATCTTGTTTCTTTCTTAATCAAGAAACCAATTTTCCTCCAAGAAAGAATGCTCCACCAAAGTGCTCTTTCTATCATCCATATTTGCTGCCCAATCTACATTAGTATATGTATAGAGGTGAAATCACTTGATCTATCATACCATATTCCATAATCAAATGTTCCTTTCAAATATCTAAATATCCTCTTTACTTATACATAATGATACTCCTTAGGATCAACTTGAAATCTAGCTACAATAAAAATTTCATTTTATATATCTGGTATTGTGTGAGCCAAATATTGCAAACCTTCAATCATGGATCTTGTCTTCTTTTGCCCAATTGTTGGTGTGTCATTTGCTAGATAACTTGTGACCAATTATCATTGGTGTACCAACAATATTACAACTTTGCAATACAAACCTTTTCAAAAAATATTTCAAGTACTTATCTTGTGAACTAAAAATGCCATCACTAATTTGCACAACATGCAATCATAGCAACAAGTTCATTTCTCCTATCATGCTCATCTCAAATTCATTCTTCATTTCTTTAGCAAACTTATCACTTGCTTCACAATTACGTCCAAATATTATGTCATCAAAAAATATTACTATTATCAACAAACCATTCTCAATTTCTTTCAAATACAAGTTACTATCTGTCATACCTTTAGAAAATCCAAGTTTTGCCAAATAGTTTGTCCAACCTTTCATACCAGGGTCTAGGTAATTGCTTCAATCCATTTAGAGATTTCTTTAGTCTACATACCATATCTTTGTCTTATATTAGAGGGAAACCATTAGGATGCTCAATGTAAACCACTTCTTCAAGTTCTCCATTCAAAAAGGCTGATTTAACATCTGTCTGATATACTTTGAACTTTTTATTCACTGCATAAGCCAAGAACATTGTTACTACTTCATTATGGCTAGAGGGGCATGTATCCTCATATTTCATTTCTTCTTGCTATTAATATCCTTTGCACACAACTCTAGCCTTATTTATTACAACTTCGCCTTGCTCATTCATCTTGTTTCTAAATAACCATTTTGTTCCTATAACATTCTTGTCTTTAGTTCTAGGAACTAATTCCAATGTTTCATTCCTCACAATTCGATCTAGTTCTTCCTTCATTGCTTGAATCCAATGACCATCTTTACATGCCTCATCTACACTCTTAGGTTCAACTTGAGAAATTAGATATAATTCCTCATTAACTCTATTTCTTGTCATCACACCTTTTTCTTTGATTCCAATTATCTTCTCTTCAATCTATTTTGCATTCTGGAAATCATTGTTAGTCTCAATGATAAATTCCATATTCTCCTAGTTAGGCTTTGGATAAAAAATAGTTACCAAAGCTATCTCATCTAAAAAAATCCTCTTAACCAATACAAGATCATAATCTTTATCATCACAGTCATTCAAGAATATTTCCATACTTTAAATTATTCATCTTCATCAAAAAAAAAAACTCTTTCTAGATCTTCTTACTCTCTTAGGACATCTGGATGAAAAATGACCAAAATATTTACATATCCAACAAACAAAAATTTTGATACCTTCTGCCTCTGTTTTCATAAGTAGATCAATACCTTGTTTGATCTTCATGTCTTCTTCAAATTTGGATCTATCTTTACTTGTTCCTCTATTATTTTGTATGTAAAAAAATGATTCTAGATCTAGAAACTCAATGCTCAATTCTGTACACAATTCTAACATCTCACAAAGAAGCTCCATCTTTTGGGTGTCAAAATTTCCTGCATCAAACTTAGCAGTATCTTTTTTGAAATGACTTGCCACTGATCTCCCAAAGTTGTTAAGCTTTTCCTTCAAGGAACTAGGGCTTTGATACCAATTGTTAGAATATATAGTCCACCAATATAACTGAGAGGGAGGGGGGGGGTGGGTGTGAAATAATTATCCAACTAATATCATAGATATAATCCTTATTAAAATTTAACCATATGAGAAATGTAATAAAAAACCACAACAAGATACTCATACACAATAAAACTAGATATGTAAACTATGGAAACCCTTAATGAGAAGGAAAACCCTAGTGGGATGGTACCCACAAGATTATGAAATTCTCACATGTACAACAAGGGCTTGAGTATTCACTAGTATCATCATTAGACTATCTTATGTCATTGGCTAGCCGTGCATCTCCATATTATATATCTATCAAATGATATAATAGAAACATCAAAAACTTCTTCTTAGGTACTCTATCTTTTTACTACTCTCTATAAATCAAGCATATCTTTCGTACATCTTTGACTCAAGTACTACGTATTGAACCTTAACATTAGGATATAGTATTAAACATTGTCATCAACATGCATCACCAAACAATCAAAACATTATCTGTACAACTAAGATCTCTGTCTACTACTTTGCTAGTCTTCACAAACTTACTGCTATGTTGATTTTAATGAAAAATACAAGGATGAACGCAACATGTCCATACTCTCCAATGGTTAGGATACTCTCCCAATGTAGTATCATTAGTTGAGTGGTATAGAGCACTATTGTTAGAAATAGATAATATTGATAGTGGGTGTGAATCAATATTCTACAAACTTTTTCTCACAACTAAATATTGTTAATTACTTTATAACTTATATATGAAAGTAAACCAACAATTCTAAAAATTAAATATAACCATACACAAAGAGAACTCATAACACCATTATTTGTTAACTAGGGAAACCCTGGCCAAGAGAAAAGCTTAGTTTGGATAATACCCACAAGATGATCAACTAAACAAAAGAATCCCATTAAGGATATTGATCCTATTAGGAGTCTATGAAATCATATTGTGTCTTGAGTCCTTGTTAGTGTAGACACCTAAATCTGATTACATCAATAAGTAATCATATTTAGTCGTCTCCTAGGACATTATTGATTAAATATTTACTATTTAATTAATTAATTGTCACCCCCTAGTTAATTGATTTATTTAATTAACTATAGTCCAATTGATAAAATCAAATGATTGAACCCAAAATCAATTTATCAATTAAATCCCTCTTCCCCTATTAAATTGAATAAATCATTAAATCTATTCAATTTAATTCCATACTCCCCATTTTATTAAATAAAACATTTAATAAAATATCTAAAATCCAAGAGCCTCCCTAAACCCTATCCTAGCCCTTAATCCAACCCATTCACCCATACTAACCTCACTAACCCATCCCATTAAAGCCAAATCACTCACCACCTAACCCCCCTTCTAAGCTAATTCTAAACCTCTTCTAATCATGTGCACAATCATAAACATGGGTTAAGACTTGCTAACCCAAGCTAAAGTCAACAAATATCTTCCCCTCACCCTCCAACATAAATGACCCTCAAATATCTCTTACACTCCTCTTAATGGCTCTTACACTTTCACTCATGACTCTTCCATACTCAACCACCCTTATCAAGCCTTTGACCAACCCTTATCTTGTCCTCTCACACTCATCCTCCTTGTGACAAGTGTCACCTCCCTATTGGTGCTAAACAAGCACAATCCATGTGCTCCCCTTTGAGTGCATCCTAGCCCTCCCTCACCATCTTTCCATCCTTGCATCTTGGCCATCCATTCCTTCAACCCTTGGCCTATAAATTGAACCTCCCTCCTTCACTAAAATAATCCACCTTCCATGCAAAGTTATAATGCTATTTTGAGAGCTCATAAACTACCAAAATACCATTATAATGTTGGAATCACTCCATGACTCCATTTTTGAAACCTTGCCTCATGCATTCCATCCATCCATCTAAGCTTGAGCATAAATTTTGAGCATACATACCTTGAATCGGGGACATAGCTTCGTCATCATGAGAAGCACTTGAGGAGTTTACCATCTTTGGTCTACTTTCCTCAAGTTTGTCTTCTTTGGTCCTATCTTAAGTGTTTTCCATGTTTAGTATGCTTAAAGCTTTCATTTAATAGTTAGTTTTCAATTTGCACTACTAAACTAGGAGATACAGTTAGAGAACTAGGCCTTGTTAGGAGTTAGTAGATAAAATATAATGTATGCAAGAAGAGCCCACTGCCCTAACATGCAATATGCAAATAAGTTTCTTTACAAGAGTAGATATACATACAATACTATCTTACTATTGTATCTCACATTTTTCCTTATCATACATCAGATTTCACTTCACATAAGTCTCACATATCATTTAAGGTTTCTTCACATATACTTCACATCACATTCCCACTTCTCATTATTTGTGCAAGATATGATATTTACTTATATCTCACAAATTAATAAATCTCTGCCTAGTCAACCTTTATCCTTTTACATGCTTGGAAAATTATAAAATAGCTTAGGGTAAACATCTAGTATGTCGGCCCAACATGATCAAGTAATTATTTTATTTCCAGAATAATTCCTTAAGACATATACTCTAATTAGCTATTGTGCTTTGTTATGCTCTACTAATTACCTAAATTGGTACTTTAACTGTAACTTGTGTCATACAGTTTGTACCCATTTGCACACTAACATACATCATCATGATACTGTCATCTGTAGGTCTTTAACTGCACATGTCCAAACTCAAAATCTATCATCTATACATACTGTATCTATCTTTGCACTGTCGTAACATGTCTAACACTTAAAAAATTTTCTAACTCTGATTGCATGAATGAAATGCTAAATATGTTTCTATAAATGACAACATTTAGACGTCTATGTAGCCATATTTCAAACAATCTTCCCCTTTGGCATTGATGGAAACATTTGGGAAAATTGACTAAGTCTCAAAATGATGTCATAGAAAAGAAAATAAATACAAAAAGTAATTACACAAAATTTCTTTCAAAATAGAAAATTCTTCTTTTGTCATACCAAATTCCTTAAGAATGGATTCTATCTTCTTCTCCACATCCTTTTTAATCTCTTTGTTGTGAAGTTCATTCTGAACTTCCATTATCTTCTCTAAGTCGATGATGTAGAGATTGCATTAGTCTAGTGGTACAGAGCACTATTGTTAGATTGGACTGAGTGTTGATGCTTCCTAAATGGGGGAGTATCTGTTATGAGCTCAGTCATTGAGGACTCTTGGTATTTGGTCTTGAACAGTGTCTTTGGACACTTGAGCTAGTTGAAGACTTGGAACATTAAATTGACATAATGAGGACTTTGTCATTGATGTCAATGGGGGAGAAGAGTGCAAGAAAAACATAACATCTCCTAAGTGTATATGGGGGAGAAGAGTGCAAAGTGCATGCAAATGTCTACTTTATTAGGTAGATTTAGAAAGATTCATGTAAGGAAGAAGGAATAATATCTCTATGGGGGAGATATGGAGCATGAGGAATTTTGATGTATGGTGATTTGTTTAATGTGAACAACTATTCCCAATCCTAAAGAAGATGCAAAATAGAGCAATGTTCCAAAGGTTTTCAAACTTGATTGATGAAGAGGATTTGAAAAGATGAGAATAGTAGTAGCAGCAATAGAGGTATTTTGGTATTCTTGGAACTTAGATATTTTTCATCTACGTTGCTATCAATGTCAAAGTGGGAGATTTTTAGCATGAATTATGATGATACTACTTTGGAGGAGTATACTAAGCATTGAATGACATTGACATGTTGTATTCATGATTATGTTTGTCATTGATGTTAACATAACAATAATTTTGTGAAGACTAGAAAAGTAGAAAACATAGATCTCAGTAGTACAATTTTTTTTTAATTGTCTAGTGATGTCCATTCATGGACATGTTTGATATTGTATTCTAGTGTTAAGGTTCAATGTGCAGTGCCTGAGTCAAAGATGTACAAAAGATATTCTTGATTTATAGAGAGTAGTACAAAGATAGAGTACCTAATAAGAAATTTTGATATTTGTATTATATCATCTGACAGAGATATAATTTGGAGATGCATGGTCAACCAGTGACATAAGACTATCTAATGATGACATCAGTGAATGTGTAAGCCCTAGTGTCACATGTGTCAGAAGTTGCATAGATTGTGAGCTGACAGTGCCATTGTAATTATGAATTAATTATATTATTATAATTAATTGGGAAAGCCTCAAGGCTGACTCAAAGAATTAATTTGAAGATCCAATATAAAGGAAAGATGTTTTCATTGTTTGTAATATATGAGGAAGTGTTGTGATCATTGTATTGAGTGAGAAGTGCAAAAAGGAGTAAAGTGTTTGGTGAATGCGAGTAAGGGATCCAAGGGATTATTGGATGTGAGATTTGTTATTTGGTTTCAAGATCAGAAGGAGAAGAAGTCTATTTGACAAGATAGAGAAAGAGGGAGGAGTAGTACTATTCATTTCTATTATTCTACAAGGAATAATGGAATGATCATCTGGACATTGGGTTCATTGGTCTTGCCCTAAATTTATTTGGATAGTGGGTCCATCTATCTTCTACAACTCCTAATAGGGTGTGGACAACTCATAATAGGGTTGGAATTTCCTAATAGGTATTCAAAGTTTCCTAACAAGGACTTATATGTACTGAATATTGTTATAGACTCCTAACAGGGTCCATCCTCTAACAAGGAATATTTATATTAGTACACCATCTTGTGGATACGATCCCCACCGAAGTTTTCCCTCTGATCAAGGGTTTCTCTAGTTAACATATCTAGTGTTATTATGTATGAGTATCTTGTTGTAGTTTCTAATTATATTGCTTATATGGCACATTAGTACTGTTTGCTCATAACCTATGCAACTTCTCACATGTGTGACACTAAGGCTTGAGCATTTTCTGATGTCATCATTAGACTATCTTATGTCATTGGCTAATTGTACAACCTCAAATTATATCTTTGTCAGATGATATAATCAAACATCATAAATTGCTTGTTAGGTAGTCTGTCTTTTTACTCTTCTATACATATTTGACTCAAGTACTATGCATTGAACCTTAATATTAGGACATAGTATTAAATATGTTTGTGAATGTGCATGACAAGACAATCGAAACATTGTCCGTATAACTAAGATCTCTATTTGCTACTTTTCCAACCATCACAAACTTGCTGCTATGTTGACATCAATGACAAACATAGTCATGAATGCAACATGTCAATACTCTCCAATGCTTACGATACTTCCCCAAAGTAGTATCATCAACATTCATGTTAAGAAAAATAAGTCAATATTTCTATGCAAAGGTTATGCATACGAGGAAGTATTAGATTATGGAGAGACATTTACAAAAGTTGCTAAATTGGAAAGTGTATACTTCCTCTAGTTTTTTCTATGTATACTTCATCTATAAGTTGTTGATGAAGAAAGGAACTTATGGGTTACATGTTCATTAGTTAAACTATTTGTCATTGATATCAAAATATTTGGAAAACTATATTAATTTGTTACCATATCCTTAAAACAAGTATAGTATTAATAAAGATGAGGCATACTATATTAATTTTTCACCATATATTTAAAAAAGTATATTATAAAGAAAGATTAGAAGGGCACCAAGAAAGAATAGTTAAAAGGAGACCTATCAAGCAATAGTTGGAATAAACAATAGAATCAATGTTAGTCATGAAATATCTTATTAGGCTATCAAAGAAGAAGACTTATCAGTAAAGTGAATCTCTTCTTAAAGAAGTGAGAAAAGTCATGTCAACATTAGATTAAAGAGAGGAAGATCGTTTAAGAAGTTTCCACATGATTTTATTGTGATTATTGGATCTAGGTTTAGGTTTTGTGATATACTTAAGCAAAAGAGGTAGAAAAGAAAGAGGATATCGTGAATGGAAGAAGTATGGTTGGAAGAAGGAAGTAGAGAAAAGGATGGTGACTAAGCTATCAGAATGCAAAAGCAAAAAGTAGGTTACAATCATAGAGAATAGTTAATAGTATGTTATTATAATAAATATATTTAAAGAATTGATAAACCAAGGAAGTGTAAACTAAAAATTATTTTTGTTTATTTTACCTTCTTACCATTGTAATAATTAGTATCCCTTGAAAGGATGACCTTAATTAGTTTTTTGTAAGACCTGTAACAAGGTATCATTCTTAGATTAGAGTGGTGAAATACTTTAGAAAGGTTACTCCTAGTAAAGTAAATAGTTTAATAGATCTAGAGGAAAATCCTTTAACAAGGTACACTTAAAATTATTTTGTAACCCTTAATCAGGAAAGATTTTAATTAATAGGGTGTATTATAGAAGAGTAAAACATTTGTGAGCATTATTATCACACTATGGTTTTCACCCAAATAAGCTTTTCATGAGATAATTGTTGGTGTTATTACTATGTGAATTCTTTTACTATTCAATGTGATTATTTATGCATTTAATCAATAACAGTGTTATAGGTTGAACTAAATCTTATCAGTAAAAATTATACAAAGTAGTTAAAATTTGTAAAGTTGGTGATTAGTGATTCACCCCCCCAATAATCAATCATATACCTTCAAGCTTCTTAAGGGACTTCTAGGAGAAAACCAGTAGTATCTATTGCATCTATCACCTTATTTTGTAGGTGTGGTATTTATGTGAACTGGATATTTTTCAAGTTCTCCTTCATCTCATCTACCATCTCTTTGTATGGTAACAACTTATCATCCTTTATTTGATAGTCACTAAGGACCTTTTTGATGACTAAGTGAGAGTCACCAAAGACTCGTAAATCTATAATATTATATTCTAGCATTGTTCTCTATACTATTATATTTTTGGTATACTGGAAATATATATTGAGGGACTTAGGGATACAAACACTATGAGGTGTGACCAATATTATCTCTCCTATGGATCTAGGAGATGTATATGACCCATCAAAGTAGAGTTTTCATGGAGGATATTCTTCAACCATACAAAGATTTTCATATGAGAATTCCATGACTAGAGGATAGGAATCCACTAGAGATGCATCAACTAACTAATCTATAATGACCTCTCCCTTGACTACTTTTCTATCTAAATAATGGATATAAAATTCACTTAGCAACATGAGCCATTTAGCTAGTTGACTCATAAGAGCTAAATGTAAAAGCATATATTTGATTGGGTCAATCCTGCATATGAGTTTGAATATGTGGCTAAGTATGTATTGATAAAGTTTATGAGTGGTGATAACCACTACAAATTGTGCTTTCTCCATTGGGGTCTAATTGAGCTTCCAGATGAAAATGGTACAACTAACATAGTAAATGGCTCTTTCTTTCCTCTCATCATCTAATAGGACTAGGATACCCCCAATGCTATTGGAAAATATGATATGTATAGAATTAATGACCTTCTTGCAACTAGTGGAATCAAAATGGGTGGATTGAATAGATATTGCTTGATCCTTTTAAAGTTACATTGACATATATGATCTTTTCGAAATACAAATGTGTTTTTAGCAGGTGTATGAATGGCTGGCACTTATCTTCAAGTTATAAGATGAAACTCTTGACTAATTTTAGTTTTCTGTATAGGCTATGTTACTATCTTAGAGTCCTAGGAGGAGGCAAGTCTATGGCATCCTTTACCTTTTGAGGGTCAATATCTATGCCTCTATGTGATATGATGAAACCTAGAATTTTCCTTGACATGATTCCAAAGATGCACTTTTTTTTTATTCAACTTAAGATGGTACTTTTAGAGGTGATTAAAAATTTCTACTAGATCTCAGAGATAATCTATCTTGTGAACTAGTTTGACCAACATGTCATCCACATAATCTTGAAGTATTATTTGGATTAGGTCATGTAAAATGATCATTATGTCTCTTTGGTATGTTGCTCCTACATTCTTCAAGTTGAAAGGCATAATGTTATAGCAAAAGATATCCCATAGGGTTGTGAACATTGTCTTATGTTGATCTTCTTCTTTGATGCAAATATGATTGTATTTTGAAAATTCTTCCATGAGAGAAAACATCTTATGTTAGGAAGTGAGGTCCATTATCATGTCAATGTTCGGTAGTGGGAAGTCATCCATGAGACAAACATTGTTTAGGTTCCTCAAGTTAGTGCATACTTTGATGTCATTGGATGGTCTTGTGCTCAACACAATTTTGGAGATCCAATTAGGGTAGTCAATGGGTTTGATGACTTTTTCATGGAGGATCTTCTCCATCTTTGGTTTAACTAGCAGTGCAACGTTGGGATGCATATTTCTCTATTTTTTTTATAGGCTTTTCTTTTGGATCTACTTCTAGATGATATACTACCAACTCTGGTCCAAGTATATCATATCCTAATACAACCATGCAAATTTGTTGATTTTTTTACTAAGGATTTCAATAAGAGCGTCATCATCTATTTCTAATAGAAATGTTGCAATTTGAGTGATTCTTGGGATCTCTTTGATTCCTATGTTGACTGGCTTAGTCTCTTTAATCAAGATAGATAATAATTTTGGTCTATGATCTTGTGGGGATAGAAAGGAATATCTATCCTTAGGCACCTTAGAGAGGTTTTCACCTTTGAATACATCTTTTATTTTCTTTTCTTTTTTGATTGGGTTTGGTAGTGCTCTAGATGAGTTTTCACTAGGGAACCCTTTTGTTTTCTTGTGTTAATTTTGATTTTGTTTTTCTGCCATTTTTGTGGCTGAATATTTCTTTCTCCCCAAAGTATCCCTTTTGGTCCAGCTTGTAGATATATACAAATGTTGGTTTCTCCTATTTGTGTGGTAGTTTTTCTCCCTTGAATCTTACAAGTGCTTCCTCACTAGGGAACTCATCGATGTGTAGTATTCTTGGTTGGCCCTAATCTAAAAGTTTAGAATACATGAGTGGGATGTTAATGAATTTCAAGGCTGGTTCATAGAGTAAATAGGCTCCTATAAAAATGTCATCATATGGATATCATTGTAGTCTCTCTTTTCAACATCTTTAGGGATGTCTTTGAATTCTATAAATTCATTATAGATGTTTAGGAAGGTATGACCATTCTTATTAGTGCCCCTAGTTATGGAGAGTCTAAAACTAAGGACTCAATGATGACTTTGAATATATGGTTCTATAAGATTTCTTATTCCTAATTCTTTATGAATTAATCCATCTCCTTGATTACCCTATTGCTTTGTAGGAAGTTGATTTGAATTTGGATAGTTTTCTTTGAAGTAATCAAGAAATCCCTCATATTTGGGAGGTGACTCTTTATATAACCAAGTGTTGATATCTGGGGCCATCTCCTTTCCATTTAAGATTACATAGGAAACAAATGTGGATGACCGAACTTGCTTGGTTTCTTTCTTTGGGCCTCAGTCTAATGGGAGCCCTTGTGTATACAAGTCAAGGGGAAAGGCTCCAACTATAAATTAATTTAATAGGATATATTCACCACAATCCTAGTGGTTAATCTTAATAATGGATAGTGTGGAGTCAAAGATGGTGTGTGGATCATGGAAATTTCTTGAAGAACTAGTGATATAAGTACCAATCTCAATTCTAGGACAATGGTTATTGTGGGGATATGATGCTTCCAACATATGAAAACATTGAAAGGGTTTGGGATTAACATGGATGGTGACCTCTATACCTTGATGCAAAAAATTAAATGCTCTGATGGTATGCGGATGGAGACCTTTACTGAATTAATTGAAGAGGATGTTAAATGAGAGGTTAAGATCAACCGTGTGGGATAATATTCCTTGAGTGGTTGGTCCCACTCTAATAAGTAATAATATAGTTCTATTAATCTCTAAACCCAAGTCAACTATTAGCGTCTAACATTTAGTTATTTCCAAGGTAGCGTTGGATTGTCATCATTGTGACCGAGCCATCCAAAGATGACTAAGTTACAAAGGACTTGTTTATTTATTAATACATGTTGAGAAAGTCAAAGGTTGCAAAGCACCCCAAGATAGATCAAGTCAACATACATGCTGAGTAACATAGTGGGAACTGAGCATTTGGAAAGCTAGTTAATGTTGAGCAAATTAGTTTATAACAAGGGCATAAAAGTCGAGTTACAACATGAATGTTAGTTATGACCGAGCATCAAAATTCAAGTACCAAGTAAATCAGTTTTGACATATGAGTTTGTAATGACACAAACACTTATGTAAATTATTTTAGCTGACTTCTACATGACATTTAAAGAATATAGACATAGTTAAGGAGAAGATTAAATATTTTCTTAGAAGGCATTAATCCCAAGAAAAGTATATTATCCAATTAGAAACTTAGAAGGGTAAAACAATATATGGGTGAAATTTGGATCATTGATTATGATCTATAAATTTCTATGATTATTTATTTAAAAAGGGTTCTAACCCTAAGATCATTATGGTAAATGCAACTAAGTGTGAAGGAGTGATCAAGCTTAGAAAAGACCAAGGAAGGCTAAGTTTGAAAGGAGATCAGATAGAGAAACTAGAGCAGTGAAGGACATAACATAACATATTAGATAAAGAGATTAGTTTGAGATATTGAAGAGAGGAGATCTATAAACAAATTTTAGAGTAAAGAAAAGGATCATATACTAAAAAAATTTTGATAGACTGAGTCAGGGAAAAATTCTTAACAAAGTGCTTTTAATAGACCTATTTAAATCTCCTAACACAGTCCTTACTTCATTGTGAGTGTAAAATTGTCTAATCAAGCTAAGACCTAATAGTCTTAAAATATTTTAATAGAGAAGACCCCTCATAGGGTAGATCATCAAAAGTGATCAAATTGTAGCCCTAACAGATGAACTTTGTTGTTCTAATAGTAAATATTTGTGGGTTTCATCCCCACTCTAGTTTTACATTTATCTTGAAGTGTTTTTGGGCTACCAAAATCTTTGTGTTATGTTTTTTCATGGATGCTATGCTTAGATAGATTTCATTTCAGCATTACATGTTTATGAATATAAATCTAAGATATGATATGGATTATTTGTGAATATAGCTAATGGTTTTATTAGTGAAAACTTATATAGATCTTGATTCACCCCCCTGCTCTCAATATCCTATCTCCTAAATAGACTTCCAACAATTGGTATCATAGCACAATTCTCTTGAAAGAAGTTTAATAGCTTGAGAGGATCAAATCTTGGAAATGGAGGAATACAAATTGGGAAAGATCATTGCAAACCAGATGATTGAAATCCAAATCATACTATAGCAACTTGAAGGGGCAAAAGAAGAGTTAAGGAAATCCTTAAAGAAAAGGAAAAATATTGTCATCCAAAAGAATGACAAAGTATATAAGGAATTTGATGTCAAGGTCTTTCTTAATAGTGGAAATACTGGTGATAGTGATATAGCTATAGTAGATCTATTGGAGAAGAACATCATTCTAGGTAAGGAAGTAAAAGAAATAAAAAAAGAATAGGAAATTGAATTAGTAAGACTATGTGGGGTGATTGAACAAAAGAAGAAAGCTAAAGAAGACAAAATCATGGACAAAGAACACAAAAGACAAATGGATATTAGGATTTAAAAAATATCATTTGATGTGAAGAAGCTTACAAAAAATCAGTTGGATATGATGAATCAATTGTTACTTGTAAATCGAGAGCTGAATAGAAAGGACATGGAGATTATAGAATCTCAGATCATAGAGTGGCCAACTAAGGAATGAGTTGAGATATGAGAAATAACTACTGGAAAGAATGAACAAACCAAGTGAAGCTATTAGATGCTTTGAAGAGCTGATGAGACCACCAAGGTCATCTAGTTATACTCATGGTCTAGGACATATCAAGCACTCTTCATCTACTAAAGTGGGAGAGTCATCAAAGAGCGGTGAGAAAAAAAATGCAAAATCCAAAGGCAAACCTACTTGTCATCATTGTGGTAAAATTGGATACATAATAAACATTTGTAGAAGCAAGAATGGTAAGCAAAACCCTAAACCTAAGTTTACTAGTAACTTTTTTAATTACAAGAAACAAGGACACAAAGAACATGAATAAGGTCAAAGAAAAGTAATGCACCTACTACACTTAGACTTGAAGGACATTGTTACAACTGTCTAAAATATGTACATAGAGCTCATGAATGTAGATCCAAAGAAAGATCTAACTAGAAATCTAAAAGGAAAACACATGCACCTAACCAAGGTAACTCTTACAATTGGGATTACAACACATGGTATAATTGTCATTATTGTGGAGAGTATGGACACATTCTAGATAATTGTAGTAAGACACATTTAAGAGAAAATTATAAAAAAAGGTTGAATAGAAACTTAGTTTATTTTAGTTGTCTCAAGGTTGGACATGTTTGTAAGAACTACAGGACCTGAGCACCAACACAAAATAATGATAGAAACAAAGGAAAAGGGAAAGTTGAGATGATTAAATCATGGAAATAGATAGTAGAATCTAGAGGTAGTGGATCAAGAAAAATTGAGACGACCCAATCTAATCGATCAGGTGATCACACCACATCCAACTAAGAAAAGAGGTATGTAAGGGACTGTACACTTAAGTGCTATATCATATATCAGTTCCTAAGAAGATATGTGATTAATAGTTCACACTAGCACGAGTAAAGATGTATTAGGAAAAATGTGAGGGAAGAATTAGGTAATATAATAAGTTACACTATCAAATGCCAAGCATTAGTAATACAATCTATGTTGAATGAGCATGGTAATATATTATGAGAGGCTATATTGACCAAGCTAATGTATTCATTGAATGAAATGGTATTGACTGAGCAAGATGATATTAACCAAGTATTCAAATGGAAAGAAGTACAAATACAACTTGTGAAGGATGAGACAACTATTGTGCACCTGCCCTAGTACAAACACATTTATTGCAAACCTAAATGACAAGATTGAAGGTAGTTATCAAAATTTAGTATTCATTTTCATTTTACCAAGTGAATTTTAGTACACAAGAGATTCAAAGGTGATTAAGGCAATTTCAGTGACATAATAGGTGAATCACAATGTGTTTTTGGAAAAATTGAAATAACATAGTAATTAAAATTTTCAATGCCGATTTAAGTTATTTTCAAAATTGTTGAAGCAAATTTATTTGAACCCTAGTTTGAAAATGACATCCTTTGCATCTACATCTATGAAAGCAATGTTGAAGGAGAGAAATGCACAAATTGTGATGAATTTGGTTCCATGTCATCAATTCCACCAAGAGTATTGATGATTCATGATGTACGATCATGTTACATGTTCAAAGTAGAAGAAATTGGAGATTAAAAACTTTGAGCAGCATATGACAAATTATGTGACAATGGAGTGTTAAGAGATGAGAACAAGATAGTTTCCAAGAAAGGGATGACCTATGACCTAGCCTTTCCAAAGGTTTTCAAAGTTGAGTGGGTAAATGTTGTGTTGAATCAAGAACATGATATGAAGATATGGCTTGAAGGTGGATCAATTAAGATTAAAAAGGCTATCATTCACTGAGTTACCAGTTATCATACTTTGGATAGACCAAAGATGATGAGAAGCATCACAAGGGATGTTGTTGAGAAGTAAAAAAAAGAAAAATGGAATGACTGTGGCATTTCAATAAATGGGATTATAGATCCAATCATTGAGTTTGCGGTATGTTTAATTACAAAAAAGTACTATTGGTTGAGCTAACTAGATAATGTACCTTGCATTGTAGTAGACCTAGGATACAAAATTATAAAGAAATATTATAGTTATAAGCTTACCGAGCTACAACAGAAACAATCGTATGAGAATCTTGGAGCAATCAGGAAAGTGGAGAGTACTTCATGTAAGTTTAGTTCCTTACTTGTTTATATATTTTTCTATGTACATAATTCATTCCCCACCATAGGAACAATTTCATGGGACAAAAAAAACAACTATTGAGAAAATAAGTGATTTGATTAGTCAATTCAAAGAAAATTTTGAAGCTATAATGGATAATTATTTTGAAGAATTCAAGAATAAGATGAAGAAAAGATGAAGATATCTAAGTCGATTGTAGATAATTATTATAATGACATATAGTTTCTAATAGATACAAATTTCATCTATACATAGGCAATACTACC
The DNA here is from genome assembly GCA_028749045.1 of Cupressus sempervirens. Lineage (NCBI taxonomy): Eukaryota > Viridiplantae > Streptophyta > Pinopsida > Cupressales > Cupressaceae > Cupressus > Cupressus sempervirens. The sequence continues at coordinate 218,135,055 of CM053784.1, read as the reverse complement.
AAGGGTTGCATGGCTGAGGCTGATGCAATATGACAAAATGTTTATGAAGTGATAGCAGTAGTGACTGCATTGTTGTCTTAAGAAATTGACATGAATGCCATGCCATTCAATACTTTTGACACAACCAAGATCAAAATGATGATGAAAAAAAAAGTGCCTAAGATGGATAAGAAACAAAAGAAGATGATTAAATATCTTGAGGGAAAACTTGGCGAAGGTCAACTTGAGATAAATGAAGAAAAAGGAAAGGATGTGGAACCTAAAGAAGAAGATGAAGACAAAGAATCAAAGGGAAAAGAGCTAGCTATTGCTAAGACCAAGGCAACAAAATAGAAGAAAACAGTGATGATTAATCCAAAACTAAAAGAGGATCTAAAGAAAGTTATGAAGAAGTCTATTACACCATTAGAGCCAAAGTCAAAGTCAAAGAGAAGAGTGATCACAAGGTCAAAGGTAGATTAGTCCCTAGCTACAAAAGAGAAAGATAGCCCAACAAAGAGGAAGCCATCCAAAGCATAGAAGAAAAGCTTACCTAAGAGGTTGAGGAGAAAACTAGTCATAACACTTGAGGTGGAGGAAGATGAAGAAGAAACTAAGTTTGACAATCTGAGAAAACTTTAGATTGTACCTAGATGGCCTCCAATGATTGTTGACCAGCTATGTAAGATGATTAAAGAATCAACTAGTATAGCAACATTAAAGATAATAAATAATGATTATTTAAATAAAGATGATCAAGCAAAGCTTGAAAATGCTATGAAAGTTATGATAATAAAGTTCTAAATATACACCTATAGAATTAGGTGAAGGAATTCCTAAGAATTTATACAATAAAGTAGATGCTAAGTGGAAGCAAGCATTATCCACTAAAAGACAAATAAGGGAGACCACTTTAGCCCAATCAACACCTAATTTGGGAAAGACATATATGTCTATATCCCTCAAAGATTTTCTAAATAAAATGTTACCTAAAGAGAGGGCATAGATTTTTTTTCAAAATAAGCCTTATGAAGTTGAGAAAGAGAGCATTCTTATATGGAAGGAAGCATTTGGATTTCTTTTTCCATCAGCTAATGAAGAAGAGATATAAGGAAAAGATGATGAAGAAGTTTCCAAGCTTGGAGAAGAAATAAGGAAATTGGTAGAAGGGTGTAAACAACAAGATGTTGCCATAATTGAGGACATTTTTGATTCATCTCTACCAAATCAGAATGTGTTGACTAGAGAAGCTTTTAAAAATGCTACACTAGATGCCTCATATCCCTCTCTACCTTGCACCAATATAGCTGATAAGGCTAATTATTGCCTCTATTTCATGATAGCTTAAATTTTTTTGTTAATATTCTATTTCATTTTCATCAAAACATTTGTGAACTTATGTTTACCTAAACCAATGATTAACCTATGGGTAGATAGTATGTTATCTTTTCCCAATATCATATATATGATGTTGTATTTCATATAATTATTAGAATGTGTGTTCTTATATTTGAATTAAATTTGATAATGCTTATTTTTAAATATCTTAGCATTATAACTAACCTATTAGCAATGAAGTTGAAGATGATTGGAAGAATTCAAAGATGAACGTTGAAGACAACCAACAACATTCAAGGAGAAGGATGTTTAAGTTTAGCCATGGTAGAAAAGTCATAATGGTACTAAAGGACACAAATGTGAGTGTGAAGGAGCCATCAAGACTTTCTATATTCTCTACTTTTATTGCTATGTCAAGGTGGTTGTCTAGACTTTATTATTCTCGTCTTCTGCCATTATCTTCTATTCCCGCCTTGAGCTATTATTTTCCTTCATTCACTCCTGCGGATTTATAGCTAGGTTGTTTACTTTTCTATTTCAAAATAAATATTGATCTTCTATTTATAGGGATTAGACGATGTGTGTTAGTTTAGTTAGAAGGAGAAAGTTTATGATGAGAAACTGTTAACTTTTGCAGTGAGTTGTTTTTACAGTTCTATGTATTGTTCCCATGTAATGAATTTTTGAAACATAATGAAATAGTTTTTGGCTTCTATTCTATGTTAGTAGATAAGAAGAATCCAACCAAGGGGTCCCACTTGGGAGGTGGATTAGATTAGAGTTGTATAGATTTATTTCCAAGAATTTCTAGTATTGTAGTAGTTGTAAGTTCCTTCTTGTAGCATCATACTTTGTGAATGTTCCTGCAACATCTGTGAGAATAGTTATAGTAGATGAATTGAGTTGGAATAGATGTTAACATTTCATTACATTTCTAGTATTTGTTCTAGTTAAGTGTGTTAGTTTCCTACAGTGATAGTGTAGGTTCTTTTCCTTGCATTTTACTTTCCTGCAGCATAAGCATAATGACTCATGAAGAGACCTAGTGCACATATTGTGCTGACCATTTCAAGTATATGTCCCTAAGTTTACAAGATAAAATGCACCTCATAGTGGGAAAAATAATCCTTAAATTGAATACACTATTCCTAAGCATGGCCTAGAGCATGATTATTATACACTTATTGTGAGGCAGACCATTTTTGGTGCTGTTTCCGGGGATGGTGTCAAGCTAGGAGAATTCTTGAGTCATAGTTCTTAGATCAAGTTTTTAGAAATTTCTAGCTTTAAAACTTTCTTCACCAGTGTGAAGAATTCAATTGCATGCATCAAAGAGGAAGATAATGCGATGAATATGGCAGATTTCTTCCATGGGAGTCTGTTAATTTGAATGAAGAAATTAAAGAAGAAGAAGTTGAGTTTCCTTTTGAAGACACAAGCCCTATTTTTCCTATAGAATCATCTTCAAGAGCAAAACCTATAGATACAAGTGGTCTTCAACCCTTTGCTGAAATTTTGGCTAGTTTCCTTGATAACACTGCTTTAAATCCACTAGTTGTTAATAACCCAATACCCAATGTTCCTTTTCAAGAGAAAACTAAAAATATAATACCTCCAGTAATGGAACAACCTAATTTTCCATTCCCTCTTCCAAGTCTTGTAACCAATGCTAATCTCAAAAACATACCTCCAACTACTCTCCCAAAGTTCTATGGCCTTGCAACTAAAGACCCTGATACTTTCTTTTTTGAGTTTGGTAGACTCTGTCATAGTTTTGACTACAACACTGATGCCCATAAGCTCAAATTATTTCTAGCAACATTAAAGGCATCAGCTTTACGATGGTTCATGGGCTTAGGAGCTAATCCAGCAGGAACTTGGGATGAAATGAAAACTTTGTTTTTTGATAAATATAAGGAGTATCCAAAGCATCTAGTTCAAGAGGAGATGATGTCTTTAGGATATCACAAAAGGAGGAAGAAACATTGGAAGACTATGTTTCACATTTCTTGTATACACTATAGAAGAACCCTCAACATGCATTGTCTGAGGATTCACAAAAGCTAGTCTTTCTGAGAGGTGTGAGTGATTACTTTCTAGAAGCATTGGACCTGATGGCTGGTGGTGATGTATATCAAGCTTCTTGGGATGAACTCAAGAAGATTTATCAAAATTATTCAAGGTCAACAATGAAGAAAGGCCAAGGATCTCATTCCACAGTCACAAAAGGAAATAGCCAAGGTATTTCAAAGCTTGAGATATCTAATCTACTCTCAAATTTCAAGGACATCATAAATGATGTCACTACACATTTTGACACAATGACTGTAAATAAGAAGCATGCAAAAGCTGAATTATAACTAGTTGAATACTGACCTCATTGCCAGAAGCAAAAGAAGGATTGCCAATGCAAACTAGTTGCAAGCATGGGGAACCAACATCTTCCAATTGAGTACCTCAAGATAGATGGAGATGATGAGCAAGTATTTTTTGTTGCTCAACACCAGCCATGGGACCAACATCAAGGTATGCCTCAGGACCCTTTGCAAAATTCAAAATCATATGGTAATCAATGGAAAAACCATAATTAACAAGGTCCTCCACAATATCAACCTAATTGGAATAATGTTGGGCAAAACAATCTGCAACAACCCCAATGGCCTCAAAATTCCCAACTATTCTAGCCTAACCAATAGAATAAGCAATGGTAGAGCCAACATAACTACTAGAAAAACCAAGAGAACCAATGGCAACCACCCCAAGGGAATTGGTAGTCTACGAACCAATGGAGGGGATCTCAATAGTGGCCTAACAAAAATACTAGTGCTCCACAATTACCACCTCTAGTTCAACAACCTACTCTAATGCCAACACCTAGAAATCTTGGAACTCAAAAATAGACACAGTTACCTGCACACCCTCAACCAAATCCAAATAGCCAATAGCCACAATGACCCATGTATAGTGCTGATGCTCAACAATACCCTACTTACACTCTGAGTGTTGTAGATATACATCTGAGATCTGGTAGAAATTTACCAGCACCTAAATTGCCTCTTATAACTAAAATACCAGATACTACTACAACATCAAAACCCTTAGTTACTAAAGTGATTGACCCAACCAATGTTAGTATTCTAACCTAAGCTCAACTAGTGGTGGAACCTCCTTTTCTAGAAAAGCTTATACAAAGTAAACTTGTACAAACAAAGGAACATCCTTTCGATATTGTTGACTAGTTGAAGAACATGCATGTCCAAATACCCCTATTCCAAGCCATTAAAGATGTTCCAATATATGGAAAATCCATTAGAGAATCCTACCTAAAGAATCCTGAAAGAAAGAAAAAGGACCCCACTATAGTCCATGTTGTGGGACAATTGGTTGACATTATGTTAGGAAAATTGATCACACCAAAATATTTTGATCCAGGTAGTCCAGTTGTGGATGTTAGTATAAATGGTTAGTCTGTTAAAAATGCTTTAATAGATCTCAGAGCTGCTATAAATGTCATGACCAAAGACACTATGAAGAATTTGAAAATAGAAGTATTAAGGGCTACTCCAACAATTCTGCAACTTGCAGATAGTTCTACTGTCACCCCTGATGGGATGATAGAAAAAATAGTTGTAACCTTAGAATGTTTAGAGTATCCTACAAACTTCATGATTCTATTCCCCAAAGTTAATCTATCTGGTTACCCTGTCATCTTAGGTCAACCATGGTTAGCTATAGCTGATGCACATATAAGTTGTAGATCAAGGAATATGACCATATCCAATGGCCAAGAAAAAAAGAAATTTGATTTATATCCTCCAACACAAACATTACCAGATTTGAGCACATCTATTTGGCTAGATTTAGGGGATGAAGAAGAAGAATTAAATTCTATAGTATAGCTTATGATGTTACATAGACAATTATTTCTAAAGCTGCAGGAGGAAGATTCAGTGCTTCAAAGTATTCTTACTAATAGTTGTGTGGTAGAAAAAGATGTATTTGAAAGTTCTGTGTTGGAATTAATCACATATGAGGAATTTAGTGAGAATTTTACTCTACTCAAAGAACTTGATATTCTTCATCAACTCTTATCATGTGAATTAGAAGCAAGTCCAATCTTTGAAGCTGCTATGATAGAGTCTACCACTACTATTGAACTATCTAAAGGTCATAATCTCCATGTTAATCCCAAATTAACACCCACACAAATGGAACAACTAACAAAATTGCTTTAAAGGCATGAAAAGGCCTTTGCATGGGACTATGGTGTTATGAAAGGGTTGAGTCCTACATTGTGCACTCATAATATATACATCAATGAAGGGTGTTTACCACTTCATCAACCCCAGAGAAGGATAAATCCAAGCCTTAGAGAAATAGTTAAAACTGAATTGCAAAAATTGCTCGATATATATGCTTTTAATTATGCCATAGGTGCAGTTCTTGGGCAACAATCTCAAAATATTGAAAATGCAATATGTTATATTAGCAAAAATCTTCATGGACTTGAATTAAACTACATAGTGACTGAAAAAGTACTGTTAGCAATAGTTTATGCCTTGAAAAATTGTTGTCACTACATAACTGGCTATCCCATATTTGTTCATACTGATCATGCAACAATTAAATATCTCATTAAAAATTGGTTATAACATGTAGATTAGCAAGATGGTTATTGTTGTTGCAAGAATTTGATATAACTATCATTGATAAGCCTGGAAGAGCCAATGTTGTAGCTGATTATTTATCAAGAATCCATCATGATGATAATGACACTACTCTAGTAGATGATGCATTTCCAGATGAACATTTGTTTCATATTGTTGTTCAAACTCCATGGTACATAGACATTGCTAATTACATTGCAGCTAATAAAATGCTAGAACATTTTCTTATAAGGAAAAAGAAGCTACTTGTAGAGAAAAGTTTTCATTTCTCTTGGATAGATAATCTCTTGTTTTATACTGGACTTGATCAAGTTATGAGAAGATGCGTGAGAGAGGACGAGACATATGACATTCTATATGCATGTCATAATGAACCATGTGGAGGGCACTTTGTAGCAAAAAGAATAACCTTGAAAATCTTGGCAACTGGTTATTATTGGACTAAACTTCACAAAGATGCAACCAACTATACAAGGAAGTGTGATAAGTGTAAAAGGATGGGCCAACCAACAAGAATAGATAAAATGCCTCTTAACCACATATGGCATTAACACCATTTGACAAATGGGGCATGGACTTCGTTGGTCCAATTGATCCTCCATCCAATGGGAAATCCTATATCCTTGTGTGTACTAATTACCTGACAAAATGGGTTGAAGTTAAAGCTATGAAACATTCTCATGATGAAAAAGTTACAGGATTTCTGTATGAAGAAATTTTTACTCGCTATGGTGTACCCAAAGAGCTAGTCACTAACCAAGGTGGGCAATTTACCTCTAGCTTGATCTCAGAATTGATGAAATAATATAATATCAGGCATTGCAAATCCAATCCTTATCACCCTCAAGCTAATTGGCAAGCAGAAGTCACAAATTGTGATCTAGAGAACATCCTAACAAAAATAATTCATTTGCACCATAGGGATTGGACCAGAAGATTACAAGAAGTAGTTTGAGCCTACAGAACAACATGGAAGACTACTACATGATTCACACCATTTGAACTCCTATATGGTAAAGTAGCAATGCTCCTCATCAAATTGGAACATAAAACTTTAAGAATTACATTGGAGTTGGACATTGAACTTCCTATAGCATAGAGAAAACATCTTCTACACCTTAACTCTTTGGATGAAATGCACAAAGCTACTTTGGAGTGCACTAAAATTGTATAGAAACAAAGAAAGCAATGCCATGATTCCCACATTATCAATAAATAATTTCAAGTTGGTGACTGGGCACTACTATATGATTCTAGATTTAAAGATATGCCAGGAAAGCTACAGACAAGATGGCTAGGACCATATGAAATTAATCATGTCTTTGACAATGGAGCTATTCAATTAACTACCATTGATCCAGTGCCTTTAAAATTATTAGTCAATGGTCACAGATTCAAGTTATATAAACATCACCAAACAAAAGAGGACTTCCTGCAGTAGTTTCAACGGCCAAATTCAAATACAAATTAGGTAACTCTTCCTACAATCGAAGGTGTTAACCTTCAGTCTATCACTCTTCAACACTAATTTCTTTGTGCATATTCATAATAAAAACTTTATGTTGACATAAAGTTTCAAATTTCTCCATTCACTTTCTCATCTAATATCATTTCTTTACCTTCCACCCACCCACTTTCCATGTCATCATTTTCTAATGCTTTCAATAAACAACATAAGTTTGCTGATGGATGATGTCACTGCTGATGTAACTTCTACCATCTTTTGGTATGTGCAATGATCAATTAATAGGTATAAGATTTTCAAATTATAATTCATTTATAATATGCATATTTTGTTAATTATATTTAATACTACATTCTTTATATTATGGTGGCATTATGTTAGTTTTGTACCCCGTACTAAGTCTAACAAGTGTGAACACTTGTCCATATTTTGTAGGGGGCAGGGAGGTCACTAAAACCCAATGACATTCCTATTTATTCATATAGATTTTTCCAAATCTTCATATTTCTTTCATTGATGGAATTCAATTGTCATAAGTACCCAAGTGTCTAGGTGTTGTACCCCTTATTTTTTAATGATTTTATTGTCAAGCTATGATGTGACTTGTATTTAAATTTTAAGTGACTTGAATTCCATTTTTGAACATTTTTCACACACATCCATGATTTACTCTCATTAAACCCATATTATTGCTCATAATGAATCGTTATAACATTAATTACCTATCAAATGAAATGTGAAAATGGGTTAAAACAATAAAAGAAGCCTGAATTCATAAGGGATAAATAGTGCAAGTAGTGCAGATAGTGAAAGTGTTAAGTAGAAATGGGTGGAAAATTGTTGCAATAAGAACTAGTGGAACATACTATTTTGCTCTTAGATGTAGAGGCAGTAAGGAGATTTAATGTGTGTAGCTGGTTTGGGTATTTCTTAAATTTGACTGCATTTGATGAAGGAGAAGCTTCTGTATGGGGTTTAATGATGATTGCTACAAAAGAGAGTATAGTAGAAGTAACTAGGTTACCAGCAATAGGAGAACATTATCCCAATACGCATCATGCAAGATTAGCTAGAGCTTAGTTTGTCATACCAACTAATCCTCGGATAGATATTACCAAGAAAGGTTGCAAAAGAAAATCTCTTCTACTGCCATACAATGAGTTGGCCATGCACATTATTGTGTACCTCACATGTGAAGGAATATTTTCATATTTACATGCACATCATTTAAAATTGCTCAGTTGTATTAGGCATAATCATCCACTAAATGTTCCCAATTTCTTGTACAATATGTTGTGTATTAGTGCTAAAGAAACCCAAAAGGGGAAGGACAATTTTGTCACCCATCATGACATAATTAAGTTACTCATAGAAAGGTCATTAGGGATGTTTCTTCCATGTCATGGGAAAATTTTTTCCAAGCTAAAACCCTACAACCCCAGGTTATTCTTAATGAACAACCCAGTGAGGAGAATGTAGTTCCCACTAATGAACCTACTGAACAAAGCACTCAAGAGGCTGAAGCCAAAAATGTCCAAAAAAAAGTGCAAGAAATTGTGCCTTTACCTGTTCAAGAAACCCAGAAACCTACCTCCACCCAAGCAAAGAGAAAATGAAAACTGCAAGACGAAATCTCTGTTTCGGTAAAAGAAGAGCCAAACCCTACAGTCATGAGGCAAAAGAGAACTAAGAAGGGTCCTATAGTAGTTACTCCTATAGAAGAGACACCAAAAGGAAATGATAGGCAAATGGTTGTGGTAGTAGAAGAAACCCTTGTAAGAAGAAGCCCTAAAATGAGAAGGCAAATTTCTAAAGAATCCACTTTGTCCAAGCTATCTACTAAAGAATACCCTATACAAATTGTTCCTTATCACTCTCCTCCTCATCCTGAAGCTACAAAAATTCTTGAAAACCCTAATGAGGAATGTAGGGTTGAAGTTAATGAAAATCCAAATGATACCCCAATAGGCCAACCGGTTACTTCAAGTAGTAAAGATGAAACAGTTCTTGAGTAAGTTTATCAAAACACTACCATAGTTCTCTATAAATAAACAAGGCTTATTGATTTTATAGGACATTCATGGAGGGAACAAAGAAAGAGGAAAATAAATTATGAAGAGGACAGTGGTTTCATTACCCTGCTGAAAATCCTTTTCCAGTTGTTTGGACAACATATGTTTGCTAAGGCCTTATGGGAAGAGGAGAGGAAAAAGATGAAGAAAGTCATAGAATCCCAAAGTGAAGAAATTGTAGATTTGAAGGAACCATTAGAAAATGAAAAACAATGAATGGATCATGCCCTCAAATTGCCTAATCAAGCACTTGCCTATAGACCACCACCACAGACCTATGCTCTCTTTTTAAAAGAACAATTTCTCTTATTCCAACTTATGCTAATGCTTAAGGATATTAATGCAGAATTCAAATCAGCCCAAGAATTCTATGGTTTATGCTAGACTCTGCCAACAAAATTTTCTCTGTGAATTATATGCGCATAATTTTATTATCCCTTCAGAAACCCAGAATCCTTTACTCTATATAGGGAATATACATTTAAGAGTTATAATGTCCTAGATATCTAATGAAGAAAACTATGATAGGAAAATGAATAATTATAGAGATGAGGAAAGGGCAGAGCCCTTACCATTAAGACCTGAGAGTAGTAAACTAGAAGAAGTTCTTAGGGATTGGTTCAGATTAACATATGGAGATAACAACTACGGAGTAAAGGATAGAATCTTCACTACCAGAATCAAGGCCTACATTGATTATGAGAACTTACCCTACTTTGCCTTCCAGAGAGCTATGGCTGGTGCTAGAAGTAGATGGGCCAGATTATCTAAGTCATGTAAAAGGTCAAAGCCACATAGTCCCATCAATTTGGAGGCTGCTCTTCACTGAGCTCAAAAGTATTTAGAGTTAGGGAAATAGGCTAGACTAGAATTGTGGTGCCCACTCACTATGAAACCTCCAATGCTCATGTGGCCTTTATATGAAATTATTGTTGACAAACTTGACAAGCTATAGGAGGACAATAGAAGGGAAGTTTGGGAAAGAACAAGAGGATTCTACTATACCTTCAAGAGCAGCAAGAAAGGAAGGATAGAAGTTGGGGAGTTCAGGTTACTGACTAGGAAATGCAATGCTTGAGGACAAGCATTAATTTACTAGGGGGTAGATGATGAGGCTAATTATTTCCTCTATTTCATAATAATTTTAAATTCTTTGTTAATACTCTATTTCATTTTCATCAAAACATTTGTGAACTTATGTTTACCTAAACCAATGATTAACCTATGGGTAAATAGTATGTTATCTTTTGCCAATATCATATATATGATGCATTATTTCATATAATTATCAGAATGTGTGCTCTTATATTTGAATTTAATTTGATAATGCTTATTTGCAAATATCTCTACATTATAACTAACCTATTAGCAATGAAGCTAAAGATGATTGGAAGAATTCAAAGATGAATGTTAAAGACAACCAAGAACATTCAAGGAGAAGGATGTTGAAGTTTAGCCACAGTGGAAAAGTCATAATGGTACTGAAGGACATGGTTGCAAGTGTGGAGGAGCCATCAAGACCTGTTATCTTCTCTGTGTTTATTTCTATGCCAAGGAGGTTGTCTAGACTTTATTATTCCCACCTTAAGCCGTTATCTTCTATTCTTGCCTTGAGCTATTACTTTCCTTCTTTCTCTCCTATGAATTTATAGCTAGATTGTTTACTTTTCTATTTCAGAATAAATGTTGATCTTCTATTTATAGGGATTGGATGATGTGTGTTAGTTTAGTTAGAAGGAGAAATTTTATGATAAGAAATTTTTAAACTTTTGTAGTGAGTTGTTTTTACAGTTCTATGTATTGTTCCCATGTGATGAATTTCTAAAATGTAATGAAATAGTTTTTGGCTTCTATTTTGTGTTAGTAGATTAGAAGAAGCCAACCAAGGGGGCCCACTTGGGAGGTGGATCAGATTAAATTAGTATAGATGTAATGCCCCACCAAGGGATCCAAAAGAATTAACCTAAAGTTTCACTAAGTTCGCCAAACAATTTTTGTTTTAAACATGAAAGATAAACCATTCACATCAAATACATAGTAGTGGAAGTAGTAACATATAAACAACTAAAAAAATACATAAGCATACATAACAAGTTACATTCCTTAATCGCAAGACGTTGAGTCACATTTAATCTAATTAATACTAAGTCTAACAACTACCACATCCACATGAAAGAATAATAGAAAGTCCAATGTCCATATTATACATTTGATCCAAATGCCTCTTGGCAATTAAATTTGGAATACTCAATCATCTACTGTACATGTCATAGGGTATGAAAAGCTTAAAAGATTAAACATATATAAAAATATAGATACATCATCTTCATCGAATTCCATGATACAAGTGCAATAAAGTAAATGAAACAATATACCATACATAAGACATCCATCATCATAAAAGATATAACATCCATTTTTAAAAATATCCATCCGTCATAAAATACAACTAAGTGTGCGGTTCCTCCCAACTGTCAATAGCATCATTAGACCATCGTGGGCCCTAGCCATCGAAGAGATCATTGGTATTATCATAGTAGGGATGTCACTCCTAAGACATACTACATCATATGTAGAAAGGAAATCTAACATGCTACAACATATACATAAGAAATCTAATCATGCAAAATAAAGCATAAAATAAGTAAATAACATTGTCTATCATATGCTAGTCATCAATATAAGGAAACATGTCAGTAAATAACATCCATCATAAGATATAACATCCAAGAACATAATGAAAGTAAATGCCAACAAAGATAGTGTTGAAGGAGATAGTCCCAAATAGGATATCAAATCAAATATCAAATCACATAACACAAGTACTCTCTAAGTCGAGGAATCCTAAAAGTATACTAACTCAAGGTTCCAACACATAGATCAACATCTACACCCAGAGGCACAACAAAGACATGTAGGAAACCTACTATGTAAGCGGGAAAGTGTCATCGTACGAATCATGCTAGAGTTACCCTGGTAGTCTCTCAATAGACCTCGACCCCCTAGTGATCCCTATGCAGCCACTAGTATCCTCTCATACTGACGAGGCATACTACAGAATGCAAGGTCGCAACCAAGCATTCTCTCTACTCCCATCCTAGTCTGTACTAGCACTTGAGGCATGGGCGAGAACATTAAATTATCTTATTAGGTTCATTTTAATCCCCATTTAGTGTAAATTTTTTCACTTATTAAATAACTTACAATGAGTTACCTTGGCAACCACTTAGGGCCCCGACCCTCATTGCAAGCCACTTGCCGACACTACAAGTAGATAATCTACCCTAGGCTCATGGAATCATAAATCAAAAAATCACCTCAGTCCTATACAAGTGACTGGAAAAGTACCAAAAGATAATCCACAATAAGAACATCAAATCTCCATGAGCAACTAAAAAACATCCATTGTTAATCATGACCACATCAGTTCTCTATTGGAAACTGAAGGTATAAATGATAATCACAATATCCATCGGTTCTCAACAAGCAACCATAAGGAATCTCAAAATAAATCACAATATTCATCGGTTCTCAACAAGCAACCAAAAAGCATCTCAAAATAAATAATACTGATCGAAGACTCCAAAATGGTCAAGTCAAACATGTCACAACATGACATCATCAAGATCAAAATAAACACTTCAGTCCCATCAAGGCGATTGGAAAGTAATTCAAGGATAACTGATTAATGACTAAAAAATGGTTAAGTCAAATATCTCAAATATATACACCTCAGCTTCACACAAGAAGACTAGAAAGCAATAACAATCAGTAAATACAAACATCTCATAGAGCATGCCATCACATGACCGTGGTTGGGTTATAAAAAGATCGAGACCAAAAACATCAACATGTTATCACATTTGCATAACTCCCAAGCCTTTGGTAGATGTCCTAACTGGTCAACACTCTAGGACCACCCAAAACCCCAAACATGGATAGCATAAACAAACAAGATACAAGTATATGTTTGTTTTGATTTGAAGACATAACGTGGAGTTAAATGTAAGGTTTTCAGTTTCTAGTTTAACGTATGTTTTCAAGTAAATAAGTTTCATAGTTAACCCTACACGTTAACCCATTCGTCTCTTCAAATAAAATATAAAATTACCCCATCCATTATTTTAAAACAATTTTCTAAAATAATCAGAAGATAATTATTTACTTATTTAATTCATTGAACTAGTTCCCATTGACTTTTAATAAAATCATTCGCATTGTTTTACTAAAATCAATCTCATTAATAATTCAATTATTTAATTCCACTAAACACTTATTAATATCTCTTTTCTTTTAATTTTCTCTCATTTAAAAATCCATTTTGTAAAATTGACTAATAATTAATTACACTTCTTATACTATTAACTAATCTTAATTAAATTAAATTTAATTAGATTAGTTAATAAATCATATAAAACTAATGCATAATAACAAGATTCTATTTTTAATTTGAACCCAAACCCGAAACAATTTCTAAATCTTGATTCTACTAAGGGAAGGTTGCAATGATATTTTTAATTCCCATAACTAGATGAAACAATATGCATGCCCGAATTCCAAATTACAAAATTAAAGATTCATTCATAGAGAAATATTCAGACACACATAATAGACACAATGAAGATAGGAAGAGAAAGAGTATAATAAAATATGCGAAATAATCATGAGTTCCTACTTGGACACTGATGCTAATTCTCTACGCCTCAAAAAATTGTAGAGAAGCTCCTCCTCTTAGAACCTTCTCCTTTTTGAAAATTTCTTCCTTCTCCAACATTCACAATTCCTCCAAGAACCAAAACCCCCCCAAGTGAATAGGAGTGCTTGTAGAAGCATACGAGCTTGTCGAAGCATATGAGGATGTCCATACACACTAGGAGATCCTCTATATAAAGGCCTCTAAGATGCATCTAGAATGTGTCTAGAAAGAACTAGGAGATAAGCATGACAACTAAGCACATATCTTCCACAATAAGAAGATAAAGATGATGAGGTGTCTAGAATGTTGTACACACCATGTGCTCAATAATGTGCTAACTCCTAAGTGTAGACAACATGTGCATAATTAGAGTGCAAACTCCTGTGTTGTCAATATGACAACTCTAAAGAGCTCACATACTCCTATGTGAATAAATAATGCACATTAATCAATTAATTAAATTTCTTTATTTAATATTCACTTGACTCCTTTTTAAATTAATTTATAAATATTAAAACTCATGCACTCACTTTATTAAATCCACTTGTTTTATCTTAATATATTTTAATCGCATGCAATCATGTAATCTAGAATCTTTTAATAATTTTAATATCTTTTCCACTTTTAAATTTATTTTCGAAACTTAATTGATAAAATATTATCTAGCATTTATTTAAAAATGAACTCTAAATATATTATTATTATTAAATAAATATCATCACGTTCCAAATTTAAACGTATAACCTTCATCTCCAAATTTAATTCTTTTATTTAATTAATTTCCCAATTAATTAAATAAATTAAATATTAAAATATCATAATAAATTTCCATTAAATTAAATCATTAACTAAATCTTTTAATTAGAATTAATTAATAGAAAAATACATCAAAGACTCATAAAATAAAATACAAAAACCCATGATAGCAAAACACATACAAAATTAAACCAAAAGGGTTAATATCATGAATTATGTCATCTGACTTATTCAGAGGGTACTCGACTTAGATACTTGTCTTAATTTTCAATTAGGACAAATTACTTAAAGGGTTGGGATTTGGACTTGAGAATTTATCTCCCCTCTCTTACCATTGAGATAATGTGATAGGGTACACTCATCCTAGCAATTCAGGGAAGTCGATACCCAGTACCTCCAACCTGCATAAAATCCATGGATGTACAAGCACAATATATACTAAGCTAAACAAGAAATGGTAGGAAGTGGTGCATCATGTAGATCTCGACTAGCAGGTGACTATGAATCCTTTCCTTAACTAGATCAAAAATCCATACAGAAAGAAAACAAACACGCACACCATACACATGCAAGTATGGGGTAAGTGTCCATAAGAAAACACATATGATAATAAATCATCTAACTAAACATCATCAATTACTAAAATCACTAAATAATCATCATGCATACATGAAATATAAAGTACCAAGTAATCTAATCATATAATAAGATGAATCTGAAACAATATTTGATAATTCTCAAAATAATACTACTAATCATCAACATAAAACTATCCTAAAAGAGTTTGACAATAATAACAAAATGCAAACTAGGATAGGCACTACATCATATAACATCTATCATATGATATTTTAATATTTAATTTTATTTAATTAATTGGGAAATTAATTAAATAAAAAGAATTAAATTTGGAGATGAAAGTTATAAGTCTAAATTTGGGTGGTCGTAGAGTGTTGACCAGTTCAGATGTCTACCATAGGCTGGGGAGTTATGCGAATATGATGGCATGTTGATGTTATTTGGTCTCGATTCTTTTTAAACCCAACCATGGTAATGCGATGGCATGATCTATGATGTGTGTGGTTTATTGATTGTTATTGCTTTCTAGTCTTCTTGTGTGAAGTTGAGATGTATGTGTATGAGACACTTGACCTAATCATTTTTGAGTCATCGATCAGTTATGCTTGGGTTACTTTCTAGTCGCCTTGATGGGATTGGAGTTTTTGTTTTGATCTTGATGATATCATGTTGTGACAAGTTTTGACTTGACCATTTTGGAGTCTTCAATCAATATTACTTTGAGATACTTTTTGATTGCTCGTTGAGAATCGATGGATATTATGATTATCATTGGATCTTTTTCAATTGCTTGTGGAGAATTGATGTGATTATTTTGATTATCTTTATGATGCTTTCTAGTTGCTTGTATAATACTGAGGTGATTTTGTGATTTTTGATTTCATGAGCCTAGGGTAGGTTATCTACTTGTAGTGTCGGGAAGTCACTTGCAATGGGGGCCGGGGCCCTAAGTGGCTGCCAGGGTAACTCATTGTAAGTTATTTAATAAGTGAAAACATTTACACTAAATGGGGATTAAAATGAACCTAATAAGATAATTGTATGTTCTCGCCCATGCCTCGAGTGCTAGTACAAACTAGGATAGGAGTAGAGAGAATGCTTGGTTATGACCTTGCATTCCGTAGTATGCCTCGTTAGTATGAGAGTATACTAGTGGTCACATAGGGATCACTAGGGGGCCAAGGTCTATTGAGAGACTACCAAGGTAACTCTAGTGTAATTCATGCGATGACACTTTCCCACTTACATAGTAGGTTTCCTACATATCTTTGTTGTGCCTCTAGGAACTAGATTTTGGTCTGTGTGTTGGAACCTTTGAGATAGCATACTTTTAGGATTCCTAGATTTAAAAGAGTATTTGTGTTATGTGATTAGATATCCTATTTGAGACTTGAGACTATCTCCTCTAGTGCTATCTTTGTTATCATTCATCTTCATTATGTTCTTGGATCATTATGATAGATGTTATATCTTATGATGGATGTTATATCTTATGATAGATGTTATATCTTATGATGGAATTCGAATGTTAAACAAATTTTTCTATTGGATAATTTGAGAAAGGTTTGAAATTAGAAATGGAAACTCTAAGTTAAAAATTCGAGAGGGTGTTGTAATTTTTTCCATCAATTTAATGTTGGAATCAACTATATATATATATATATATATATATATATTGAACAATAAGATTAGAAGGGGGAGATTTGTTGTAAACAAACAAAATTATTTCAGTAAAGAAGGTCATTATCAATGGAACTCATATATTAAAATTATTACTTAATCACCTCTTAAAAAAATCCTTGAATACTTTAGTGTAATGAAATCCACAACTAATGAAATATGCCTCTTTGAAGCAATTTTGTACTTTAATCAAAAATCTTGTAGTGAATAACTTATAAAGCACATGCACACATAACAATGCCAATACTTTGAACCATCATATCTTGTAATGACACTATAGTTAGCCTACCTTTACTAGTACTATTGGTGCTTAAAGGATGCTAACACATCAATGGAATCTTAACCAAAAAGTCATCATTTTAGAGAATGGGAAATGCATTACTGAAAATAAAAGATAATCTTTGAAACTATATTTATTATCTCAAAACCGATCAGAAATCAAAATTATATTTCTAAACTATTAAAGAAAACAATCATACTTCTACAACTTTTGACATTTGCATGCGAGTGGATGCATATAAACTAGAGTTTTCAAATGGGAAAGATGACCTCAGAAGGCAAGTTTATTATTAATAAATGGGAAGGCTTTTCTAGCTTGTTACAATAGATATATTTCCAAGCATTTCTAGTATTGTAGTAGAAGTTGTACGTTCCTTCCTGTAGCATCATACTTTGTGAATATTCCTACAACATCTATGAGAACAGTTATAGTAGATGATCTGAGTTGGAATAGATGTTAACATTTCATTACATTTCTAGTATTTGTTTAAGTTAAGTGTGTTAGTTTCCTGCAGTGATAGTGTAGGTTCTTTTCCTTGCATTTTACTTTCCTATAGAATAAGCCTAATGACTCATGAAGAGACCTAGTGCACATACTATGCCAACCATTTCAAGTATATGTCCCTGGGTTGACAAGATTAAATGCACCTCATAGTGGGAAAAATAATCCTTAGATTGAATACACTATTCCTAAGCATGGCCTACAACATGATTATTATAGACCTATTGTGAGGCAGACCAATAACTTTATTAAAAATATAGGATTATCCAAGGATTGAAAGTGCAAAGACTAATGATTTTCAATGCACATCAGTTAGAGTGGTTTCTGACATGAGTTTCAAGCAAGAGGGTAAGACAATAATTATTTTTCCACAATTTATCCATGTCATAGATGATACATTAGATGAGAGAAAGGAAGAAGAAGAGAAAGAGATGATAGAGAAAGAGAAATCCAAAGAACAAGAGACTATTCAAGCTCTTATACAAATGTCAAGTGCTATGCCAATAGAAAAATTATCTATTACACTTGTACAATAGGTTAAATCAACTCAATGGGAGAAGACACCTAAATCGATTGCAAAGGGAAAATAGCTATAGGTATTACTACCTAGTGATATCACTCCTCTATAATAGATAATGTTACATAAAGTTGAAGTAACAAAGGAGATAGTAATTTTAGATGAGGTTATTACATTGCCTATGTATGACTTGAATAACATGACAGTAGAATATATGCAATAATTGCAAACCTTGTTGAGTTGCAAGACAAAGCAAGAACAATTGAGAAGAGAACACAAGAAGAAACATGTATTAGATAATATCTAGGATATTTTTGTTGATTCTTTTGAGATTTTTGATGTTAATGAGAAACATCAAATTTTGGATCAATTAGTGTATATAGTTGAAAAGGTTTAGACTAAATATATTGAGACCAATGATAAATTGATGCAATGGTCTAAGAAGAAATTTGAGCACAAAGTTTTGGAGAAAGTCTCAATAGAACTTGCAAATAGGTAGGTTGAGCTTTCTAACCTTACCACTCAGTTGGAAGGAATTTTGAAAGTTTTTCAATATTCTTTGTATATGAAACTTTGTGATGTTGACTTCTTTACATTGGAGAATCAATGTTCTATTTATTAAATCTTAGCAGATATAAAGGCAAGTACAATTTCATTGGGAAAGAACACAAGTTCAAGTTCACCTTCATATAATAAGTTGACATTTGATTAGAAGAGATTAGTCAAGTCGACGCCTAGAGATAGGGGCATAAGGAATAAATTGATTTCAATTCAAGTTATGCTACTAACTCATTTGGAGATAATTCAAAGGGTGTGGCTCAGAATATTATAAGGGAAGATCCACATCTTTCAACAACAAAGAGCCTAATTGATTTAGCTGCTCAGCAAGAAATTAACATTCAAAAAATTCTAAACCCTAATCCATAAGTGACAAAAACAAGGGGAAATTGTTGGAAATAAAAATGGGAAAGTAAGAGGGGGGGGGAGATGAATCATCACTTCAAAACTTTAACCATAAAATATTCACCACATATCCATCTCAAAATTTAGCATGTAAACTGAAATAGATAACTACATATGTTCATCCATAGCATGAAACAAATAACACCTAACATAATAAGTTTTTTACCTAGAAATGATCCATTGAGAAGGTAAAACTGGGGTGGGGATGACACATACAAATCTTCACTACTACAGCTATAAAGTGTAGCCAATTAAGCTTCACCATGAATGCTCTCTACACTTAGCATCTATCTCTCTTACATCTCCTTCATGTCCTCACACATACAAACTATTTGGGGTTTATCTCCTTAAGTAAACACAAGTGGGCTAAGGTTAGGTAGGAATAAATAGTTGAGGTTGATCGATTTTCCCACTTAGAACATCCCTCACTTTGATTGGTTGCATGTAGTGTATAGGGATTCATGATATACATATGTATACATCTTCTAGAATCATAAAAAAATCATTAAGTCATCCCAAAAATGGTTTACATAGAAGTTTGTGCCATTACAAACAACTATTTTACACAAAATTTTGTGCCATTACAAACAACTATGTCCAAAATTGTTCACTTGGCAATTGAAGAGTCTGATGCTTGACATTCACTATATCTTCAATGCTATAACTTTTCTTCTAAATGAATCAACATACTCTATTTACTCAGCTCATGAGTGATGCTTAGCACATACTAGTGCTCGACATTGACTAAGTATATTACTTGGCATGTATTATCTAGCGATTGATGCTCAACATACTTTGATCACTCAGCTCATACTGATTGCTCGACTTGCTCTGTAATTATGATAGATAATGACTAAGTCTTTTGTCACTGCCTTGTCAAAACCAATTTGAGATTAATAATATCCCCATTATAAGAATGAATTATGATGATAATACATTGGGGGAGTATCCTAAGCATTATAGAGTATTGATATGTTGCATTCATGACTATATTTGTCATTGATGTCAAGATAGCAATAATTCTTTTAAGACTGCAAGAATAATAGTCAGTAGTCTTAGTATGCATAGAATCTAAGGAATTTTTAGATGATGTGAAATAGAGGAAATGTTCCTGAGGTTGTCCTAATGGTGTGGTTAAAAGGACTAAGTCTGATTTGATGTTGTACAAAAGTTACACTTGTTTTACTAGAGTAGTACAAAAACAAAGTAGTGGAAAATAGAGTTCTAATGATCTATCGCTATCTTTCATTTGAGATGTAATTAAGAGATGTGTAGTCACATAGTGATAGAAAAAATTCATATGGTGACATAGCATGTGCACAAGACATGTTTTCACATGTGTGAAGCTTAGTATAGACTATGAGCTGACAATGTTGTTGTAATTGTGAATTAATTAATTATCTTATTTTAATTAATTGGGAAAGCCTCAAGGCTAAGTCAAGGTGTTGGTAGTGATTTTTCATAGTATAGGAAAATTTTGATATTTGGGTGAAAAATCAGTTATGTCTTTGTTTTGTGGTGCCCTCGTTTTCAAAATTTTTAAAAAAAGGTATTTTCTTCAAATATTCTGGCAGGGCTTTTTATCCTAATATTTTATTTACGTTAGAATGCCTTTTGAAAACCGTTCGTGTACCTTTAATTGCGATATTCAATTTGAAAGGATGCCATGTTGAAGTGTTTTTCAATCATTGTTGATCTATTAGAGATCAAGGGTCAGTGCATCCCCACATTATAGAGTTGTAGGTCTTTAACCAATGTGGGGAAGCACATTTGCGACACATAGCCCCTGATGTTTTATGAGATCTATTACACCGCAAAAGCTCATGTATGTTAGGTTTGTCAGTAATTTTGCACACATTTTGTTATTTTGTGATATCATTGGTGGATTCATTGTCAGAGCTATGAAGATTAGTTACCAAGTAGTATCACCGTTGATCCTATCTTGATCAACGGTTGACGCATCCCCGCATAATAAAGATGCAGGTTTTTAACTAATGCAGGGAAGCACAGTGGTGATGTGTGGCAAAGTGGGGTTAGGTATTTGTATTTCAATATGCTACACTGCAAATGACTGATGACGTGTAATGCTAGGTATGCACAGAAGGGTTTTTGGTTACTTAATGAATGAGAAGTAGTATCACCGTTGATCTTGTCTTGATCAATGGTTGACGCATCCTCGCATAATAAAGATGCAGGCTTTTAAGTAATTTGGGGAAGCGCAATGGTGACATGTAGCATTTTTCAAAAAAGACTGTAAATCCTTGTTATTTTTAAATCAAGAGCGTGCGATCTGATAAAATCTACGGATGGGATTCAAATTTGAGTGCAAATTGCAGGCAATGGTTACTGAGAGTAAATGTGATCTAGACCTGGTGCGTGCAGTTTTAATTCATAAAAAGAACCCATGATTTCACCATTAATGAATCACCAAAGCACAAAAAAAAAGGGCATTCAAGATTTTAGAGCTAAGGCACGAAATTTCTCGGTTAATACTCCAATAAAATTGCAGAAGGCATCATATAGTGCAGAAGTGCGATTTCTGGCGGGTAAGTGCTCTGTGACTTTCTGAGTAAAATTTGAAGCATCTACTATTGTGAATTTTCCAAAGTTTCATTAAAAATGCCACCCCGAAAAGAGTTTACTGGACAAAAAGATTATCTAAAACGTTCAGTGCATGAAATAACTAAGGGAAGGGAGCTCATTCCAAAAAACCCTAGATTGGTTGTGGCAGAAGGATTTTATAACAAAGCTAATTGGATAAGGGATGCCCAGGTTTCCATGGGAGGTTTGGAGTTGTTTAAGAAATGGTTTTCGGAGCGAAAACTGGAAACTCCTATGAGCAATGTATGAGAATTTGACATTGGAAAATTAGTAGTCCCTAGTGTCTTCTTTGATAGTGATTTATTGATGGACCTGGCAAATAGGTATGATCCTATCACAGGGTGGGTAAAAAATCATTTAGGGGTCAACCTTTTTAGGGTTTGCCTTGAATTGTTCAGTGAGGTTTTCAACCTAAACCCTAACCACGCTGTGCATGAAATCATTGATCTGGATGATGTGCAAGCTAGATATGATGCACAATGAGTGTACTTGAGAATAGGGCCACTACAGGAGCATACTGCTAGGGTTGGAAATTTTCCTATGATTACAGCCAGTACTCCAGAGCCATTATTAAGAAGACATTTCAATCTGAGAGCTCAAGCACTATATTTTTCTCTTTGCAAGATCTTGGGAATAGATGAACATGATCAAATTCCAGGTTCTATGGTCCTTATAATTGCCCAAACCCTTCAATTTGGAATGAGTACCATTCTGAATTTTGCCACTTTCCTAGCACAAGAGATTCACAATGGTCTAGTTGGAATAGCAAAGGGGAAAGTAAACAAACCATTTTATTGGTATTCATTGATGATGCATGTATGTTTATACAAAGGATATACTTTCTTCTCCAAAGGTATGGAGTTAGAAACCACAAAGGATGGAGAAAGGAATCCAGTGCAATTATGGAGAGTGGATATGACTTCAGAGGCCACTAATGCTAGTTATGTTAGATTTGACAGGTATTTTGCATCAAAGCTTAGACTTCTTTTAAGAGGAGATAGCCCTAGAGTCCCACAAGCATTATTAGAATTGGTCAGACCCAAGGACCATGCTAAAGGGCTACTTGTCAGTCACAACTAAGGGGATATAATTCCCTACAATGTTTCAACAGTAATAAGAGTTTATGTTTTCTTAGGAAAACCTCATGTGTTACCTTTTCATGTACCTTTGAAGATAGGGATAGCCAAGCTCTTATGGTAGATAGGTACTATAGATGAGAGGGAATTGGTCAAGAAGGGCACTTTCTTTCCAATGGTTACTGTAGTGCATGATTTTGTTTTTGTTAAAAAAGGGTTGAAGCATTTAAATTTGTTTTTGAATAAATATAACATGGCAAAATCTCACACTAGATTCATTGACCCTAAAGGATTCTATGATCTATTAAGAGAAAGGGTGAGAGCTTCCCATATGGTACATCGAGTTTACTATCCAAAAGATATAATCAGAAATATTTTCACATTGCAGGAGCAAGAATTAAGGAAAGAGAAATGGATAGTTTTCAGTAAAAACCTAGAATTCATTAATGCTTTTGACCCCCAGTACGACCCATTGAAAGATAAGAAATACTAGGGAGATAAAATACATGCATTAATGAATAATTTTGCTATAATAATTCAGACTATGAATGAAAAGAAAGATATATTTATTAAGGCACACCTAGACAAGGCAGCAGAAATACAAAGAAGAATGAGTGGTAGAAATGTAGTAACTCCTGGCCAATATACATTGTAGAAAAGGGTAGGTTATGTCATGGTTCAGAGTGTGCAACAGGTACCCACTCATGAGAAGCCAAGGCCAAGAAGTCCATCTGCAGCCAGCTCTCGAAAAAGATGAAAATTGGAGCAGGGGTCTTCTTCTTCTCAAAAAGAACAATACTCCCCAGGCTAGTCTCCAATCCAGATAGATGATGAGGCATCTCTAAAGGAACAACTTAGACAAATGGGAGGAGATGGGGATGTGATTGTCACTTCTATAGACCTGGATGTTGGAGAGCCACATGAACCTCCTACACCTTCCTTGGACCTGACCATTGCTGATTACCAAGGTAAGGAAATTGACCCAATTGTTGCCCAGGCTTCTAAAAGATTTATTAATGATGAAAATTTTGTAAGATCTAGGGCTTTTGCTCAGTTTTTATGGAGATTAAATATAAAGAATTTTGAGAAAGCTTGTGAGAAGATCAAGGCTGAGCAACCAAATGAATCTGACCTTATTATCAAGGAAGAGGTAAAATCAAAGTTTTTGAGTGATTTTGCTCAGTTCACTCCTGAAGCTGTAAGGAAAATAGTTAGACAATCAGGAGTCCTCCTTCTGCCAGAATGGGATATAGCAAATGCTATTGTTTTTGATTCAGTAAGGAAGCAAAAGGATGTTCAACTAAAAACTGCTGAAGAAGTATTACAGGCTCATAGAGGGGTCAAATTTAGTGATGACCACCAAGCCCTTGTTTTTTGGTCCATAGATAAGAGAGAAAGTACTAGGATGCATGAGTTTCCCACTACAGAACATACTGGTACATTGACAGTATACAGGGCTGTTGAGGTAAGTAGTAAACAAGTAATGGGAATGGCTTCAGAAATGCTAAAATTGGGTGGTGTTGTATCTGGACAAGAAGAAGATAAGTTTTCCCAACTCAATGCTAGGTTTGAAGAATTTTTGAAGGCATATGAGGAAAGGGGTATACGGATACAATCATTGGAAAACAAAATGCCTCAAATGGAGAGGATACTGGGGAAAAAAAAATGGGAGAATCTAGTGCACCTACAATTGCATACCCTTCACAGCCATTGGTTGGATTTGGATCAACCCCTATTATTGAAATACCTGACACCCCTGAAAGGCCCTAATTCTATATTGCAGAGGAATTTGAAGAAGAAAAAACAAAATTGCATGAGTTGCAGATAGAATTGAGAAATCAATATGAAGAAAAATTAAAGCAGGGTGTAATATATCTGAGGGATAAAATAAAATGGTCAACTTTTTTTGATTAGTTGACAAGAATTGCAGCCCTCATGGATGAGTTGAATAGAGATAAGGATAAACTAACTCTTCTTGCACAGAAATGGAGGGAGAGAAATAATGATATTACAATCATATGTATATCTACAGTCCAAATGCCTTATGATCAAGTGGAGAAGATTTTTGATTTACTAAATAAGCTAGAGAATTTTGACGATGAAAGAGATTCTTTACAGAGGAGATTAACACTCTGTTTTTCCCAATATATTGCTGAAAAATTCACCCTATTTCCTTGTGCTTTAGAATCTATTGATACAATAAAAGAAAAAGAAAAGTGGAAAAGGGAGATGGATGAGTTATTCAATGAAAGAATAATAACATCATAAGTGAAACTAGCCACTGGTTCTGGGCAAAGACAAATGAAGAGCTAGTAAAAATATAGTTATTTTATACTACTATGAGGAAAGAATTTGATGATTTAGAAGAAAATGCAAATTCTTTAATAATGATACAAAGAGAAGCTCTAAGCTTTGATTGGCCAGATGATGATGCTTTTAATAAATGGAAAAATTAGTTTCTAGAACAAATGTTAGAAGATGATGAGGAGGAAAATGTAAAAGTAAAAGTCACCCTTGTAGTTAATAATGAGGACATGGAAAATCCCCAGGTTGAAGTAAATTTATAGGTAACTGAAGATGATACATCACTTTCAAACCTCATGGCTATTTACTCTAAGGATGAAGAATAATTGGAGAATCAGATCCTATCTTCTTGTTAAAACAAATGAGAAGTATAACAGAAAGGGACCCACCCAGGATGGTTTGATGTGTTAGCTTTTCTGTAATTTCTTTTTTGTCTTTTACTACAGACATTCATTAGTATCTTTTAGGGGACACATATCACTCTCTTTAGCCTGAAGCTTGTTGCATCTCACACTATTTAAGTGAGATTCCAAGGCTAAAGAAGGGTCCGAATTCTATTTCTTCTAAGTATTGTGCTTAGTCTGGTTTTTGGTCCAAATTTTGATAGCATGATTGTAATGTATTTTTCTGTCAAATTCTTTGAGAATACATGAATATAGAATGAGCTGTGTTTCTTTTTGAAGGCCATTCTGAGTCTACTGTAAAGGATATACCATTTTCAAAGGAAATGAATACAACTTATGAACTGTCCCCATATCAGTTCTTTCTGAATTTTGTCTCCTTTTAAATACTTAGCTACCTTGATGTTGTATGAGTAAAAGCTTGTGCAATTGAATGCAATCGAGTTAGGTTGTATATCCATTTATCATTGCTGTGAATTCAATGGATTAAATAAAGGCTTTGATGAATGTGATAAGATTCCTTAAGTATTGAAAAGGATTTTTGAATGATAAGTTCTGATAAGAATTGCTAATAGAATTTTTTGTAAGGCAACAAATTAGATCTAAAAATTTGCTATAGACTCTGAACCCCAATAGATTAGGCACTGATCAAGTTATTTCAGCTGAAGGAGAAATATCTTGCAAATGGTTTTTCAAATGCATCATCAAATCAAATTTTACTTTTATTTCCTATAGATCTTCAAAGTTGGCCAGCACTTGTCTGCATGGAATGTTTTAGCTTCAGTTAGCCATTATTGTTGAAAACATCTGTAGATCTATAGAAGAATTCTTGGCCATATCTATTTATGGGATGTGTTTATCAAGTTAGTAAAAAATATGTATATGTTTGAGGATCTTGAAATGAGAATCAGAATGAAACTAAGAATAATTCTCATACAGTTGTTTCAGTTTTGAACCATCCCTAGGTACACCCACCCTGGTTTTGCAGAGCCAAAAGAGTAGAAAACCATTTGTGGTTTTGTTGAAGTTGGGTCCAAATACCTTACATATGCCATTGTTAATAAGAATAGGCTGGTTTTTAGATTGTGTATGTACTGTCATTTTCATATTAAGCATTTTTTCGCTTAGTAGTTTTAGTACTTTTTAAAACACCAACACAAGGAATTATTATGAAGATACAACATAAAGGAAAGTTGCTTTCATTATTTTTAATGGAGTCTTGATTTAGAGGGTTAAGTGAAATGTGAAGTATTAGTACACAGTGCGAGAAGGAGTAGAATGCTCGTTGAATGTGTGTAAGCAATCCAAGGGATCATTGGATGCATAGTATAAGATCTGGTTACAAGATCTAAAGGAGCAGAAGTCTAGTTGATAGGACAAAGATAGAGGAAGAAGTACATTTCAATTATATTATTCTACAAGAAATAATACAAAGATCATTTGGATAGTGGGTTCTTTGATCTTAACCTTGAAGTTGTTTGGGTAGTGGGTCCAACTATCTTCTACAACTTGTAATAGGGTTAGCACAACTCCTAACAGGGTTGGAATCTTGTAATAGGGATTCAAAGTCTCCTAACAGGGACTTTTGTAACAGAATCCTAATAGGGTCTATCCTCTAACAAGGAATATTTATATTAGTACATCATCTTGTGGGTACCATCCCCACCGACGTTTTCCCTACTTAACATATCTGGTGTTAAGTGTTTATGAGTATCTTGTTGTGGTTTCAATTTATATTACTCACATAATTAAGTTTGTTTGAGGTTAATGTTTGTGATGATAGTTGTACAAATGATTCACCTGTCATCTTAGTTATATCAGTGGACTATATATTCTAACACTCCTTTGACATGAGTGGAAAAAATATGTTGTTATGCATATGAAATCCTTATTATGAGCATAACTTAGACAATATATATCTGTGACTCAGCTTGTATACAAAATTTCAAAAAATCAAAATTTTGCAAAATGGATGACGAACTATCATACCTCACTTCTCCAGTACTCCCCCTAAGTAAATGTTTCCTTACTGTATCTATATCTGATATTCCTACTGATTATATTTGTTGTACCTTATTTCTAGATTAGATCCCCTTCACTTTACTATCCCCCTAAACTTTATAAACCGCCTTTTTTAACACTTATGTCATGGGCGGTACACTAATAATGTGTTTATCCAAAAAATATTTATGGATCTCCATTATGATTTTCAATGATGCATCCCAATTGTTGCATGCTACCTCTAGAGACTGATACTGAATGTCTAGCTTGGTAGTAAGGTTAACTAAGCCATCATGAGTGGAAAGATGAGAATATTTTATCATTAATGTTCCATCATAGGCTAGTTCCTTGTCCAATACTTCCATGTGTGGGTTCAACATGGATTGGATTTTGATCAAGGTGGCTCGATTGTTAGCATCTTGTGCTTTTAGCTTAGCAAGTCTACCTTGAGTGGATAGCAATCTTTAAAAATGTGACTGAATTTGAGTAGGAGATAGTTTTAAGGCATTACTTGTAGTCTTTAAATCTCCCTCTAGTTGGTCAAAAACCCTCTAAATGTCGTGTGTGAAAAGATTCAAATTACATAACTTGGTGTAAAGAGAGAAAATGTTCTCCAACACCTTCTTCACACTCTCCACCTTGGTTGCTAAATCAACCTATTGTAGTGCAATGACACTAGATATCTGTTCAAGTACCTTAGTGTGAAATTTTCTTTCAAACCATTCTAAGAATTTAGTATTTGAATCTAGGTCTTCATCACTAATCTTATCAACATTATATACCAATTGCTCTATAATTGGTTTGTCTTCATTAGTGGCTAGAAGACTGAAAGCATCAAGAAAGACATCTTTGATGTCATGAAGCACTTTCTTTTACTTATGTTCCCTTCTTAGAAAATCTTGTTGTTTCTTCCTCTATAGAACTTCCTATAGAATGCTCATATGTTCAATGGTGATTGTGTTAAGATCAAACTGGGTAGTTTAATCACCTCATCTAGGCTTACATCTCCATAAGATATTTCTTTTGAACTCCTTGATGGTTTTGCACTTGGCCTAGATATCTGCAAGGGTGTGGCATGAGTGCTTGACCTTTGAAGAACTTGACTACTGGTAGGAGTAATAGAAACTAGTAAGGTAACCAGAGTCTATAAAGAAATCTATTCCTCTAGGGAAGTAGTCACCTTCAATTCTTTAGACCTATCATCTTGTCTCACTTATGTCTATGCATCACCTTTAGTTTGTGGAGTAGGTGTAGGACTAGATTTGTGACCTAGTTTAACTTTATTCCATATTTTTCAACTATAACTAAGGATTTCATAGTTGAAATGAGTGGTACTAGAGGTAATGCTACTTGTGTTGCAGGAATAACAATTAGTTGTTTAGTGCTTGCACTTTGATCTTTTGTCTCTTTTACCTTTGTAGTTGGAGGGGGTACACTAGATGTGTAAATTTTTTCTCCCCTATTGATGCCACTTCTGCCTTTTCAATCTTATTTGTTCTCACCAATATAGGATTTGAGCATAATTTTGTTGTCATGGTGGAATCCTTCAATATCCTCTTCAAGTCATCCTTAGTCAAAGGATTAATGTTCTGAGAAAAATATCAAAAAAATCCTTTATTTTTATTGAGTCGTATTGATTCACTTGGTCTAAATGTGGGGAGCTATCATTCCAAACTTTTACATCCTCTACATTATGTTCATCTTGCTGCTCTTCTTCAGCTATGACCTTTTCTATTGTTGTTGCTTCCTCAGTACCTCCCACACTACCATTCTCTACTGATACCTCTTGGGAAATTTATGTTGTCACTTGTTCACATTGCTTGGGGTCTTGCATTACTTGCTCACCTTTGTCTTTAATTGTAGGAGTGGATGACCCATAGATTGTTTTCTAGATTTGAGTACTCTTGGTCACCACATCCTCAACATTCTTGTTTAAGATATGGAAAGCTCTATATTTAGGGGAAAATTTAGACTTGTTCTTTTCCATAGCCTTGGTAATCTTTCTTTTATCCAATTCCGGCATTACTTGGGCTAGAGTGGATTCCCTAATTTATCTTTCTATTTGCAAGTTCTATTTCCATTTCTGCTCAACTCGATCATATGAACTCTTTAGGAGTGAGTTGAAAATCTCAATAGGAGTTGATTTAAATGTAGCCATCATCACATACATGGATTCCTCAATAGTATTTTGTTTAACTTTCCCTAACTAATAAAAATCAATGTGTGCAAAGCTAGATAAATTTGCATTTGTTTTTACATTGTCACACAAATTATCTAAGTTAGAGGAGGGATTGTGGCTTACCACCTTGAATTGACTCATGTCATCAAATTTTTTATTCTCCTCACTTGACTCAACTACTAGAGTGTAATTTCTCCTTATGTATGTCTTCTTTGCTGGCTAACTTGGCTCTACTAAAGTAATAGTCCTTTTCCCTTTTGGTTTCTTAGCAACCTTAAGTTTCTTAGTGGATACCCTTGTGCTAGACCTAGTAGTAGGTACTGCTGGCTTCTACTGTGAAAGTTTCAAAAGCTTCTTGGGTTTCTCCACTTCAAGCTCCTTTTCCTCTCTTCTTCTTCTTAGTTGGTTTAGGTGCTTCCTTGGCTTCTTCTTCCTCAACACCTTCCTCATTAACTTCCTCATCTTCTCCTTGTCCTTGTGTGAGTGCAAATGGGACTTGGACTTGTTCATCCTCTTCATCATCATCATCTTCCTCCTTTTCCCTCCCTTTTCCAAATCTCTCTTTCATATTTTTAACAAGTTTATTATTTTTCCTAAGAACAATAGTTATTTTCAAGTCAATTTTAATCCTAGACTTGGCTACCTTAGAGTTTCCAAATGAGGTGGCTCTTTTGCTGATTTCTTTTGCTAGTAGAGCTGTAATAGCTATAGATGCCTCATCTACATTGATCTCATATGGCAAGGGCTTAAGCCATCTATGTCATGTCCCCTTTTCAAATAATTAAAAAATAATAATCTTTGCTAAGGCAGGCAGGCCCAAGAAAGTGAAGTTTCAAAAAAAGGGGGTTAATCTTTGGAAAATGTTGGACTAATAAATGAAAATTATTATTAAAATATGTTTCATTAACCTCTCTTGGACGTGAGTTACGGTTATGCCCTCTTTTAAGGGGTTTGGAGGCATTTTGGAGGGATTCCAAAACTTGATTTTTGCTCATTCTTTGTTATTCTTCAAAGGCTGCCAAACCTGTGGAGAAGGAGACCCAAGAATGGGAGTTTGCAGGTTTCCAAGAAGGCTAAGGATAGGATTTTGAAGCCATTCCATGTGCATGCTCATGCAGAGTTTGCCTTTGTGCTAAACAGTGCAGATTTGTGAGTTTTCGGGTGTATTTTTTGTAAGAGTTTGATGTTTCCGGTTGAGTATTTCATATCAGTTTGGATTGCTGCTGTATATCAGACTTTTAAATGTTAAAATAGAGCTGAAAATATGTATTTGGATATGATTATACTTCTGTGATAGATTATTAAGTTTTTGTTGTGATTCCGGGCTATTTTGTGCTATTTTTGGGAGCCTGATGAGCATTGTTTTTGTCCTCCATTTGGGAGCTATTGTGTGCATGTTATACAGATCTGGAAATGTCATCTTATAGGCTGTTATTTTGCTCAAATTTCTGTAAAAATTTCTACTTTCAGATTTAATAATAACAGGTGAAGCTGTGAAGCTTTTTGGCACTATTTTTGGCATACCCGATTTGGGGTTTCTTGAGAAATTTGGTGGATCTTTGTGATATCAGTTGTTTGATTTTGAAAATCAGATTAGAGGTGTGAAATACCATATCAAATCAGAAAATGGGACATTTCAATCTAACCTTAGATATAGTTTCCTACACATATGTATAATCTCTATCAACTAAGAATAAAACATCATTGTAATGTTTCTCCACTAGTGGCACATGAATCCTTAGTCTCTGTTTCATGAATTTCTTAAAATCCTCAAAATAACTAGTCATTACATACTCAAAATTTTCTCCAAGCCACTCTAAGAACTCTGCAATCTAAACTATAATAGACCTATTAGTCTTCCAAGCAAATTTTCCAAAAGTAGGAAATGTGTTTTGCATATAAAAGAATATACAAACTAGTAAAGAGCCAAAATTTTAAAATGTACTCTTTTTTTCCCTTATGGCCTCCAAGTTTTTAGATAGTTGCTAAATTTATAACTTGACAAAGTCATATGTGTGTTCTTTCTTCACTATTTTGTATCCCAAGTCTACTACCATGCAAGATACACTATTTGGTCTACTAGACTGAAAGAACTTATGTGCAATTACTCTCATTGCAAAGGCAATTAGGGGGTATGAGATAGAGTCTATTGACATCCCTCATTTGTTCCACATTGCACCTATGTTCTTCTATACTATCTCCTTGGAATCACTTCACATACTCTTAGGTCTATCTAGGGTAGGATACCTTGTCACTCAGTCGATGATCCTTTTGGTCATCTTAATTGGTCCATTTTCTAACTATACAAAGTCATCATGTATTCTATTGAGCACAATCTTTATCCATTCAGTGTTGAATACATTAGGGAAATCTAGGGAATGGGTCAAACCTTTCTTTTCTACAATTTTATTTTCTTCCCTTAAGACTCCATATACAAAAATTTGGTTGTACAAATATCTTATCTCCATGTCTCCTATACTTCCAACTTTACAAGTATAACAACACCTGACATCCTGAATCATAAAAACTCTCCCTCATATCATAGATAACACACTAGACGGGTCTCATTTACATGCAATTTTAGGTATTTCTTGGAAAGGTCACTATCTTACATCATTACTAATTAGTTGCACATTAAAAACTTCATTTCCTTCCTTCCTAATTCTCACATAAGAGATAGCTACCATATTTTCTACTTAGGGTTCATGAAAATTCAAATAGTGAAACTTAGCACCAGTAAAATACCTTACCAATCTAATGAAAATATCAATTTGTAGTTGAATTTGGTTTGCAAATACAAGAATTCCCTATTGAAATTCACCATCATTTTCTTCATGCTCTCTTTTATCATTGGTGAATGCAAATGAGTTGAGAAATGACTATATAATGCTTAGAAGTATACAATAAATACTCAATTCTTACACAATTAAAAGCTTGGTCATCATAGGGTTTCCAACTCACTTGAATTACACATGATCTCCACTACGCTCAGTTAACATAGCTCAATGAGTACTACCATACCTTCATTACTCGGTAATAAGTAAAATTCCATTCATACATGGTATTTATATTGAAGCTTTTCATGCTTGACAACAACATGAAAACTAACCAAACTATAGATTTCTTCTGAGTTCTAACTAATTCATTTCATCTTAATTCATGCATATATTATCTTTTTAGATTTTTGAATCTTGGAGCAAATGTATAATATAACTTTGAAATATCAGTCCCACCTATACCTTTTGATTGTCTAGTTGGGGGTGATGTGGATACTTGATCCATTCGACATAGTGACCTCATCTAAACTTGATGTGTTGCAATATTCCTTCTTCTTCCATGTCTTGTTCATATGCATTTTGACCTTCTGAACATTGGAATTTTCTTTTTGTTTATTGTTTCCATTACTTAGTGCTGGTGATCTAGTTGGACAATTTTTGTTAATATGACCAGTCTTCAAATAGCTAAAGCATGTAGTCTCACTAAACCATCTTGCCTCTGAAATGTGTTATAATGAAATTCTCAATAACATGCCTATATTCTTGACAATAGTGACAACTATACCTTGTGTTGTAATCCCAATTGTACGATTTTCCATTTTTTGTACCTTTGTTTGCTTATTTGATGCCTACTTGGATTTAGATATACATTCAAATTCTTTATGTCCATACTTCTAAAAAGTATGGAAATATTCTTCAAATATATGTGTGCTTAAGGTCTTGGTGCTACATTCATGTACTTGATCTCCTTGCTTGTTGTACTTATGATAGTAACCCTTGAATTTATGCTTAGGGTTATGATTTACATTGTTTCTCTTGTAAACATTTGTTGTATGACCTAACTTTCCATAATTATGACAAGTGAGTTTTTAGTTCTTACCTTTGTTGTTTCTTTGTTCACCACTTTTGGATGATTCTCCTTCCTCAGTACTAGTGTATCCTAATCCAACACTATCATTTTTATATCTAGGAGATCTCATCAGTTTCTCAAAGTATTTGATGGCTTCATTAGGTTTATTGAAACTTTCAACAAATACCTTTTCTTATCTCAGTTCATTGCTCAGTTTTTCATTCTATAACTTTAGGGTTGTGATCTCAATGTCCTTTCCATTCAATTCATGTTTGGAAGTCATCAATTGATTCATTGTATCTAGTTGCATGTTAGTAATCTTTTTCATATCTAATGTCTTCTTTTTTAGTCTATTTTTGAATTTTCTTTTGTCATCTTCAATCATGACTTTGTC
This sequence comes from Cupressus sempervirens, assembly GCA_028749045.1. NCBI lineage: Eukaryota > Viridiplantae > Streptophyta > Pinopsida > Cupressales > Cupressaceae > Cupressus > Cupressus sempervirens. The sequence continues at coordinate 218,100,760 of CM053784.1, read as the reverse complement.
TTCCTCAACTTTATTTTTCTGCCCGACCACCTCATATAGAAATACTAATTGGACTTCTTGTTCTATCTTAAGATTTCTAACCTCTTTAGTTAGGGCATCATTCTTTTCCATCAAATATGCAACTAATGCATCAAACTCACTTGAGTTTCCACTCTCAAATAATTCAATAGTTTCTTCCTCTTGGTAATGAGTGTCATTTTTCTCAATAGCTATCTCTTTCCCTTTCCTCAATGAACACCATAGTTCTTCTCTTGCTTCTATGAGTTGGTGTAGGGAAAGCTAGATTTCAATCTTCTAGTTCTAAATAGTCTTTCCCAACTTGTAGACTTCTATCTTCAAGATCTTTCCTCAAAGCTATAAAGCTTTCCTTTCTAGAGAACATGGCTTTGATACCAATTTTTGGAAATAAAAATGGGAAACTAAAATTTGAGAGGGGGGGGAGAGGGTGAATCAACACCTAAAAAATTGAACCATAAAATATTCACCACACATCCATCTCATAATTTAGCATGTAAACTAAAATAGCTAACTACACATGTTCATCTATAGCATGAAAAAAATAACACATAACATAATAAAATTGTTGTACGTAGAAACCCACCAATGAGAAGGTAAATCTGGGGTGGGGATGACACCCACAAATCTTCACTACTGTAGCTATAAAGTGTAGCCAATTAAGTTTATAAGAAGTTTGACCATAAACTATGATCTACCTTGTGAAAGGCTTACAAAGACTATTAGGTATCACCCTGTTAAAGGATTTAAACACCCTATTAAAAGTGTGCCTTGTTAGAGGACTTTAACTTGCAATAAAACAAACACTTGGTTAAGAGATTTACACAAGCCTATTAAGACTACTCTGTTAGGATATTTTCTTTGCATCACCTATTAGAATGATTCAACACCATGATCCTTTGGTTAGCACTCTATTTCTAGATGTTAGATCTTCTCTTTCCTAATGTGTACTGGATCCTTCTTATCAGATATATCTCCTCTGTCCTCTCTCCATTTTCCTCTATTCTCTCTAACCGATTCTACAATTCATAACATTATTATAACCTTCATAGCCACCATAAATGCTCTCTACACTTAGCATCCATCTCTCTTATGTCTCCTTCACTTGCTTTACACATTCAACCTATTTAGGGTTTTTCTCCTTAAGTAAACACAAGTGGGCTAGGGTTAGGTGGGAATCAATGAGTGAGGTTGATCCATTTTTCCACTTGGAGCATCCCTCAATTTGATTGATTGCATGTACTACATAGGGATTCATAATTTACATCTGTATACATCTTCTAGAATCATAAAATAACCGTCAGGTTGACCCAAAAAAGGTTTACCCAGAAGTTGGTGCCATTACAAACAACTATGTCCAAAACTCTTCACTCACCAATTAAAATCTCTGATGTTGGGCATTCACTATATCTTCAATATCTTAACTTGTCTTCTGAATGACTCAACATACTCTATCTACTCGGCTCATGAGTGACTTGGCACCAACTATTAGCTTGGCACATATTGGTGCTCGACATTGATTAAGTATATTACTAGGTATGTATTGTCTAGCAACTGATGCTCGACATGCTTTGATCACTCAGCTCACACTAATTTCTTGGCTTGCTCTGTAATTCTAATAGATAATGTCTAAGTGTTTTGTCACTACCTTATCAAAACCAATATGAAATAAATAGAAATATCTTCATGAAACAAATTAAAGGGGGAAATATTCTATCAAGAAATAAAACAATCATGACAGACAAAGGGGAAGAAGACACAGAGGGGAAGAAGACACAAAGGGGGAGAGTGAAATTAGAAACAATATCATCAGATGAGTTAGCATCAGAGTTTATAGACATGTACACACTATATAGAAGAGTTGAGTTTTGAAGACTAAGTTATAGTCTCAAGGAAAGTATTATTTTTTATTTTGAATAGATTTCTAAGTCATGAAAAAGCATTTTTGCCACTAATGTCAAAAGGGGAGATTGTTGATCTCTAAGCCCAAGTTTCCCATTAGTGTCTATCACTTAGTCATTTCTATGGCAGGATTAGATGTTCATCACTGTAATTGAGCCATCTAAAGAAGGTTGAGTTAGAAAGGACTTGTTTATATGTTAATATATGTCGAGCAACTCAAAGGTTTCTGAGCACCCCAATAGAGACCGAGTCAGCATACATGTCGAGTAACACAGTGGAGATTGAGCATTTGAAATGTTAGTTAATGCAAAGTGAATGATTTTATGCTAAGCATATAGAAGCTGAGTGACAACATGCATGTTACTTATGATTGAGCATCAAAACCTTCAAGTGTCAAGTAAAGTAGTTTTGACATATGAGCTTATAATGGTACAAAAACTAATGTAAATCATTTTTTCTAACTTCTACACAACATTTAAAGACTATAGAGATAGTTAAGGAGAAGATTACATATTTTATCATAAGGCATTACTCCCAAGAAAAGTAGATAAACCAATCAAAAAATTAGAAGGGTAAATGGAAAAAGGGTGTAATATGGATCATTGATTATGATCTAGAACTTTCTATGATTATCTATTTAAGAAGGATTCTAACACTAAGATCATTATGGTCAATGGAAGCAAGAATGAAGGAGTGGTAAAGCATAGAACAAAGAAAGGAAATCTAAGCCTAAAATGAGATCAGATAGAGCAACCAGAGTAGTGAACAACAAAATAGAGCATATCATATAAGGAGATTAGTTTGAGATATTGAAGAGATGAGACCTGTAAACATCTTTGAGAGAAAATTGAAGGATTAGATACTTAATCAATTTTGATAGATTGAGTAAGGGAAAATCTCTTAACAAAGTGCTTTTAACACACTTATTTAAACCTCCTAACATAATCCTTACTTCATTCTAATTGTAAAATCCTTTAATCAACGTAAGACCTAACACTCTTAAGAGATTTTAAAAGAGCATAGCCCTCACAAGGTAGATCATCAGAAGTGATCAAATTATAGCCTTAACAGGTGAACTTTGTTACATTGTTTCAACAATAAATATTTTTGGGTTTCATCCCCACCCCAATTTTACATTTATCTTGAAGTGTTTATGGGTTACCAAGATCTTTGTGTTATGTGTTTGCATGGATTTTTTGCTTAGATACATTTGATTAATGTTTTATCAATGAAATTTTTTATAGATCCTAATTCATCCCCCCACCCCCCATATCATGTTTCCCAATTAGATGTCCAAAAAGTTCCCTATGATGTTCTCTCTAGGTTATTATATGCCTTGATTGTGATTATTTCATTCATAACATTAGCCTTAGTGTACCCTTCTTATTTAATGAATTTCAAGGTACATACATTTAGGGCCAACCCATTATCTATCATGGCCTACTTGTTTGCAAAGTTGGTGACCATGATAGTGATTTAGAGTGGAGGGTTGTGGTTTGTTTCTACCTCTAATATGTATGAGGGATTAAAATATAGTGTAAAAGATGTTGAGGTATCTCAATAAGCTCATAAATTCAGCCACATTGATATTTATGGGGACTCGAGATTCATAGATAGTATTATTTAGGATCTCCTTGTGAAGTGGGCTAGTGCAAAGGAGATTCAAGATGAATATTTGGGCTAGTGTATTCTTAAGATTTTCTAGGATGTTGTATTGTACTCCCAAGGGAACAACTATGGATATTCCTATGACAAATATCTGGCTTTTTTGGGATATAACAACACATTGACTTTCTATGCCCTTGAAATGTATAATACTGACAAAGGGATCAACTTGGTATATACATTCGATTCAATTACCATAATCATTATGGGTGGTGGTGTAGTATTTTTTATCACAATAATCACCTTGTTTGTGCTTATTTTTATTACTATTATTATTGGCATTGTTGTTGTTGGTGTAGGTTTGTTGGGCAGGTGCCTTGCCTAAGTTATTATTATTGTTGTGCAGTGGGAATACATTTTGGTAGATTTGTAATCTTGTGTTTGAAGAAATTTGGGCAGGTGAACCCATTGTAATATCCTTGCAATCTATAAGATCTTGCACATAACATTTTAGCTTCTTACATTTAACTATGGTATGTCCCTTAACTTGATGATAGCTGCCAAATTCATTATCTTTCTACCACGTGGGATTAGGTTGACTTTTATTTAGTGGTTATGTCTTTGGGAAGACCATGAGGTTGCTTCTTACCATTTTATTAAAAATGGTGTCAAGTGGCTTCCCTAAGTGAGTGAAGACCCTTTTAAAATTGCTCTAGATGCATGGCTTATGTCCAATAGATGGCATTTAAGGGTTCTTAGAGTATTTAGAATAATTGAGTGGGGGAGTGAATTAGTTATCCTCAAGTATATATGTATAAAATCAACTTTTAACAATTCCAATAAACTTAATCAAACTCGTGAAGTAAAACTATTCATGACTATTCAACTTATTCATTCTATTTTTTCTCTTTGTTCCATATGTGTTGACTAGCAGAATAATATTATAGTTAGCAATAAACCTCAAACTTAAAAATAGTAAGTATCATAAACACATAACAAAGACCCACACAAATGTTTGACACTAGATTTTAATGGAAAAACCCAATTTGGGAAAAACCACCAAGTAACATGTTGCTACATGTTTACTCTTCTAAAGTGAGCTCTATTATGAGCCAACCCCATTAAAGGTTACAACACATAATGTTAGGTGTGACCCTATTAAAGGATTTAATCACCCTATTAGGAATGTCCCTATTAGAGGAGTTTATAATATTCCCTTAGAATGTAACCTTGTTAACATATTTCCAAATGAATGTTAGGTCAACCTTAATCAAAAGGGTTTTACTAGTGCCACAATGATTAGAAATTAATAGCTAGGTTTGATTTGATAACATACAACTCTGCAAATTTAGATCTACATTAAGCTCAATCCCAGTTCACTGACTAGACTCCATCTTTCTCAACAACTTAGATCTACTTGGCAACTCTTCAAGCAATTTCCCACATCAAAAACTTCACATTTGTCCCTTTCAAGTCTATTCCCCTTTTTTCTCCACAAATTCCCATTCAATAACCAAAATAAAATATCTCATATGCCTCCTTAAGTAGGTATCTTAGATCTTTTTCTTCTTAAACATAACCATAGATCTTAGGGTTATATTTAGGTTCAACAAATTCAATGAATCTAGCCATCTTTTATTCTTATTCATCCTTCTTGAAACTTCTAGAAACAGTCCCTCAAATCTTAGCATTTGATCTCTCAAATAATATTTTCCATGCATTAAATAATCTATCTCTTGAACCTTATCATCAACACATTTCATTTATTTCAAGAATTCAACTACATTGACCAAAACTCTTGATTCTCTCTCAAACTGTTAGTTTGCCGACACCCAGTCATAACTAAATTCTATTTCTCGGTCATCACTAAATTGTCTTTCTCAGTTTAAACTATGAAACTCATTCATTACTATCATTCACCATTCTTTCTCACTCAATTAATACAAATACCTAGCTAATGTTGTTCTACTCAGCAATCCTTAAGTTCCTTAATGTTCTACTTCAGATACTTGGTCAAGTGTATTAGTTTCATTCTAATTCTCATCCATCAACTCCAATATGATCCCTCTAAATATCAACTTAATGTTCTCATAATCTTGTGTATGACATTCATCATACTTCCCTTTCATGGTTACCATATCCTTCTCATATATTTCTCTCCCTCTTTGATAAAAATGCCAAAGACTTTCCAATCACCATATTAGGTTCAACTTCTATTTTTGCTCAATTAGTGCATGCTCATTTTCAATCAAACATGGACTTCAATAATTACAATTTTCAAAATAATGTTTTTGTATATACACCTCTGAGTAACAGACCGATTGACTCCTTATGACTCAAGAACTAGTATACAAAAAAAAGCTCAAAAATTGCATATTTCTTTTCTTGGTATTACCTTTAATCATACTTCATTCATTCACCTTTATTAATGGCATAATTGTCCTTGTTTGTAATTGGGGGCCTAGAAGTATACCATGCTTCTCCAAAAATAGTATATGAGACCTTAAGATCATTGTCATGGCATTGTCCCAATTTATATTGAGTCCATCGAGAATTTGTCTTTGTATCTCCAATGGAGCTACTAGATTTATCATATTCTCAGCTATGGAAAGTTTTTGATTTCCCTAAATCAAATCTTTAACAATCTTCAAATATTTTTCTATGAATTCGAAATGTGGAGTCAACAAATATTGAATTGTTAGAAACTCCACTCTTTTTTTTCTCTCTTCTTGCATGGGTTTAGATTTCTTCCCCTGCAAAAATATTAACCTTGAAAAATGAATAGAACTCAAACTAGCATCTAAGTTAAATGTGCTTGCACCCCTTTGTAAATCAACATCAACTTTATCCATTTGATCACTTATCACCTTGATAATTGCTAGAACATAACATAGTTTCCTAAACAATGTATTAATATTATAAATTTTTCTTTTAGCATCATTATCTTGGTTAGAAAGTTCAACCATCTTTATAGCTATCTTGCTTGACACTTTCTCCATGACCTTATTGTTATATTTTCATTTGGTTATTTCCATTATCTTATGTTGAATATCAATATTAGGCTCATTGACCTTATCAACAATTTTCACCAGTTGTTCAAGAATGGACTCTTGCTCTAAATCATTAACAATGAAAGTGCAAGGAAAATATCCTCGATGTCATACATAAATTGATTTTTTTGTTTCTCCCTTTTGAGCTTGGATTTCTTAGCCTTCCTAGCAAACAAATCACTTAATATTTTCATTTTTTCTTCACTCAAATTAGATTTATCCCAGTGTGGTATGACAATATCTTCATCTAAGGTGATTTAATTACCTTTCATGACCTAGGGTGAGTGTCTATGATTCTTTTCCAACTTCTTTCCTTTAGAATCTGGTGTGCCTAATCTTGAAAAATTAAATTATAAACCTTGGGTTTGAACTGCTAGATTTAGTTGGTGCGACTCTTGGGTCATGTTACATTTCCTTGCTTCTACTCCTATGTTCTTTTCTTCTAATCTTCTCTCTTAACTTGGTTGTGGTGTTGATACACCTAATTGATCATTCTGACTAGCTTGATGTTCACCTATTGAATTTTTTTATCAGTCTCTTTTTCTCCCTCTGGCTAAGGTCCTAAGGAAGTTGTCTCAGTCACTATAGAAGATTGATCTTCTTGATCCTTAGTGTTATTTTCTCCTTGTATTATTAGTGCCCTTTGTGTTATGATCTTTCTTTTGTTGCTTAGGTGGCTCATTTTTTTTTAATATTAGCTATCTAAACCTATTTCTCAATATCTTCACCTTGTCCATCACCTTTACTAATAGTCCATTCTATTGAAAATGTAGGAAAGGTAGAGGTACATGGTGTTGTTTCTATAGTTTGAGTACATAACCATGCGTCTTCTTTTGGATATTCTTTTATTTGAATCAACACAAGATTTGGATTGAGAAATACCTCTATGGTAGGCATTTGAACAAGGGTCTCATCCTTTACTTCTTCCTTAGCCAATGCACCCTTACCATTTTAACTTTCTATAGGTTCATCTTCAATGGTGATGTTTCCTATTGTTTGCTTTCTTGGACCTTTCTTTTTCTGACACCCTCTAGTTCCTCACTCTGATCATAGTAATTCTCTTTATTATCTAACTAAACTAGTTCAAATTTATTCTCCTCAGTTTCATCTTTCTTTACCTCTTTACGTATCAATCCAAACATCCTCTTCTAGATTATTTTACTTTTTTATACAATTCCTTCAATTTTATTCTTCAAAACTAAGAATGCCCTAGTTTTAGATATAAATCTATTCCTATACTTGTCCATGAATTGGGTAATTTTTTTCTTTATCATTTTAGGCATGATTTGAGCTAAAGTAGCTTCCCTAATCTAACTCTCTATCATTATAACATATTTCCACTTTGCATCAATTTATCTATACAATTCACTAGGAACATTATTTCCTATCTCTAGTGGTGTTGTCTTGAACTTGACCATCATATCAATTAGGGCTTCTTCTATCTTCACTTTATCAATTTTTATCTAACTCCTCATATTTAATAAATTGAGAACCTAATAATCCAACACTATTCCTTATGTTGTTACATACCTCATTAATTCTTTTAGAAGGCTTATGTACAAAAAATCTATAATGGATAAAATCATTAGACTCAGTCTTGTCATAATCTTCTTCTTTATTTTCAACTATGATCCTTCTTCTAGGTTTCTTTACTTGTTTTCTTGACTTTTTCTTCATTATAGTAGAATTTTTCTTCACTAAGTTTGAACCTTCACCTAGTTTAGAAATATTTACCACACCTATCTTCTATGGCTTGGCCTTTGTTGAAGTGGTAACATTCTTTTTTTTGGGTCTTTTCTATCTCAGAGGAGTGGAGGTAGGTTTAGTCACTTGCTTCTTCAAGCTCTACTTGACCTTGGGCTCAACAACTATTATATGTTTTCCCTTCTTAGAATTTATCTTGGCCAATACTATCTCTTTACCCTTCTTTTCTTCATTGTCATCCTCCTCCTCTTCACCTCTGTCATCATCATCACCTTCATTGCTAGACTTGTCTTCTCCTTTACCTTGTGTGATCTGTATACAATTTATTTTTCATCTTCTTCACCAAGAGTCTTCTATAATTTCTTGATCATCTTCTTTCTCTTCTTTTTCATAGTGGTAGTTTTCAACTCAATTGTGATTTTAGTCTTTACAACTTCATATTTTCAAAAAGGTTCAACATCTTTATCAACCTTCTCTATCCGTAATGTTCTTAACCATTCTACCTTTAGGAATCACATCTTGAACATGTGTGTAGTCAGTTTCTACCAAAAAAAAAGTCATCATAGTGCTTATCAACCAGTGACTTGGGAATTCTAGTCCTCTTCTTCATCTTTTGTTTGAATTCCTCAAAATACCCATCCATCATATTATCAAAAATTTATCCTAACTAATGAATGCAATCATTGATTTGTTGAGTAATAGGTCTATCTTGTTCCCGAACAACATTTCCAATTATATGAAAAGAGGTTTGAATATAGATAAACATACAAATAATTAACAATACAAACTTACACATTTTGTTTTTGGCCTTCCTTATGGTTGAATTTTTTTCAATAGCTGGGCCAAGTAAAGCTTGGAAAGATCATAGGTATGATCTTTCTTCACAATATTTCATGCCTAATCAACTCCAACACATGGGACTCTATCAGGTCTACTTGATTGTGCTGGTGTAATTAAGTATTTACTAATTACACTTTACTTAAGTTTACTTAGGATAATGCATTAGCATATTAGTTGTCATGTAGACACCTAGGGGTTTGCATATTCATATGAGTTGACATATAGGCAACATAGTAGTTTACACTCCAATTGAGCACAAGTTGTCTATTACATCTCTTTATGGGATAAACCTTTGTATTTTTATCCTCTCATTGTTGCACATACATTTATGCACAGTGAAGGATAATCCACTCTTGGTGGACATGTGCTTAGTTGTTATGCTTATCTCTTTTCCAACTCCTGGTCATATCAATTACCTTTATATACAAGCCACTTCTATAATGTATCCAATTATCTGATATTCAATCATCTGATAATCATTCTCATTTGATCATCATTTGTCTCTCTTGTGCTATCTCTTGAACTTCTACATGCTGGCATTTCATTCTTTCCCAAGGAAAATTCTTACATGGTATCATAGCTATAACAAATTCTTACATGGTATTAGAGCCACAAGAGTTTCAAATTGTATAGCCATTGGAGAACTTTTTTTTTTGCAAGTCAAGATTGGAGCTTGCTAGTGCAAATTAGATATTGGTATCACATTTAGAAGGTCAAAAACCTCCCCCAATTGACTTTTGTTTCTTCAAAATCAGATATTTGGTGAAATCTAGAGTCATTTGATTTTTGGAGGTGTGGCAACAACGATTTAGGAAAAATAATTATAGAGGTTATTTTCAAAAAACGATATCTCCCTCATACAAACTCCTTTTTTTGAGCAATTTTTTTGTGTTTTGGGGTATAATTTCATGATCTACACATTGGTATAGGTTGTTTGTGATCCCTATCCCTAAATTTTTCTAAAAATTGCCAATCCCAATGTTTACAACTTCAAAGGCTTTGTTTGGGCTCATATGGACACATATTTATGTGCTATTTTTATTGAGAGTGCATAATTTTTTGTCTACTTTCCAAATTTAGTATTAGTTTGGAGTAATTTTTAGTGGACATAGTACTTTCAACATTTGGTCATTTTTGGCCTATTTTGGCACTTGTAATTAAGTAGATCCTTGAGAGGTCTTGTGTGTTATCTTGTTGAGTCATATATAGCTTCATATTTGTTGTTGTAACCATCAAATTAGAAGTCCACTTTCATTCATTTTGACAAGTGGCAGTTGCATGTACACTTAGTATAAAGTGCCAAAAATCTATTTAGGGGGGGTTGCATTGATTATTACATCATGGATGAGGATGATTTAATTACCTTGACAATACAAAACTATAAGCAATGGAATGAATTAGTTCTCACTTATCTTAGAGAGAATAATGCATTGTCATATGTGAAAGGACTTTCATACAATGGTGACACTGGTACAATCATTTTTTGTGCACTCATTCTACATATGGATATGGAGGTTATGGATTCACTTGATGATATGATGTCAACTAATTTTTATGATATTTTGATCTATCTTTGGGAGATGTATGGAGATCCACATGTTCCTCCATTCCCAAAAGATCATTTACCTCTAGTTGTAGCTACATCCTCTCCAATTGAGATAACTACATCTACTATTGTTTTTGATGATGCTTATATTCACACAGTCATGGATTCACATGATTCAGTGCAACAATGCATTCATTATCTTCCAGACTCAGTTCCTTGGGATGACTTTTGGACAAACATTACAGGTTTTTTTGTGGAGTCCTACATTGAGGATATGGGAGACACTATTGATGATATACATCTTCTCTTTATTGAGGATGATCCTTCTTCAGTTATTGTGAGGAAACACTCTAACCCTCTTGTCCATTCTCTACATGATCAGTCTTACAAGGTTGATATGATTGTGGATCCTTATGTACAAAAGTTGCATAAGGTCTCTTTATCATTCAAGGAGATAGTTAGTTTTTTTGGATATGTTCTACATATATGTTGGAAGGGGCGACTGTTAGTATTGAAACAGGGACAATTGAACAATTTTTAGAGACACCATTCATCTTCAAGATTCTTTCTACACATTGGGGAAGCATCGCATATGTACCTCTGACATTGTCTCTTCCTAAGGGGAGGAATATTATTCACCAGTCATGGATCAACTTCTACATTCATCTTGTAGTAGCTATAACTAATGGGCATTCTATATTTAGGGGGGCTACCTTATCTACTTTCTTCTTCTTCTTCTACTTCTTCTCTCTTATGTAGGGGACCTTTTCCTCTTATGGGGTTTTATCCTTCTCATACTTCTCTATTGTATATACATGATGTATGTTGTAATGGGGGGGTCTTAATTACTCCATCCATCCATGCATCATATTTTTTCATCTCTCTTTTTGGGAGAGGGTTTTTCATATGAGGTTTTCTCTCTTTCTCCGCTTTATGAAAGATTACATTGCATATCATTTTCACTTGCATATTGTACATGGGTACCTAACATGGCCTAGTAGCTGACACCCATCTTGCATTATCATCTAGCTTTTATGAGCTTAAGTGCATTCCCCTAAGTTGTTGGTGTAATTAGGTATTTACTAATTATTCTTTAATTAAGTTTACTTAGGTTAATGCATTAGCATATTAGTTGTCATGTAGATAGACACCTAGGAGTTTACATATTCATATGAGTTGTCATGTAGACAACACAGTAGTTTGCACTCCAATTGAGCACATTTTGTCTACTACATCTCTTTATGAGATACACCTTTGTATTCTTATCCTCTAATTGTTGCATGTTCATTCATGTACAATGAAGGATAATCCACTATTTTTGGACATGTGCTTAGTTGTTATGCTTATCTCTTTGCTGATTCCTAGTCATATTAGTTGTCTTTATATACAAGGCACTTCTATAATGTATCCAATTATCTAATATCCAATCATCTGATATCCATTCTCATTTGATCATCATTTGTATCTCTTGTGCTATCTCTTGAGCTTCTAGATCTTGGCATTTCATTCTTTCCTTAGGAAAATTCTTACATGGTATCATAGCTATACCAAATTCTTATAGATTGATAGAATTTGTGTGCAATAACTCTCACTCTAAACTCAATTTCATGATATGTGATTGTGTAAATTGTCAATCATCTCTTATTCAAGACTACCAAAGTGTTCACCTAAATCATATCTTGGCTTTTGGAATCTCATCATCTTCTTTCTATCAGATGTAGGGTAACTAGTCATGTTATGGATGATATCTAATGTGATTTTTACTAGTTAATTTTCCAGCCATAATTCTATGTCGTGGATCCTGCTCAACACTATCTTAATCCATTCTTAGAAACTAACAAGATCCAAATGAATTTGGTTAATCTAAGAAATATTATCCAACATCTTATCAATATTGCTTCCATAATTAAACCACAACAAAGCTTACAAACTCTAGAATATCCAAAGTTCCTTAATCTCATTCATCCTACAATCACTACCATAAGGGTCCAATTTAATAATTAATCCCCCATCCACAATTCCTACACTTTTCAATCCCCACATTTAAATTTTTTATTTTAGTTGCACTCACTTTCATTTTCATAATAATTTATTTTGCATTAATTTGCATTCATTTTTATTCACATGCATTTAGTTCATTGCATTTCATTTAATTGCATTATGTTCATTAACTTGCATATCATTCACTATTATGATTAGATTACACTTTCATTTTATTGCTTCTAGTTCATTATCACGTTAAGGTACATTTAGTTACATTCAACATTCATTTCATCTTTATTAAATGTAGTTGCATTAATTTTATTTTTTACCTTAATTTTTAAGTTGCATTTAAGTGCATATTAATCCGAATTCATTTATATTAGTCATTATTTATCATTGTCATTCCTAGTGCACTTAGTTTATTAGAATTAATCTATTAGGTTAATTCTTAGCCATCTCTTAGATTTATATATAGAATGTAATAAATGAATCATTGTAAGAATCTCATAATCATATAGAAATACACCATCTGCATGACATGTCATATAGATAGAAAATCTATCATATGCATCACATCTTGCATCATTGTGTACATAGGAACACATCACATCACATAGACCTACATAACACATCACACATAACACATAAATGACATAGACATCCCTAGTGTATCTAACCATGTAGTAATACATTAGAAACATATGCCACAAATCATATAGAAAGAATCACATCCTACAATCACATACATCAGTACCAACTCATTTAAGTATCACATAAACATCATCAACACCATAAAAACAAAGGGGCACATGATCCAAAAAAAAAAATTACATCCCAACCAGCCAATGGTCTTCACACACACACACACATCATATCATCGTGAAAGAATAAACAAATACATCCCACCCATGAAAGAATGGTAGTGTCCATCAATGTTCACATGTACATAATAAAGGACATTAGGATTTGTGCTCTAAAAACATAAAAGAACATCCACCATCAGTATGTATAGTGCATAAACCAAAGAATAAAACATATCACTATCCATATGTTTCTCTATTGGTTGTCTAATCAAGACCTGTGGGTGGTACTAGAGTTGTAGCTAGATCTATCTCTCGAGAAACCTATATGGGACTCAACACTAATGGTGGCATCACCTCTATGTTGATAACCCTCTTAGATGGCCTATCCAAAATAGTATACCCCCCTGATGGCACTATAAATACTCTAAAATCTCTATGCTAAACCACTCCTATCTCCTCCCCTCCCTTCTAAGTTCACTCTTCTCCTCCTCTAAAACTTGAACTCTTTACCTCAACCATCACTAGTAAACCCTTTCCTAGCTACCAATTGTTTCCTTTCTACCATGATCCTCCTATGTTGAAACCATTGTTAGTAATGGCATCCATCCATGGCCTTTTCCTTGAGACCTCTGATCATGAGGACTACTTGTAGTGCTCAATCTGGCATGCTAGTAATATAGTTTGTAACAAAGCCCTATAAAATTATACCCTTTCTCATAAATCCTACACCTTACACTATAAATGTGCAATCTCATGAGTATTTTCTTGAGATATCCCACCCAACACCACCACATGTTCCCTCATCATCACTACCTCTACATGAAGCCTATCCCTCTCTAGCTATAGGTCATCATTGTCTTCCTATAGTTGGTCCATCCCTTCATGTGATCTATCTTTCTCTAACATAAACTGATCTCATTGCCATCATTTGGTCCCTATCAATCCCAAGCATGTCCCTCTATGCATATGTATCTTGTAATTATCAACTCACACCATCATGAGTTTTTTGTAGATAGGCCAATTTGTCTATCATTTTCCTAACCTTGCCACTAGAAGAAGATCCTCTCCTACCTAATCCCCTTACAAGAAGTTGTGTTTCATGTGATGCTTACGAACAATGTCCTCCATATAGCTCCATGCAATCCCTTGTCCCTCCTCCTGAGCTCTCTCCTCCTTACCTCTTACATCTCATTGAGCCCTCTACCTAGGTAACTACTAGACTAGAGACTCCACTTACCTTGCCACATGGGGATCATATGTTCCCTGTCTCATTTCTACCACTACCTCTTGAATCTTCTCTACCACCTATGGTTCATCTACCCTACCCACCACTCAAGCATGTTAAAACCAATCCTTGTATCCTTGGGTAGATCTAGTGTGCACTACCCCTCCTCTCGAATCCTAGTCCATGGCCTATGGATTCCTCCAACCTATTAGTAAACCATCATGTGCCAATTACAGGCTAATCTATGTATTCCTTTCTTGGGTAAGCTATCAATACTAGACCTTCACAATAGGAACATCCCAAGGCCACCCAAATTGATACATGAATATATCTAGGCAGTACAACTCCACTACATACTCTCATTACCTAAACACAAAACTAGGTCTAATAATGTATGGCAATTTTTGTTGCTCCTTTACCTATGTTTTGAGCCCCTTGTATGACCTCTAGGTAATCTCTTATCTGATGCCATATAAGGTCACCCTCAAATAGTTAATATCCGCTGTATGATGATACATCAAGGGCTCTACCTAGTTGTACACTATAAGCTCCTCTTTGTGCTTGTTGCATCTCCCCACTAGCCTTAGTTGTAATACCTCACCATAGAACTTAACATAATTTGGAATAAATCTACTAAGTTTGGTAATAGAAGTTTTTAAAAATAATTTCCATTAGGTTCCCTTATTAAACAATTTCTTGGATTTATTTTCTTAAACTGTTTTAACTTGGTTAATCTAGTAATTCATGCATCTAAGATGCAATCATGAATAACATAATATTCTCATAAAAATGGCACAATTATAAGGAAAGGAACACAATGCAAAAATGGAGAATATTTATCAATAAGCATTTGATACATAACATTTTCCAACTTTTACAAAGAATAGCCACAAGTTTTTCCATTAATAAATTTTCAAAAGAGAGATAACAACCATATCCTTTCATATATTCCCCATTAATATTCATTCTTTTCCTATCTCTCCATCCCCTTTACATTGCTTTCTTTAAATACATAAATAAATTTTTTTTTTAAAATATACATCTTTACATCATTTCAAATTTATCAAGTACTAAAGAATCTAGAACATCTTCAATATGTCATCATACACATCTTCATAAAAGAACTGCAAAAGTTGAGCCATATACAAGAGTCAAAAAATTTTCCACCCAACCATGTGGACCCTAAGGAACCATCCCCCAAGCTAGAAGACAAAACCATGATATGATAAGGCCTAAACTATAACTAGGGATAAACCCCAAAAGAAAGGTAACAAATCTAGTGCAAAAGTGAAAAGCTTAAAATTACAAAGGACCAACAAGAGCAAAGGCATGAATGAGTGGTTATAGACACATCTAAGTAAGTGTCATCGTACCTTCCTAAGATGTCAAGATCAACCACCTGGGCTTAAGTTTGTCCTACCACACATAACATATTTACTTTGAGTACTCCAACTAGGATAGGTACAACCAACTAATGTTGGGATCAACAACTTGAGCTAGGACCTATAAGATGCACATAATGCCCCTTCCCTGATTACTCCAACAGTACTTTCACAATTATCTTTTTTAGTGTGTGAATTACCAAACCCAACTATAATTTCATGCTATTATTATGTTATCACTTATTGACCAACTCACAATTGGAGTCAATGTGTGAAGGTCTCTGACCTCCAAACATAGGCTCCCTTGGTAGCCACTTCTAATCCCTAGCAGCTATGGTTAGCCACTCACCCAAGTTTTCTACCCTACTTAAGAAAATAGAAAGACAAACATGCCACAAGAAACCAAAAGAAAGGTTACACCATAAAATAACAACATACCCTTGGTTAAAATTTAGGGTAACAATAATGATGCATAAAAAAAACAAATATAATGACCAAGAAACTATAGTCTAGTGCAGTTGTGCATTATTCCTATGAATCTTCCCCTTACTACTACACTAATTAATATATATGTAAGTGTTGTGTAGAAGGTGCATTTATGGAATAAAATGGTACATTTATCTATTTTCACTAGTTTTGTGCATGCATCCTATGTAGCTATAAATACATTAAGAAGATTCATGCATATGATATATATATATATATATATATATATATATATATATATATATATATATATATATATATATATATATATATATATATATATATATATATGTGGAAATGCTACACATATTTTCAATAGATTGGCACATTTTTAAACTAGTGCATATGTTTAGTAGGGTTGTGTATTTGTGCAAGTAGGCTAGTAGAGATGTGAATTGCAAAGCTCCACATATGTTATGTGAACACATTTTTGCATGAAGGTTCACAGAGATGGGTGTTGCAAAGCTACACATATGTATAGTATATCTTCTTATATATGTAGTATACTTGGATGGTTAACTTAATATCTTAGTAACAAAGGATTGGACATCCTTTCACAGTGACTCCATGATTAGATTAAATCATGTGTTTTCCTAAGAACAACATATTGACTTCAATTTATTTTGTCAACCCAGGAGCGTAAGCTTGAGAGGGTGGTTGCAAAGTATATGCTATGATTCCTCTTTAAGTCATCACCACTAAAACAAAAAGGAATGTTGAAGGAGACTTAAGCTAAGAAATGAAATGACATCATATCTTAGAGCTTAGATTAATGCTGCAAATAGTAAATCTATCTATGCACCTATGTTGTCGGAACAGTTCACTAATTCTATTATCAATGGCTGCAGGAACAAAAAAATTCTACCTTAGAAAGAAATAAACAAGGAAATGAAATCTATTCTAACATAGCAGTTCACTCACTAAGTGGGCCCCATTAAATGAGTGAACAGAAAAGACAATCAAGATAGAAGATGGAAACTTGAACTTTGTATTCGATTCATTCATGGTAAGAGATTACATTTAATTAAAAACAAGATCACATGATTTTTTTATGATAATCAATCTATTCTATCTCTCTCTAAAAACTTCTTTGAAACCTACAATGAGCACTATTTAAAGGTAAACTACAAAAACTTCCTACATCTATGATCACTTCATCAATGAGGATGAATTATAGGTTCATAAATTTTATAGAAAAAATATCATTAACCACAATTAACTCCTCCAAGAATATAGTAGGTTGAGGGAGCTATATTCATGTGCTACCATAACAGAAATCACACAATAATCTACTTGTTGCACTGATTTAGTAATCTAGTTGACTTTGACTTAGTGTTGAAGTGATGACTTTGAATACGTGTGACAAGTACCTACAAAACATTGAATACATACAACTTCCACATACATATATTCATTTGATCATCAATGTTAGAAAATTTTTAATGTTAAAACTATCACTCTTTGCAAATCCTATAGCTACAGGAAGGATTCTACCCAACCATAGAATATTTGAACTATCCATTCTTCAACTTCATGTCTTGACATATAGATATCATATTTATAAAAACATAAGATCATTCACTTAAAACCATAGAGTCATAAATTTTTTTATAGGATAATGGCCTTTTATAGGCTCATCATTCCCCTTAACTAATCTATTACTAGTCTCCATCAATCATGAAGTTCCTAATCTGGGCCTACACTCTTGAGTCACTAAGTGTCCTTTCCCTTGTGTAAAATTAAATAACTTGCACAATAGAACAAATAATATGTAATATTATATAAATACTTGATAATAGTTGAAAGTAATAGGCCACTTCAAGGGGACAACTTCCAAATATCTCCAATGAGAAAACACTTCACAATATGATGATGAAATAAGACTCACAACCTCCTATATATACCTAATTATGCTTAGGTTGAATAGATACAACCCTTCATAAAACCTAGGCCATCCTACCTACCTAAATTATAATATAATAATGATAACATGACTTAATTAAAGATTAAGATAGCCACAAGTTGACTATTCATAACCTTATATACAATAATATTAATGGTGTAGCATCCCCCCTCTCTTGACAAAAGCATTGTCCTTAATGCTAACCAAGTGTGGATTCTTTTGAATGAACTCCTCATCCTCCCATGTGGCCTCTTCAACTAGTAAGTTCTTTTTGAGAGGGGGCATGCTATGCCCTTAATATTATTGTATATAAGGTTATGAATAGTAAACCTGTGGCTATCTTAGTCCTTAATTAAGTAATGATATCATTATTATATTATAATTTAGGTAGGTAGTTCAGTCTAGGTGTTATGAAGGGTTGTGTCTATTCAACCTAAGCATAATTAGGTATATATATATGAGGTTGTGAGTCTTATCTCATCATCATATTGTGAAGTGTGCTCTCATTGGAGATATTTGGAGGTATCACCCTCAAAGTGGCCTATTACTCTCAGCTATTATCAAGTATTTATATAATATTTCATATTATTTCTTCTATTATGCAAATTATTTCATTACAAGCACTCTCTATACAAAATAATATCCCCCTTTAAACAAAACTTATCTAAACTACTAGGGTCACTTTTTATTTTTTGGATGAGATTACTTGATTCAACATCATTTTTGCACTCTTTTTGGCTTCTAGCACCCAATTTTTCTTGCAATATTGAAAGGGCACACAATAAGGCTTCATCTTTTTCATCCCTCCTGGAAAGTGCATCGGCCACAATATTTTCCTTCCCTTTCATTTATAAAATTTCAAAGTCATATCCCAACATCTTAGTGATCCATTTTTTTTTCTCTTTTAATGATAGTCTTTGTTCCAAAAAATATTTTAGGCTATCATGATTTGTCTTAACCTTGAAGTGTCGACCCATTAAATAAGGCCTCCATTTTTTAACTACATGAAGGATTGCTAACATTTCCTTCTTGTAAATAGGTTTGAGTTGATATTTACCTTTTAATTGAAAACTCTCAAAAGAAATTGGTCAACCTTCTTGCATGAGAACTACTCCTATCCCATTTCCAGAAGCATCACATTCCATAATGAATTCCTTGGTGAATTATGGAGTGGCAAGCACTAGAGTTGTACACATAGCCTTCTTCAATTGCTCAAATGATACATTAGTAGATTCATTCCAATGAAAAGAGTCCTTCTTCAATGGAGTTTTAAGGGGTGCTACTATACGACCATTATTCTTCACAAATCTTTTGTAGTATCTTGTCAATCCCAAGAAACCCCTCAACTTCTTAATAGTTTTTGGAATAGGCCATTCTGTGATAGCCTCAATTTTGTTAGGGTACACCTTTACTCCTTCATGTGAAACTATGTGTCCCAAATACTCCACCTCCTTAAGATCAAAAACACACTTGGATGGCTTAGCATAGAGTTGATGATCTTCAAACAATTGTAATGCTTGATCTACATATTGCAGATGTTCTTCCCAAGTCTTGCTATAAATTAATATATCATAAAAAAACTCTAATAAAAACTTTCTCAAGAACTTAAAAATGGAATTCATAAAACTTTGGAATATAGATGGTGCATTGGTAAGACCAACTGACATCACAAAAAATTTATAATGACCTTCATGAGTTCAAAATGCTGTCTTACAAATATCTTCCTCAATCTAAATTTGGTATTAACCCTATCTAAGATCTAACTTGGTAAAATACATAGCTCTATTTATTTCATCTAGAAGATCATCAATGACTGGAATAAGAAACTTATCTTTAATGGTGTACTTTTTGAGCACTCTATAATCTAGATACATGCACCAAGTTTCATCCTTGTTACGCACCATCACAACAAGTGAGGAATAAGAACTTTGGATATGCTTGATAATTCTTGTCTCTAGCATTTCCTCCACAATTTTCTCACTCTTTTGTATGTGTGGGTACCTATAAGGCCTAATGTTTGGTGGTTGACTCCTTGGAACTAGTTGTATGACATGGTCATGATCCCTCTTAAGATGAAGTCCTTTAGGCATATCTTCAAGAATCACTAAGTGACGATCAACTATTCCTTGTAAATCTGGATGAGTAAGAGCATTAGATTGAGAGACTTCTAATGAATAGAGCTGGGCCAAAAATCCATCTGCACCTTTTGAAATAAGTTTTTGGATTTGATGTGAGCTTACCATCTATGGGGATTTTTCCTTCAATCCCTTTAGCTCCACTACCTTTCCTTGTGATTGAAATCACGTGAATAGTTCTTGGAAGTTCATCTTAATTGTTCCCAATGTAGTAAGCCATTGTACTTCCAAAACAATATCTACTGCACCCATGGATATACAATACATTGGGGTATCAAGTTGATAATATCTCATGGATAATTTGATACTATGACACTTCCATGAACAACTAACTATGCCCCCATCTGCAATCAAAACCTGAAACTCTGGGGCTGGATAAATAAAACAATTTAGAAGAGTTGCCAATTTTTTTTGATGAAATTATGACTACTATCTAAGTTGATCAACACTATTACTTTCTGCTTCTTTAAGAAACCCACTACCTTGAGAGTTTGTGGTGCACTAAAACCTAAAAGTGTGTGACAAGAAATGATTGGTTGAGAATCATGTGATTCATCACCTGGCTCCCTAGCCTCCTCTAATATGGGCTCATCCTCTTCTTCCTCACTTGGACCTTGAATATAGAAAAATTTCTTTTCACTACATTTATGTCCTTGACTATATTTGCTATCACAGTTCAAACACAACCCCTTTTCTCTTTTCTCCTTAATTTAGTGTGGAGTCAAGCTAGTAGGTTGAAAAAGATAAGGTGTTGAATATCCTTTGTCTCTTGTCACATTAGCCCCCTGCTTTCTAGAAATCAAGAACTTCTCCTCTACCTTGCGCACCAATATAAAAGACTCATTTACCGAATTGGGACAACACATGTGTACCTCATGTTGAATGTGATCCTTGGGACCACCCAAGAATAAATCATTCAAGTTCTCCTTTGTAATTGTATCCACTCTTAAGGATGGATTTTGGAATTGTTGAATATAATCCTTAACTGATCCTATTTGTTGAAGCTTAGCAAGTTGGCTAAAGAAGTTTTATATCATAGTATTGCTATATTGTGCTTGGAGTTCTTTTGTAAAAATTTACCATGATACAGTGAGACCCTTTTTTTCCTATGAGTACAAAGCCAATGATACCAAATGAATTGATCTAGTTCTAGATGTAAGGAAGCCATCGTAACCTTTTGTCCATATGGGATTTAATGTATTTAAAAAAAATTCTCCATTTGATTTATCCATGTTAGAAGATCTTTTCCATCAAATTTTCACATATCCACCTTTGGAAAAAAATCATAGATCTCATAGGATTAATAAAATTTGTGTCATTATTAGTCGACTTGAAGGTTTCACCTTGGTTTCTTGAGAGCACCTTCCTTGTTTCATTCATATAGGTTCTTAACATGCTTTGTATATCTGATATATCTCCTTGTAGGTCACACATATCCTTCTTAACCTCTTCCTTGAACTTACTAAGTTCCTCATTGGGCTTACTATCCTCTATTGCTTCCCAATCTTGATCAGAGGATTTCCCCAATGTGGTAGAATTCTTTTTGTCTCTTGTTGGAGGCCTCGTCATGATGGATGCCAATTTTTTGAAATAAATCACACAAATGAAATGTAAATTCTCTGATTTTTTTAATTTATTGTAACTTACTTGAGCCAACAAATCCTTACTCGAAAAAAATCCCCAAAAAAATTAGCAAATTTGCCGCTTGAGAGAGAATTTTCCTAATTTTACAACATCATGCTTAGTTTCATTTTTTGATTTCTCCAAGCTTTTAATTTAGGCTCCTCTACTATGTATTGAAAAAATCAATACAATTTATACTCCAATTCATCAAGATGTGACACATATGAAGATCTCAAAAAATTGTGTAAAAATAGTAATTCTGTAATGGTTTCTTGAAATTGCTCCAATTCCTCTAAATTTTGGACTATAGCCTCTTTAATATGTTCTTCAAAAATCCTTTAAAAATATTTAAAAAATTCACTAAAATCTGAAAGTTACGCTCTTCCCAAAATTGCCCCAATGTTGAGAAGAAATCTTGCCTCTATGGTGCCAAGATCATGCTCTGATACCACTTGTAATGAAATAACTTGCACAAAAGAAGAAATAATATGAAATATTATATAAATACTTGATAATAGCTAAGAGTAATAAGCCACTTCAAGGGGGAAACCTCCAAATATCTCCAATGAAAACACACTTCACAATATAATGATGAAATAAGACTCACAACCTCCTATATATACCTAATTATGCTTAGGTTGAATAGACACAACCCTTCATAACACCTAGGCTGACCTACCTACCTAAATTATAATATAATAGTGATAAAATTACTTAATTAAGGATTAAGATAGCCACAAGTTGAATATTCATAACCCTATATACAATAATATTAAGGGCGTAGCACCCTGGCTCATTCTTCTCATAGTCTAAGTATCTATGATTTTCCCTGAGCCTTCTCCAGCACCATACTTCAGCTATCATATCATGATTTTTTGCACTATCATTTGCTACTAGTGGTGGCTACAAGAGAACTAAGGGTTGATACCTTCATGACAACCAATGTTTGCACCAATTTCTCTCCAAGTCAACATACCATGGAATCCTAATTGTAGTAAGAGTCAAGTTTTATGGAGAGTGGGGTTCTTTTATTTTTAGATCATTTGACACTCTAATCCATTGCTATCTTGAGGCAACAATTTTTGTCTCAACATATTAAGATGAGTGTTGCTCCTAGTCTATAAAGGCTCATTCTCTGACTAAACACACCTTACTAGATCATGCAGAATTGCCCAAAATAGAAATCCAATCCAGATATGTCTATCTAGAATATTGAACCTTTGGTCTCATGAGTAGTGGTGCTGCCATTTTACTTTCCCTTTAAGGTGCAGCTTGATGTTCTCTACTTATCCCATATTGTATCCCTGACATCACTGCTCTTAACTACACATCCTGTACATACAGGAGTGAATTCCACTATATGTCATCAGGTATAATTCACACAATAAATTTTTCAAAGCGATGGGAATAGATTGAAATGCATAATAAAACTCATGTGGGCTAGAAATAGAGGGATTAAGACCTTCCACAATTCTAGTCAATTTAAAATTTGCAAATTTCTCCTTGAGAAACAAGGCATATACTAGCGATGACAACATACATTCTATTAATTCATGAATCAATGTTGTGATCTATTCAATTCTCCTTTTGAAGATGTCATTCTAATTTGAACTCTATTTCAACTAGTAACTCTGCTCATTAATAACATGTTTTAATTTTCTTTCTCCAATTTCCATTGAGATCTCTCCCATAAAAACTATTGAAACCAATTAATACCGACAGAAAAAGGTGTAGACAGATTGGATGGTGGAAATGGTTCTTGATTAAAGAGGTCTATCCATTTAGATGTTAAATCAAGATTTTTGTTGACACACTATGGTGTAGAGAATTCTCCTTTTCTTATGAAAACTATTGTCACCATATTTTCTTCCCTATTGGATTCAGTAGCTATTATAGTTAATGTTTCTAACCCATCTTGATACGGTTTTTCTATTACTTCCTTAACAATTTTGGGTCTAAATTTTGGATTGTCCTATGAAGGGAACTCTGCAAAATTTTCACCAACATCTTGCATATTAAGGTTTTCCTCAAACTTCTCAGATACTTCAAACTCACCAGACTCCTTATCATTGTCAATAAGAACATATTCAACACTACAGTCAACTTCAGGTTGTGGATTTTGGAATTTTCATTCCTTTTCACTAGATTTTGTTTGCTGCAATTTTTCCTTTAGAGAGGACTCCTTTTCACATTTAGAAAAATTATGAGTAACAATTGGAACAAAGGTTTCAGGAACCCTACCCTTAGAAAGCCTCACACTTCACCTTGTGGGTGGTTTTGACAAGCATGGAGGATTCTTTTGTTTCCTCTTGCTTATTAGTATTTCCACCATAGGTGCTTCAATAGGTTTTTCTAAATATTCCTCCTCTAGCAAGTGCATGGTTTCATTAATGTTACTCTCCTCATCTCGTTGTTGTTATAACCTTTCTACCTTAGGTTCCATAGTTTTATCTTTACCTTTCTCAATGGTAAACCTATTCTAAGAAGATAATGGGGTTTCAAGGGCACTAGAAACTTCTACATTTTTGCTTCTCTTTTTGCTAGCAATGGAGGGTTTAGCTTTATAAATCCTCTTCTTAGCTAGTCTAGAACTAGAGGGAGATGCTACAAGAACATTTTCAGCTCTAGGAACAACTTTACAGAAACATGTAGATGTTCTCTCCCTACATCCAACACCTTGGCCTCTAGGGCTGACCAACCTAGGCTCTACCTCTTTTAACTACCAAAACTCTTCCCATGTCCCAGTTGCTTGCTTATTCAACTCCCTTTCCACAATTAATTTTATTAAGAAATGGTGAGAGATAGATTGATCTTTTCTTGATTGCACTAAAGAAGCTTACATCTTAACAATGTTAAACATGAAATTTGGAAGGTTTACTTATTTGCAATCATGCCATAGATGAGCCAAAATCTTGAAATGTGTGGCATGTAAGTATGTGTAATGTCCTTCGTGTGTGAAGTACTGAATGATAAATACTAATAGTTGAATAAAATCCATTGGCAAGGATAATCTAGAATTACCTTATTTCTTGTCAATTTATAATGGAGGGTCTTGGTGTACACTAAATTGTGCCCTAATTGTCCTTAGGTCAAACTCTTTTTCCCAATTTTTGCCTTCTTGGGGTAACCTAGTGACCTTGGCTACCATGTCTTCTATGAACTAAATTCTTAGGCCCTTAACTATTACAATGTCATCCTTAAAGGTGCTCATGAATTGAAGAGAAACCTCTTCATCAAATCCTTTTAAACTAAGATAATAATCCAACCATCCCCTTCTTCTAAACATTTTGCAACTAACTACATCACCTAGAAGAACCCAGTGATCAACTAGCTTGTTACTCTAGAGTCCTCCACCCATTGCTGGTTTTAATAGAATTTTGGCAAAAATCATGATGTTTCAAAGCTTGGTGAATCAAAGTTTATAATATTATGACACTGGTTAATTTAGAAAACAATGTGTACTTGGAGAGTTTAATGCACAATATCTCATAATATCTGTCTTGCATCAAGTTTCATAATTTTTGCTTGTGTATAGGTCTGTCACTTGCACACATTACAAATTATCATTAAAAGTTAAGTAATTGATTTTAATGTCCTTAATTTCATCATGACACAATAACAGAAGGACAAGTCATCAACATGTGACATTAAATATTCAATTATCTATATTCATCTCAATGAACTTTTTAAAGTTACATGTGATTTGAAAAGAAATATTTAAATATTTCCCTCCCCCCAACTATGAAAAGGCATGGGTTCCACTAGGCTAGGATATGCAAAAGTGAATTATTATAAACAATAGAAAATCCTAACAAAGCATGAATAAAATAAAATAAAATGCATGCAAAGTTATGCGGTATGTACCTAGCAACTGTTGCAGGTAAGATGTTCTAGAAAAAATCATCGAAATTGGCAGAGTGATGGGATGGAATGATAAGAGGGGAAAAATAGAAGGTAAAGTGAAGTGAATGGAAAAGAAAGTACTATAAAAAAGATAGAATTTATTATGAATCCCTTGAACTGAGTCAAGAAGTATTAGGAGTCAAGGTAGGAAACCTAGACTCTTTGGCTATAGGAATGAGAATATCGTCATTGTGCTAGAATTGTTAGATTGTGGTGATTGATCAGCAAAGTACTGTACATACTTCATAAATAGTGGGACAAATTTTTTTGGGCAGTAGCCGACATGGTAGCCGACATATTATGGCCGACATATGGCTGACATGTTATAACCCTAAAGCGGTTTAATACTTGTATAAAAGGGCTTAGGGTTGGGTATTTTTCATAATGTAGTGTGATACAAAATTGGTTCTTGCGGCAGTATTGAGCTGTAAGGGATTATAGATTGTAATCAGGTTGTAATAATTGGATTGTAATAAGATCGGACTTTTTGTTTGGTGGACGTAGCCCAGGGATTGGGTGAACGATGTTAAATCTTGGTGCCTTGTGTTCATTTCTGTGTGTTCTATTATTTTCTATTATTGGTTATATTTGCATGTAGTTTTTATTTCTGTCTATGGTTTATCCTAACAAGTGGTATCAGAGCAAGGTTGTCTTTTAGTTATCCTTTGCAGGAAAGTCTCACGGTTAAGTGGGAGTCTCACTGTTGAGTGGGAGCGATGGCAGATGAGGGTAAGTTAAGGGTTGACAAGTTTAATGGGCAGAACTTCCAGTTATGGAAGATGCAAATGGAAGACTATTTATATCAGAAGGATTTATGGAAGCCATTAGAAGGAAAAGCCAAGAATCAGGGAACTATGTCAGAGGCTGAATGGGATCTTTTGGATAGAAAGGCACTCAGAAGCATTCGGTTATGCTTGGCACCATCGGTGGCATTTAATATTACAAAAGCAAAGATGACATAAGATTTGATGAAAACCCTAGCGACACTGTATGAAAAGCCCTCCGCTTCAAATAAGGTATTTCTCATGAAGCATTTATTTAATATGAAAATGGTAGAAGGTGGATCTGTTGCAAATCATTTAAATGAGTTTAATACTATTACTAGTCAATTATCTTCTGTGGGTATCAATTTTGATGAAGAAATTAGGGCTCTCTTGATTTTGTGTTCTTTGCCTGAAAGCTGGAATGGCTTGGTAATGGCGGTGAGTAATTCTATTCCTGGATCTAGTACCCTAAAATATGATGATGTGATCGGTGTTATTTTAAGTGAGGAAACTCGTAGAAAATCCTCAGGTGGATCTACATCAGGAAGTGCTTTAAATGCACAAAGCAGGGGCAGAACGACTGAAAGAGGAAGTAACTCTGGAAATCATGGGAAATCAAGAGGAAAGTCAAAGGGGAGGAGGTCTCAATCGAGAGGACCAAATGATTGCTGGTACTGTGGGAAACCAGGGCACAAAAAGAAAGATTGCTGGAATCGAAAGAAAAATGAAGGAGATAAATTAGATGGAGACAAGGAGGCAAATGTGGTAAGTAACAAATCCGAAGAGGATGCTTTGCTTCTGTCTTTAGAGAGTGTTGATGATTCATGGGTTTTAGATTCTGGTGCTTCATTTCATGCTACACCTCATAGAGGTTATTTCATTGATTATGTCCAAGGGGATTTTGGGCTTGTTTATTTGGGGGATAATGAACCCTGTCAGATTGTTGGAAAGGGAAAAATTAAGATTAAGTTGCAGAATGGGAATCATTGGCTACTACATGAGGTAAGACATGTTCCAAAACTAAGTAGAAATTTAATTTCAGTAGGGAAACTCGGTGATGAGGGTTGTGTAGTTACTTTTAATGATAAAAATTGGAAGGTTTCAAAAGGTTCCCTTGTAGTAGAAAAAGGTGTGAAAGTCAGCACCTTATATCTTTGTACAGGTCATATTGTTCCTTCTACTTTGATTGTTTCAGAGAAAAATGAATATCCAGGAACAATTACTGCAGTTGAGCAGGGAGAACGAATAGCTGCTGTAGATTTTGATACAACACTGTGGCACAATAGACTTGGACACATGAGTGAGAAAGGTATGAAAGTACTTCATTCAAGGAAAGTTTTACTAGGTCTAAAATGTGTGAATATGGATTTCTATGAAAGTTGTGTGTATGGAAAACAAAAGAGAGTGAGTTTTGTAAAGACAGGGAGGAAAAACAAAAAGGAGAAATTAGAGCTTGTGCATACAGATGTATGGGGACCGGCTCAGGTATCTTCCCTTGGTGGCTCTCATTATTATGTTACATTTATTGATGATGCAACTAGAAAAGTATAGGTTTATTTCCTTAGACAGAAATCTGATGTATTTCAAACTTTTAAGAAATGGAAATGCTTGGTTGAAAATGAGACTAGTAAGAAATTAAAATGTCTCAGATCTGATAATAGTGGTGAGTATTGCAGTCATGAATTTGAAGATTATTGCTCCACTAATGGTATTCGTAGACAAAATATTGTTTCAAGGACTCCATAGGAAAATGGAGTGGCTGAGGGCATGAACAAGACTATAATGGAGCGCGCAAGGAGCATGAGGTTGCATGCTGGGTTGCCCTTACACATGTGGGTGGAGGCTGTCAATACTATAGTATATTTGATTAATAGAGGTCCCTCTACTCCTTTGGGCTATGGTATTCTAGAGGAAGCATGGACTAGTAAGAAGGTGAGTTATTCTTTTCTCAAGATCTTTGGTTGTGAAGCTTTTGCTCATATAGACTCTGAAAATAGAACCAAGCTAGAAGCTAAATCAAAGAAATGTGTCTTTGTTGGATATGGCATTAATGAATTTGGTTATAGGCTTTGGGATTTTGAAAATCTTAAAATTATTAGAAGTCGGGATGTCATATTCAATAAGAAAGTGTTGTACAAAGATCTGTTGTAGCAACATGAGAAGAAAGAAGATGATTATGTAGTGCTAGATGATACTCCAAAAGCTGATGTTCCAACCATTCTTCATGATGTGCAACAACTGCAACAACAAATACCACACACACCAGTGAATGTTAGACAGTCAACAAGGCAAATTAGACCTCCACAAAGGTTTTCTCCCTCTTTGTATTCTATTTTACTTACTGATGCTGGTGAACCTGAAAGTTATGATGAAGCTATGTAGGTGGATACTAAGATTCAGTGGGAGTCTGCAATGAAAGATGAAATGGACTCTTTGCTGAAAAATAAGACATGGGATTTTTGCAAGTTGCCTGCAGGTAAAAAGGCTTTACAGAATAAATGGGTTTATAGGTTGAAAGAAGAGGAAGGAGGTAAGAAAAGATTTAAGGCCAGGTTAGTTGTAAAAGGAATTGCACAGAAAAAGGGAATTGATTTTGATGAGATATTTTCTCCTGTTGTTAAAATGAATTCTATTCATACTGTTTTAAGTCTTGTGGCTACTGAAGATTTGCATTTAGAGCAGATGGATGTTAAAACAACCTTTCTTCATGGTGATTTGGATGAAGAAATATATATGGCTCAGCCATAGGCTTTTGAGGTCAAAGGTAAGGAGAACTTAGTGTGCAAATTGAAGAAAAGTTTATATGGCTTGAAGCAAGCACCTTGGCAATGGTATCTGAAATTTGACAGTTTTATGCATGAGCATGGATATAATAGGTGTCATTTAGATTACTGTGTTTATTTTAAGAGGTTGGATGATGATAGCTACATTATTTTATGTTTATATGTTGATGATATGCTTGTAGCTAGGTCTAACATGGATCATATTAAGGGGCTAAAATGCCAATTAGCACATGCATTTGCTATGAAGGATTTGGGGGCAGCAAAAAAAATCCTTGGTATGAAGATTTGCAAAGATAGGAAGAACAGAACATTGATGCTATCTCAAGCTGATTATGTTGAGAAGGTGTTGCAACATTTCTCTATGGAGAATGCTAAAGCTATCAGCACACCTTTACCCAGTCATTTGAAATTGACTAAGGAAATGTGTCCCAAGACACAAGAAGAGCAGGATAAGATGTCCAAGGTACCCTATGCTTCAGCTGTAGGAAGCTTGATGTATGCTATGGTATGCACTAGGCCAGATATTGCACATGTAGTGGGAGTCATTAGTAGGTATATGAGTCATCAAGGATTTGAGCATTGGATTGCTGTCAAGTGGATTCTCTGATATTTGAGAGGAACATCCAATAAGTGTTTACACTTTGGGGGCTCTACTACTGATTTATAGGGCTATGTTGACTCAGATTTGGCTAGGGATATTGATACCAGGCGGAGTACTACAAGTTATGTCTTTACTGTTGGTGGGGCAGCCGTGAGCTAGGTTTCTAGGTTACAGAAGATTAATGCTCTCTCCACTACAGAGGCAGAGTATGTTGCTGCTACAGAGGTAGCCAAAGAGATGATATGGCTTCAGTTCTTCTTGGAAGAATTGGGACATCCTCAGAAGGAAAATTATTTGTTCACAGATAGTCAGAGTGCCATTCATCTTGCTAAGAATTCAGCTCTGCATTCTAAGACCAAACACATACAGTTGTGGTACCATTTCATTCAGTCAGTTTGGGAGGATGGACAGTTAAAGCTAGAGAAGATACATACCAATGACAATCCAGCAGATATGTTGACAAAGGTAGTAACACGAGAGAAGCTGAACTCCTCTTCAACTTCGGTCGGTCTTTTAGACTGAAAATGAATAAAAGAATAGTAGAGTCTAGGATGGTTTGATCCAGTGGGAGCCCCATGTGGTAGTGGTATTGCTACAGGATCAGTCTCCAAGTGGGAGATTGTTGTTTAGTGTGGAGCCTGATCAGTCCCCAAGTGGGAGATTGTTAGATTGTGGTGACTGATCAGGAAAGTACTGTACATACTTCATAAATAGTGGGAAATTTTTTTTTGGGCAGTAGCCGACATGGTAGCTGACATATTATGGCCGACATATGGCTGACATGTTATAACCCTAAAGCGGTTTAATACTTGAATAAAAGGGCCTAGGGTTGGGTATTTTTCATAATGTAGTGTGATACGAAATTGGTTCTTGCAGTGGTATTGAGCTGTAAGGGATTACAGATTGTAATTAGGTTGTAATCACTAGATTGTAATAAGATTAGACTTGCTGTTTGGTGGATGTAGCCCAGGGATTGGGTGAACCACGTTAAATTTTGGTGCCTTGTGTTCATTTCTGTGTGTTCTATTATTTTTTGTTATTGGTTATATTTGCATGTAGTCTTTATTTCTGTCTATGGTTTATCCTAACAAGAATTACCATAGGAACTCCTCATGGCTAACTAGTTTATTGTAAAGCTTGAGGTGATGCCCATTGACAAGTAAATTGAATTGGGCAGGATCAATGGTAGATAGTTAAACTGCACTATATGCAAATACAACACTTATCTCATACGGTCCTAACCAGCGTGTTTGAAACTTTCCTAAATTATGCTAGTACTTTGTGTCATAGAGGAGTGCCCAATCTCCTACAACAAACATTTTCTATTTGATAAACCTATCATGCCACTATTTTGTCCAGTGTTGAATGAGTTCAATATTGTTCAATGCAAATTTTCTCCATTAATCAAGACTATTTAAACTCAGGATTTGGTCTTGTTGTGCAATAGTGAGTTCCATACCAAGCTCCAAGGTAGTCCCCAATGTTTTATATTCAAATTCTATAGGCATTAGTGCTGATTTACCATAGATAAGCTTAAAGGGAGTAAAACTAATTATGGATTTCTAGGTGGTTCTATAAGCCCAAAGAGCTTTAGGAAGGTGTGTAGCCCAATCCTTCCCATGGAGTGCTACTATCTTGGTGAGGATGGATTCCATCTCTAAATTAGTAACTTCTACTTGACCATTAGCCTATGGATGATAAGGTGATTATTTACCATGCTTGATAGTATACTCCTTCATAAGAGCCATTATCAAAGTTGAGGTAAGCTAGGCCCTTTGATTAGATGTCAACTCCTTGGGAACTCCAAACCATGTAAAGATGGATTCATACAAGAATTTGGCCACATTGGTATCCCTTGGGTGTTTCATGTGTTTAGCCTCTGCCCATTTGGTTGAATAGTTAGTGCAAGCTAGAATGGAGGATTTTCCTTGTGAAGAAGGTTCAATAGGTCCGACAAAGTCAATCCCTCATTTTTCAAAGGGTGCAACAATTACTTGAGGTTGTAGTGGCATTTCATTTGATTTAGTGGGTCTTCCCATTTGTTGAGACTTGTCACATTTCTTTGTATATCTGGCTGCATCCTTGTGCAAACTTGGCCAATAATACCCAACTGTCAAGTTTTTGAAAGTAGTTCTTTTAGTTGCAAAGTAACCTCCACATGGCTTATCATGAATTTTTTTAAAGAAATCATATGTTTCATCTTCTCTTAGACACTGACACATAACTTGATCACGTCCAGTATAGAACATAAATCCAACAATCCATGATTAGTTAAAGCTCTTCTCTGCTAGTAGCTTTCTTGCTTTGGCAGAGAAGTAAACTAGCATTTTACTTGTGGTGAGATAGTTAGTAATATCTGCATACCATGGGTTCTATGCTAACAACAAAAAATAGCGTTCATCTAGAAAACTATTGTCAATGGCTATAGGATCATCAGGGACATGTAACTGAGAGAGAAATTTGACAACTAGCATGCCAACCTTCCTAATATTGTAGGCTTGTTCACCAAATATTTTATAGGAGAATGGTTAGTGTGGACAAATGTTGCATAGCCAGTAATATAGTTCTAGAATTTACTGAGGGCATAGATGACTACAAGTAATTTTGTTTGAGTGACTATATAGTTAAATCCACACCTTGCAAATTATTACTGATGAAATAAATGACATGTTCAATTGAGTCTAAATTTTTTCCTAGCACGATGCCTATAACATAGTTTGAGGCATCTGTATGAATGTGAAAAGGCAATCCCCAATTGGGTCCTCGTAGAATAGGCATTATGGTAAGAACTTCCTTAAGCTATAAGAAGGATGTAGCACAATCAAAATCCCAAGAAAATTCAAAATCCTTTTTTGAGTAGGTTGTAGAGGGGTGCTGCAAGTTGACTGAAGTTTTTAGTGAATCTTCTATAATATCCAACATGTCCTAAAAAATTACATGCATCCTTTTGCTTCTCTAGCACAAGAAAGGTACTAATGACTTCAATCTTTGTTGGATCTACTTGGATGCCCTTAGATGAGATGAAATGGCCTAGAACTACACCTTCCTCCATCATCATTAAACATTTTTCACTATTAAGGAAAGGTTATAGTCCTACCATCTTTTGAGTACCATTTCTAAATTTTCTTTTGCTTCCTCAAAAGTAGCACCATAAATAGTAAAATCATCTATATAGATTTCCACATAGTCATCAAAGATATCTGCAAAGATACTTATGATAGCTTGTTCAAATGCGGTTGGGTCATTGTATAAGCCAAAAGGCAAAATTGAGTAGGTGAACATTTCCCATGGGTAGGTAAAAGTTTTTTTTTCTTGATCCTCTAGGGCTATTTGTTGTTGGATACAATTGTTAATTGTGTATTATCTTTAATGTTACACAAATGTCATATCAGTCATTAGACAGAGTTTACCAAGCTTAGATGATCAACAAAGCAATTTACAATGTCTACTGAATGTTCCTGAACATTACTCAGTAAAGTTAGTTCTTACTGAGCTCACTCGGGCATCAAAGGATTTTGTAGCAGAAAGTTAGTGTTAACCAAGCTCCCAAGGTTAACAAAGAAAAGTTAATGTTTACCGAGCTCACTTGAGCATCAAAGGATTTTGTAGCAGAAAGTTAGTGTTAACCGAGCTCCTAAGGTTAATGAAGAAAAGTTAATGTTTACCAAGATCACTTGGGCATCAAAGGATTTTGTACTAGAAATTTAGTGTTAATCGAGCTCCGAAGGTTAACAAAGAAAATTTAATGTCTACCGAACTCACTCGGTTATCAAATGAAATGTGGCAGAGAGTTAGCTTCTATTGAGCTCACAAAGTTAGCAAAGGAAGGTTAGTGCTAACCGAGTTCACTCGATCTCCAAAGGATTTTTGTAGGGTTTGTAGTGTTTTTTGAGCCTCACTTGGTTAACACTAGAAAACCATTCTAGAGTAGTGGTTACCGAGCTGGGTCAGCCAACGCAGGATTTTATTATTTTGATATTAAGTTCAATTGTTTCGTGCACTCGACTAATGTAATGATTTTTTTAGTTGTTGTAACTTATATTTGAGCTGACTTGATAATCTGAAAGGTATATATTTAGATGTTCAAGTTGTGAATTGAAGTGTGTGTGAATATATGGATGAGGATGGAATAAGCGAATATTGAGCAAATTTTGATGAAGGATTAGATATCCTAGAGGAGCTACAAAGTTGTATTCAATTAGTAATGATCTAGTAAATCAGAATAGAGATCTGTAATCAGAAAAAGATAAGTTGCATATCATTCAAGTCACCTCATTGTTGCTTTCTAATCATTGTAATAGTGAATCTAGAATCTCTTTACAGAGTTGGTTTAACAACCATTTTGTAAATCCTCTAACAAGGTGACAATTCAATTGAATTTTTCTAAAAGACCTCTAACCAGGCCACTCCTAATAGGGTGATTAAATCCTCTAACAAGGTCACACCTAACAGTGTGTATTGTAACCTTTAATAGGGTTGGCTCCTAACAGGGCTCACTTCAGAAGAGTGAAAATTGGTGACTAGTTACTTGGTGGTTTTTCCCATATTGGGTTTCCACGTTAAATCTGGTGTCTCTTGCGTTCATTTATTTTAACCTTTGCAAGCATAATAATAACTATGAATGCTAGATGATTCGTAATTAGTTAATCTACCAAGTTATAGTATTTCTACACTATTTACCAAGTATCAGCAGTAAGTAAGTATTATAGACATCTAAGGGATTTTTGGAATTGTTTTTGTGGTAACTGATTCACCCCTCTCCTCTCAGTTACTTCATCTATATTTCCAACGATTTGTATCTAATTGTAACCACTTAAGCCATCTAGTATAGAAGCACCTACATAAAGAGGTTTTTAAATTTCATTTCCACATGTACATATGTCCATCATGCATTAGCATAGATCATGTTATTCATGTTTGATAGGTTGTGTTCATGTCATCTAGTCTTTAATTGCATATAGTTATAATAAAGGATTATTTTGTAAGGCACCTACATGATTTGGCACACCTATAAGCCATCATATTCAAGTTTTCAACTAGCCTATAAGCATGTAATTAGTTCATTTAATTCAATATTAGGATCATCTAAGTGTTTCATAGGGGTCACATGAATAGAAATGCATGGTAGTTTAATATTGCTTGCATAATACAAAGTTGCACTTTTAAAACTAGGAAATTCTAGAAATTTATAAGTATAAGAGTTTTTTTGACAAGTTCGGATATAGAAACAAGAGAGATTTTCTAATTTTTGAAAAACTATTTTTTGCTTTCTAGTTCCCATTTGTATATACTACCTAGTTAAGGTTTGAAACTTATATGGTTCAATAGATATTTGAATTATCTTTCCAACTAATCTAGTTGGAGGTTCTAACTCTTTCGTATGAAGGAGAAAACTAAAATTTACTAAACAGTGGTTAAAATTTTAGGTATTGTTCTTCACATTTTTTTTCTTGTTTCCAGCTTTGTGACGTGTTTGTGTGAAAGGATAAGGGTTTTAATCCTTCATAAATTTTTAGGGGGTTGGAATATCTTTCATATGAATTAGATTTAAAGTCTTGAGATGCTAGGATGTGTGAGATATGATAAAATCTTTGACATAAGGTCTGAATTTGCTTGAAAACCAAGGGTTTTATAAAGAAATTTGTTATTTTTGATATCTCTACATCAACATCCAGAAAAGAAAAATACTTTTTTTCTGGGTAGGTTTTCAAGGACTTGGTGTATGAATGGCAAGGGGAAATGGTCTTTCTTAGTGGTTGAATGGAGCTCCCTATAATCTACACAAACTCGCCATTTTTCTCCCTTCTTAGGTACTATAACTAGGGGAGAGACACATTGACTAC
Organism: Cupressus sempervirens; assembly: GCA_028749045.1. Classification (NCBI taxonomy): domain Eukaryota; kingdom Viridiplantae; phylum Streptophyta; class Pinopsida; order Cupressales; family Cupressaceae; genus Cupressus; species Cupressus sempervirens. The sequence continues at coordinate 218,064,664 of CM053784.1, read as the reverse complement.
AGAGATAGGGTATATAAAACCAACACTTATTAGCTTCTACAACTTATTCTTAACTATATCTTTTAAAACAAGGTTAACTCTCCTCTGAGGCTGTCAAATGGGTTTGAAGTTAGGGCTGATGTAAATCTTATGAGTGTAGAGCATAGGATCTAATCCTTTTATGTCTATGTAATCCCAAGCAAATTCTCTTTGATTCTCTTGCAATAACTACAACATAATCTTCTGTTGGGAGTGTTACGATCAAACCTCACATAGAAATAGCAATTATGTACAAATATAAACAATATCAAAAAATAATAGATGAAACAGAAAATAACACAAGACACCAAGATTTAATGTGGTTCACCCAATTCCTAGGCTACGTCCACCTAACAGCAAGCCCAATATTATTATGATCTAGTGATTACAACTTGATTACAATCTGTAATTGCTTACACCTCAATACTGTTGCAAGAACCAATTTTCACATCACCCACTATGAAATAATCCCTAACCCTAAGCCCTTTTATACAAGAATTTTTTGCCACTTTAGGGTTACAACATATCGGCCATAAATTGGAAAATATTAGCCCAAATTAGTGGCAAATCAGCAAATAGTACCAATTTTTTTTCTTTTCAGGGTGATGCCCCAAACCCCAAAGAATATATGTAGTATGTATAGTACTTCTCTAATCAACCACCACAAACAAACAATCTCCCACTTGGGAACTAATCAGACTCCACACCAAACAACAATCTACCACTCAGAGACTGATCTTGTAGCAATACTGATACCACATGGGGCTCCCACTAGATCAAACCACCCTGGACTTTGCTATTCTTTTAGTCCTATTTAGTCTAGAAGACAAACTGAAGCTGAGGAATAATTTAGCTTCTCCCTTGTTACTACCTTTGTAAACATATTTGGTAGATTGTCATCTCTTTGTATCTTATCCAAATTTAACTTTCCATCATCCAAAACTGACCAAATGAAATGGTACCACAACTGAATGTGTTTAGTCTTTGAATACAGAGCTGAATTCTTTGTAAGATGAATGAAACTCTAACAATATATAAAGAAATAATTATCCCTCTGAGGGTGTCCCAATTCTTCCAAGAAGAATTGAAGCCATATCATCTCCTTGGTTGCCTTTATAGTAGCAACATACTCTGCCTCTGTAGTAGATAAAGCATTAACCTTTTGTAACCTAGAAACCTAGCTCACTACTACCCCACCAATAGTAAATACATAACATATAGTAATCCTCCTAGTATTAATATCTCTTGCCAAATATAAGTCAATGTAGCCCTATAAGTCAGTAGTGGAGCCTCCATAGTGTAAACACTTACTGGATGTTCCTCTCAAATATCTGAGAATCAATTTTCCTACATTCCAATGCTCAATTTTTAGATGACTCATATAATTGCTAATGACTCCCACTACATGTCCAATATTTGGCCTTTTACATACCATAGCATACATCAATCTTCCTACAGCTAAACCATAGGGTACCTTGGACATCTTATCCTCTTATTCTTGTGTCTTAGGACACATCTCCTTAGTCAAGTTCAAATGACCAGGTTAAGGTGTGCTGACAACTTTAGCATTCTCCATAGAGAAACATTGCAACAACTTCTCAACATAATCAACCTAAGATAGAATCAATTTCCTATTCTTCCTATCTTTGCAAAGTTTAATAGAGAGCATTTTTTTTGCTGCCCCCAAATCCTTCATAGAAAATTCATGTGCTAACTGGCATTTTGACCCCTTAATGTGATCCATGTTAGATCCAAATACTAGCATATGATCAACATATAAACATAAAATAATTTAGCTATCATCATGCAACCTCTTAAAATAAACACAATGATCTAAATGACACCTACTATATCCATGCTCATACATAAAACTGTCAAATTTCAGATACCATTGTCGAGGTTCTTACTTCAAGCCATTTAAATTTTCTTCAATCTGCACACTTAGTTCTCCTTACCTATGACCTCAAATCCCTATGGCTGAGCCATATATATCTCTTCATCCAAACGACCATGAAGGAAGGTTGTTTTAACATCAAGCTACTCTAAATGCAAATCCTCAGTAGCCACAAGACTTAAAACAGTACGGTTAGAAGTTATTTTAACAATGGGAAAAAATATCTTATCAAAATCAATTCCCTTTTTCTATGGAAATCCTTTTACAACTAACCTGGATTTAAATATTTTCTTATCTCCATCCTCTTCTTTTAACTTGTAAACCCACTTATTCTGTAAAGCTCTTTTACCTACAGGAAACTTGCATAAATCCTATGTCTTATTCTTCAGAAAAGAGTCCATTTCATCTTTCATTGTAGACTCTCATTGAATCTTAGTATCCACCTGCACAACTTCATCATAACATTCAGGTTCACCAACATCTGTTAATAAAATAGAATACAAAGAGGGAGAAAGTCTTTTTGGAGGTCTAATTTGCCTTGTTGACCATCTAACATTTGTAGGTGTGTGGTATTTTTTGTTGCAGTTTTTGCACATCATGAGGAATGGTTGGAACATCATCTTTTGGAGTATCATCCAACACTGCATAATCATCTTCTTTCTTCTCATGTTGCTACAATAGATCTTTGTACAACACTTTCTCATTGAATATGACATCCTTGCTTTTTACAATTTTATGATTTTAAAAATCCAAAAGCCTATAACCAAATTCATTAATGCCATATCCAAAAAATACACATTTCTTTGACTTAGCTTCCAACTTGGTTCTATTTTTAGAATCTATATGAGCAGATGCTTCACAACCTAAATTTTTGAGAAAAGAATAACTCACCTTCTTACCAGTCCGTACTTCCTTAGGAATACCACAACCTAAAGGAGTAGAGGGACCTCTATTCCTCAAATATACAATAGTATTGATAGGGTCCACCCACATGTGTAAGGGCAACCCAACATGCAACCTGATGCTCCTTGCATGCTCCATTATAGTCCTGTTCATGCATTCAACCACTCAATTTTTCTGTGGAGCCCTTGGAATAGTTTTTTGTCTATGAATGCCATTAGTGGATTAATAATCTTCAAATTCATGACTGCAATACTCACCACCATTATCAGATCTAAGACATTTTAATTTCTTACCAGTCTCATTTTCAACCAAGCATTTCAATTTCTTAAAAGTTTGAAGTACATCAAATTTCTGTCTAAGGAAATAAACCCAGACTTTTCTAGTTGTATCATCAATAAATGTAACATAATAGTGAGAGCCATTGAGGGAAGATACCAGAGCCAGTCCCCATACATCTGTATGCAAAAGCTCTAATTATTCCCTTTTATTTTCCTTCCCAGTCTTCACAAAACTCACTCTCTTTTGCTTTCCATACACACAACCTTAATAGAAATCCATATTAACACAATTTAGACTTGGTAGAACTTTCTTTGAATAAAGTACTTACATACCCTTCTCACTCATGTGCCCAAGTATGTTGTGCCATAGTGTTTTATCAAAGTTTACAACAACTATTTTTCCTTCTTGCTCAATTGCAATAACTATTCCTAAACATTTGTTTTCCTTTGAAATAATTAAAGTAGAGGGAACAATATGACCTGTATAAAGATATATAGTGCGTACTTTCACACCTTTTTCTACTACAAGGGAACCTTTTGAAACCTTCCAATTTTTATCATTAAAAGTAACTACACAACCCTCATCACTGAGTTTTCGTGCTGAAATTAAATTCCTACTTAGCCTTGGAACATGTCTTACCTCATGTAGTAGCCAATAATTCCCATTTTGCAACTTCATCTTAACTATTCCCTTTCCAACAATCTAATAGGGTTCATTATCCCCCAAATAAACAAGCCCAAAATCCCCTTGGAAATAATAATAAAATAACCTCTATGAGGTGTAGCATGAAATGAAGCACTAGAATCTAAAACCCATGAATCATCAACAATTTCTAACGATAGAAGCAAAGCATCCTCTTCGGATTTGTTTCTTACCACATTTGCCTCCTTGTCTCCATCTAGTTTATCTCCTTGATTTTTCTTTCAAGTCCAAAAATCTTTCTTTTTATGCCTTGGTTTCCCATAGTACCAGCAGTTGTTCGGTCCTCTCAATTGAGACCTCCTCCCCTTTGACTTTCCTCTTGATTTCCCATGATTTACATAATTACTTGATTTCTTAGTTATTTTGGCTTGACTTTGTGCGTTCAAAAAACTTCCTGATGTAGATCCACTTGAGGATTTCCTACAAGTTTCCTCACTCAAAATAACATTGATCACATCATCATATTTTAGGGTACTAGATCCAAGAATAGAATTATTCACAACCATTACCAAGCCATTCCAACTTTTAGGCAAAGAAAAAAAAATCAAGAGAGCCCTAATTTCTTTATCAAAATTGATACCCATAGAAGACAGCTGACTAGTAATAGTATTAAACTCATTTATATGATCTACAACAAATCCACATTTTTCCATTTTCATATTAAATAAATGCTTCATGAGAAATACCTTATTTGAAGTAGAGGGATTTTCATATAGTTTCTCTAGGGTTTGCATCAACTCTTTTGTCTTCATCATTTGACAAAGATCCCCAATTCTTGGTTTTGCCTTCCAACGGCTTCCATAAATCCTTTTGATAAAGATAGTCTTCCATTTGCATCTTCCATAACTAAAAGTTTCTCCCATCAAACCTATCAACCCTTAGCTTACCCTCATCTTCCATCATTCCCACTCAATCATGAGACTCCCACTCAACCATAAAATTTTCTTGCAAAGGATAATTGGAAAAAAAACTAGGCTCTGATATCGCTTGTTAGGATTAAAAAATTACATGCAAATATAAACAATATCATAAAATAATAGATGACATAGAAAAGAACACAAGACACCAAAATTTAACATGGTTTACCCAATCCCTGGGCTACGTCCACCAAACAATAAATACAATATTATTATGATCCAGTAATTACAACCTAATTACAATTTGTAATCCCTTACAGCTCAATACCACCACAAGAACCAATTTTCACATCACTCACTATGAAATAATCCTTAACCCAAACCCCAAATAATTTATGAAGTATGTACAATACTTCCCTAATCAATCACCACAAACTAACAATCTCCCACTTGGGGATTAATTAGACTCCACACTAGACAACAAGAAGGGTGATAAGATAATGTTTATATTCAATTCTTTGCCTGGACCAACTTTCATCTTAATAACCTTATCTACCAGGAATATTTGGGCAACAAGAGAAGAATACATCTCATGAGGTAATAATGAGTGGAGAATTATGAAGCTTCTAAATGATGTGGTGACGTTAAGGATAATAATATGGTTTTTAGGATACATTCAGCTTGACGACATGCTTGAGATTCTATTCCATATTCATTCAGAATAATAGATGAAATTGTTTCATCTTCTTCTCAAGTAGTTATAAATGATTCTCTACCTATCATCATCAACTAATGGATGGAGTTGACTTTTGGATCATCATTACCCAAGTTTGGCTAGATTACTTGGTCATCAAGTAACAATGGTTTAGCAAGATAGTATAAAGTCAAGTTCTTGGTATGGATACCATTGGATATTGTCATCTTTCTAGGTTGGCAAGCTATATACGAATTTGCAATGGCCAACCATGGTCTTCCTAAAATTAAAGGATATCCTCCCATATTATCCTTTTGGGAGAGAACAAAATAATCAACTAGATACTCCCAAGACTTTAAGGTGACTATGACATCTTCTATCATCCCATCTGGCTTAATGGTAGAGCTGTGATCAAGCTAAAGTATGGTGGGTGTCTTTGTGAAGCCAATGATATATAGTCGAGACAATACCTCCTTTTTCATGACATTTATACATGCTCCTAGGTCAACTAAAGCATTTTGAACTTGGATCTCATAGATAGTAACAATAACTACAAGACTCCCAAGGTCAGAGTATTTAGATAGAATTAATTTCTCTAGCTTTAAATCAAACAATTTTCCTAGGACATGAATGATTTTTGGATCTTTCTTCTTCCTTCTTGGCTATTTAATGCATGCTTCCTTAATAGATTTAGTATAGGTAGGGACTTCATTAATAGCATTTAGTAATAATATTTTTACTATAATCTTCTTCAGTTGATTAAGAAAATCAATGAATGCATGATTCTCTATGGTTGGATTTGTTCCATCAACCTATGGGGGAATGGAGATTCTTTGGCCACAAGAGAGGTCTATTGATTTGACTCATCTATATGCTTAGTCGAAGAATCTTTAACTTCAGTTATAGAGTTTTGGGATGCAGGAAGAGTGGTGCTTGACCTTAAGTGAATATCATTAAAGGAGATAGCATAGCATTTTTGTTGGGCCTACTATTTAGTATTGCTCAGATTAGGATTAGGATGAACTTGTAATTAGGTCTTCTTGGGAGGAGTATTAATGGCTATAGGAGGAGGCATTAAAGCTTTCTATTGAGGTAGTGACACTAGGGTTTTCTAACTAGGTTGGGTTTTCTAATTTTGAGTTTGTTGCCAACCTTTCTAAGGTTGTTGCCAACCCTTTTGAAGTTGCTGCCAACCCTACTGAGGTTGTTTCCAACCTTGCTAAGGTTGTTGCCAACTATTATTTCCACTAAAACCAATATTCTAAATTTTTTTCCATTGATTATTATTATTATAACTTTGAAGAGGATCTTGTGGAATACCTTGTTTTTGACCCCATGGAATCTATTGAGTGACATAAAGTACCTCTCCATTTTCATCAATGGCTTTGAACTCAATATGCATTGGTTGTGTCTCCACACTTGCAATAGACTTACATCTACAATGTCTTTTCTTTTCCCTATAATGTGAGTAGTATTTAGTCGACATAGCATAAACTTCATCTTTCTTCCTTCTAGCTTGCATTAATGATGTCTTGCTTGAAATCTAACAAAAAAATGGATAATTCCATCTTGGATACTCCTGAACTGCCATTGGAATTATGTGGTAGATCTCGAAGTCCCCTACCTTTCTTCAAAGTGGTTCTAGAATAATTCAGGCATATATTCTATATATCAATCCAAGTCTTTTGAGTGATATCTCCTCCTAACATAAGATCTAGAGCTTCAATGCTTCCATCATTTACACCTCTCAGAAAAAAATTGTTTCTTTGATTCCTCATTTGATCGATGTTGTGTATTACATTGCAGGTTGAACACAAAATGAGAAACATAATCTTCTAAGGTTTCATCATCCTTTTGGGACATTTTGAAAATGCCATCCCCTTTCAAATCTTGACCCCTATAGTATTCCTTATAATTTGTAAGAAACAAGTTGCTCATTGCAGGCCAATCTACTATAACATTGGCACCCAACCCCATGAACCATCTTAGAGCAGCTTCTTTTAGGGTAGAAGGAAACAACTTCAATTTATGGGCATAAGTTGTATAGTAATAGTTCTACAAAGTATGTTGAACTCAAAGAGAAAGG